>JAJJWX010002261.1:0-1430923 GCA_023529315.1 Papaver bracteatum | reverse complement strand
GGTGATTGATAAAATGAGTTGTTCTTCGGGAATATAAGTCTGGTTTTATTGATTGGTTCTGTTCACCTTGATTTATCAAAAGACGGAACAAAACTCATAGGTTTATTCGTGGGAGACGAATTTATCTATCTTGTAGACTTTTCTGACAGATTTGTTTATTAAAGTCTTCGACTTTGGGTCGTAGCAACTCTTGGTTGTGGGTGAGATCAGCTAAGGGAATCAAGTGCGCAGTATCCTGCTGGGATCGGAGGCGTAGGAGCATAACTGTACCTTGGATCAGTGTGAGATTGATTGGGGTTCAACTACAGTCCGATCAAGTTAATTTGGAGTAGGCTAGTGTCTGTAGCGGCTTAATACAGTGTATGTTTAATCTGGACTAGGTCCCGGGTTTTTCTGCATTTGCGGTTTCCTCTTAACAAAATTCTGGTGTCCGTATATTTTTCGTGATTATATTTTGTTACATAATTAAAATAATACAGTCAGGCGTTGTTCAATCGATTAGAATATCCTATATATTAGTTGTTGATTTAAATCGATCGGTTAATTTCGATATTGGTCTTTGGTAATATCCTAGTTACATTCTCTTTTATTAGACTTATTAATCATATTTGCTTGAGTAAATCAACGAGATCGAGATAATAACTCCTTGAGTATTTTCTATTGATTTAGTTCATTGCTTTCATAAAAACAATTTGAAACCATACAGATTGCTAATCGAAGATTGAAGTAGGTTGTTAAACCCCCGCACTACCTCTTGAAAATGATCTTTGCTTTTTTAAAGATAAGAAATTTCCTTCAAAAATTTTACCACCGATGTTGAAGAAGTATAAGTTTCCTGTCAAGTGACTGAAAATTGTATTCCTTAAGATCATTATCATGGAATCGGTTCAAAGTTTCCTTTGGACAAGATTTCATTTGATCATCAGTAGATATAAAAGCTTGTTTCTCATCCTCTTCTAACTTGATATAGTTCGGTAAACTACCTTCATCTTGATCTATTTCATATGTGACTAAAACAACAGCATCAATAGTCAGAGTCATCGGACCTGTCTCTTTATCAAGAAAATTAACAAGAGCTTCTAGTTTGATAGTGAGATTTATATTCTCTTCAGCCAGACTATCCAGTTGACTGTCTTTATTTCTGATCTCCTGTTTAATAAGATTTGATTATGTATTTAAAATCATCAATTTAGAAAATAGAGATTATATAGGCTTTAGGAGTTTTACCAACTCTTTATCAGTATCTTCTTTTACATAAGAAAAAGACACAGATGTTTTCGCAACTCCTGGATCATGAGTCAAAGAAGTAGTAACATCTTCAACCTTTGAGTAGTCATACTCTTGCTTAACATTAACTGAATCAGACATGGATTCAATTCTTATAGGATGAATTGCACCAAACACAGATTGTTATATCTTTTCATGTTTGCCTGCTCTGATACCAATTGAAAAGACGAGGGTACCCCAAATATACCTCAAGCTATAACTTTTCCTTCCTATAAGTCCTTTCCCCGAAAGTGATTGTCTATGGACTGAGTCGAGACAATACAACAAATTGGTTCACACTTTATGTGATCGTCTATGGATACGAGATCGAGACAATACAAAAACAAAGTGTGTTTACTTGATACAAAGGTTCGGACTTAACCAAACTCAATAGGATTCACGTATCAAGTAAATAGGAATTAACGTTTGTGCAATTTACTTTAATTATAATAAAACAATTATAATGGAAATATAAAGTAAATGACACAACAAGATTTTGTTAATTTAGGAAATCGCAAATCGAGAAAAACCTCGGGACCTGGTCGAGTGAATACTCTTAGGATTAAGCGCTATACAAAATAAGACAACCGTATAGTTGAGACCAAGCAACTAAACCTATAGTTAACCTAGTTCATTACGGCATTCACATCTCCAACTTTTGTAAACAAGTCACGTACTTAGACCAATTCCTTTGGTTTCGTATTCTAAATAGTAAATGAACAACAAATCTGTTTGGTATCAACTCTCTTCAACCAAGTGATATGAGTTGCACAAAGGTTCCCTTGTTTATCTTAACATAAACTCCTTTGCCAGGTTCCAAGATATATCTTATGTTCAATCACCAAAAGGCAATCATTAAGATTAAGCCAAAAACACTATTCAACCAAGTGATAAGTGTTGATGCCGATCTTCCGCAATTAATCAATCCAATCTACCACAAGGATAAACTGATTATTAGTTGGATCCTCTTTTTCCCAAACAAGTATTGTGCACACCAAATATTGTAAAAGACAAGTTAGAAATCTTCAATATCTTATTTGTCTTCAAATCTTCTTAGATCTTCAATAAACACCTGCACACAACTACTTGAATCTCTTGTGATCAATCACATACAGAACTGAGTCTGTTAACAATGGATTATCACAAGATCGTCTTTAGATCTAACAACAGTTAAAGATCACTGAAACCTTGAACTAGTTTGAGTGAATCTTATATCGAGAAGAAGATTCTCAAGCATAAACAAACTAGGTGCAATCAAAATTTCAACCACCGTTATTTAATCAAATCAATACGAAAACTAAAGATAAACCGCAATATCTAGTTTCCACCAACCCGGTCAGAGCTTCTCAATCCCAAAGAAGACTTTAAATTGAGCGTCAGTAAGAGATTTCACCTAATTAGATTACTCTCTTCTCCGATAGGCTGCTTCACTAGTAACAAATACAAAAGAGTAAGTCTAGGTATGCATGATTAGTTTGATAGAAATGCAAACTCAAAGTATTTATGGACAAGGAAGTTTGGACACCAAGGAATTTCCAAACCCGAAAATATTCTCAAGATATTTTTCATTACTACACCAAATTCGGTTTTCATAATTCCTGTGAATGCACTGTCCAAAAATAATGATCGAAATCTCATTGGAAAATCTTTAATTAGAAAATGCACATTACTAATTCTTATTTTCCATATATAATTAAAAACTCTTAATTAAAAATATTCTTAACTTATTTAAATTCGATCTTGGGATTTACTTCCTTTTTAGCCGTTAAGGAATATCTTTGAACAAAATAGAATAATCATTAATGCAATGTGTTAATGCACCGTGTTCAAAGAGTGACGACATCTTACTCTTGCAAGTATTTTCCATGCTTGCTCACTTGAAACCGATTTACCACACTTCCAAACAAGTTTAGAATTGGTCTATCCTGATTTTCAAGAACTACATGATTGATGTAGTACCACTCAATCACAACTCCTTCGGGTTTACGGTTCCACCAAAACAAGTTTCGGTTCTACTACAGCCATGTGAGTATTGTGCCAAGTTACACAGCTTACCAAAGATACGCCAATCTGGTACTAGACTGCCCCATATATATTTGGTATCTAACTTGTATGCACTGCACATGTCCATAGGATCGCCCTTCCCAAAACCGTGTTGCACATGTTCATATGATCGGTTCCCCTTTCTTCCATAAACCTTGCTGCACCTCATACAAGGATCGGTTCCCTTTGTGATGCACTGCACCTCTAACTAGTATCAGTTCCCCTCTTCCCAGTAATAAGTTCAGACATACACAACTCGATCATACACCAGGTGATTACTTAAGATCGGTTTCACTAATAAAAGTTATACCAATACATAAGTCATGCCTCATGTGAATAGTTCTACCAAGAACACAAACAAGTCGTGAGCGGTTATACTAATCACACATATTGTTCGTTCATAAGATATGCAATGAAGAACAGCCCCAATAACGCCTGGTGATTTCCTTTTTGGTTCAGAACACATATCATGAACTTACTTCCTTAGAACACATGTAAACATTGTTCCCTAGGATGAAATCCTCACCTCATACCCATACACAATCACAATAGCATTCATATGATTATGTCGATGTCTTATATACAAAGTTTAATGGTTAAGCAAGAAGTTTCATATTGCCATTCTTTAATACTATGTTTATCTGAGAGGTTCATGCTTCGCAGCTTTATGTTTTCAATATGCACGACTTGAAAGATACGTTAGGGAATGAAACAGTTCGAATTCCGAATATTACTAACCTCAAGTGGAAGGATGATGTTGTCGCTGTAGTTCGACTTCTTTATTTCTTCAAAAGTTTCACAGTACTTGTAATGTCTAACCCTAATACTTTCAAGCTAACCTATACTTAAGTCGACTTAGTATATATTTAAATCGTTTACCTCTTAAATGAGTTTTGCTTCACTAAAATATGACAACCAAGCTTGACATACCAACGCTTGTGGGTTCAACCAAGCAACGCTCTAACACAATTAATGTAAATCCTAATTTTATGCACTATGTTCCTAAGGTGATATGATTTATTTTCATGCACTTTTCACATTTGGCTTTCCATAATTGCCATAAAGTACAAGCAAGATCACTGTGATTAGCCTCCAAAGATTGATTTTCAGTAAACCAAGATATAATCCATTCCTTGGTTGAGTTATGCAAGTTTTTAGAATGATGAAGGGCTTCAGAAATGCCAAACCAGACTGCATCTGAGAATCTGCAACTGCAAAGAAGATGAGTGCTAGTTTCTTCTTTATCATTACAGAAACTACAAAGGTTTCTAACATCTTTCTTGTATTTGCTGACTTTCACATTGACTGGAAGAATATCATAGCAGCACATCCATAAGAACTGTTGGAATTTATATGGAACCTCCAGATACCATAGCCTTAACCATTGAGATTCTTGCATTGGATTTATTTGATGGTGCTAATTTTGGTTCTCAGTTTCCATTATTTCTTTTTAAATAGAATTTTAATTAAATCTTCCAAATTTGTTCAGAGGCCATCTTATCTTTGCCATTATTGGGAATTCTGATAAGAAGAATTTCTTGTATCTGCTCATGAGAGAAATGATCTTGCAACTTGTTAATATTCCAGCACTTTGTATCTTTGCCAATGAGGTCTGACACTAAGTTATTTGCATGATCTTGAGAGTTCTGAGTTGTATTTGGATCTTCTCTTTTTGTAAACCATATGTGATTA
The DNA here is from genome assembly GCA_023529315.1 of Papaver bracteatum. NCBI lineage: Eukaryota > Viridiplantae > Streptophyta > Magnoliopsida > Ranunculales > Papaveraceae > Papaver > Papaver bracteatum. The sequence continues at coordinate 1,425,922 of JAJJWX010002261.1, read as the reverse complement.
TGAGCACTGACTGAAGTACCATCACCTATTTCCCATCTGTAATGAGACTTTATGATTTTGAGGCCTTGCTGTATACTCTGCCAAATCTAAGAGCTTCTCTTTTTTGAAGTATCATCTGTTAATAAGTTCTTTCCTTTGAAATATCTTGCTTCCAAAATTTTGCACCACATGGCGTCTTTTTCATGAAGTAATCTCCATGCTAGTTTGGTTAGAAGAGATAAATTAACAGCTCTTAAATTCTTGATACCCAATCCTCCATATTTTTTTGCTCTGTTGATTTTATTCCAAGAGATGCTATTTCTACCCTTATTATTCTTTTTACTCCAAAAATAATTTATTTGGATTCTTTCCATTCTTGTGATTGTTTTGTCTGGTAACTCAAAAAGACCCATCTGGTAATTTGTTGTAGAACTGAGAGATGCTTGTATTTGTGTAGTTCTGCCAGCTTAAAAAGTTAGCTTTCCTTGCCAAGTCTGTAATCTTCCTCCCATTTTGTCCACAGCTGAGTCAAAGAATTTATCTTTGCTTCTTGGAGTTTGCAATATAGTCCCCAAATACTTTTTTTTTCATTTGCTTCATCTGCAGCATTCTATGAAGTTAGTACAATCCTCTTTACTTAATTTTTTGTTGAAAAACACACTTGATTTATCCAAATTGTCAATTTTTCTAGAAGAAGAAGTAAATTTCTGGATTAAACTCTTCAAGTTGATGATAGATATTTTTGTGGCCTTAGTGAAGAGAATGCAGTCATCTACAAATAGTAGGTGGGAGATTGCTGGTCCTATTTTTGCTGGAATGACTGGTTCAATAATATTTTCTGTTGCTGCATTTGTGAGAAGCCTACTAAAACCTTCCATACAAAGAATAAAAAGATATGGAGATATCGCATCACCTTGCCTGAGCCCCCTTGAAGGATAAAAGTAATCCATAGGGGTTCTATTAACCAGTATTGAATTTTTTTCCGTGATGATGTAGTGATGAATCAGTTGACACCATTTTTGAGAAAATCCCAAATGACTCATTACTTCTTGTAAGAAATCACATTCTATTCTATCAAATGCTTTGGCCATGTCCAGCTTAATGCCTACCACTCCCAAATTTACTTTAGTAGTCTTCATATATTGCATCATTTCATGTGCAATGATAACATTATCATGGATATTTGTTCCTGGTATATAAGCAGTCTGCCATGGGGAAATGATTTTGTGAAGAATTGGTTTTAACCTGACTACTAGGATTTTGGTGATGGTTTTGTAAGTAATATTGCACAAGCTTATGGGTCTTAGCTCATTTGGTTTGGTGACTATTTCTGTTTTTTGGACTAGGACTTGAAAAGTTTCATTTATTGAGCTAGGGTAAAAGCCATTTATGAAAATAAAAAATTGAATTATTTATGTTACCTCCTTTCCTACTATGCTCCAAGTATGTTGATAAAATCTTGCCTGGTATCCATCTGGCCCTGGTGCATCCCATGCATTGATACTAAACATTGCTTCTTTAACTTCATCTTCAGTTGGTACTTGTTAGCTACCATAGAATTTTCCTGTAATACATGATTTATGAGTCAAGAAGTCTTTCGTAGGGCCCAGGCGATCAGAGCAATAGATGTCATAGAAGTGACGAAAGTGGCACTCAATATCTTCTTTATTTGAAACCCAATTACCATCTTCATTTATAAAAATATCTATGCGATTTCTCTTCCTTCTGAAGTCAGCTTTGGAATGGAATAACTTGTTGTTTCTATCTTCTTTCTTTATGATATTCTCTAAATGTTGGATACTCTAATAGATACTTCCTTTTGCCATAATTTGTAACTAGACTAGCCTCAAATCCTTTATTTTTCTCTTATCTGGAGAACTCTTGTTTTTTTCTTTTTGAAGTTTTTGCTGAGCTTTCTTGATCTCTGTGTTGACATGCCCAAAAACATTATGGTTCTATTTTCCCAATGCTTTTGTAGTTGCTTGAATTTTTCATGTGATATTCATGCCCTTGATTTCTTCTGCATTCCAGCTTTCTTCAATCACTTCTTTACAGTTGGGATGAGAGAGCCAGACTTGGTAGAATCTGTGAATTTTTGGGTTTGTTTTAATCATATCGTGTAGAGTTAGGTGTAGAGACTTCACACTATATGGTATAAGTTATTTTATGACCTAGGTTAGGATAAGAAATAAACCAGTTGTTATTTGCTAGGGCTCTGTCAATTCTGGTTTTAACATTATTGATCAATTGTTGAATTGTTAACTTCTCTTTTTTTATTTTTTTTTGGTAAATAATTAAACTCTTAAACATGTTGTCTTTAATGAAGATCTTTTTTCTTTCCACTACTAGGAAACTTACAAAGTCACAATAGACACCTCCACTTGTAAGAAGTATTTGGAAGTCCTGAACATCAGATATCTTTGAACAACAACCCCACTTCATTTTTTTCCCTCAACCTACTTCATTTTTTTCTTGTATACCATAATCAAAATAAGTTAGTTTGTTTGGAAATCCTTCAATTTTCTCATAAGGAAACCCAATTTTTCAGCTTTCTTAATTTTTTAAAGGGCTATAGCCTATAAATATGTTATATGCAGACAAAGTATTTAAATCTTTGTTTCTAAAATGGTTTCTAGTAATGTTTGCACTTCTAGTTTTAGTTTCATCCATTCTTTCCTTCACTGATATTTTAAACCAATTTCATTTGCTTAGTGTAAAGAGAGTTAGGGTCGTTAAACCTCTCTCATTGTGGTTCATATTTTCATTTCAATTCATTTGATAATTCTTGCAGACTCAATGGAAGACATACATTTTAAATGATTCTATAGATACAAAGAGGATTGCCTCACAAACTCGCTAATGTAGATGAATCTGTTAACTAACATTTCATTATGTGAAGTACACAGGTTAATATTGACTATAATCACTCGTTATTGTCCATTATGGACAAAGATATCACAAATGTGGTAACTTTCATAGCAGCAACATATTTTGGATGATAACATTCCATTCCAATTTGATCAAAGTAACTCTTATATGTACTGACTATTTCCCTCCGACCCTTAACCAGGTTTTCCAAGAAAAAGATAAATGGACCTTCACATGGGTCACTATCAGGGGCGGAACCAAGGGTTGGCTAACCCTGGCTCTAGCCCCCTAAAACCAATAAAATCATCAAAATACCCTTGTATTTATGTGTTATTTCTTATTTAGCCCACCAAATGCTTTTAATTTAGCCCACAAAAGTTAAAATATTATTTTTAGCACCCCTTAAGAATTTTTTCTGGCTCTGCCACTGGACTCACTATTAACAGGCCTTACATTAAACGTAAACAAATTTTCACTCCGCGTGCTCCACGTCCCAAAACTTTGTAAAGGAGTGCACAACTCTTAAAAATAAGGATACATTTGTATAGTATACCCCCACGACACAGATATCGACCAATCCCTTTCCGAATCGTAACAAACACTTTGTTCTAAAGTTCGACCTGCATCCATTTTGTATGCATTATCCATCAACATCTTAACGGAATCCAACTGTGTCATTTTCGGGAATAACGGTTCCACATAATCTAGATGGTGTAGAGATACTAGAGGCGCCAATGGATGTGCCGCTAACAATCCGTACGGATCACCTCGCATATCAAGCAGCAAGTTATCATAAACGAGTTTCACTACTTTATATAAAGTGGGATGAAAAATAAGGCCAACCAGTGCCCGGCGTTGCTGTAGAGCCTGCCACCTCGAAATATTTGCAACGCCAGTAGTCTGACAGGCAACGGCTTCCATGGGAGTTGGGAAAGTGGTGGGTAGAGACATTAGAATAACTGTCTACCTATAAGTTGGTGTGCAGTGTGCTTACCGACAAAATTAGCGCCAACTTTTCTTCTTTTCGAAATAAGAATTATTGTTAACTTTTACTTTCCCCTCAAAGGTGCGTGAATAGGAAAGGTAATCAAAACAAAATCGAGGTGAAACCTAAATACGAACATTTTGACGAAATGCTCTCGCTAATGTATGAGTGGGTTCTATAAATTCAAAGCTTAATGGGTAATGACTGAGATGGCACTTGTGGAAACAATTAATGAACTTTATAGCAAAGTTGGCCAACAAATAAAGAGAAAAATGTGTACCTGATGGAAACCAACTTCTTTAGTAAGAGGAACACCAATATCAGCTACACAAGCAGATATTCTCTCATCAGAACCATGCATATACGAGTAGCGACTAATGCAGTCATCTAACTTCTGGGCTAACTCAAACGATAATCTATAACTGATAGAAAAACCACCACCACCATATGCCATATTATACGAATGCGAAACATCTTGTTCGACACTTCTGAATTATCATTAATATAAGTACATTTGATTGTGATCATATTTTGATAAAACACTAACTAGATTATCAGGTAAGAATACTGTATCATCGTCTCCTAAAACAAACCATCTCACATTCTTTCGCCCGAGTTTGAAACTTTCTAATACGATTCTAGCGATTCGAACAACTGATTTTGTAGTCGCATTTTCGGATATTTTATATGGTGGAGATGTTACGAACCATGTATCGGGTTTCTCATCTAACCATAAAAATCCATGAGTTATGTTTGGTTTCCACCATAACACAGGATAACGACGACGTTTCTTCCATGTACTTACTGACCCACTGATTCCGAATAAAATGTGTGAGATGTTTGTCTTGCCGTTGTAACTTGTAACCGATCTTGTTTTCTTTTGAAGAATAAATCTTCTTCTTCTTGTTTCTTTTTGAACAATATATCTTCTTCTTGTTCTTTCAATTTGATTGATATATCTTCTTGTTGATGTTGTTGTTTTAATCTGGGAGTTTCCAGTTACCTTGTTATAATCCAAGTATTTGAATCTAAGTGTACTGTTGACTAATTCTAGTCAATATTAACCTGTGTACTTCACATGTATGCAAGTGTTAGGTGTCAGTCATTTGTTGGCGGTTTGACAGGCCAATCATGTAACCGGTTATCTGTAGAATTCATTTAAAATGTATGTCTTCCATTGAGTCTGTAAGAATTATCAAATGAATTGAAATAAAAATCTGAACCACATTGAGAGAGGCTTAACGACCTTAACTCTCTTTACATGGTATCAGCTACAATCAAACCCTAATTTCATCATATTTTCTTCAATCAAACAAATTATCAATGCCTGAAATCAACAAATATATTGCGTTAACCTTTAAACCACCATCCAAATTAACCAACACCAATTACATACTATGGAAATCTCAGATTGTACCATTACTTCGAAGTTACAATCTCTTTCGATTTGTAGATGGATCATTTCAGTGTCCGGTAAAGTATTACAGAAGAAATTCTACAGATGGCGCTGCAATTTTAAGTCGACCTGATTATATTGAAGGTTCATATCCTGAGTCTGACTTCATTCGAAATCCTGATTATGATTACTGGAATAATCAAGATCAAGCTCTCATATCCTGGTTATTCTCTGCATGTACTGAGGAAACTCATTCTCATGTTATAGATTGTACTTTCTCTCATGAAGTTTGGGTTCATCTTCAACACAATTATTACGCTACAACCTACAACCAAATCTCGCTTAATGCAATTGAAAACAGATCTTGTAACTTTGAAGAAAAGCAATGTTTCGATGCTTGTGTATTTCAACAAATCTAAGTCGATTTCTCATCAGCTTGCTCAAATTGATCGTCCAATTTTTGATGTCCGGTGTTTCACATTCTACAAGGATTACCTTCTGAGTTTAATGCGTTCAAAACTTCAATTACAACTCAACAACTTAAATCTGAGAACCTCATTACATCTTCTGAGCTTTTAGGATTGCTTTTATCTGAAGAAATTCGTATGAATGAAGACTCTAAGGTTGATCTGACTATTGCCTCAGCAAATGTGTCTCAACAACAACAACATCAATCATTTGCATATCAATCTTATCCAGGTTCTAATACTTATCATGTTATCCTTATCATCAGAATTCAGGTAACTCAAATTTTCACCCTCATTCATATTCGAATTGGTCTTATTCTGGAAATAGAGGTAATATACATAGACCAAATATGTTTAGAGGTGGTCGCAGTGGTACTAGATTTCGTGGTGATTCAGATGAGGTAGATTTGATGGTTGAGGCAGATTTAGTAGATCTAATGAACATCAGTTTTATCCACCATCAATGAGGCACAATACCTTTGTTGAGTGTCAAATCTGTCGCAAACCAAACCATCTTGTAATGACTGTCGGTACAGATATGCTACTAATGATTATTCAATGGCTAAAGCCTATAATTCCACTTATGAACCTTAGTTTGAAGATTTTGATGTGTTTTGGTGTCCATAACCTGAAGTCTTTGCTACTTATATTGATGATACTTCTACTTCTACATCTAATTCTTCATCAAGTTGGGTTCCTGATTCAGGTGCCACTCATCATATTACTTCTGATTTATCACACTTGAATCTACATTCTCCATATCAAGGTTCATACCAAGTGCGTGTTGGCAATGATCATGTTTGCACATTACACACATTGGTACCTCTTTATTTAAAAATGACAATACTAAGTTTACTCTTTCTAATGTGCTCAATGTTCCTTCAATCACTAAGAATTTGATTTCAGTACAATAGTTTACTAGAGAAAATAATTGTTATTTTGAATTTTATGATGATAAATTTTTCGTGAAGGCCCTGGATACTCACACTATTCTGCTTGCTGGCCCTGTTAAAGATGGACTATATCAATTGGAATTCACAGATGCATAACTAAAACAAGATTTTACTTCTGCTACTTCTACAACAACTCAATGGCACAATAAATTGGGTCACCAAACATATTCTCTCCTCAGTGGATACAGTCATCAAAAACCATTTATCTACTTCTGTTTGTGATGCTTGTCAGCAATCTAAGAGTCATACTTTACCTTATCATTATAGTAGTCATAATCACTTGTATGGTCCACTTGATCTCATTCAAACTAATGTATGGGTTTCTCCTTTATGTTCAATAAATGGATACAAATATTATGTTTCTTTTATTGACTCTTTTAGCAGATTTACTTGGTTATACCCACTGGCTTATAAATCTGAAGTGTTATCAACTTTCATTAAGTTTAAATGGCATGTTGAGAATTTATTTAACAGAATGATTGTTCAGTCAGATTGGGGGGGGGGGGGGGGGTGAGAATACAGAAATATCTCAAGTTACTTGGATTCTTGTGGTATTGGTCACATAGTTTCATGCCCTCATGCTCATGCACAGAATGGCACTGCAGAAAGGAAACAAAGGCACATAGTGGAAACCGGTTTGGATCTCTTGACTCATGCTTCTTTGCCTTCCTCATATTAGTCATATGCATTTGAAACAACTAATTTTCTCATAAATAGATTACCAACACCTACTTTACAACAGATATCTCCTTTTGAGAAGCTTTTTAAGATGCAACCTGATTATCAATTTTTAAAGACATTTGGTTGTGCATGTTATCCATGTTTGAGACCATTTAACAATCATAAGCTTCAGCCAAGGTCGGTAAAATGTATCTTTTTAGGATATAGTAAACTATACAAAGGATATAGGTTCCTTAATCCCCTTGTTAACAAAATCATTATCTCAAGGGAGGTTAGGTTTGTTGAAGATGAATTTCCTTATGTAAAGTTATTTTCTTCAATGCATTCTGCCAGTCCATCTCTATCCACTATGACTATTTCACCATCTGAGACTAATTCTCCTGTTATTTCCAATGAAATTGAATCAACTGACTTATCTTCCTTACCAACTCCAACTGATACATCTTCTTCATCATCCATTCCATCACCTACAATTTCAGTACCCACTATTTCTGTACAAGTTACTAATGACCATTCAATGATCACAAGAGGTAAAAGAGGGATTGCTAAACCAAAAGTTTATGCTTCTGAAGTTTATTCTGTTTGTGAGGATATAACTGTAACCACCTTTTATACTGAAGCCTGCAAAGACCCAAAGTGGAGGGCTACAATGGACGAAGAGATAAATGCTCTTTTACATAATGGTACTTAGCAGTTGGTACATGCAATGAATGGAAAAAATATCATTGGATGCAAGTTGATTTTAAGAATTAAAAGGAATGCAGATGGCACTATAGAAAGGTATAAGGCAAGACTAGTTTCCAAAGGTTACAATCAGATAGAAGGCATTGACTATCAAGATATATTTAGTCCAGTGTTTAAGCTTACTACAGTTAGAATGATCAATTCTATCTCTCTCTATAATGGCTGGCAGATAAGATACTTGGATGTTAAGAATGCATTTCTTCATGGTCACCTATCAGAGGATGTCTTTATGGTTCAGCCACCAGGTTACATTGATAAGTTTATGCCCAATCATGTTTGCAAGTTGAAGAAGTCACTATATGGATTGAAATAGTCTCCTAGAGCCTGGTTTGACAGGCTCAGTCAGTTGTTGCTTAAATCCGGTTTTTCTGCTTCAAAAACTTCTACTTCATTCTTCTACAAGGTCACTTCTTCTGCTGCCATTCATTTTCTTATCTATGTAGATGACATACTAGTCACTGGGATCTCTTAAACAACAGTAAATCAGCTCATTCATGATAGATGCATTTATGTGTCTATATTAGTCTCCATTCTCTGTAATGTTAATACTCGATTTCGTGCTTATTTTGGTATTTTATGTCTTTGTAGGTGTTTTTGGAGAAATAAACATGTGCGGAGAAATCGTCTCGAAAATTTGCACCCGGAGGACACCAACTATTCAGACTCTCAGTTTGTATAAGGGGCACCTCAATTACTAAGTGGTACTCCACTGATAAGGGGTGCCCTGTCATGTCCTGGTCTTATAGGGAAACCATGTATAAGGTCACCTTAGGTGTAATTAGCTATGTTATCACATGCGGCTGGCACATGTGCCGTTATCCTTCCCTAATATGTACCGATTATGTAATTCTCTTTCAATCTATCGAATAAATATTTATGTTGTGAGTTTATCTCTTCCGCCTCTCTGAGGTTGGTTTTATATTCAATCCTGCAGTGTAGATCCTGTAGTTAGAGATTGATTATCCGTTTGTAGTGTAGATCACTACAATTGGTATCAGATCGAGGTTTTTCCTTGGCACCAGATTGAAGTAGTGAATGATCATCGAGTTTCAATTCCATACCCTTAATTGAGGAAATGGATTTACATGAGGAAAAATGGGTAGAAATGAAGGGGAAATTTGTTCCTATAATGAAGTTGGAATCCATTGCAAGGGAGCAATTAGATTATTGGAGTGGATGGTATAAATTTTGGTTGAAGTTGAGTGATTTTCCGATTCGAGCTTCTTGGCTTCCGAAGTATAAAAACTGGTTAGACAAGACAGAGAAGCAGTTGGAACAGATCTTGTTCCTGAAGGATTCTGCTTCATCTCTTCTATCTCCTTGCAGAGTGAAGATTGATTCTACATGTGATAAAAATTCTTTTAAATTGGAGTTGATTCCTCCATATTTCTTTGTTGATACTGAATATGTTGATTCACTTACTAGTAGTAGTTTACCATTTGAAGAAGTTGAAACAACAGTGACAATTGCGTTCTCCAAGTTAAATCCAGTCAAAGTAGACAATATGAATGATAGTAAAATTGAAAGCTCGAGGGATTTCATTACTCACCTCGTTCTGAATTGTAAGAATTTTCTTTATCTCCATCTTGATTTTACTCATTCCATATTTGATCGTGTAAAGTTTGTTGATAGGTCAGTTTTCGTTGATAATTACCATGGGAGAACTGTTGATGAGTTAGTTTTAAAACATGGGTATAGATTCAATTCGTTGTTTAGGAATTCATTTGCAATGGTTCTGGTTGAAGTTGGTTATACTGGTGATGGGCATTATCTTCTTGTTAAAATACTTCAATTGGGTATTATGTGTTTCAAGGGAAAATATGTTATCAGTCACCAAATGGTTAGTGAGAAATCTTATCACCCTTGTTTCAACTTTACAAGTAGAGTAATTGATCGCGGAAAAGATTCTTTAACTATTGACCAATATCCTTATCGTGTTAGCAGAAGTTCTAAGTTCAGTTTTGATATACTTATTTCTTGCTTGGTTAATTTTAACGGGTTGATTCTAACTCTAATGGATGATTATGATGGAAAATTCATTAATGAGCTTGTTTGTGAGCATGGGTATCATTCAGATTTGATGTTTAGTGTAATAGTTGCTTGTAAATTATCCAAAGGTGGTATTACTAGTAATGGTTGGATTTTATTAGATAAAATGCCTGAGAGTGAAGCTTGGATTGTGTGTTGCGGTAAGGTTGATTTTCTCTTGGAACTTAAAATGGATAAAGTTGATGAAAGTCTATTTCTTCTCTTCGATACTGTGCGTAGAATGTTTGATCGTGGAAAAGGATTTGAACTGATTCATAAGCCTTTCTGTTCTGTGGATGACTGTGAATTCAGTTCGGGTTTAACCAGTTCTTGTTCATTTATCTTAATGTTTGTTCGATTTTAATGGATAAACCCAATGAATAAGTTCTTACAAATGGGTATCAACTAGAATTGTTGTTTTTGAATTCAATTGAATTAGTGTTGGCTAAGGAAGGTGACTGTGAGGTTAGTGGTTATCTGTTTCTGGAAATTTCACTGAGGGACAATATATACCAGAGTAGTTTAACCTCTCTGTTGGGTAAATACTGTAAAGAAATTATTCAAGAGCAGATTTATGAACAGTGGGTACATACATCCTTCTTACATTATAATTTTTGATTTTCTGCCATTAATGAAGGTTGGTTAAATCATTTTCGTAGGCAAGTTTGTCGTCCAGCAGTGATTAGAGTGTATAAACTAAAAGATGGTGTTCCTTGGTTCCATGTCTATTCTCTTATGGTGATATTCTTCATTGTTAAGAGATATGGTTACTTAAAATATCTATGATTGTCACTGTAAAGATTTCTCAGATAATTGCTAACATGGGTAAGGAAAGTTACAAAGTCAGGATTAATGAATACCTATTCATTATCCTCATATTTGATCGAGGCAAGTTGTTAGATGATACAAGTAGTAGTGATTACGAGCTGGAGAATCGTGTCAGCCATACTATGTTCCTCGTCTGGAAAGGGAAACCAAAGAGCAAAAATTTTCTTTGTTATCCTTGTGTTTATGGGAGAAAATCGCCTCTGCCGAATTTGGTAAATTCGATGGTGGAGAGACTGGTTTAATCCCTTAAACAAATATACTGCACGTGAGCACTTTTGATTCGAGATATCAATCTGTACAAATCTGGCCTAAACCAAGAAGATGGCCGTTCCAGATTTGCTTCGGTCACAAAGTGGAGGAGAAGGGTTGATTTTGGGAGGATAGCGAAGAAGGGTGATGAGACCAGAGAGTTCTGGCTAGGTAGTATCTCGACTTGTATCAGAAGTGTAGAAGCTTGTGGAAGCTTGCTAGTGATGGAATCTTTTGAGAGAGCTTGCAAAGTTGCTATCTGATAGTGTTGTATTTTTCCTAACCAAGACTTGCGTGTTTTGGCAGAATAAGTGAAACCTATTTATACAAGTGAGATTGAATGTACCCTGGCATCATTAAGGAATTGAGTAAATGTGCCAATTAAACAGAGGAGGTGGAAACCGTTGTGGCTTTATGGTGAAAATGTTTTTCACCATAACTTTCCTTATTAATTAACCGTATTCATTCCTTGCATGCCATTCTTTATTGCGAGCGTAGTGTACGCTGCACGATGTGACCGCAAAACCAAAACTCCAAGAAAGCATCCCCCAGTTTGTGTTAATGTCTCAAGAGTGGGCGCAAGTGGCAATGCCAAAGTTGCAAGTGAAGCGTTGTGGCATGTGCGGGATATCTCGACCACAAGTTATATTTTGAGCGCGGATGGTAATGCCAAAGTCCCTTGGTGGAGCATTTGGCATGTTCCAATGGCATGTACGGAATGCCTTGGCCGCAAGTTACACTTTGAGCGTGAAGGACAATGCCAAAAGTCTCTAGCGGAGCATGTGTGGCATGTGCGGAATGCCTTGGAAATTGGATAGCAGGTTGGGGATGAAAGTGGCTAGTGGTAACGTGTTGGCATGTGCCAATGGCACGCATGGCCACCTTGGCCAAGTCGCGGGCGCTACAATTGAGTAGCGGCTTGGAATAGAAAGTGGCTAGTGGTAACGTGTTGGCATTTGCCAATGGCACGCATGGCCACCTTAGCCAAGTTACGGGCGCTAAAACTGGGTAGCGGCTTGGAATAGAAAGTGGCTAGTGGTAATGTGTTGGCATGTGCTAATGGCATGCACGGACACCTTAGCCAAGTCGCGGGCGCTACAATTGGGTAGCGGCTTGGGATAGAAAGTGGTTAGTGGTAACATGTTGGCATGTGCCAATGGCACGCATGGCCACATTGGCCAAATCGCGGGCGCTACAATTGGGTAGCGGCTTGGAATAGAAAGTGTCTAGTGGTAACGTGTTGGCATGTGCCAATGGCACGCACGACCACCTTAGCCAAGTTGCGTGCGCTATAACTGGATAGCGGCTTGGAATAGAAAGTGGCTAGTGGTAACGTGTTGGCATGTGCCAATGGCACGCACGACCATCTTATCCAAATTGCGGGCGCTACAACTAGGTAGCGGCTTATAATCGAAAGTGGATAGTGGTAACGTGTTAGCATGTGCTAATGGCACGCATGGCAACCTTAGCCAAGTTGCGGGCGCTACAACTGGGTAGCGACTTAGAATAGAAATTGGCTAGTGGTAGCGTGTTGTAATGTGCCAATGGCACGCACGGCCACCATAGCCAAGTTGCGGGCGCTACAACTGGGTAGTGGCTTGGAATAGAAAGTGGCTAGTGGTGACGTGTTGGCATGTGCCAATGGCACGCACGGCCACCTAGGCCAAGTTGCGGGCGCTACAACTGGGTAGAGGCTTAGAATAGAAAGTGGCTAGTGGTAACGTGTTGGCATGTGCAAATGACACGCACAAACACCTTAGCCAAGTTGCGGGCGCTATAACTGGGTAGCGGCTTAGAATAGAAAGTGGCTAGTGGTAATGTATTGGCATGTGCCAATGGCACGCACGACCACCTAGCCAAGTTGCGGGCGCTACAACTGGGTAGCGTCTTAGAATAGAAAGTGGCTAGTGGTAACGTGTTGGCATGTGCCAATGGCACGCACGTCCACCTTAGCCAAGTTGCGGGCGCTACAACTGGGTAGCGGCTTAGAATAGAAACTGGCTAGTGGTAACGTGTTGGCATGTGCCAATGGCACGCATGACCACCTTGGCCAAGTTGCGGGCTCTACAACTGGGTAGCGACTTAGAATATAAAGTGGCTAGTGGTAACGTGTTGGCATGTGCCAATGGCACGCACGGACCCCTTAGCCAAGTTGTGGGCGCTACAACTGGGTAGCGGCTTGGTTTTGGCATAGTTGCCATGGTGCGCAGTATGCGGCTTGGTTTTGGAATTTGGGTTTTGTGTCGAAAACCCTAATCCGGTATTTTGAAAAAATACCCCTATTAATTATTTACATCTGAATTAAATGTTCTCAGTTAATGTGTTGCGGGTAACACTAGGTCATGGGGTTTTACGATTTTACCCCTTGTCTAAAATCCACCATCGACATTAAGTCCCCTGCTTAGCTCGGAACAGGAGCTTTGTTGCGAGGTAAGCATAAGATGGTTCCAAGACAAAATCTGAAAGATAAACGGGAGATTTATCTGACATTTTTTTGGAGATGCTAACTGGATTCGGAATCCTTGTCCTTAGCAGTTTTGTATGGAGCGGGAGATTGGCACAATCTGGAAGAAATGTACGGCTGGGAAGCATTGAGCTGCTGGCGCGAGTTGAGAAACTAAGCGAGCTGGCTGGTGGGGCCGGTGGAAAGGGGAGCATGCTAGCTGGTTGGGAAGACTCTGAAACCCTAATTGGCGCCCGTCATTGGAATTGCTGTAGAGAATCCTCATACGAACTCGAATTTTGACGCTTCACATATGTATCTTTAAGCCCAGAAAATTTCCAAGCTTTAACAAAGAATATTTTCGGATTTTGAGCTTGTTTAGGGGGTGATAAGCGCGAAATGGTAAAGTTCTAGGAGGTTTTCAGAACTTTTCCAGGTTGCGTGTTGTCTGGTGTTTTGGTCACCTCCCCTTGCTCGTTCATCTGATTGCCGTGATATTTTGAAAAAATGTAGGTGGCTTCTATACGAAGAGAATGGTACATAACCCAATGCTAGATTCCACACCAATTTCTCCCAGTTCGTAATTGAACATAGGGAAGTGTATATTTCCATTAGTTGAGCTTGTTCGGATAACGCGTTTCATGACTTTGGTACTTCTTTCACATGTCGTAGAAGCATAATAAGGAACTTAAATGATGTTAGCTCACTTAATTTCTTGATTTTATGATCGTACTGGTTTTCCACGCTTGATTCATCCCATTCCCATGTAATCTTCGTATTAGGTTCTTAACAACGAAGTTGGGAATCACGGGTCCATTAGTATGAGCAACCATGGAGTTTTTGAAGATGAATCACTTGCGCCTCCAGGTTATGAAGTATTGATTTCCAATTCAGTGGAAGTGGCGGAAATCCCAGTTGAGCCTCAGATGGTGGAACTCGAATCGAGGATAGTAGAAACTGCTTCGTCTGAAGCTGACCGTATCTTGTGAGATTTGGCGGTGAAGGGATCCTGTGTATATGATCATTCCTCCAGTATGGTTTACATGCCTCCATTTTGTAGTAGTTGTTATTGTGGTGAAGTTCTGAATGAGCGGAAACAATTCTTGGTAGGGGATGTAATCCGAAGATAGTATGTTGTCACGGTAACAAAGTATGTTGGCGTGCTTCTTGTAGAAAATATTGTGTATATGTACCCGAAGAAAATACTGCACATATGATTTTGAATCCATAGAGAATAATGCGCACATAATTTTGAACCCGATGTAGGATACTGTATATGCTCTTGAACCCGAGAAATATACTGTGCATGTAATTTCGAACCTGAAGTAGGATACTGTATATGCACTTGAACCTGAGAAAATATACTGCGCATGTAATTTCGAACCTGAAGTAGGATACTGTATACGTGCTTCACATGAACCTAAAAGAATTACTGTATATGAATCCCGAAGAAGAATATCGTGTATGTGCTTGAATCCGTAGATAATATTGATGTAGGAAATACTGCGTATATGCTTCATGTGAATCTTGAAGAAGAAATCTTGCAGATATTGTAACCGAGAGATTGAAACTCCCGCTGTGGTCGCCAATTGTTTATGGGAGAAAATTGCCTTTTCCGAATTTGGTAAATTCGATGGTGGAGAGACTAGTTTAAACCCTTAAACAAATGTGCTGCACGTGAGCACTTTTGATTCGAGATATCAATATGTACAACTCTGGCCTAAACCAAGAAGATGGCTGTTCCAGATTTGTTTCGGTCACAAAGTGGAGGAGAAGGGTTGATTTTGGAGGATAACGAAAAAGGGTGATGAGACCAGAGAGTTCTGGATAGGTAGTATCTCGACTTGTATCAGAAGTGTAAAAGCTTGTGGAAGCTTGCTAGTGATGGAAGCTTTTGAAAGAGCTTGCAAAGTTGCTATCTGATAGTGTTGTATTTTGCCTGACCAAGACTTGTGTGTTTTGGCAGAATAGGTGAAACCTATTTATACAGGTGAGATTGAACGTACCCTGGCCTCATTAAGGAATTGAGTAAATGTTCCAATTAAACAGAGGAGGTGGAAACCGTTGTGGCTTTATGGTGAAAACGTTTTTCATCGTAACTTTCCTTATTAATTGACCGTATTCATTCCTTGCACGCCATTCTTTATTATGAGCGTAGTGTACGCTACACGCTGTGATCGCCAAAACAAAACCCCAAGAAAGCATCCCCCAGTTTTTGTTCATGTCTCGAGAGTGGGCGCAAGTGGCAATGCCAAAGTTTCTAGTGAAGCTTTGCGGCATGTGCCAATGGCATGTGCGGGATATCTCGACCGCAAGTTGTATTTTAAGAGTGGATGGCAGTGCCGAAGTCGCTTGGTGGAGAATTTGGCATGTGCGGAATGCCTTGGACGCAAGTTACACTTTGAGTGTGAATGACAATGCCAAAGTCGCTATCGGGGCATTGTGGCATGTGCCAATGGCATGTACGGAATGCCTTAGAAATTGGCTAGCAGGTTGGGGATAAAGTGGCTAGTGGTAACGTGTTGGCATGTGCCAATGGCACGCATGGCCACCTTGGCCATGTCGCGGGCGCTACAATTGGGTAGCGGCTTGGAATAGAAAGTGGATAGTGGTAACGTTTTGGCATGTGCCAATGGCACGCACGGCCACCTTAGCCAAGTTGCGGGCGCTACAACTGGGTAGTGGCTTGGAATAGAAATTGGCTAGTGGTAACGTGTTGGCATGTGCCAATGGCACGCACGACCACCTTATCCAAGTCGCGAGTGCTATAATTGGGTAGCGACTTAGGATAGAAAGTGGCTAGTGGTAACGTATTGGCATGTGCCAATGGCACGCACGGCCACCTTGGCCAAGTCGCGGGCGCTATAATTGGGTAGAGGATTGGAATAGAAAGTGGCTAGTGGTAACGTGTTGGAATGTGCCAATGGCACGCACGACCACCTTAGCCAAGTTGCGGGCGCTACAACTTTTTAGCGGATTGGAATAAAAAGTGGCTAGTGGTAACGTGTTGGCATGTGCCAATGGCACGCACGGCCACCTTAGCCAAGTTGCGGGCGCTACAACTGGGTAGCGGTTTGGAATAGAAAGTGGCTAGTGGTAACGTGTTGGCATGTGCCAATGGCACGCACGACCACCTTAGCCAAGTTTCGGGCACTACAACTAGGTAGCGGCTTGGAATAGAAAGTGGCTAGTGGTAACGTGTTGGCATGTGCCAATGGCACACACGACCACCTAGGCGAAATTTCGGGTGCTACAACTGGGTAGCGTCTTAGAATTGAAAGTGGCTAGTGGTAACGTGTTGGCATGTGCCAATGACATGCACGGCCACCTTAGCCAAGTTTCGGGCGCTACAACTGGGTAGCGTCTTAGAAGAGAAAGTGGCTAATGGTAACGTGTTGGCATGTGCCAATGGCACGCACGGCCACCTATCTAAGTTCCGGGCGCTACAACTGGGTAGCGGATTAGAATAGAAAGTGGCTAGTGGTAACGTGTTGGCATGTGCCAATGGTACGCACGGCCACCTTAGCCAAGTTGCGATGGATACAATTGGGTAGCGGTTTAGAATAGAAAGTGGTTAGTGGTAACGTGTTGGCATGTGCCAATGACACGCACGACCACCTTAGACAAGTTGCGGGCACTACAACTGGGTAGCATCTTAGAATAGAAAGTGGCTAGTGGTAACGTGTTGGCATGTGCCAATTGCACGCACGACCACCTAGACAAGTTGCGGGCGCTACAACTGGGTAGAGGCTTAGAATAGAAAGTGGATAGTTGTAATATGTTGGCATGTGCCAATGGCACGCACGGCCACCTTAGCCAAGTTGCGGGCGCTATAACTGGGTAGCCGCTTAGAATAGAAAGTGGCTAGTGGTAACGTGTTGGCATGTGCCAATGGTACGCACGGCCACCTTATCCAAGTTGCGGGTGCTACAACTGGGTAGAGACTTAGAATATAAAGTGTCTTGTGGTAACGTGTTGGCATGTGCCAATGGCACGCACGGCCACCTTAGTCAAGTTGTGGGCGCTACAACTGGGTATCGGCTTGGTTTTGGCATAGTTGTCATGGTGCGCAGTATGCGGCTTGGTTTTGGAATTAGGGTTTTGTGTCGAAAACCCTAAACCGGTATTTTGAAAAAATACCCCTATTAA
This sequence comes from Papaver bracteatum, assembly GCA_023529315.1. Taxonomy (NCBI): domain Eukaryota; kingdom Viridiplantae; phylum Streptophyta; class Magnoliopsida; order Ranunculales; family Papaveraceae; genus Papaver; species Papaver bracteatum. The sequence continues at coordinate 1,408,152 of JAJJWX010002261.1, read as the reverse complement.
TTATTTACATATGAATTAAATGTTCTCAGTTAATGTGTTGCGGGTAACACTAGGTCATGGGGTTTTACAATTTTACCCCTTGTCTAAAATCCACCATCGACACCTTGCTGCTGCGTTTTCGATCTCAAGGCTCAATGCATAAAGCCACTTTCGTTCCATATTTCAGGTGTTCACTCTCAGGGATTATTTCATGTGTATCTTCATTCTTCTGTTTATCAACTGCTGTAGCTAGGGCCTGATGGTGATGTTTGTTTTTATCAATTTTCTACCCAATTGCTTAAAGCCTTGATTTCAGATAGTGATCATGTAGAGTTCCATGTTTTTTTATCTTGTGGTGAGTCTTACAAATCTCATGAGAAGCCCTATCAAGCTTCTAATAATGGGTTTAAATTTAGTGAAAATGCCACAGAGAGGTGGTATTCCCGGTTATAGTGATGGTCGACGAGTGTTTGACCGTGGTAAAGATTGTGACTACGTAGAAGTGGGAATTCTGTATATGATCTAATTCTGGAATCTGGGTACTGCTCTGAATTGTTACTTGAGTATTTGTGTGCCTTTTTGTTGGGTATCAAAGGTTATTGGAGTTTAACTGGGAATACTTATGAATGGATTGTCACTGAGTTACACCGTAGAGTACCTAGTTCTATGGTTTGTGGTAATAATCCTTGGTGTTCAGGCTGGAAGAAAGCCTTTGAAAGAATGGTGGGAATTAATAAGATGCTTGTGGTGGTTAATTGTTCTTGCACTTACCTAGGAGTTACAGTTTTCAAGGGAATTGTCTTGGTAACTTAATTAGGGAGTTTTATAAGGCCACCAGAGATCCGCAAAGAAGAGTGTATTACAGGTTTGAATCTTGAAAATTGCTCTTCCCTAGCCTTGCGGTATTTCTGGAGTCATGATTGGAAACAATTATTCTTGGCTGCAAGACACAAGAGCCGTAACAAGTACTGTGTAAAGATAACTGGGTATTTTATAGTCGATATACAACATCTTTCTAAGCAACTACAGACCTCCATATCTAATGGCACAATAACACAATGGGGAAATGAGCTTATCAACTCCAGGTTATCGATAAGTGCCGCTGGTAATTCAATTAAGGATCACATCACCAGGATTGCATTGCACAAATGTGAAGGTTGCATCATTGTCACCTTACAAGTGGTTTTATCTATAGGAGCCAACATTTTAGACTGGAAACTGGCGAAGGGATACCACCTGGTGACATATAACTGCAAGCAACTGTGCACTATTACTGCTGACAAAGGTATGAAGATTGAGCTACATCGCAGCAGTATACTCGAGGGTACTTATACAGTGAATTGGATTTCTAATTTTGAAGTTGTTATTCTTGGTTGTTATGGAACCATTGCCAAGACTGACCCTGCCAGTTATTCTTCAATTGGAACCTGCCAGAGCATGATTTTTAGAGATGGTTACAGGGGATACATCTCTGGCATTTTCCAAGAAGCAGCAACTATGAATTCCTCCAGCCTAGCTCATTCGAACTTCATATCAATATCACATTCACATCTATTACCGCATTGGAGTAATTGTAGAAGGAGCTGCATCAGCTACGTTCTGGGGTCCAACTCATTTAACATCCTTGAGGACAAGGATGATTTAGAGGGGCGGGTATTTGTCATGTCCCGGTCTTATAGGGCAACCATGTATAAGGGCACCCTAGGTGTAATTAGATATGTTAGCACATGCGGCTGGCACATGTGCCGTTATCCTTCCCTAATATGTACCGAGTCTGTAATTCTCTTTCAATCTATCGAATGGATATTTGTGTTGTGAGTTTATCTCTTCCGCCTCTCTGAGGTTGGTTTTATCTTCAATCCTGCAGTGTAGATCCTGTAGGTTGATCTTGATTATCCATTTGTAGTGTAAATCACTACATGCCCTAATTTCTATTTACACCTTACTACTATGGGCACCCTCGGATTGGATAGGGGGGACCCATCTTCATCATTTGAAAATTGGATTTTGGCGGGAAAAGTTACAACCAACTGGGTATGTTTCTGGATCGAATTTAGATGATTTTTAATGAGATTCAATCACGGATTTCTGTTGGGTTGGACTTGTTATAAAAGGACAGAGTTAGTATAGGTGCTTGAGTCCATCAACTTGGGTTGGTTAATCTTCTCGAATTTTATCAAGGTGCTTCTGGTCAGCGGGTGTGTAGGGAAAAGAGTAAAATTTATTATGGTGGAGGGTCTTTAAGTAGGCGTCAAACCATTGCGGATTTCTTGCAGATGGGCATCACTTATTTTCCGGATCGTTATTTGGGGGTTAAGGTTATGCCAGGAGCGGTGAAGTACAGCCACATCAACAATATTGTGGACAAGTTAAAAGATCAACTCTCGGTTTTGAAAGGTAAGATGCTGTCTTTTCAAGATAGGGTGGTTCTTATAAAATCGGTTTTTTCTAGCTATTCTATTCACAACATGGCGGTGTATAGGTGGCCTGTTAAATTTATTCTTCAATGTGAACGTATTATTCGTAACTTTCTTTGTTCGGGTGACTCGGATCTTACTAGAGCGTTTGTGGTGATTTATGACAAAATCTGCAGTCCTGTGAAGGAAGGAGGCCTTGGTCTTTGTAGCCTAAAAACTATGAACAAGGCTATGCTTATGAATCTTTGGTGGAATATTAAGAATTCAGGTAAAAAATGGGCTCGTTTCCTAGAATCTAAGTTCACTTGCAGAGATGGTCGTATCAAGGTGGCTGGAGTTAAATCTTCTATCTTGCCTGGAATTCGTTGGGTTCATAAGGATGTGGTTCGCAACACTAAATTCATAATTGGTGATGGCAGGAGCACTTTTCTATTTTATGATGTGTGGTATGGTTTTTCTTCTTTAGATGATGCTTTATGTCTGTCTGACATGGATAGAGAGGCTCGCGTTAGTGACATTATCCAACAGGGAGAGTGGTCTTTGCAAGGTGTGCATCTGCAAAACTTGATAGCTGCTGGAGTTGTTTTGGAGAAGCTGCCTAGAATTCAAGGTGGAGTTGACAAGACTATTTGGATGCCTGATCTAAGGGGAAATTTTTAAGTCAAATCGGCAAGAGAATTGGTGAGGACAAAATATCATACTATGGAGGAAGCTAACCTGCTATGGAGAAGTGAGATACATCCGTCGCTAGCAGCTCAAAACTGGAAATTTGTCAGGGGGGCTTGCGCAACTTTAGACAAAGTTCGAAGAAGATTCAGAATTGCTCTGGCTTCTATGTGTTGCGTCTGTAAAAACGATGAGGAATCACTTGATCATATTCTTTGGCATTGCACAGCTGCGAAAAAGGCTTGGAGTTGGATTTCATGTATCTTTAATCTTACTCCTCAGTCTAATCTAATAGCTTGTAGTAAGGCTTCGAAAGGTTGTAGTCGTATGGTAAAAGATCTTTGGCTAGTTTCTATTTTGGTGTTGCGTTCTGAGCTGTGGTACCAGAGAAACAAAATGGTGTATGAAAAGAAGAAACCTCGCTGGATTCTCTTTAAGAAGAGAGTGTTTCATCTCATTCATGAGTACTCGGCAAGACTTAAAGGCTGTATGTTCAACACGGTGGAAGAACTTCAAATTCTTAATTTCTTCAGGGTAGGTCACCGCCAGGTGAAGATCATAGAGCCAGTGGAGTGTTACTGGAGTCCTCCAGATCATAATGAACTTATGATGTGCTGTGATGGAGCCTTTAGGGGCAATCCAGGGGTAGCATGAGCAGGGGTTGTTGCAAGAAATGAAGACTGTAGGGTGCTCGGTGCGATGTGTGTTGGCCTGGGAGTTATCTCAAATTACTTGGAGGAATTGTATGGTATTCTTTGTGGGCTGGAATGGGCTATTCAGTGGGGTTTCAGAAATGTTTTGATTAGATCGGACTCTTTGAGTGTGATCATTGCGTTGGAGGAAAACAGCATCCCGTGGTATGCTCAACAAAAATGGTCTGATGTTAAATGTCTGTATGATTCTATTATATTTGTTCATACTTTTCGTGAAGCCAACTTTGCAGCTGATAAGATGGCTAAACCAGGGTGTTTGCTGGAAGATGGAGTGTGGTTAAATTTCGTTGGTCGTCCCAATTTTTTAAATTCAATAGAATTACCAAATGTAGTCTATGTTCGTTTTAAATATTCTGTGAGAGTTCTAGGGGTTGTTTGTCCTCCTTTCTCATAAAATTTCTTGTTTCCTTTTGTTATCTTAATGAAATTTTTGGACTAATAAAAACAGGGTGGTAATTGTCTTATAACGGAAAATACAAGAATACTTTCATTCATATCTCGACAAAACAGGGATGTCAGAATATCGGGTTTTCAGTTTTATGATCGGAAGGTACATGGTGACTCAAGGAGGATATATTCTCGAACAAATTTATTTCCATATTTAAAAGAGTTTTGAAGACAAGTCAGAGCTGCGTTGGAGAAAAAGGAGGAGTTTATTAAGTTGAGTTTCGGTTAAACAGGGAACGAGAATTTGGTAAACAAGGAAGTTACAAGAGAACAGGGGGGAATATATTCTCTACCCGGAGATGGTAATCAAGTTTAGGAGAATTTTGGAAGTTTTCAAGTACCCAGAGACTCGTAAAGAAGTTAAGAATAGGTATTAACTCCGGAACTTGCATGAGAAGAAGAAAAAAGAGATATTCTTGCAATATTTTGGTTTCCATGGGATATAAATAAGGTGGTTGGGTTGCAAAGAGAGGTAGTCGATACTTTGAGATAGTTTGGGGTAGTTGCTGAGAAAGAACGAAGGTTGCAGAGGCGTTATTCATCGCAGTAGAGAAGGAAGAAGAAGAACAAAACCGTCACTATTTCATTTGAATTTGAAACAGTTCTGCAACAATTATATCTGTAAGCTTTTCTTTGTAATAGTAGGATCTGTAACAGTGAGTTCTTTAACAAATATATCTGTTACAAAATCGCTGCATAATATTATTTCTTAATAAAAACACCTTTTAAGCCATGTTTCTATCTTTTGGGTGCGTTTTGAGCATGGGATGACGGATGAAGCCAAGTTCACAATTGTTTGGTAATTACAATTGATTCTTATGACTATTTGCATTGATTTTTAATCGATTTATGATTATCATTGATTATTTGTGATTTTGTTTGATAGTGTATGCTTAGTCTAATAACTCTTGATGCACTATGTTTATGATTTACATCTAATGCTTTATAAAATCTACTTTTGGAAATGTAGTTGCAGGAATTTCTACACTACACCCCTCATAAGAATTCACCATAATCAACACATATTTGAAGATTAAGAACAACACTTTTATTGATTAACTCTCAGAAATGTTACAAGAAATGAAAGGAATCAAGAATACAACCGCTCACAAGAACTTTCTCTCTCCTAAAGACTTTCTCAACACTCCAAAATTGATCTCTCCTTCTTTGAGTCTATTGGCTCTCTTTATATAGGGTAGTTACATAGTGGATGACAACTAAGTTTTCCTTTAATTTCGGATCTAACTCGCGATGTTCTCGCAGCAGTTGTAATGCTAACTCTCGCAGACGCTGTAATCTTCGCAGAATAGCCATGTTCTTCTCGTGTTTCTGTTACCGTCATCCGTTACATCATTCTTTAAGTTATTTTTTGAGTTCAGTCTGCGACGCTCGCAGAGTGTTGTTGAGAATTTCACAGAAACGTTATTTATTCCACAAGAATATTGATGTGGCGATATTCTGATCCTACATCTTGCCTCTTTTCATGTCTTCTCCGCGAAGTGGAGAGGATTATGAGAATATCCATCTCTTCAGAATGCCGCAGCTCTTATCTTTCCATATTCTATTCTCGACAAAATCCTAAAAATTTAGTATAACCGCCTACACGTGTCAAATATCCTTCTTTTCACTGGCACGTCTTTTCTTAACAGGTCACTTTATTTTTCCTATAAAAGGTAGAATTTGGTACAGAAAAAATCTTCTTCTTCTACTTCTCTATCTTCCTCGTCTTTCGTCTGCAACTTTCTCCGTCCAAAGATTCATCTACTACTGCTTTCATGGAGTCATCAAGGTATATGTTCTTTTAATGTTACTAAACTCAATTATGTTCATCAAAATTTATTTGATCTTTTTATATTTGATTTTATGTAATTCCCATATTGTGTTTTCTTTTCAGCGGAATCACCTCTAATACTAGAATTGTAATCCAAAACCCTAATCCTTCCAGAAACTCAGAGCAACAACTCGCTGAAAAGAAGAGGAAGCCTGAGAATCATAAGGTAGTAAGAAACATTTATTTTCTTAATAACAATATTATTGCCTCTATTTTTTATCTAGGTTGTTATTCGCAGGGTGATGAGAACATTAATGCTCCTCGCAAGAAATCTCGCCGGGCTAAAATTGTTGATTTTGCTGTTACTCCTCCCCAATTAATTCCTGCTAGTGCTATTCCATCACCTTCGCAAATTGAACCTATAACTTCTGTCTACGAGAATGTCGCCAGAAATACTCCTGCCTCAACTGATCCTTTTATAAATGACATTCCTGAAATTACTGTGAATGAATTTTCTTCCACTTCTACCGTAGTTACCTCTCAAGTTAACTCTACTTCGGTCCCATTCGTTACTTTTCCTGACACTTCATCTTCAGATGATGTATTAGTTGCGAACAATTCGAAACTCCAACTTTCTATTGTCACTACTTCGCCATCTGCATCTCTCCCTTCTTCTAAAGAAACTTCAGTAGGAATAGATGTTGCTTTTAAAGTATTGTCTGACATTTTAGATGATGCTAAGAAATCTTCTACTGATCTTGTCAAGCATAATGTATGCGAGATTTTAAGCAAATATTTTGGTTCTGGTCGAATGTCATCGCAAACATCTCTAGAACATAAATTTTAAGCTTTAAAGGGGGCTCTCCAAGCCAATACTTTAGAATGTGAAACTCTTCATCATAAATTTAACAATTCTTCGCTGAATTGCGAGAATCTTCGCAAGAAAAATGATGAACTAAAAGGTATAACTTTTTCTATCTCTGTCTTTGATTTTCCTTTGTTAATTGTTTTTCTTCTTTCCCTACTTCCTTTTCTTAAAATCCTTTGTTCGCATATTAAGACTTAAATCAGAATCGATTAATGGGGATATTCAAATCTGAATCAGTTGCTGAAGAGATTCGTGTTGATAGAGATTCTTGGATGGACCAATATAACCGATTAGATAATATTTACACATATTCCCTTGATCAAATAGAGAACCTTACCAACGAGAATACACAATTAGGACAGAAACAAGATCTACTGAGTAGCGAAGTATCTCGCATCTCTTATTTGTTAACCAAAGCTAAATTAGCGACAGAAACTTTATCAGATGAAAACAAGATTTTATCTCAAGAAAAGCGGGATCTTTCAAATAAGGTGGCGAACTTCTCGCAGAAATTAAGCACTCTTCAAAGAATGTATGATAACCAAGAGCGATCCCTTCATTCGCTAAAATATGAGCTTGAAGAAGTAACTGAATCATCCATTACTGAGAGAAATACACTTATCCAAGGTAGAATAGATTTAAGTATAAAAGTAAGTCAACTCAAATAGGAATATTCCAAATTAGAGGAGTCCAATTCCGCTCTTGCGAAGAAAAATTCTTTTCGCCTCTCCAAAGAAAAGAATTTAAAATCTCGCCTAAAAGGTTTAGTTGGAGATAAATTTGATGATGCTATGAGTCATTGGGAAAATACTTGCTTGGCACTAATTCAAAACTTAATTTCGAAAAAAGAAGGTAGTCTTTTTGACTACCTTGTTGATTTTTCTTTTGTTGATTCTCTTGTGAAATCTTTAGCGAAATAATCTTTATTTTTATTATTGTTGCTCGCAGCATCTGAGGAAAAGCTTCATTCTACCATCTCTGACTTGAGTGTTGATCTGGCTAAGGTTCGCAAAGAAAATGGTGTTCTTACTGCTCGTCTTGTTTACTCTCACGATCTAGCAGAAAGGAAATATGACTATATTGAATACTTTAAGAATATGGAGATTAGAAACCGTGATAAAGCTCATCTTCGTCAAGTTCATCTTGTTGCTCAAGTTCTAGTAAATGATGTCTTGCTGTCCAACTCTCTTCCTCCTATGTCAATTAAACCTATGGAAGTAGGTGAAGATGAGTTTCCCCGTGCTGGTGATAGTGATTTCGATTGTTAAGTTGACGAAGAAGACCTTTCTCAAGAAGACCAGGTGGACAATGAAGAAATCCCTCCAGAAAAATATGTTACCAACGATAGAACATCTGCTGATGATAAGTATGGCGAAGAAGAAGCTAGAATTAATCAGAATGAGGAGAATCTTGGCAAAGAAAATGTATCTGGCAAAGATGACAACTCTGGTAAAGACAATGGAGCTGGCGAAGTTAACAATGAATGATGAATTTTATCTTTATTTTCTCGAGTTATCTCTTCCTTTTCTTGCGAGTGATGTACTTTATACTATTTATCGAATTCAGTTGTTCTTGCGAGAAAGATAATAATATTCTTGCGAGAAAGATAATAATGATATTATGTTTATCAATTCCCATACTTGCCTCTTAGTATCTTTCTTGCAATGAATGAAGTTTATCTGCGAGTTTATGAATAGTGTTCCTGAAATAATACTGCGAATAATTTCTTGAGAGATTCTGAATATTAATCTTAAAAGATTCTGAATATTACTCTCATTATCTTTCTTGCAATGAAAAAATTTACCTGCATTTCACGGAAATAATTAATGTTTCCAATTATTCTGTTGGTTTTATTTTGCCTTCCTAATTAAAGGTCTTATTTTGCCAAAATTTTGTTTTTGCAACAAAATCGCAGGACGTTCTTACACTTGCATGTAAAAACCCATTGATCTTGCCTTATCCGTGCTTTGTCAATTTATCTGCGGAAATATGACAAGTCTAAGTTTCATTGCGAAAACAAAGCCCCGTGACATTGTCGTCTTGCGATGAAATCGCAGGACGTCTTTACACTTTCATGTAAAAACCCATTTTTCTCATCTTATCTTTGTCTCTTGGATTTTTTACTCTGTATAATATTTGTCACGTGACAATATGATAGGCCTAAATGTTCTTGCGAACGTAAATCCCCATGACATTGCCGTCTTTAGACACTCAGATCCCTAATGGAGGGTGCCGCCCTTATCTTCCCCCTGGTCGCCCCTTCAATGAGGCGTACATCGGTCATATAAGACTAGATCTTCCCATCTAGTTTTACCAACAGCCAGTTGTTTTCGCAGCCTCTTATCCTTTATGCCTATATGGATTATAGTTACGAGACTGCACCCTAATTGGGGTTTTCTTCGGGCCGAGTGCATTATAGCCAGGACTTTCCAAGAATGGCCAGGGTAGTTTCGTACGCCCGGGGCATCCTTGGCTCAACCGTGTACCTCGGCGCCTTGGTCATACTTTGCACTCCTTATGAGAGACCCTCAGTCGTCCAACTAGGGTATAACCTTATATATAGTTGGAAATCCAAGGTACCTCTCCTGGATAGGAATCTCTCATATAGATGGACCCCACTTCTCCATGACTCAGGTTCCATCAGCGGTATAACCTTATCCATGTGCCATGCAATCAGATACCCCCTTATATGATGTACTTTAGGTCTTACATTTTCCTCTTGCGAAATTTTATTCGCGAACTAGGGTGTACGCCATAAAGGTTCGTCCCATTCTTATATATCTCTTGCGAATATCGCCAATTCTTAAATATTTCTTATATTCTCGCGAATTATCTCGCAGCTCTGATAAAAATATCTTTTATTCATTTCTTCTCTGTTTTATCATATATTATATAATCATCTAGCTTTTCTCAGAATTTGTTACTGGTAATATCTTTTTAAATACAGTATGTTCCATGGTCTATCAATTCTTTGACCAACATCTCTTCCTTCAGTGTCCATTAGTTTATATGCCCTTGTTCCAACTATCTCTTTAATGATATACGGTCCATCCCATTTTCTCGCCAACTTTCCACCACTTTCTCGCTAATAATCTGGTGTTTCTCGAAGCACTAAATCACCCGGTTGGAATTCACGTTTTTTGACGTGTTTGTTATACTCGCGAGCTAATCTTGGCTGATAATTTTCCATATATTGTAAAGCTATTTCTCTCTTCTCTTCCAATTCATCAAGTTTATTGAGAATCATACCAGCGCTAAGATTCTTCTCCCAAGCCTCTCTTTTTGTTGTAGGAATGGCAACCTCTGTTGGTAATACTGCTTCAACACCATATGTTAGGCAAAAAGGTGACATCCCAGTTGCTTCTCTTCTAGTTGTATTGTAAGCCCAGAATGCATTATAGATCTGTTCACACCATGCTCTATGGTACCCTTATAACTTCTTTTTTAAGATGTCTGCGATTGTCTTATTAGTTGCCTCAGCCTGACCATTATCTTGTGGGTACAAAGGAGTAGATTCTCCACATCTTATCTTAAATGCATTGAGTAGTAGCTTTATGTTCTTCCCTTCAAACTGCTTTCCATTATCAGACACCAACTGTGCTAGAATTCTAAATCTACAAATAATATTTTCAAATATAAACGTAAATATGTCTTTATCGCGGATATGTTGTACCGCTTTTACTTCTGCCCATTTTGTGAAATAATATGTTGCAACAATTAAGTATATCTTTTTCCCTGATCCTGGTACAAATGGCCCCACAATATCTAAGCCCCATTTTCCAAAAGGCCATACACTTTTTGAAGACGATAATGGTGCCCCTGGTGCATGTATCTTCTTTCCGTATCGCTGACAATCTTCGCATCGTCTTGATAGTTGTTTCGCATCTTCATGCATATATGGCCAGTAATAGCCTTGCATTTTTGTTCTGTATGCCAAAGACTTCCATCCGTTGTGATTACCATCATCTCCGTTATGCAACATCTTTAACACATTTTCTCCTTCTTCCTGTGTCAAGCATCTAAGTGATGGCCCATCAAAATATTTGCGATATAATACTCCATCTCTTAATTTATAATTTGTTGCACTGCTCGTAAATTTGTGTGCTTCTAATCTATTTCTTGGTGTTTCTCCTCTCGCCAGATATGCATGGAGCTCTGCCCGCCAATCTACAATATTGCCTCTTGGTTTTCCTTCGCCACTTTCTATTATCATTACATCTGCTTCTTCTTCTTCTTTTTTATTGATTAAAGGTGATATAAGCGTCTGAATTTTTATGCATCTCGCGGCTGGATTTGTCATCATGCTGGATATTAAGGAAAAGGCATCTGCGAGTCTGTTATATTTTCTTGAGATATGTCTGCATTTTATTTTTGGAATTTTTGCTGATAGTTCTTCAACAAGTTTCTTATATTTCTTTAAGGACGGTTCATTTGTTGTGTATTACCCTTTGATTTGGCGAATAACTAACTGCGAGTCACTGGTAGTTCTAGCATTCTCCAACTTCATTTCTATTGCGAATTTTAGAGCATGTATCACAGCTTCATATTTTGTCTCATTATTAGTGGATGCGAGTTCCAATCTAAATGAAAAAGCTATTTTTTCTCCTCACGGCGAGATAAAGACAACTCCAACTTCATTAACTTCTCCGTTTGATGATCCATCCACTAATATTTCCCATCTATTAGGTTTTATTAACAGATCTCTTGGGTCTCCATGTTCTTCTTCTATATCCATCATTTCTTCCACAGCTTCATCATCTTCTAAGGGAAACTCAGCTAAGAAATCTGCTATCACTTGTGATTTTTGTGAGGATAAAATGTCATACTTGATATCAAAGTGTCCTACTTGTGCATTCCATCTCTCAACTCTGCCTGATCTTTTCGAATTCTTCATTACTGACTCAATTGGTACCTTTGTTAATACTTTTACTTTATGTGCTTGAAAATAGATGCGAAGTTTAAAGGTTGCATAAACCAATTCCAGAATTAACTTTTCAATCTTTGAATAATTTCTCTCTGCAGAATTAAATGTTTTGCTGATGTAATAAATTGGCTTTTATATCCCCGCATCTACTCGCAGTAACACCGCGCTTAATGCATATGAGGTTGTCGCAAGATAGATCAATAATTCTTATCTTGGCTCCGCTTTCTGTAAGATAGATATGTTTATTAAATATTCTTTAATTCCTTGTAAAGCCTTTTCACATTCATCTGTCCACTTGAATTTTGTTCCCTTCTTGAGTATACTGAAGAAATGTTTGCATTTGTTTGATAATCGCGAGATGAATCTTCCTAGCGAAGCTAAAATCCCATTCAACTTCTGCACATCTTTTATTGTTGCTGGCATTGGCATGTCATGAATTGCGTATACTTTCTCTGGATCAACTTTTATTCCTTCTTTTGACACAATATATCCTAAAAATTTCCCTGGTGCCACTCCAAAGATACACTTTTCGGGATTCACCTTGATGTTAAAATGTCGCATTTGATTGAAGATCTCCTTCAAGTCTTGCACATGGTTTTTAGCTTCTTTACTTTTGATCAACATGTCATCTATATACACCTCTAATGTCTTGTGGATCCACCTCGCAAATACCTTCTCCACCATCCTTTGATATGTTGCACCATCATTTCTCAAACCAAAAGGCATCTTTGTATAGCAATATAACCCTCTTGGAGCAAAGAATGCAGTGTTCTCTTGATCTTCTTCAGCGAGAGGAATCTGATTATACCCTTTATACCCATCTAATGAAGATATTCTTGTATTTCCCGCTGCCGATTCAACTATTTGAGGAATGTCTGGTAATGGAAAAATATCTTTAGGACAAGCTTTGTTTAAATCAGTAAAGTCTATGCAAATTCTTATCCCCTTGTTTTTCTTTGGAACCACCACCATGTTTTCAATCCATTCCAGGTATTTTTTCCTTGCCTTATAATTCCTGCGTCGAGCATTTTCTGTAATTCTTCTTCTATTTGAGAATGGTAGGTTGTTGCAATTTTCCTTATCCTTTGCTTAAATAATCTTACATCTTTGTTAATTTCCAATTTATGACATGCTACCGCTGGATCTATTCCTGGCATCTCATCCATGCTCCATGCAAAGATGTCTTTATATTCTCGCAGGATATTTATGGTTCGCTCTTCTTCATATGCATCCATTTTAGTTCCAATTTTCAGCATCTTAGGTTCTTCTTCACTCCCAACATTTACTTCCTTTATTGGTTCTGCTGCGGTGTAGCTGGCTTCAGGTTCTCCCATTGGTGTTGGTGTTTTCATAGTTCTCGCAGATTTATCTCCTTCTTGAGAAATTTCGCTGGGTATTCCTTTTCCTTCTTTTTCTCTTATCATGTAAACTTTAAATTCTTCTTATTTCTTTGTCTCTTTCACCATTTTTCTGCGAGATTTTCGCAACTTTGCATGTCCTTCATAATTATTCACTTCAATTTGATAACATAGTTTCATGAGATCAGTATCTCGTCTTGTTTCTCCAATTCCACTAGGCACAGGAAATTTGATACACTGATGCAACGTTGATGCTACATCCTTGATTGCGTGTATCCATGGTATTCCTAATAGCATGTTATATGGTGACTCCATTTATACCACACATAATGTTACTTGTGTTTCAATCTCTCCTAGCGGAATTCGTACCACTATTTATCCTTTAGGTTTTGTTAAAGATTTTCCAAAACCATGAATATGATATGTTGAATGAGACATCTCTTTATCCTTGTATCCCATTTTCTTAAATGCATGATAAAATATTATATCTACAGAACTTCCAGCATCTACCAAATTTCTATTCACATCCCATTCTTCCGCAGATTTTATTGATTTCTCCTTATTCAATCGTATAACGGTGTGGATAGGGAAAAACGATTTGCTGGTTTTTACGGAATTGAAGAGTCGACCATGTGGAGACTCCTTGAATCGAGCGAAATGTTGAACCTCATACAGATGCACTGCAAGAAGGGAGTGCTTTGAATTCGAGAGATCAATTTGTAGTACTCCGGCCTAAACCAAGACAATGGCCGTTCCAGAGTAAATTCGGTCACAAGATAGGATGGGTTGATCTGTAGGAGGGAAGCTGAGAAATGCGTGAGATCAATGGTGATCTGAGATTATAGGTGTGTTGTGATTTCAGCGGGAAAATGCTCTGAATGATTGAATTTTGTCTGATTGAGAGTGATTTCTGTGAATTCGTGTAGACGAAAGATTGTTTGTATGAACTTTGATGAGAAATTGCTCGTTTAGGCAAAAGTTGCTTGAATCTTCGAATTGTTCAAATCCCTTTCAATGTTGTTCGATTGCCCTTCAATCAGAATTCAGAGATGTTTTATAGTGTCGGAATTGAAAACACCATGATCTCATGAAGCGTGACAGTTGCTGGAATCAAAGAGTGGGAAAGTGGGAAATCGTGTTAAACCAATTACTCATCGTGCGGAGACTTGGCTAATTCTTCACCCACTACTTTGCTGATTCTTCCAATTGATTGCACGACTTGCTCACATTCTCATCGTGGGTGAACACACGTGCCGTAGACCGCCAGACCAGAACCCTAGTTAATATCCCCCATTGTGATATGATTGAAATCTCGTGATAGTGGAGTCAGTTGCTGACTTTGTGGGACGATGAGTCCATGTAGTGCTGAGTTGAACACGTTTTAGAAAATGTTCCAAAACTCATGAATTAAGTGTATGTGCGCTGAGACGAGGTACCATAACCTAAAACAAGCAAACTGTGTTGCTGAATTGTCGAATATTGATAGTTAAACCAATATTCTTTGATTCGAGCAAATATTGCTAGTCTGAACGAATATTGCTAATTTAAGTGAATATTTCCGGTTCGAGCAAATATTGCCAGTTTGATGAATTTATTGGTAGCAGGACCGAATAAAATAACAATTTAATTTACTGACTATTGGGTCGAGCAAAATAAATAAAAATGTTAATCATGAAATCAACATAAAAATTATCAGAGTGTTTGAATCTGCTCAGAATCACGTTTCTGTAGAGCTCTGGATTCAAAACCCTAATTTCACCAAAATGATGATTTATTGCAAATCAACATGGGACCGGCTACATGGGATGACGGGTTCACCATGTAATTCCCATATGCTCGAATGAGCAGAAATACCAAAGTCTCTTGAGGACCAGTTGGTGATATAATGATTAAATGCTGGTTTAATCATTTACTGAAATAATTCTCGTGTGAGCAACGAATAATAAAACTTGGTATTATGAAAACGTGATGGACCGACCAAGAGGTCATGAGACTGGCTCCTGGTGCGTGTGGGACCAGTGGATGGTCGTTTGAGCAAACTTCCAAAAGTTTGAACCTAATATGAGCAGTTGAGCAAATTAGGTTAAAATCAGTAAAACATGTGGGATCAGTTGTTTGCAAGCCTCAGGGTCACCCTTGGTCGGTCAAGGGGATGTGCCCGCGTCGTGTTTCAGTCTTGAGAATTTTGATATTTTCTGGTGCACGTTTGAGCAACATTTTTAGAAAATATGCAAAATCCATGGTTTTGCTGAAACTGGGAACAACACATAAGATGAGGGAAAATAAATAAAACAAGGAATTACAAGTTGTGGGACCGGCCACGGCTAGGGAATGGCTAGCCGGCTGACATGCGGTCCCACATGCTTTTCCCAGTTTCATGTGATTTGATGTATTTTTCTATGATTTTAAGGGAATTTTACATGAAATCAGAGGGATTTATTGAAAACCAAAATATTTTGTTGAAATCATGAAACAAAATACCAAATAATAAATAAAACACATGGGACCGGCTAGGTTGAAACACTAGCTAACGTCCTTTAGTAGAATTGACGTAGAATTCTCATACGAACTCGGATTTTGATGGTCCGCCCCTCTATTCCGTACGGAATAGAATTTCTTATCTCCCTTCGCGGGAATATTTAGGTTTTAAGCTCGTTCGGGAGTTGAAACAGCCCGAGAGTAAAATTCAGGAAGATTTCAAGGGATCAGTCCCATGATATTTTTTTTTCTAATTTTATCATGTTTGGTAAAATCATGTGATAAAAATACATGAAATTAGGTAATTTTAGGAAAATTCATGAAATCAAGGAATCTTCATAATTTGAGAAGGAATAATAAAATAATGGGGAAGTGAGGTGTGGACCGGCCAAGGACAGGGCATGATTGGCCTGTCGGCGGTCCCATGTCACCTTTTCCTAATTTTATTATTTTTTGATAAAATCATGTGACTTAGGTAGGTAAAAGACATGAAATTAGGTAGTTTTCATGATTTTAGAGAAAATTCATAAGAAATCAGGGAATTTTCATAATTCAAGAGAAATAATAAAATAATGAGGACATGAGGTGTGGGACTGGCCACGGCCAGGGAATGATCGGTCGGCCGGCAGTCCCATGTCACCTAACCATGGGGTTTGGATAATTTCTTTGAAATAAAAAAAATTGCTCGAACGAGAGGATTTTCACGAGATCAGGATAATAGCAAAAATATGATAAAATATAAAATTGGGCATGGGACTGGGACTGGTCACGGCATGACTGGACGGCTGGTGAACCCATTCCCCTGGTGCTTTTGCTAATATTTTTTTATTATTATTTTCTTTACTATTTGGCATAGGTCGTTCGTTCATGCTGGTCTGTGCATTATTTGCTAATTACACTTGCACCATTTTTTTCAGGGCTTATTCGATACTCAGATGCCTGTTTTATCGGATATTTATCACTAACCTGTGGCATTCTGCTGGGAAGAACCACGAATTGAAGTGACGAAATATAATTAGAATCGTAGAATATTGCTGGATATTCATACGATAGTTAAATAGAATATTGGGATATTCAGACGATGGTTCGTAGAATATTGGGATATTCGAACGATCTCAGATAATTAATTGATGACTTTAGAAGGGCTCCCTGTCTAAGAGCATTAATCATCTGAGGGTTTGAGCAATATGAACTTGTTGGAGTGTCATATTCCTTTTTGCATAGTCGGGGAAAACCGGTCGCATCCCGAAGACGTTGTCGCCCAATCTTTCTATTCTATACAATATGAGATGTGTCGTGGTCTCAGCTGGGAGACTGCACATCTGCATTTTCATTGAGAAACTTTCTCCATCAAAGGGTTATGAGATGTGCCGTGGTCTCAGCTGGGAGACTGCACATCTACATCTTCTCCGAGAGACTTTCTCCATCAGAGGGTTATGAGATGTGTTGTGGTCTCAGCTGGGAAAATGCACATCTGCATCTTCTCTGAGAGACTTTCTCCATCAGAGGTGTCATGAGATTTCATGGATAGAGACATGAGTCTCGATACTCATCCGTTTTCCGGATCCGGAGTAATTACTGAATTTTCTCAGTATTCATGAGATGTGTCGTGGCCTCAGCTAAGAGACTACACATCTTCATGTACTCTGAGAGACAAATTTCTCGATCGAGATTTATGGCATGAGCTTTCATGCTTTTAATCGAGAGACATGAGTCTCGATATTCATATAATTGCCAATCTGGAGTATAGTTTTACAACTCTACCCTTTGTCGAAAATCCACCATCTATATTAAGTCCCCTGCTTAGTGAGGAACAGTCATGTTCCTCGATCAAAGATTGAATGGTGATTTTCCTAGTGTAAATTGAACTTAGTTATAAGATGTGATGTTACCGGATTTCGACTGAGTGAGCAAACCGTGGTCTGAGCGAAGCCCAGTGGCATAATAAAGTGTCACCCAGTAAACATGAATTCGTGTAGAACCGCTGATTCGATGGCGGAACCATGGTTGGTTTAGGATTTACGGGCTGGGCCCAAAAAAGAAATCCTTAAGGAATTAGGTTTTGGAAATAAAATTAGGTATAAAAGGGAATTAATCCTTTTTATTTCTTCACGCACGTCCACCACCATCTTCCTCTTCCTCACCTCACGTCCGAGCTTCAACAGGAGATAGCATGTGAAATTCGCCGGAATTCCACCGCCGGCGCCGTCCGTTCGATCGTCCGACCATATTCCGGCCGGCCACGTCCAGGTAAAAAAATTAAAATAATACTTGCTGATTTCATGAGTTGCTCATGATTTTATAATGTCAAAAATTTATACATGGGTACATGTTAACGTGAGTTTTGTAGAAAAACCCTTATTTTATTAAACGTATGTTCGTTCAATCATTAGTTTTGAAACTTAATAATAAATCTCTGATTTATGAGAGATTTTTATTTGAAAATAGACTTGTGTCCAGTGGTAAAATTTTGTTTATGAGCTTTCATGAGAAACAAAACTTTATGTTAGGAGTTATGAGCTTTCACAAAACTGAAGTAGGCCTCGCTTTAGAAAATAGAGTTCGTTTGAGGAAAAGTATATTTTTTTTATGCACATAAACTTATGTCCAGTGATAAAACTTTATGTATGAGCTTTCATGAGAATTAGCATTTTATCACAAGAGGTGTGAGTTTTCACAAAACTAGCATAAACCTTCGTTTTTAAGAGAAAAATGCTAATACGAAGGAAATAGATTTTATAAATATGTAGCCATGACATATGTATATAACTTGTGTTCAGTGATAAAACCTTATGTATGAGCTTTCATGAGAATTAGTATTTTATCACAAGAGGTGTGAGCTTTCACAAGACTAGCATAAACCTTCGTTTTCAAAAGACAAAGGAAAATAGATTTTTTTTTTACATATGTGCAACCAGGACATATAATGTGGGATATGATAATATGTGTTATTCACATGGATTTATTCTTATTAAATAAATTCTTGAAAATTTACGTGAATAAGTTACATTAATTATTGTCTTTGGTAAAATCAAGACGCGGGTTTTGAGTAACCTCCGAAATTAGACAATTTATTTATGATGAAATAATGTCTTGTTATAAACTTCAAAGTTCAGTTGTGTGCATGTTCATATTATGAAAATTATGTCTACGATTTTATGAGAAAATCATTTTTATGAACTAATGAAGTTTCGTTCGTTACTGCAGGTTTCAAGAAACGAACTAATTTCGTGTGGTAATTCTCACGGGCGCAATCACTGTTGTTTAGTGAAATTGAAAGAGGTTAGAGTTAAGAATTACCATTTTGACGACGAATTTATCATGTTGATAATTCCGTGTTCCTGGTTTTCAGAAAAATGCCGACTTCCATCAGTTCTTCTGACGAAGCTTCCGTAGCTAAATCGAGAGCCAAGGCAACTTGTAATGAAGGAGCAAAACCTAGCATCCCTTTGAATGAACGAAGGGTCACCCTCGCTGAACTCAGGAAAAGGAAAGTTGAAGAGGATGCGAAAGAAACCCGTCGTCGTGACAAGGATAGAGTCCGGCGCAAATCGCAAAGAGTCGAAGAGAAACGTCAATTCTTGGATGGGAGGAATGCTGAATCTGATGCTGATGATTCTGAAAAAGACATATGGGAGGTACCACAGCACAAGATTTAGCCTGATTGATGTGAAAAAGAGTACCAGAAATCCATGAAGCAAATTGGTCCTGAATCCGAAGAAGATTCTGATTCAGATGATGACGATTTTTATGGTCGTCCATCTGTTAGCAATAATTCTGACAGTGACTCTGAAGATGAAGATTCTGATGAAGACTCTGAGAAGGACAGTGATGATGAATCTGACGAGTAGCTATACTTTTGATCCTCTTCTCTCTTTTAGTATTTGAATAATTTCAATTTCGTAGCAGATGTCTTCATTCAAACAATCTTATTGAATTAGTTAGATTTTCCTTCTGAATGAGAGATTTTATTAATGTCATTTCTTCTTGGTTGAATCAAACAACTTATATGCCGAACCTATTTTAATCTCTCTTAACTCTTGTGATTCTTCATTTCATGGAAATACCAAACCATAACCGTATAACACATGAGGCCGTGTGCCTTGTTGATCATGACTGACTCAGGTCAGGTCCCGATCTTGATTTCATTTCGCATCTTGCTTTGACGTCATTCAAGATCTAGGGTTTCATTAAAACTATGCAACTGATTTGGAGATAAGTGTCTGACGTATCTTGTATATATTTTCAAGATTTAGGGTTTATCACTTGCGCAATCACTTCTTTTATATTTAAGTTAGTTTTATCAGAGGAAATTTCAATCTCCATACCTCTTACACCATGTATAGCGATAATACCTCTTCTCAGAATGGACTTCAGTCGGAGCATGGAGCAGCAACGCCCATCTCGGTAAGTTATTCATCTTTTATGACTTTGCTTGATCGAGGTTATTGACTGTAAGAAATTGATTTGATACAGAATAACCAGAAGAATTCTTCCTCTCACAACCCAAGACCTAAGCGGACTGTTAGAACCCCTTCCCGGTACAGGTTGGCTCATGCTGAGGCTGGATCATCTGTAAGTAATTCTATAACTTCTTGAAATTTCCTTACGTATAATTTGGCGAAGTTAAATATTTCCTATCTCATTGCATGCAGATGTTCGTGTCGTTGTTAACGTCAGAAGGAGAAGGAGCGGAAAATCCGTGACCGTGGTTGAGGTTGAAGATAGTAGAAATCCGGTATGTGAAGATTCTGCAGAATATGTGGAGGCAAAAGCTAGCGTTCATGTCCATGAATAACCGACGGCTGGACTTTTGTTTGAAGCTCCTTTGATCAATACTTCTCCATATAATGAAGCGGTTGGTGGATTCGTCATTCCCAAGTGTCATGAGCCTTTGTATACTAAGATCTGGAAGAAGTACATGCATATTGCTACTATGGAGGTGTGGAAAGGTTTCCCACCAACTCTCTTAACCACAGTTGTAGGGTTGCTGCCAATCATTGAAGAGATGAACCAAATGCACTTGCGGGACGTCAAAAATCAAGAACTGCACAGGTGGGATGAAATGATTTCCAACTGTGAGATACTGCAATTCAATGTAGGATGGCTCCGCCTTCGTCTTGAGATAATCAAGATTCATAAGGCGGCAGAGGTTGCTGATGCAATTTCCATGACTTCCGCTTTATTGGAGGATGAGAAGATTCTAGCCTTGGAATCGGCAAGGGTTGAGAAAGCTGTTGAGGGAAAAGACTAGGATTTTTCAGAAGGAACTTGACAAAGTCTCTTATAGGGATTATCCATTGTTGGATGGTTTGCTCTGAGTGATCAGGATAATTGAGAAGTAGGTTTCTGATGAGGCAGAATAGTCTAGGAATTTGTTCAATTGATGAGTGTTTGGTGAACAAACGAGCCTTTTGCGTGCTCTTTGAATAAATTACATTTTAGATGTATTTGAATGAAAGATTAATCATCTGCTGTTGATCAAGCATAATAGGATTTAAGCCATTTACCGTTGATAATGTTCCCTTATCTTCCTCCATTGATTGCTAAAATTTTGTAGTATCCGCTAGACACTTCCTTGGTGATAACATACGGTCCTTCCCATTTAGGAGAGAATTTGGGAGCGGACATATCTTGTAGAATGTGCTTTTCCATCTTTAATACCAAATCTCCTACTTGAAAAGTTCGAGGTTTTACCATTTTGTTTTAGGCTCTGGATATCTTCTGTTTGTAGGCTTCTACATATTTTTCTATCTTGGTCCTCCTTGATTCGAGCATGTCCAGTTCAGCAACTCTCGACTTGGACATTTCAGCTTCATTCCATTGTATTCCGCTGTTCTTTGCAATTCTTCTTTGAAGGAACTTTTATCTCGTAGGAGTATAGCATCAGACCCATAGATGAGCGAATAAGGTGACGTTCTGATTGAACTCCTTGGTGCAGTTGTGTAAGCCCACAAGGCTATGGGAAATTTCTCACGCCACGATCTTGGATTATCATGGATCGTTCGACTGACAATTCGTATCAAATTTTTGTTGGTGCTCTCCGCTTGTCCATTCCCTTGGGGATAATACGGTGTAGAGAAGATTTGTTTGATCCCATATTCCTTGAGTAATTTCTCAACATCCTTATTGGCGAAAGGAGTTCCATTATCTGTGATGATATACTTAGGAACGCCGAATCTACATATAATGTGTTCCTTGATGAAAGCTGCAACAGTTACTCCCGTAGTACCTCTGAGCGGGATTGCTTCAACACACTTGGTGAAGAAGTACTCAGTAGCTGTGATGATGTATTCATGCTGATTTGAGGATGCTGGATTGATCTTTCCGATGATATCAAGTCCCCAGCTATAGAAAGGCCATGGACTATTCACAGAATGTATTGGAAGACAGGGGGTATGGATAAGATTACCGTGAACCTAGCACCGGTGACACTTCTAAACATAGGCGGCTGCATCGTCCTCCATAGTTGGTCAGTAATATTTCTCATGAATCTGGAGAAACAACTTCTTTTTCCCTTGATGTTCTCCTTAATGTGTTTTATTTAGAACCATCAGAACTTCATCTTCGGCTAGACATCTCAATAAGTCTCCCCAAAACTCTTATGGTATAAGATTCCATCAAGGAAGACAAATCTCTTAGCTCTTTGTATAAGCTTGATTGCATCTTTCTTTTCCGGCAGGAACTTGTTGTCTCGAAGGTATTCGATGTAAGGTTGTCTCCAGTCCCCGGTATGATGGAGTTTCAGGACTTCCAAATGGTGAGGCGGCGTCTGACATTCAGAACAAGCTCCTTGTAGATCTCTTGATTGAGTTTCCATAGAGGGATAGTAATATCCAAGCCTTTGAAGTCTTCTGTAAAGTGTTATTACTAGAGTCTTCCCACATACTTCTTGATGTACGCATTCGAGTTTTTCTCTGGCTTCTTCATCTCCAAGGCATCGTGACAGAGAATCATCGGGGTTGCGATGATACAACGCTCCATGGAGTAGGAAGAAGTTCTTCAATTCTTTGAGGCTGACTGTTCCTTCTGTAATGGAGCCCCTTAGCTCTTGAATAATAGGTGATCTCCAATCACTTGCTGGAGTAGCTTCAGTTTGATTAACACATGTGAATGATACAGCTCATCTCTGCACTATGATGGCTTTCTCTGACCCTTCAAACTGTAACTTGGAGGCAAGAGTTGTTAAACAATCAGCATGTTTGTTGTTGGTCCGGCCGGTATGGATGATGGTCGCATCGGAAAAATGAGTCAGGAGTCATTGTGCTTCAAATTTCCGGATGAGCAAGCATTATCTCCTTTAGAGAATATATCCCATTCATTTGATTGACCAACAGTTTAGAATCTCCTCTGATCTCCAAGCGCATTGCTCCTGCCTGTTTGGCTAAGGATAACCCTAGCAAGAAAGCCTCATATTCTGCTGAATTATTTGTACAGTGGAAATATAATTTGAATGAATGTGAGAATATTTCCCCTGATGGCGATACCAAGACTATGCCCGCTCCTCCAGTGTCATTGCTAGGAGTGGCGGATCCGTCAAAGTACATCAACCACGTTTCTTCTTCGACAGATGAGATTTCAGGAAGTTCTCTTGGCACATCATCTTGCGTGTTGTGGAATCCTCTCCCAGGGAAGGCATCCAAAGAAATCTCGCCAACGCTTGACCCTTGATTTATTTGGGGAAGACACATACTATGTCAAATTCTGACATCTGCAACAGCCATTTGGCAGGTCTTCCCATCAGGGCTGGCTTTGAGAGTATGAACTTTATGGGATCAACTTTGGATACAAGCAAAACCCTGTTGGATAGCAAATAATGTCTGAATCTCTGTATCACATGAGCTAACGCCAGGCATGTTCTTTCAGCTTTCGTGTATCTAAGTTGAGCATCTTTCATAGTTCGGATGTAATAAAAAATTGGATGTTCAACGCCTTCTTCGTCTTCTTGAGCTAGCAGTGCTCCTATAGCGACGTCACTAGAGGATATGTACAGTATCAACGGCCTTTCCTGCACTGGAGAACTCATGACTACAGGTGACAAAAGTATCTGTTGTATCTTTTGAAACGCTTCTTGTTAAACGTCTGTCCAGGTAAAACTTGCTCCTTTCTTCAGCATAGGAGTGAACGACGCGATAAGTTGAGCCAATCCTGGTATGAAGCGCCTGATATAATTCACCTTACCCATAAATCTCTGCAGTTCCTTCACAGTGCGTGGAGAAGGCATGGTGGATATTGACTTTTCTTTGTCTGGATCGACTTTGATTCCTTCGGCAGTGACCAGGAATCCCAAAAACTTTCCGGTTTAGAGGGTTCATCTTTATCTTGTATTCTCTGCATCTTTCGAAAACTTGTCTCAGAACTTCTAAGTGGGACGCTCGAGCTTTCGATTTCACCACGACATCGTCGACATAATCTTCTACTTGCTTGTGCATCATATCATGGAATATGGCGGTCATGTCTCGTTGGTAGGTGGCACCTGCATTCTTCAATCCAAAGGGTATCACAGTGTAATGAAAATTCCCAATGGGAGTACGGAACGCGGTCTTGGCAGCGTCATGTTCAAACATCTTGATTTGGTTGTACCCGTTGTAACCATCCATGATTGAGAACATATCGTGGCCGCAGGTCACGTCAACGAGCATATCGATGTTGGGTAAAGGAAAGTCATCCTTCAGGAAGCATTTATTCAAGTTTCTGAAATCTACACAACATCTGATTTGGCCATTTTTCTTTTTAACTGGAACAACATTAGCCAGCCATGTTGAGTGCTGAATAGGTTTGATGAATCCGACTACCAGCAGTTTTTGAACTTCGATCTTGATTTTCTCCTCAACTTCATGCCTGAACTGTCTAGGTGGTTGTTTGACAGTTTTGGAGACGGGGATGATGTGTAGACGGTGAGTGACTATCTTGTCATCTAGACCAGGAATTTCTTCATACGTCCAGGTGAATATGTCTCGATACTCCTTCAGTAATTCCACCACACCTGCACGTTCTTCTGGTGATAGCGCAGAACTGATCAAGATTGGTCTTGGGTCTTCCTCTGTACCGATGTTAACTGTTTCAAGTTCGTCAGTATTAGAATCTGTGCCATCTTGCAGCTACTGTGGAGCTTCCTGAACTTCCTCCTCATGTTCATTCTGACATAATTCATCAGTGCGGGGAGACTCTTGATCAATCTCCCCTGTTAATTGCTAATCTTTGCGTCACCGGTAAATGACCTTTCCTTTTGCATCATGAGTGGCCATAAAATTGGATCTCGGGATTGTGATTTTATCCTTTCGGCACTTGACTAGTGTAGTAGGTGTTTTAACCGGTTCTGTCTCTGAAGGAGATGATGATGCGTCCGCAGCAGATACTTCGATCGTCTTCCAGCTTAGGAGTGGAGTAGTGCAGATCTTATTAGGAGGTTCAGGGATACTCCTCTGGGATTCAATGAACTCAGCATCATAGGAGAGAGCGTAAGGAGATGCTAAAGCAGTTATGCAGACGATTTTATTGTTGAGTAAGGCCTTCATGCATTGGTGGTAAGTTGAGGGAACCACCTTGTTGTCATGGATCCATGGTCGTCCAAGTATCATGTGATAGTCAGGTTCTTGCTCGATCACGTGAAACTTCACTTTCGACTGGATTGGGCCCGCCCTTAAATCTATGTATGCATGTCCATATGTATGACTTTGGCTTCCTTCAAATCCTGTCATTAGAATGGGATGGCGAATGATTTTACCTTGTGGGAATCTGGATATCCTAAGAGTCTTCATAGTGACAATGTTCGTGTAAGCACCGGTGTCGACGAGAGCCCTTCTAAATTCGGTGCCTTTGATGAAACCAGTCACATATAGCGCACGGTTGTGTCCTTCGTCTGCCATGCGATCTTCTTCTTCAAATGTGATATTGTCGATGGTATGTCCAAACACCAAAGATATCTCTTCAACTGCTAGGGTTGGTAAAGTTATTTGCATGTCAGATGATATCTGGCTGAGAGCAGCAAACGTGTCTGTGCGCTGATCCTTGGAGAAGTGTAGGAGTTCACATAAATTCTCAATCAGATGTGTAACCTCCTATTCTACTGGTTTATCATATGTGATGAAACTGTTGGTTTGAGGAGGATCATCAGTCGAGAGAGTTGGAGGTTCCACCATCTCTGCTCCTAAAATCCTCGTCACATGTACCATACAAGTGAACAGGTTATCGATCTCCCTCTTTAGTCGGTCCACATTCCTTGACAAGTCTTCTTTTTTCTGTGCTAATTCAGCCAAACTTGGGGTTTCTCCGTTGATTGGTCCAACGGGGATAAATGGAATTGCAAAATATGATAATTCATTATGATCAGAATTGTTCGAAGGAGTGTGAGGTACATTACCGTTCGAGCGATTCTGGTTGGGATCTGGAGAGGTTAAGTTATTCCTAAGACCAACCATCCTTGTGGAATCGTGTGACTTCAACCGAGAGATTAATCTCCCACTGTGGTCGCCAATATGTGTATGGGGAAAAACGATTTGCTGGTTTTACGGAATTGAAGAGTCGACCGTGTGGAGACTCCTTGAACTGAGAAAAATGTTGAACCTCACACAGATGCACTTCAAGAAGGGAGTACTTTGAATTCGAGAGATCAATCTGTAGTACTCCAGCCTAAACCAAGATAATGGACATTCTATAGTAAATTCGGTCACAAGAGAGGATGGGTTGATCTGTAGGAGGGAAGCTGAGAAATATGTGAGATTAATGGTGATCTGCGATTATAGATGTGTTGTGATTTCAGCGTGAAAATGCTCCGAGTGATTGAATTTTGCCTGATTGAGAGTGATTTCTGTGAGTTCGTGTAAACGAAAGATTGTCTGTATGAACTTTGATGAGAAATTGCTCGTTTAGGCGAAAGTTGTTTGAATCTTCGAATTGTTCGAATCCCTTTCAATGTTGTTCGATTGCCTTTCAATCAGAATTCAGAGACGTTTTATAGTGCCGGAATTGAAAACACCATGATCCCATGAAGCGTAACAGTTGCTGGAATCAGAGAGTGGGAAAGTGGGAAATCGTGTTAAACCAATTACTCATCGTGCGGAGACTTGGCTAATTCTGCACCCACTACTTTGATGATTCTTCCAACTGATTGCACGACTTGCTCACATTCTCATCGTGGGTGAACACACGTGCTGTAGACCGCCAGACCAAAACCCTAGTTAATATCCCCCATTGTGATACGATTGAAATCTCGTGATAGTGGAGTCAGTTGCTGACTTTGTGGGACGATGAGTCCATGTAGTGTTGAGTTGAACACGTTTTAGAAAATGTTCCAAAACTCATGAATTAAATGTATGTCCGCTGAGACGAGGTACCATAACCTAAAACGAGCAAACTGTGTTGCTGAATTGTCGAATATTGATAGTTGAACCAATATTCTTTGATTCGAGCAAATATTGCTAGTCTGAACGAATATTGCTAATTTAAGTGAATATTTCCGGTTCGAGCAAATATTGCCAGTTTGATGAATTTATTGGTAGCAGGACCGAATAAAATAATAATTTAATTTACTGACTGCTGGGTCGAGCAAAATAAATAAAAATGTTAATCATGAAATCAACATAAAATTATCAGAGTGTTTGAATCTGCTCAGAATCACGTTTCTGCAGAGCTCTGGATTCAAAACCCTAATTTCACCGAAATGATGATTTATTGCAAATCAACATGGGACCGGCTACATGGGATGACGGGTTCACCATGTAATTCCCAGATGCTCGAATGAGCAGAAATACCAAAGTCTCTTGAGGACCAGTTGGTGATATAATGATTAAATGCTGGTTTAATCATTTACTGAAATAATGCTCGTGTGAGCAACGAATAATAAAACCTGGTATTATGAAAACGTGATGGACCGACCAAGAGGTCATGAGACTGGCTCCTGGTGCGTGTGGGACCAGTGGATGGTCGTCTGAGAAAACTTCCAATAGTTTGGAAAGAGTTTGAACCTAATATGAGCAGTTGAGCAAATTAGGTTAAAATCAGTAAAACATGTGGGATCAGCTATTTGCAAGACTCAGGGTCACCCTTGGTCAGTCAAGGGGATGTTCCCGTGTCACCACAATGTTCATGTTTCAGTCCTGAGAATTTTGATATTTTCTGGTGCACGTTTGAGCAACATTTGGAGAAAATATGCAAAATCCATGGTTTTGCTGAAACTGGGAACAACACATAAGATGAGGGAAAATAAATAAAACAAGGAATTACAAGTTGTGGGACCGGCCACGGCTAGGGCATGGCCGGCCGGCTGACACACGGTCCCACATGCTTTTCCCAGTTTCATGTGATTTTATATATTTTTCTATGATTTTAAGGAATTTTACATGAAATCAGAGGGATTTATTGAAAACCAAAATATTTTGTTAAAATCCGGGAGTTTTCATGAAATAAAATACCAAATAATAAATAAAACACATGGGACCGGCTAGGTTGAAACACTAGCTAACGTCCTTTAGTAGAATTGACGTAGAATTCTCATACAGACTCGGATTTTGATGGTCCGCCCCTCTATTCCGTACTAAAAAGAATTTCATATCTCCTCGCGCAGGAATATTTAGGTTTTAAGCTTGTTCTGGAGGTGAAAACAGACCGAGAGTATAATTCAGGAAGATTTCAAGGGATCAGTCTCATGGTATTTTTTTCTTCTAATTTTATCATGTTTGGTAAAATCATGTGATAAAAATACATGAAATTAGGTAATTTTAGGAAAATTCATGAAATCAAGGAATCTTCATAATTTGAGAAGGAATATTAAAATAATGGGGAGGTGAGGTGTGGACCGGCCACGGCCATGGCATGATTGGCCTACCGGCGGTCCCATGTCACCTTTTCCTAATTTTATTATTTTTTGATAAAATCATGTGACTTAGGTAAAAGACATGAAATTAGGTAGTTTTCATGATTTTAGAGAAAATTCATAAGAAATCAGGGAATTTTCATAATTCAAGAGAAATAATAAAATAATGAGGACATGAGGTGTGGGACTGGCCACGGACAGGGCATGACCGGCTGGCCGGCGGTCCCATGTCACCTTTCCCTAATTTTATTATTTTTGATAAAACCATGTGGTTTGGATAATTTATTTGAAATAAAGAAAATTGCTCGAACGAGAGGATTTTCACGAGATCAGGAAAATAGCAAAAATATGATAAAATATAAAATTATGCACGGGACTGGTCACGGCATGACTGGCCAGCTGGTGAACCCATTCCCCTTGTGCTTTTGCTAATATTTTATTATTACTATTTTCTTTCCTAACTGCTATAACCGTCCCATTGCTCTAAGTTTTCACATGGGGTGTTGTCTCACCGCATGTTGTTGTATACCACCAGACCAATACCCCATAAAGAATCCCCCCATGTGACTATTTTGATATTTCTTATGTATCATCTTATTTAGCCTAAATCCTAGCCGTTTATATGTTGTATACCTTATAGGAGTGTTAAATTAGAGTTGTTGCGAAAAAAACCCTACCCAAAGCCATCTGTGAGGTTTAGGGCATGCCTGCGCCATATTGAGGCGTACCAGGATAACTTGATGTGTTAGCGGCTAGTTAATGCATTATAATTTATTGTGGCATGCTAATGGCGTAAAAGTGGCATAGTGAGCGCGTGTTTTATGCTACGGTTAGAATGGAGAGAAATATTCCATGACATAACCAACATGCGAGATAATGGGGTACTAAATTAATATATGGCCTTTGAATGGAATATATTATAGCAACAAAATAGTAAGTGGCATGGTAGCCTAAAATGACGTTGTCATGGCCCCTAGTGGCGCTATGTTTGGCCTAATGAGATAAGATCCAAAAGATGTCTCAAATAACTTTGGCCTCAGCGACACAACTAATGTTGGATCTAATTGAGGCTATTGACGTGAGATGGCATGAAAGTTTATTTCTATATTAGGGTTTTTCGCAGTGTGGTCTTAAATGACAAGTGTGTTGGCGCCTGGATCGGTAAGCTATGGTTTTATAGAAGCTTGGAATATTTCCCATAGACACGGCTAATAAGAGAGATATTTCCAGGCCATTGCCTATCCATGAGCTAAATAAGTTAACCTACAGTCCATGGGAGCTATAGTGGCGCACAATACACTCGAGGAATTGCGTGGCATGTTATGCCATAGGCTATGGCCTTGGCCAAGACTTCCAAAGGCCAAGAACAGTGTGCGGACTATGCCATGGCCTTGGCCATGGTACCAAGATCGAGAATAGCGCGCAGGGTTTTTTCATGGACTTGGCTGTAGCTGTCAAGGCCGAGAATTGTGCGCGGGACCTTGCAATGGCCTTGGCCAAATATGCTAAGGCCATGAATGGCGCATATGACCTTGCAATGGCCTTGGCCACAACTTACAAGACCAAAAATGACGCGCGGGATTACGCCATGGCCTTGGCCAAAGATGACATGCAGGACCACGCCATGGCCTTGGATACAACTTCCAATGACGGAGATGACGTGCAGGATCACGCCATGGCATTTGCCATAGCTTCCAAGGCCGAAGATAACGCTCGGGGATCACGACATGGCCTTGTCCATAGATTACAAGGTCGGAGATGACACGAGGGATCATGTCATGTCCTTGGCCACAGCTTCCAAGGCATGAGATGGTGTGCGACTTATTCCATAGCGCGGCAGTGGGTATGTATGACCGGTCAGGAAAGTGATGCAAAATGATTGCGTGTTATAGTACTTCCAGCCAATTTAGTGTCCGAAAATAATTGCGCAATACTGCATAGATTGTCAAGTGCTGAAATAACAAGAAGTCCGAGTTAAGTAAAGCACAACAATTGTGAAATACGGCTCAAGTGACGGTTAGGAGTTGGTTATTGGCTTCACAAGTACGCCAAAGATGCGAGACAAGGTAGAACGGTTATAAAGCAAGTTTATAAGAGTGAGAGAGTATTCATAACTTCTTGATAACATTTGTTGGATGGTGGCACCAGTTTAAATAGAAACTGGTTAAGTTGGCACAATTATAAGAGGTTATGGAACTGCTTTATGGGATAGATGGATGTCCCATGTGTGTGCAACAGTTGTGCATGGTTTTTTTCAAGTAAAGTTGATATATAAATAGTCCTAAGGCATGGGAAATTCTACAGGCTTACATAGGAGAGTGTGAGACTCAAATTGAGAGAGTTTTTGTAAGTCTAGGGCTTGGTTCAAGAGGAACAAGTGTGTGTAAGGTCAAGTTTTGTATTTATTCCCTTTGATGCAATAAAATGAGTTAATTGTGTCATGTTCTAACTATTCTTGGTTGACTGATTGTTGTTGTCAACATATGGAAATGTTTGAGTGCTTTATGGTAAGCATTTGAAAATTTAAGAGAAGTAAAAGAAGGCTAAAGACTTCCGTTGTAGAACCAAAGAGTCGGTTGATTGCATTATAAATCTGAAGTGCAGGTGGGTGAAGCTTGATTCACGAAACCACTATGCTTCTGGGTTACACTTTCGTAGAAATTTACAAGAGGCGTTTGAAGGTGTGAAAGTTTGGGTATCAGAGCTGTGTTTGGTACACAGTTCAAGTGTATTTGTTGGATAATATGTTGGTACTTCTTTCTCTCTTAAGCTATTTTACTATGAGCAAGTAAGTGGTGCATTATTTTCAGAGAATTTGCATTAGAAATGGGATATAATATGGCATTATGATCGACGAAAAATTACTAGGTACATTTGATCAATTAGAGAAGTATTGTGATCTTGGAAATCTGACCATAGACATGAGTTGTGATGGCCTAGATATTCCTCTAGTTTCTGAAGAAAATGACAAACTGGATTTACTTGAAGGAAGAATATCATATTGGTTCAAAGATTGACGAAATAGTAGGTGCAGTTGAGGAAAAGGTGTCTGATGCAGCCTTGTTGAATTGCGAAACCAATGTTGAAGTGACTGGATTGAAGGGGAAAATCATTGATGTGAAGACCATAATTGCAGGCCATGCTAATCAAATGTCTGAAGAGATGACAAGCATTCGCAAGTTAATCAGTGATAGCATGTTTGCTGGGGGAAATGTGAATAGAGAAATATATAATCGAGTCTCTGAGCCAAGAATTTATGTTGGTTCCGGAAATGCTAGAGAAATTGAGAATTTCTTGTGTGACGTTGACGCATACTTCGAGGAGAATGAAACTAGGGAAGGACAAATGGTAACTCTCGCAGGCAATTACCTAAGTGGTGATGCAAAGGTTTGGTGGAGAACCATGCTGCAAGAATATGAAGCTGCTGGTTATGCCAATCCTATGTCTTGGAATGACATGAAAGAAGGACTGAGATGTCAGTTTTGGACGAGCAATGCTTCTTGGTAAGCAATATAAAGTTTGTGTAGGCTAAAAATGACGGGTACACCACATGCCTATGATGAAAACTTCTTGTATTGGTGCAAGAAGTGTGTGGCATGAGTGAAGAAGATCAGATGTTCCAATTTCTAAGTGGTGCGATTTCTTTGGTCATTGCTGAAATCAAGAAACATAAGATTCAGAGTATCCAGATGTCTATTCAGGCAATAAGAGAGCTTACCAGTTGCATAACAACTGAAGATGTCCCAAGTTGTGGAGGTAAGGCCAAAGGAAAGATAAAATCTATAGGCAGTAAGCGTAAGCATGAGAAAAAATAAGATGAACTAATCCCTTCAGCCCGGAAGTATAGGGGATGTTTCATTCGCAAAGTATTACACTTATCTAGAAGCTATCCACTCAAGGAGCAACTTAATGCATCAGTTGGGGATGACTATGAGAATCATTCCAGCAAGACTCGTGAAGGTCGAAGTGAAGGGACGAGGAAGAGACCTCGTAGCGAAGTTGTCGCTCCACTTCGACAAAGGAAGAAACTAATCTAGAAAACAAGAATGTTTTCTAAGTTTGTTTTACGTAGATTTAGTTGTTGGTTGTTGCAATCTTTGTGTGTACATTTTGGTTATACATAATTTTTTTTGAGTCTTCAAGTTTGTATAGACTTTTATTTGGTGTAAGCAATTTGCTTTGTTAATGAAGTTTTAGCTTTCAAAGTGATCAGTGGATCAATCATGTAATGGTACATGGTCTTGCAATGTAAGAGCAATAATGAATGAAGGTGTTTTCGTTTATAAAGTCTTGCCTTTTTATTTATGATGTAAAGATAATAAGCAAATAGTGAGACAAGTTGAAATAGCATACTTAGCCTAACGTATGCAATAGTAAGACAATTTGAAAGCTAATAAGCAAAGCATAGGACAAGGGTCCTAGTTGATGTAAACATGATATTGTTGTTCGGGGATTGCAATATGGCACGATGACGATGGGCAGCGACAGTGCAAGAAATATAACAAGAAAGAAATCATTCCATCAGCGAGCATGAGTTTGGTAGAACTCATGGCCGAGAGAAAGACACACACTTTCTAGGCAATGCAGTGATGTAGTTCAAAGGAATAGTTGGAGACATATTGGCTTTGAAGGCAATTGCATAGATGGGCTGTGTGACTCAATAGTTTTGCTTTAGCGAGTTGCAAAGAAAACCCGCAAGTTTCGGGTATGCAAGATGGACTAAGTATAACAGATTTAGTTATAAGACTATTGGGTCCGTTAATTAAATACACTTTATTGATTCTCTTGCGGAATATAAATTGTATTGATACAGATTCAATAATCATGATGTCGGGTCAGGTATTTTCATTATATTTCTATAGTTATGTCAAGGCCAATTTACTACAAATACCCTTGTCAAAAACTCACTATCAACAGGTAACATAGACTCTATACAACATTCATCCTACCAGATGAGACTATAATTCTTAAACCCCAATAAATCTGGTCCGCCACCAATTAATTCAGGCAAATTTTTCTTTCCACTCTTTCATTCACTGACTTTTTTCTTTTCGACACTATATAACGATATATCCAAATTTTGATTAGACTAAAGAAAACATGAACTTTCAAATATTCTCCTTCATTCGGTTAGTTCAATATCCATATGTTTGATCTCGATCAAATTGATTATAACATAAACAGAGATTCTTCGTATTATTCTGAACAGTTTTACGAATCACAGAATTTATCTCTTCACTCCTCAACCTGTTATAATCACAATTGTGATTTTCAGGCATAAAAATTGCAAATGTCTAATGATAATAAAGCATGTATAAAAATTAGATAGCCATCTCTGTGAAGTATAACTTCATATTGCAAAAGATATTTATAAAGGTACACTTTGAAAAGAACCCACATATGGCTTCATTGTGTATGTGTGTGGGGAATGGGGTTGGGGTGGGGAGAGGTGGTGGTATGTATGTAATCTCTACCCTAATTAAGGTATGAGGAGATTAATTCCTTTAGTATCCTAGTGCATTACTTAATAGCCATATGTATGTATTATATGTAAACAGAACTATAAACAGTGCAACAAATGTTGTTACAAAGTATATAACTTAAGTCTTATATTTTGGGGGGTGAAGCATGAACTTCATGTCCTAGTTTCTTAACTCATTCAAATTATTAATCTGGTATGCTGATCTCTGATACAGATCGGAAGCGTTTATTAAGATGATAAGATTGCAGCGCCTGAATGATAATCAAACAAGTAACTTGTAAATTGGGTAAAAAGAAGATAAATTGTTCAAATATGGATAAGATGACTATTTAGACCTCACGAATGAACCTGACTATAAACAAGAATCACAATAGACTTAAACTAAGTTCAACAATAACCAAATAATTTAAATTTGTTAAAAAAATATCTCAATTTTCGTTTTTGGAGATCCTTACATATATATATATAACTCCTTCTAAACAAACCCTAAACTTGACAAAAAAAAATATAAAAAATGTTATTTCCCAAGGTATTTACTAACGTTAGTAACTTTCATAATTTATTAAAATTCTTAAATAAACTTCTTGACTATCCTAAAATTACCTCAATAAATAAATCCGAAAATTAAAATTTATATATAGAAATATCACCAATAAAATACAAAGAATAACAATAAATAATATATTTATTTTCCACAAATTTCCCTCCGTCATTTTACCAGTGTTGAGAAGATCCGTCCTTGAATCTTGCCGGTACATGTTCTTCAATTGTAACTCATTGATGACAGTCTCCATATACATGAATTGATGCCATAAAAAATAATCTATGTACCATATAAGAGTATGAGGTATGTTGGAAACCCAAAACAGATCTTGATAAGTTGATACAAC
This sequence comes from Papaver bracteatum, assembly GCA_023529315.1. Taxonomy (NCBI): domain Eukaryota; kingdom Viridiplantae; phylum Streptophyta; class Magnoliopsida; order Ranunculales; family Papaveraceae; genus Papaver; species Papaver bracteatum. The sequence continues at coordinate 1,373,345 of JAJJWX010002261.1, read as the reverse complement.
AGATTCTCCCTTTTTAGGATAGGTATAAAGTTCATTTGTGCATTAAAAACCAGTTTACTCTTGGGAAAAGACAACTCATCAATATCAGGAATTACCAAATCAATAAGTTTATCAAGATTAGATAGCTCCCTGTCGAACCATGGAAAATCATGTGAAGCCTCTTTGAATTTTATTTTCTTTGACAACAATTGCATGTTCTTCACCTTTTTGAGAAGTAAATTTCGATGAAAGAATACTCGTGAGAATTACGAAATACTCCGAAATCTTAGAGTGAAAAAAAGAGAGGATTTAATGGAAACTTCGTCTTCCTCCTCCTCCTCTTTCTATTGTTTCTACCTCTTGTGTTTGCCCATGGGATTTTAATAACCCCAAAATCCCTCCAAAGGTAATCAACAAGGTTTCTACTTTGAAAACTGCTAATAGGAACCAGGCTCCTTCATATCCATCCAAGGTTGTTGTATTTCAGATAATCGATGTAGCTATCTCACAACTCCCGCTCACAACCGTTGAAGGCAATTGTCTTACGATTACAATTTCAGAAGATGAGTACCAACGTGGTTTAGCTGAGTGTAATATATGTCCTATAGGAAGAATGGTATTGTCCAAGGGTGATACTCCAATTAAAATTGATGACATGCAAACAAAACTCAAGGTTTTATGGCCAACTGCATCCAAATGGTCTGTATTACCCATTGGCAGAGATTACTATTGGTTCAAGTTCACGTATGCGGAGGACTTGCGTAAGATCTGGGTAGATGGATCATGGGTCTTACAATCTGGAGTTCTTCATCTTTTTTAATGTGAAAAAGATTTTGGGATATTTTGACTTAGGTGCCCATAAAATGGTACGCCTTTGCGTTTGGTGCCCAACTTTGTCCAACTTTGAGTTAGGTGCCCAATGGGTCCCAGTCAAACGGTTGACTTAACAGATGACAAGTTGACCGTCAACCACTGGGCACCTAACTCAAAGTTGGACAAAGTTAGACACCAAACGCAAAGGCATACCATTTTATGGGCACCTAAGTCAAAATATCCCTTTTTTTAATTATCAAAGACAATCCATTCCGACCCAAAATGCAGAAGACTCACTTTGGGTAGAAGTACTTTCATTTTCACTTTCAGTACTACAAGAATCAATGGCAACCACTTGAGCTGTATCTTTGAAGTTGGTTTTGAAGACTCGGAAAATGTAAACATTCATTTCGAATTTTTTCCTATCCACCAGCTCAAATACACGGACGTCCCCCATGTGCAAACGATCATCTGAAGCAAACATACTCCATCCTTTAGATAGAGTTGTTTTCTTACATTTCAATGTAAAAACTACCCCAACATCCCATGATCTGAAGAACGGTTCCTCCGACCTGAATGCCTCGGCTGATCTTTGTGCACTTCCTTTTGATTTTGTTATCCGTGAAGTATCAGAACGTGATCTTTTAGTAGTAGCGAACACTTTTCGTTGTTTCTGAAAATCATGTTCATCAACTGTATTGGCAAAGAAAATAAACAATTAATAACGCCATATAGCAACCTGAGATAAACAGTTAATGTTGATAAACTTACCAGGTGCAATTTCCCGATTGACATGAGACGAAATCCAAACAATAATATGAAAATGGGATATTTTGACTTAGGTGCCCATAAAATGGTATGCCTTTGCGTTTGGTGCCTAACTTTGTCCAACTTTGAGTTATGTGCCCAGTGGTTGACGGTCAACTGGTCATCTGTTAAGTCAACCATTTGACTGAGACTCATTAGGCACCTAACTCAAAGTTGGACAAAGTTAGGCACCAAACGCAAAGGCGTACCATTTTATGGGCAATTAAGTCAAAATATCCCAAAGATTTTTAATCCAGCTGCCCAAAAACAATCTCATGCATAAGTATGGGTTCTTGTAGCCGGAGTAAGTTTAGATTATTGGAGAACAAAAACTTCATTTGAAATTCCTCGAGCAGTAGGAATTCTTATCATCTTGATGAAGCTGCGAGTGAGCGGATATATGGTCACTATGCATGCGTACTTATTTCGGTGGATCTCTCTTCGCCTCTTCCAGATGAACGTATTCATCTTACTGCTCTTTTTGTGCATTTATTGGTCATAGTCTTGGCAATGCAATAAACGTCAAATTGAAGATGATAATGAGCGAAAAGGTAGGTCTAAAATCAAAACAGATAAGACCCGTCAACATGGGAAATCTCGAGCTATGAGCAATAGACGGGTAAGAGATGTTGGAAATTTTGGGTATAAAACAGAGGATGATAACACTAAAAGAAATTGTTGTTGTACTCAAAAGCTTTCAAAGCTCGGGTGATTTCTTTTAGACGATTATTTCTACCCTCCCAATATAAATTGGAGATTGCAACAGGTATGCGAAATAATGCCTTCGGGATACAATGAAAGCCCTACAACAGAAGTTGGATTCAAGGTTTGCACCCCTTGACCCAACCAAGAACACATGAGAGAGATTTACGATGATGCTTTAGATGGAGAGAAAACAGGTTGAATTCATTCTCAAGAATGGGAGAATTCCTTCACTACTTATAGGGTTATTCATGCCTATTGGAGATGCCTCTTCACTTCCAAAAGACACATAAGGTGTCTGTTGGGAATGGTTGTGTCCTTTATGAACCATCACACCTATTAGAGGTGTCCCTTCATCTCCAACTAACATCCATTGTGTTTATCCAACACAGAACACTTCCCCATCATAGTGACAAACCAAAAACGAAAAACAGTTTTATTTTCTAAGTTATTGAAAATATCCAACAATCTCCCCCTATTTTCAAAAACCAAAAACATAAAATAAAATAAAACTTATAAAACCGAGTGGCCGCATCACTCAAGTGACTGCCTACGTGCCGAGTGGGATCAAGCCAACGTAGTTCAAGCACAATTGGGACTAAGCATCATCGTTGAAATCAATACATAAATGATAGGTACCTTCCTGGGTTTGAACCTTCACTTAGTGTAAGAAACTCAAAGCCTTATCGAGATTCTATGGTGAAACCAGTCTTGAACCAAGTATCCCTTATGATAAAAACCGGAGTCTCCACACATATTGATTCCATAAATCATGTGTTCTGTAGCCAAGCACTATAAAGGCCTTGTGCTTATATCCTTATTCATGAGTCTTCTTTAGAGAACGGTCTTCTTCTCTTAGGAAACGGCCCACATTTCCATACTCATATAGGTAAGTCTCGAAGGTGTTTCTGAGACACCTTTTACTAATCACGAGACTCATTAAGGATTTACATCCATCCTATTTTCTTGCAGAAAAACCAGCACTAACTTGAAATGGGAAGTTTTATGTTAGTGCTCCATAATCTACAGCCATAACTTGTTGGTACCACATTGAACCTTGTTTATCTTTTTCAAAACATAGGTTGGGTTTCTGCTATGGGAGATCAACCTTCCTTCACAGACCTTAGTCCCATTTCTATATACTTCATTGAAATTAATTCCTTTGGGAGACTCTTCATAAGTAGGTCTACCAAGCTTTTCTCCGTTTCAATGGTTAACTGCAATTACTCCTTTCTTGAGTAATTGACTTACCGTTCCTTGTCTAAGACTTGTATGTCTTGACTTTTCATTATAAGTCTTGTTAAAGACGTTATAGATCATATCCTGATTCACAATTAATCAAGACCTCCTGAGATGGCTTCTTCCAAAATAGGATCTCTACAAGTTAGGTTTTAAGCCATTTCTTCTCATTAATTGCATCTACTAATGCAATCAATTAGAAAACATTACTAAAAATATTCCTCTTTGATTTTACAAAATAATTGTAACTTCTCTAGTGATCCTAATTAACATTTACGGTTAATTCACAAGAAGTCATTATAGACTTGCATACACTAGAGGCATAGAAAATTTGTAGGCAACTTATATATTTGCTATCTCAACAAATATAATACCTTGATGAGTAACTCTTTTACTCATACCCAATCCCCTACAAATTCATACCCAAAAAACATAGACAATGTCTATTTAACATTCTACATTATGTAATGCAAATGTTCATAATTTATGCATCGGTAATATCGTAACACCTCATCGTTGGATATTTGGTCGGCCGCCCAATCTTCCAATATGTTACATATTGACCGGTATTCCATTTTTCCATTTCGATGTCATTTAAGACCTGCCAATTTCCAAATGTGGAACCTATAATTCTTATCGCAAGAATTATGTTCATGCCATACCATTGTTGTCTCAACAATTATGACGATTTTGGTTTTAAAATAATCCACCAACTAGAAAAATTTTATACGACATTTTCGTATAAATTCTCCCCCTATTTCATGATAATTCTCAAATGCCAAAATGCAACTCAATATCATGAAATACCATTTGTGTCAAACATGTACCCCATAATTTCTAAATAGAAATTAAAACCTCAAATCCAATATACCTAATCGGTACCATCATTATGGATATGGCTTTCCTTTGCAAACATTCTAAACAAAGCCTCATTCAACTGCCACATGCGGGTAAATTGAACAGTCAATTTAAACCACGTACATCCAACCGTTATGCACCCTTAAAGGATTCCGAACTTCTAATACATTTATTAGATATCTCATGCTATCATAAAAAAAAAAATATGGCATTACTAACCCCAATCAAGAGGACTAAGCATTACTGTGAAAACCAATCATGTCACAGATGAATATGTGGATATAAAAATCACAGTTGCAAGTTTATGATATGCTTTACGAACATAACAGAGCATTAACAAAGGCTAGACGATAATATGCACAGATTGTGATTATAATGGCTCATCCACATAACATAGACATGCCGTAACTATTTCTAAGAAACCGAGATACTAAGGATGTATTAGTCTTTAAGATTGTTGGAAATATTATACTTATCTGATTTCATGGAAGTTTCCCTTGACCACAACCCTTGAGAGTTTGTGCGCCAATGATTGAATCAAATTCCCATAAACAACATCATGTTCCCGAACACGGTTTCCACTATAAATTTGAAGCTTGTTTTCCAACTTCCCTTATTCTCGTTTCCTCTGTCTTGTCTGAATTTAATCGTCTAAAACTGTTGGAAAAAAGTTACCGGGCTGCAATGGAGATGAATGACAGAAATCTTTTGTGGTTGTACTCAAAAGCTTTCAAGGCTCGGGTGATTTCTTTTAGACGATTATTTCTACCCTCCCAATATAAATTGGCGATTGCAACAGGTATGCGAAATAATGCCTTCAGGATACAATGAAAGCCCTACAACAGGAAGTTGGATTCAAGGTTTGCACCCCTTGACCCAACCAAGAACACATGAGAGAGATTTCTGATGATGCTTTAGATGGAGAGAAAACAGGTTGAATTCATTCTCAAGAATGGGAGAATTCCTTCACTACTTATAGGGTTATTCATGCCTATTGGAGATGCCTCTTCACTTCCAAAAGACACATAAGGTGTCTGTTGGGAATGGTTGTGTCCTTTATGAACCATCACACCTATTAGAGGTGTCCCTTCATCTCCAACTAACATCCATTGTGTTTATCCAACACAGAACACTTCCCCATCATAGTGACAAACCAAAAACGAAAACAGTTTTATTTTCTAAGTTATTGAAAATATCCAACAAGAGATACTGTGGCTGATAATGGTGGAACCAATGACGTCTCTAATAACGAGAATGATGTGGTGAAAGCCAATGATTTTTTGCACATTAACACTAATGTTGATAAGACACCAGATGAAATGCAAGTTTATGACTCTGTAGACGGACCTCGCACTAATCTTGGAAATAATTTAGTGGTTGCAAGCTCCAGTTTTTGAGATGACAACCACCCAAGTAACACTCACGTCCAAAATCCTGTTATAAATGCTCATTCAGATAACACGATGGCAAAGCAAGTTGAACATGCAACTGTTTTGAGTAGTGCAAATGCTACTACCAATTCGAGTATGACTCCTGATAATCAAATATCAACGAGTCTAAAAGTGTTGCAGTCAATCATATTTTGGAGAAAAGGATTGAATCTGCAATAAATGAGGCAACTTGTGATTTGTACAATACTAACAATGACATTATTGTTGTTGAACATAATCTCCCTCTACCTATGCTGTGAGTCTTATCTCTTTAAAGGGAACTCGGCTGGGAAGATTTATCAGAGAAGTAAGGTAAGATTTATTCACAAAGATGAAGAAACAAAGAATGAGTCTCCTATAAGAAGTCAAGCATAGCTCCTAGTGCTGATGAAAATAGATTTAATAGGCATGCCATGTATACAGATGATATTGAATATGATGATTATCATCATCGATTGTATTAGAGAACATAGTGGTAGAAGATACTCATTCTCCCCCATCCGATGGTTTTCGACATGTTTGCATGGAAAGAAGCCAAAACATGGGATTTACTCTAAATATTATGAAAATAATTTTTGATATGAAACGCTTTGGGTGAGCTTGTTAATGTAATTTTAGTTAGTCGTGTTCTTTTTTATTTCTCTCTATAGGAGGTTCTGGATTTATGTCCTTCTCTTAATTCTATCTTTCTTTTCTCTTGTTAATAAATTTTTAGCTTAAAAATAAAAAAAAGAAAATTTCATATCACTTTGTCTTCGGGATATTTATTAAAGATAGGAATTATATTCAATCAACAATAACATTGTAGGTGCATTTTACTACAAACTACATCCAAATGATAGAAACCTTCTACTCAAGTAAATGAAAGTAAACACTCAACAATTAACACAAGATATACGTGGTTCGGTATGATTACCTACGTCCACGGGGGTGAAAGGGTGAATCTTATTACTTCAAAGTGTTACAAAGATGTTGCTCTTAGTCGGATTTCCTTACAAAAACGAACTTACTTCTCACTCTCTTCTCCTTGGTGTAAACTCGAGTTTCTCTCTCTCTCTCTCCAAATTACCACCTCCCTCTTCTTGGATACAAGTCTCTCTACTTATAGGAAAGATTACCTACAACCAAACTAGGGTGTTGGTCATGTTACATCAATTCTGAAGTTCTGTGATCGGGTCAACTCACGTCGTCCCTTATTTTATGCATATGGAAGATGTGTCTTGATTCCTTCGCATGTCTCTTGTCCGAGCCGACCTCTTTGGGTGTTCTCTTGGCACGATGTCGCCTATCTTGTCTATCGCCTGTCCTGTCTGTCGCCTCTGCAGTTGGCCGATGTGACACATACTTTCTTATCTATTTGACCATAGCACCTCGTTTGACCCACCATGTCCTGTCTTGTCAGCTCTGTCGGAAGCCTGGGGGTCAAGTCTTGTCCGACAGCTGTAGAGCGATCACGCCTGATCCACGTGGCTCCTTAAATCTCGTTCCTGCTGATCTTCATTCTATGCTTCGCGTCTCTTCGTTTTTTAGGTGCACCAAGGCTTAAGATGTTGCCACCTGGATCTTTGGATAATTTACACCTACAAACATGATGTCAAACCACATCTTTAACGTCGTCATATTCTTTGCTAAAGCGAGCACTGAATAACAAGAAACTTATGCGAGTCTTCTAATAGACCTATTTGAAAATTTTCACAAATCTCTTCCAGAATATCCTTATTTCATTTAATCATATCCACATATATTATCACATCTTGTCTTGGTGACAACTTATTAACTTTAGAATCGTCTTAATAACATCTTATTAACTTTAGAATCGACTATGCTCTGGTAACCAATTGATGTAGATCGGAATGGTTATTTAGATGACAAGATTGCAGTTGAACAATATCAAACAAGTAATCAATAAATTGGGTAAAAATACGATAAATTATTCCGACCTTGAATTATTTCGAAGGATAACGACTATGAACTAATGATTTCGACCTCACAACTCCTAAGAATCACAAGTGTGGATAAGATAATTATTTTGACTTCAAGACGTAATTGGCTATATATAAAAATCACATTAAAGTTAAACTAAGTTTAACAAAACATAAAAAAAAAAAGAGTCTCCGGCGTCATGGCGACTCCGTGAAGTTTTACAGAAAGAGGCTGGGTTTCTTTTGATCAACCCTCATCTTCTGTGGTTTCCTTCTCGTGTTTCGTTTCTTCAGACTCTCCTCTTCTTCCATATCCCTACTGTGGAGCACTATAACCCTAGTCTTATATTGCTTCCACGTTTCTACACAATACGGTGAATTTTAGGGTTTCAATGCCTAACATCGATTCTTCATGCAATGCTTCGTTGGTTTCATAGGGAGATTCTTACATCCATTGTCCTTTCTGTGTCTATGATGGGTGTAGAGATGGAGTTGGGGACAGGGGTTTGGCTAGGTGTTCTTTGCTTAAACGTTTACATGACAAACATTTTGTCAATGGCATAGAGAACTAACGTTGCAAGCAAAGGTTGGGTACCATCCAGGGGGTTTACAAAGCTTGGGAGGTGGCTCTTACACAGCTTCAAATGTGGTTATGTACTGATTGTATGCAAATCCATTCGTGGAAGAGATCATGCGGGAAAGACAGCCATGTAAGGGGTTTTATCGAGTCCTTTCAATGATACAGACGCGGATTTCCTTATTCACGACATCGTGTGTCCTCCATCACCTGATGAGCCCCCTGCTTCTGTTGACGATGAATGTATATCTTCTGCTCGACTGCCATGCCTCATTGTTGAACTGTTGGAAAAGGTGTTTCAGCAACATATGCAGATAGTAAAGATTATCCCCCCCCAAGTATAAGCTTCAATTCTCTAGGGTTTTGAAGTTCTCTTTGGACAAGCTTATTGCCTGTCCTCGAGACATTTCTGCTTGGATACAACTTTTGTTACTTCCTGTTTGTGTTCTTCACATTTACGTTCCCAAAAACAACAACGAGGAAAAATCTGGGGTGCATAATAAACTACATATCGCCTCTATTAATCAGTCCATATCTCGGTGGTATGAGACGGATGGGTGCATTAGTTTGATTCGCGAGCGGTTAAGTGACAGTCAGCAGTCGAGTGATAGTCAACAATCGAGTGACAAGATTCGCAGACAAGCTAAAAACTAAGAAGCTCATAATTTGAGGACTTGCAGGAAGAAGATTCGCAATGGTTTGTTCATTGTTGCCATCAAAGTCCTTACTTCTAGTGGACTAGCACCTTCAGGTGAAGATACTCTCAACTATTTGGTGGATAAGCATCATTATGCCCCTCCCCCAATTATTCCTACCAATCCTAGCATTATAGGAAGTATGCTTTCTACCACGGAATCTATCTTGGGGCGAATCAAGATCTTTCCGAAAGGAACGTCGTGTGGAAGAGATGGTTTGAGTGTTCAACACCTTCTTGATGCGCTCAATGGGCCGGCTGCTGATGTGGCTGAGGATTGTTGTCGTTTATTAATGGTGTGGTTAATTTTTAGCTTGATGGTTTTTGCCCAGCGCCATTGGGGAAGTTCATGGAGAGTGCACCTCTCACACCCCTTCTCAAGACCGATGGGGGGATTCGACCAATTATATTTGGTACGGCGTGGAGGTGACTGGTTTCCAAGGTTGCTGCTCATTCCATTGGCAAGGACATGTGTGCATATCTTGAAAACTTCTAGTTTGGAGTGGGGGTACCATGTGGTGGCGAAGCTATCCTTCATGATGTCAATAGGATTATCCGAGTTAAAGGCGACTCCCAAACCATTACTATGCTGCTGGTAGATTTTCAGAATGCCTTCAACTTGGTTAGTAGGACTTCTATGCTTCAAGAGGTAAGAAATCATTGTCTTTCTATATCCAAATGGGTGGAGTTTTGTTACTCTAACCCTCCAAGGCTATACTCTAATGAATTTGTCATGTCGTCTGCTCAAGGGGTTTAACAAGGAGACCCTCTTGGTCCTCTGTTGTTTGCATTGACCCTGCACCCCTTGGTGAAGTTGATTGCGGAACAATGCTAATTAGACATGCAGGCATGGTATTTGGACGATGGTACCATTATTGGCGACATGTTAATGGTCTCTAAATCTCTCAACATTATCCAATCTGAGGGTGGTAAGTTTGGTCTTCACCTCAATATCACCAAAACTGATATTTACTAGCCCACAATTGACGTAAGGAGTAGTGATGTTTTTCTTCCCCAGATTGCTCTCCCGTCCAAAGGGGTTAAATTGTTAGGGGGGCCTGTGAGTCTTGAATATGGTTTTTGTAGTAACCTAGTTAAGTCCAGGGTTCTTAAAACAGTTGATCTTATGGACGTGGTTAGAAAGATGGATGATCCACAGTGTGAGTTGCTTTTGCTGAGCAATTGTGCGGGGTATCGAAGCTATACTTCTCAATGAGAACTACTATGCCGGAGTACCTTACTGAGGGGAAATTTGTTTTTGAATCACATTTAGCACGACATCTACGCCATTCAATTACTAACGATGGTCCATGTATGGGTTTGCTACAACTCCGTTTAGTTACCCATTTGACATGGTGGTTTGGGTTTATATTTTATGGTGGATGCGGTTCATTATTGTTACCTTGCATCCTGTATTCAAACTCAGCCCCTTCAGGCTATTATTTTGTGCAATACTCCCATGCTTGGTCCATATTTGGGTTTGCAGCGTGCCATGGATTTATTTTCCAGTGTTTGCTTTAATGCCGACGTTGATTTATCTGCCCCCATCCCATGAAGTCTTTGGCAGTTAAATACTTTGACGTTGTCATGAAGGAGATGCCGGAAAAAAAATTCTATATACGCACGGTACTATGCTCTTTGGCAATGTAACAAGTCCGAACATGCTCAGGATTTTCTCAAAGCTTTACTAATTGAGAGCCTCAATCAATGAGTGGGTGCACGGAAATTTAGTGATGTCTTGTGTTATCATTTGGGAATCCCATTATTTTCTGAAGACATCCAATGTGCTTTCTGTGATCGAGAATTGGACTGCTATGGGGATCATGCCTTACATTGTTCACACGAGGTGGGGATCAAATTTCGACACGATTTTGTGTGTGACATCTTAGTGGACATGTTTTTTCGAGTTGGTATTCCTGCTAGGAAGGAATTTTCCTTTAGGCTTACAACTAATGATGGTAGCGCCTTACGTCCTGCAGATATTTTTGTCTACAACTGGAAAAGTGGTCGGGACATGTGTTTGGATGTGACTGGGGTTTCGCCTTTTGCTGGGGGGGGGGGGAGGTTCATACCTTTCGGCCTGGCTTAGATTTGAGCAATACTATTACGCGCAAAAAGAAAAAAAAAATACTTGGATAAGTGTTTGGCTATAGGTTATGGTTTTGTTACCCTGGGTTTAACGAGCTTGGAGAGGAAAAAGAAGGCTTACTTAAGAGGCTGCATAATCATTTGTCTAGGTTTGATGTTGGTGCAAAGAAATGTAATTTCCTCTTTCACATATTAGAGATTGTGATTCATAAAGGTGTTAGAGCCCAACTTGGTGCTAGGATTCCAACTAGTTTCTTGTCGTCTGATGATGTACTTGATGAATATTAGGATTTTAATTTTATTTATTCGTTAAAAAAAATAGTTTAACAATAACAAAATAGTTTTTATTCATCAAAACTATGTCGATTTCATTTTTGTAGCTCCTCATATAGATAACTCTTCTTAAACAAACTCTAAACTTAACAAAAATATGAAAACTTATTTCACAAGGTAAGTACTAACTTCTAACAACTTTCTTAACATAATATTTAAGTAAACTTCTGCACTATCCTAATATTAACCCAATAAATGAATCCGAAAATTAATATTTTTATAATAAATTATCACTAGTAAAATACAAATAATAATAATACTAAATTATCACTTGTAATTATATTCGAACACATATGAGACTCACGGATACTGTTTTGGTGTTTTAGCGTTCACTACCTTAGGTGAACTAGGTGAAGACACGGTGACATTCTTGGAAAGGCTTAAGAACTATCTTTCCACAACGATGCAAACTGTGATACGAGTAGCTTTCTATTTCATAGAAGGAAAATATTTTGAACTCGCAACTCGAGTTCAAAATTGAATTCGCAGCATCTTAACTGTCCGATGATGGAGATATGACATCATCAAATCATGGACCTAACCATAGTTAGATATCGAAAGTTTCAAAAAATTGTCATACTTATTAAAGACCATGCGATTCAGGACTATCTTCTTGCTTAGATACAAATAAAACATCAGTACTTAAACCAGAACTTATTAATTAACTAAGTAGTGATGCGGATGATCATTATTTAACTGTCGATTCAAGCGTGAGGATAAGATATTGAATCCTAAGACAAAAACAGAGAGTAGTGTATATAGTTTTTTGATTGTCGAAAGGAATTGTATTTATTCAGTGGTGATAACTTAGTGGGGGTTGTTTCCTAGCCCTCCAGTTTCCTAGAAGCACTTGGTACAAAATGAAGATCAGTTGGACTGTTGCATAAATACAATGATCTTGCATTTGTGATCAGTAGTTTGTAATTCTCTTTAATAGATTCTTAGTTTCCTTTCCCTCAAGTTGCCTGCATATGCTTTCTTTTCCTAATTATCGATTGATTGTTAGTTTATATAGCTATCATCTATCAAATTTTCATGATTTTATGTCTGCTGATTTAGCGCTCTCATCACAAACAAAACATATTCTATAAGTTGGAAATAAAAACTACTCATAGATAGAAACTCTAGGTTTTTTAAGAAATGGAGACATGAAGAATCCCATTGTGTTAATACTGAGAAAGAAGTAGGAAAATCTAGGTATTAGATATGTGTGATTATTTGGGTGGGAAGATACGATGTATGTTATTAAAAACCGGATATAACTGTGGTTAAGTCCACATTTTAATGATTGTTTGATCTCCATCATCCGACAGTTAGGATGCTGCGAATTCATCTTTGAACTCGCGTTGCGGGTTCAAAATATTTTCCTTCATAGAATAGGTGTTGCAATTCAAAAAGGTGTTGGTGCCCAGCTTGGTGCTAGGATACCATCAACCTCTGTATAAAAGATATTTTTATCTGTTTTTTAATGAAGGCCCTCGGTGGTGGTTTCATAAAAAAGAAAGAAAAAAATTATTCGGAAAATGTGTCATTTGTCCAAAAAAAATTAAAATACGGTTCAAATGGACGAATAAAAAAATTTATGGGTGAAATGGACAAAAAAAATAGCAAGGATGAAATTGGATTCATCCTGGCTTAAACTTAAAAAAAAAAAAGCAAGGATGAAACTGGATGCATCCTGTGTAAAATAAAAATAAGAAAAAGTATTTGAAAATGGGCAGGATTAAACTGGTTACATCGTGCCTATTTTAAAATTTTTGTCCATTTAAACAGTATCTAAATTTAATTGTCCTTTTCATCCAGGAAATTTTGATTTTGGTCTTTTTAACTAATTTTGTGTATTTCGTAAATCTCCTTTCATCGTACTCTTACTTATCTTTTTTTCAAATAAATAAAGTTGTTTTGCAGCGTTCACTAAAAAACAGAAAAGAAGGTATATTAGCCAAGGATAAAGGGCTATCACAATATCAAGAGCAGAAGGATGTCCAAATATATCAATATACACACATAACCTCATTTTCGCTAATTTTTGTCCAAAATCATCAAAATATCCTACTAGCGCTAATAATACAAGAAATGAAATGGCGTTCTAACTGTGAGTAGAGGATTCCTTAAAGCGACAGTCGTTGATTTTTACCCGAACTGATTTCTCCTCATCATCAGCTGCATTTGGGATCCCGATTTCACAGCAGTGTCTCCTTGGACCCTATTTTACATCCACAAAAAGCAAATCATGTCAAAAGAATATTCTAAAAGACATTGAACAGGATTACTTGTTCCTCAAAAATATAAAAGATGACAATTGATGTTAAAAGATTGATACATCAATCTAACCTATTTACTCTAATTTTCTGTTTTCATATTTACTCCTTTGAAGAAGTGTGAAAAAGGTATATTTGATTTAATGAGCTACCCCTTTTTATTAAAAAATAATAAGTACATTTTAAAGATGGGGAACACCCGAGTTGACTTGGCTTCGCCAAAGAAGTTCGGCCTGGCATCCCTCTCGCATTAGGGAGTTCCCACTCGCCTCGCTCTTATGCCATACTATGTTTTCCATTGACATTAATGGGCGAGTTTCATGCGTCAGTGAATGTTTGGATCGCGGTTTCACGCACTAATCTCTAATGCATACTATTATTCACACATTATCTTACAAAATTTAAGTTAATTTTTCTATAAAATCCAGACAGTATATTTGAAGCCTAATGATATGTTCCTCTTACAAATTCTATACTCCTACAAAAATCAGCATAATCCGAGACGTATAACACCACCATCTACCACTTTAAAAATCAATCGCTGAAAATTAACGGTTGAAATTAAAACTGATATATAGTGAGGTTTAACATATCAAACTATGCTCATTTTTAACAAGAATATAGAATTTATAAGAGGAATGTATCATCAAAATACTAGCGAAAAAATTGACGCAAATCCTGTGAGATATTGTGTGAATAAGATTGTGTGAGAATCCCCTCAGAGACTTTAAAGATACACTAATATATCAAGCCAAAAAAACTAAAAGTGACATTTCTTGTAAAATAACTCAATTAAATAATTATTGAATTTAATCAATTAAAAGTACATACACGTGGAAATACTTCATTAATTTGGTTACTTTTTGTCTCAACACAAATATGTTTAAGCACCACATAAGAGCAAGCATTATTTTAGATTTTTGTTAGAGGGAAAAAAGTGATTCGAGAAGAGCGAAAATCGTAGCCGACTCGGTGAATAAACCGATTCATATATTAAATTTTAACTCGGTCTAAAATACCCCTTACACTCTCTATCAACCTTCATCTCGATCTGGATCAATCTTTTCATTTCTTCCGTTTCCAAATAATCAAAAACCCTTGTTTGTAGTGTTCTGTTGAGAATGATCCAGGGACATAATCTTACGTATCTTTTAAACATATAATTAAAAACCCTAGTTTATAGCGTTCTCCGTCAATAAATAAATAAATATAATAAAAAAAAACAGTTTATAATGGTATGCTGAGAAGATCCAAAACCATGTCTTAATTAATAGCCATGATCAATCTGTATGCAGTACTCTACATTTAATATTTCGAATTGACTGTCATAAGTGATATCAATTTGAACTTAATATTTCGAATTGACTGTCATAAGTGATATCAATTTGAACTTTTTTGGATCTTCGCATCGATGATTTTTAAGTTTACACTACAGATATTTATTTCGAATCAAACAGTCAAGCATTTTTGTAATTCAAAATCTTATGGAATGATATGAAATTGAAAGTCATTTCCTAGTTTTGAATCCCTTGTAAGGGGTATTATAGTCCGGGTTGAATTTTAATACACGAATCGGTCTGTTTAACGAGTCGGCTACGATTTTCGCTCTCCTTGAATCACTTTTTTCTCTCCCTCTAACAATTTTTTTTTTTTTTTACAAAAAGCAGAAATAGATTAAGAGATCAAATTGTTTTCCTCCCCAACATGAGGTACACTGTGGGTGCTCTCATGACTTGTAGTAGGATTGTCATGGCTTGCCCCTTGAATGAAATAGTGAAAGCATTATGAATAGTGAAATCTTGACCACAATTAGAGTTTCTGGCCCATCCTTAATTAGCAATGGAAAATGCCAACCACTATGGACCGCTATTGTCCTTGGCTATATACTGGACGTATATTTAGCATTGTCCCAAAGTTTAAGGGTGGGGCTAACCATAACACACCCTAGGATTAGAATTATCAAATACTTAACTGATACGTAATCGATCAAGGGTACCTAGAGTCAGTACTGTTTAATAGGAAGTTAGGAAGATCACAAAAGAAAAGATAATAGAACACAAAGAAAAGAATACGTTTGATTCTTCTAACTTCTTCTTCTTTATTGCTTGAAAGAAAAATACTCTTTTACAAACCTTCAATGGGTTCTTCTCTCGGAGATTTTCTCTCTACTAACTTCTTTTTTACTTGAAAGAAAACTCTATTACAAACCAAAAATATGGCTGCTCTTCCTCTCTTTTTCTCTCTGACTTTCTAGCCTACAAATTGCAGAAAAAGAAAATAAAGCTATGAGTTCTAGAACTCATCTAAACTAGGAATCCTAATCTAAGTAAGGAAACCTCAAGTCTTGTTGATCAAACAAACTAGTCGACCAACATCTAGTATCTTCTAGACACTCTCTAGCCATAGTATGGATCAACTAAACTTAGGCTGGCAATCAGCCTCATCTCTAGCCACAATATGGCTCAACTGTTCTGTGCATAAAATATGCACACCTCTTAGTTCCATGTATAAAATCTTCACGTCACCAACTCCGATACTCTTGTACTATGCATATGATCTGCTCATCCTTCTGTGCATATAATCTTCACATACTTCTGTACATATAATCTTCTAGTATCTTATAGATACTCACTATCCTTAGCATAGCTCAAATATTGCTAAGATACTCCTGTATCATTAACAGTATCCGAGACTTTGCTTTATATACACGCTACATATCAGTAGCATTCTATAGCCAAGGTTTTGCTACCTACCACAATGTAGATAAAAAAACTACCATAATAGTTGTTTTTCCCCGCATTGTAGAACATACTCTAGAATGTGGTCACGACCGTGCTTGCTCAAAGAGCGTCATTGCCATTCGATAAACTCTGAAGTTCCAAGTATATGACACTCGCGTGTAAAAACAAACGGAATTTCGAAAGTGCAATTCAAACAAAATAACTGGATCAAGTCTAATTAATATTTAATTCATTGGAAGCTGACCCACGTGGCAAAGAGTACATTTACCTGGTAAGTTTGAGGCCCGCCATTTTTTTCACCCACCTAGTGAAAGGATAAGAGGCGTCTAAAAAGGTTACTCTCATTATTAAAGCTTAAATTAAATTTATTAAATCCCATCCTCTCAAATACCTTTCTATCAATCCAATTCTCTTAATTAGATTTCTAATTGATCCATACACTCAAATATTGAAAGTTTTTGGGAATATTATTTTTCTAAATTCATCCAGAATCGGTTAATATGAACGTCCACGTTAGCCGATTCTAAACAATCGGCTGATATACACATACACATCGGCCGATTGTTTTTGATGTTCTTCGTGGTCATAAACCAAAAATCGCAAAATGCAAATATTCATATCGAACGATTTTGGTTGAAATTCCCTATTTTCCTATAGGTTTTTTAGGCTACAATCCACTAATATTAATTTCTATATTATACGCCAACTTTGCCACAGTCGGCAGATATAAATATGCACATTCGTCGATTATTGAAGTTTACAAAATACCACTCTCAGGTTGGAACATGAGTATAATTGCATACTCAGTTTTGAAATGAGCATGATTTCATTCTCATACTCATACTCAAGTTGAGTATGAAATCATACTCATGATTTAAGAGTGATTAAATTAAGAATCAGACAATGTGGATATATATAATTGCTTTATATGTACATCTATAATACTTTGAAATCATACTCATGATTTAAGAGTGATTAAATTAAGAATCAGACAATGTGGATATATATAATTGCTTTATATGTACATCTATAATACTGTCGATTCTAATAAATGGTCTATTTAGTAAGTAATATCCACCGATTCATGGTGTTTTCCGTGAATGAAGAACATCAACTCTAAATCAGCCTAATGGGGCATCAATTATTCGTTGATGTTTCTATGAAATATAATTAAAATAAGAACATGTTTTGGTGGTCAATTAATATTAATTGATCTTTGGGTTAACAAGATTAAAAATATATAACTGGAACTCCATTAATTAATACTCGATTATATAATATCTCTTCAAAAAAAAAAAAAAAAATTGATCCCAACTAGACTTAAGGCGCGTTTGGTATTGTTGTGAGTTTTAGAAAAGTGATTTTCTGTTGTGATGTGTTATGCGTTGTTGTGCTGCACTGTGAAAATAAAACTGCATGACGTTTGGTAAACTATAGTTAAAAAAGCGTTGTGAAATTTACAAACTGTAAATTATGTTTGGTAAATTGTTATTTTAAAATGCTGGTGATGTAGTTAATGACGAAGATAGACATGTCTAAAAAAATGAAAACACTGTAATTATAATAAATTATAAATTATATTATATTATATTTAATAAAATATTAGTTATTTTATTTTATTTATTTTTATATTTTTAATTATGGTTTTGCTTTAGAAAAAAAATTGTTATTTTATTATTTCAAAAGAAAAAATGAAAAATAGTGGAACAAAATAAAAGTTAAAAAGATATTAATAAGTGTACAATATTCTAGGATAAGACGTTTATTTATAATATAATAATAAGGTTAAAATAGAAAATCAATTAAATCAAATTGTGTGACCCCCAGTTTCTGTTTTTCAGCTTTTAAAAGCTATTACCGGATAACTTTTAGAAACATGCCTAAAATGGAATTGCTTTTTCCAAAAGCATTTTGAATTTATTTTACCAAACACAATTTTTTGTAAAAATTTATTACAAAATGTTTTTGATAGAAAAAAGCAATACGGAACGGGACTTTACCAAAGCTAAATTTTATCTTTTTAAACTAATGATATCGCTTACTAACTTTACTGGTCCCAAAGACATCAATTTATGGAGTTTGAACTATATTAATCAACTGAATTAACTAAAATAAATGGCCGGTTTTTATTTTCTAGTGATAAGCCTCAAACTAGCTATTTAAACTTAGAATGGAGGACGAAAAAATAAAGCATGTGAAGAAAACACATGAACACATCTCAAGTTACTGAAGCTAGGAGTGAGGAATGTCCAAATACGCCTATTTTCGGTAATCCTAAATCAGCTGTTAATAGGGTAGGAGAATGTGACAAAAAAAAAGAAAAAAAAAAAAAGAAGAGGAGAATGTGAAAAAGAGCATGCATACCTTGAGCCACTCGATATTCTCCATTCTCGAAGTAGAAACCAGGATCTTTGTCACATTCATAGCAGCAACATATTTAGAATGATCACATTTCATTCTAGTCTCACCAAAATAGCTTTTATATGTACTAAGTGTTGCATCCTGACCTCCAATTTCAATTACCCTGTCCAGGAAATATACAAGTGGATATTCACAAGGATCAGCCATAACGGGCCTTACATTGAACGTATACATGTTTTCACTCCAAGTTTTCCATGTTCGAAAAGTTTGTAAAGGAGTGCACAATTCGCTTGCAGATACCAGAAAAGGATATATCTGCACAGTATATCCCCATGAAACTGATACCGACCAATTCCGGTTCGAGTCATAGCATACACTTTGTTGCAATGTTCTAGACGGATCCATGTTATATGCATCCATCATCATTTTAATCGAATCCAACCGGGTCTTGTTTGGAAATAACGGTTCCACAAAATCGAGATGGTGTAGTGACACTATGGGCGCCAGTGGATGTGCGGCTAACAGTCCGTATGGGTCACCTCGTATATCAATCTGTAAATAAGCAGACATAATAAAGGTTTAGTCGTCCAAGCATGGTCAAAAAAAAAATCACTTTGGGAGAAACAGAATAACGTGCTTTTGCTGGGGCCCATGTGTGCTTAGTGCCTTAGTGGGAATAGTGAAAGGGTGCATGGAACAATCACCATAGCCAACATTAAAAGACTTGCTGTCACACCCCAACCCCATGCACGACGAACGAGCATTTTTGTTTGAAAAAATGCATGCGAGACCGAGTTTCATCCCTAATGGCAAAATGTAACTCTGACGTGTTTTAAGATACATAGATTTCAATTATACAAGGCCAACACCGAACACTTGTCGAAAGGCCAACACCGAACACTTGTCGAAAACTGACCACTTGTCGATTAATGGACACTTGCCGAAACAAGAAACAAAGTAAGAAGACAAATAAACAGAAAATCTGAAAAAAGAAGCAAAAAAATAAGTAAAGAGAAATGTACCTGATGGAGGCCAACTTCTCTAGTAAGAGGAACACCAATATCAGCTATACAAGAAGATATCCTTTCGTCTGAACCATACAAATTCGGATATCTGTTAATGCAATCATCTAAATTCTGAGCTAATTCAAACGCTAATCTATAACTAATAGCGAAACCACCACCACCAAATGCCATATTATACGAATGCAAAACATCTTGTTCAACGCTTTCTGAATTACCACCAATGTAATACATTTGATTATGATCATATTTTGATAAAACACTGATTAGATTTTCAGTGAAAAATATCGTATCATCATCTCCTAATACAAACCATCTCACATTCTTCAACCCGAGTCTAAAGCTTTCTAAAACGATTCTAGCGATTCGAACAGCTGAGTTTGATCCAAAATTTGAACAGTTTTCTGAGACTTTATACGGTGGAGATTCTATTAACCATGAATCGGGTTTTTCATCCAACCATACGTATCCACGAGTAATGTTTTGTTTCCACCATAACTCTGTATAATGACGACGATTTTCCCATGTTTTTACTGATCCACCGATTCCGAATAGAATGTGCGAGATATTTGTTTTCTCATTGTAATCTTCTTCTCCTCCTCCTCCTTGTAGTGTAGTGTTAGGATAGCGGGTGACTTGGGAATTCTTAATTACCTGGTTACAATCCGAGTATTTGATTCTGATCAAATGAAATTGGTTGGAAACATCAGTGAAGGAAAGAAGTACTGCAACTGAAGCTAGAAGTGTAAACATTAAAGTGAACCATTTTAGAAAGACAGATTTAAATACTCTGTTTTTCTCTGTTAGTAACATTTCTGTACAAAATACTTAGAAAACTGAAGAGAAGGTGATTTCTTTCAATACAAAAAAATATTGTTTTTCTTTTATCTTCACCTTGAGAAACTCTCTAGCCTCTAATGGTGGTTCAGGTTTTAAAAAATTTCTCTCACCTCGGTTAATCAGCATCTAATGTCGAAAGGTTATTCATGGTATCAAACGAAGGCACTGTATTTGAGAAGAATCGAAGTACAGTAGGTTTTTTCAGGTTTCTTCTGAAGTTTGAGCCTTAATGGATTTCCTGAATGGAAGTGTCTCTGTTTTAACTTTGCAAAAAATGATATGCTCAAGGTGCAATTACTTACTTGTCCCCTTATAAACCTAAAAACTCTTAAACAACCACTAAAAAAAATGTGACGTTTACTTATTCTGGGAAGTTCAGTACAACCGGTAAACTCCAAAAATGGCATTGTGGTAGATCATCCAAATGTGTCAGGGTTCTAAGGTCGACTGATTACAGGGAAAGTGTGTGATAGTCTAATTTGGACACGTAGAGGATAGAGTAGGCCTGTTTCTCCATTCCATGTGTAGTGCAGTGGAGACCAACAAGTGTTGAGGATCTATGAACGTCCTCTCAAACTAAAGACTGGAGTTTCTCTGGCGGTCGACCAAAATTTGTTGTCTTTATTATTAATCGAATCGATCATGTGTTGTGAACTTGTGATTACTCATTTCCATACCAAACTTTCATTCCATTGTGCGAGTGAAACGTCTAATTCCAAATAGCAATTGTTAAAACTATCTCGTAACCCTTGATGAGCCTGGCACATTTAGGGCGACTCAGTCGCAATTAGGGGCGACACTAAAAAACAAAAAAGGTCACCCAAACGTAAAATTGAGTCACCCCTTATCTGCGATTTTTCAAAATAGCAACTATGCCCTTATATAATCGGTAGCCAAAACCACAATCGGTAGGTTACAAACAATCGGTAGTTTAAAATGAATCATTAGCTACCGATTAATGTATGGATATTTCGGCTAATGTTCCCTTTTATAATCGGAAGGTTAACTGGTTACATTAACTTCCGATTATAGGTTGCTCCAAAATGAGTTTTTTTTCTAAAATCCATTTTCTCCAAAATTTTGAAATCTTCCATAATCGGTAGGATATATTTGGCTACCGATTATAAGTAGCCCCACATCGGACCTTTGCCAAATTTCCACTTGGCTCAGGGTGTAGAGCCACCCCTAACCATTTGGTTCGTGTTTGAGACGTAGCCATAATCGGAAGTTTAACTGGTTACATTACCTTCCGATTATAATAATCGGAAGGTTAACTGGTTACATTACCTTCCGATTATAGGTTGCCCCAAAATGAGTTTTTTTCTAAAATCCATTTTCTCCAAAATTTTGAAATCTTCTATAATCGGTAGGATATTTGGCTACCGATTATAAGTAGCCCCACATCGGACCTTTGTCAAATTTCCACTTGGCTCAGGGTGCAGAGCCACCCCTAACCATTTGGTTCGTGTTTGAGACGTAACCATAATCGGAAGGTTAACTGGTTACATTACCTTCCGATTATAGGTTGCCCCAAAATGAGTTTTTTTCTAAAATCCATTTTCTCCAAAATTTTGAAATCTTCTATAATCGGTAGGATATTTGGCTACCGATTATAAGTAGCCCACATCGGACCTTTGCCAAATTTCCACTTGACTCAGGGTGCAGAGCCACCCCTAACCATTTGGTTCGTGTTTGAGACGTAGCCATAATCGGAAGTTTAACTGGTTACATTACCTTCCGATTATAATAATCGGAAGGTTAACTTGGTTACATTACCTTCCGATTATCGGAAGGTTAATCCCATTACCTTCCGATTATAGATTGCCCCAAAATGAGTTTTTTTTCTAAAATCCTTTTAAATCGGTAGGCAAAGGTGTTACAAAGCTTCCGATTAGGTTTTAACAATCGGGCACAAAATAACTCCCGATTATGAATGAGCATATAAGTATTTTCAACATGTTTTGTCTTTTATTGTCGCCCCTAATTGCGATTGAGTCGACCCTAAAAATGCTAGGTTGATGAAGGCATCAAATTTACTCAAAAATAAATAAAAAAAGTTATGGAAAAAGGAAAAGTAGGGGAAAATGTTGGACAAAGTAGTTGCACGAGAATAGTGTATGACATAAGCACATTGTGATATGCAACACTGTGATGTAAAATTATAGTTGCAGCTACTATTACAGTCATGTTATTACACTGGATACTTTTTTTCTTAAATGCAAAAAAAAAAACTATTTCATTTAAGCTATAATTCTTGTTAACCTTCCTTTCGTCCCTTATCATGTTTTCAAATTCTTTAGGGGTGTTGCACCAAAAATCAAAAGAGGAATTGTTGTTAGCTCTAGCTCTGCTATCTATTACATGAGCTATTTTATTAGTTGATCTTTTTACATGACTGACAATAAAAGACGAAAGGAAAGTAGCTAAAAGCCTTTCGATTCATCCAGTGAACCGTATGATTGGCATTTTTTATAGAACTAACCGCTTTCTAACATTCTGATTCATAGATAATGTTTTGTAACTTCATTTCCTTGCCCATAATATAGCGTGTTTCATGGCCAAGCACTCCGCCTGTTCCGGGTCTAATACTTCATTGAAGTGTCTGCCCATGATATCTCTGGATCAGGGGCGGAATTACATGATGACTAGGGTTAGCTTAAGCCATCCCTAGGAAGCCCAAAACCCATTTATTTTATAGCCTATTTTTAGTTGGCCCATATTATGTGTGTAAATTGTAAGCTTAAGCCAGCCCAAAAAAAGATCAAGCCCACCCCACACCCAATGTCCAGTTCCGCTACTGCTCTGGATGTACCTGCAGAATCTCTGATTATTAGACCAATCCTAATTTTCTTAGTAAAGTGATCAAATGAGGCATTAATATTCATTTTTAGATGATTATTTAGAGGAGTAGTCTCTGCTAAGATCCTATTATGCTGATGCAGATTTTATGAAATGTAGTGAGTGACTAGGCTCCTGATAGCATTCCAAGAAAACCAACAATTTTTTTTTTTTTTGAAACACCTTCATGCATCTGTTTCTCCAGATATGCCAAGTTGTGAACATTAAAGTTGACATCCAATAAATAGTATCTGGATCTTCTTGTTGACTTTGATCCAAAATGCTACATCTATGTGTTGCATTTGAATGTTTGCTACGTTAACAATTATAGGTAACCAAATAGATCACATTCTAACAATCAAATGTTGTAAGGTTATTTCATGTCTATCACAGTGAGGGCATTTGCTATTTATGTCTGTTTTATAGTAGCTAAGTTTTTTCCCCGTGGGAACAATGCCTCTCAAACATTTTCATATAAAGAGATTCACTTTATGAGGAACTCTAGTTTTCCGGAGATTTTTCCATATTATTTTTGTGATCCTTTGAGATTGTTGGTTCCTTAAATGTGCATTATAAGTCAGAGCCTTGTAAGCTGACTTGACGATGAATTCCCCTATTCTATATGGTTCTCATATCATCATATCTTGTCCATGCTGAACTAGATGCATCTGAAGAACTAAATCTGTTATATGTTAGGGAAGATATCTAGAACTAATCTTGTATTCCATCTTCTGGGATTTTGAAGCATAAGGTATGACACATGCACAATTCTGGTTAGTTCTCTATAGTTTTCATTAGGAGTTGGAGGAGTGTCCAATCCTCTAATCCAATTGTTATTCCAAACTAGGGTTTTAGTTCCACACCTTATATCCCATCTGTGGAATTTCCTAACATACTCAAGACCTAATTCAATCCATTTCCAAATCCAGGATGAGTTTTGGTGTTTCTGCTGCAAATGTATGAAATCACAGTATGGAGAATATTTAGCCTTCATGTTTTTTACCCAGGTCTTATCAGATTCAGTATACAGCCTTCATGCCAGTTTGGTTATTAAGGCCATGTTGTACTGTTCCAAATTATGAAAAGCAAGCCCTCCATCTTCTTTTGAAAAACAAAGAGATTCCTAAGAAGTAAAGTTAATACCATTCTTCCATTTGTGGCCCCACCAAAATTTCCTTTGCAGAGTATCTAACTATTGCAAGGTGTTTTTTGGTAGTCTGAAGTTACTCATATAATGAGCATGTATGGAGTTTAAGACTGATGAAGTAACATTTTATCAATAAAAACCCATTCTAGCCTGTCAAAGGCTTTTGACATGTCTAACTTAAGAGCTACTGTTTTCTTTTTTGATCTTTTCATATAATGAATTATCTCATGGGTCATTATGATGTTATCATTAATGAGTCTTTTTGGAACGTAAGCGGCTTGAGAGGGAGAGATAATATTTTCCATTAAGGGTTTCATCTTTAGGACAAGAAGCTTTGAAATGATTTTGTAGGAACAATTAAATAAGCCAATTGGCCTGTAACTAGAGCTGTCAACGGGGCAAGCTAGGGTCAACCCGGCCCTAGCTTGTCAACCCGTTGACAACTTAGGGTCAACCCTAGCCCTAGTCCTATTCATCTACAAGCCCAAAATCCCAACCCTAGCTTGTCCGCGGGTTGGCTCTGACGGGTTACGGGTTGGCTGGTAAATTTGCAATTTACTATTTCTGTAATAAAAAGATAAACCACCACAGGTGACAAGTCTAAATACTTAAAATCTCATACTGAAAATAGATTACAGACTCTGAAATGCAACTAAAACAACATGATTGAAATGAACCAAACCAAAGTTGTGGAAGTATGGAATGGAATACATAGTTACATACATATATAAAAACAAAAAATGCAAACTTCCACTTTTACAGTAAGTGCCCACAACGATACCGTCTAAAACACTTCATCACTAGTGAAAATGAGACCATAATAACAACCATTTCCTGCACAAAAAGTATCATATTCATTAATAAGGATATAGGCTTGTGTCTCCATTCATACCTAAAGTCTAAAACATTTCTACTAACTTTGAAATCTTGAATCACAACCTAAGACGCTCCGGTATGGATCTGTAATTTGCAGCAAAAAGTAAATCAAACAAAGGGATGTGTTTATGTAAATAAATAGAATTTGCATAATTACCCGCTTTAAATCGCTGCAGTACGGATACTATTAGACGCATAAGAACTTACTACCTCGTTGTTTGCTAGCTCAAATGCCAATACATCCTCACTAATATCATTATCTTTCACTTCCTCAACATCAGTTGATGCAGCTCCTACATATAATTGAAAATAAGTAAATATCAATCTCACATATACTGTTAAATACACTTGCAACTACTTTAAAGATTAGTCAAAGACTTGTCGACTTACCAATTCCATATATCCAATCACGAGTTGTTATCAATGCCTCGGCACTTTCAGGTGATAAGGAGCTACGATATCTGTCAAGCACCCTTCCCCCAAGGCTAAAGGCGATTCAAGCAACAGATTGAAATAGGAATTGCTAAAATATCAGTTGCCATTCTTGTAAGATTTGGGTATCGTAGTTCTTGACTTCTCCAATACTTCAAGATGTCAAAATCTTTCGATATTGAGCCTGATGACTCACTTAGATATTGTTCCAGTTCTGAATTGTCAGATTGCTGGCCACCATTTTGTTTTGCTGCGGCAAATTCCTGCATCAAAAAAATTGAAAACTTAACTACCAGTTCAACATGGACAGTTATAGAAATGTTCAAGCAGTCAAATTAATGAAATATCACCTGAAAGAAAGCACTTCCTTTGTGGCCAGTATTCCCGCCATTTACAAGACCCGAATTCTGAGTTTCATTGGATGTAGAACCTCTTAAAGTTGATGCCGTATGATATTCTTTATAGAGTGCTGCCATCCTTTTTTTGATAATATCAACTTCCTTATTCATTTCACGCTCAGTAGGATACACCTTTTGGAAAGTAAACTCTACAAATTCAAACTTCAATCTAGGGTCTAAAACTACTGCCATTGCCAATATTGGACTCAATTTTTTCCAATACTTGGCAAATTTTTCTTGCATTTTCTTTGCCATGTTTCTGATGAACTCAATTTCATTAGTTCTCTCTTGCTCTAATAATACTTTAATCTGACAAACCCCATCGAAGTACAAATTCGAAGTAGGATACTTGTTTCCAGAGAATAGAGTTGTGAGGTCATAAAAGACCTTGAGAAACTTCGTGACCACTTTGATTTGCTCCCATTCTTCTCCGTTAGGAGACTCTGCATAGTCAGGGTCCACCAACCTCAAATGAGTAAAGACTTTTTCATATGAAATACAACTTTGCAACATAAGATAAGTAGAGTTCCATCGTGTTTTGACATCTTGCCGAACACCCATCTTCACCGACATTCCTAAATCGCTGACGAGATCAAGAAATTTTGTTTTCTTCTTTGTGAACCTTTAAGGTACTTCACTGCTAACCTTATCTTGATTACTGCTGGATCAATCTCTGTCAGTCCATCCTTTACAATAAGATTTATTATGTGAGCACAACAACGTATATGAAAGTTTCTTTTCCCAGTTTCCGACATAACATTCCTTGCAATGAATCGCCTCTTCATAATTTTAACACATGAAGTATTTGATGCTGCATTATCAAAAGTGATGCTGGTTACTTTTCCTTCAATTCCCCAATCATTTAACATAAAAAATAACTTATCGAGAGTGCCAGACCAGTATGGGGTGGTGGCGTGGAGAAAAATTCAAAAGAAACTTCTGCAATACCCAATCTTGATCAACAAAGTGAACGGTTAAACTTATGTATCCAGTGGTGTTGACGGAGGTCCACATGTCTGATGTTAATGACATTTTACCTGGAGCACATTGCAATCTCTTGCGAATAACTTCTTTTTGTAACTTATGCATTTTAAGAATATCAAACCTTGTAGTATTCCTTGATATGGTTTCAACATCAACATTTAGATAACTACATAACTCCCTAAATTCAGGCCATTCTACACAATTAAAGGGAAGATTTTTACCAATAATTAGTCTCGCAACTAATTCCCGAAACTTTGATTGATCAATTTTCCGTGCACGAGTAGCCATTTCTCCATTATTTGTAGATAACAAAAGTTGCCCCACATCTTGCATCTTTAGTCTAGGGCACTTAGTTAAATGCCTTGACAAAGTAGATGTTCTTCCTTTCTTACTGTCATAAGCATATTCCTGCCCACAGTGCTTGCACGTTGCCTTTTCTTTACCATCTGTATCTCGTGACCAATCAAAATCCTTCCATACTATTGATGTAAGTTTCCTTTTCCTTGAAGCCTGCTCTTGAACTGTCATTGACTCCACTACCGTGATATCCTCTTCACTCATGACATCGTCATGGTCTTCTTCAACTGACATTTTATGAAGCTACATAAGAAATTCGAAAATCAAAATTAGTAAGCCTTGAGCTACATCAATCATCATAGATTCACAGGGGGGCTAGAGGCTAGAGCTGTCAATTTAAAGTACACTAATTTAAAAGCCAAACAACATGTATAGAAGAAGCTTATCTCTTTTCAATGTAAAAGGAGGGTAGCACACCGTAATTAATGTACCTTAGTACTCAGTTCAAGGTAGACAATGAACATAAAATAAGCTTTCCACTTTTTCTCACACTAATTTGGGTGGATTGGTACAAGGATTTAAACTGGGTTCATAGTTTAATTCAGTTTTGGCTTGGATTTGGGATTGTTTTGCTCATGGATAATCAATTCAAAACTGATGTAGCTGTCGCGAAAACAGCCAACAAAGTGTTGTTTTATTACCTGTGTATGTCAAGGATTGTTTGGGCTGTCTAGATCTCGAAATTGCAGGGATTAAAAGACATAAAGGAGCTAAAAATATAGATGAAATACACCTCTCCACAACCGGAGTTATGCCTGCAACGCAACCTGTTTGATAAAAGTGCAGAAAGATGAATTTGAGACGATCAATAAACTCAAATTTCTTTAAATAATTACGGACTAAGAGATCAATAAACTCAAATTTTGGAATTAATAAACTTAGAACTACTCACCTTTTTTAGGGAAAGTAGAAAAGTATAATCAATCTTCCAATCTTTTCTTTTTCTTCTTCGACAGTTCTAGTGTAAGCTCCCCTGAAAATCAAATCGAATACAAAATTGGTCAATACAAAATCGAATCAAATCAAATCGAATTAATACACATCAAAATCGATTTGGTTTTAGAACGTTAGAAGTGAAAACAAAAGAACAAAAGAACAAAAAGGAGTGAAAAAATAACAAAAAGGATGAATCTATTTGGTTTTAGATAGAATCAGTGAAATTAGTTCACCACTTTCTTTACCAGATTCAGATCTAGAACTGGACTGGGAAGAGAAAATATCTTTTCTCTATTTTTTCCTCTGTCTTCTATCAACATCACAGGTATAGATAAGAGATGGGTAACCATTTACCTGGGTAGCAGGTAAAATGTTACCATTACCTCCGATTATAGGTTAAATTTAGATACTAAATATAACCCCATCATTTTTGACGGGTTGGCTGGTAACCCGCGGGTTAGACCTAGCCCGGCTTGTTTTCTAGTAGGGTTGTATATGCCAACCCTAACCCGGCCCGTTTAGGAAACAAGCCGGGCCGGTCCGGGTTGAAACAAGCCGGGTTAGGGTCAACCCGCGGGCCGGGTTACAAATTGACAGCTCTACCTGTAACCATTTGGAGAAATAGGATGTTGAGATGTAAGGATCAAACATGTAATAGTTTGATTGATATGATCTGGCATTTTCTTTGTTTTGAAGAAGCTCTGGACTAAAAGTTATCTCATCCCATTGCGATTGATAAAAGACCACAGGGAAGCCATCTGGTCCCGTCGCACTCCAGCTAGACATGATTTAAGTTATAGAATTTTTCTTTTGTCGGCATTATCATTAACATCGCATTATTTTTCTGAGTGATAATTGGTTGAATGAGATGAAAAGAAGAATTATAGAGTTGAGGAGCAGATGTTGTGGCTATAAAAGAGAAATTATTTGTAAGGAAATTAGCTAAATCTTCCGTTTTATGATACCATTTGCCCGAAGAATCCCTAAGAGCATTGATATTATTTCTTGATCTTCTCCTATTATCCATAGAATGAAAATAAGTTGTATTATTATCTTTATCTCTAATATAATTGTCTTCTGATTTATGTTGCCAGAACTCTGCTTTTATTCTTTCCCAGTGACTTAGTTTGTCAACAGTATATTGGATTTGGTTGTTGTTGTCATCACTGTATGGAAGGGAATGAAGATGGAATAGTTGATGTGATTACTGATGTGACCAAGCTCCTCCATGTTCCATCTAGCTAAGTCTTTTCTGGTTGTGCTTAGTCTATCAGCAAAATTGTGATTGGTTGTAGAATAGTTCCAAGACTTATTAATTAACTCAGCACATGAAGAATCCCTTAGCCAGCATTTATATGGAATTTACAGGATTTATTAGGTTTGTAGCATTCAACTTTAGTAATCAAAAGAATTGGACAATGATCTGATGCTCTAAATGGAAGATGATATAGTTTAGAATCTGGATATTCCATTTGCCATAATGCATTATGGAGTTCTAAGTCAATTTTCCCTCTTTTATATCCTCTTCTATTTATTCTATTGGACCAAGTATAGTTTGAACCTATGTATCCAAAATCCATCAGTCAAGCTGAATCAATGAAATTCCTAACTCAGTTTTCTATAGAATTGTTATTCGAGTTTTGGCCCTTGTTATTAAGATAAACATTCAGATCACCAAAAACCACCCAAGGTTGAAAAACATTGTCACTAAAATCTTTCAGAACATCCCATTGTAATTTTTTCACATCTACATGAGAATATCCATAAACACAAGATAATAATCATTCATGTTTTGAAGGATTGGATTGAGCTAAGACATGAATTATATTATCCTTGATACTAGCCACCTCACAAGTAAAACCTTTTTTCCAAAGAAAAATTAGACCCCCAGATAAACCAACATAACTCAAAAACCAGGAATTAGGATATGAATATCTTTGAGAAAAGAATTTAGCTCTATCAGCACTAATCTTTGTCTCCGACATAAAAATTAAATCTGGATCATGATCCTTAATAATGTCTCCCAAATAATCCCTAGTTTATTTTCCACAAAGCCTTGCACATTCCATGAAAGTAATTTCATTGTAATGTAGTAATGATTTTTAATGAGATTTAAGAGTTTATGAAAATTAATGATACTAATCTTACAGAAACTAAAGACAAGCAAAGGGTGAAAATAATATAGCTTGGTTTTAGAATTAAAATAGAGAAAGCAGAAGAATACCTGGTCAGCAGCACTTAGATTGTTTCCTCGGAAAGTCCTTGAGTGGTTTTGTTCTAACACTGTTCCATAATAAGATTGGTAAGAATTAGGTGTCTGAGGATGATCTTCCAATAAAAAATGAGTATTTTCAGATGAATTTTCATTTGGGCTAGTTGAATAATGACTTGATTGATTCATCTCAAAATGACGAATTAAAGATTGAATTGGTTATTTGAAATCTCTTGAATTATGAAGATTGTCTGGATCCATATTTTGAGCATTGAAATCATCCATGGAAATATCAAATGATCTCATTGCTAAATATGATTTAAGAAGATTCATTTGATTGCCATCTCCCTGATTCGAAGTATCATAAACATCAGAGTCTTGTTGATCTTTAGAATCACAAATAATAATACCCTGATTGTTATGTTGACCAGATTTATTAAAAATTCGAGTATTTTGATCTAGATCCAAGACATGACTAGGCTCTCCCTCTTACATTCTAATTATTTTTCCTTGTCTCTCAATATTATCGTCTCTCTCTCTCTCTTCCTCTATTAATAAATACTTGCAACATACCTTGTGGATTGCATTCAACAGTGGTGACTGGGATGTTGGGAACCACCAAGTTGTACACCTGGCTGAGTACCTGATTTAATTGAACTTGTCTTTGAGTACATGTCATCAGCGAGTCAGAAGACTGAGAAGAGACTTCACCTTTGTCTGCATTCAACATGTTATCCTCATTTAAAGCAACTCCACCTACTGCATGTTGGCTTTCTTCCTCTATATGTACATTTTCACCCATTGCATGTTGGTTATCTAGTCTAACTTGAACCTGAGCTTGATTTGCTGATACTTTTATGCCTCTTGTATCTGGGTTACTCCAAGAAGGTGGCTCTATGATTGAGTTAGAGTAAAGATAAACTTTTTGTTGTGAAGAAGAAAGTTTGCAATCATCTCACATTCATGATCTTTATGGTCTATTGTATAGCAAAAACCACAAAGATTAAACGGTTGCTTCTCATAAAATAAGCATAACCAAACTTATTCATTCACTGCATTGTTCGTCTGGAATCCTCTTCTCAATGGATCCCTCATGTTAATCAACACTAGAGCTTTTTGAAATTTACCTTTAGGCACTATACAGTTAGGTGGATCCAACTCTTTTACTTCTCCCATAGCAGAGGTGATTCCTTTTACAATGGTTGGGTTAGCAAACTCAAGTTGCATGTTATATAGTCTTAACCAAAGAATCTGCTTAGTAAGACACACTGTGCTTTTCGGTGTAGATGGATTCCAAGGCTCTAGAACAAATAAATCTCCTTCAATGAACCATGGTCTGAACTTATGGACAACTTCATATTCCTCTTGAGTGTAAACTTGATCATGAAAGTTTCATCTTTCTCTTTCTTAATAAAGATTTCCTTACTTTTAATCCAAAGCCTTTTCAACTCCTTGTCAAGTTCAGTGACAATAAAAATCTTGGTCGTATATATTTTCCCTAGGAAGCAGAAGTTACATGAGCCTCTCCTTGAAGCAGAACTTCATAATATATATCAAGAATCTTCAAAGCCTTAAGTCTAGTGGAAAGGGATGAGCTTTCCAATGTTCCTTGGATTTTTTGAATGATTTGATCCATAGAGAAAAGTGATTAGAAAGGCATGAGTATATAATATCGGAGAAGGTATAATAAAAAATAAATAAAAGATGACACCTTTCCTCTGATGAGTGAAGGCAAAACACTTGTCAGAAAACTTGCCAAATCTATAACCCCTAATTATAAGTATAGGGTTTAAACGGCTGCTGCGTCAACTGGCTACCATAACACCGTGTGAGAGAGAAATATAAAAGGAAGGAATAAAGATTTTAAAAGGTGAAAATCTTCAGAAAGTTAAGATTTGGATCTTCTTGTATCTAACAGAATCAGGGTATAATCTATTCTTAAATGAGGGCAAAACAAATAGATAATCAGGTAAAACCACTCCAACTTCCTAAGCATCCATCCAAGTGCATCAACCGTCCTAAAAATCAGACATAAATAACATAGTTAGAAATTAATTTCAAAGTGAAATACTATAAAGAGGTATGATATTAAAACATGCAAAATATTAGAATAATGATCAGAAGAAAGGTATATGATGAACTCTCGACTTGATGAACACTGGGTTGACTCCGAGTTTCAAAACTTCCTTCATCTTGAAAGTTCGATGAGATAGGATTATTACACTGGATACGACATAGTAAATCTTCACTAGACACGACATAGTAAATCTTCAGGCGATCACTCTCATCTTCATGACATTTGTACAATAGATATTAAAGAAGTATTAATTACGGTATACCTGAAATAATTGGGGGTATTTTCATGTTCATACCGACATGGAAAAACCATAGTAAAATATCCTCAAATTATTTCCGGTATACCCAAAGTACTCATTCATATTAAAGGTATTGGTTGAAATTTTATTTATTTTTCAATCCGAAAGAAAAATTGATAACCGAATGATAATGAATATATGTGCTCGCTTAAACTATCAAATTTTGAATTGAATCCACCATATGTTTTAACATATGCATATTAACATAAATATTTTCAGTGTATACTGAACGTAAGCATGTGATACTAAAAATAAAGGTGTAAGGGTCCTCAATATGGTAAATGTATCGTCGTATTTTTAAAATGTAGGGAACTCTTTGTTGGATGCAACCAAGGCATTAGTGGTGTCAAGAGGGATTTCTGAGATTGAGTATCTGGATTAACATGTTTTCCACCATTATGCTCAATAGAGTTTCTAGATTGTATCTCTTTTTTAAGTGAAGGAAAAACACGATAAAGAGAGGTATATCTTTATTTGGTATCATAAATTTTTAGTTCCAAACTTTATGTCATTTGCACATTGCTAGAAAACAACTGATTAAAATTATAACTATCCTTTCATCATCGTGATTTTTCACTTACATGCCCGTCATAAGGTTGTTGACATATATGAGAATATCCATAAGGTTCCGTGGGATATTGATCATAGCAAAAAGATTGGTTTTGATTATACCCATATAGGATGGTTGGTAGTTGTCAGATGAATGAGATTGAAAACCATATTGATTACTATTATTGTATGTGTAATCTTCTGCTCTGCACATGTTATGTTGTAAGGAACGTGACGACTCACAAGAACAAAAGATAAAATCTAAACAAAAACAAGCTAAAAAACTAACAAATCAATTAGCAACTACTCTCTGGCAGCGGCACCAAAATTTGATGCGTGTCGCAGGCGCAACAAATCAATCAAGATATTTGCCACTAATTAACTAGTAATATAGCGGTAGTAAGGATTGTTCCCACAAAGAGCTGTGCAATTGATAGGTTATTTATATCAGCAAAATAAAGTAAATAACAAAGGGGGGCTGGTATATCAAACTAAAAATAATAATAAAACAAGAATAAGATAAAAATGGATGATCAAGGAATCCTTCGCTGTTACCAAGTGTTAACAGGATTAGAATACTTATCGATCTTTCGCTAGAACCATTCATCACTAACCACAAAATAATATCTTGAAAAAGAGTGGGTCTAACAACCATACCCAATATTTCGTTCGACAATCTGAATAGGCAAACCCCAATATACTTTCAAGAGAGTCAACTAGACAGTCAGACTCAATCTAGAGAAAAGTATATCAAAGAGTTTATATCTCTGTTTCATAATGTAATCAACAAATCAAACAGATATAAATCCGCGAGCCTGATTATTATGTGAAAAAACTTGAACGGTACCAAAGACCAATGTTCAAGCGTCAATCAATATAATCAACAACCAAAGTTTGGATTCACAATTGATTGAACTTAACGCATAACCTGTGATATTTATATTATATAAAAAAATAAAATGCGGAAAATAAATAACACATACATCAGAATTTTGTTAACGAGGAAAATCGCAAATGCAGAAAAACCCCGGGACCTAGCCCAGCTTTGAACACCATATTGTATTAAGTCGCTACAGACACTAGCCTACTACTAATGAACTTCAGGCTGGAATGTAATTGATCCCGAACTCAGTCTCCCACTTATTTAGGTTCAGTCGCGCTCCTTACACCTCTTGAATCCCAGCTGGACTCCGCATAATTGATTCCATTAGACAGTCTCACACCAACTAAGAGTTGCTTCAACTCAATTAAAAACTTTAAACCAAATCTACCTCCCACAGATTAAGCCTATGATTGATTTACTGATATACTATCTAAATGAATGGTCAGATCAAACTAAAGATCTAAGTGATGGAAACCGATAGCAACTTGACAAAAGTATGTCTATCCTCAAAATACGGACTTATGCAACCCGAAGTGCAGCCTAGATTATTATTCACCTCACAAGTATTAAACTTACAGAATCAACAAAGTCTGAGACGAAGATAACTTTGATGATTACTATCTATCTTGATCGTTGGAGCAATCTCTACAAATAATCAAGATCAGGATACTCGAGTTATCAAGATAAAAGATAACTGGACCTGGCTTCACGAATCCTAATGAAATATTTGTAGTCGCTAAACCCTAAAAGGGTTTCTGGAGAGGACAAATATAGATACAACTCAAACACATCAAAAAGTAGTGTTAGAATTCAAAAATGCCAGTTTCCAAGAGTTCCCATTTGATGCGTGTCGTATGCATCAAAAATAATTTCACTTCCTCACTCAACTAATATAAATATAGTATTCGATAAGAAAGAGTTCGTATCCACAGAGAGGCGATTGTTGTTATGCAATTTTCAGATTCTTATGTAACCAAATAACCCAAGGTGTGTTTTTGTTTTTATCAAAGTAATAAAATAAAGCAAAGTAAATAGTTGGAATAATCAATAAGGAGAAGATATTGGTTAAGGGATAGTATCATTCATAAACATGTATTTTTCATCTATGATTAGAATTGGTATTTAATCTCTCAATTATCAAAAGTCCTAAGATATCTTGATCGCAAGAGTATCTCGTTTATTTCCTGATTTTATCACAAACAACATTAAAAGATGCTAATGTGAAATCTACTTAAAAAGCAACCTAAAGTGTAAAAGCACAATTAGATTTAACTCCCTAAGAGCAATAAGTTCTATGAAATAAGACTAATCGATGCAAACAAACGTGTAAAAGCACTAATTCGTTTTAACAAAGGTTATGATTCATATGCGATTAAAAAGATGTATCACTACAAGTATTAACCACAAGATGCTACTAGAAATCAGGGACAAACAACTTTTACGTATTGAAAACCCTAATATAGCTATAGAGATGAAAACAAATCCAATTGATTCCGGACTCAACCAAACTAACATTCAAATCATATGATAATATAAATAATGAATCACAAACGATAAAATTGAGACAAAACTAATTCATAGAATCAAATAATCATGCTTGAAGAAATCAACTTTTATCCCATAACCAATTATTGTATTTAGCTACTCATATTCATGGAGTTCATCATCAAAATATTCAAAGGAAGACTATGAAACATAAAAGAGAGAAAACCCTAGAAGTAGTTATCTGCAAAAGCTCCAAGAATAGAATAAAAACGTTGTCTATCAAATTGTTTAGAAAACTTCCTTTTTATAGCCCTTTGCTTTCCAAAAATAGGTCAAAGTCTTCAAAATATTCAAGTCCACGTCCATCTACCAGTCCACCAAGCCCATGTGTGAAAAATATATCTCTGGAATTTTCGGGTGCAAAACTGCTCGCCGGAGTACTGACATCATCAACGGAATCCGGTCGCCGGAAAACTTTCTCCGATCACTTGAACCATTGGAAACTGTCACCAGGAAATTCTACACTTCCATTAGCTCAGCTTTGCTTTCATGCATTTCAAACATTTGCATAACCCATCTAAATCCAATTTTCTATTCTTGCGAAAACGTACCCAAAAGCGTGACGCGTAGCTCATACTTCCAGCCATCAGTTCTTGCATCCGACTCATACCCCCCTCGCGATTCACTGAAATATTGCAATCGACACTTTAACCTCTGAAATCCGACTACCGGAACTATGCTCACCGGCGTGCCATTTTCGCCCACTTTCCGCACTGTTGCTGCATTTCTAGTTGCGATATTAGCAATACAGCACACCTCCTGCGGCATACTCAATCGCTCCATAACCACTGCAAACCAACAACACCAATTCCGCTCTTTCTCTGCCAAAACTGCTCTCTATCCCTTCTTCTGCAACCTTCATCCGATCCATGTCCCAGCTGCACAACTCTACCAGATACCCTCCAATGCCAGCTATTGCGCCTGCACACCTATCAACTGCAGTTGGTTCCTCCGTTGCAGCTGCAACACTTCCCTGCCATCTTAATTCTCTGTAATTTCAGAGCTATGCTTCTCTACATTCCCAGCCTTCTATCAGCACCAATATAAGCCACGTAGCTGACTTCTCGCCCTGCAACACTTGCAACTCGATAACACCAGATCTATTCTTTATCACTGCCCGTAGCAATACCAGCAGCATCTGACCTGTACCTTTGCAATCTTCCCAGCTTCGCAGTTTCGCCCCACTATTACCATTAGTTCAACCTCCCTGTCAATGCCTTATAAACTTGGCAGCAACACATTTGTTCCAGCAAATTCCAACCCCTGACTGCCACTTCACTTCTGTGTACAACAAACTCCTCCATTGCATCTCAACACAGCTCCCCCTTGGCAGCAATCACCACTATCTTTACATTACCACCAACCGCTGCCATTTCAATTCTTCTAGGTTCATTCTGTTGCTTCAATAGCAACTACCTCTCTCTGCATTGCATCAGTCTTTTATTCACTACCTCTCATACTTAATGCCACCAGTTCACCTGCAACCACAGTTGCACAACACCAGAACCCATTTTGAGCTCCTCCACATTCTATTTTCTGCAGCATCAATGAGCCACAGCCTATCCATTCCACTCATAATCCTTCTAGGCATGCCACTGCAATGCTCCCAATACAGCCTCAAAACCACTACAACACAGTCACATTCACTCATTCCTTAACTAATTCATGAGTTTCCGTAACAGCGAGCCAACCACATAAAGCTTCGTTACAGTTGCAACTTCTTCAGATTTATTCTCATGGCCTGCTTCTTGCTCTTCTAAAATTTCTCGAATGCTTCCCATACAATCACTGAACTGCTACCACGGCTCCAACTCCATGGCTTCAATAGACCATAGCATATTTATGGAATCAGAACTTCCATGTACTTTGTATCACCACAAACTCTAATTTTTTAACCACCATTGCCACAAACCATTCAATCACAAAGAACCAATTTAAACCCTTGTACTCTCTACCCTGTTTAACAACTCAACAGACCCATTAATCCAAACCATGGATAGAATCAACACACCCCTCAAAGCCATGTTTAATTTCTCCCTGAATTTCTCTCTTGGTTTCACCATTAGCAGCCACTGATTCCTCCTCCACCATCAATCCTTTCAATTCCTGCCTCCTCAATCTCACAGCGTCAACAAACCCCAATTCGAACATTCACCCCTAATTCTTCGAGACTACAGCATCAGATTCAAGACGCCAATCGACTCACTCGATCAATTACAACAACATGTCTTGCTATTTTCTCCTCCATTGCTTATGGCTACGCCTCTTTCTTGATTTCATGGAATGATCCATGGCTGCGCCTCTCTTTCCCTTTTCTAAATTTACAAATGATTGGGAAGAAGAAATGCTTCTCAATTTCTTAGGTTTAGGTAAAGATATTTGGGCAGGATTAAAACGCCCAAATAGATTAGGACGCCCAAATAGAACCTCCCTTTATCCTCAGTTAGTCTTTGTTTAGTACCCCTCCAAATAGAGGTGCCCCTTAACCAATAGATAGTGATAGCCTGGAAAATGACGGCTCTGACCTTTTTGCTCAATTGTAGCTAGCTTCACTCGCATGTGGATCAGTCCTTCATGCTCCTTGTCGCTCCAAATGAATGATCACCTACCAGCTGCAGCCGCCTTGCATCTCAAGCCCACTTCCTTTCTTCAATGTCTTAACATCATTAAAGCCGCCATGCTTTTCAGACATAATTTGCATCACTAAAGCTGGCATACTTTTCAGACAGAGATGAAGAAATAAAAGCAAATAATGAGATACAATCCGCCTCCAATGGTTTCGCCATGTTTTCTCCTCTTTTGATCCAAATGACTCCAAAGTACCTAAATGCTCAAAAACAAAACATAAGATACATAATTTACAAGAAAAATAGCAAAGAAAGCATAAATACTAGATATTAAATTAGGTGTTTATCACACCTATCAAATTCCCCCACACTTAGACTTTGCTAGTCCTCGAGAAAATCAAACAAAATAAAACTAAAACAAATACATACAACTCTGTGACGTCGAGGCTACGGTCAATTTAAGCATAAATAACAAGCCTTTAAACCCCTAGGTGTCCCTAGTGGACGAGTTTTAGTCTCGTGAAGGTTTACAAGAGGTATGCCTACAAAACCTATATTTCCAACTCCGTCTATTTGTGACAAATCAATGAACGAATCCAAAATGACTACAGGAGGAGGTACCTTGAAAATTCAATTCATATATTAGTAAATCTTTAATTAGATAGTTGAACAAGCCACAATTTCTCTGAAACTAACAAACCACAATCACAATGAAAATATCAAGAAGATGGATATAGATGTAGATGTTGGCGAATGCTCACAAGTGATCGATGTTTCCCATATCTGTCTGAAGATCACTGCTAAGATGAACCTATGCCTATTGGATTGAGTTACTTGGTTTGAATTCTACATCAACTCACTAGCATATACAAGGGAACCAGGAGTGACTTTATTCAACCAAATATAATACTTTATTTTCTTTTTCTTTTTATCTTTTTCAAAAAAAAAATTTCTTATTTTTTTTTTTCACTTCTTTTTTTTAGACAACATGATTGGATCAAACTGGATCCAAGCGCATGATTATTGTTAGCAAGTACATGATAGTTGCCTTGGATCCTGCATTCCACGCTTGTTTAGGCGACGGAGACAGGGACTACGTTTCACACATACTGTTATTCCCAAGTGTCATTTTATTCCGTTTGGTCTAATTGGTCGGTCTCTTTTTTTTTTTTTTTTTTTCTAGTAACTTAATCACTCTATTTCATCCTAGCAGCAATAACACGTCGATGTTTAGTGACCCACCAAAACACTTAGAGAACAATAGATAAATATGGAAAAATAAAAATAGAATGCGATATGGTGATATTCCGAGATATGGTAACAACTATCATGGTATTTATGATTATGAGCTATGTTCGTCCCCTTTATAGTTAATTGGTTCCTCAACTCCTGCATTCAAAATGGTTCCATCCACTAATGGTGTCATCCTAAAGGCACAAGTTTCTAGATTTCGGAGTTCAAAAAGCACAAATTTTTTCTTGGTTTTTCTATTTTTCTGATTTTTTTTTAAATGCATAAAACAAACCAAAACAAACTATACAAACATATAATGCTCCCCCACACTTAAACTTTACATTGTCCTCAATGTAAAATTGAATCGTCCAAAGAAAGTTCAAGGTGGGAAATTCCGCAAATGATATGCAAAAACAAAGAAAATAAAGATAAAAGCAAATGCATAAAAATAAAAAGATAAGGGTAAAGATACAAAACTGGTGGGTTGCCTCCCACTTAGCGCTTGGTTTAAAGTCGTCAGCCCGACGTACTCCTTGTTCACTAAGACTCCTCCAGCGAGAATACCTCCACAAAGTTCACACCTTCCACAACTTCGGAAGTAAAGTTCTCATAATATGGTTTCAACCGGTGTCCATTCACTTTAAACTCCTTTCCTGTAGCTATGCTACGAATTTCTACTGCACCATGAGAAAACACATTAGTAACAATAAAAGGTCCGATCCAACGTGACCTCAATTTACCCGGAAATAATTGCAAGCGAGAATTAAACAAAAGCACTTTCTGCCCAACACAAAATTGTTTTCTAGAAATCATAGAATCATGAAATGCCTTAGTTTTCTCCTTGTAAATGCGCAAGCTTTCAAATGCATCATTGCGAAGCTCCTCTAGCTCTTGGAGTTGTAACTTCCTTTTATTTCCAGCCCCATCCATCTCCATATTGCATTGCTTAATCGCCCAAAACGCTTTATGCTCAATCTCCAAGGGTAAGTGACAAGGTTTACCATACACAATCCTAAAAGGAGACATCCCAATAGGTGTTTTGTATGCGGTTCTATAAGCCCACAAAGCATCATTAAGTCGCATGCTCCAATCTTTCCTTGTTGGATTCACCGTCTTCTCTAGTATGGATTTCACCTCTCGGTTCGACACCTAGGATTGTCCATTGGTTTGGGGATGATAAGGGGTTGCAATCTTGTGCGACACATTGTACTTCTTCAACAATCCTTGTAAGAACTTGTTTTTGAAGTGAGAACCCCCATCGCTAATTATGGATCTTGGAATTCCAAACCTTGCAAAAATGTTAGCTTGCACAAAATCTGAAACCACTTTAGAATCATTAGTTGGGGTGGCTTTAGCTTCCACCCATTTCGAGACATAATCAACAGCAAGTAAGATATAAAAATTCCCATGGGAGTTGACAAAAGGACCCATAAAATCAATACCCCATACATCAAAAACTTCAATAAATTGAATAAAAGTTTGTGGCATTTGATTTCGAGCACCTAGATTGCATGTCCTTTGGCACCTATCACAAGTTGTGCAAAATATATGTGCATCCTTAAATAAAGTTGGCCAATAAAAACCTCTTTCAAGTACCTTGTGAGCTGTTCTTTTACTCCCAAAATGTCCTCCGCAAGCATAGGAATGACAAAAAGATAAGATAGAGTTAAATTCATATTCGGGAACGCACATTCTTATTACTTGGTCGCTGCCATGTTTCCATAAGTATGGATCATCCCATATATATATTGGTTTCCTAACCTTTTAAGTTTGTCCCTCTCAGCAC
Organism: Papaver bracteatum; assembly: GCA_023529315.1. Classification (NCBI taxonomy): domain Eukaryota; kingdom Viridiplantae; phylum Streptophyta; class Magnoliopsida; order Ranunculales; family Papaveraceae; genus Papaver; species Papaver bracteatum. The sequence continues at coordinate 1,331,560 of JAJJWX010002261.1, read as the reverse complement.
GAGATAAGTTCTTTGGGATTTGTTTAGACACCAAGTAATTCACAATATCCGCATACCATGGTTCCGCAAACGCAATTGAGAATAGTTGCTCATCCGGGAAACTTTCACGCAACGGGATAGATTCCTTGTCCACAGCAAGACGGCTCAAATGATCCGCAACGGTGTTCTCAATTCCTTTCTTGTCCTTGATTTATATATCAAACTCTAGCAAGAGTAAAATCCATCGTATGAGCCTCGGTTTCGCCTCTTTCTTTGTAAGCAAGTACCTAAGAGCTGCATGATCTGAAAAGACAACAACTTTTGTACCAATTAGATAAGAGCGAAACTTTTCTAAAGCAAAAAAAATAGCTAATAACTCTTTTTCAGTGATAGTGTAGTTTTGTTGGGCCTCATTTAACGTTCTAGAAGCATAATAAATAGCATGAGGTATCTTCCCCACACGCTTCCCAAGCACCGCACCAACCGCATAGTCACTTGCATCACACATGAGATCAAAAGGCTTGCTCCAATCCGGTGGTTTAATGATAGGGGCTGAAATCAAAAGTTCTTTCAAACGATTGAATGCCACCACACACCTTTCATCAAAGTTAAAAACCACATCTTTTTGCAATAAGGTACAAAGTGGTGATGCTATCTTGGAAAAATCCTTGATGAATCTACGATAAAAACCTGCATGACCAAGAAAAGAGCGTATCTCCCTCACCGTAGTGGGAGGGGTTAGAGCACGAATAAGGTCTATCTTAGATTTATCAACTTCCAAGCCTTTAGAAGATACTATATGGCCTAAAACTATGCCATGAGTTACCATAAAATGGCACTTCTCCCAATTAAGCACAAGATTTGTTTCAACACATCGTTCAAGGATTAGTGACAAATTGTTCAAACAAAGGTCAAATGAATCACCAAAGACACTAAAGTCGTCCATGAACACTTCGATTATGTTTTCAACATATTCTGAAAATATACTTACCATACACCTTTGAAAATTAGCTGGAGCATTGCACAAGCCAAAAGGCATCCTTCGATAAGCAAAAGTACCGAAAGGACAAGTGAAAGTGGTTTTCTCTTGATCCTCCGGTGCTATCACAATCTGATTATAACCTGAATAGCCATCAAGAAAGCAATAATAAGAGTGTCCAGCTAGACGTTCAAGCATTTGATAAATAAAAGGTAATGGAAAGTGATCTTTTCTAGTAGTGGAATTCAATTTCCTATAATTAATACAAACCCTCCAACCGGTTTGCACACGAGTTGGGACAAGTTCATTCTCATCATTCTCCACCACGGTCACACCTAATTTCTTTGGTACAACTTGTTCTGGGCTCACCCACTTGCTATCGGATATGGGGTAGATAACACCCACTTCCAAAATCTTGAGTATCTCCTTTTTCACAAATTCCATCATAGGGGGGTTCAAACGACGATGCGCTTCCCTCGTAGGCTTTGCATCGTCCTCCAAACGAATCTTATGCATGCAAACGGCAGGGCTTATACCCTTGATATCGGCAGTTGTCCATCCTATGGCCGTCTTGTGCTTCCTTAGCACCCTTAGAAGTTTTTGCTCCTGTAATTCACTAAGCTCGTTAGAAACAATCACATGTAACTCTTCATTTTCACCCAAGTACAAGTACTTTAGGTGACTAGGAAGAGGTTTCAATTCTAACTTTGGAGATTTAACAATAGAAGGTAAAAGTTTTTCATCACTGCATGGTAAAGAAATAAAAGAGATATTATGAGTTTCTGGGCATCCTTGTAGTGAGTTGATATCACCAAGGGCTTCTTTAACCTCATTACCACACTTTACACCATTATCAATGGATGTAGTTAGAACGGTTTCCAAAGCATCATCACCATTCAATTCAAACATTTGTTGTGCCAATGTATCCATCACATCAACGGAGAAGCAAGAATGGACATCACTAGGATATCTCATCGTCTCGAAAATGTTGAAACGTATTACTTCTCCATCAAACTCCATAGTTATCGTTCCCTTATCCACAATAATAATGGTCTTCGCCGTTTTCATGAAGGGACGCCCAAGTAGCAATGGAAGAGACGAGTCCGGTGAACATTCATCCATCTCTAAGACACAAAAATCTGCTGGAAATACTAGTTGATTAACCTGCACAAGAACATCCTCAACAATACCCATTGGGTAGACATTAGAGCGATCGGCTAATTGCAACACAATTTCAGCCTTTTTGAGAGGACCTAAATCAAGTGACTTATACATAGATGCAGGCATAACATTAACGGATGCACCTAAGTCTAACATTGCTTTGTTAAATGTAGTGGTACCAATTGTGACGGGGATGTCAAAGCTGCCTGGGTCTTTGCATTTCAGTGGGAGTTTGTGTTGTAAGATTGCCGAAGCATTCTCCCCCATACTAAGCACTTCATTACCTTTGAGCCTTTGCTTATTGGTACACAAGTCCTTCAACACTTTTGCATACTTTGGAACTTGCTTAATAGCATCAATGAGTGGTATGTTCACGTGAATCTTCTTAAGAACGTCTAAAATCTCCTTTTCTAGCGCCTCCTTCTTAGAATTTGCAAATCTGCGAGGAAAAGGTAAAGGAGGAACATAAGTAGGAATATGAGTTTTAGAGTTAGGAATAGGTACCTCAGAAGTTTGGGGAGAATCCTCATTCTTATCCTCCAAAATAGGTTCCTTTGGTGTTTCCACCTTGCCCGAATCATCAACTTCGGGTTGCACAAGTTGTGTACCACTTCTCAACGTAATCGCATTGACACCCTCTTTTGGGTTAATAGGTTGAGAAGGGAGTTTCCCACTATTTTGTGCCTTCATTTGGTTCATCTCAAGAGCCATATAAACAACTTGGGTTTGCAACTCTTTCATCGTGCTCTCCGTTCTTTGCATAAAATATTTCATCAACTCTTCCATACTTGATCCCTGATTTTGAGGTTGTTGTTGTTGAAATTGAGATTGTTGAAATTGTTGACGCGGCTGGAATTGTTGTTGTTGAGGTTGATATCCACCCGAATTGTTGAAAGTAGGTTGTTGAACCGCTCCTTGCTTATTCGCATAGCTAAAATTGGGGTGATCTCTCCATCCCAGATTGTAAGTATTGGAATAAGGATCATTCCGTCTTGGCTGATTTGGAAAAACCGCATTAGCTTGCTCATTGACGTCTTCATACCCATGAGAATTTGGTATCACCGCGGCTGAAACTTTTTGTAGCATTTCTGTGATGTTTCCCATTTGTTGACGAAGTTCCTCCACCTCGCTTACTTCATTGACTCGCCGAAGAAGCACATCCGAACCACGACTCAAGAATTGTTGAGAGTTTACTGCCATGTTTTCAATCAACTCTCTAGCTTGCGCCACCGTCTTGCTCACTAGTGCACCACCACCCGCTGCGTCGATAAGATTCCTATCACTTTATTGGAGTCCTTCATAGAAGTATTGGATGATCATTGCGTCACTAAATTGATGATGAGGACAGCTGGCCACCAACCTCTTGTATCGTTCCTAACAATCATATAACGATTCTCCCACATTTTGCTTCATTCCGCAAATATCCTTGCGAATTTGAGTAGCCTTAGATGCAGGAAAATATCTCTATAGAAAGAGTTTCTTGAGCCCATTCCAAGTTGTAACACTCCCGGAAGGAAAGTAGTATAACCAATCCTTAGCATTACCTTCCAATGAGAATCTAAAAACCTTCAACATAGCACCATCTGCCTCCATATTTACTGGGAGCATAGCCATGACAATGGTGTGGAAATCCATAAGATGCTTGTTTGGATCTTCATTCACCAAACCATGGAACTTTGGTAATTCTCTAAGAAGTCCCGGATTGATTTAAAAAGTGGAGTCGGTTTGAATGCAACCCTGCTGTATATCCAGCTTGTGAGAAGCTAAGTCTTTAAGTGAACGATTTGCAGCATCACCCATTGCTTCTTCTACTTCTCCTTCTCCTTCTTCTTCAAAAGGAATATCGTGTTCTACTTCCTCTCCTTCTTAATTCTCTGTAATTTCAGAGCTATGCTTCTCTACATTCCCAGTCTTCTATCAGCACCAATATAATCCATGTAGCTGACTTCTCGCCCTGCAACACTTGCAACTCGATAACACCAGCTCTATTCTTTATCACTTCCCGTAGCAATACCAGCAGCAACTGACCTGTACCTTTGCAATCTTCCCAGCTTCGCAGTTTCGCCCCACTATTACCATTAGTTCAACCTCCCTGTCAATGCCTTATAAACTTGGCAGCAACATATTTGTTCCAGCCAATTTCAACCCCTGACTGCCACTTCACTTCTGTATACAACAAACTCCTCCATTGCAGCTCAACACAGCTCCCCCTTGGCAGCAATCACCACTATCTTTACATTACCACCAACCGATGCCATTTCAATTCTTCTAGGTTCATTGTGTTGCTTTAATAGAAACTACCTCTCTCTGCATTGCATCAGTCTTCTATTCACTGCTTCTCATACTTAATGCCACCAGTTCACCTGCAACCACAGTTGCACAGCACCAGAACGCATTTTGAGCTCCTCCATATTCTATTTTCTGCAGAATCAATGAGCCACAACCTAGCCATTCCACTCATAATCCTTCTAGGCCTGCCACTGCAATGCTCCCAATACAGCCTCAAAACCACTACAACACAGTCACATTCACTCATTCCTTAACTAATTCATGAGTTTCCGTAACAGCGAGCCAACCGCATAAAGCTTCGTTACAGCTGCAACTTCTTCAGATTCATTCTCATGGCCTGCTTCTTGCTCTTCTAAAATTTCTCGAATGCTTCCCATACAGTCACTGAACTGCTACCACGGCTCCAACTCCATGGCTTCAATAGACCACAACATCTTTATGGAATCATAACTTCCATGTACTTTGTATCACCACAGACTCTAATTTGTTAACCACCATTGCCACAAACCATTCAATCACAAAGAACCCATTTAAGCCCTTGTACTCTCTACCCTGTTTAACAACTCAACAGACCCATTCATCCACACCATGGATAGAATCAACACACCCCTCAAAGCCATGTTTAATTTCTCCCTGAATTTCTCTCTTGGTTTCACCATTAGCATCCACTGATTCCTCCTCCACCATCAATCCTTTAAATTCCTGCCTCCTCAATCTCACAGCGTCAACAAACCCCAATTCGAACATTCACCCCTAATTCTTCGAGACTACAACATTAGATTCAAGACCCCAATCGACTCACTCGATCAATTACAGCAACATGTCTTGCTATTTTCTCCTCCATTGCTTATGGTTGCGCCTCTTTCTTGATTTCAGGGAATGATCCATGGTTGCGCCTCTCTTTCCCTATTCTAAATTTACAAATGATTGGGAAGAAGAAATGCTTCTCAATTTCTTAGGTTTAGGTAAAGATATTTGGGCAGGATTAAGACGCCCAAATAGATTAGGACACCCAAATAGAACCTCCCTTTATCCTCAGTTAGTCTTTGTTTAGTACCCCTCCAAATAGAGGTACCCCTTAACCAGTAGATAGTGATAGCCTGGAAAATGACGGCTTTGACCTTTTTGCTCAATTGTAGATAGCTTCACTCGCCTGTGGATCAGTCCTTCATGCTCCTTGTCGCTCCAAATGAATGCTCACCTACCAGCTGCAGCCGCCTTGCATCTCAAGCCCACTTCCTTTCTTCAATGTCTTAACATCATTAAAGCCGCCATGTTTTTCAGACATAATTTGCATCACTAAAGCTGGCATACTTTTCAGACAGAGATGAAGAAATAAAAGCAAATAATGAGATACAATCCGCCTCCAATGCTTTCGCCATGTTTTCTCCTCTTTTGATCCAAATGACTCCAAAGTACCTAAATACTCAAAAACAAAACATAAGATACATAATTTACAAGAAAAATAGCAAAGAAAGCATAAATACTAGATATTAAATTAGGTGTTTATCACACCTATCAAAAACTTCAATAAATTGAATAAAATTTTGTGGCATTTGATTTCGAGCACCTAGATTTCCTGTCCTTTGGCACCTATCACAAGTTGTGCAAAATATATGTGCATCCTTAAATAAAGTTGGCCAATAAAAACCGCTTTCAAGTACCTTGTGAGCTGTTCTTTTACTCCCAAAATGTCCTCCGCAAGCATAGGAATGACAAAAATACAAGATAGAGTTAAATTCAGATTCGGGAACGCACCTTCTTATTACTTGGTCGCTGCCATGTTTCCATAAGTATGGATCATCCCATATATATTGGTTTCCTAACCTTTTAAGTTTGTCCCTCTCAGCACGAGATAAGTTCTTTGGGATTTGTTTAGACACCAAGTAATTCACAATATCCGCATACCATGGTTCCGCAAACGCAATTGAGAATAGTTGCTCATCCGGGAAACTTCCCCGGTAACGGCGCCAAAATTTGATGCGTGTCGTATGCGTCAAAAATAATTTCACTTCCTCACTCAACTAATATAAATATAGTATTCGATAAGAAAGAGTTCGTATCCACAGAGAGGCGATTGTTGTTATGCAATTTTCAGATTCTTATGTAACCAAATAACCCAAGGTGTGTTTTTGTTTTTATCAAAGTAATAAAATAAAGCAAAGTAAATAGTTGGAATAATCAATAAGGAGAAGATATTGGTTAAGGGATAGTATCATTCATAAACATGTATTTTTCATCTATGATTAGAATTGGTATTTAATCTCTCAATTATCAAAAGTCCTAAGATATCTTGATCGCAAGAGTATCTCGTTTATTTCCTGATTTTATCACAAACAACATTAAAAGATGCTAATGTGAAATCTTCTTAAAAATCAACCTAAAGTGTAAAAGCACAATTAGATTTAACTCCCTAAGAGCAATAAGTTCTATGAAATAAGACTAATCGATGCAAACAAACGTGTAAAAGCACTAATTCATTTTAACAAAGGTTATGATTCATATGCGATTAAAAAGATGTATCACTTTAAGTATTAACCACAAGATGCTACTAGAAATCAGGGACAAACAACTTTTACGTATTGAAAACCCTAATATAGCTATAGAGATGAAAACAAATCCAATTGATTCCGGACTCAACTAAACTAGCATTCAAATCATATGATAATATAAATAATGAATCACAAACGATAAAATTGAGACAAAACTAATTCATAGAATCAAATAATCATGCTTGAAGAAATCAACTTTTATCCCATAACCAATTATTGTATTTAGCTACTCATATTCATGGAGTTCATCATCAAAATATTCAAAGGAAGACTATGAAACATAAAAGAGAGCAAACCATAGAATTAGTTCTCTGCAAAAGCTCCAAGAATAGAATAAAAACGTTGTCTATCAAATTGTGTAGAAAACTTCCTTTTTATAGCCCTTTGCTTTCCAAAAATAGGTCAAAGTCTTCAAAATATTCAAGTCCACGTCCATCTACCAGTCCACCAAGCCCATGTGTGAAAAATATATCTCTGGAATTTTCGGGTCCAAAACTGGTCGCCGGAGTACTGACGTCATCACCGGAATCCGGTCGCCGGAAAACTTTCTCCGATCACTTGAACCATTGGAAACTGTCACCAGGAAATTCTACACTTCCAGTAGTTCAGCTTTGCTTTCATGCATTTCAAACATTTGCATAACCCATCTAAATCCAATTTTTTATTCTTGCGAAAACGTACCCAAAAGAGTGACGCGTAGCTCATACTTCCATCCATCAGTTCTTGCATCCGACTCATACCCACCTCGCGATTCACTGAAATATTGAAATCGACACTTTAACCTCTGAAATCCGATTACCAGAACTATGCTCACCGGCGTGCCATTTTCGCCCACTTTCCGCACTGTTGCTGCATTTCTAGTTGCGATATTAGCAATACAGCACACCTCCTGCGGCATACTCAATCGCTCCATAACCACTGCAAACCAACAGCACCAATTCCGCTCTTTCTCTGCCAAAACTGCTCTTTATCCCTTTTTATGCAACCTTCATCCGAGCCACGTCCCAGCTGCACAACTCTACCAGATACCCTCCAATGCCATCTAATGCGCCTGCACACCTATCAACTGCAGTTGGTTCCTCCGTTGCAGCTGCAACACTTCCCTGCCATCTTAATTCTCTGTAATTTCAGAGCTATGCTTCTATACATTCCCAGCCTTCTATCAGCACCAATATAAGCCACGTAGCTGACTTTTTGCCCTGCAACACTTGCAACTCGATAACACCAGCTCTATTCTTTATCACTGCCCGTAGCAATACCATCAGCAACTGACCTGTACCTTTGCAATCTTCCCAGATTCGCAGTTTCGCCCCACTATTACTATTAGTTCAACCTCCCTGTCAATGCCTTATAAACTTGGAAGCAACACATTTGTTCCAGCCAATTTCAACCCCTGACTGCCACTTCACTTCTGTGTACAACAAACTCCTCCATTGCAGCTCAACACAGCTCCCCCTTGGCAGCAATCACCACTATCTTTACATTACCACCAACCGCTGACATTTCAATTCTTCTAGGTTCATTCTGTTGCTTCAATAGCAACTACCTCTCTCTGCATTGCATCAGTCTTCTATTCACTGCCTCTCATACTTAATGCCACCAGTTCACCTGCAACCATAGTTGCACAGCACCAGAACCCATTTTGAGCTCCTCCACATTCTATTTTCTGCAGCATCAATGAGCCACGGCCTAGCCATTCCACTCATAATCCTTCTAGGCCTGCCACTGCAATGCTCCCAATACAGCCTCAAAACCACTACAACACAGTCACATTCACTCATTCCTTAACTAATTCATGAGTTTCCGTAACAGCGAGCCAACCACATAAAGCTTCAATTATAACTGCAACTTCTTCATTCATTCTCATGGCCTGCTTCTTTCTCTTCTAAAATTTCTCGAATGCTTCCCATACAGTCACTGAACTGCTACCACGGCTCCAACTCCATGGATTCAATAGACCACAACATCTTTATGGAATCATAACTTCCATGTACTTTGTATCACCACAGAATCTAATTTGTTAACCACCATTGCCACAAACCATTCAATCACAAAGAACCCATTTAAGCCCTTGTACTCTCTACCCTGTTTAACAACTCAACAGACCCATTCATCCACACCATGGATAGAATCAACACACCCCTCAAAGCCATGTTTAATTTCTCCCTGAATTTCTCTCTTGGTTTCACCATTAGCAGCCACTGATTCCTCCTCCACCATCAATCCTTTAAATTCCTACCTCCTCAATCTCACAGCGTCAACAAACCCCAATTCGAACATTCACCCCAAATTCTTCGAGACTATAGCATCAGATTAAAGACCCCAATCGACTCACTCGATCAATTACAGCAAGAGGTCTTGCTATTTTCTCCTCCATTGCTTATGGATGCGCCTCTTTCTTGATTTCAGGGAATGATCCATGGTTGCGCCTCTCTTTCCCTTTTCTAAATTTACAAATGATTGGGAAGAATAAATGCTTCTCAATTTCTTAGGTTTAGGTAAAGATATTTGGGCAGGATTAAAACACCCAAATAGATTAGGACGCCCAAATAGAACCTCCCTTTATCCTCAGTTAGCCTTTGTTTAGTACCCCTCCAAATAGAGGTGCCCCTTAACCAGTAGATAGTGATAGCCTGGAAAATGATGGCTCTGACTTTTTTGCTCAATTGTATCTAGCTTCACTCGCCTATGGATCAGTCCTTCGTGCTCCTTGTCGCTCTAAATGAATGCTCACCTACCAGATGCAGCCGCCTTGCATCTCAAGCCCACTTCCTTTCTTCAATGTCTTAACATCATTAAAGGCACCATGCTTTTCAGACATAATTTGCATCACTAAAGCTGGCATACTTTTCATACAGAGATGAAGAAATAAAATCAAATAATGAGATACAATCCGCCTCCAATGCTTTCTCCATGTTTTCTCCTCTTTTGATCCAAATGACTCCAAAGTACCTAAATACTCAAAAACAAAACATAAGATACATAATTTACAAGAAAAATAGCAAAGAAAGCATAAATACTAGATATTAAATTAGGTGTTTATCACACCTATCACCCTTATATAGACTTCAAAGCCTAGGTTGTTTTAGGTTTAAGCTAAGATAGCTTTGGAACCAAGCAAACAATATTCACCGTTAGATGAAATCTTTGAATCTTAATCACATATATAAGATATACACTATGGTTAGGTAAACCGTAACCGAAACATGTATAAAGACTATGTCCAACATGGTTATCCGAAACTAGACGATTAGAACTTTAAAAGATTAACACTCATTTTCATGTTCACTAAGACATTAATATTGAGTCACAATCATGTGATCGAATGAGTTGAGTGTTAATTAGAGAATTGATCAAATGCAAATCATTTCATAGAAATAATTTAATTGATATTGACTCATAATAAACATAGTTGGTAAATGTACAAGGTACAATTACTTGAGTCGTTCGTAAGTCGGCTTATTCACAGTACGCGGTCCAGTATGCAAGCTTATAAGCAATAATTGAGTTTCGGAGTCGATGAAACTTTTTCAGTTCACGTACCGTTTTTCAAACTTAGGTGCAACTCAAAGTTCCGGAGTAGACATAACTTTTTTCAGTTCACGTACCGGTTTACAAACTTAAGACTTTTACCGGTTCCGAAGTTCACATACTGGTTTAGGTACTAAACTGGTTCTAGAACATATAAGTGTATTGGCTCGCATACTGGTTTGATTACTTTAACCCGGTTCCCTTACCACAGTTCCAAAATAGTTTGCATACGAATATGCATACCTATCTGGATCATGAAACAAACATATTTTCCCAAGATGTACATATGAATTCGCATATCACACTAATTTGAAAGTCGATATAGAGCTACTCCGCTATGTGTATGAGTACATGTAATAAATCTTTAGACATATAACAATTTTCTCAGTTTGTAAGACTGATAACACTGTCTTGTATTCCGAATATAGTAGTTTTATATTTCTTTAAATCAATTCAAAACATTCCTGAATAACATCAATGACACATATCACTGTTCTAGGATATTTTCGAATGATAAACTTGAATCATTCCAAACAACAAATTTTTCTCCACCGAAATTTGATTAAGTATGAGAAAATGTTTATTAAGCTTAGTCATTATATTTTGAGAAATTCGTAAACTAAATAATTAGCTCCCGGCTTGAAATTCTTGTCTATGCAAGCTAGTCTAATTAGTTATGCGAAAATCCTCTCAAGGATAAAAAGGTGAATATAACTTGACAAATAGGTGGTTTAGTCTTTACTTACCTTTTGTTGATGAAGTTCTCCAAAAGCTTTGGTTGTTCTTCGCCTTCAAAAAGTAGAACACAAATGATGACTGATTCGTTTCTCAACTACCTTTGTCCTAGACCAAGACTTAACTAATTGTAGACAAGAAATCAAGATATAGTTTTGACAACTTGTTGGTGGGGAAAAACGATTTGCTAATTTTCTAGGAAGTAGAGAGACGAGCGTGCGGACGGAGACTCCTCAACCGAGCAAACTTCCTAACCTCAAACAGATGCACTGTACGTGAGTGCTTTGAGTTCGAGAGATTAATCTGTATGACTCCGGCCTAAACCAAATAATGACCGTTCCAGAGTCAATTCGGTCACAAAGAGAAAAAAGGGTTGATCTATAGGAGGGGATCTGAGAAGTGTATGAGATCAATGGTGATCAAGGATTGTGAATGTGTTGTAGGTTTCTGAATTCTGCTCAATTGAGAGAGATTGTTTATCACACGACGATTCTTGGTTAGACGATTGTCTATCAAAACTAGTATGTCCTCGATCGTGGATTTCGAAACTTATTTATATTGTTAGAATGTAGACATATTGATCTCCATTAAGTGTCACGGTTGCTCGAGTGAAAGAGTAGAAAAGTAAGAAATCATGGTTAAACCAGCTCCAGATCATGCGAAGACTTGGTTGATTTTCCACCCACTATTTTGCTAACTCCCTCAACTGCTTACACGACTTACTAATATTTCTCATCGTTGATGAACACACGTGCCGTAGGCCGCCAGACCAAAACCCTAATTAATATCCCCCCATGTGACATGATTGATATCTCATGATTTGTGGAGTCTGCAAGGAAGGCGTGTATTTAATTAGTCGGTTGTTGACTTGATTAGATGATGAGTCTAAGTATTGTTTAGTCGAGCATGATTGCCTAATTCTCTATGATTCATGGATTGAACATGTCTGCTGGGACATATGTATAGTTCTCGAATGTATGTTGATAATTGAATCAATGATGAATATTGATAGCCTGAGAAAATATTGGTCGTCTGATGAATTGTTGAATATTGATAGTTGAATCAATATTCCTCGTCTGAGCAAATATTTCTTATTTGATAAATTAATAGTTGAATCAATATTCCTCATCAATATTCCTTGTCTGGGCAAATATTGCTCAGTTAATAAATTTATAGTTGAATCAATATTCTTTGTTTGAGCAAATATTGTTCGTTTGATGAATTACTAAATATTGATAGTTGAATCAATATTTCTTGTCTGAGCAAATATTGCTCATTTGATGAATTACTGAATATTGATAGTGGAATCAATATTCCTCATCTGAGCAAATATTGCTCATTTGATGAATTATCGGTAGCATGACCAACTAAAACATTAATTAAAATATTAGTAGCTGGACCGAATATTATATAATTAATTAAGATGTTGATTACAAAGCTTTTGGTTGGAAGCCTGGCTACAAGCTGAGCCCCAACTCCTCTCTGAATAGCAACGCCTAATCTATAAAAAATAAACTTACCTAATCCGCAGCTAGCGTCATTACTAAAGAAACAATTCTTTAGACGCTTGAAAAAGGCTAAAGTATCCTCACCGAGTTCGCCTAAGGTAGTAAAGGCCAAGACCCCCAACCCATATCCATGCGAAGCACACTTGTCCATATACTTGGTATGTTTACGCGAAACAGCACCAGAAATAGCCTTGCCAGGGACAAAAGAGCGCACACCATCACCAGTGAAGGGAGAAACACCTGTAACATCCATACAAACATCTTTCCCATTTTCCAAGTTAAGGACAAGGATATCAGCAGGCTTAAGGTCTTTACCATCATCTGAGCGAAGACCGAGAGGAACCTCCTTGTGTGCAGGCACGTTGGCTTTGTAGCATATATCAAAAACGACGTCACGAACAACATCATGACGAAACTTATAACCAATATCCTTAGCACAATGCAGCGCGTGATCTCCAAAAATGTCCATAGATTTATTGCAACTTGGGCAAAGACTATTATCAACAAACATAGGAATACCAAGACGATAGCAAAGCACAGCTCTAAATTGTCGAGGCCCAAGGCATTGGTTGAGCCCACCAATGGGAACCGCCAAGAGATAATCTTGGGCATGCTTGACACGGTTACATTGCCAAAGAACGGAGTCTCTTTCCGACATATGAAATTGGTCTGGGACTTGCTTCTTGACTGCATCAAAATAAACTACTTCCAGGGAATGCATGGAAGGGGGGGCAGAATCATCGACACAGTAAGTAGACGGTAATCTACATACCTGGGTGAAGGTCTGAAGAGCCAACCGATAGGCTGAACCTCTGTCTGTTGAAAATAAATCACCAAGGATCACTTTCTGCACAGATGTAGTCTGACACTGAGAAGCAAGAAAACAATAAGCACGAGTGTCAGCCATAGTATAAATACCAAGACCACCATCCTTGATAGGAAAGGTAGCCAATCTCTTATGTAGAGGACCAAAGCCCGCAGCATCACCAGTAATAAGAAGCCTCAAATACTGAAAAATCTTCTCATCAAAAAGATCGACAGCAGGTTGAAGAGCAGCAGGATTGGTGGTGCGCATTGCAAAATAAAGTCTAGAAACCCCAAAGGTACTGCATAAAAAGCATCTCACTTTGTGGATCCCCGAGTTTTTTGATCGAATCCATTAATTGAACAGTTTTATGCACCCCTGTTCAATAACATGTCGCTAATAAATTCCATATCCAAACTCACAGACCACCCAAAAGTTTAACACCCTTAGAAGGTCTACCAATTTCCATGGAAAAACACCATCTATTGTTCTTCTAGCATCAACGGAAGGCCAAAATACTTCCGTTTTCTTTATATTTAGATGCAACCCCCTACTTGGGCCTTCTGTTTCAATTATGCGCAAGGCCTTAGCCACCTCTAGAGTGTCACCCACAATTGTACCATCATCCAAATACCAAGCATGTAAATCAAGAGTGCACCGAGAAGCAATAGACTTCACTAAAGGGTGAAGGGTAAGAGCAAAAAGCAAGGGACCGAGGGGATCACCTTGTTGCACTCCCAGTGCAGAAGACAAAATATATTGGCCATAATAAAGCTTAGCCGGACTAAGGTAGCAAAATTCTACCCAACGGGAAATACCTGGGCAATGTAGGCGGACCTCCTTGATGAGCTGAGATCTGCTCACCATATTAAAGGCATTACAAAAGTCAATTAACAACATTGACATTTTATCCGAATGACCCTTCATCTCCAAAAGGCGATTCACAGCATGTAAAATACCTTCACCACCCACAGGAACACCAACCCCGAATTGGTAATCTCCTAAATAAGATGTCATGTCTTTCCCAACGGCGAAGGCTGCCACTTTGGAAACCAATCTGCGCCACACCGTACCAACAGCAATTGGCCTGAGACCCCCACCAGGTTTAAGCAAAGGCGTCAATGGTGCGCTAGCAATATATTCTCCTAATTCAATGGGACATTTGCCGGCCAACCAAAGATTGACAACCCCGGAAATAGACGAAAGCAAGTCATCCGCCACTGCGGCCGCCGCACCACTAAAAATATCAACCAAGTGCTGCACACGAAGACCATCACGACGTACCTTTGGGGAAACTTTTGATTGCTCCCAGGACAGCCTTATGAGCAACAAAAATAGAATCCGTGGAAAAATCCTCCAAGGGAACCTCCGGGGGAGGGGCAAAGGGATGCTTGCCAAGCAAATCCACATAAGTGTTGTCTTCATAGATGTTGATTGCTGGATCAACATAAAATTATTAGTGAAAAACGGGGGTCTAACAACCACACCCAATATTTCATTCGGCAATCTATATGGAACAAACTTCAATATAATCTCAAGAATAAAAACTCAATTGAGAAATAATATTAAAGAGATTTATCTCCTTCTCAACACAATCAATAGTTAAACAGAAGCAAGTCTGTAAACCTGATTTTAGTGTGAGGTTTCTTGAAACAATCTATTGTGTTAATCACAACCTATTCAATATCCACCGTGTATAAACCTCTTTAAGCAACAATCACTAAAGGAATATTTCAACACGGTGTCTACTTGAAACAGGGTTAGTCCGGATTGGTCTAACAATGTGAAAATAACAAAATCAATTGTTCAAGATCGATCAAGTCTTATCCAACAAACGAGGTCGGATTTAACAACTATGATTGATTAACGTACAACCTGTATTATTTCAATTATAAAGATAAACAATATAATGCGGAAAATGAAATAACACAGACACCATAAATTTTGTTAACGAGGAAACCACAAATGCAGAAAAACCCCGGGACCTAGTCCAGAATAAACACACACTGATTATAAGTTGTTACACCAATTTCCTACTACCTATTCAGACTAGATGTAATACCTTCTTCAGATGTATTCTTACATAACTCCTAGCAGAACACCGATTCTCTTTAGGAACTCTTCACACAAATCTTCTAGCAGAACCTATGCCTCTCTTTAGAAGATACAACAACACGATTGTTATGATTCAATATTTTGTTTGAACAAAACACAAGTCTGATTACCCTTTAGATGTAAATCAAGGTTTTGGAAATCTTGTAGATTAGGGTTTTAACTTACAATCAGTATGCGTACTCACAAGAAGTCCGTGAACCTGATTTTTGTAAGTGAACTTGGGTGATTCCAAAGATCAATTTCCAAGTTAAGAAAACCCTAATAATTCTACAACAACAACAACTAGATAAATCTAGAGATATCTTGTTTAAAACTTCTCAAGGTTTTTTACGAGACGCCTCAATATAAGTTTTTCTTTCTAGTCTTCGATTTCGACTAATAAGTGTTGGTATACGATCGGAAACTGAAATCTATCAAAACCTAGGGTTTATGATCAACAACTCTTGAATGGTTTTATATCAGAAGAGAAAACCTTAGAATAGACAAGAGGTGAAAAACCTAGATTACAAGTTGTATAATCAACCACAAAGAGTAGATTCAACTTGGCTTTGTGATCCCCAATACAAAGACTTTTATCTCACTCTTGTTCACGAAGAACATAAGACATGGAAAACAACCTTATGAAACTAACACCAATTTTCCAAAGGGGATAAAAACCGTGTAGACTCATGAACCCTTTATTTATAGTGAACAATAGCTTGGAAGCTAAGCAAATAACTTATTTAGCTATTTTCCTTTTACAAGACTCTACTAAAAATATGAGTCTTTCCCAAGTTAAAACTCTTGCCAAAATAATTAAATAAATAACTTATTTAGCAAAAATTATATTTATGTGAATAAATCACATTTTAACTTAGGCAGGAATCATAAACACTTTAATATGGTAATCAAAAGTGTTTGGACCAATAGCTAACTTGCCTAGATAAAGAAACATCACCAACATGACCAAAAATCCCTTTTAGTCACGTACTGGGCCCAAGTTCGCGGACTCAAGAGCCCATGGAACGTTTACTACTAATGAACTTAAATCACACATAACTTCATCGTTATAACTCGGAATTGAGTGATTCTTGGCTCGTTGAATTCACAAGCTCATTCAATATAACTTGGGATCCTTTATAGGGATAAAGGTTATTATCACCAAGGTCATGAATCAAATAATCTCAAGTATATATACATAAATGTACATTTACCGTCATAGGAAATGTTCCATAGAGTGAGCATTTATCTCGATAGATTAGAAAGGTAGAATTGAACAAGAATCCAAATGAAATCAATCAAATACCTTTGTTGATGAAGTACTTATTGATGTCTTCTTGTAGTCTTCAATCTTCAATCTTCATCCTTTAAGGATAGCTTCGATTCAACTTCTTAGACCTAATCTTGTCCGAAACTATCTTTAGTATGCTAAATCAAGAATGCATTTTGACAACTAAAATTGACAACTAACTTGACATACCAACGCTAGTGGGTTCAACCGAGCTATGCTCTAACAGTCTCCCCCTTTGTCAATTTTAGTGACAAAACCATTTTACATATGGTTTGAACTTGTTAAAAGAAAAATCGACAATCTTGATTTCCTTGGTTCTTCAACTCTACGTGTGTTCATCATGTACTCGTTGAAGATCCATCATAGTATTATTACACATCATCAAAGTTTCATTGTATCACAACTTTGACAATAGTACTACGGTGATATGTATCACTCCCCCTTAGTCAATACTTCATCTCAACATGAAAACCACTCCCCCTTACATAATGATCTGTAAACCATAGGTATTTGTAGTATGAACTACACATTAATTCTCCCCCCTTTTGTCAATATAAATTAGAAAAGGTACGAAAACTAGTGGGATCCTCATGAAATTTTCACGGAGACATTTCATGACCAAAAGAAAAAAATATATCAACTTTGTTTAGACGATATCACATAGTCGAAACTTAGTGACTTCATCAAGGAGTTTATTAAGATACAAGTTAACCCCTACATGTTCCACAACCGCTTCTCTCCTCAAAGATATAACAATTAAGCACAAGTTCATTGAGGAACTCTCCCATATAAAATGTCATTCCCTAAAGAACAACAAGAGTGACCTTTCTCTAGGGAGAAGGATTTATATAATGGATTTTAGAAATCCTACAAGGATATACGATTTAAGAACCAATCATTGAAAGTCTTTCATGAGATTGTGATACTAAAAAATTAGAACTATCTCATGGTAATAAAACCAACATCCATGCCTTTGATAATTGCTTCTAACCTTAAGAATTTCAATCACAAATCAAGTTAGGTAATTAAGAATCATACGCGTCGTATGAGAACTTTCATATCAACCTTATTCTTCTTCACCATAACTAGTTCAAATGACTCAAATGAACTAGTTAGAGAGTTTTTCAATTGCTATCTCATGTACTACACAAGACATAATTGAAGCAAAAACGATGTGATTCACTCGAATCAATTCATAAACTATAAATCCACGGTTTGCAATAGCATTCCTTAGATAATTTAGATAAGTTCACGAACATCGTTTTTAGACATAACCACTCAAGTTCGCGGACTGGGTTCGCGGACTCAAGTTAACAGGTTAGAGTTCACAAACTCCAGCAGAAATTCTCGGGTTTGAGAATTTCCGTCAGTTCGCGGACTGAAACCGAGCTACAACTCCGGCAGAAATTCTCGAGTTCGAGAACTACACACATTCGCAGACTGGGTTGACTACTCAAGTTCCGGTTTCACTTGATCAACAAAGTTCGCAAACTTCGGTTCAAGTTCTAAGGACTTATACATATATGTGTTGCCATAACAATGTTTATATCCCACAATGTTTATATAGTCTAAATTATCATTTCAATCATTTAAACATTCTCAGAGGGCATTATATAGTTGTTATTCACAAACTATTTTTCGTCAGAGCGATTTCCAAAGTGATTGAAACATAACATGACTTTCGTCACTAGATAAAGATGAACTCGGCTAAAGCGAAAGTTTACCAACATAATTTGTATGCCCCAATTCTTTTGCAATCCTCACCGTATTTATTAGGGATTTTTGGTGAGGATGCACTTTCAACACAATTAGGTTGTGTTGAGGTGAACAAAATCTTGCTCACCACAGGTATTTGAAGCAAAATCATGCACGGACTCTAGGAATTTAAGAACTCCCTTGAAACTTTCAATAACTGTTTCATACCTTTTTAAGATGTTATCCCTTGTCGAACTCTTGTCTGGGAGATCCTTCTTACTTATTGCTTTATTTATCTTCTTTGGTACCCATTTCTGAGTAATTTTTGGAGCAACATATTTCTTTTTCTCCCCAATGTAGTTATGAAACTTTTTCGGGGGAACACTAGAAGAATTGATTTCATGAGACTCAGTTTTTCTCCAGTTTGGAACATCAGATCTTGTCTTCTTAACAGAATCAGATCTGGATTTATCTCGTTTAAGAAATCTGCAATTCCTTTGCAAGTGACCTGGTTTTCCACGATAAAAGCAATGTTTAGTGTAATAGAAAAATTTATGTTTAGTGTTACCTGAATGTGTATGTGATTTCTTTGGAACTTGACAGGATTTCCTCTTTTCGTTATCAGCAGTTGATCGAGATACTTTATTTTTGTCAACCGTAGAAGGTTTTGATTCAGAAGAATCTTTAGCTTTGACAAATTTTACCTCTTTGCAAATACTAGGCGCGTCTATTCCTTCATATCCCAATCCTCGTGTATCACAATGAATTCTACATGCTCCCAATATCGAGGTTAATTTATCTGAGCTGCTATTTCTAGACAAACTCTCTTTTAAGCTCGAGTTTTCTTCTTCCAAACTTTTGACCTTATCAAGCGCAATAACTAGATCATTCTTGGATGATTCACATTGAACTTTGAGATCTTCTCGTTCCGTATCAAATAACAAGTTCATCTCGATGTTCTCCAATTTATCTAGCTTTGTTTGAAGAATGATTTCCCGATCTCGACCTTCGGCAATTTCTTCTTTAAGCTTTCGTATTTCGTTGAGATAATCTCTTGCACCACTAGAATCAAGTTGGTCTTGCAAGTCTTTATTCTGACTAAGAAGTCTTTCATATTTAACTTTCTCACTGAAAATGGTGCTTTCAGCTTCCGAGAGTTTCTTATGACATTCCTTAAGAAGATTATTAGCAACTGGATCATCATGGAACACTTCTTCGTCAGAATCAGAATCAGTATCCGAAAGAATTTTTCCAGAAGATAATGCAACCTTGCCTGCCAACTCTTGAGGATTATATAATTCAGGTCCATCATCAAGAGTGGATGTTGCTGCATATGCCGATTGTCTATGGCTCCAGATAGGACATACTGAAAACAAGTGCCTGAAACCACGATAATTATAGCATTGTACAACATCATTAGGAGATATTGCACCTTTAGAAAAACTCTTTTTCCTGTCTCTCAAGAGTTTTCTAAATTGTCGTGGAGTAACATTCTTAGTATCTAGCGAACCAGATTTATCCTTAGAGGATTCAAAATTGTTTGCAGCTTTAAAAGAAATCACCTCCTTTTTGGATGCGTGTTCATTATCAGAGATCTTTAACTTTCCAACAAGAGTATTTCTGGAGAGTGTAGAAAGATCGTTTGCTTCTTCAATGGCATGTTTCTTAGACTCGTATCTTGATGGTAGAGACCTGAGAATTTTGCACACAATAAATTTCTCTGGAATAGTTTTTCCTAATGAAAATGAGGCATTAACTATTTGATAAAGTCTTTGGTTAAACTCATCAAAGGTTACATCATCAGACATGCGAAGGTTTTCCCAGTCAGAAGCTAAATTTTGAATCCTTGCTTCTTTTTCTGCGGCATTCCCTTCGAATATGGTTTCTAAGATATCCCAAGCATCTTTAGACTTATTACACGTAGTAATGTGGTGCTGAAGATATGGGGTAATGGCATGGATGATAGCATTTAATCCGTCAGAATTTTTCTTTGCAGGAAGAATCTCAAGATCACTATATTCACCAATATCCTTTGCAACAGTTACACTGTCTATTGTGATTGATGGAGGATCATAGCCATTAACAATACGAACCCATGATTGAAAATCTCGCGATTGAATAAAGGAACACATATCAATTTTCCACCATAAATAGTTCATGACATTGAAGACTGGTGGTACGTTAATAGAGATAGCACCTCTGTCCATAACAATCAGATTGCTTCAAACATTGACTTATGAGGTCTTATCGTGTTTGCCTGCTCTGATACCAATTGAAAAAGCGGGGTCTAACAACCACACCCAATATTTCATTCGGCAATCTGTATGGAACAAACTTCAATATAATCTCAAGAATAAAAACTCAATTGAGAAATAATATTAAATAGATTTATCTCCTTCTCAACACAATCAATAGTTAAATAGAAGCAAGTCCCTAAACCTGATTTTAGTGTAAGGTTTCTTGAAACAAGCTTTTGTGTTAATCACAACCTATTCAATATCCACCGTGTATAAACCTATTTAAGCAACAATCACTAAAGGAATATTTCAACACGGTTTTTTTTTTTCTAAATCATGTATATTTATTACTAAAGAAAACTCAAGAACAATAAAATAAGAAAGTCTTGACAGGCCAAGACTAACTTAGAGAATGAAAAGAGCAACAAAAATTTACATTTAAGAAGAATTCAAAGCATTTATTACTTAAGTGAACCTAAAATAGTGTGTATCCTCCTTCTCCATTGTGACCAAAAATTTAGGCTTCCCCTTATATAGAATCACTACCCCTATTGCAAGAGTTGCTCCTTTCTTAGCTAACTTGCCTGCTGAAGAGTTAACTTCTCTGTATGAATGTCTGAAGGAAATTCTCCTCAATTTATTCTTTATCTTCTCCCATTTTATTTTGACTACCCATGGAACTTTGCCCTGAGTGAATGCCAGTATGACTGCTTTAGAATCTAAACTAAAACATACATCATCAAGATTTTTACTTACTGCCCATTTCCCTGCTTTAATGAGGGCCATTACCTCTGCTATATAATTAGTTGTGATTCCAATTCCTCCACTTCCAGCACCTATACATAATCCAGTACTCTGCCTTGCAATGAAACCAAACCCTGCAGCACCAAGGTTACCTTTTGCAGCACCATCACAGCAAATTAGTGTTTGGTTGAGCTGAGGAAGTTTGAAAAAAACTTCTTTCACAAAGGCACATCTTGATTTTATCCCTTTAATACCAAAATTTATTATGATATTGAGGTCATATACACAGTTCTTCATGAGTCCTGTAATCCTGACTCCACAGTCTTTTGTGAAGTTGAAAATCTTGTCTTTGAACATAACAGTATTTGGATTAATATTTCAACACGGTGTCTACTTGAAACAGGGTTAGTCCGGACTGGTCTAACAATGTGAAAATAACAAAATCAATTATTCAAGATCAATCAAGTCTTATCCAACAAACAAGGTCGGATTTAACAACTATGATTGATTAACGTACAACCTGTATTATTTCAATTATAAAGATAAACAATATAATGCATAAAATGAAATAACACAGACACCAGAAATTTTGTTAACGAGGAAACCGCATATGCAGAAAAACCCCGGGACCTAGTCAAGAATAAACACACACTGATTATAAGATGTTACACAAATTTCCCACTACCTATTTGGACTAGATGTAATACCTTGTTCAGCTGTATTCTTACAGAACTCCTAGCAGAACACCGAATCTCTTTAGGAACTCTTCACACAAATCTTCTAGAAGAACCCAAGGCTCTCTTTAGAAGATACAACAACACGATTGATATGATTCAATATTTGGTTTGCACAAAACACATGTTTGATTTCCCTTTAGATGTAAATCAAGGTTTTGGAAATCTTGTAGATTAGGGTTTTAACTTACAATCAGTATGTGTACTCACAAGAAGTTCGTGAACCTGATTTTTGTAAGTGAACTTGGGTGATTCCAAAGATCAATTTCCAAGTTAAGAAAACCCTAATAATTCTACAACAACAACAACTAGATAAATCTAGAGATATCTTGTTTAAAACTTCTCAAGGATTTTTACGAGATGCCTCAATATAAGTTTTTCTTTCTAGTCTCCGATTTTGACTAACAAGTGTTGGTATACGATCGGAAACTGAAATCTATCAAAACCTAGGGTTTATGATCAACAACTCTTGAATGGTTTTATATCAGAGCGAAAACCTTAGAATTGACAAGAGGTGAAAAACCTAGATTACAAGTTGTATAATCAACCACAAAGACTAGATTCAACTTGGCTTTGTGATCCCCAATACAAAGACTTTTATCTCACTCTTGTTCACGAAGAACATAAAACATGGAAAACAACCTTATGAAACTAACACCAATTTTCCAAAGGGGATAAAAACCGTGTAGACTCATGAACCCTTTATTTATAGTGAACAATATCTTGGAAGCTAAGCAAATAACTTATTTAGCTATTTTCCTTTTACAAGACTCTACTAAAAATAGGAGTCTTTCCCAAGTTAAAACTCTTGCCAAAATAATTAAATAAATAACTTATTGTAGGTGTAAATTATCCACAGATCTAGGTGGCAACATCTTAAGCCTTGGTACACCTAAAAAACAAAGAGACGCGAAGCATAGAATGAAGATCAGCAGGAGCGAGATTTAAGGAGACACGTGGATCGGGCGTGATCTCTCTACAGCTGTCGGACAAGACTTGACCCCAGGATTCTGACAGAGCTGACATGACATGACATGGTGGGTCAAACGAGGTGGTATGGTCAAATGGATAAGAAAGTACATGTCACATCGGCCAACTGCAGAGGCGACAGATAGGACTGGTGACAGACAAGACAGGCGATATCGTGCCAAGAGAACACCCAAAGAGGTCGGCTCGGACAAGAGACAGGCGAAGGATAAAGACACATCGGCCATATGCATAAAATAAGGGACGACGTGAGTTGACCCGATCAAAGAACTTCAGAATTGATGTAACATGACCAACACCCTAGTTTGGTTGTATGTAATCTTTCATATAAGTAGAGAGACTTGTATCCAAGAAGAGGTAGGTTGTAATTTGGAGAGAGAGAGAGAAACTCGAGTTTACACCAAGGAGAAGAGAGTGAGAAGTAAGTTCATTTTTGTAAGGAAATCCAACTAAGAGCAACATCTTTGTAACACTTTGAACTAATAAGATTCACCCTTTTACCCCCGTGGACGTAGGTAATCATACCGAACCACGTATATCTTGTGTTCATTATTGAGTGTTTACTTTCATTTACTTGAGTAGAAGGTTTCTATCCTTTGGATGTAGTTTGTAGTAAAATGCACCTACATTCTGGCGCCGACTAAGGGGAACCGACTAAGATCTCCGGATACCTTTCCGTGAAGACCTTCAGAGACGATTAAAAGCTCCTAAATACACGTTAACGTGTTGTAGTTAAAGCTACGATGAACTCTGTTGGCCGAAATATTTTTTTATTTGAGTCATTTGTTGTGCATGTAATGTCAGAACATTAGCAGTGTCTTCGGCAGTAGCAGTTCTCATATTTTTTCGCCCGTCAACAGTTCGATCAGCAAAGAATCTTCATAAGCTCACCAGCGACTAACAGTCCGGGTTAGAATCTAGGTGAAGAATCTGTTGAAAGGACGACTGTTTGTTTTCGATAGTTGAGTGATATATAACGTTAAACGAGTTGTTCTCTAGCTACGGTATCAAAATTGGGCGCTTAGATTTACCAAGGGTTTACGCTTTAGATATCTCCTCGTATGTTAAGCTGTCAACCGTATGGAGTTTTTTCCGGCGGTGTAGCATAAATTATCGGAAAGGTCATGATTAGGTCTCGAGAAAGTGGATCTAGTACAAACTTAGTTTGAATCTTGGGGTTGCGTGCCGTACCATTTAAGCATCATGTGCATAAGTTCAATGATTTGGAGCATGTAGAACAAAGGACAAACTAACTTAAATACATAGGTCGGGTACTGAAAGTGACGTCATACGGAGAGATAATGACGAATAGGAAAATCCTGCCACAGATTCAGCGTAGGACCAAAACATGATAGATAGGTGGAACCTACCTGAGTAACATGAAGAAATTTTGTGTCTGCAAGAACAGGCGTAGTAGTAATTGTGGTATCAGTCGAACTTTTTGGTCTTTTGTTTGAACTTATGTTCGAAAAGTCAGGTCAAAGTAAGGTGTTCTTTGTATTTGCTGACGTAGGTAGGGGCGATACTCGGCTCACCACGCGGCATACCCGATTGATAGCACTTCAGGAACGAGAAGGATGTTGAGGAATCGTACAATAACTAGCAGCAGCATGCAGGCCGGGGTAACTGGGCCGAGGCAAGAAGACAGTCGACAACCACCGCCCGAGGAATCTCATGCAGCTGCACGAGGAATGCCAATTATCGATGAGGAGGTCGATCTGGGGAGAGACGATAACACCCTACCCTTGGACCAAGTTATTTTGACTCAGATAAGAGTTGAACAAGTTGACGGACTCACAGCTTTAGATACCGATGACGATGAGGAAGCGCTTGCAGCACAAGCCCAGAGACAAAGAGAAAGGCAACAAGTTGAGTACCAGGAAGCCCTAAGGAGATAGCAAGAACGTCTCAGGCAGATTCAGCTGGGGCGAGGAACGGCTAGCAACATCGTCCCAACACTTGTTCACACGGTCGGCCATGTAACCGGCCCGATAATACACCCACCACCCACTTTTGTACCATTACATCCTCGGCCGCACAACCCAAATGGTCATTCTAGTCATGAAAGCACGGACCCGACATTATTGGCCATTTTGGAGAGTCAAAGGAGACAAGAAGCGGCACTAAGAGTTTAGCGCCCCCTAAGCTAGCAGTTCACTAATCCAATAAATTAACTAAACCAAGAGGCACTATAATCTAAAACAAGCACTTAAGTATTCAATTAAGAAATGCGATACAAAACTTAACCCAAAGCTAACCCCGCTCCGAAATATATATACAAGATCTTCTCTCAAATGATACATATATAATATTCATTTGGTTTTCAAATAAAATATACAACATAATAAATATAACATAAGTTAATCAACTAGCGAACTCAACCCTTGAAGATTTCGCTGCGCAACTCTGATCTGTCACAGAAACTGAAGTGGGAATAATTAACATTTAACTTCTAAGTAATCATAGGCAAGTGTTGGAAAACAATACATGTTTTTCCGAAATATTAAACAGTGACTAAGTCACTGAAAATAATCATACATGTATACGGAACAAACTCATTCGTCAAACAATGTACTAATATGGTTGTAAATTCCAAACCGGCAATTCACACCTATTTAGCTATGGATGCCACCAAGACCATGGTGACCAACTCTAAACAATAAAAGTTGAATTCATGTAGATATAAATGTGAAGGAGCGTATCCTATATACTACAAGTGGAAATTTTCATTTCCCATAACAATTTATGTTGACGACGAAACAATGCAATTCCTTTCCACAACGTGGAAAGATTCACAGAAACAACAGGATTATCATAATGCATTTTAGATAAAATATGGAATGCATAAACAGACAATGCATGAGTTTGTTAAGCATAATATTTTATAAAAATAACAATAATGAATACAAAGAGTCAAATGCATTCCCACACCTTTTTGAAGACAGGCCACGCCTACCTCGAGATCCACGATCCACTGGTTCATCATTTGAATCGGTCGTTGTTAATACTAACTGTTAATCAAAGAAGCATTTTAAGAATCTAGCCAAAAAGGCTCACACATTAATCATACAAGTCTATCTAATGATTCTAGGCCCATTTAAGGTTCTACACCTTTTATTTATATATCTTTAGCAATTCTAAGGTTTATTAATTCAATTAGATTAATTTTATAATCCATTAGCTAAGTCTTATTAATATCTAAAACTTTGTAGAAGAAGCTAAAGGTCAATTCGGATCATAAGTGGTACAAAACATATAACTAAGAAAACTACCCTAAAACTTGATACGGGCAACCAAGGCGGCTAAACTGCATCATAACTAGTTTGCCGCACAAACTCATCTGATGATATCTTCTTCGTCTGGTATCCGAATGGCACGCTCGAGTAGTGTATTCTATGTAACTTTTCGATATCTATTCAACGGTACTCGTTTGGTATCTAGATCGTTGTTAGATTATTTTCTATTTATTAGAATCTATAATAACTAATCGAGTCTTTAGCGGGTAAATCGTCTCTTGGTCATCTCTTGACCAGTCAAATAGCGTTGACGAGCTTGCGGGTCCTTACATTCTCCCCACCTTATAACATTTTCGTCCTCGAAAATCGAACCATCTTTATGGTCTTCACAAACTCCCCACCTTATAGAATAATCCTATCTCTAGTCTAAGCGCAGACATCATAAAAACAATGCACAACCCTATATGGCTCTACAACTAAAATCTAAAATTTGTAGCTCTAGGTTTAATTATGCTGATTTAAGTTCTATCCAAGAGAGAAGTCTAAGTTTCTTACATGAATCTCTATAATGGAAACTATCTATCTCTTTAAATTTATGTCAATAATTTACTGGTTCTAAGTACTTTGAAGATATTCCATAATAAAGTTTCTCAATAAAATTTGGGATCTATCAGTTTATTAATAGAAGTAAGTCTCCCTTCAATGCCTAGTGATACAAGAATGCAGTTGCCCTGTCTAGGTTCGCGACGCCTGACAATTCCTACTACCTAACAAGTATCACATGAACATACCAGAATTACCAACCTCACTATTCCCTAGTGCTGGATTAACTATGTGCAACCTTATTACGATTAACCAAGTGTTAATTTGATTTTATCAAGATTATTTAGTCTTTAACTTCTATCTTAATTGGTGTAATTCTGAAAATTTTACTTCATAAAATATTTAAATAAGTCATATCTTTTTAAGTAATTTATTCATCAAAATTTGGTTAATTAAATACTAACTTATTATGACTAATCAATCTCTCAATTCATTGTAACTAATTTAGCTTAAAATTTCTACTTTATAAATTATATAAATAGGTTACATCATTTTTAGCAATTTAACCATCAACATTTATTTGATTTAATTAATCAATTTATTTATTTTATCTATATAGCAATCCAATTTCGATTTTATGTTAATTTATAATATCTGATATTTTTAACTTTGCTGTGATATCATATATAATTTTTTTTTCGATTCATGAACTATTTACGAATAACTTAATGTTATAACCATTATCCAAATGTTACGTTATTATTTTATTTTCAACATATTATTTCCAATATATCTATTGTTTATTTCATAATGTGACTTGATATAAATAATTAACTGCTAACAATTTTTCACAGTTGTTTGGTATTAATATTTTATTATTATTATTATAACCTTTATGTCTTATTTCTTAGACCGATAAAAGTTAATCGTGATTAATCGTAATGCCAAGTTTAAATTTTATTGTTAATACTAGATTTGATTTGGTCAAACTTTATTTTCTTAAGTTCATATTATTGCTAAGTAACCCTTAAGTTGTACTATAATAAAAATTACGTTTTGCTATTACTATTCAATAGTTATTATCCAACTGATGTTTACAGTAACTTTAAATTTTACAGTAATTAGTATTATATAATATTATTATTTGATGATTTTATGAAAATTATTGTCTTGATTATATTATCATTTTCATTATTCTTAAGTAAGAGTCCATATGGTACACAAAGCCTTAATCTTCTAAATTTAACTTTATATTCACGTAAAGATTTATATAATAGATTTTATTTATTCATATTGAATCGGTAGTATATTATATTTTGTTACATATTGGCGTTGGTAATTTAATATAATTTAAATTTTGAGTCCGCATAAAATTTCAATATGTCTCAATAGCCTTCAGATTATGGGTATTAATAATAAGTATTTTATTCATAGGCAAATTATTTTCCTTTAAGTCTAATTTTGTACTCAGCATTTAAGTATTATAATTATCACTTCATGTGTATAATTTAGTAATTTAGTGAATCATTTATTGGACTAAAGATAATCTAGGTATAAGAACGTTAACAAGTTTTAATCTTTATTTTATGCCTTACATGACCTCATGTTCTAAATCCTACAGAAGAAGTCTTGTTTATCTATCTGGTTTAAATGCAAAACACATTATTCTAATTTGTTATTAGTTAACTTTGCAAAACTTAATCATAGATAAGCACTAATAATTTTCCATGGTTATTCAACCTTAATCATTATTTTATCGCTATATATTTGCTAATGTGATTTTAATTTTAAGTTATGCTTAATATAATATTAATTTAAATTCTAAGAGTATAAGTTCTTCATTTTAATTTTCCATTTCAAAAGATGATTGAATCTATTTACGAAGAAGGATCCTAACAATATACGAATTTATTTTCTTTTAAATTCTAGTATTACACTAAGCATCTGATTACTATTATTATTACTTCATGTTTATTTGTTTCATTTTAAAGATTTACTGGATCATTTGTAAGATTAAAGATAATTTAGGTACAAGATTATTAACAAGTTAAGTCTTTTTATTTTATATATTATACCTCACCTTTTACGTCTAACGTCTAATAAGTATTATTTTAATTTTCTAATTTAACACAAAACTTACATTTCTAATTTGTAATTAGTTTAATTTACAAGACTTAACCGTAAACAAGTGTTATTAAATTGTTCCATAACTATTTAATTAATCATAATTATTATTTTTATCGTTATATATATCTTTAATGAATTCTAGTTAAGTTAAGTGCAACGTGACACTCATTGAGAGGGAGGATCCCTTTACATGGCTATTAGCACATTATCTCACATTTTTCATGACCTTTTTCTGAATAAAAACCAAACGATACCGTATTTGAAGCTAAGATTTTGGGGATATGTTCTTCTTATAAATATCTACATACCCACCAAAAATGAGTACATTCCGAAACGTATAACCTCATCATCTATCAATCTTAATTTAAACGGTTGAGAATTTGTCGACTTTCGACGGTTGGGTTTCGAAGTAGTAGATGTTAAAGTTATACATTTCGGAATGTACTCATTTTTGGTGGGTATGTAGATATTTATAAGAAGAACATATCCCCAAAATCTTAGCTTCAAATACGGTATCGTTTGGTTTTTATTCAGAAAAAGGACATAAAAATGTGAGATAATGTGCTAATAGCCATGTAAAGGGATCCTCCCTCATTGATAAATGCTAACAAAATTTTATTAAAAATTTTCTTTACTTTTATTATCATTTATAGTTACTGTTATAATAATATTTTATTGTTAACATTGATGGTTGAAATATTATTCTAACTACTCTTACAAATATTATTAAGTTCCAAAAATATTATTAACATTTGTGTAATTAAATCTTCTATGTGATTTTCAAGATTTATCAATAATGTTAATCTTTTTTTTTTTTTTTTTTTTTTTTTTAGTATTCAATTATTTATGTGTTCATACGTTTTAGACTAATTATTCTCAAATCCTTATTAGCTAAAATACTGGTGTACCCTACAATTATTATTTCATTATACAAAAAACCAAACAAACAAGTCAATCAATCAAATAATTATTTTAATTATTGATAGCTTTTAATGATTAAGATTTATCTCGCAAACCCAACCCAGTTCTAAACTAATCTAGTTCACTAACTGGCACTGGCTATTCCTATTGTCTACCATATAAGATCTAATAATGAGCTCTAATACCAACTTTGTAGCGCACCCTAAGCTAGCAGTTGACTAATCCAATAAATTAACTAAACCAAGAGGCACTATAATCTAAAACAAGCACTTAAGTATTCAATTAAGAAATGCGATACAAAACTTAACCCAAAGCTATCCCCGCTCCGAAATATATATACAAGATATTCTCTCAAATGATACATATATAATATTCATTTGGTTTTCAAATAAAATATACAACATAATAAATATAACATAAGTTAATCAACTAGCGAAATCAACCCTTGAAGCTTTCGCTGCGCAACTCTGATCTGTCACAGAAACTGAAATGGGAATAATTAACATTTAACTTCTAAGTAATCATAGGCAAGTGTTGGAAAACAATACATGTTTTTCCGAAACATTAAACAGTGACTAAGTCACTGAAAATAAACATACATGTATACGGAACAAACTCCTTCGTCAAACAATGTACTAATTTGGTTGTAAATTCCAAACCGGAAATTCACACCTATTTAGCTATGGATGCCACCAAGACCATGGTGACCAACTCTAAACAATAAAAGCTGAATTCATGTAGATATAAATCTGAAGGAGCGTATCCTATATACCACAAGTGGAAATTTTCATTTCCCATAACAATTTATGTTGACGACGAAACAATACAAGTCCTTTCCGCAACGTGGAAAGATTCACAGAAACAACAGGATTATCATAATGCATTTTAGATAAAATATGGAATGCAGAAACAGACAATGCATGAGTTTGTTAAGCATAATATTTTATAAAAATAACAATAATGAATACAAAGAGTCAAATGCATTCCCACACCTTTTTGAAGACAGGCCACGCCTACCTCGATATCCACGATCCACTGGTTCATCATTTGAATCGGTCGTTGTTAATACTAACTGTTAATCAAAGAAGCTTTCTAAGAATCTAGCCAAAAAGGCTCACACATGAATCATACAAGTCTATCTAATGATTCTAGGCCCATTTAAGGTTCTACACCTTTTATTTATCTATCTTTAGCAATTTTAAGGTTTATTAATTCAATTAGATTAATTTTATAATCCATTAGCTAAGTCTTATGAATATCTACAACTTTGTAGAAGAAGCTAAAGGTCAATTCGGACCATAAGTGGTCCAAAACATCTAACTAATAAAACTACCCTAAAACTTGATACGGGCAACCAAGGCGGCTAAACTGCATCATAACTAGTTTGCCGCACAAACTCATCTGATGCTATCTTCTTCGTCTGGTATCCGAATGGCACGCTCGAGTAGTGTATTCTATGTAACTTTTCGAGATCTATTCAACGGTACTAGTTTGGTATCTAGATCGTTGTTAGATTATTTTCTATTTATTAGAATCTATATTAACTAATCGAGTCTTTAACGGGTAAATCGTCTCTTGGTAATCTCTTGACCAGTCAAATAGCGTTGACGAGCTTGCGGGTCCTTACAAAGAGAGCTCCAGCAACGGAATCTCGCTTTGGAGTATGAGAACTATCAGTTGAGAAATCAGCGAACCAGATCAAGAGGCTCGTCCAGCCGAGGAACATCGAGTTACCATGGCCGATCAGGTCACACGCCACCTATGATGGGGCCGAGCAACCCTAATCAGTCTAACCGATCAGGTCAGCCACCATCGCCTCCGGTACCCCCCACGCAAAGATATGGGCCACCCGAGGACTCGTCCACTAACGAGGAAAGGCGAGAAAGGGACGGACGACAGGATCGAACAACAGAAGCTAAGCTCAAGGAATTGGAAGCAAAAATTAAGGAGATCTCGGGCGGAAGCGAAGAGAACAAATTGGCAGAAATTATGAGCGAAGACGAGAAGACGCCCTTCTCTCAAGAACTTGAAAAAATGTCGTTCCCACCAAAGTGTACTTTACCTACATTTCCTTCTAGGTTCGACGGAACAGGAGATGTGATCGATCATATGAAGATGTACACCATGTCACTAATCCAATGGAAGAACAACCCGGTAGTCATGTGTAAATTCTTTCCAGCTAGCCTGGAGAGCGAGGCACGAGACTGGTTCTATTCGCTCCCACCTGGAACGATTAACTGGTATGAGATGCTAGTCGAAGCATTCCTTGAGACCTACATGCACAACAGTCGACCTCGGCCCAGGATAAACAAGCTGTTTACCCTCGCCCGAAGATTCATGGAGCCCTTAAGAACCCTGACCGATAGGTGGAGGAAGCTATGCACCGAAATTGGGAAAGTACCAATGGATCAAGCCATCTTCGGATTCGAAAACGCATTGGGGAGATCGGATCCCATCTGGATAGCCATGTTCTCTGAGAAACCAAAAACCCTAAAGGAGATGAGAAGAATGCAAGAGCATTACATCGCCCTGGAAGAAATTCAGGCCGAGTCAAGCGATAGAGGAGTACAAGAAGCTAGTGCCAAATCTGGTACTAAAGCTAAAACGGTCACAAACGACCCTATTAGGCGACCAGAAAAGAGATCGGACCCACCCCCGAGGAGATGTGAGAAGAGAGAATGGATCACCAAAGGGAAGAAGCCGAGGCAGGAATCCCGATCGTATACCCCCTAAATGTTCCTTTGGATGAGGTATTCAAGGAAGTCGAGAAGAGAAACGATATCAACTACCCATCATCGAGGGGAGTCCAGTTCCAAGAGACCAGGGATCACCCCGAATACTGTCACTACCATTAGTATAGGGGCCCTTCCACCAACAACTGCCGAGAAGTAAAAGTTATCGTTCAGCATCTCATCCGAGATGGGTATTTGAGGCAATTTGTCCGACATCCACCACGGCCGACAGCAACACCCGATGCACCAGTTCATCAAGTCCGTATAGATAGGACAACTCAGTTCGTGAGCACCATTTTACACTCGGCTATTCAAGGATACACTCTCGGCCCAGTAATTACTTCTAGGATCCATAAAAGGGATCGTGATGGTAAGGAAATATTTAGCGTAGCTAAGGCCCTACCTATGGAACCTTGGATGGTCCAACCCATTTCGTTCTCGGCCAAGGATGTCCCAGCAAATGGACAAGCACACAGTGACCCATTGGTCATCACCTTACTGATCGAAAATTGGGGAGTAAGAAGGATTCTTGTGGATAGTGGAAGCTCAGTCGAGGTGTCATTTTACGACACGTTCAGAAGAATGAAACTATCAGACGACATGCTCGTCCCCTCAACGTATCGCATCTACGGCTTTAATGGTACATTAACTATCCCTAGGGGAGAGGTAACTCTAATAATTTCGGATGGTGGAGGCTTCCTCGACATACTAACTACCTTTTGTGTGGTCGACGTCGCCTCACCTTATGAAGCGATTATCGGGCGCCCATGGATCGCTGGGATTAAGGGGGTAGCATCGGCATACCACCAGAGATTAAGGTTCCCGACTTGCAAGGGAATAGATGAAGTTATGGGTGACTCCCAAGCATCACGTCAATGCATGCAAGTGGATGCAGAAATTAATGAGGATCGGCGAGCTCGGAAAAGGCGAGAGAAGAGTAAAGCCGAAGAAATTAAAGTTGCAAAGGAATTGGAAGAGGTGATTTTACAAGTGGTCATGGCATATGAGACCCAAGAGAAAGACCATTTATAGCAATCAAAGGAAGCAGTTGGTCGGTTGTCAGCCGACGCAAAAATAATTTCACTTCTTACTTCCTAAAATAAAGTAGTATGTAATAAGAAAGAGTTCGTATCCACAGAGAGGCTTTTTGTTGTTATGCAAATTTTTAGTTTCTTAGTAACCAAAGGGGGATGTTGTTTTATCAAATCAATAAAAATAAATTGAAAGTAATAAAGTATGAAAATAATCAATATGGAGAAAGTATTGGTCACTGGATAGTTTCATTCACAAATACATATTTTCATCAATGACTAGAATTGAAATTTAATCTCTCATTTACTAAAAGTCCTAGGATACCTTGATCGCAAGAATATCCCGTTAATTCCCTGATTTCATCACAACCACATTAAAAGATGCATATGTGAATTCTTCCTAGAAAGCAACCTAAAGTGTAAAAGCAAATTAGATTTAACTCCCTAGAAGCAATAAGCTATATGGAATAAGACTAATCAAGGCAATCGAAATATGTAAAAGCACTAAATCAATTTAACCCAAGTTATGATTCATATGTGACTAGTAGGATATATCTCTACAAGCACTACCCACATTTATGCTACTTAGAATTAGGGATGAACAACGTTTTCATATTGAAAACCCTAATATAGCTCTAGATATGAATGCAAATCGGATTAATTCCGGACTCAACCAAATAAACAATCAAATCATATATCAATATCAACAATGAAACATAAACAATAAACTTGAGACAAAACTAATGCATTGAATCAGATTTTATTTGTGAAATCCACTTATTATCCCATAACCAATATTAAGAATTTAGTTACTCATGGTTTTTGAACTCAACATAATTATTATCAAAAATAAATTGAAGAACATGAAAAATAAATGGAAGCAAACCCTAGTCGCTGCTCTCCTCCAAAAACCCAGTAGAAAATACGTGATAAGTGATGTAAAGAATAGAAACTCCTCCTTTTATAGCTTTCCAACTTTCCAAATTAGGTCTTCAAAGCCCACGGTCCAATACCAAGAAGTCCACTAAACTCATGTGTGTGAAAAACCCATGTGAAAATATGACCCAAAAATTGTTCGCCGGAAAACTGTGTTTTTGGCTGGAATATGGCACCGGAATATAGCTCAGGTGACCGGCAAAGTCCGTCCGGTCACCAGTCAACGAGTCAACTCGGAAAGTCAGACCGAGTCAGATGATTCAACTCGGAGTCAACTGACTCAGTTGACATGAGTTAGTCCAGGCCAAGCCATTTGCACTGGCTATAATTCTGTGATGCGCTAGCACTCATATCCAGCCATGATGGCTATGCATTTCATTGCAGCCAACACACTGCAACTCTAGCCTGCCAGTTCACACTTCCTTCTCTACAGGCGCACAATCCCTTTCCTGAAATTCAGTTGAACCTCACATTTCCTTTCCTCCAACCGTCTTCTGCTCGTCTCAACCCACTAAGCTTTGCCTTCGCTCGTAACTGCAGCTTCAACTCTTAGTCATGTCACTTCAGTTCAGCTACACTACCTCCAGAGCTCAAGTCCCAGCTGCACAACAGTCATGTGTCCTCACTGCAGCTTACCACAGCTCCATAGGATGACTGCAGTCACACAACTCCATAGCAGCACTGAGGTGCTTCTGCTTCCTCATGTCAGGGCAGCATCACTATGAGACTCCATCCATTGCAGCATCGCCTCTGCAACTGTGGTTGCTTTCAACTACACCTTCAAAGCACCACCATCTATCCTGCAAAGCATACCAACTTCCCTGTAGCTTTGTTTTCATACCTAGCCTGTACAAGTCAGCTTCAATTCCATAACCATTGCAGCATCCTGCAATATTACTCCATTACCACCACTACTCACCTGCAATCATCCACCGTATCTTCAAATCCACCAGCTCAATCGACAGCTTCCGCACCTGCGTTAAGTTCTACACTGCATCTTCATTAGCACAATCACTGCAACCTCATTATCTCAGTTCACTACTCCAGCTTTGACCACCTGGTACATGGCTTGTCCACAGCAATTACCCATTTAGCTCCATAACCTGCAACTACAACTCAGTAGCAGTTGTGCATCTCCATTCTCACAGCTGCAGCTGCACCTAACTCATATCCAACACCATTTCAGTTCCATTCCATCTCCATAATCTCCTCTTCAGTCACAGCTGAAATTTCTCAAACATGTTAACCCCCAGTACCCTGCCATACATTGTTATTTGTGGCAACAACAACACTCATACTCTGCCAATCTCAGAAACAGTGACCACTCCATACCAAGCTCCAACTGCAGCTCCACCAACTATTCTGCACTTCTCTCAATTCTTTGTATTTATCTGGAATGGCCTGGCAAGCACAAACCCACAGTTCCATTGCTATTACTATCTTCTAAGCCTGCACCTGAACTCCATCTTACTTGCATCACCATCTGCATAGTCATCTCCACCACTTCACCTGCAACTCAGCTGACTGTAACTTCTCATACATTAAAGTACCAACAACGTTCCATTTCAACTTGCAGCTCATTGACCTAGCCACTGCAACAGCTTCAGAACACACCCATCATTAGCTGAAACCCTAATTTATGTCAATCCCAGGCTCAAATCAACTCAAGCCACTGCATTCAATCCTTGGCAGCTATCCATGCCTGCAATGAAGCACCTCCACCAATCCAATTCACAACCTACAGTTTACCCAATTTAAACAAAACCCATTTGAGTTTCATTTCTGATTCAAACACCAGAATCACCACCTGAGCTGCAAGCTTCTCATTTGAGCCTCCACACCACCTTGAATCTCAAAACTTCAACCACAGTGAAAACCCCATCTTCTAAATCATCTCTTGAATCTCCATTCTCTTCCAAGAGCATCAGAAATCCTAAATCATTCTCAGACCCTAATTTCTCTTGTTCTTCATTTAACTCACAGCTACAGATTCAGCTTCTATCTTCAACAATGAACAATAGGTTCTCAATCTCAATCAACATCATCTCCTCGATCTTTAGACAGCATCGACTATTTCCTCATCTTTCTCATTTCTCTGGAAATTGATGGAGCCGCCATGGGTTCAGAAATAAGGGTAATGATGAGAAGAAATGGCCTCTCTCAATTTTAGGTTTGTTGTAGGAATCGAGATGGAATACAACCACCCATGTAAGATAGATAAGGGGTAACCAAATTCCATTTGGCCGGTCAGTTCCAGGCAACTGACCGCATATCCGCTTCCTTGCTCAACTGTCAGTTTTGGGCAACTAACAGTTCATCTTCGCCTCCTCCTTGCGCACGTCAGCTCGCTCCAAATATAACTCGCCTGTGAATTGAAGTGTTTGAATTTTACGCTCCAAATGGGCAATTTTTCCTTCTTTTGCTCCCAAGGACTCCATTGCTCCTAATAACTCAAAAGCAATCATAAGATACATATTTTACAGAATAAATAGCAAAGAAAGCATAAATACTAGATATAAAATTAGGTGTTTTACAACACCTATCATCGACTATCTTCCGGGAAAACAAATCAAATTTCTCGACGGTCGAGCCAACTCGGGAAATAAACTTAGGAACGGTAGAGGAACCAAAGGTAGTAAGGATCGGGACATTGTTATCGGACGAACAAGCAAGTCAACTCACGGCGGTATTAAGGGAAAATTTAGATGCATTTTCCTGGGAAGTGCGCGATTTGGAGGGAATTGACCCGAAGGTCTGCTGTCACCACTTAAAGATTGATCCGAAGTTCAAACCAGTTAGACAAAAAATGAGGCGCACTTTTTTTTTGAATTATTACAAGGCGGCGGTCGAGGTCGAGTTGAAGAAGCTACAAGAATCCGGAATAATTAGGAAATCTCATTACCCACAGTGAATATCCAACATGGTCGTGGTACCAAAAAAGAAAGGAGGAGTCAGAATATGTATTGATTTCAGTGACTTGAACAAGGCATGCCCGAAGGACAGCTTCCCCCTCCCCAGCATAGACCAGCTAGTAGAATCAATAGTCGGATATGAGGCGATGACCTTAATAGATGGATACATGGGTTACAACCAAATACCGTTGGCGTCCGAAGACCAAGAACATA
The DNA here is from genome assembly GCA_023529315.1 of Papaver bracteatum. NCBI lineage: Eukaryota > Viridiplantae > Streptophyta > Magnoliopsida > Ranunculales > Papaveraceae > Papaver > Papaver bracteatum. The sequence goes on along the minus strand of JAJJWX010002261.1, from coordinate 1,293,588 downwards.
CTTCCTTCTTCACACCAAGGGGACTATACTGTTATACCAAGATGTCGTTCGGACTCATAAATGCCGGGGCTACATATCAGAGGTTGGTAGGCGACATGTTCGAAGACAAGATCCACGACACCATAGAAGTCTACATGAACAACATGCTGGTCAAGAGTCGCCGAGCTAAGGATCACGTCCGAGACCTTCGTGAAATTTTTCAGACGATGAGGAAACACAAGATGAAGATTAATCCCGCCAAGTGCGACTTTTGGGTTACATCGGGGAAATTCCAAGGATATATCATCACCCCCAGGGGAATAGATGTAGATCTCGAGAAGGTTAGGGCCGTTCTAGAAATTCCATCCCCCGCGACGGTAAAAGATGTGCAGAAGCTAAACGGTTGTATTGCAACATTGGGGCGATTTGTATCACGATCATCGTACAAGTGTAAGAGCTTTTATGATATTTTGAAGAAAGGAGAAAAATTTCAGTGGACGGATGCTAGCAAAGAGGCCTTTCAAAAGATCAAACTACACCTATCTAGTCTCCCGGTACTTCAGAGGCCCGAGCCGACAGAAATTCTTACCCTATACTTAGGGGAGACACCATATGCCCTTAGCGCAGTATAAGTGAGAACAGAGGGGAGTGTAGAAAAGCCAGTATATTTCATCAGCAAAACGCTAAGCCCGGCCGAGAAAAACTATACCAGAATGGAGCAAATGGTGCTGGTGCTGGCGCTAGCCGTTGCCGCTTCTAAACTCCGAACATATTTTCAAGCTCATCATATACAGGTACTCACTAAGTCGCCTATTGAAGCATCCTTGGACAGTGCGGGGCGATCAGGGAGAATCTCCAAATGGGGAGCCTTAATCAAACAATATGATGTGGTGTACGAAATGAGAACGGCGATCAAAGGACATGTGGTGGCCGATTTCTTGGCCGATTTCCTACTTAGTGATGAGGACGAGATTGAAGATGTACCGGGGATGACGGAGGAACAAGAGGAACCTGAGGACCTATTAGCCGCCAATAGTCCTACGCGATGGGAGGTTTTCGTCGATGGGGCGTCGAACAAGGAGGGATCAGGCCTCGGGCTAGTATTCACCACACCAAAGGGAAGGAAGATGGTACATTCATTCAGGTTAGAGTTCAAGGTGACTAACAACGTCACCGTGTATGAAGCGGTGATCCATTCTTTGCGGATAATCGTAAAAATGGGGCTGCACGAGGTCCGCTTGACTAGTGATTCCCAATTGGTGATCCGAAAAATTACGGGCAAATATGCTACACACGATCCTGTGCTGAAAAAGTATTGGGAACTCGCCCAATTTTACATCAACCAAATACCAAACATTAAATTCCATCACATTTGCCGAAAAGATAACAGACACTCGGACACTCTATCATACATCGCCTCACAGCTGGTAGACCCGAACATCGAAGGAATCCGTGTTATGCGACTCCTTACCCCTTCTATCCCGGAAACACCTGAAGTACGGATCGATGTGGCTATTAACATAGCCGAGCAATATAAAGAAGGCGATTGGAGAAAGCCGATACATCAGTACCTAGAGACAGGCGAGTTACCCAAGGGTCGGCCCGAGATAAATAAAATCAAAAGAAAGTCGGGCGCTTACGAGTTACGGGAAGGGATTTTATATAGGAAGTCTTACTTGGGACCACTCCTACGATGTTTGAGTAAAGAGGAGGGCCACATAATCCTGCACGAACTACACTATGGAGCGTCCGGAAATCATAGCTCGGGGAGAAGCTTATCGGCCAAGGCAAAGTCAATGGGTTACTTTTGTATGTACATGAACGAAGATGCAAAGGAAATGGCGAAAGCTTGTGAAGAATGTCAGCATTTTGGAAAGAAAATCCATGCTCCCGGAGTACCTTTGAACTCAGTTATAAGCCCATGGCCCTTCGCAAAGTGGGGGGTAGATATTGTCGGATCCTTACATGTAGGAACCGGGCAAAGGAAGTATTTTATCGTGGCCACGAATTACTTTACCAAATGGGTAGAAGCAGTTCCACTAAGACACATCCGAGACAAAGATGTTTTCAAATTTATTTGGGAACATATCATTTGCTGCTTTGGGGTCCCTGCATCTATCGTCTCTGATAATGGAAAGAAACTACAAGGTGAGAACATTGATCTCTTGTTCAACACTTACAACATCAGAAAGAGAAAAGCTACCCTGATTTACCCCCAGAGTAATGGGCAGGCCGAGATCACTAACAAGACTATCGCTGATAACATGAAGAAGAAACTGGATGGGGAATATGGCAATTGGTGTGAGGAGCTATATAACATATTATGGGCATACAGAACCACACGAAGGGAAGCTACGGGATTCTCTCCGTTTATGCTTACCTACGGAACCGAGGAAATCTTACCAACAGAAGGCATGATCCCTACCACAAGGACAAAAGCTTGGAGGCGAAACGTCTCGTTCGACCTAATTTTGGCTAAACTCGACGATCTGGAAGAAACAAGAGAAATGACGTTACAAAAAATGGAAAATTACCAAAGGAGGTTACAGTGAGAATACAATAAGCGCGTCCGACCAAGAGAATTTAACCCAGGGCAGCAGGTGTTGAAATTTCTGGCTGAATGGGAGCGAGACAAAAAGGGCGGAAAACTAGCACCAAAGTGGGGCGGGCCGTATATAATTGAATCTAAGGCGGGCGAGGGATCGTACCGGCTACTGCGACTCGACGGAACAAAAGAGCTCAAACCATGGAACATCAAGTTTTTGAAACTCTACCACCCTTGACGGGCGATACGGAAAAACGGTAAGCATACTTGTCTTCTATCTCTTTGAAACCGTGAGGGGTATGAGATAGGGCATGAGCGACTAATGGTCATTCGTATTCGGGGCAATGACAGTATGGAAGTTCCGAGGTGACTTACACTTAAATGGTAATTCGTACTCGGGGCAAAGCCAGAGTGGAAGTGCCGAGGTGACTTACACTCGAATGGGAATTCGTACTCGGGGAAAAGCCAGTGTGGAAGTGCCGAGGTGCCTTACAGTCGCATGGCTATTCGAAATCGGGGCAGTGGAAGTGTGCAAGTGACGAGGTAGCCTAAGGGTTATGGTGGTTGGAAACCAGTTCCAAAGGTTGTTAAGACGCGAGGTCTTCTCAGCTAGGTGGCCTACTTATATTTGAAAGGTCGCCCCCATCGCAGGTGGCCATGTCCACTTGCCCGAGATTGGTTGGTCGATAACCGCTCGGGGATATCGGGCCTAGAACTAGGTTGACTGGTACCCTTCCACTGAATCCAAAGAGATAGTGATGAGATACCCCAATCAGGACATGGCATTGTGCCCGATGACCCTCCTTGTTGGGTGTGTTCGACAGAAATGGTTAAAATACTAACTTGCTTGAACAATAATTGCAGGAATAACATGCGAAACAAAGGATAATTCGATTGTGTCATGCGTCTATTAAGAAATTACGGAAAATTTCATGCAACCATGCGAAACGAAGAATTTAACGAAAGTAAAACAAACAACATCGGCGACGCAGCACCCCCATGAAAACAAACAAGCAGTGTATCAGAAATAAAAAAGGGGGACAAGTGTTCAAAGCAATTTACAACCCGATGGATAGGGAAACTTAGTGACGCATCACTACAAAAGAGGAGTTCAAGCCTTCGGAGGAACAGTGTCGGCCTTCTTCTGTGCGACCTCGCGCCGCTTGTTCTCCACCCACGTCTCAATACCCGTCTGGACCTTCTCGTCTATCTCATCTGCATGGGCGACGCGTTCATCCTCGAGTTGTTGGGTAAGCTGAGAAATGTTTCCCTCGGCATCGGCTAGCTGGGAACTCAAATCGGCTTCGACCTGCTTCAACTGTCGGACCTCCAGGTCCAATTCACGAGAATGTTGTTATTCGCCTACAAGATAGCAACAAACGCAGGTTATTCATTTGAGTATGCTTTAGAAACTTCACAACTACAAAAAATAACCTAAGCCTAAGGAACTGCCTCAACGCGCCGTTCATAAGACCTGAAAGAGCCGGTAACACTGACTGGAGCGACTCTACGTATTTGGATAACTCATCTTCGGCCTTCGAAAATTTCACGGTTAACTCGTTGTAACATTGCTCATTGAACTCGTTACTAGGTAAGTACTTCTTATGCTCACTCCATTCGTCCATTAAACGATTACGCGACACCTGAAGCACTGAAAGCTGCGATCTACTCCATTCTAGCTCGCCCCTTACCTTATCAAGATCACTCACTCGGCCCAGCAGATCCCTATTGGCTCGCTCCACCACATCTTTATCCCTCAATATTCGTCGGCGGTCCTCATGAAGGTCTCGATTCTTCAATTGTAGAGCGTATACCCTTTGCTCCAAACTCGTGGCTAGAGCAGCGTTTTCAGCAGCAAGACGTTGAGAAGATCCCAAGTGAGCCCGCAAATTGTCTATATCTTCAGGATCATACTCAAACTGACGATATCCTTCTAGCTCGCCCTCAAGTTTTGCAATTTCCTCATCTTGGCGATCTATTTTGTCATCTTTGTTTTCCATTCGCCGACAGAGATTCTCCACTAAATCTTTTTCAATATCCCATTTTTTATTCATGATCCTAAACTCCGAAGCGGCGTCTATACCTATACTAGATACCTCGGCTAGAAGAAGGATACCTGACTCAGGATACTGGCACGATAAACTCAATCAACACAAGTTAAGGTTGCAAGAATAATAGTCTACCTTGAGCGTCGGCGAGTTTGATCTCCAACTCGCTCGTGAGACTCCTCTCGTTCTGCAATTGAAGTTGGAGAGATTCCAGCAGCTGCTTGTCTCTGTGATGATTGGCGGCAGCTAAGCGTACCCGGTTCAGGATCTAACACAAGTAAACGAGAGTAAATTGTAAGCGACAATAAGAATAGAAATCAGAAGGGGGAACCACTATGCTAAGACGAGTCGCTCACCACTGTGTCAAGAGTCTGGGCGATATCGCCATAGAGGGGCACCGTATTCAACATCTCTTCCTCAGTATACGCTCCAAAATCGGGTGAAGTAAGCGCACCCAAAGAGTTCATGATAGGTCCAGAGACAGTGAAGGAAGTTTCTGCGCTATACGATGACCCATCAGTGATCCTGGGCACACGAGGAAGTGTTACCGGTTCAACAGTGACAGTCTTCTCTACGTCGGGCGTCCCCTAGGGCTCCTGCTGGTCGCCCATCCCCTGCTCCTAGCCTTTGTCACCCGAGAATTCTCACCAAATAGCTCATCTTCATCGTAAAGTTCAATGACTGGGTCCCTTTTCGGCGGTGGATTAGCAACTTGCTTACCTCTGGGGGGATTACGCCTAAAAGGTGGGGGGTTAGCCTCATCAACTTCATCATCATCGTGCCGAGGTTTCTGCACAAGGCATTTCGTCAAAACATGTGAAGGCAAAAAACAGGGGCAAGTACATGTACTTATAAGAAATCATTGTGTTTGTTATCTTCCCCTGGTCTTCCTCAGTTCTTGTGCCAGCACCTCTCTTCCTAGACGATCCGGTAACCTTGGTGGAATCGACCTGAGATTTTTAAATAACAGCAAATGACCAGTTGACATCGAAGCTAGCAAGAAAGAAATCGAGGAAAGCAGGAGGAGACGCTAACCTTATCAGCCTTGTCATCATTAACTACCCAAAAAGAATAGGGCTCGGCAGGAAAAGAAGGCGACGGGAAACTACCATGTAGAATGGGGCCTCGGACGAGAAGCGGAACTCGGGGATAGATCGGGTCATTAGAATGGCGGGATCTCTTGTTAGAACTATGGACGAGATGATCGGCATCCAGCATCATCCTTTCAACACCCTCAGGCATAGTCCTGTGACGATGAGGACTAGCAGCAAAACCGGCAATATCACCCAAGTTTGAAGTACCAGCTCGATAGTTGGCAAGGAAGTTAGCAACGGTATATGCTGGAGCTTCCTCGGTCTTGTAGGTAGACCACTCGGCGTGGCTGGAAAGTATTGCCAGTCCATTGAAACAAAGCACGAGAGGGCTTGATCTAGGAAAGAATCTCATAATAAAAAGGGCTATCAGGGTTGTACAAGGGAAGACGAAGGCCTAGCTCTAATTGACCCTAAGTGATAACCACACAGTTAGCCGATTGCTCGTGCTTCTCCATATCGGACTTCTTCAAGAGGCTATTCCGGCCCGAGAGCAGGGTAACTTCGTAATTCTGAAGTTCGTACTTCTCCTTCAACTGCTCAATGAACTCTTAATCAGTGAGATCCTCCACCCTTTTCTCGGACCTGCACGAAATAGAAGGAGAATCATCAGGAAAGGTAGATTTCATCGCCCGATCATGATACTTAGAAGGACTCTCAAACGAAAATAGAGAAGCAAGGGAAAAAACATCAAACTCGGAAAAAAAAATCATCAACAGACCCTTTCTCAGTCATAGAGGGAGAAGAAGCCATTAACGTAAATAGTGCAGAACTTGGTTGTCGACGAAGAGAGAGGAGGCGACGAGTCTGTAACAACAACTACTGTAGCAATCAGTGAGGAAGAGAGGAAGGAAGAAAATCAAGAAAATAAGGGTTTCTATAAGCAAGGAGTGATGAAGAAATCTTGGAGAAAAGATTGCAGCGGCGGGGAACAGAAAGAGAAAGGATAAAGAAGAAGAAAGAGAAAAAGAAGCGGGCTATTTAAAGGGGAAGAGTTGTAACCTACGCCGACGGTTACATGTAATAAAGTGCAGTTAGTGGGGCATCGCAGGGCGGTATTTACGGCATGGACGAAGACGTGGGCAGTTAGGACGACGTTCTTCCACTCGTGTCTCCCACACGAGCGGAAGAAGGGGCATACATGTAGGTGTAAATTATCCACAGATCCAGGTGGCAACATCTTAAGCCTTGGTGCACCTAAAAAACGAAGAGACGCGAATCATAGAATGAAGATCAGCAGGCGCGAGATTTAAGGAGCCACGTGGATCGGGCGTGATCGCTCTATAGCTGCCGGACAAGACTTGACCCCAGGCTTCTGACAGAGTTGACAAGACATGACATGGTGGGTCAAACGAGGTGCTATGGTCAAATGGATAAGAAATTACGTGTCACATCGGCCAACTACAGAGGAGATAGACAAGACAGGCGACATCGTGCCAAGAGAACACCCAAAGAGGTCGGCTTGGAAAAGAGACAGGCGAAGGAATCAAGACACATCGGCCATATGCATAAAAGAAGGGACGACGTGAGTTGACCCGATCACAGAACTTCAGAATTGATGTAACATGACCAACACCCTAGTTTGGTTGTAGGTAATCTTTCCTATAAGTAGAGAGACTTGTATCCAAGAAGAGGTAGGTTGTAATTTGGAGAGAGAGAGAGAAACTCGAGTTTACACCAAGGAGAAGAGAGTGAGAAGTAAGTTCATTTTTGTAAGGAAATCCGACTAAGAGCAACATCTTTGTAACACTTTGAAGTAATAAGATTCACCCTTTCACCCCCGTGGACGTAGGTAATCATACCGAACCACGTATATCTTGTGTTCATTGTTGAGTGTTTACTTTCATTTACTTGAGTAGAAGGTTTGTATCCTTTGGATGTAGTTTGTAGTAAAATGCACCTACACTTATTTAGCAAAAATTATATTTATGTGAATAAATCACATTTTAACTTAGGCATGAATCATAAACACTTTAATATGGTAATCAAAAGTGTTTGGACCAATAGATAACTTGCCTATATAAAGAAACATCACCAACATGACCAAAAATCCCTTTTAGTCACGTACTGTGCCCAAGTTCGCGGACTCAAGATCCCATGGAACGTTTACTACTAATGAACTTAAATCACACATAACTTCATCGTTATAACTCGGAATTGAGTGATTCTTGGCTCGTTGAATTCACAAAATCATTCAATATAACATGGGATCCTTTATAGGGATAAAGGTTATTATCACCAAGGTCATGAATCAAATAACCTCAAGTATATATACATAAATGTACATTTACCGTCATTGGAAATGTTCCATAGAGTGACCATTTATCTCGATAGATTAGAAAGGTAGAATTGAACAAGAATCCAAATGAAATCAATCACATACCTTTGTTAATGAAGTACTTGTTGATGTCTTCTTGTAGTCTTCAATCTTCAATTTTCATCCTTTAAGGATAGCTCTGATTCAACTTCTTAGACCTAATCTAGTCCGAAACTATCTTTAGTATGCTAAATTAAGAATGCATTTTGACAACTAAAATTGATAACTAACTTGACATACCAACGCTAGTGGGTTCAACCGAGCTATGCTCTAACAATTAGTGTTTAGATTTGCTCAGAATCATGATTTGCAGAGCATTCAGTTCGAAACCCTAATTTTGATCAATTATTGATTCACTGAAAATCAATCACTGGGTGAAGGAGGGACCGACTACATGGGATGATGGATGACCATGTAGTGCCCAGGCACTCGAGTGAGCATGCACCAAAGTACTTTGTTGACCAGTTGGTGAAAGGATGATTAAATGCTGGTTTAATCATTTATGAAAATAGTGCTCGTCTGAGCGTTAGGTAATAAAACCTAATTATGGAGAGATGATGGACCGCCCAATGGGTGTGAAACCATCCCTTGGTGGTCATGGGACCAGCTGGTGGTCGATTGAGCAAATTCCAAGTTGGTTAAAAAGAGTTTGAACCCAACATGAACTGTTGAAAGCTAATTAGGTTAAAATTATGAAAGAGTGTGGGACCGGCTCATTGCAAGCCTATGGGCCGACCTTGGTCGGTCAAGGTGGCATTCCTGTGTCACCATATTTTCCGTGTATCAGTCCTGAGAATTTTGGTATTTTATGGTGCGCATATGAGCAATATTTTGGATTTTCAGAAGAGTTTGATCTTGGTTGAAACTCTCGATTTTGCTCGAATGAGCAAGTAGAACTTTTCTCGTGCGACCAATATTTTGATAATAGTAAAATAATAATATTTTAATATTAGCCGTGAGTAGCCTAGTCGGTCATGTGACCATTTGACTTTTTGTCTTTTTGATAGTTTGAACAATATTTGTGAAAAACGAAGGAGTTTCATGAGATGAATGAAATAATAATAAGAAGAAAATATGGGATAATAGGGTGTGGGACCGGACACAGCTAGGTCATGGTCGGCCGTCCAAGTGGCCCAATCTCGTGACTCCTTTCCCTATTTTTTATTATTTTTTCATCGTTTGAAGGAAAATATGGAGAAACTAAGAGTTTTGCTCAAACAAGGAAATTCGCTCGAATGAAGGAGTTTTCATGAAATTAGGAAAAATAATAAAATAATGGGATAGGCGTGGGGACATCCACGACGGCATGACCAGCCGACCAGTAGGCCCAGTCCGCTAGGCGCCTCTTTTATTATTCCATTAATATTATTTTTCTCCCTATTTTGCATAGGTTTCCTCGTTCGTCCATATTTTTGAATGCTCGTTCGTGCTTTTGGGTGCTCGTCTGTGCATTATTGCTAAATACACTCGCACTATTTTCTCGGGGCTTACTCGGTGGTGGCCCAGATGCCCGATCAGTGAATATTTATTACTAATTCATGAAATTCAGGTGAGAATCAGTCATGAAACAGAGTAGTAAAATAAATTGAGTATCTATTACTAATCCATGGAATTCATCTGAGAATCAGCCGTGGATCATAGTAATGAGATATAATAGATTATTTTCTAGGAATTCAGTTGATGAATGACATGCTAATTTAACCTATTTGCAGAATTGAGATATGAGATAATTGAAGCATCATACTCGTTCTGAGGGGGGTGTATAGTCAGGGAACAACGAATAGCGTGACATCCCGAAGGCGTTAGGATATGTACTAGCATGCAATATATCTATGAGCCTCCCAATCATTAAGATATTATATACACGGTATATCTACGTAGTTAGGGAACAACGAGTAACGTGACGTCCTGAAGGCATTAGTCCCTTGTTTATGGGTAAAATCATTTCTGGCGATTTTGGTAAATTCGGTAGGAGAGTGAGAAACTGGTTTAAACCCTAAACAAATATGCTACACGTGAGCACTTTCTAGATTCGAGAGATCAATCTATACAAGTCCGGCCTAAACCAAGAAATGGACGTTCCAGACTTGCTTCGGTCACAAAGTGTAGGAGAAGGGTTGATTTGGGGAGGATAGCGAAGAAAGGTGATGAGACCAGAGAGTTCTGGTTGGGTAGTGTCTCGACTTGTATCAGAAAAAGTAGAAACTTAGGAAGCTTGCAAGAGATGGAAGCTTTTTGGGTGAGCTTGCAAAAGTTACTTTCTGATAGTGTTGTATTTTTCTCTTGACCAAGACTTGTTGTCTGGTAGAAAATAGGTGAGACCTATTTATACAAGTTGAGATTGAAACGTACCCTGGCCTCATTACTGAAGGAAATAAAAGGTAGTTAAATGGGAGGAGGTGGTAACCGGCGTGTTTAAGAGTGAAAACGTTTTTCACTTTATTTCCCCATTTAATTGACTGCTTTTATTCCTTTTCATGCTTTCTTAATACGAGCGTAGTGTACGCTGCATGCTGTGACCTCCAAACCAAAACCCTGAGAAAGCATCCCCAGTTTTGTGTTGATGTCTCGAGAGTTGGTTGCACTTTGGGTTCAAGTGGCAATGCCAAGCTGCTAGGGGAGCGTGTGGCATGTGCCAATGGCATGTGTGGAATGCCTTGACCGCAAGTTACACCTTGAATGTAAGTGTTAATGCCAAAGATGCTAGGGGAGCGTGTGGCATGTGGAAATGGCATGTGTGGAATGGCTTGGTAGTAGGTTGCACATTGAGTGCAAGTGGCCATGCCAAAGCTGCTAGTGGCGTGTGTGGCATGTGCCAATGGCATGTGCGGAATACCTTGGTGGTAGGTTGCACGTTGAGTGCAAGTGGCCATGCCAAAGCTGCTAGTGGCGCATGTGGCATGTGCAGAATGCCTTGGTGGTAGGTTGCACGTTGAGTGCAAGTGGACATGCCAAAGCTGCTAGTGGTGCGTGTGGCATGTGCCAATGGCATGTGCGGAATGCCTTGATGGTAGGTTGCACGTTGAGTGCAAGTGGCCATGCCAAAGTTGCTAGTGGCGCGTGTGGCATGTGTCAATGGCATGTGCGGAATGCCTTTACCGCAAGTTACACTTTGAGTGTAAGTGGCAATTCCAAAGATGATAGGGGAGCGTGTGGCATGCCAATGACATGTGTGGAATGCCTTGGTCGCGGGTTGCACTTTGAGTGCAAGTGGCAAAGCCAAAGCTGCTAGGGAAGCATGTGGCATGTGCGAAATGCCTTGGTCGCGGGTTGCACTTGGAGTTCAAGTGGCAATGCCAAGATGCTAGGGGAGCGTGTGGCATGTGCGACTTGGTAAGGAAAGTTGCTAGTGGTGCGTGTTGGCATGTGCCAATGGCACGCACGGCCACTTGGGCCTAGGTTGCACGGTTTGCAAACCTAGGGCGCGGGCGCCACTTTGGTATGTACTAATGGCATGGCGTCTTGGAAAGTGGCTAGCGGTGCGTGTTGGCATGTGCCAATGGCATGCACTACCATATTGGCCTAGGTTGCACGGTTTGCAAGCCTAGAGCGCGGGCGCCACTTTGGTATGTACTAATGGCACGACGGCTTGGAAAGTGGCTAGCGGTGCGTGTTGGCATGTGCCAATGGCACGGACGACCATATTGGCCTAGATTGCACGGTTTGCAAGCCAAGGGTGCGGGCGTTACTTTGGCATGTGCCAATGGTATAGCGGCTTGGAAAGTGTCTAGCGGTGCATGTTGGCATGTTCCAATGGCTCGCACGACCATATTATCCTAGGTTGCACGGTTTGCAAGCCTAGGGCGCGGGCGCTACTTTGGCATGTGCCAATGACATAGTGGCTTGGTATGGAAAGTGGATAGCATAGCTAGGGCAAAGGCAGAGTGCGTTTGGCATGACGCGGCTAGCTTGGGATAGGTGTGGCTGGCATGATTTGCCTTTGGCACGGAGGTGCAGCTAGCATGGTTGGCATGCTTTGGCGTGTTTGGTTTGACTAGCATAGCTAGGGCCAGTCAGAGTGCGTTTGGCATGGCGCAGCTAGCTTGGGCTAGGTGTAGTTGGAATAATTTGCCATTGGCACGGAGGTGCGGCTAGCATGGTTGGAATGCTTTGGCGCGGTTGGTGTGACTAGCATAGCTAGGGCCAAGGCAGAGTGCGTTTGGCATGGTGCGACTAACTTGGGCTAGGTGTGGCTGGCATGATTTTCCGTTAGCACGGAGGTGCGGCTAGCATGGTTGGCATGCTTTGGCGCGTTTGGTGTGGCTGGCATGATTTGCCGTTGGAACAGGGGTGCGGCAAGCATGGTTGGCATGCTTTGGCGCGGTTGGTGTGACTAGCATATCTATGGCCAAGGCAGAGTGCGTTGGGCATGGCGCGGCTAACTTGGGCTAGGTGTGGCTGGCATGATTTGCCATTGGCACGGAGGTGCGGCTAGCATGGTTGGCATGCTTTGGCACATTTGGTGTAACTATCATAGCTAGGGCCAAGGCAGAGTGCGTTTGGCATGGCGCGGCTAGCTCGGGCTATGTGTGGCTGTCATGGTTTTCCATCGGCACGGAGGGGAATTAGGGTTATGCTCGTTGTAACCCTAATTTGAAAAAATACCCCCCATTAATTACTGACTATATGCATTAAGTGTTCTAATAAATGTGTCACCGGTGACATTAGGTTATTCGGGGTTTTATGATTTTGCCCTTTGTCTAAAAACCACCATCAACATTAAGTCCCCTGCCTAGCTCGGAACAGGAGCTTTGTTGCGAGGTAAGCATAAGATGGTGACAAACTAGCAAATCGTAAAGAGAATTGAGGAGGCTTGTCTGACCTTTTTATAGATTGGATTTGGAACCCTTGCCTCTAGCAGTTTTGCACAAATCGGGAGGCTGGCACGATTGGGAAGTCAGCATCATTGAGAGACAGGAAGCTGAGCGGCATTGAGAAGTTGACGCGAGTTGGGAAATTGAGAGTGCTAGCTGGTGGGACCTGAGCAAGGTGGGGAAGCTGAGCGTGCTAGCTGGCGCGACTTGGGCGGTTATTGGGAAGTTGGCGCAATTGGTGGGACCGGTGCAATTGGGAGACTGGAAAGTTAAGCGCGAGCTTGGTGGGACCGGTGCAAACAAGGAGGGAGTAGGTGTTTCGACATATAGCAACGTTTCCTTATTTTTCCTTTATTCACACGCGGCTTCAATCAGGGCATCATCCATGCTAAAAATCTGGAAGCGTTATGTCTCTCATTGTTTCCTTTCCATTTTTAAGGCTTCGTATTCATACCCAGCGCAATTGTACCGGCTCCCTTGTTTGAGAAAAGGTTCTTCTTGTTGAGTTTCTCTCTTTGTCATGCCATACAGAGACGAATCATCCTTTAACCGGACAGGTTCCCAAGGTGAAGGCGCGAGGTCTGACTCTTGCAAAAGCATCCCGACTAAGGTTGTTTGGGCTAAAAAGATCATACCGGTGTGTTTTCTTCTTCTTCTATTTTCATGTTATCCTCTTTTATATGTGTATAAATAGGATGAAACTTGATCATTTTCCCTATTTTTGCAGTGTATGATGGGATCCTCCAGGGATGATCACGCCCTTAACTCTTCGGAGAAGGACTTCAGAATTGGCGGAGATCGGTCTTATTCTCTTGAGGAGGCATTGGCTGGGATTGGATCTCTATTCCATGAAGCTACGAAATCATTAAGGACCTCCCTTCCATCTATCCCCATGAAGTACAGGCGCATGCTCGGACTTTTTTGGGTTCAGGGAGAATGAAGGAGGGGCGAGAAAACGGGGAAGAACCTTGGCATATTGAGAAGTTCCAATGCGATAAAGCTTTTCCTCGGCCCAGGTATGGGGCGGATCGAACTGTTTCTAGGTTGAAGCGACGGAAAAACAAACATGTGAAGCTCTTGGAGGAGGGCGCCATGGTTCTTTATTTTGATGCGGATGAATCAAAAAAAATTCTTCGAAGTGTCAACGAGAAAACCTTCAAAGGATCATCTGACAAAAACGAAGTAGCCTTCGAAGTTGACGCTAGAGGTGTTGTTGGCGATACCGGAGGGGTCATGGTGGCATATGCTGGATCGATCGTCGGGGTGGACACTGATACTGCTGTGGTTGCTTCGGGATGGGATGTCGAGGTTGTTTCTGATAACACCGTTGAATGGAACCTTTGTTGTCCGAGGGATTGCTGGGGGAAGTGCTTGAAGATAGCCTTGACCGAAGGTATTTGTGCTCCATCCTTCGAGGGCTAGTTCCTCCTTTTTTTTGTTTCTGTTAGCTGCTTAGTTCCCCTGATGTCTCTTTTTTTCTTCGTAAACTCATCTTTACCTTCTTCTTCATCAGTCAACATTTTAATTTATATATATATTTTTTTTTTGAAAGAGGTTGTGGTATGATGGCTCTGTAATGGTTTTTCTGGGTTAATCTGATGCATTTCTCTAATATCTGGAGAACTTATTTGGAAAGAGATGTATTTATTCTCTTTTTTTTTTACGGGAAAAGGAATCCCAAAGGAAAAATACAAACGGTGTATTCATCTTGTGGGGAATACAAATACTAAGAGGAATTGTAAAAGGAAATACTAAAAAGGGGGAGTGACTGGGAAGTACAGCATTTTAGGTATTGGAGGCCTCGAGCCATCGCGAGTGAATTATCATGCCTTCAGGTGTGTCTGCGTTGATGAGCTTGCAGTATCCTCCCAAAAGGGTGTCCGCCACCAGATACATCTCGTATTCTCTTCCATTGGGCGAATCAGTTTGAATAGCCATTTTTACTGTCATCCTCCCAAATTGAAATTAGCTTTCCTTAACCACTACATCTCCGATTGAAAACGGGTTCAGAATCGTGCCAACGTTTGAGTCTTGGCTTTGTTGGCTTCAATTGAGGTTTCCAAGCTTTTTGCAAAGTGGTCAAATGGTCTAGTGCCCCATTCACATTTCTTGACAGCGTCCGTGCCAATAATTGCGCCGAGTCCCCATGACAGAATGGGGGGAGGAATGACTGGTTGCAGAAAAGGTTGCTCGGTCAGACCTACTTGCATTTGAAAACCATGAGCTAGCGCCAGCGGGTCCTCTCCAGATGTCTAGGTTCCTTTGATAGTTTGTCGATGCAATAACCAGTGGGATGATTTGTTGGAAGTTCCTTCGGGCGTGGGCGTCGGCATAGGGTGCACATCTAATTTCGCTTTGTTGTCGAGCACCCATAAGTGTCCCAATATCATGTCATGACCCAGTTCTTTGATAATGTGGAATTTTCTATACGTTATAGAATCTCCCACCCTGACCTCTAGGTTGATGTAGCCATGCGCGTTCAGAGCTTCTCCTCTCGAGTTCTTAATCACAGACTGGGAATAGGTAGCGTCTTTCTTTGTAAATCCTACTGCCTTTAGTGTCTTGAAAGTAATGATGTTGAGGTCAGAGGTCGCGTCGATGAGCGTGTTGTAAAATTCTTTACCTCTTAAATGGGACGTGGTCAGCAATACCCAGTTCTCCCTTTTGGTTCCGCCTATTTGGAAAGATTGGGCCCATGGCGTGGTTTCCGAGGAGAGAAAAAGTCGTTTTCCGGATACAACACGATTGAGAGTTGCGAAAATATCTTGGCGCTGCACCTTGGAAAGATAGAGAATTTCACATATATGATGCATCATGGATTGTATAATCTCGTGCACGGAGTCCCCAGAGGACCCGCAGTTTCTTATTGGGAGTGGGTCTCGATGCACTCTCTCGATTCCTAGTTGGAGTTCTCCCGCTTCTATCCTTTGTTTGAAAATATGCTTTAGTCTGTTGTAATCGCTGGTTGGGTGGTGAACGAACCTGTGGTAATGGAAGTACTTGGGGTTCGCCATATCATCCTTAGTTGTTGGACGTCTGGGAGGTGGCAATCTGATAACATCATCTTGAACCCAGGCTTCTAGGAGGTCAATCACCTCCTCGATGGGAAATGGGAAATCAAGGGTATTTCCTTCGGTCTCGTGATGTTGCATGGGAGTTTTAATGACGGTTTTCCGTGGCAGGGGTTCCCGTTGCGCCGGCGCTTCAAGTTTTGGTTGGTGGCCCATAGTTGGAGCCTTTCTTTTTCCCCTTTCGTTTATTATGTTCACGGAGGATGAGCCGGCATTAAATTGCTTGCTGATGAGGCGTCTATTCCCGCGAGTTTCACGCATGTCTTCGGTTCGAGTTGGCCTAGTTTTTTCCAGTAATGCCGTTGCTGTCGTTGCGGATCGTCTGGCGGCTTCATGAAGTTCGGAGAAAGTTTGGAAGCGTAAGTTCTCTAGCAAGGCCCGATAAATAGGAACCATACCATTGATGCACGCGCTCACCAGCTGTTGCTCGGTCACGTTTGGGTTGTGACAGTCGAGTGCTTGAACCCTGAACCTTTTGACGAAATCATTCGGATGTTCGTTATCCCACTGGTACATTCTTCCGAGGTCCGAGAAAGTAACTTGTTCATACACGAAGAAGTATTTCTTGTAAAACGCAGTGACCATGCTACTCCAGTTGGGAATGCTTTTTGGCGGGATGTTGTTGTACCATGTATACGCCCTTCCAGTAAGTGGTTTTTAGAATTCCCTTAAATGAAGAACGTGATTATATTCATGTTCACCTAGGGATTCCAGGAAACGAGAGACATGCTCATGTGCATTCTCGGTACTATCGTACAGGGTAAATTGAGGAAAGGAGTACCCCCTTGGAAGAGGGATTCTCTGCATTTCGGATGGTAAGGAGGTTGGTGATGATGTATGTCCAATTTATCATTCTTGATTCGGTTGTGGAGAAGTTGTTCCAGATCTTATCGTGTGATGAAATTAGACGACTTATTTCTTTCCAACGAGATTCTAGCGTGAGTATCCTCGTCCGTGGAGGCGAGATCCGCCGAGGTGCTGGTGTCGGGGTTGTTGGAGACATTCCTAAGCGGCTCTAGGGGACGTGACTCATGTGTTAGTCGTTCTGTCAGGGTCTTGAGAAAAACAAGTACCTCTTTCTATGTTGAAACCATATCCGTCTGGGCTCTGGAGAGAATCTCCTGTCGTTCCATCAAATCAGCGATGGTGACATAAGGACGGTTTCCTCTGGTCCCTACGGTCTCTCGTCCCGTCGGTGGGGTGATAGGTGTGATAAACACCTAATTTTATATCTAGTATTTATGCTTTCTTTGAGAGTTTACATGTAAATTATGTATCTTATGTGTGAGTTTGAGTTATTAGATACTTTGGAGTCATACAGAGCAAAAGAATGAGAAAACGTCTATTTGGAGCGTAAAGTGCAAAAAGTTATTTCATAGGCAAACACAATCTGGAGACCGGTAATGGTTAAGGGGCAACTCTCTTGGAGGAGCATTAAAGGCAGACTATCTGAGGTTAAGGGACTGCCAACTTGGTCATCCTTATCATAATTGACCAGGTACCAATAACAATCCCCTACCTATAACCCTGGAATTTGGAGAAGGGTTTTCTTTCGTCTCTCAATCATTTAGTCCCTGAAAGAGAAGAGTTAAAAGCAATGGCTGCCGTTATTAGGATCGAGAACCATTTTGATGAAATTCAGAGATGAAATTGAATGGGTCTCGATCTGAAGTTGTTGCAGTCAAGATTCAGTGGATTGAGATGATAACGGGGTTTGTGGATTACATATCAAGATGGTTCTGTGAAATTACAGATGGAGACATAAGAGATTTACGGTGGTCTGTGGTGAAGATTAAATAGATAGAACCGATGTTGTAATACTCAAAGAACAGAATGGAAAGAATGGGTTCAGCCGTGGAAGAATTAGAAGCAGGAAAGATGATGAATCGAGACAAAATTGTGAATTAGGGTCTCAGAAAATGCAACTAGGGTTTTGGAGAAATTGAACAGATGATTCCGATATTGGAGAATCGAAGGTAAGGTGGTGTTGTTACTGCTTCATGGGTTCAAGGTATTGAGATGAATTAGATGACTGAGGGCACCAAGAAGATTTGAATTGATGGATTTTAAATGGGGTTCTGCTTAATGGGTGATTGCAGGTGCAACTTTTGTGTGATGCAGTGATTGTCTCAGATATGATCTGGGATTAGTGGTTTGAGTGAAATGTATTGATTTGAATGGTTTACAGGCTATGATGCTGGTGAAGGCAAGTGTTGTTGCTGCAATGGAGGGAATCATTTGATTGTAAAATGAAAGGGTTTTCAGGGTAGAGATGAATTGGTTTCTTCTATGGATTCAAGGCTATGATTCTGGTGGTGCAAAGAATTAAGATAGTGGTTTGGTTGAATGGGTTTTGTTTGAAAAGAAGGGAAGTTCCCTGGAAGATCTTGGTGGTTGAATTCATTATAATTTCAGGGTTAGATGCATGATTAGGACAAGGTTGATCCACAGGGAGATGGCAGTGGCTTGAGATAGTGTTGTTGGTGCAAGTGTTGCAGCTATGTATTGCAGAATACAAGAAGAAAAGGAGTTGAGCTGCTGGTGGTTGCTGGTCTTGAGAAGCTGAAGCTAAGAAGTGCAGCTGGAGTGAGGCACTGGTGGCGAAATTCCTGCAGAATGGGTTGTTGCATTGCACAAATGCAGTGGAAATGGTATTACAGGCGATTGTAGGGTGTGAACTTGAAGCAGTTGGGGCTGGTGATTGTCATGGTATGGGAAATGACAGTTTTGGTGGTTATAATGGGTTTGTTGCTGTGTAATAGTGAAATGGAAGCGCTGCAATAGATGTATGCTAGGAAAATTATTGTAGGGAGATGGCGAGCAGTTGGAAGAGGTAGCCTTATGGCATGAGCATTGCAGGTTTGAGCTGAAATTCTATAAGCTGCAACAATGGTTGGCATTATTGGTTTGATCTTGCAGTGAATTAACTGGTGCTCTAGAGAGTAATGCAGTGCAGTCTGGCTGAGAGATTGCAGGTATTGAAGTTGAAATGGGCAAATATGTTGGGAGTTGTTTGTGACTGAATGTGTTACAGGGAAGTGTGTTTGGTGTTGCAAGAGCTAGTGCAGAGTACATGGACTGTGTTGGGAGTGAGATTAAGAAGTTGTTGTGTTGCAACAGAAGTGTGCTGGGAAAAAGAAGGTCGCAGTCAAGAAGATGTAGTTTCCATTGGTAGTTATGGGTTGTGTATGAAGTTAAAGATCGCAGAGAAGCAGAAGGGAAAGAATGGAAGCTGCAGCTGGTTGAGTTCTAGATTGCAGGTGCATGAATGAGTTTGTGTTGTGCAGTCAAAATCAATGGAGATTGAAGGGGAGGACTCGAAGTAGGAAGGACTTGGTTGGGAACTGACCAGAGAATAGACACAACTCTGCCATATTTTCTTACTGGCGATTTAACTCGGTGATTCGCCGATCCAACTCAGTGATTAAGACGTACTCAGACGAGTCAGACCAGCTGAGTTAGTAGCTGACTCTCTCCTCCTTTGACCCAGATGACTAACGAAGACCGTTATCTTGACCATTGACTTTGACGGTCAGTGAAGGAATATTCCGTCGACGGAGAAGCATCTCAGTTAGCCGGCGACGACTTTTCTTGCCGGATTCTGGTCAACTTCCGGCGAAAACCCTGTTTTCCGGCAAGCGTTTTTGGACAAAATTTTCACATGGGTATTTTCCACACATGGGATTGGTGGACCACTTGGAGATGGACTTTGAAGGCTAGACCTAATTTTGGAACAAGAAGAACTATAAAAGAGAAGACTTTTCTCAAAACACAATATCTTTTTTATCTTATATCATATCTTTTATCTTATATCTCTTCTTCTACTTTTGTTCTAGGGTTTAGTAACATGATAGTGTTTCTTTTTGTTCTTATTATGAACTCCATGAACATGTGCTAGAGTTTTATTATTGGTTATGGAATAGTTGGATTTCACAAAGCATGATTCTTTGATTCAATATATTAGTTTTGTCTCGTATTTATCATTTACGATTCTCTGAAAATATAGTTACATGATTTGATTGATTGTTTTGTCAAGTTGCAAATTGGTAGAACTTATAATTACATCTATTGCTAGTTTAGGGTTTATTATACATAAAAGTGATATTCATTGAATACAAGTAGCATAAATATGATTATAGTTTGTAGTGATATATTCTTATGATCATATGTGAATCGTGACCTTTGTTAAATTGAATTAGTGCGCTTTCCACGTTCAATTGCTTTGATTGGCCTGATTTCATAGAACTTAATGCATCTAGGGAATTAAACTTGATTAGTGCTTTTACACGTTAGGTTGTTCTCTTAGATAGAACTCATACTCGCATATTTTAATGTGTTTGTTGATGACAAAAGGAGATTAGCGGGATATTCTTGCGATCAAGATATTCTAAGGCTTTTGATAAAAGTTAATATTTAAATATCAATTCTAGTTATTGTGAATGAAGATGACTCCTTAACCAATATTCTCACTACCTTGATTTGCTTGTTATTTTTTATTGTTTTGCTTTTATTTTATGTTAGTATATAAAAATCATAAAAATACCTGGTGTTTTATATAAGGAACCGAAAATATATTGACAACCTAGACCTCTCTGTGGGATCGATCCTTTCTTGCCCTTGCTATATTTATATTTTGAGTAGTAAGAAAGTGTAAATTATTTTTGACGCATACGGCAGCGATCAAATTTTGGCGCCGTTGCCGGGGAGGCAACGGTTGTCACTTTTTTTTGGTTTCTTTTTTTTTGTTTTTAGTTTTGTTTCTTATTTTAGTTTTTCTTATGTTCTGATTTTTAACATAGTTTCGAGAACTCTTGTTTCAGGTACCATTCTATAGACGGAGCATATTGGAACAATGGGTACGGTTATCAACCTCAACAACAATATGACAACTATCACCCTTATGGGGAGTACAATCAAAACCAATCCTTTGGTTATGGTCAATACTCCACGTACCCTTTGAGTTATTCTCATACATTCCAACCTTCTTATGGTGGGTATGTAAGTGAGCAACCACAAGGAGGGGAGAGTAGTTGTGCTTCTCTTAATATTTCCTCGAGTATGGTAGATGAGATGCAACGATTTATGGTGAGCATGGAGTCAGTTTGTAAACAACCAAGCATGGAACCAATTTCATCGACCGAATGTGCTCATAGTATGTTTGGCCCAATTTATGATCGTAGTTATGATCATTCACCCATTCAAAGGGAAAATAATTGGCCTAGTAATACTGAAGTAAGTAATTCTACTTTTTCTTTGTCGAATGAGCTTTACCAACAAATGGAATGCTATTTTCAAAATTTGAATGGATCACTCCAAGAGATTCAAAAAGGTGTTTCCAATTTAAGACAAGGGATTGAAGAATACAAAGAGGACATGCAAAATTCTGCGAAAGACCAATCTTATGTTAACTATGATAGTGACAATGATTATGAAAATACATCTCTTGAACCAATTTATGGTGACATCCCCGAGGAATATACAATGGAGACTTTTGGCGATCAAGGTGAAGTTGAAATGGAATATGATGACACTAGTGTAGCTTACTCAAGCATTAATCTTTATAACGATCAAGAACCTATTAAAAAGGTAGAGCTTGAGGATGATGCAATGAGTGTTCTAAAGAAATTCCTTATGGACAGACTTGAATCCGCAGTGGAGTATGTTCCTTACAACAAAGAGGAGTATGTTGAGAATGTGACCGTTATGACCAATATTGTGGAAGACCCAATTGAGATTGCATATGATTGTAATGAAGATGTTTATGTCGAGACTTTGGTTAAGGCAGAAACGGATGAAGAATGGTTGCAAGGTTTGATAGAGGACCATGATATACAAGAGGTGAATAATTCACTTGAGTTTTTCAAGGATGAAGAGGATTTCGTGCTAAAAGAGATTGTGAGAGGTTTGTCTAACCCTTTGCATATTGTTTCTTCTCCTTCACCTCTTATTGGTTTAAATATATGTGCTTCGAAAACATTGTTGAATGACTTTGTTTCTCGATTTCCTCCATTAGAGAAGCTTGATTCTCCTACTATGCAGGTTTGTGAACAAGACACCATAGAAGTACCCGACTCCTATATTCTTTATGCACTTTCAAGTGTGGACAAGAATAAGTGTGGGGGAAACTCTTATCGGTTAATAGCTTAAATTATGTTTTCTTGTAATAATATTTGTGTGAAGCAAGTGTTTTCAAAACAGGTGCTATGGGTGGATCCCAAACTTTTCCGATTATTGGTGTATGGGGAATTCAACTTGCATGTCGGGCTGACGACTTTAAACCAAGCGCTAATGGGAGGCAACCCACTGGTTTTGTGTATCTATCTCTATC
This sequence comes from Papaver bracteatum, assembly GCA_023529315.1. Taxonomy (NCBI): domain Eukaryota; kingdom Viridiplantae; phylum Streptophyta; class Magnoliopsida; order Ranunculales; family Papaveraceae; genus Papaver; species Papaver bracteatum. The sequence goes on along the minus strand of JAJJWX010002261.1, from coordinate 1,271,395 downwards.
TTTTTCTTTTATTTTTAAGTCTTTTATCTTTATTTTCTTATTTTGGATATTTGCATATCAAAACTTCAACTTTTAGATATTTTTGAACAATTTAGAATAAACACTAGCCTTTCTAAGTAGATGGAATTTTTTCTTAGAGGTGAGGTGTATATATTGGCTGAGTTGGGATTAGATACCAACTAAATAGCTTGTTTAGTGTTTATCCTCTATTGTTCCGAAATAGCTATGAGTTGGAGTAATGAGTTTTTATCATGCATTTTATTTTCTTATTGTGTATATATATCATGTTATGAATTTCCCATCTTGAACTTTACTTTGAATGACTAAATTTTACATTAAGGACAATGTAAAGTTTAAGTGTGGGGGAGTGTTCTCATATAGAGTTTTTAGCCTTGTTATTTTTTCCCTTGTGTTCGTATAAAAAAAAATCAGAAAAATAGAAAAACCAAGAAAAAATTGTGATTTTTGAACTCCGAAATCTAGAAACTTGTGCCTTTAGTATGACACCATTAGTGGATGGAACCATCTTGGCTGCAGGATTTGAGGAACCCATTAACTAAAGGGACGAACATAGCTCATAAATCACAATTAATATGATAGTTGTTACCATATCTCGGAATATCACCATATCACATTCAATTATTTTTTTTCCATATTTTTTCTATTGTTCTCTAAGTGCTTTGGTGGGTCACTAAACATTGAATTGTTATTACTGCTAGGATGAAATAGAGTGATTGAGTTGCTAGAAAGAAAAAGGAAAAAAAAAAAGACCGACCAATTAGACCAAACGGAATAAAAAGACACTTGGATAGCAGTATGTGTGAAACATTGTCCCTGTCTCCGTCGCCTAAACAAGCGTGGAATGCAGGATCCAAGGCAACTATCACATTCTTGCTGACAAGAAGCGTGCGCTTGGATCCAAAAGATCTAATCATGCTGTCTAAAAAAAAAAGTGAAAAAGTGAAAAAGAAAAAAGAAAAGAAAGTATTATATTGGTTGAATAAAGTCACTCTTGGTTCCCTTGTATATGCCAGTGAGTTGATGTAGAATTCATACCAGTAGCTCAATCCAATAGGATGCATAGGTTCATCTTGGCAGTGACCTTCAGACAGATATGGGAAACATCGATCACTTGTGAACATTCGCCAACATCTACATCTATATCCATCTTCTTAATATTTTCATTGTGATTGTGGTTTGTTAGTTTCCGAGTATTGTGGCTTGTTCGACTATCTAATTAAAGCTTTATTTACTAATATATGAATTAAATTTGTGCAAGGTACCTCCTCTTGTAGTCATTTTGGATTCGTTCATTGATTTGTCACAAATAAACGGAGTTGGAAAAATAGGTTTTGTAGGTAGACCTCTTGTAAACCTTCACGAGACTATAACTCGTCCACTAGGGACACCTAGGGGTTTAAAGGCTTGTTATTTATGCTAAAATTAACCGTAGCCTCGACGACACGGAGTTGTATGTATGTTTTTGTTTTGTTTTGTTTGATTTGCTCGAGGACTATCAAAGTATAAGTGTGGGGGAATTTGATAGGTGTGATAAACACCTAATTTTATATCTAGTATTTATGCTTTCTTTGTGAGTTTTCATGCAAATTATGTATCTTATGTGTGAGTTTGAGTTATTAAGTACTTTGGAGTCATACGGAGCAAAAGAATGAGAAAACGTCCATTTGGAGCGTAAAGCGAAAAAAATTATTTCATAGGAAAACACTATCTGGAGCCCGGTAATGGTTAAGGGGCAACTCTCTTGGAGGAGCATTAAAGGCAGACTATCTGAGGTTAAGGGACTGCCAACTTGGTCATCCCTTATCATAATTGAGCAGGTACCAATAACAATCCCCTACCTATAACCCTGGAATTTGGAGAAGGGTTTTCTTTCGTCTCTCAATCATTTAGTCCCTGAAAGAGAAGAGTTAAAAACAATGGCTGCCGTTATTGGGATCGAGAACCATTTTGATGAAATTCAAAGATGAAATTGAATGGGTCTCGATCTGAAGTTGTTGCAGTCAAGATTCAGTGGATTGAGATGATAACGGTGTTTGCGGATTACATATCAAGATGGTTCTGTGAAATTACAGATGGAGAAATAAGAGATTTATGGTGGTCTGTGGTAAAGATTAAAGAGATAGAATCGATGTTGTAATACTCAAAGAACAGACATGGGAAGAATGGGTTCAGCCGTGGAAGAATTAGAAGCAGGAAAGATGATGAATCAAGACAAATTTGTGAATTAGGGTCTCAGAAAATGCAACTAGGGTTTTGGAGAAATTGAACAGATGATTCTGGTATTGGAGAATCGAAGATAAGGTGGTGTTGTTACTGCTTCATGGGTTCAAGGTATTGAGATGAATTAGATGACTGAGGGCACCAAGAAGATTTGAAATGATGGATTTGAAATGGGGTTGTGCTTAAAGGGTGATTGCCGGTGCAACTTTTGTGTGGTGCTGCGATTGTCTTAGATATGAACTTGGATTAGTGGTTTGAGTGAATTGTATTGATTTGAATGGTTTACAGGCTATGATGCTGGTGAAGGAAAGTGTTGTTGCTGCAATGGAGGGAATCATTTGATTGAAGAATGCAAGGGTTTCAGGGCAGAGATGAATTAGTTGCTTCTATGGCTTCAAGGCTATGATTCTGGTGGTGCAAAGAATAGAGATAGTGGTTTGGTTGAATGGGTTTTGTTTGAAAAGAAGGGAAGTTTCCTGGAAGATCTTGGTGGTTGAATTCATTATAATTTCAGGGTTAGATGTATGATTAGGACAAGGTTGATCCACATGGAGATGGCAGTGGCTTGAGCTAGTGTTGCTGGTGCAAGTGTTGCAGCTATGTATTGCAGAACACATGAAGAAAAGGAGCTGAGCTGCTGGTGGTTGCTGGTATTGAGCAGCTGAAGCTAAGAAGTGCAGCTGGAGTGAGGCACTGGTGGAGAAATTCCTGCAGAATGGGTTGTTGCATTGCACAAATGCAGTGGCAATGGTATTACAGGTGATTGCAGGGTGTGCACTTGAAGCAGTTGGGGCTGGTGATTGTCATGGTATGAGAAATGGCAGATTTGGTGGTTATAATGGGTTTGTTGCTTTGCAATAGTGAAATGGAAGCACTGCAATAGATGTATGCTAGGAAAATTCTTGCAGGGGAGATGTCCAGCAGTTGGAAGAGGTAGACTTATGGCATGAGCATTGCAGGTTTGAGCTGAAATTCTATAAGCTGCAACAATGGTTGGCAGTATTGGTTTGATCTTGCAGTGAATGAACTGGTGCTCTAGAGAGTAATGCAGTGCAGTCTGGCTGAGAGATTGCAGGTATTGAAGTTGAAATGGGCAAATATGTTGGGAGTTGTTTGTGACTGAATGTGTTACAGGGAAGTGTGTTTGGTGTTGCAAGAGCTAGTGCAGAGTACATGGACTGTGTTGGGAGTGAGATTAAGAAGTTGATGTGTTGCAACAGAAGTGTGCTGGGAAAGAGAAGGTCGCAGTCAAGAAGATGCAGTTTCCATTGGTAGTTATGGGTTGTGTATGAAGTTAAAGATCGTAGAGAAGCATAAGGGAAATAATGGAAGCTGCAGCTGGTTGAGTTCTGGATTGCAGGTGCATGAATGAGTTTGTGATGTGCAGTCAAGATCAATAGAGATTAAAGGGGAGGACTCGAAGTAGGCAGGACTTGGTTGGGAACTGACCAGAGAATAGACACAACTCTGCCAGATTTTCTTACTGGCGAGTTAACTCGGTGATTCGCCGATCTAACTCAGTGATTAAGACGTACTCAGACGAGTCAGACCAGCTGGGTTAGTAGCTGACTCTCTCCTCCTTTGACCCAGATGACTAACAAAGACCATTATCTTGACCATTGACTTTGACGGTCAGTGACAGAATATTCCGTCGACGGAGAAGCATCTCAGTTAGCCGGCGACGACTTTTCTTGCCGGATTCCGGTCAATTTCCTGCGAAAACCCCAGTTTTCCGGCAAGCGTTTTTTGACAGAATTTTCACATGGGTATTTTCCACACATGGGCTTGGTGGACCACTTGGAGATGGACTTTGAAGGCTAGACCTAATTTTGGAACAAGAAGAACTATAAAAGAGAAGACTTTTCTCAAAACACAATATCTTTTTTATCTTATATCATATCTTTTATCTTATATCTCTTCTTCTACTTTTGTTCTAGGGTTTAGAAACATGATAGGGTTTCTCTTTCTTCTTGTTATGAACTCCATGAACATGAGATAGAGTTTTATTATTGGTTATGGAATAGTTGGATTTCACAAAGCATGATTCTTTGATTCAATATATTAGTTTTGTCTCGTATTTATCATTTACGATTCTATGAAAATATAGTTACATGATTTGATTGATTTTTTTGTCAAGTTGCAAATTGGTAGAACTTATAATTACATCTATTGCTATTTTAGGGTTTATTATACGTAAAAAAAATATTCCTTGAATACAAGTAGCATAAATATGATTATAGTTTGTAGTGATATATTCTTATGATCATATGTGAATCGTGACCTTTGTTAAATTGAATTAGTGCGCTTTTCACGTTTAATTGCTTTGATTGGCCTGATTTCATAGAACTTAATGCATCTAGGGAATTAAACTTGATTAGTGCTTTTACACGTTAGCTTGTTCTCTTAGATAGAACTCATACTCGCATCTTTTAATGTGTTCGTTGATGACAAAAGGAGATTAGCGGGATATTCTTGCGATCAAGATATTCTAGGGCTTTTGATAAAAGTTGAGATTTAAATATCAATTCTAGTTATTGTGAAGAAAACATATTTGTGAATGAAGATGAATCCTTAACCAATATTCTCACTACCTTGATTTGTGTGTTATTTTTTATTGTTTTGCTTTTATTTTATTTTAGTATATAAAAATCAGAAAAATACCTGGTGTTTTATATAAAGAACCGAAAATATATTGACAACCTAGACATATCTGTGGGATCGATCCTTTCTTGCCCTTTCTATATTTATATTTTGAGTAGTAAGAAAGTGTAAATTATTTTTGACGCATACGACAGCGATCATGGGGTAGTTGGAACCTTTGTTGTGGTCGGAGGTGCCATGCCAGATGAAGCATTAGGGGTCGCAGCTGCGGATCTGGCCCTGGTGACCGGTGGCATGACACCCGAAGAGGTATTTCCGTTGTCGTGATTAGAGGGTTGTGCAGAGACACTATATGAGGTAGTGGCTTTGGCCCTGGTGATTAGCGGTGTTGCGATCGAGGGAGTGCATTCGGAGTTCCTGTAGTCAGCAGGTGATGCTACAACGTCATTGGGAGAGACGTTAACATCATGGACATGATCTGTGCTGGTATTCTCGGCAGCCGCTCCAGACCTAAGTTCCACCATGTTGGGATTGGCGTTCAAGAAACGAAATCAGGAGTCGGAGTTGGTATTGTAACCGATAGATCAATCCTCCCGCTGTGGTCGCCAATTTTTTATGGGTAAAAATCGTTTCTGCCAATTTTGGTATATTCGGTAGGAGAGTGAGAAACTGGTTTAAACCCTAAACAAATATGTTACACGTGAGCACTTTCTAGATTCGACAGATCAATATGTACAAGTCCGGCCTAAACCAAGAAATGGTCGTTCCAGACTTTCTTCGGTCACAAAGTGGAGGAGAAGGGTTGATTTGGGGAGGATAGCGAAGAAAGGTGATGAGACCAGAGAGTTTTGGTTGGGTAGTGTCTCGACTTGTATCAGAAAAAATAAAAGCTTAGGAAGCTTGCAAGAGGTGGAAGATTTTTGGGTGAGCTTGCAAAAGTTGCTTTCCAATAGTGTTGTATTTTTCTCCTGACCAAGACTTGTTTTCTGGTAGAAAATAGGTGAGACCTATTTATACAAGTTGAGATTGAAACGTACCCTGGCCTCATTACGGAAGGAAATAAAAGGTAGTCAAATGGGAGGAGGTGGTAACCGGCGTGTTTAAGAGTGAAAACGTTTTTCACTTTTATTTCCCCATTTAATTGACCGCTTTTATTCCTTTTCACGTTTTCTTAATACGAGCGTAGTGTACGCTGCATGCTTTGACCACCAAACCAAAACCCTGAGAAATCATCCCCCAGTTTTATATTGATGTCTTGAGAGTTGGTTGCACTTTGGGTTCAAGTGGCAATGCCAAGCTGCTAGGGGAGCATGTGGCATGTATGGAATGCCTTGACCACAAGTTACACCTTGAATGTAAGTGTCAATGCCAAAGCTGCTAGGGGAGCGTGTGGCATGTGCCAATAGCATGTGTGGAATGCCTTGGTGGTAGGTTGCACGTTGAGTGCAAGTGGCCATGCCAAAGCTACTATTGGCGCGTGTGGCATGTGCGGAATTCCTTGGTGGTAGGTTGCACGTTGAGTGCAAGTGTCCATTCCAAAGCTGCTAGTGGTGCGTGTGTCATGTGCCAATGGCATGTGCGGAATGCCTTGGTGGTAGGTTGCACGTTGAGTGCAAGTGGCCATGCCAAAGATGCTAGTGGCGCGTGTGGCATGTGCGGAATGCCTTGATGGTAGGTTGCACGTTGAGTGCAAGTGTCCATGCCAAAGCTGCTAGTGGCACGTGTGGCATGTGCGGAATTCCTTGACCGCAAGTTACACTTTGAGTGTAAGTGGCAATGCCAAAGCTGCTAGGGGAGCGTGTGGCATGTGCGGAATTCCTTGGTCGCGGGTTGCACTTTGAGTGCAAGTGGAAAAGCCAAAGCTTCTAGGGAAGTGTGTGGCATGTGCCAATGGCATGTGCAGAATGCCTTGGTTGCGGGTTGCACTTGGAGTGCAAGTGGCAATGCCAAGATGCTAGGGTAGCGTGTGGAATGTGCCAATGGCATGTGCGACTTGGTAAGGAAAGCTGCTAGTGGTGCGTGTTGGCATGTGCCAATGGCACGCACGGCCACTTGGGCCTAGGTTGCACGGTTTGCAAGCCTAGGGCGCGGTCGCCACTTTGGTATGTACTAATGGCATGGCGGCCTAGAAAGTGGCTAGCGGTGCGTGTTGGCATATTCCAATGGCACGCACGACCATATTGGCCTAGGTTGCACGGTTTGCAAGCCTAGGGCGTGGGCGCCACTTTGGTATGTACTAATGGCACGGAGGCTTGGAAAGTGGCTAGCGGTGCGTGTTGGCATGTTCCAATGGCACTCACGATCATATTGGCCTAGGTTGCACGGTTTGCAAGCCAATGGTGCGGGCGTCACTTTGGCATGTGCCAATGGCATAGCGGTTTTGAAAGTGGCTAGTGATGCGTGTTGGCATGTGCCAATGGCTTGCACGGCCATATTAGCCTAGGTTGCACGGTTTGCAAGCCTAGGGCGCGGGCGCTACTTTGGCATGTGCCAATGACATATCGGCTTGGTAAGGAAAGTGGCTAGCATAGCTAGGGCCAAGGAAGAGTGCGTTTGGCATGGCACGGCTAGCTTGGGCTAGTTGTGGCTGGCATGATTTGCCATTGGAACGGAGGTGCAGCTAGCATGGTTGGCATGCTTTGGAGCGTTTGGTGTGACTAGCATATCTAGGGCCATGAAGAGTGCGTTTGGCATGGCTCGGCTAGCTTGGGCTAGGTGTGGCTGGCATGATTTGCCATTGGCACAAAGGTGCGGCTAGCATGCTTTGGCGCGTTTGGTGTGGCTGTCATGATTTGTCGTTGGCACGGAGGTGCGTCTAGCATGGTTGGCATGCTTTGGCACGTTTGGTGTGGCTGGCATGATTTTCCGTTGGCACATGGGTGCGGCTAGCATGGTTGGCATGCTTTGGCGCGGTTGGTGTGACTAGCATAGCTAGGGCCAAGGCATAGTGCGTTTGGCATGGCACGGATAACTTGGGCTAGGTGTGGCTGGCATGATTTGCCGTTGGCACGGAGGTGCGGCTAGCATGGTTGGCATGCTTTGGCGTGTTTGGTGTGGCTGGCATGATTTTCCATTGGCACAGGGGTGCGGCAAGCATGGTTGGCATGCTTTTGCGCGGTTGGTGTGACTAGCATAGCTAGGGCCAAGGCAGAGTGTGTTTGGCATGGCGCGTCTAACTTGGGCTAGGTGTGGCTGGCATGATTTGCCATTGGCACGGAGGTGCGACTAGCATGGTTGGCATGCTTTGGCGCGTTTGGTGTAACTAGCATAACTAGGGCCAAGGCAGGGTGCATTTGGCATGGCGCGGCTAGCTCGGGATAGGTGTGGCTGGCATGGTTTGTCATTGGCACGGAGGGGAATTAGGGTATTGCTCGTTGTAACCCTAATTTGAAAAAATACCCCCCATTAATTACTGACTATATGCATTAAGTGTTCTAATGAATGTGTCACCGGTGAGATTAGGTTATTCAGGGTTTTACAATTTTACCCTTTGTCTAAAAACCACCATCAACAGCTCTATACTAGCATGCAATATGTCTAGGAGCCTCCCAATCATTTTGATTCTATGTAAAGGTGATGAATAAAATGTGTGAAGTATCGAAAGCTTAGCTTAGAGGCCTTTAGAGAAACATATTCATCATAGCTCTAAGAGGAATGTTCGCTCTGTCAGAGATCGTGAAATGTTTCATGGATCATAAAATATGAATTGTCACATACATTCCTAAAACCGGTCCAGAAACATTTAATATCATGATTTTACGATTTTAGCCGAAAATCCACCATCAACAAAACTAAATTTGACAACAAGCTTGATATAGCAACACTTGTGAGTTCGACCGAGCAATGCTCTAACATGCATTATTAATATCCCGATGCATGATTCTAGTAGAAAAATTGTTGAACAATCAAGATGACTCGTGCTCTAACAATCTCCTTGTTACAGGCGATTGAAGGGTGTGAACTTGAAGCAGTTGGGGCTGGTGATTTTCATGGTATGGGAAATGGCAGTTTTGGTGGTTATAATGGGTTTGTTGCTGTGCATTAGTGAAATGGAAGCGCTGCAATAGATGTATGCTAGGAAAATTATTGCAGGGAGATGGCCAGCAGTTGTAAGAGGTAGTCTTATGGCATGAGCATTGCAGGTTTGAGCTGAAATTCTATAAGCTACAACAATGGTTGGCATTATTGGTTTGATCTTGCAGTGAATGAACTGGTGCTCTAGATAGTAATGCAGTGCAGTCTGGTTGAGATATTTCAGGTATTGAAGTTGAAATGGGCAAATATGTTGGGAGTTGTTTGTGACTGAATGTGTTACATGGAAGTGTGTTTGGTGTTGCAAGAGCTAGTGCAGAGTACATGGACTGTGTTGGGAGTGAGATTAAGAAGCTGTTGTGTTGCAACAGAAGTGTGATGGGAAAGAGAAGGTCGCAGTCAAGAAGATGCAGTTGCCATTGGTAGTTATGGGTCGTGTATGAAGTTAAAGATCGCAGAGAAGCAGAAGGGAAAGAATGGAAGCTGCAACTGGTTGAGTTCTAGATTGCAGGTGCATGAATGAGTTTGTGTTGTGCAGTCAAGATCAATGGAGATTGAAGGGGAGGACTCGAAGTAGGCAGGACTTGGCTGGGAACTGACCAGAGAATAGACACAACTCTGCCATATTTTCTTACTGGCGAGTTAACTCGGTGATTCGCCGATCCAACTCAGTGATTAAGACGTACTCAGACGAGTCAGACCAGCTGAGTTAGTAGCTGACTCTCTCCTACTTTGACCCAGATGACTAACGAAGACCGTTATCTTGACCATTGACTTTGACGGTCAGTGACGGAATATTCCGTCGACGGAGAAGCATCTCAGTTAGCCGGGGAGGACTTTTCTTGCCGGATTCTGGTCAACTTCCGGCGAAAACCCTGTTTTCCGGCAATCATTTTTGGACAGAATTTTCACATGGGTATTTTCCACACATGGGCTTGGTGGACCACTTGGAGATGGACTTTGAAGGCTAGACCTAATTTTGGAACAAGAAGAACTATAAAAGAGAAGACTTTTCTCAAAACACAATATCTTTTTTATCTTATATCATATCTTTTATCTTATATCTCTTCTTCTACTTTTGTTCTAGGGTTTAGTAACATGATAGTGTTTCTTTTTGTTCTTGTTATGAACTCCATGAACATGTGCTAGAGTTTTATTATTGGTTATGGAATAGTTGGATTTCACAAAGCATGATTCTTTGATTCAATATATTAGTTTTGTCTCGTATTTATCATTTACAATTCTCTGAAAATATAGTTACATGATTTGATTGATTGTTTTGTCAAGTTGCAAATTGGTAGAACTTCTAATTACATCTATTGCTAGTTTAGGGTTTATTATACGTAAAAGTGATATTCCTTGAATACAAGTAGCATAAATATGATTATAGTTTGTAGTGATATATTCTTATGATCATATGTGAATCGTGACCTTTGTTAAGTTGAATTAGTGCGCTTTCCACGTTCAATTGCTTTGATTGGCCTGATTTCATAGAACTTAATGCATCTAGGGAATTAAACTTGATTAGTGCTTTTACACGTTAGGTTGTTCTCTTAGATAGAACTCATACTCGCATCTTTTAATGTGTTTGTTGATGACAAAAGGAGATTAGCGGGATATTCTTGCGATCAAGATATTCTAGGGCTTTTGATAAAAGTTAAGATTTAAATATCAATTCTAGTTATTGTGAAGAAAACATATTTGTGAATGAAGATGAATCCTTAACCAATATTCTCACTTCCTTGATTTGCGTGTTATTTTTTATTGTTTTTCTTTTATTTTATGTTAGTATATAAAAATCATAAAAATACCTGGTGTTTTATATAAGGAACCGAAAATATATTGACAACCTTGACCTCTCTGTGGGATCGATCCTTTCTTGCCCTTGTTATATTTATATTTTGAGTAATAAGAAAGTGTAAATTATTTTTGACGCATACGACAGCGATCAAATTTTGGCGCCGTTGCCGGGGAGGAAACGGTTGTCACTTGTTTTTGGTTTCTTATTTTTGTTTTTTGTTTTGTTTCTTATTTTTGTTTTTCTTATGTTCTGATTTTTAACATGATTTTTAACATAGTTTGGAACAATGATTTTTTCAAACCAATCCTTTAGTTAACCGTTATTCTCATGGTGGGTATGTAAAGTGAGCAACCATAAGGAGCATATTGGAACAATGATCAACCTCAACAACAATAGGACATTTGAAAACTATCACCCATTTAGGCACTGGGAAGGGGACACCATCATCAACATTTGAAAAACGATTTTTGGCGGGAAAACCATCAAAACCAATTTTTCCGTGTTATAGGAGATTAAATGGCTAATTCTTGGTAAAGTACTAAAACATGTTTTGGGCTTTTGTTCGATCAAATTTGGCTATAATTGGCTATCCTTCACGAGCTGATAAACACGTTACCATTCCAACCTTAAAAACTTATCCCGAGATTATTTTCTTTCACTGGGTTTTGGGATGTTCTTGGTCAAAGTGTATAAATAGCAAGTAGAATGAGATAGAGAGTTTGGAAAGAATAAAGCATTGAAAGTCAGAAATCAAGCCGCGAAAAATTCCAGGAGTGAAGAACAGAGAGTAGATGTGAATAAAGAATAGCTTTTTAGTTCTTTGTAGTGTTTGATAAAAAGCGTTGCAAACACCGGTTTTTTTTCACCATTTTCATCATTTGTAAACCATTTGAGCAATAATAATGGTAACATGATGAGCGATGGAAATGAGGAAGCTATTTACGATGAATGATTGGTAATTAATTTATTTTCTCTAATTTATATTTTATAATTCACTCAATCACTGCTTTAAGTGAGCATGGATTCAATTAGTCGGATAATCTATACTAAACAATTAATTGTTGAAATTAGCATTATTTGCGTAAATAGGAACCAATTTATTCATCGACCGAAATCAAATATCACTAAGTATGTTTGAACCTTTCACTATCACTTTCTACAATACATCAATTTTTGCGCCAATTTATGATTTGTTTTTATTTTATTTGTTCTTCTTCGTTTTTGTTTTTGTCTTTTTAGTTAATTTGGATCATTCACCCATTCAAAGGACTTTGAAGATAATTGGCCTATCACCTCGCATAAGTAATTCTACTTTTCTTATGTTCTGATTTTTAACATAGTTTCGAGAACTCTTGTTTCAGGTACCATTCTATGGACGGAGCATATTGGAACAATGGGTACGGTTATCAACCTCAACAACAATATGAAAACTATCACCCTTATGGGGAGTGCAATCAAAACCAATCCTTTAGTTATGGTCAATACTCCACTTACCCTTTGAGTTATTCTCATACATTCCAACCTTCTTATGGTGGGTATGTAAGTGAGCAACCATGAGGAGGGGAGAGTAGATGTGCTTCTGTTAATTTTTCCTCGAGTTTGGTAGATGAGATGCAACGATTTATGGTGAGCATGGAGTCAGTTTGTAAACAACCAAGCGTGGAACCAATTTCATCGACCGAATGTGCTCATAGTATGTTTGGCCCAATTTATGATCGTAGTTATGATCATTCACCCATTCAAAGGGAAGATAATTGGCCTAGCAATACTGAAGTAAGTAATTCTACTTTTTCTTTGTCGAATGAGCTTTACTAACAAATGGAATGCTATTTTCAAAATTTGAATGGATCACTCCAAGAGCTTCAAAAAGGTGTTTCCAATTTAAGACAAGGGATTGAAGAATACAAAGAGGACATGCAAAATTCTGCGAAAGACCAATCTTATGTTAACTATGATAGTGACAATGATTATGAAAATACATCTCTTGAACCAATTTATGGTGACATCCCCGAGGAATGTACAATGGAGTCTTTTGGCGATCAAGGTGAATTTGAAATGGAATATGATGACACTAGTGTAGCTTACTCAAGCATTGATCTTTATAACGATCAAGAACCTATTCAAAAGGTAGAGCTTGAGGATGATGCAATGAGTGTTCTAAAGAAATTCCTTATGGACAGACTTGAATTTGCAGTGGAGTATGTGCCTTACAACAAAGAGGAGTATGTTGAGAATGTGACCTTTATGACCAATATTGTGGAAGACCCAATTGAGCTTGCATATGATTGTAATGAAGATGTTTATGTCGAGACTTTTTTTGTTGTTGAAACAATACACTTTTATTAAAAGAGCAAAAAAGAAGGAGGGGGGCTAAGCCTGACCTCCAGGAACAAGAGGAATGAAAGGGAAAGCAAACATAAAAAAAAAAAAAAAGGACAAACCACCAGTTACAATTTACATATTACGAAAGCGATATAACGGAAGTTTCGAATTGTCTAAGTCACAGCTCCTCTTTATAAAGTTCGGCGTGTTTAACCACCACCGACACTCCACCGAAGCTCCATACTTCGCCAGCAGATCTTCCAAAGTATTACCTTCTCGATAAACATGAGTGCAAACCATAGTAATAGAATCTGAGAAAGCCATACAATTTTTCCAGTGAATCAAAATCTTACATGGCACTATCTCCGGATTCTTGATTGCTTGTAGCGCAAAGAGAGAATCGCATTCCAGCCAAAGTCTTTGAATTCCCTTAGCGCTTGCCAATCTCATAGCATAGATTACTCCCCCACATCTCCGCATACAACGAGTTTGAGATACCTAAAATTTGCACCAAGCAACCCTGCACCATCCCTTTATCATCTCGGAAAACTACACCACATCCTGACAGCCCTGGGTTTCCGATAGAACAACCATCCGTGTTTGATTTGATCCAGCCCTGGGGTGGGAGCTTCCATTTCACCATCACCACTTTCGGTAATTTTGGAGCCCTCCTTGTGACTGTGAGGGTGTCCAAAATCGCCTTGTCTGCAGAGGTGTAGTAAGAAAACCCTCCACTGTTTTTCCCTGATTCCGCAATAAGGTTAACCAAGTTAGAGATAGCAAGATTGATGTGAATAGGACGTTTGTCAAACCTCAGAGAGTTCCTGCAGAACCAAATCATCCAGATAGAGCTCACTGCCACGATCTAGAGCAAGTTTTTGGTCTGCGAACAGCCAGGGAACCGTCTAATTGAAGAGAAATCCGAATGCATATTCGAGCAGTCCAGCGTATGGTGAAACAGAATCATAATCCAATTCCATATCGATTTAGCAAACTCACAATCAAAGAACAAATGTTGTTGAGACTCCGCACAACACGTCTTTGGGCAGAGATCACAACAGTTTATCGTGTCAGCCCCATAGAAATTTACGTTGTCGTCTGAAGATATTCTGTTGTTCATCAATTTCCACACCGTGCAAGCCCGACGAGGAGGGATTTTAATGGCCCAAAGGTCTTTGAAATCCTGCTTCTCCACCTGCTTGTCCCTGCGAAACTCGTAGGCATCCTTCATGCTGATATCCCCTGAGTTGCTTTTTTTCCACACTAGCTTGTCTTCAGTGTGCACAGCCATTGGAGTTTCATCAATAATCTGACGAATATTTCCTTCTAGCTCCGGTATGTAGGACGGAAGCCTCCACTTACCCTGCTCAATAAAGTCTGCCACCTTGTTTTGCAGGTTTGAGTTGTCTAATTCCAGGCAGTTCGCAATCGAAATATCCATACCTGTGAACCATATGTCATTCCAGAAATCAATCATATGCCCATTGCCCACCAGCCAAAGCGTATTTAGTTTGATTATGGCCCATTGATCTTTGAAGCCATGCCAAATTGAGGACTTCTTGTAAGCTCTCCCCGCAAAGCGCGTTCTGGCGAAGGTACTGAATTCCGACTGAGTTATTAAGATCTTCCACGTCATTTTCAAAAGGGCCGCATCATTTAGAGTTTGCATGGACTTTATCCCCAGCCCACCTTCCGCCTTAGGAAAGCAAACTTTGTCCCAAGCTACAGTATTATGGTGCTGTTTGCTTATGTCCCCTAACCAAAAGAAGTTTCTCATCCACCGTTCTAACTTCTGGATGCAGGATCTGGGCCATTTATATGTATGAAAGCTATACATGGCAGAACTAGCTATGACAGAGCGAACAAGCTCCACTCTCCCCATCATCGAAAGTGACTTACCCTTCCAATTCGCAAAATTCAGCTTAATTCTATCTAGAATGGCCCGTAGATGAGTTGTTCTCGGATTTCCTCTGAAAATCGGAGCCCCCAAATAACGGAAAGGAAAATTTCCCATTGGGATGTTAAACGCAGAAGCAACCAGAGAGATTCTGTTATGAGCATGGGCACTAGAGTAAACTGTACACTTAGCTACACTAATAATTTGGCCAGAATTTTCGCCATACTTCTCAAATATATGCATTAGATTCTTTACATCTCTTTTCGTTCCTCTACAGAAGACCATGATATCATCCGCATATAGAACATGAGAGGGGAAGACCGTACCTCTCGGGGAAGAAATGTGGTGGATTTCCCCATGTCTGAAAGCCATTGCTATCGCATTACTAAGAGCCTCCTCAGCCAAGCAAAAGAGAATTGGGGACAGCGGATCTCCTTGACGAACCCCTATTTTGCAGTTGAAATAACCCATCGCCTTCCCATTAATTACAATGGACAATCTGGCCGAGTGTAAAATGGAGCTAATCCACTCTACCACTTTGTCACAAAAGCCATAGCCTTGGAGGCATTTCAAAAGAAAGTCCCAGATAAGAGTATCAAAAGCCTTGTGAATATCAAACTTAAGGGAAATGTTACCTCCAAAGCACTTGTGGTCTATCATGTTGATCGCCTTCGACGTAATTCCAATGCAATCAAATATGCTTCTTCCCTTAAGAAAAGCTCGCTGCTTAGGTGAATAATTTTTGAGGCAATTGTACCTATCCGAGTAGCCAGAATTTTTCCGATAATTTTGAAATGAAAATTGCTAAGAGCAATAGGACGAAATTTTTCAATCACGTCTGCTCCCGGCTCTTTTGGAATAAGAATAACATTACTTGGGTTTATGTCGAGACTTTGGTTAAGGCAGAAACAGATGAAGAATGGTTGCAAGGTTTGATAGAGGACCATGATATACAAGAGGTGAATAATTCACTTGAGTTTTTCAAGGATGAAGAGGATTTCGTGCTAAAAGATATTGTGAGAGGTTTGTCTAACCCTTTGCATATTGTTTCTTCTCCTTTACCTCTTATTGGTTTAAATATATGTGCTTCGAAAACATTGTTGAATGACTTTGTTTCTCGATTTCCTCCATTAGAGAAACTTGATTATCATACTATGCAGGTTTGTGAACAAGACACCATGGAAGTACCCGACTCCTATATTCTTTATGCACTTTCAAGTGTGGACAAGAATAAGTGTGGGGGAAACTCTTAACGGTTAATAGCTTCAATTATGTTTTCTTGTACTAATATTTGTGTGAATCTAGTGTTTGCAAAACAGGTGCTATGGGTGGATCCCCAACTTTTCCGATTATTGGTGTATGTGGAATTCAACTTGCATGTCGGGCTGACGACTTTAAACCAAGCGCTAATGGGAGGCAACCCACTGGTTTTGTGTATCTATCTCTATCTTTTTCTTTTATTTTTAAGTCTTTTATCTTTATTTTCTTATTTTGGATATTTGCATATCAAAACTCCAACTTTTAGAGATTTTTGAACAATTTAGAATAAACACTAGCCTTTCTAAGTAGATGGAATTTTTTCTTAGCGGTGAGGTGTATATATTGGCTGAGTTGGGATTAGATACCAACTAAATAGCTTGTTTAGTGTTTATCCTCTATTGTTCCGAAATAGCTATGAGTTGGAGTAATGAGTTTTTATCATGCATTTTATTTTCTTATTGTGTATATATATCATGTTATGAATTTCCCATCTTGAACTTTACTTTGAATGACTAAATTTTACATTGAGGACAATGTAAAGTTTAAGTGTGGGGGAGTGTTCTCATATAGAGTTTTTAGCCTTGTTATTTTTTCCCTTGTGTTCGCATAAAAAAAATCAGAAAAATAGAAAAACCAAGAAAAAATTATGCTTTTTGAACTCCGAATTCTAGAAACTTGTGCCTTTAGGATGACACCATTAGTGGATGGAACCATCTTGGTTGCAGGAGTTGAGGAACCCATTAACTAAAGGGACGAACATAGCTCAGAAATCACAATTAGTATGATAGTTGTTACCATATCTCGGAATATCACCATATCACATTCAATTATTTTTTTTCCATATATTTTCTATTGTTCTCTAAGTGCTTTGGTGGGTCACTAAACATAGAATTGTTATTACTGCTAGGATGAAATAGAGTGATTGAGTTGCTAGAAAGAAAAAGGAAAAAAAAAAAACCGACCAATTAGACCAAACGGAATAAAAAGACACTTGGATAGCAGTATGTGTGAAACGTTGTCCCTGTCTCCGTCGCCTAAACAAGCGTGGAATGCAGGATCCAAGGCAACTATCACATTCTTGCTGACAAGAAGCATGCGCTTGGATCCAAAAGATCTAATCATGTTGTCTAAAAAGAAAGAAAAAAGAAGAAAAAAAAGTGAAAAAGTGAAAAAGAAAAAAGAAAAGAAAGTATTATATTGGTTGAATAAAGTCACTCCTAGTTCCCTTGTATATGCCAGTGAGTTGATGTAGAATTCATACCAGTAGCTCAATCCAATAGGATGCATAGGTTCATCTTGGCAGTGACCTTCAGACAGATATGGGAAACATCGATCACTTGTGAACATTCGCCAACATCTACATCTATATCCATCTTCTTAATATTTTCATTGTGATTGTGGTTTGTTAGTTTCCGAGTATTGTGGCTTGTTCGACTATCTAATTAAAGATTTATTTACTAATATATGAATTGAATTTGTGCAAGGTACCTCCTCTTGTAGTCATTTTGGATTCATTCATTGATTTGTCACAAATAAATGGAGTTGGAAAAATATGTTTTGTAGGTAGACCTCTTGTAAACCTTCATGAGACTATAACTCGTCCACTAGGGACACCTAGGGGTTTAAAGGCTTGTTATTTATGCTAAAATTAACCGTAGCCTCAACGACACGGAGTTGTATGTATGTTTTAGTTTTGTTTTGTTTGATTTGCTCGAGGACTAGCAAAGTCTAAGTGTGGGGGAATTTGATAGGTGTGATAAACACCTAATTTTATATCTAGTATTTATGCTTTCTTTGTGAGTTTTCATGTAAATTATGTATCTTATGTGTGAGTTTGAGTTATTAGGTACTTTGGAGTCATACGGAGCAAAAGAATGAGAAAATGTCTATTTGGAGCGTAAAGCGCAAAAAGTTATTTCATAGGAAAACACTATCTGGAGCCCGGTAATGGTTAAGGGGCAACTCTCTTGGAGGAGCATTAAAGGAAGACTATCTGAGGTTAAGGGACTGCCAACTTGGTTATCCCTTATCATAATTGACCAGGTACCAATAACAATCCCCTACCTATAACCCTGTAATTTGGAGAAGGGTTTTCTTTCGTCTCTCAATCATTTAGTCCCTGAAAGAGAAGAGTTAAAAGCAGTGGCTGACGTTATTGGGATCGAGAACCATTTTGATGAAATTCAGAGATGAAATTGAATGGGTCTCGATCTGAAGTTGTTGCAGTCAAGATTCAGTGGATTGAGATGATAACGGGGTTTGTGGATTACATATCAAGATGGTTCTGTGAAATTACAGATGGAGAAATAAGAGATTTATGGTGGTCTGTGGTGAAGATTAAAGAGATAGAATCGATGCTGTAATACTCAAAAAACAGACATGGGAAGAATGGGTTCAGCCGTGAAAGAATTAGAAGCAGGAAAGATGATGAATTAAGACAAATTTTTGAATTAGGGTCTCAGAAAATACAACTAGGGTTTTGGAGAAATTGAATAGATGATTCTGGTATTAGAGAATCGAAGATAAGGTGTTGTTGTTACTGCTTCATGGGTTCAAGGTATTGAGATGAATTAGATGACTGAGGGAACCAAGAAGATTTGAATTGATGGATTTTAAATGGGGTTGTGCTTAATGGGTGATTGCAGGTGCAACTTTTGTGTGGTGTTGTGATTGTCTCAGATATGAACTGGGATTAGTGGTTTGAGTGAATTGTATTGATTTGAATGGTTTACAGGCTATGATGCTGGTGAAGGCAAGTGTTGTTGCTGCAATGGAGGGAATCATTTGATTGTAGAATGCAAGGGTTTCAGGGCAGAGATGAATTGGTTGCTTCTATGGCTTCAAGGCTATGATTCTGGTGGTGCAAAGAATGGAGATAGTGGTTTGGTTGAATGGGTTTTGTTTGAAAATAAGGGAAGTTTCCTGGAAGATCTTGGTGGTTGAATTCATTATAATTTCAGGGTTAGATGCATGATTAGGACAAGGTTGATCCACATGGAGATGGCAGTGGCTTGAGCTAGTGTTGCTGGTGCAAGTGTTGCAGCAATGTATTGCAGAACACAGGAAGAAAAGGAGATGAGCTGCTGGTGGTTGTTGGTCTTGAGCAGCTAAAGCTAAGAAGTGCAGCTGGAGTGAGGCACTGGTGGCGACATTCCTGCAGAATGGGTTGTTGCATTGCACAAATGCAGTAGCAATGGTATTACATGCGATTGCAGGGTGTGAACTTGAAGAAGTTCGGGCTAGTGATTGTCATGGTATGGGAAATGGCAGTTTTGGTGGTTATAATGGGTTTGTTGCTGTGCAATAGTGAAATGGAAGCACTGCAATAGATGTATGCTAGGAAAATTCTTGCAGGGGAGATGGCCAGCAGTTGGAAGAGGTAGTCTTATGGCATGAGCATTGCAGGTTTGAGCTGAAATTCTATAAGCTGCAACAATGGTTGTAAGTATTGGTTTGATCTTGAAGTGAATGAACTGGTGCTCTAGAGAGTAATGCAGTGCAGTCTGGATGAGAGATTGCAGGTATTGAAGTTGAAATGGGCAAATATTATGGGAGTTGTTTGTGACTGAATGTGTTACAGGGAAGTGTGTTTGGTATTGCAAGAGCTAGTTCAGAGTACATGGACTGTGTTGGGAGTGAGATTAAGAAGCTGTTGTTTTGTAACCGAAGTGTGCTGGGAAAGATAAGGTCGCAGTCAAGAAGATGCAGTTGCCATTGGTAGTTATGGGTTGTGTATGAAGTTAAAGATCGCAGAGAAGCAGAAGGGAAAGAATGGAAGCTGCAGCTGGTTGAGTTCTAGATTGCAGGTGCATGAATGAGTTTGTGCTGTGAAGTCAAGATCAATGGAGATTGAAGGGGAGGACTCTAAGTAGGCAGGACTTGGCTGGGAACTGACCAGAGAATAGACACAACTCTGCCAGATTTTCTTACTGGCGAGTTAACTCGGTGATTCGCCGATCCAACTCAGTGATTAATACGTACTCAGACGAGTCAGACCAGCTGAGTTAGTAGCTGAATCTCTCCTCCTATGACCCAGATGACTAACGAAGACCTTTATCTTGACCATTGACTTTGACAGTCAGTGACGGAATATTCCGTCGACGGAGAAGCATCTCAGTTAGTCGGCGACGACTTTTCTTGCCGGATTCCGGTCAACTTCTGGCGAAAACCCAGTTTTCCGTCAAGCGTTTTTGGACAGAATTTTCACATGGGTATTTTCCACACATGGGCTTGGTGGACCACTTGGAGATGGACTTTGAATGCTAGACCTAATTTTGGAACAAGAAGAACTATAAAAGAGAAGACTTTTCTCAAAACACAATATCTTTTTTATCTTATATCATATCTTTTATTTTTATCTCTTCTTCTACTTTTGTTCTAGGGTTTAGAAACATGATAGTGTTTCTCTTTCTTCTTGTTATGAACTCCATGAACATGAGCTAGAGTTTTATTATTGGTTATGGAATAGTTGGATTTCACAAAGCATGATTCTTTGATTCAATATATTAGTTTTGTCTCGTATTTATCATTTACGATTCTCTGAAAATATAGTTACATGATTTGATTGATTGTTTTGTCAAGTTGCAAATTGGTAGAACTTCTAATTACATCTATTGCTAGTTTAGGGTTTATTATACGTAAAAGTGATATTCCTTGAATACAAGTAGCATAAATATGATTATAGTTTGTAGTGATATATTCTTATGATCATATGTGAATCGTGACCTTTGTTAAATTGAATTAGTGCGCTTTCCACGTTCAATTGCTTTGATTGGCCTGATTTCATAGAACTTAATGCATCTAGGGAATTAAACTTGATTAGTGCTTTTACACGTTAGGTTGTTCTCTTAGATAGAACTCATACTCGCATATTTTAATGTGTTTGTTGATGACAAAAGGAGATTAGCGGGATATTCTTGCGATCAAGATATTCTAAGGCTTTTGATAAAAGTTAATATTTAAATATCAATTATAGTTATTGTGAATGAAGATGAATCCTTAACCAATATTGTCACTACCTTGATTTGCGTGTTATTTTTTATTATTTTGCTTTTATTTTATGTTAGTATATAAAAATCAGAAAAATACCTGGTGTTTTATATAAGGAACCGAAAATATATTGAAAACCTAGACCTCTCTGTGGGATCGATCCTTTCTTGCCCTTGCTATATTTATATTTTGAGTAGTAAGAAAGTGTACATTATTTTTGATGCATACAACAGCGATCAAATTTTGGCGCCGTTGCCGGGGAGGCAACGGTTGTCACTTGTTTTTGGTTTCTTATTTTTGTTTTTTGTTTTGTTTCTTATTTTTGTTTTTCTTATGTTCTGATTTTTAACATAGTTTCGAGAACTCTTGTTTCAGGTACCATTCTATGGACGGAGCATATTGGAACAATGGGTACGGTTATCAACCTCAACAACAATATGACAACTATTACCCTTATGGGGAGTACAATCAAAACCAATCCTTTGGTTATGGTCAATAATCCACGTACCCTTTGAGTTATTCTCATACATTCCAACCTTCTTATGGTGGGTATGTAAGTGAGCAACCACAAGGAGGGGAGAGTAGTTGTGCTTCTCTTAATATTTCCTCGAGTTTGGTAGATGAGATGCCACGATTTATGGTGAGCATGGAGTCAGTTTGTAAACAACCAAGCGTGGAACCAATTTCATCGACCAAATGTGCTCATAGTATGTTTGGCCCAATTTCTGATCGTAGTTATGATCATTCACCCATTCAAAGGGAAGATAATTGTCCTAGCAATACTGAAGTAAGTAATTCTACTTTTTCTTTGTCGAATGAGCTTTACCAACAAATGGAATGATATTTTCAAAATTTGAATGGATCACTCTAAGAGCTTCAAAAAGGTGTTTCCAATTTAAGACAAGGGATTGAAGAATACAAAGAGGACATGCAAAATTTTGCGAAAGACCAATCTTATTTTAACTATGATAGTGACAATGATTATGAAAATACATCTCTTGAACCAATTTATGGTGACATCCCCGAGGAATGTACAATGGAGTCTTTTGGCGATCAAGGTGAAGTTGAAATGGAATATGATGACACTAGTGTAGCTTACTCAAGCATTGATCTTTATAACGATCAAGAACCTATTCAAAAGGTAGATCTTGAGGATGATGCAATGAGTGTTCTAAAGAAATTCCTTATGGACAGACTTGAATACGCAGTGGAGTATGTGCCTTACAACAAAGAGTAGTATGTTGAGAATGTGATCGTTATGACCAATATTGTGGAAGACCCAATTGAGCTTGCATATGATTGTAATGAAGATGTTTATGTCGAGACTTTGGTTAAGGAAGAAACGGATGAAGAATGGTTGCAAGGTTTGATAGAGGACCATGATATACAAGAGGTGAATAATTCACTTGAGTTTTTCAAGGATGAAGAGGATTTCGTGCTAAAAGAGATTGTGAGAGGTTTGTCTAACCCTTTGCATATTGTTTCTTCTCCTTTACCTCTTATTGGTTTAAATATATGTGCTTCGAAAACATTGTTGAATGACTTTGTTTCTCGATTTCCTCCATTAGAGAAACTTGATTCTCATACTATGCAGGTTTGTGAACAAGACACCATGGAAGTACCCGACTCCTATATTCTTTATGCACTTTCAAGTGTGGACAAGAATAAGTGTGGGGGAAACTCTTATCGGTTAATATCTTCAATTATGTTTTCTTGTACTAATATTTGTGTGAAGCTAGTGTTTGCAAAACAGGTGCTATGGGTGGATCCCCAACTTTTCCGATTATTGGTGTACGGGGAATTCAACTTGCATGTCGGGCTGACGACTTTAAACCAAGCGCTAATGGGAGGCAACCCACTGGTTTTGTGTATCTATCTCTATCTTTTTCTTTTATTTTTAAGTCTTTTATCTTTATTTTCTTATTTTGGATATTTGCATATCAAAACTCCAACTTTTAGAGATTTTTGAACAATTTAGAATAAACACTAGCCTTTCTAAGTAGATGGAATTTTTTCTTAGCGGTGAGGTGTATATATTGGCTGAGTTGGGATTAGATACCAACTAAATAGCTTGTTTAGTGTTCATCCTCTATTGTTCCGAAATAGCTATGAGTTGGAGTAATGAGTTTTTATCATGCATTTTATTTTCTTATTGTGTATATATATCATGTTATGAATTTCCCATCTTGAACTTTACCTTGAATGACTAAATTTTACATTGAGGACAATGTAAAGTTTAAGTGTGGGGGAGTGTTCTCATATAGAGTTTTTAGCCTTGTTATTTTTTCCCTTGTGTTCATATAAAAAAAAATCAGAAAAATAGAAAAACCAAGAAAAAATTGTGATTTTTGAACTCTGAAATCTAGAAACTTGTGCCTTTAGGATGACACCATTAGTGGATGGAACCATCTTGGCTGCAGGAGTTGAGGAACCCATTAACTAAAGGGACGAACATAGCTCAGAAATCACAATTAATATGATAGTTGTTACCATATCTCGGAATATCACCATATCACATTCAATTTTTTTTTCCATATATTTTCTATTGTTCTCTAAGTGCTTTGGTGGGTCACTAAATATCGAATTGTTATTACTGCTAGGATGAAATAGAGTGATTGAGTTGCTATAAAGAAAAAGGAAAAAAAAAAAGACCGACCAATTAGACCAAAAGGAATAAAAAGACACTTGGATAGCAGTATGTGTGAAACGTTGTCCCTGTCTCCGTCGCCTAAACAAGCATGGAATGCAGGATCCAAGGCAACTATCACATTCTTGCTGACAAGAAGCATGCGCTTGGATCCAAAAGATCTAATCATGCTGTCTAAAAAAAAAGAAAAAAGAAAAAAAAAGTGAAAAAGTGAAAAAGAAAAAAGAAAAGAAAGTATTATATTGGTTGAATAAAGTCACTCCTGGTTCCCTTGTATATGCCAGTTAGTTGATGTAGAATTCATACCAATAGCTCAATCCAATAGAATGCATAGGTTCATCTTGGCAGTGACCTTCAGACAGATATGGGAAACATCGATCACTTGTGAACATTCGCCAACATCTACATCTATTTCCATCTTCTTAATCTTTTCATTGTGATTGTGGTTTGTTAGTTTCCGAGTATTGTGGCTTGTTCGACTATCTAATTAAAGCTTTATTTACTAATATATGAATTGAATTTGTGCAAGGTACCTCCTCTTGTAGTCATTTTGGATTCGTTCATTGATTTGTCACAAATAAACGGAGTTGGAAAAATAGGTTTTATAGGTAGACCTCTTGTAAACCTTCACGAGACTATAACTCATCCACTAGGGACACCTAGGGGTTTAAAGGCTTGTTATTTATGCTAAAATTAGCCGTAGCCTCGACGATACGGAGTTGTATGTATGTTTTAGTTTTGTTTTGTTTGATTTGCTCGAGGCCTAGCAAAGTCTAAGTGTGGGGGAATTTGATAGGTGTGATAAACACCTAATTTTATATCTAGTATTTATACTTTCTTTGTGAGTTATCATGTAAATTATGTATCTTATGTGTGAGTTTGAGTTATTAGGTACTTTGGAGTCATAAGGAGCAAAAGAATGAGAAAACGTCCATTTGGAGCGTAAAGCGCAAAAAGTTATTTCATAGGAAAACACTATCTGGAGCCCGGTAATGGTTAAGGGGCAACTCTCTTGGAGGAGCATTAAATGCAGACTATCTGAGGTTAAGGGACTGCCAACTTGGTCATCCCTTATCATAATTGACCAGGTACCAATAATAATCCCCTACCTATAACCCTGGAATTTGGAGAAGGGTTTTCTTTCATCTCTCAATCATTTAGTCCCTAAAAGAGAAGAGTTAAAAGCAATGGCTGACGTTATTGGGATCGAGAACCATTTTGATAAAATTCAGAGATGAAATTGAATGGGTCTCGATCTGAAGTTGTTGCAGTCAAGATTCAGTGGATTGAGATGATAACGGGGTTTGTGGATTACATATCAAGATGGTTCTGTGAAATTACAGATGGAGAAATAAGAGATTTACGGTGGTCTGTGGTGAAGATTAAAAAGATAGAATCGATGCTGTAATACTCAAAGAACAGACATGGGAAGAATGGGTTCAGCTGTGGAAGAATTAGAAGCAGGAAAGATGATGAATCAAGACAAATTTGTGAATTAGGGTCTCAGAAAATGCAACTAGGGTTTTGGAGAAATTGAACAGATGATTCTGGTATTGGAGAATCGAAGATAAGGTGGTGTTGTTACTGCTTCATGGGTTCAAGGTATTGAGATGAATTAGATGACTGAGGGAACCAAGAAGATTTGAATTGATGGATTTTAAATGGGGTTGTGCTTAATGGGTGATTGAAGGTGCAAATTTTGTGTGGTGTTGTGATTGTCTCAGATATGAACTGGGATTAGTGGTTTGAGTGAATTGTATTGATTTGAATGGTTTATAGGCTATGATGCTGGTGAAGGCAAGTGTTGTTGCTGCAATGGAGGGAATCATTTGATTGTAGAATGCAAGGGTTTCAGGGCAGAGATGAATTGGTTGCTTCTATGGCTTCAAGGCTATGATTCTGGTGGTGCAAAGAATGGAGATAGTGGTTTGGTTGAATGGGTTTTGTTTGAAAATAAGGGAAGTTGCCTGGAAGATCTTGGTGGTTGAATTCATTATAATTTCAGGGTTAGATGCATGATTAGGACAAGGTTAATCCACAGGGAGATGGCAGCGTCTTGAGCTTGTGTTGCTGGTGCAAGAGTTGCAGCTATGTATTGCAGAACACATGAAGAAAAGGAGATGAGCTGCTGGTGGTTGCTGGTCTTGAGCATCTAAAGCTAAGAAGTGCAGCTGGAGTGAGGCACTAGTGGCGACATTCCTGCAGAATGGGTTGTTGCATTGCACAAATGCAGTAGCAATGGTATTACATGCGATTGCAGGGTGTGAACTTGAAGAAGTTCGGGCTAGTGATTGTCATGGTATGGGAAATGGCAGTTTTGGTGGTTATAATGGGTTTGTTGCTGTGCAATAGTGAAATGGAAGCACTGCAATAGATGTATGCTAGGAAAATTCTTGCAGGGGAGATGGCCAGCAGTTGGAAGAGGTAGTCTTATGGCATGAGCATTGCAGGTTTGAGCTGAAATTCTATAAAATGCAACAATGGTTGGCAGTATTTGTTTGATCTTGAAGTGAATGAACTGGTGCTCTAGAGAGTAATGCAGTGCAGTCTGGATGAGAGATTGCAGGTATTGAACTTGAAATGGGCAAATATGTTGGGAGCTGTTTGTGACTGAATGTGTTACAGGAAGTGTGTTTGGTGTTGCAAGAGCTAGTGCAGAGTACATGGACTGTGTTGGGAGTGAGATTAAGAAGCTGTTGTGTTGCAACAGAAGTGTGCTGGGAAAGGGAAGGTCGCATTCAAGAAGATGTAGTTTCCATTGGTAGTTATGGGTTGTGTATGAAGTTAAAGATCGCAGAGAAACAAAAGGGAAATAATGCAACCTGCAGCTGGTTGAGTTCTGGATTGAAGGTGCATGAATGAGTTTGTGCTGTGCAGTCAAGATCAATAGAGATTAAAGGGGAGGACTCGAAGTAGGCAGGACTTGGCTGGGAACTGACCAGAGAATAGACACAACTCTGCCATATTTTCTTACTGGCGAGTTAACTCGGTGATTCTCCGATCTAACTCAGTGATTAATACGTACTCAGACGAGTCAGACCAGCTGAGTTAGTAGCTGAATCTCTCCTCCTTTGACCCAGATGACTAACGAAGACCATTATCTTGACCATTGACTTTGACGGTCAGTGACGGAATATTCCGGCGACGACTTTTCCTGCCGGATTCCGGTCAATTTCCGGCGAAAACCCCAGTTTCTAGGCAAGCGTTTTTGGAAAGAATTTTCACATGGGTATTTTCCACACATGGGCTTGGTGGACCACTTGGAGATGGACTTTGAAGGCTAGATCTAATTTTGGAACAAGAAGAACTATAAAAGAGAAGACTTTTCTCGAAACACAATATCTTTTTTATCTTATATCATATCTTTTATCTTATATCTCTTCTTATACTTTTGTTCTAGGGTTTAGAAACATGATAGGGTTTCTCTTTCTTCTTGTTATGAACTCCATGAACATGAGATAGAGTTTTATTATTGGTTATGGAATAGTTGGATTTCACAAAGCATGATTCTTTGATTCAATATATTAGTTTTGTCTCGTATTTATCGTTTACGATTCTCTGAAAATATAGTTACATGATTTGATTGATTGTTTTGTCAAGTTGCAAATTGGTAGAACTTCTAATTACATCTATTGCTAGTTTAGGGTTTATTATACGTAAAAGTGATATTCCTTGAATACAAGTAGCATAAATATGATTATAGTTTGTAGTGATATATTCTTATGATCATATGTGAATCGTGACCTTTGTTAAATTGAATTAGTGCGCTTTCCATGTTCAATTGCTTTGATTGTCCTGATTTCATAGAACTTAATGCATCTAGGGAATTAAACTTGATTAGTGCTTTTACACGTTAGCTTGTTCTCTTAGATAGAACTCATACTCGCATCTTTTAATGTGTTTGTTGATGACAAAAGGAGATTAGCGGGATATTCTTGCGATCAAGATATTCTAGGGCTTTTGATAAAAGTTGAGATTTAAATATCAATTCTAGTTATTGTGAAGAAAACATATTTGTGAATGAAGATGAATCCTTAACCAATATTCTCACTACCTTGATTTGTGTGTTATTTTTTATTGTTTTACTTTTATTTTATTTTAGTATATAAAAATCAGAAAATACCTGGTGTTTTATATAATGAACCGAAAATATATTGATAACCTAGACCTCTATGTGGGATCGATCCTTTCTTAACCTTGCTATATTTATATTTTGAATAGTAAGAAAGTGTAAATTATTTTTGACGCATACGACAGTGATCATGGGGTAGTTGGAACCTTAGTTGTGGTCGGAGGTGCCATGCCAGATGAAGCATTAGGGGCCGCAGCTGCGGCTCTGGCCCTGGTGACCGGTGGCGTGACACCCGAAGAGGTATTTACGTTGCCGTGATTAGAGGGTTGTGCAGAGACACTATATGAAGTAGCAGCTCTGGCCATGGTGATTGGCGGTGTTGCACTCGAGGGAGTGCATTCAGAGTTACTATAGTCAGCAGGTGATGCTAGAACGTCATTGGGAGAGACGTTAACATCATGGACATGATCTGTGCTGGTATTCTCGGCAGACGCTCCAGACCTGAATTCCACCATGTTGGGATTGGCGTTCAGGAAACGAAATCAGGAATCGGAGTTGGTATTGTAACCGATAGATCAATCCTCCCGCTGTGGTCGCCAATATTTTATGGGTAAAAATCGTTTCTGCCGATTTTGGTAAATTCGGTAGGAGAGTGAGAAACTGGTTTAAACCCTAAACAAATGTGTTGCACGTGAGCACTTTCTAGATTCGACAGATCAATATGTACAAGTCCGTCCTAAACCAAGAAATGGTCGTTCCAGACTTGCTTCGGTCACAAAGTGGAGGAGAAGGGTTGATTTGGGGAGGATAGCGAAGAAAGGTGATGAGACCAGAGAGTTCTGGTTGGGTAGTGTCTCGACTTGTATCAGAAAAAATAGAAGCTTAGGAAGCTTGCAAGAGGTGGAAGCTTTTTGGGTGAGCTTGCAAAAATTGCTTTCCAATAGTGTTGTATTTTTCTCCTGACCAAGACTTGTTGTCTGGTAGAAAATAAGTGAGTCCTATTTATACAAGTTGAGATTGAAACGTACCCTGGACTCATTACGGAAGTAAATAAAAGGTAGTCAAATGGGAGGAGGTGGTAACCGGCGTGTTTAAGAGTGAAAACGTTTTTCACTTTTATTTCCCCATTTAATTGACTGCTTTTATTCCTTTTCACACTTTCTTAATACGAGCGTAGTGTACGCTGCATGCTGTGACCGCCAAACCAAAACCCTGAGAAAGTATCCCCCAGTTTAATGTTGATTTCTTGAGAGTTGGTTGCACTTTGGGTTCAAGTGGCAATTCCAAGCTGCTAGGGGAGCGTGTGGCATGTATGGAATGCCTTGACCGCAAGTTACACCTTGAATATAAGTGGCAATGCCAAAGCTGCTAGGGGAGCGTGTGGCATGTGCCAATAGCATGTGTGGAATTCCTTGGTGGTAGGTTGCACGTTGAGTGCAAGTGTCCATTCCAAAGCTACTATTGGCGTGTGTGGCATGTGCGGAATGCCTTGGTGGTAGGTTGCACATTGAGTGCAAGTGTCCATGCCAAAGCTGCTAGTGGTGCGTGTGTCATGTGCCAATGGCATGTGCGGAATGCCTTGGTGGTAGGTTGCACGTTGAGTGCAAGTGGCGCGTGTGGCATGTGCGGAATGCCTTGATGGTAGGTTGCACGTTGAGTGCAAGTGGCCATGCCAAAGATGCTAGTGGCGCGTGTGGCATGTGCGGAATTCCTTGACCGCAAGTTACACTTTGAGTGTAAGTGGCAATGCCAAAGCTGCTAGGGGAGCGTGTGGCATGAGCGGAATTCCTTGGTCGCGGGTTGCACTTTGAGTGCAAGTGGAAAAGCCAAAGCTGCTAGGGAAGTGTGTGGCATGTGCCAATGGCATGTGCAGAATGCCTTGGTCGCGGGTTGCACTTGGAGTGCAAGTGGAAATGCCAAGCTTCTAGGGGAGCGTGTGGCATGTGCCAATGGCATGTGCGACTTGGTAAGGAAAGCTGCTAGTGGTGCGTGTTGGCATGTGCCAATGGCACGCACGGCCACTTGGGCCTAGGTTGCACGGTTTGCAAGCCTAGGGCGCGGGCGCCACTTTGGTATGTACTAATGGCATGGCGGCTTAGAAAGTGGCTAGCGGTGCGTGTTGGCATGTGCCAATGGCACGCACGACCATATTGGCCTAGGTTGTACGGTTTGCAAGCCTAGGGCGCGGGCGCCACTTTGGTATGTACTAATGGCACGGAGGCTTGGAAAGTGGCTAGCGGTGCGTGTTGGCATGTGCCAATGGCACGCACGACCATATTGGCCTAGGTTGCACGGTTTTCAAGCCAAGGGTGCGGGCGTCACTTTGGCATGTGCCAATGGCATAGCGGTTTTGAAAGTGGCTAGTGGTGCGTCTTGGCATGTGCCAATGGCTTGCACGTCCATATTAGCTTAGGTTGCACGGTTTTCAAGCCTAGGGCGCGGGCGCTACTTTGGCATGTGCCAATGACATATCGGCTTGGTAAGGAAAGTGGCTAGCATAGCTAGGGCCAAGGCAGAGTGTGTTTGGCATGGCACAACTAACTTGGGCTAGGTGTGGCTGGCATGATTTTCCGTTGACACGGAGGTGCGGCTAGCATGGTTGGCATGCTTTGGCGCGTTTGGTGTGGCTGGCATGATTTGCCGTTGGCACAGGGGTGCGGCAAGCATGGTTGGCATGCTTTGGCGCGGTTGGTGTGACTAGCATAGCTAGGGCCAATGCAGAGTGTGTTTGGTATGGCGAGTCTAACTTGGGCTAGGTGTGGCTGGCATGATTTTCCATTGGCACGGAGGTGCGGCTAGCATGGTTGGCATGCTTTGGCGCGTTTGGTGTAACTAGCATAACTAGGGCCAAGGCAGGGTGCGTTTTGCATGGCGCGGCTAGCTCGGGCTAGGTGTGGCTGGCATGGTTTGCCATTGGCACATAGGGGAATTAGGGTTTTGCTCGTTGTAACCCTAATTTGAAAAAATACCCCCCATTAATTACTGACTATATGCATTAAGTGTTCTAATAAATGTGTCACCAGTGAGATTAGGTTATTCAGGGTTTTACAATTTTACCCTTTGTCTAAAAACCACCATCAACAGCTCTATACTAGTATTCAATATGTCTAGGAGCCTCCCAATCATTTTGATTCTATGTAGAGGTGATTAATGAAATGTGTGAAGCATTGAAAGCTTAGCTAAGAGGCCTTTAGAGAAACATATTCATCATAGCTCTAAGAGGAATGTTCGCTCAGTCAGAGATCATGAAATGGTTCATGGATCATAAAATATAAATTGTCACATACATTCCTAAAGCCGGGCCAGAAACATATAATATCATGATTTTACGATTTTAGCCGAAAATCCACCATCAACACAACTAAATTTGACAACAAGCTTGATATAGCAACACTTGTGAGTTCGACCGAGCAATGCTCTA
This sequence comes from Papaver bracteatum, assembly GCA_023529315.1. Classification (NCBI taxonomy): domain Eukaryota; kingdom Viridiplantae; phylum Streptophyta; class Magnoliopsida; order Ranunculales; family Papaveraceae; genus Papaver; species Papaver bracteatum. The sequence goes on along the minus strand of JAJJWX010002261.1, from coordinate 1,240,112 downwards.
ACATGCATTATTAATATCCCGATGCATGATTCTAGTAGATAAATTGTTGAACAATCAAGATGACTCGTGCGCTAACAATCTCCTTGTTATGTTTGAAAAAAATAGTCAAGAATCCATATGGGCTCAGATATGTATTAAGTTTTTTTTTTAACCTTTTATGGTTTCTTATTAGAAGGAATTATAGTCAAGTTAAGGTTTTTATTTTCAAGACACGGGATTAAATGTTATTAAAGATCGTCTACAATTTCTGAAGAACGTCTACGACCATAGCCTACGAACTTCTTCACTCGATGAAAATTTTCAAAGCCAGGAAGGGTTATTTAGCTCTTAAACTAGATCTTTCTAAAGCGTTCGATTGAGTGGAGTGAGGATTCATTAGTAATTTTTTTTTAACGTTTGGATTCCACTCCTCATGGGTAAATTTGATTATGCAATACATTTCAACCACCTCATTTTCCATTCTCCTTAATGGTTCCCCCGACCCAAAGTTCAAAAATTACAGAGGTTTAAGACAGGGAGATCCGCTCTCCCCTTATCTTTTCCTAATCTGCATGGAAATTCTATTTAAACTTCTGGAAAATGCTATTGCTCCCAGGTCTTAAAATCAATAAAGATACTCCAAATATTTCTCACATGTTCTTTGCAGATGCTGCTTTCTTTTCACAAAAGCATATTGAAGAAGCAAAAATTTATTAGACATTTTATTGATATTCAGATACCTGGCGGGTCAAATGATTAATCTTTAAAAATCGGGAATTTATATTAGCAGCCGCATCCATCCGAGACATGGAAAAATAATTGCAAAATTACTTAAAGTCCAATTGATGACAAAAAATGAATGATACTTAGGGACTCCACTCTTTTTTGATAAGAATATGAAGGAGAATTTTGAGCCTCTTCTATAAAGGTATTATTCTACAAGGTTGGAAATCGAATCTTCTCTCTCAGGCAGAGCGGACATATCTCTAGGTGGCGAGGGAGTTTCATAAAAGCTTGGACCGGTATTTGCGAATCCATATCTCAAGGTGGGCCAGAAATAAAAAAACCCATACCAGTTCAATCTAGCTCTACTTATACCAAATTGTCCAGTAGACTAATATATGAACCCGATCAAATATGGGTCAAACTTCTAAAAGCCAAATACTTTCCAAATTCTAACTTTCTAAAATTCTCTAGATCATCTAACCTTTCTCGGATTTGGACTAGTATCCAAAAAGGCTTTAACCTTATTAAAGGTAACTTCGTTTAGCAAATTAAAAATGGGGAGTCATCTAAAATATGGGAAGATAGATGGGTTCCTAATGAAGATATAATTCAAAAACCTTCAGACAAAGTTGACCAAATTCCAAACTTGGTAAAAAAGTTAATTACGCCAGAAGATACTTGGGATCTTGAAAATTAGACGATTATTTCACTCCGGACATTAAGGAAAAAAAATCTTGAAATTTCGACACAAAGCAGAGATAAAGATAAGATCAAATGGAGGCATCATTCTTTAGGAGCATTTTCAGCGGAAAATATTTATAATTTTCTTATAAATCAGGAACAAGATAACTGCATTATGGAATATTTTCCGTGGAAGAAATTATGGAAAATTAAAGAAATTTAAATAATTAAATTATTCATCTGGAAATTAGTCTAGAAAGATTTACCAACTTCTAGTAGACTAGCGGCACATGATTCCAACATTTTTGCAGACTGACAGATGTGTAACTCTCAAATACAAGAAAATGAACAACATTTTTTCTTCTTCAGATTATGCCCTTTGTGAGAGCCATTTGGTTTGGTCAATCTTTAAGACATATTAACAATCTTCATTTCACAAACTCTATAAGTAATTGGGTCAAAAATTGGATGGAGGATCTGAATATTTCTCAGATATCAGATAAAATTGCCATATTTGGAAATATAGATGCTCTGTGGTTTTCGAAAGCGAAAATGCGGGGGTACCAAAATACACCACCAAATTTTTCTTAGGTAACCTGTATATGGACTAAACTCAAATACAATTCTGAGAGTTACAACTTAATGAATTTCAATCAGGAATTATATAAAGAGTTTATATATCATACTCTCACAATCAATATGTTTCAGAAACAAATCTGTGAACCTAATTATACCGTTAGAGTTCTTGGACGATTCCAAAGATTAATATCCAAGATCAATCAAGTTGTATCTAACAATTACGATGGACGTATCTACCTTGATTGATTTATGTACAACCTGTGGTATTTCAATTATAAAGATAAACAATATAATGCGGAAAAAGAAATAACACAAACACCAGAAATTTTGTTAACGAGGAAACCGAAAATGCAGAAAAACCCTAGGACCTTGTCCAAATTTGAAAACCAAACTGTATTAAGCCTCTACAGACTCTAGCCTACTATCAAAACTTTGGACTCAAATGTTTTTGAGACCGAATCTACTGTCATAGAGATTCAGTTACAGTCGCACTCCTTACGCCTCTTGAATCTCGCAGGACTCTGCGCAATTGATTCCCTTAGCTGATGTCCTTTATAGCCTAAGAGTTGCTTCAACTCGATTGAATACTTTAAACCATTCTGCCTCCCACATAAAAGCTTATATGCGATTTCCGTTCTGATCAAAGATCAAGGTGAGACAGAAATTCGATTGCAACATCTAAAGTCTAGCAAACCTGAAAATCTGGTACTTACGACTCCTTAAGAGCATCCTAGATTATTATTCACCTCACAAGTAATTCCTACTTCGATTTCAACAAAGAATTGTTATAGAGGAATATAGATGTGGAATCACAAAGTATGAGACAAAACACTTTGTGATTTATATCTATCTCTCCTGTTGGATCTAAATGCTCAAAAACTAGTAAAAATTTCAAGATACACGAACTATCAAGATAAAGATAGTTGGACCTGGCTTCACAAATACGTAGGTGAAGTCTTTTTAGTCTCTAAACCTAAAAAAGGTTTAAAGGAAATGACGACTCTAGTTTACAACTAGGACACACAATAATAGTATCAGGGATTCAAATATCCCAGTTGCTCGAGGTTCTCCTTATATAGACTTTCAAGATCAAGGTTGCTTTAGATTTAAGCTAAGGTAGCTTTGGAATCAAGCAATCAATAATCACCGTTATATGAAAAACTTGACTTGAGATTAACATAACAAAATATACACTCTGGTTATGATGAACCGTAACCAAACCGTGTACAATGGCTTGTTCATGAAAGGTTAGCTGAAACTATCTAGACGAACTGTAAGCTTAACCATTTTCATATAACACTTTAAGACTTTAATCTTTAGTCACAACCATAGGTTATAATGTGATAAAATATGTCTAGATAGTGTTTTTTTTTAGAGAGTTGTTCAAATACTGATTATCTCATAATAATAACTCCGATGCATCTGAAAATATTCGACAAGGTAAGTACGTGTACATGGTATGTGTACTGTATTCCTTTTCGTGAGCATTTTTTACATGGTACGTGTACCGAGTTTGTATACCCTTAAGATAAAAAACAGGTTCAGGAGTCAACATATCTTTTCTAGTTTGCATACTGGGTATGCTTACCATCCTGGTTCACGAGTCAACAAACTTTTTACGGTGTGCATACCGGGTATGCGTACCAAAAATTGTTGCTGGATTATAGCTACGCCGGTACGTGTACTGGGTACATGTACTGTGGCTCCGGACCTATAACAGTTGTGCCAGTATGTGAACTGGTATGCATGTTGTTATGTATCCACATTTACAGTAGTTCTATATCTCTCTAATAATCAATTTGAAACATTCCTGAATTTCATCAATGGCACATATCACTGTTCCAGACTATTTTCAAATGATTAAATCTTGAATCATAATTTAGGTCATAAACAATAAACTGTTCTAAACCAAATTCATCAAGTATGAAAAAATGTTCTTAAGCTTGCTTAATCAACATATTTAGATAAAGTAAGAGCTTGGGCATCTCCACAAGACCCAGTCTTATAAAGTGGGCTTGGAAGAGGGCTTGGAAACTGGTTACTAAAATAATACGGAATATCATTCGCACTTGGAAGTGTTTTTAATAGTTGTGTACTTGTGTTTTCTGTTTTCTGTTTTCTGTTTTCAGCGAAAACTTTTCGGGGTTCCAGTGAGAAGGGTTTTTCCGTTGCCTTTCCCTGAAAACAATTCGTGTAAATTTATTTTCTCATTCTCCGTACTATTAGGTTAATGATGAAGCAGTTTTGAGAAGATTTTTATAATTTTGCTCTGTTGGTCTGATGTAAGTATTAATTTGTCAAAATTTCTGCACTTGTTTGATTCTGTAATTAGGTTGAGACTGTAGGTATTTACAAATCTTCTGACGAGGAATTTCTATTTACCATGATATTGCGAATGCATAGCGATAGTAGAGTATAAACATTTGAGAGTCTAGGGCCGTTTTTAATAGTTAGTGGATCATGGGTAATTGATTGAATTGCAGTGGTTTTGACAGATTTCAGGTATGTATAGGCTGCTGTTTTGAGCAGCATTAAGGAGCAATATCGGGTTAATACATTCAAATTCGGTCAGTTCTTCGCTTTTCTTTTTTTCTAATTAATTAAGAGATTGGATGAATTTATTTCCTCGTGATAAGTTTTCACATCATCTCAACTACGTTGTATCATTATTATATTTTGGAGCCTTTCACCAGGTATGGGATCCCAGTACCTGAATCATAATATTGAGTTGGTATAGATGATCATCAGGTTTTGGAGACCCGCTTTCAACTAAGAGCCTCACATTAAGGACACAAAATAGTAAATAGGTTGGATTAAGTCTCACCTACATTTGAGTTGCATAGGAGAGGGTGGAAAAGGCAGAGCTTGGCTATGCTGAGTCATTTCCCTCGAAATTCAAAGCTCTACATAGCCTGTGGTTGGGAAAGTGGTAACACCTGGTGTCGGGTTGTAGATTTTCTTCTAGCACTCCATTAAGTTACTCCACTAGGTTCGTACATTCAATGTATATTTGCTCGTAATACATAGTAGTACATGTTGTTAACTATTCATTGTACAGATCAGAACTATAACCTGTTATCCCCGTTGATACCATGTTCTAATACTGAAATGAAACCAGAGAAAGAAAGTAGGTTAAGCTTGAGTAATGAGTATGTAATTATTGGAACCAAACTGATGCCTACGACATCCAAAGCTTGTATTTTTTATCTCCGGTATTTTCTTTGCTTCTCATGCAAATCTGGTATGGTGGGAATATAACGAATGTTCATATAAAGATATCAAAGATTATATAACGAATGTTCATATAAAGATATCAAAGATTAGTATCAAAATTATGTCTTTTCAAGCTTCCTAGACTCAGTATGAAGATTGGTCAGTGGATTTTTGTTAAAAGTATGGCTTTAAATTGCAGACCTTCCAACTCTAAACACCAAACTACTAAAAGTTGTTTCAGATAGATAACTCTCTGCTCGTTCTAACAGAAGATTTTTCAATTTAAACTGAGTCCATATGGACATGGTATAGCTGTATAGGTATGTAAATAAGAATGCAAATTGTAGTTTGAATAGTTAAATTTGCATGATTGTTTGTTAATTATGGATTTAAGTTATCAAGAGACCATGTATATAACATGCTAACAGTATTTCGGTGTTTGTTATAAACTATACAGGGATTAGTGAATCAATAACTCCGAATCTTTCTTGTCTTGTTAGAATGGAAATCTAAAATGTTTTTCTTAGCTCTGTAAACTTAGTTACCATAACACAACTAGCTAACTATCATGCATCTTCTTTCAACTCTTTTGTCAGTTTGGATCAATTGGTCTCAAACACAGTGCTACTCATGCTGTATGTTAGTATACTATATATTGTTATTTAGGTCCGGCAAATGTATGACTTACTAGTTTGGTTTATTCTGATGTGTGGAATTTGTTTAATGTCTAACTTAAATTATGAATTTATGATGGAAGTTATAAAGCAGGCAAGAAGGCAAAAATATCCAAATACTGATCAGACACGTACTTTGTTTGTTTTGGCGGTGTAGTTAGGCTGGTCCCACATGAAGATTCCAAGCTTATAGGAAGAACTAGGTGGGCTCAATACACGACCAAAACAAATTAGAGTATGTTCACATCAGTATTTCCATTATTCTTTTCCTCTCTTGCTCACTTTATGACTTTTTTAATGAGTAAAACCACTTTGTGGTATGCATAATATTCATCAGTTGATCATTTTACCTTGATCAACAACATAGTTCTTGTTGTCACTACAGTCGTGGATAGGATTTTTTCATTGTTGTGTGTTGGATATTCTTTTGCTTGTAAGCGCATTTTCTAGGATTTGGACGTTCCTTTTAGAATTTACAAGTTCTCTATTCAACTAGTGAACCACATGCTAGTACTAATAACTGCTTATTACATACTTGCCATAATCAAGGACAAGCTACGATTGTGGATTTGTTTGTCATTTTGTTGTCAAATCTTTTGTAAACGTGTTGTCTTGTGGCTTGTACTACTAAAGTTGCACGCTTTCTGTTTTGATATATTAGAGTGGACGAGGACCATGTTGATTACAATAAATATATTGAGACCAAAGTGTGTCAAACCTTTTATTCGGTAGTAACTAATTTATTAACTGTCCGTACAGAAGATATATAAGAAATCTCTTTGAAAATGTACCTCATGAAATACCAACTGTAATGTAATTTAGGGGTCCCTGCCAAAAAGAGCTATTTTCTTTATATTAGTATATATATATATATACATAAGATAAGATAAGATAATATAAGATGTAGGAATGACATGTGGACCTGCAAAGCAAAATGAAAGCTTATCCTTAATAGCGCGTTTGGTTCAAGGAATTGGATTCCTGGTAATCCAATTCCGGGGGAATGTGACCAATTCCTTGAACCAAACGGTCCAAACCAACTCTATGTAATTGAGAATTTTGATTCCTAGGAATCCAATTCCCCCCAAAATAATTGATTTTCATTCCATTGGTCTAGTAGTGCAGTGAAATGGGATTCCAAGGTAAAAACAAAAGAAATTAGATTACCTCAACCAAACGCTAATTTTTTGGAATTGAATTACCCCATAATTGAATTCCTAGGAATCCAATTCTTCCAACCAAACGAGGCGTAAGTTATGTTTGGAATTTCTCAAAATGAGTAAAGCACTTGCAAGCTTTACATGTAGTCACGAGCTCAAGTACTTGAAGCAGGTCATCATGTAATGTGCTAAAGATTCTACATTTTGTGGCTGTAGCTTGCTACAAATTGTCATATGAAGTTGCATATAATTTTTGCTAGTGATTAGTGCAAAGGTTAAAGGATGTGTTGTAGGTGTACGACCTCATGGAGAGCCTATGGGGGTCAACATATGTCAGTTTTGACATTGTTGGATACCATGCCAAAGTTATAGCTTTCAGTGAAAGTTTTAGAATAAATGAAACTGGAAATATGTAAACGTCAGTATATGTGAACTGTTGTGAAGTTCTAATGAGTTCAACGGTGGCATATACTATTAGCTATTAGATTGTTTATCTAAGAGCCAGTTGACTGATCGTATTGGAAATGTGAGATTTTCTTGAGTTTAACTGTTATAAGATCTTTAATGTGAACGTCATTGTCTCACTCTAAAGATCATCTGCTCAAAACCAGCTTCCATATATCCTTTTTGCTTACAAGGATTTTCGTATTGGAAAGGTTTGAACTTCGAAGTGATTAACTTAACATACCCAATCTGTCTGTATCTTTAATACAACCTGGGAAATCCAGGTCGCAGAATTTGCTTTTTTCTGCATATGTTTTCTTTCTGGTAAAATAGTATATGATATAGTGTAATTGATAGATTTTAGGTACACTGCTGTGTCTGCATTCTAACAAAAGAAAAAACATGGGTGTCTGATGTTTGATTGGTCAACTCTTCGGCTTATACTTTTGTGTATCCTTTTCCTTTCAATGTTTTGGAGTTTATCAAGAGATCGAACAAATGGATATAAATTCTCTAAGTAAGTGGTGGAACAAAAAGTTTGTCATTTTCTTCTGGCACTTCATTTAAGTTAAAGAGTTGAGGTTGTACATACACCGTGGTTCTGTTTGTGTAACATAGTTCAATTGATAATTTGTTTGATGTATTGAAAGATTTGATTTTTATGTTGGTGCAGTTAAAGCAATGGCTGCTGCAGGGAAGATTGCAGTGGGAGAATTCCTGCAGGTTTAGTTAGTCTTTTATTTTTTTTTCATTTGTTATCTGGTGATTGATGGTTTACGATTCTGATAAAAGCATCTCTCTTTCACAGGGTTCGCAGAGGCAGAACCTGTTTTTGCAGAGAAATTTATCTAAACAGCGATGTAGGCTACTTAGCAGTTCCCGACAAAGACAAAGCCTTTCACGAAAGACGACTGGTAGAGGTCTAAGATCAACATCAAAAAGCTTGCTTCCTGTAAAGCCTAGAGTTTTCGTTTTAGGAGAGGCGAGTAGTTATTTTGATCAAAATTTCATGAAGAGCGAAAATTCTGGTGAGAAAGTCAAGGAAACACCTTACTTGGCTTCTAAACTATGGATACTCACTGAGGGTGCGTCAGATTCTGGCAAGTTTGGTGAACCCTTGATTCAGGGATACACGAGAACTTTTGAGGGTGCTAATGTATTATCTGAAGCAATGACTGAACTTGGTATATATATAGATGAGGACACGGACTGTTTACCCGTGTCTGCTCATGCTTCTGGTGAAGTTGTGGAGGTTCCTGGAGACCTTGTTAGTAACGTATATGCCACTTGCCCAGATATAGCATTGACAGTGACCCAGGATTTGAATCATGGAGATGATGGTGTCCTTTTGGCAGTTCCAAAGAAACGCACATCGATATCTAAAAAGCGTATCCGTAAAAACGTCTGGAAAAGAAAAGGATATCAGGCAGCACTGAAGGCTTATTCTTTAGCAAAATCTCTTTCTACCGGGAATTCAAAAAGTTTCTTTTATTCTAGAAACAAGTAAGAAACTCTTGGTATAATCTCACTCTTCATGACTCGATAAATTTGCTTATTTACTCTGTAAGATCAGTGCTTCACATAACTCATATTACTAACTGATCAATATGAGATGTCTGGTTATATGGAACAGGAGGGATCCTATGTTTGTTTTGTTCAAAAGAAAAAGGCATAGTACTTGAGCACAAGATAGAAAGTTTTACTTTGGGAACATTATCTATATACCCCTACTATGACACCCCTTGCATATATACCCTTATGAGCTTTACAAATACCCCTAAGCTTAATACATTACTAAAATACCCTCTTTTGTATAGTGTATATACAAATCCACCAACCAATATTCAAAAAAAAAAAAAAAAAAAAAACCAGAAACACTACCTCCACTGTCCACCGTCAACCACCACCACCGCCACCGACCACCACCACCGCCACCGACCGCCGGCGCCAACCACCACCAACCCAACCACCACCGCCGCCGCCGACCACCACCGCTGTCCACCGCCACCAATCACACTGCCTCCGCCAATAGCCGCCACCACCACCTACCGCCACCGCCAACCACCACCAACCACCACCACCGATGTCCACCACCGCCACAAATCACACCGCCGCCACCAATATCCGCCACCACCACCTACTGCCGCCACCAACCACCGCCACCGACGACCACCACTACCATGGGGAGTCAACTTGATGAAGTTGTGTCCATATAGGAGGCAACTAGCTCAAGTTGTCTCCAATAAATAATGTCTATATCGGAGGCAACTAGTTCAAGTTGTCTCCAAAAGTAGAGGAAACTAGTTCAAGTTGTCTCTAAAGGTGGAGGCAACTAGCTTAAGTTGTCTCCAATAAATAGTGTACAAGAATAAGTTGCAAAACAAAATAGAGGCAACTAGTTCAAGTTGTCTCCAAATCTGAGGCAACTAGCTCAAGTTGTCTCCGAAACAGAGGCAACTAGCTCAAGTTGTCTTCAAATGTAAAGGCAACTAGCACAAAGTTGTCTCCAAATCCAGAAGCAACTAGTTCAAGTTGTCTCCAAATATGGAGGCAACTAGCACAAATTGTCTCCAAAAAATAAAAATTGTACACAAATGAGTGAACCTAGTGTGAGTCGAACACACATCTTCTGACATATAGTCAGATGTGCTACCATTGCACCACAAATTCATCGCGATTACTCTAAGATGTATGCATAAAGATAATTTATCACTTAATGTATACCTTAAATGCAGGCACAAATAAAGCCTCGATTGCTATTACAGTACCGGTCCTTTCTCCATTATGTGAAATCAGCACTAGTGCTTTCTTTGTTCTGAATGCATACATATAACAGAACAAAGAAACCTTAATCAGCATAATATATACATAAAATAGAACTGTGTAGCGGAAAGGGAAAAAATTGAAAGTGATATAAGTTACGCGTATGGAAAAAAACCAATACCTCTCTGCACCACCCATAGCCTCAACCATCTCTTTGCAAAGTTTCATTGGTGGTGGAAACGTCTTAGGATCTCGGCCAAGGATAAAACCAAAATCAACATGGAAAAGGCGTCCATCATCCCTAAGGAGAAGATTGTCTAGATGCCTACAAGAAAACAAAGATCAACATTATTGACATGTGGAAAGTGGAACCACCACACTGAGACACTCTACAAATAAAATTAATCCACAACTAATTTCAAGTAAGATAGATCATTTTCATCCGTGTGCATTCCTCTGGTACAACATTATGAGGAATCACTACTTTGTTAGCTCGATTAAGATTCAAAGACTATTCAAGATCGAAACTCCAAGGTTCTGCATGAATTTTCAGTAATCCTAATTTCAAACTCATTTCTACAATTTTTCCACCTTGTAAAGATCAAAGTCAGCTAGTAATTACCTGTCACCAATCCCCAGTATGTACGTAATAACAGAATACCCAGCACATCTTTTTATAAAGGTATCAAGACAGGTAGCCATATCCTTATCAACTCCATGAAAGTCCTATACAAGATAGTATCAACAATTCGCAGAGCCTGAACGCAACATCTGTACTAGCAATGTATCCATTTTCAGCAAGGAACTCAATGAAACATAAAGAATGCTACACAGGAATTGACACAATGATGGGACCTATGAATCCATGGTCATACATACATAATCATGGGACCTATGTATCCATGGTCATACATACACAATCATGGGACCTATGTATCCATTTCTGTCGTACATACAGAGATGCAAAAGATAATTGATAAACAATTCATAATAAATGGACAGTTATTACCAACTCCTCCTGAATAATTGGTGTCAATGGAGATCTCAAGCCTACATACGTCTCATATAGTGTAAGCTTTCTCCACATAATGTGTTTACACAGAAATAACCCAAGACATTTTAACAGAAACAGAATACAGTACCTAGTTGCTAGAGCATCCAGAGCATTGTCAACTAGTTGAGCTACTGCACCGAAAGACCATTCATAACTACTTCCAAGACTTATAGCATAATTCAGAGGTGCAGCTACCTAATCTTTCGTAAAATGATCGTCCAGCTTCTGTAGATTACACAACTCAAAATTATTACCTTCACAATAAATCTAATTTATTTAGCATACAAAATGGAGCAAATCATAAGACTATTAGAAAAGATGAAAATTAAAACTTAAAAAATATTTCATAGATCTAACCTAGAAAATCAATAATACTTAGTTTTTTTGCTTTCAATTTTGGATGGTATTCAAATTTGTATCAGTTATTGAAAATTCGTCATATTCTAAATCTCCAGCCAATTCATCATCAACTGAACAGATGACATCAAGAACACAATTTCAGTCAATAACACAATCATTATTAACAAATGTATTTCCTTCTTTGATTCTTTCTAAACCTTTCTCACACTATGAATCATCTCTTCAACCTTTATCAAACCTAACTTCCATAGACTCCCATATAGCTATTTCATTTCTGCTTCAACTCAATCCCTGACTCCATTCAAATCAATCCCCAACTTCACACCATTGCACCACAGATTCGAACCAAACACCACCACCGGTATGTGCTGGAAAAGTAATGCACCAAGAACACCATCAGTAGCTTCAAATCCCTAACACTAGCTTCATCGATTTAACCACCACCACCACCACCACCACCACCAGAAACTAATTTAGATAAATGGAATACAAAATTGAAACCTAAATCTCTCTTAAAAACTCCCAAATCTAAATCAAATATTGATCATAATCAAATACGTAACCCAATTTTTTAGTTTTCACAAATTTCAAAACCTAAACCTAAAAATTAAACCTTACCAGTTTCATAATCAACAACTCTCGAGCTCAAATCACTGAATCTGAATCCACACGAAATTTGAATCTCAACTCGAAATTACTAAATCGAAAATAAAAAATCAAACCGATCTCTGAAACTGTTTTGAAATCAAAGATAAATCGTGGAAAATCTGTTGATACTAGTGGAAGACGTAACGGAGGTGGTGGTGGTGGTTGTGGTGGCGGTGATAGATCTTGGTGTTGGTAGGAGGCGATGGAGATGGGAGCGGTGAGTTTTTTTTTTGGGAACGATGAAGATGAAGGTGTCGGGAGATCTGGTGATGTTGGTAGCGGTTACGGCGGTGGAGAAACGTTGCTGATGGTGGCGATGACGACGATGGAGATGATGGTGGTGTTGGTTGTGGTGGCGACGGAAAAATGAAACTGGTTTTTCTGCTCGTGAATAACGAAGAAGAAGCTGAAGTATAAGATGGGAAGGTTAAAAATGGAATTATGTTAATTATTTTTCTATTCATAATTTCACTTCTGCCATCAGGGGTATTTATAAAGACCCATAAGGGTGTTTGTGCATGACCCATGGATAGTAGGGGCATAAGTAACATTCCCACTTTTACTTTTGTTTATGGTAGGTTATTTGTTCAATAATTTGTTTTTCGTAAGGAATATTACATTGGCTGTGTGCTTACAATCTCGACGATTGATTGCCGATGGACTGCTTTCGAGCAAGCTCCTATCATGAAATGGGTATACATGCTGAACTAAGAAAGCAGTGCTAGAGCATCATGGATTCTTGGTACGAGTCCTGAAAAGTGATAGTAAACAGTAAAACTTCAATCTTTATCATGGATATTAATACTCCTTCCATCCTAAATTAGTTGCTTAATAAGGATTTTGCAAAGATTCAGGATCCCCTCCTACTCTTGAGGATGATTCTGGAGACTCCATCAGTTATATGCTCTCCTCTAGCTATACCGTAAAAGAAGGATACAACTGGATAATGCAGAGCCAACAACAGACAACTCCAGATGATTTTGGTTATGTATGGGTGAAGAAGGTCCCCCAAGGCACAATTATTGGCTTGGTTAGCAGTTAACAACGCTATTCCTACGGTGGATAATTTATTAAAAAGAGGTTGTCAAATTACAGATACTCTTTGTTCTTTCTGCGGCTCAAACCAAGAGGACATCAAACACATTTTGCTGCATTGTCAGTTTACTAAAGGAATATGGGATTATTTCACCATCCCTATGGAGAAAGATTGGTCGCACAAGGATAACACTCAAAATCAGTTTAAAGAATGGCATATTGTAGAAGTTTAGCAAAAAAAAGTGTGGTACATACTTCCTTTTGCAATCTGTTGGGCATTGTGGGGAGAAAGAAATCGAAGAGTTATGGCGAAGAAGAGAGGCAGGAATAAAGACATGATCATAATTGAGATCAAAAGACTTCTCTTCCAATGGGGTTCATTACAATCATGGTTCCAGTGTATAACTTTTAGCGATTTTCTCATGAACTGGAAGGTAGTTCTAGATATTAGACATTGAGAACTTTTTGTTCTAATTTATCTGTAATGGGCTGGTTCTTCAGCTTTTTCTTCTTTTTTTTAAATAAAACATTGCCCCTTTTCTCTCAAAAAAAAAAAAAAATTTTGCAAAGATATAAAGGAAATGAATTATCTCCACGTAAATCTCCAATCTCCCAAATTACCTATTTGATAAAAATATACTCACTCCTTTAATAGGCTGGTTTTGTTTTGTTTTTAGAGAAAATTAAGGAAATTAAGAAAACTAATCATTGAAAGTGGTCCTCATGACACTTGTTAATAAAAGAATCAAGAATGTTTTAGGAAGTGAAATGGTCCCCAAAACATTTAACACTTTTAGCCTCTCATCATCAACAAAAGAAGTGAAGTGAAATGGTCCACATGACACTTGTTATCAAAAGAAGTTAAGAGAAAAGTGGTCCCAGAAAATGAAAATAACATTTGACTTTCCCAATTAGGAAACCAACCTATTTTTTTTTGAAACATTTATTTATAGAAACCAGCCTATTAAAAAAGAACGGAGGGAGTACATGATAAGGTGGAATTTCATAGATGAATATAACTTAGTAATTTCGTACTTTTTAGACAACCCTTATCCATCTCATCCTCATTTTAACTCAGGCTACTCAACCAAAGATGGTGCCCAAAAAACAACCCCTTGGCAATAGCATATCAAGGTGCAAAACAAAGATCGAAAATAGGCCCCAAATAATTAGATAAAATAAATTCTTCATTTCTAGAGTATTAGGTTATTGACCTTATTTAACTCAGGGCTACTCCAAAGACTGTGTCCAGGTGCAATAATAAGACAAAAATAAAAAAATATAAATAAGTGTAGTCCCGGCGGGGCTAGAACCCGAGCCGTTCGGCTCATAAGACCAACGCTCTAACCAACTGAACTATGGGACTTGACATTAAGTTAAGCTAATATAGTAAATACGTGAACACTACTAGTACTATTACTGTTAGCCGAAATCAGAAACATAAAAAAACTATATATGAAACAGATCGATGCATCACTAAATCCCAGATTTCCGCTTCTTATACATGTAATTTTTGGTGGGCATATCACATTTAGTATGTAATTAATAAATCAATATATATACCGCTCTGTACCTAGTTATTTTAGATGAAGAAACTATGCTCATCGGTGTACGACTCTCAGCTAGTACGCAAGTATATGGGGATACTCGATGCTCACAACAAAATACTATTTCTGTTATGTTCTTGTTATGGTCATGATGCAAATGACCTTTGCTAGAGAATGTGAGGTCGGTGGCCATTATGAGTGCAAAGCTAAAACGTACGTTTTCTCCCCATTACTTTTTTTTCCCATTCGTTGTTGTACTCTTTTGATAATATATACGACCTCTTGAGTAACACAGCAATTTTAAAGGTTGTTTTCTCGGTTACCACTAACTAGAAGGACCGGTTTTGTTCCTCAGAAATTGTGAGAGAGTAGTCTTAAGTAATAGCTATGTAGAAATTAGCATCTCTTCTGGTGTATTTTTGTTTGTCTGTCTCCGTAAGAGGGTGACCTAGCTAGCTAACTTGTGTGAAAACATACAAAATTTCATGCAAACATACCCTGAGTTGTCACAGCAATATATTTAAAAACCAAGATCAACTAATAACAACACCACAACCCAAATACTCAGGATTTTATGCGCCTTCATATAATATCATTCTGTCCGACCAATACTGTAGAATCCCCAAATTCTATACACGTTTTTTAAACAACAAGAGACACATTTTTTAAACAACAAGAGATTAGCTAGAGCGAAATCAAATCTCACACAAACAGCAAGAATAATTAAGCCCCCATTCTCTCTTATTACTGAATTCTAAACAAATTATTAAAAATAAAACACAGAACCAGACATTTTATGGCCATGTGCAATTCTGGCTTCACTAGTGCTGCAGTCTCTAAAGTCTAAACCCTAGCTGCTATCTCTGTTAAGAATGAAAACATACTGATCCAACCAACTAAACTTAGCTAGCATCTACAAATACAACTATTACTTCTTATTAACATTAATCCCAAAATGAGACAAAAACACAACAATACTCTTTTCCCAATTTCTTACACAAATTTAGTAATCACTTCTAAACATTTTGTACACAATAACAAAAAACCCTTATCTCAACGCTAGCTACTAGTACTATTACTACTTCTTTGCACTAAAATAGAAATTTCCGTCTTTTCTTCCAAAATAATACCCTAACTATAACGATAGCCCATCTACATCAATCATCATTAAAACAATCTTTACTTATCAGCCTTTTATGGAAATAATTTGTTGGGTTTTACTTGAATTCCTGTTACCAGTACTATATATCTATAGTCAGTCAGTCCCATTAATATTCACATCTCTTTCTCTACAAACAATTAACAACCCACAAAGTCAAATACTCAAAAATGATGTTTCATGCATTTACATTCTTAAACATTAAAGAAATACACAGAGAAAACTGCATGTGTACTGAAAGATCTCCCCCCTTATATCCTGCAAGAATTTAAGCACTGAATCTTCGTTTACATGTAATATGTCAACAGACTGATCAGACCGAGGTAACTTATCTATCTATATATATGTATCTACATCTACATAACTATAAGCTGTCCTAGGGTAGTTATCAGCTAGGATTTTAATTGTGCACATTTAATGTTGTTGAAGCTTAAGTAATGGTACAAGTTAGTCATATTTTCTTTTTAGTTTATATGTCTAGGGTTCATCGTCACCACATTATATACACAATAATATGAATCATATGATATAGATAGATACCGAAGAAGAAACAAAATTAGCGTACGTAATAGAAATATGCTGTTGGTGATTAAAGTATTAATTGAGGATTTATTTTCTTGTGAGAGGGAATAATTAAATGAATTGATTCCATGGGAGTTGGTAGTGTTTTTTTGGAGGTGTCTGTATGACTGTAGTGTTAGGCGCCAGAGAAAAAGTGCACAAGAGAACACAAGCTAATGGATTTATGTGCGTGGTTCATAAAGAGATATATATATTAGGAACACTACTGATCGAATAATTCTGTTACGACTGCATATAACAGATCTGATGGTGCGATACTGTGATCTGTGTTACTGATGATGATAATAATTAAAATATATGCTAAGAATTAATAGGGAATCCAATCAGTGATTATTTATATAACTATACATTCGTCGTCGACTTGTACTGATCTGATAGAATGTCAGTGAAGAAAACATAACCGAGCTGTACATGCACCATGACCCATGCGGTTTTCAGTCAGTAGTATTACTGCTAATCTCCCTTGAAAAACTCCATTCACATATCTTTCTTGATGAATGATGATCTCATCGACATAAATTCTCTCTTTCTAAACCTGTAGCAGACAGCTGCTTGCATTCAAACTTGGATAGTAGCTGGCTAGTATATCTTACAGTTTACACTGCCATGAACTTAGTTCACGTGTACTCTGAGTACATCTGATTGATCAGTTCATCAAACCCTAAATTCAACCCTACCCGTAGAATAACCACATTTGGTTTTGTGCATAAGTTATGAAATTCCTAAGTACGAGACATACACCATGTTTGATCATCAAAAGAACACTATATTCTTTTATCAGAATGAATGAACAAACACACCATGTTTGGATATCCTTAATACTTTTGAAAGTACAAGATTGGAAGTAATAATATCTAAGAGTAGAAATCGATCAATGTATATTAGTACAGATTAATTAAGAACCATTTCGTGTTCATGAGCAGAGAGAGATACAAACTCTTCATTCTATATATGTAGTACTTGTGATATAAAACTGTTACGGGTATTATTATTAAAACCTGCAAACTAACTAAAACCTAATTATACAAGAATGAACACATATATTTTTTTTTTGAAAAAGGCAAGATTGAAATAAATAAGAAAAAGAGTGCTAAGATAGCACCCTCCAAAGAAACAAGATGAGAAGTGAAAAGAGAGTTTACAACAAACTACTCCCTAAACAAATTCACCCAATCCAAAACAAAATCATCAAGCTTAATGTTTTTAAAAGAATCAACATTGATGGTCCAACTAAGTAACAAGAACTTGATATCTAAAATAAGAGAATTTAATCTAAAATGAACACATATATTTGAACTAGTAATCTCAACTTCTCAAGGACAGTGCATGTACGTCCAATTCCATGCGTTGATATTCATTAGGTAAACTGAAAATACAAGTGAAAGACAAAAGAAGAGAACCTTAATATAAATGATTAACTGATGATGATTGAAAGTTTGTAAGTTGGTTCAGTCAGTTGTATATAGCTTGCTAGGGTATAAGTGAGTATAATTCTGCAATTGTAGCATACCTCATCTTATAACCTCAGTTCAAGATCTAACTCCTCCTTGGAGCAGCTTTGATTTAGATTTAGTCCAAGTAATTCATTCGACTTCAAAAGATGTCTTCTATCGTCCAAAATAGGTTTCACGAAGAAAGGCAAGTATGATGTATCGTCAACGTCGTTTCTCCTCCTTTTCCTACTAATAGTATCTCGCTCGACCTCGCCATCATCAGCTGATCCTGTCAGCCAGCTTCGATTCGAAACCTCGAAAGTCTTCGTAGCTGATGAATTGGATTCATTATATGCTCCCTGCTTAACCTTCAACCCTGTCTCCTTTCCCTGCTTGTTCAGATCTTCGAGATTTTCCGAGATAATGACAACTCTAGAAGCGAATGAGTCCGAAGGCGTAGTAAACAGCGAACCGCCCTTTGGATGATTACTTGCTTGATTACCGATTTCTGTTGAATAAGGAGGCAGTATCAAAGTCTGTTTAATGCAATTATTTTGGCTGGATTGAATTGCAGCTGGAGTAATCCTGTAAGTAGGAGATAAAGGGAGTGATGATGATGGAACAAAACTAGGGTTGTAGGAGCTAGGATCTAGGTTGCTAAACGCCAAACTACTGCGGTGAACCTGATGATCAGGATGATGATGGGATGAGTTTTCAACATGACTTATAGGGTTTTGATGATGTTGAATAAGTTCTTGATTATTTGCTTGATGTGGACGAATATTTCCGTTATTGGTCTGATGATGTTGATGAGGTGAAGTTGGAGAAGATTGTTTAAGCCTAGCTCTATCTCTCCGGTGTACGTTCATATGACCACCTAAGGCTTGTGCAGACCTAAATTCTCTTCTACAAAAATTACAAGAATAAGATCTCGGAGGCCAAACACAACCACCAAGAAGTAATCCAGCTGAATCTTCTGCAAAAGCTTGTTCTTCCCATGATGGCTCGGTTGTTGTTGTCGGAAAGTGAACATGTGATGACCTCGTATGTACTACTTGTGGAGTCGTCTCACCAAGTTTGCTTCTAGTCCACATCCAATACCTAGTTTCTTCCATTACACAACCAGCTACAACCCTTGAGCTGACTTGTTTTCTTTTTTAAATGATCAGAAAAGGTTGAAAAGATGGATATGGATACCTGGGAATTATGAACAAGAAGAAGAAGAAGTGTATTTCTATCTCTATATCTAAGTTGCTGAAGAGATGAAAGCAACGTGAGGATCTAGAGAGAGTGAGAGAGATGAGAAGGTTTTTGTTGCAAAAGAATTGTGGTTGTTGTTGTATAGATTTAGAATTGGAAGGTGAAGTGTTTGGTTGCTAATTTGGCCTTGCTTGCAAACTAGATGGCTACTGTAAAATTCCCCTTTTTAGGGTTTAAATTGGCTGATTCTTTGCTCAATTTGCTACTACTGTACACAATTAGTCTCTGTCTGTTCACTTAATTTCTCAGCAGGTTTTGTGGAAAAGGAAAATAGATACAAACTTCATTCTTTACTTCAACTGTCTATGAAAATGAAATTATATTTAATGTTCATCTAATTTAAAAATATATTTATTCTCATTATGACATAATGATGAACTGCTAATTAATTAAACCTACAACTTATAAAACAAAACCTTTTGCTAATTAAAACTTAGAGAGAACTGTGTTTAATCATAATTTCTTAGAAATTCTGTTGTTTCCTACCCTAATTATCTCTTTTAAGCTGTAGTAAATTCTTATCTCCTTTTGCTGATGTGTTTTGTCATTCTCGCATAAAATCAAGTCACGTCAAAGTGTTTGTAACCTCATAGTTGTGGAGTCATTTCTCTAGTACTCAATACCATTTAATTGTGCATGGAAGAGAAAACAAAGAGTTTGCTTTAATTTAACAGACATATGAAAGGACCAATCCTAAACCCTCCGTCCCTCCCCATAGAGATTCTGAAATCCGTCCACCTATGTTGCTGAAGTTAGATTTAAGCTTTCGATATGAAAAATGTGTGGATGTATTTCTTAAAGATCGAACAAGAGAGAGGAGAACATAAACGCGGAAGCGTAAAAGACTACATTGATATTAATCTTGGTGGAATACAATCTATTTGATATTTTTGATTATTTGATTCTTTCTTTCTTACTTACTTACAAATGAATACAACATGCCTATTTATAGGCTACAAAAGAAGAAGAGAACTATGCCTATGGAGGCTAACAACTATGCCTTTGGAGGCTAACAACTATGCCTATGGAGGCTTACCAAACCAACTACTAGACAATCTAGTATTCTTGTTTGATTTGTCTAACCCTAGAACACTCATTTTACACATGTTAATTGTCTAATATTGACTCTAGACATCCTAGATATTTCTAGGTTAGTCTAGATAGGTGTGAACTCTTGACTAAATTGGTGTTGAATATTCAACACTCCCCCTCAACACCTACTTTCCAACTTCTCTTTATCTTAGACGTTTCGGTCCCCTTCATAGTTTAAGGATGTTTCGGTCCTCTTCATAGTTTAAGGACGTTTCGGTCCTCTTCGGAAGTTTAAGGACATTACGGTCCTCTTCGTAGTTTTAGAACATACGGGTTCCATCGTAGTTTAGGGACATTGCGGTCCTCTTCGTAGTTTTAGAACATACGGGTTCCATCGTAGTTTAGGGACATTGCGGTCCTCTTCGTAGTTTTAGAACATACGGGTTCCATCGTAGTTTAGGGACATTGCGGTCCTTTTCGTAGTTTTAGAACATACGGGTTCCATCGTAGTTTAGGGACATTGCGGTCCTCTTCGTATCAGTAAAATACTTCTTGTACTCTTTAGACAACTCATAGGATTTTCACCCACTTTTGTTGTTCTCTATCTCATCACCACTTGGTGATTGCTTCCGTTTCTTCACAACATTTTTTGTTGTTTCTTCTTCTATTCATCTTTGTTCCAGTCACGCTTTTGTTCGAAAACTGTAACACTTCTTTGGTTATCCAGATTCTCTCACAATCTTTCATTTCGTCAAGCTTCTGCCACAAGCTCTAACTATTTTTCTTCTTGTTATTTGATGTTACAAATTTGCCACTTTATCCAGATTTGCCACATTTCTCGAATTACGTAATAGATTTGCCACGCTATGACATAATTGTCACACTTTGGTTTGTACGTATTTAAACAAACACCTGTAAACCCATTTAGACTTCATTTGGACATTACAAATTAGGTAATTCCAACACTCCCCCGTAATTTGTAATGGCTCTGTTTTTGTTTTTTTTGATATTCACCCAATCTCCGTTTGCGGCTCTTATCTCCTCATGCTTGCTTCGCTCGCAGTAAACTCTTTATGTTTGCCGCCACGTACCACCCTCAATATTTTTTTTTTCTTCCCGATTTGAGGAAACAACCACTTATTGTTCTTACCCTCAAACCCTTCTCTGATCACTTATTAGGAAGTGACCCTTTCTTCTTCTCTTTTATCTTGTTTTTTTTTTTCATGGAGACCCCATTTTTTTTTCTTCTTCATGGAGACCCCATTTCTTCTCTTTTAATATTTCTTGCTCATTTAGTATGTCTCCTAACTTCTGCGTGCAAGCCTCTACAAATTCAACATTTTTGAAATGTCGATATTACAAAAGCTTTGTCTTGTAGTAGCAGTAGTTTTTTCTTCTTCCAGTGGATACATGTCCACCGGCTTCGTGTCACAAGTAGAAACTTGATGTTGTCGTGACAAACATGGCTTTCTTGCCATTTTTTTTTCTCTCAAAACCGAGTAGGTCGTCTCATTGAGGCTCTCTTCCCACAATATGAGGAGGCGATCATTTGAAGCTCTCTTCCCTCAATATATGGAGGCATTCGTTGTTGACGTTTTCATGATATCGGCTTCTAAAACTCTTGAACGATTGTGGAGGCAATCCTTGGTGCACTCTTCCCACAATTGTCTTTAGAATTTTGTAAACAATTTGAGGAGGAAAATTATTGCTCTCTTCCCTCAAACTTGTCTTCTGGTCACTTATCAAAAAGTGATTTCTTTTTTTCTTCTTTACTTTTCTTTTTCCACATGGAGGCGTTTTTGCTCATGTGAAGGTAGGATTTTTTTTTTTTTTCACGGCAACTTTCATACCGTCCTCGTATCACGTTTTTGATACCACGTTTTTGTGTATCTAAATAAACCTAGTTCCACACGTGCACTTATTTGGGTGGTGAAATCCAACACACATAGCCGCAGCAACACTCATGTAGTGATTCTTACTGCAGTAGACCTTACACCTCCTTCACAATCATCATCAGAACTGCGCACAAATTATTTTAAACCATCTGTACTCAACACCATAACGAGAACTTAACACTGACAACGATGAATTTTCTGAGTTTCTCTAACTCTCTTCCTCTCCTCTCTCTTCCTCTAACCTTGCTCTGATACCATCTTAAAGATCGAACAAGAGAGAGGAGAACATAAACGCGGAAGCGTAAAAGACTACATTGATATTAATCTTGGTGGAATACAATCTATTTGATATTTTTGATTATTTGATTCTTTCTTTCTTACTTACTTACAAATGAATACAACATGCCTATTTATAGGCTACAAAAGAAGAAGAGAACTATGCCTATGGAGGCTAACAACTATGCCTTTGGAGGCTAACAACTATGCCTATGGAGGCTTACCAAACCAACTACTATACAATCTAGTATTCTTGTTTGATTTGTCTAACCCTAGAACACTCATTTTACACATGTTAATTGTCTAATATTGACTCTAGACATCCTAGATATTTCTAGGTTAGTCTAGATAGGTGTGAACTCTTGACTAAGTTGGTGTTGAATATTCAACGGTACTACGATCGAGAGATACCTTAGATAGCGTACATAAACTAACATCGAAAAATTTAGGTCTGAGCTTCGAAATATACGTTGTTAGTGGGACCCGAGAGATGAAACGAGTCAGTCTTTTCAACAGTGTTGACCCCACAAAATTCTATCTGTCGTGGGTGGGAGTGTCACCCTCTTTGTTGACCGACACTCGGTATAAATGTCATGTACTCACGCTACCTTCCTTGGAATGAAAAATCATTTGTTAATATCCCGCCGTTGATTTATCAAATGTAGTGGTCCACTTCTATCTAAAACGTCTCGCGAATTTATTTATTTTTCTTTTTTCCAAAACACATTTCATTAGATTAATTTACATAACTTAGATCCACATATATTTGTTCTTCCCTGATAATATGACTAAATTTATCCGGGATATTACATGTATAATCAAAAGAGGATCTGTCAATCCTAGCAAGTCTTAGCTATAGTATGAGTAGTATTATTAGCTGTTCTCTTTACATGATTATTAATTAAAAGAAAAGCAAGAAACATTAGCTAGTAGGTGCCTTATTTCATCTAAAATTCCTTGGTTCATCCAGTGAACTGAGGAGATGTCCTGCTTAAGAGAGTTAATTACATTCAAACTATCATTTTCAAAAGTAACTTTTTGTAAGCCGCATTCTCTAGCCCATAGTATAGCTTCCTTCATGGTTAGACATTCAGCTTGTTCATGATCTATTCCTCCATTGAAGAATCTTCCCTTAATGGCGCAGCTTTTCCCTGTTGAATCACGAACGATCAGTCCAATTCCAAAATCAGAATTATAGTAATCAAAGGAAGCATCCATGTTAATTTTAAACTCATGAGGTAGAGGAGGAGACCAAGTTTGAATTCCTTTCTAAGTTAACACAGAGTTTCCCGCCGTACATTGCTTAACTACATTTTTAATAGAGTAAACTGTAGTAAACAAATTCTAATTCTTATTTTCAAAGAGCTTTGAGCATCTATTCTTCTAGAGAAACCATGTTGTGGTCATGAGGGATAAAATCCAATGATTCCAATCCTCCGTAGAAGAGTTAGTCGAATTTCGAAACCAGCTAGCTATCCAATCATCAACCTCAATATTTTGTTTTTGCAAAGAAGCCACATTAACATTCATTGCTAGCCAGACAGATCTTGAGTAATCACACTGAAGTAACAGATGCTTCATTGTTTCTTCAGCTTGAGAGCATCTACGACATATTGTGTATATATTGGAGTTATAACTATTAAGTTTGACTCTAGTTGGTACAATTCCTCTTAGACACTTCCAAATGAACAACTTAACTTTATGAGGTTCTTTAGATTTCCACAGCTGCCGCCAGTCAACATTCATATAAAATGCAGACTTCTGTTGAGTTCCATTAGACAGATACGATAAAGCTTTATAGGTAGATTTTACAGAGAAGGCACCTGACCTATTTCTTATCTTTACCAAGTTGAACTAGGTGCATTCTCAGTATTAATTGTGTTATATCAGATGGAAAAATATCAGAAACAAGTTGAGTATTCCACCTTCTTGGATGCTCCAACATTAAATCAGATACATAAATTATTCTAGTTGGTTCTCTAAAAGTGTCATCATACCAGACTAAAATGCTATTTCCATCCCTGACATTCCATCTATGAAATTTCCTCACATAATGAAGCCACACTTCTAATCCCTTCCAAATCCATGAAGAATTATGAGGAGATTCTTGTAAATGAAGGAAAATAACATAAGGAGAGTATTTAGCTTTTATTATTTGAGCCCAAGGTTTGTCTTCTTCAGTACATAAACGCCAGGCTAGCTTGATAATCAAAGCTAAGTTGAATCTTTCAAGATTTCTAAACACTAACCCTCCTTCTTCTATGGGTGAACAAACAAAATTTCATGCAATCATGTTTATACCTTTGTTTGACCTATGGCCCCACCAAAATTTCCTTTGAGCTGAGTATAATATATTAATTATGTTCTTTGGCAGCTTAAAGTTACTCATATAATGAGTAGGAATGGAATTGAGAACTGATTTGATTAATGTTGATCTAGCAGCCTGATTGAGAGTTTTTGAGTACCATCCTTGAAATCTGTTCTCATAAGAGTCTTGAATAGATCTAAACGAGGTTGTTTTCGATCTACCCAAAAGAATAGGCAAACCTAAATATTTATCCGAGGAACTAAGTTATTTGACTCCAAGTTTATTTCTCATGTCTATCTTAGCCTCCTCTGATAAATCTCTAGTAACGAAAGCCGAAGACTTCGAAAAGTTTATCAGTTGACCTGAAATTTGACTGAAATTCTGCAAACATGACTGAACCTGAGTAATACTTGAATGATCTGCCTAAAAAAATAGTATGCAATCGTCTGCAAATAGAAGATGATTAACACACAAAGAATTTTTAGCAACTTGTATTCCACGCAAAAGCTGACTTGCTTCAGCATGCATCAAGGATCTAGCAAGATATTCCATGGAGATAATGAAAAGATAAGGGGATAAGGGATCCCCTTGTCGAATACCTCTAGTATGAGTGTAAGACTGACAAATACTACCATTTAAACGAATCGAAATTGTGGTTGTGGAAATACACTGAAAAAATAATAGCACGCCAGTCTTCACAAAATCCTAATGAAGAAAGCATATTGTCTAT
The DNA here is from genome assembly GCA_023529315.1 of Papaver bracteatum. Taxonomy (NCBI): domain Eukaryota; kingdom Viridiplantae; phylum Streptophyta; class Magnoliopsida; order Ranunculales; family Papaveraceae; genus Papaver; species Papaver bracteatum. The sequence goes on along the minus strand of JAJJWX010002261.1, from coordinate 1,214,574 downwards.
AAATGCCCACTCTACCCTGTCGAAAGCCTTTGACATATCTAACTTTAGGGCCACTATACCTTGCTTCTTCTTTGAATTCTTCATGGAATGAATTAATTCATGAGCCATAACTATGTTTCCATTAATGTATCTCTTTGGTACATATGCCGTCTGGGTTAGGGATATTATTTTCTCCATCAGTGGCTTCATTCTTATAACTAGAAGTTTCGAAATTATTTTGTAAGTTATATTGCAGAGACCAATTGGACTATAATCATAAGGATTCAAAGGATTGAGAGTTTAGGAATTAAACATGTAACAATATGGTTTATACTTTGCGACATTTGCTTATTGATGAAGAATTGCTGCACCAAATAAATAACATCCTTACCAATAGTTGGCCATTGTGATAGAAAGAATCCATCTGGGAACCCATCTGGAACCGGTGAATTCCAGCTAGGCATACTTTTAACAACATTAAAGATTTCTTACTCAGAAGGGATTGAGACTAAATATGCATTTTTCTCTTGTGATATGATTGGGGAAATTATATCAAACAAATTATCTTTAAACTGAGGATTAGAAGACTGAGCAATAGTAGAAAAATGTTTTCTAAGAAGAGACTCCAAATCTTTATGAGAATGGTGCCACTGACCCTGATATATGATTCATATACCTTCTTCTATATATGATTCATATACCTTCTTCTATTGGTTAAAGAATGGAAATAAGCTGTGCTATTATCTGAATCTCTAAGCCATTTATCCCCTGACTTTTGATGCCAAAAATCAGCCTCCATTTTCCTCCAATAATTTAACCCTTGAATAGTTAGGTGAATTTTTTGAGAGACATCATCACTATATGGTTGGTATTGAAGGAAGGACAACTGTTATTTTAAATAATTAACATGGAAGCCAATTTTTCCAAAATACTCTCAGTTCCATCTAGAGAGTTTACGCCTGGCATTGCAAAGTTTTTGAGATATATTCTGAACATTTGAAGAAGAATCCCAAGAATTTGCAATGATTTCAGAGCAATTTGGATCACTAAGCCAGCATCTATAAAACTTCCATACATTTCTAGGCTTAATAGTTTCAGTCTCTGTAATGAGAAGAATGGGCCTATGATCTGATCCCAAAAAAGGAAAGTGTAGAAGTTTAGAATCTGGGAATTCTCTAATCCAATTTGAGTTATGAAGGGCCATGTCTATTCTAGCACTTTTATATCCTTTACCATAGATCCTATTTGACCAAGTATGATGAGAACCAGTATACCCCAAATCCATTAGACCAACATCATTCAAAATATTACCAACCCAATTGTCTAAAGAGACAAAACTACTTGAAGTGTCTCCTTTTGAGATATGAATATTAAGATCACCTATAATGACCCATGGATGATAAACATTTTCACTAATCTCCTTAATAAATTCCCATTGTTGTTGCTTCAAATTGGAATGTGTAGACCAATAACACACGGAAGAACCCATTATTGTTTAGAAGGATTAATAGTAATTAACAGGTGTATCATGTTATCCTTACTACAAATAATATCACAAGGGAATCCATCCTTCCATAATAAAGCAACCCCACCAGACAAACCAATAGAACTTATGAAATGTGAATTAGGATAATTAAATTTATGAGTTAGAATTTTTGCTTTTTCTAATCTAGGTTTAGTCTCTACCAAAAAGATAATGTCAGGGTTATGAATTTTAATAATATCACTTATATGATCTCTTGTATCCTTATCCCTAGGCCCTGAACATTCCACGACAATATTTTCATGCTTTCACTAAAAGCAATAAGGAAAGGAAAATCCATAAATTGACCTATAAAACTAGAAAAGTGACTAACATGCAAGAAATTTAAAGTGGTAGAGAGAAATACTGTGAGATTGAGTTTAAATATAAAATTACATGACCATCCGTGCTTGAAGATGTTGCTTTGAGCCTTTTGGAGAGGTTTTGCTCTGAAACAGTCCCATGAAATGATGTAAAAGAGTTAGGAGATGGAGAATTCACATCCAAACTAACATGCTCATTTCCTGAGTAATCTAGATTGACATCAGCGGAATTCTTTAATTTTATTTTGGTGTGTGCAAAAGTGGAATCATCCGTAAATTAAATAACTAATCAAATTAATACGCTTCAAAGAAGTATGTGCAAAAGTTAATGTTGAAATAAATTACATTTAGAGAATTTTGTTTCAGAATTCAAATTTCTTTGACACTTTGCATTGCAATGAGATATTTTTGTAATAATTTTAAATGTCTCACGATAAATTAAAATAGTATAATAATATTAACCAGCGGCAAACTGTATGTTGATCAAAAATGTGTGTTCATAGTGTTTCCACGAATAAATAAAAGATGTGAAATCAATTTTAGTATTACATGATGAGTATGATTTTTGACCTTTCAAATGGCATATTTTTGCGAGATTTTATTCTTTTAGTTTGTTTTTCTATCTTCTAGTTGGACTCTTTAAATTTATCTTACTGCTTGACTAAGTCAACATGGAGAGAGGATAGAATATCTAATAGAACTCAAAATTCATATCATCCATACTTAGAGCATCTTCAATAGCAGGTGTAGATTTTGTTATTCATAACACATGTTGTAGGATTTTAGACCTTTATTAATGATAAATCATTAGTTAGATCGTACAAAGTAGGAAGGATGATATGTTAAATACAAGTATAAAGTTTTAATTAGACCCTCGGAATGATTCCAAACTATTTCCATGTCATTAATTTATATATCATGTCTAATACAAAACCATACTAAATATTTTATGTTTATTTAAATATGAAATATAGGTTACAACCTTAATACTAGAGAGGTGTCTTAAGACAGAAAACTTATATAGGCCCACGTATGAAAACCCCATAAATGGAGGTCTATCGATGACCTCCAAATGGTATTTTTTTTATGTAGTCGGAGATGCTCTTAAGAAAATACAAATTTTACTGTGGGTGATGACTATAATGTTCCCGATCAAAAGATTGTCGTAGGCATGAGGTTTTAGAACAAAATTTTAGAAAAGTCTTAGCGTAAAACAAATTATTTTATTTAGGTTATCTAGTATGTACCAAAGAGTAGTACGAAGTTTTCTTTTACAATACCTAGACCTCTAAGTGAAACCTTACCATAAACATATATGCGTATGTATACATACATAGAGGTTTTCATGTACAATTTATGGTAGATAAAAAAAATTCAATTTGTCGATGCCGTCGTAGTACAATTATAAAGTTCTTGTTCTGAATTCAGAATTCATCATGACAAAATTCTTTACCGATAAGAAAAAAACTTTAAATTGATTTAATTAAATACGAGATAAGTTATTAATCAAACTTTCTGTTATCTAATTTGATGTAACCTAGATAACCAACACGGATATACATCCATGAATAGTAGACCAAAATATACAAATAGTGTAGTCTGAAAGTTAATTATGGGCAAATCATTTTGAATTTTTTTACTTTAACCCAAAAGCAAATTAAATGTTAGTACGACAGAAACAGGTTCAAAAATGACTACATACAAATATGATTTTGAATTTTTAAACTTGTTTTTAGTCATTTTTTCATATAAATCAGCTTTAGGTTTAGATATTCTCATATAATCGTTTCGATGACGTTTCTCAAATATCATAATGCAACAAAAATTTGTAACTGCCATAAACTACATGGATGCTTGTGTGAGGTGTAAATATATGACCACATTCTAGGTACATAATTTTGTACCAAATGTTCATCGACTCTTTTATGCGATTTTTTTAGCTTATATGGCGGTGTTAAAATATTTTTTACATGTATTTTGTCATGCTTAATTTTCTAACAAGGTGTGTTGTGTTTTGTTGTACAATTTTTATTGAGTTGTATGTGTTCCGTCGCTTGGTAAGTTGTCCTCATGCCTATGCATGTCGCATATTCTGTTATGCCAAACAAATTGATAGGTTTGCACAATTTAACACACAAAGCTCATCAAAATTCATGCACTGCCAGTTGTTTCATTGTGCCGAGTTGTGCCTATTTTTTTCATGTTGTGTTATTTTATAAATGCCACAGAACCCACACTTTGTAATATGATTATTGAGAACACATTTTACATAATTGAATAATGAAGTAAGAGATGCATAACAATTGTCACATTCATTATTACGAGGATTAGTTAGTTTGCTGGCATTTCTTTAAGTAAAATTAAAATTTTAGAAATCCAACTTTAAAGAAACTTTTAAGCATATATATCATCCAATGTACGTTTCCCTCCTCAAATAGATCTTATTGTCTCCATTTTGGCCATGGTGTATAATGTACACCTTCTACAAGATGGTTTACTCTTTTTATACCAACTATTTAAAAATTATGCATTTATAATTGCATAAACTCGTTCACTAAAATAATTATGGGCTAATATTAATCATACCGGGACGCCACAGAGGTTTATAGTAATTTGGCTCAGGTTGCATATATAAAAGGTAATTCATCATATAAATGAATACATGTGTAGAGATTAATAATTTTATATCGGTGAAATTGTCCCAAATTATATACATTTTTCGACTTTTTTATAATCTTTGCCGCACAAATATGAAAAGGAGAGGGTAACTAGTACACCACCAATTTTTTCGTTCGGGAACCTATATGGACAATCCCTGTACAATCTATATGTTCGGTTACAATATTGTATTTAAGGTTGTTTTAACAAGGTAAACCTAGTATATACATGAACTGTTCAACAACTGAATTCCAACAAGAACAAGTCTTGTAATCTATATTTCAGTACGAATTCAACAAGAATGAGTCTTGTTGATAGTTTACCAGTTGAGTTAATATTATCTAGTTTTAAATACGTAAAACCTGTGATATTTCAATTATAAAGATAAAACAATATAACGCGGAAAAGAAATAACATAGACACCAAAGATTTTTGTTAACGAGGAAAATTACAACCTTGTAAAGAACCCATGAAGGGACCTAGTCCAGATTAAACACACATTGATTTCATTTGTTACACCAATTACATACTACCAGATTTCGGACTAGATGTAATACCTACTTCAGTTGTATTCACGCACCTGTAGAACTCCTAGCTATATACCGATTCTCTTTAGGAATTTCTCTTGTAAATCTTTTAGCAGAACTTCAGTTCTCTTTAGAAGATACTCTTGAAAATCTTCTAGAAGAATGTTATTTCCATTTAAAAGGTGCTCCTCAACAACTAGGATTTACCGTCCCGTAACCTAATTATATTAGATCATAGCTCGGCTGAACCCACCAAGCGTTGGTATGTCAAGTTTGGTTGTCATATTTTAGTGAACTAAAACTCATTTAAAGAGTCGCTTGATTATATACTAGAGTCAACTTCGTATAAGTTAGCTTGAAAGTATTAGGATATGAGATATTACAAGAATTACGTGAAGACTTGAAGAATGTGAAGAAGTAAGGAGCTACAACGACGACATCATTCTTCCACTTGAGGTTAGTAATATTTGACTTGAACTGTTTCATTCCTTAACGTATCTTTCAAGTCATGCATATTGAAAACATAATTGTGAAGCTGTGAATGATTATACTCTAGTTATATATTGTATTAAGTAATACAATATGAAGTATAACGTTTATCTTTTGAACTTCGTATATAATACATCGATATAATCGTATGAATGCTATTGTGATTATGTATGGGTATGAGTGAAGATTTCATCCTAGGAAACAATGTTTTACATTCGTTTAAAGGAAGTACAATTCATAAACTTGTTTTATGAATCGAAAGGAAAATCGATAGGCTTATTGGTATGGTTATTAATTGCAAATCTATTGTGAATTACCAATATGTGTGTTTAGTATAACCGCTCATAAACTTGTTTATGTATCTTGGTAAAACTATTCACAAGGCCTGACTTATGTATTGGTAGGACTTTTATTAGTGAAACCGATCTTAATTAATCACTCAAGATGGTATGACCGATACGTTGTAATTGGTGCAACTTTAATCTATCAATTGGGTAACTGATCCTAGTAAGAGGTGCAACCGATCACAAGTGGGGAATCGATCCTTGTAAGAGGTGCAACACGTTTTTAGATATTGGGGGAACCGATCCTATAAACATGTGCAACACGTTTTTATACATTGGGGAACCGATCCTAAAAACATGTGCAACCGAATACAAATAGTTACCATAAGTATGTGGGGAACCTATCCTAGTACCTAGTCAACCAAGTTTAAGTAACTAGCGTGACTATGCACAGTACTCACATGGAGGTAGAATCGAAACTTGTTTTGGTAGAACCGTTAAACCTATGATTGGTGATTTGATAGGATAATAAATCACATAGTTCTTGGAAGTTAGATGAACCAATTCTAAACTTGTTTGAAAGTGTTGTAAATCGGTTCCAAGATTGTAAGTATGAAAAAGGACTTACAAAGTAAAGATGTCTACATGCTTTGAACAGGTGTAGTAATTCTCACCTTTTAATGTTCAAAGATATTCCTTAATAGCTAAAGGAGAATCCCGAATCGAAATAAATTGAGAATCCTTTAATTACGGTTTTTAGTTTTATATGCTTTTAATTTCCAGCAATTAAAATGCATATCTTTAGAAAATAAAAATTAGTAATGTGCATTTAATAATTGGAGATTTTATACTGAGATTTCGGTCAATATTTGGACAAAGCATTTCCATGAATTATGAAAACTGAATTTGGAAATATATTGCATATCTTGAGAATATTTTCGGTTTGGGAAATTCCTTGGTGTCCAAACTTCCTTTGTCTATAAATACTGAAGTTTGCATTTCGAGCAAACAAATCCTCAGAGCCAGCAAAACTACCTATTTGTGTTGTTACTGGTAGAGTCTCCTATTCGGAGAGGAAAGCAACCTAATTATGCGAAATCTCTTACGACCGCTCAGTTTAAAGACGTCTTTGGGATTGAGAAGCTCTATTAGTACCGTTGGTGGGAAACTAGATAATTGCGGTTTATTAATAATTTTTGATTGATTTGAACGGCTGTTGAACTTTGATTGCATCTAGTTTGTTTATGCTTGAGAATCTTCTCTTCTGATATAAGATTCACTCAAAATAGATCGAAGTTTCGACGGGGATCTTTAGACTGTTTGTAAATCTAAAGACGTCTTGTGATAATCCATTGTTAACAGACTCCGTTCTGTGTGTGATTGATCACAAGAGATTCAAGTTGATTGTGTACAGGTGTTTATTGAAGATCTAAGAAGATTTGAAGACAAAGAATATTTCTGATTTGGGTTCATAATCTTTGGTGTGCACAATACTTGTTTCGGCTGGAAAAGAATCCAACTATAATCGGTTTATCCTTGTGATAATCTAGATTGATTAGTTAAGTAGATCGACATCAATACAATTCTTTTTGATTAAAAGTATTGATCGCAAAAACTTGATAATTACTTTGGTAGTTGTTATTAGATAGATCTAAGGACCTAACAAATGAGTTTATTCGGATAAATGGAAGATCCTTTTGTCGAACTCATATCACTTGGTTGAAAAGAGTTGTTACCGAACAAATTTGTTGTTCCTTTACTATTTGGAATACAAATCAAAGGAATTATTCCAAGTGCGTGACTTATTTCTAGTTGGAGGCGCAGGGATACATACGGAACTAGGTGAACTATAGATTTAGTTGCTTGGTCTTAACTATACGAAGTTGGTTTAATTTTTTATAGCGGCTTAATCCTGAGAGTATTCAATTCTGGACTAGGTCCCGTGGTTTTTCTACATTTGCGGTTTCCTCGTTAACAAAATCTTGCTGTGTCTTTTACTTTTCTATTTCCGCAATTATAATTGTTTTATTATAATTAGAGGTAAAATACACAAATGTTAATTCCTATTTACTTGATAGCAATCCTATTGTGTTTGGTTAAGTCCGAACCTATTATCAAGTAAACATACATTGTTTTTGTATTATCTCGATCTTGTATCCATAGACGATCACACGAAGTGTGAACCAATTAGTTGTATTGTCTCGACTTAGTCCATAGACAATCACTTTCGGAGAAAGGACTTATAGGTGGAAAAGTTTTAGATTGAGGTATATTTGGGTACCCTCGTCTTTTCAAATTGATTCTTCCTCACAAGGTCAAAAATAAATAATGTAGAGATATCTTGATCTATCAAATCTAGGATTTATGGAAAACACCTAGAAACAGGTTCCGTAACTATCAAAGAAGATAGCTTCCATGTGCTTTACGATCCCCAAGTAAAATCTTTTTAAAATCTCACTCTTGTTCGTGAAAACAACCTTATTGTTAGAGCATTGCTCGGTCGAACTCGCATGCGTTGCTATCTCAAGCATGTTTGTCAATATTAGTGATCAAAACTATACGTCTTGATTTCTAGTTTACTTATGACTAAGTCTCGGTCTAGGATAGTTAAGCATAGTTAAGATCCAGACTCCATGGAGATTATCTTATGAATACGAAGAACTACTCAAGGAACCTGTGGAACTTCATCCGACCAAAAAGGTATGTGGAGACTTGAACTTATCTAGCACTCAAAATTCTATCTATCTCCTATTCTTGAGACAACATACGTATAAGTATGATAGTTTTCATACATACACATTTGCTATTTCGAGCTGAGTTTACTCGCCTATCTTTTTCTCGAAATATGTGTTGGTAAGCTTTCGCTTTAACCACCTTTCATCTTTATCCGTGATGAAAGTCATGATGATGTTTCAATCTAGAAAATAACTTTGATGACGATAGTCGATTCTTTATGTCTAACGACTATTATAACATTATAAAAGAATATTTCAATGATTGAAATGTAGAGGTTGTTAGACCCCCGCTTTTTCACTTATTTACATAATTTTTCAAGGGATAGTTTGTATGGTTACATGAAACCTATATTTATAGTGAATGATCAAGGTTAGGTTACCTGGAAACAAAAGCTACCTTGTCTAGGAAAGGAAAGACCAAATATTTGACTAAAAAATACCTTTACTCACGTATTTCCCATTTTAGTTCACGAACTGCTGCCAAAAGTTCGTGTATAATTTTCTATTCACCAACTTACTTAGCAACACATAATAATTGTTGTTTTTGTTAGAGCACTGCTCGGTCGAACTCGTAAGCGTTGCTATCTCAAGCTTGTTGTCAAGTTTAGTTGTCAAAACTATAAGCTTGATTTCTAGTCTACTTATAGCTAAGTCTCGGATTATGATATAAAGTGTAGTTGAGCATTAGACTTCATGGCGTTTATCGAATGAATACGAAGAACTACTAAGAAAAGCTTGTGGAACTTCATCAACAAAAGGTATGTGGAGACTTGAACTCATCTATCACTTAAAATTCTATCTTTTATATCCCCTATTTGAGACAAAAGTCGTATAGCTATATAAACTTCAATTATACACATTTGATATTTCGAGCTGAGTTTAACTCTCTTACATATTTCTCAAAATATGTGTTGGTAAGCTTTCACTTCCGATAATGTTTGTGCGAGACATCTATTGTCGTCTTCCGAGAATGTTTCAATGGTTGAAAGGAGAGTTTAGAACAATTGGATTTAAGCATAGTATGCGTACTCGCATATGTGTAATCCAAGTCTGAGAACCATGGTATGCATACCCGTATGCGTACTATTTAGTTTTGTCAAGGTCCGGGAACCAAGTACGCATACCGGTACGTGTACTGGCATGAGGTTCAAGTTCCGGGACTTTAACTAAGTTTGTGGTATGCATACCAGTTCACGTACTGGCGAACCCAAACTTATTCCGGCCATTTAGGTATGCGTACCTATTTGCATACTTGAGTGGGTTATGTTCTAAAATCGGTTTGTTCATGAACTAATACATTTATATAATAAGGAATGCAATCTTTTGCAAATCGTGGCTATAATGTTCATGACTTGATTCGAGTGAATCAAAATCGATTTTGCTTCAATTGTGTCTTGTATACTTCTATGAGAATATAAATAATTGAACAACTCTAGAACTAGTTTCATTTGAGTAATTTGAACTAGTTATGGTTAAGATGAATAAGGTTGATATGAAAGTGTTCATATGGATAACTTCGGTTAACTATTGTTGAGGAAATAACACGTTTAGGTATGGTTACTCATATTTAAATGAAGTCACTTTTCATTTGTGTGTAACAAGCTAAGTTCGATCTAACGGTTGAAAGATATTAGCTTGAGTCTAATCAGGTTTTCATCTAACGGTGAATATTGAATGCTTTGTTACCAAGGTAACATTGATTGGAAACCCTGATTTGAAGACTATATAAAGGAGAACTCTAGCAACTGGGAAACCTAATTCCCACACCTCTTGTGTGATACTAGTTGCGACTAGAATCGATTCTCCTTTAACCTTAGATTTTTCACGAAACCCTGTAGGTTAACGACTTGAAGACTTCGTTGGGATTGTGAAGCTAGGCCCAACTATTTTCTCCGTAGTTGCGTGTTATGATCTTGTTGTTTTCTATCGTGATTGAGTATTATCTTCTCTAAGATTTTCTCGAGATTTAATCTCCGATAGGCTAGATAAAGCACTCATATCTTTTTCATCATAACTCGGAATTCAGTGACTATTGGCTTGTTGGATTCGTATTTCAATTTTTACTACAACATAAATACCTTTCCAAGGAAAAAGGTCATTCTCACAAAATTCTTGGGCTCAAATATTCTCTAGTATATACATATGTGTATATTTATCGTCATATGAATTATTCCATAGAGTGAGCATTTGTTTCAATAGATAGAGAGGTAGACTAAACAAAAGAATCAAGTGTTTATTACTAACTTTTAAAGAAGTTCTCCAAGATTTCTTTGTGTAGTCTTCAATCTCCATTCTTCAAGGATAACTTTGATTCTATATTCTACTTCTTCAACCTAATCTAGTCTAAAACTGACTTTTATGAGATTAAATCATGAATGCGTTTGTCATCCAAATTTAACAACTAACTTGACATACCAATGCTAGTGGGTTAAACCAAACAACGCTCTAACAATTTATATATATATAACTAAAAATAATTCCCAAAGCGAAACTATTCCTAGAAAGGATTTCTTATCTTTTTCTGAGAAATAGAGTGTCATCAAACATAGAGTTGATCCTAATCTAAGAAACCAATTTGAGGCCAAACTTGGGAGTATCTAATAAAGGTAATATTGCTTAAGCCAACAATTCTAAGATGGAGGCTATAAAGGGTATTATACAATTTTGTTAAATTGGGGAGATCTTTTCTTTAATAATAAATTTCACAATAGTCAGTTATAATATTATTGGGGTTAAGTGGTCAGCATAGGCATGATATTTTCAATCATAAAATAATAGAATGGTGGCCAAGTATCTTTGTGCTTCGGGAAACCAAAATTGAAGAATGTGATGATCCCATTGTTTGGTAATCTTGGGGAACTAGGAATGTCAATGGTCATATGCTCCTTCGGAAATTCGTTCCGGGGGTATTTATGTATGTGGTATGAAACCAAGGTTAATGTGATCTATCATATTATTGGACACTATTCAATTAATCTTCTCTGCAAAATCCTAATTCTAATTTTGTATGGGTTCTCTGGCATTTATACACCTAACAACTATCTAATTATAAAGGAATTTTTTGAGAGAAATTAGGGAAGTAAGGAGCTATTGGAGTTTACCATTGTAATAGAAGGAGATTGGAATGTCATTCGATTCCTTCATGAAAACTTCTTGTGTTGGATCAAATAATACAATGAGGAAATTTAACAGATTTATCTCCAGACAAAAGTTTATAAACTTAATTACCTTTGATGGATTGGACGAGTAATCAAGTCTAAAGCATTCGTAACAAAATTAATAGAGTTTTAGTATCTCAAGATTGGGAAAGCCAGTTTCCAAATGTTATTTAACAAGCCCTTGCCAGGCCATGAGCTGATCACAGTCCCCTATCTATTATCTGCAATGGTGTTAAAGGTGGTTCATACCCTTTTAGATATGACTTGTTCTGGTACGTTCATCTTGATTCAAAAGGCTTGGTCTTTTTTCTCTGTTACAAGTAGTGCAGGTTTTTCAATGTGCAAGAAACTACAGATGTTAAAACCATTGTTGAAATTATGGGCTAAGCAAGAATTTGGTGAAATGGAAATGAGGCTGGAAGAATTAGAAAGGGTGTTTGTGCATTTGGATGAGGAAGAGAAACTAAATAATAATCTTGCAGATTCTCAATGGGATACAAGGATTCAAACAAAGAAGAGAAATGGTAAATCCGGTCAAGAATCAATCATTTCATTAATAATTAAAATAATACCAAGTTTATTCACATACTTGCTTCTACCAGAAGAAGGAGAAACTACATAAGTTCTATTAAAGTTAATGGAGTGATGAGGTCCGAGAGGTTTTCTACTTTGATTTTTCCTCATTTACAAAATTTCGGATGTTTTTCTTTTGCTTTTACTTTCCGCATTATATTGTTTATCCAATCTTTATAGTTAAAAGTGTAAGCAAGTTATACGTTGACCAACCCTTGTGATTAAAAGAATCTCTATTTGAGATAATCCAAGGATGTTCCTTGTGTGTGTTGGATTATTATGCTATCTACATGCAAAGAATTTTCTATAGGTTTTGAAATGAAAAATTTGGTGGTGCGATACAAGCACCATTGTAGTCATTAATCGTTTTATCATCTTAATTAGCTTTAGGTCCAAATTGAGAAATTTTAGAAAATTGCATATAGTTTGCAAAACGGTATAAATTATATAATTTGATTTAGCAGTGGAAGAGATATGATCATTTTAATTGATGTGTCTCTGAAGAAAAAAAAATAAATGTTTGCCAACTACGATAACTACAGTGATGTGTATGTAGAGTATGTAAATGCTAATATTTCTAGTAGGAGTTGTTGTATGAATTAACATTTCATGTAAGGGTGTATGTATTACACGAAGTTCATATTTTCTAGAGCTTAGGCAACCTTATTCATTATTTTTATCAAAGAAATAAAAATCATTTTTTCCTTATTTAGTGTTTGTTGTATGTATTATCTTATTCAATTCTCTTACGGAAGAGCAAAAAAAAAAAGTTAAAAATAAAATCATGTTTTAATTTGGATAATTTGATCTTGATTTATATTTTGTGTTTGATCTTGATATAATTTGGATGTTTGATCTTGCTCCAAATTATTTGTATGATCTAGGCTCAATTTGCATGTTGATCTTGATTTAATACTTTTGTTTGATTCAAGTTATATGAACCCATATTTGGGGAATACTCCCATAAATTTGGGGATACTCACAGTTAAATGGGAATGGATTTAGGATAAAGTGTAATTTTTTTGTGGTGAAAATATTATACTACCTTTTATCATAATATATTTTTTTAAATACTAAAATATAAAGAATCCAAATGAAAACCTGGGGGGGGGGGGAATCAAGGTTAAATGGAGTTGAATTTTATACTTCTCCAAAATTCGAACCGAAAAATGAAAAACAAGTTACATCATGCATACAATGTCCAATGTAGTACTAATTCTCTAGTGTACAAATACACCTTGTTGACACAGTTTATTAAATATTTATGAATACTGATTGCTTATAACTAAAGTCGGCATTGTCGCCCCTTATTCAGACAATGCCGACTGCGAATTTTATATATATATATATATATATATATATATTAAATACCCTATGAATTGGGAGAATATCTACTATCGGCATTGGTAAATGATGAACGCCATATCGAATGTTGAGAGTCTTCATTACATTCATCATTTTGCTATGCCGACTCTTGCTATGTTTTTCCATTTACCATGCAAATCAAACCAATAAATAACATTCAACGTCATTTGGACTTATACATAATTATTCAGAGTAGTTATTTCATTAGTTTCATGGTTAAATCTCACAAAATCCTTCTGGGTTTTATCTTATTATCTCTATATCTAACACTTTTTAGAAAAATTAACCAAAATAACTCAAAAAAAAAAATTAATCTTAACAAACTAATCTATTCCTAGTTAACCTTATGAACGGCTAAGCAGCTACAAACTATTCCAACTAAGGTGTTGCAGGTTGGTTTAAATTCGATTGATAATTATGAAATTTGTTGGAAACCAATAAAATTAAGAATTTCTCTATTTCTGGCTATGAATTTTTGAGACAAGAAATAATCCCTCCTCAAGACCAGCTGATTTGCAAGCATGTGTGGGCTCAAATAAATCCTCCTAAAATATCCTTCTTCCTTTGGTGTGATATATACATAATAAGATCTCAACTAAAAACTTTTGAATCAAAGAAAGATGCATTTAGATAACAATACCAAAGATTTAGCCTCCGATTCAAGGTTGATATCATTCTTGTAAAGGTGTTTTTCATCGAAAGATCTTCGATTCATTTCATTCCAAATAACCCACGTTACTGCAGCAGGTACAAATTGACACACAACCTTAAAAACACCGCGACCATAATCATTCCAAACCCGTGCAAGTTGTTTCATCGATTCAAGCCACACCAAAGACCACTTTTAATTTGGTAAGATAGAACACCATACTCTCGAAGCTACCTAGCAGTGAAGTAAAACGTGATTTGTTGACTCCACGGCATCTCAACATATCATTTATCCACTATAAATACTCATACCTATGTGATGTAGTATATCAATTGTGTTTAGTTTATTAAGAACAACAGTCCAGACAAAGAGGTTAACTTTTGGATGAATATATTTATTCTAAACAAAACCAATCATAAACTGTAAGATGGAATTGGTAGACATGAGATGAGACTATAATGATTTGACATGAAAAAGGAAAAAACATAATTATCAAGTTTCCATCTCCTAGTATCATTATCAGCATCCAAATTTGGATGAGCATTTCCAATTATACCAATCATAATAGCAAACTAATTAACTTCTTCATCTTTGAAAGGTCATACACCGATGAAGTGAACATCAAGCTTAGCTTACTTCATCAAACTGATTTCGAAAAAAAGATGACATAATTCTTCAAAATTGTAACTCCTACCCATAATACTGAGTGTATAGTTTGAACTAACTAGTTAGATGGCAAGTTTTAACAATCTCTTTCCAACATGAAGTACCAATTGAATCAGAAACAAAGTCTTGGCACCAATGAGAGTTAAAAGTGTATTTGTCAGCAATAGCTTTGCACCAAAGATTCTACTTTTGATTATTCCTGGATCGAGATGAATTCCGGACTGTTCGCAGAAAAAAAAGATCGGAACTGATAGAGTAGTAAAAAAAAACAATAAATATTGCTTCTTCACTTAAGCTATCGCTTTTAATAGATTTTTATGAATGATTCAGTGATTAGGAATTGGAAGACGTTGTGTTCCGAGCAGACTTAATTTTCATATGTTCTCTTCTTTTCTTTTTCTATTTCTTGTTTCTTTCTGTTTTTCATGTTCTCCGGTCTATATTCTCTCTTGGGTGGTACAAGTATTTTGTGCTTCTTTTGTTTATCAATGGAAATTTTTGCTTTATCGATAAAAAAAGATACATATGTTACAGGGCCTACGGCCCATGGATGTGCGGTCCATCTAGTTACCCTTTTATATGTATATAATGTAACCTATGTAATAGAACTACTAATCTCTCTAATATGATGGTTCTCCTTCTTGTCTCTACATCTCCTTCCTTCACCTCTGATTCTCCTCAAACACGTTATCATGCACGAAGCTATACCGCAAAGCTAGATTGGATCAGTTGATATTTTTTTTACATGGATGATTTAGTTCAACGCAGTTATGGAATTATCGTTAGGCTAATGTTGAAATCGTCGGAATCAGATCATCTAAGTTGGATTTATTTTCTCCTATATATTTATTTTCTTTTCCCTGTTATTGATTTTGGCTAAATCCAATATATCTATGGAAATCCCATGATCAATGATTGATTACATTTTATGATATATATTTGTATGTTTATGCCGTGGTTGATTAGATTTTATAATATATATTCATTGGTATGTTTATTTTTGCGTGATTATGTTGCAATCCTATGTTAAAAAGGAAAAGGAAAGACGAAACCATATGGGAAAGACGAAAAAATTAAATCTTTGTCCGAGATGAAAGAAAATCTTTGGAAAATATTTACGGTCCAACCCAACCTGGTCCGATCTGGTCCAACCCGATCCTACCCAATTCGATCTGGTCCAACCCGACCCGACCCTGTTCGAACCTGACCATGCCCTGTTCAGATGTGTCATGCTCCAACCTAGTTTTGGCATGTGCGCGACCAAAGGGGTTCTAGTTCTGTGTATATATAGGAGGAACCAAAGTCTGAGGTATGTAACTACAACGCGGGTTTTTACATTGAATACTTGCTCGGCTTATTTATTTGTTTTTGGAACATGCCTAGTTTTTTTTTTATTTTTGTCTTAAGATAAGTCCACAACATATAAACGGTCAATTTAAGTTATGATTGTTGATCTCGATCATTATGAATTTTTGTGTTAATGTTATTTTGTTATCTTGAATATGATATCGATTATAGTTGAATGGTGTCTTTTGTTCAATTGGTTGTACCAACTCGATTCAAATGTATTTATTGGAGGTTTAGAAGTACTTCAACACCATTATTGTGTACTTTATGTTTTCTCCCCATATTTGAAATGTTCCGTGGGATGTAATCTACTGGCTCGACTATTAAAGAGTCGATATTTTCAAAAGATACGTTGCAAACAAAATCACATGTATTCCAATTTTTGTGGAAGAACTCACAAAAGATAATATGAGTCAGAAAATTTTCGTTTATCTACTTCATCCATGATACTAACGAAAGTATATGTTGAAGTATGACAACAAGAGAAGTATCTTTAGTAATATATTCAACCTAAAGTAAGTGGTTGACATGTGTAATGAGATTCTCTTGGCCTGTTGAGATAAATAAATTTCTCAAGATAAATGTAGCAAAATTGAAAATGGAAAGAACCCTGAAGTAATGAGGGGTAGACGTACCGACTCATATAAAGAATGTGAAAGAGGACATATATATCATGATACAAAGATGTATTTTCCCCCAGCAGTAATGACACCAAAGTATAAGTATCAATTGAACATGAGATGAAGCTAAGATATAATTCTACTCTCACCAAAGAGTTGGGAATGAATCTTCTTACCGGTAATGGTACAAGCAATGTAATGCAGGTACCATAGTAGCAATCAATTTCCATAGGAAGGTCATAATTTAGACATCAACTTTAATGACAAGAATAACTTTGCCTGGATAATTGACTATTTATTTGAACTAGATCCAATGTCTACGCTTATGGAATGAAAAGTACATCATTCCCATAAGACATAAATTCTCTATACCACTTGAGATATATCTAGATGAAAAATATATCATCCCTCCTGAAACGTAACATATATTCAGTCTAAGGTACTTGAGTTGAATCTCACTTTTGTTACTAATAAGGCCACACCACTTATTTAATATCTCAAGACTTAATGTCTAATAGATAGTGGTTTCCCTCCCATCATCTTAAGGAATTTAAACTAGTTGTTGAACTATTTCCTTATAATGTAACTACGAGGATTGGATCATTGAGCGCAACACTGCTCAAAATTTGTTTTCAAGATAGAACAAAGACGTCACAAAATCTCTACATGTATCGAGAGATAATCACACATTGTTGAATTCCAAAGTAACCATGCAAATGGATATCATGTGGAACCTCACAATGATGAGAATGTAATTGATTGCATCTTTTATAGTCTCTAATATATTTGGAAGGAAATATATTTTAGAGAAACTAATGAGTCAATCTAGTGAAATGTAAATCACTATAGTATTTGGATTATTGAATCCATATTGACTCCGATGATGAAATGATGGGAATTGACTAATACAGGCTTTGGGCATAACCATAAAGAAACTTTGGTTGTGACATGATGATTTTTTTGAAAGAAATCATACAAACATCACTTTATTTGAGTGAACAAAAAAAAAGGGAAAAAGATTGACATAATGCGAAATGACGGCATATCTCTCAATAAGTGTTCTCTAAAGAACTAGATGCACAACCCTCCTTTTCCCATTATGATTTTAAGTAAGAGAGCATATCGCTCATTTCACAAAGTCTTCCGTAGTCGAGACCATCCTAAGATGCAAATGGTAAACAATCCATATTATAAAGAAAACAAGGCGATATTTAGAAAAATATACATACATAATGCAGACAGTTAAAGTAACTTACGACTCTGGTGGATATTTTGACATTTTGAACTAGTTATAGTTCCCAAGAAGTTTTGCGTGTGGAAAACTACTAGCACATACTATACATGTAAGGGCTCACCACCCATTGTAAATGCTAGTTAGTTCACATCAAAAGGACTTGATGGTTATGAATATTTAATAGGATCAATACAGAGCATCCTATACCTCATGGTCTCGCAAAGGCTATCATCAAAGGTTACAGATGATGTATAAGGCATGGTTATGCGTACAAACCTATCTTTAACTGCTTGGGGGATATGCAATATTAAACACTCTTTACTTAAATTCGTTTTAGAGCCCAATATTAGTCAACCTTCTCTACGTACTAGTTGGTAAATGGATGTAAGCCAGGCATTTGTATTCTTACACATTTTTGGTTGCACTATATATGTGCCATTATGAGTCCACATCGTACTATGATGGGTCACGAAAACGATTAAGTAGTTATGTTAGATATTTACTCCCAACAATTATCCGCGTGTTAAAACCTTTGGCAGGAGATCTCTTACTGCTAGATTTGCAGGTTGTCATTTTAATGAGATAGTCTTTCGGTCGTTAGGGGGAGATAAGAAAAAGTATTTTCTAAGGGAACGACAGGAATTGTCGTGGTGTGTTCCTACTGTGTCTCATATTGTGTCGCATATTGATACTTGTACTCTACAAATGTAAATTTGAAGTGAAAAATAATAATCGATTCTCAGAATGTCTACTGATGTCGCTAAAGTGATGAGATCACACATACCAGCTGCAAACCAACCTACAATGTTACGAATTCTCAATAAGGGATATACACCATAGACTAAGGTGTTGCAACTACACTTAGTGGAAGTGAGGTTGAGGCCATGGATCCATAAAGGAAGATGGAGAGACCACCAGGTTCGATCAATGTTCACCTAGAAAAGAAGTATATGAGTAAGGCACAACCTAATTTGTATCATTAATGAAATCATCGCATTTGATTATCTCTGACTATGTCCATGAATCAATACTGGAGGATGCTCTGAAGTTTAATGATTCCAGAGAACAATGAAATCCTAAAGGATTATGAGAACACACACGAGTCAGTGGAAAGATCGTGCGAGCATATTAATGATTATTTTTATATTTAGTTGCTCAAGAAAATAGAGCACAGAGAGATCGAACCATGCTTCTTATTGTTTAATGTCAACAAAGAGCATATTTGTCCTACACAATCCAGGTAGAACTTGGTTCTTTAACAAATATATAGGTATTTGGTGTGGTAGTGCTAACCAACCAAGTGTAAAGCCTATGGGACATACATAATTATTTGTCATAGAGCACAATGGGAAGAATAAAGTCTCAAAGTATCAAGACTCGCCTTGTGGTGCGAGGTTTCTCACAAATCCCTGGAATTGTCTTCTTGTAATGAACGTTATAGAGTTCCGCTACTTAATTAGCTTGGTAATTTCAAAAGGACTTGAAATGCAGCATATTTATGTGGTTATTACGTATCTCTGAAAGAATCAAGAGATAGAAGATATTTACAAAGGTACTTGATAGCCTTTTGTTTCCCAAATCAAGTGACTCTAAACCACAAAGTGTGTTAACGGTTAGATAGAACGCTCACTTATAGATTGAAGCAATCAGGCGGATGTGGTATACCCGTCTAATTGGTTGTTTGATTTGGAGGGGATAGAAAGGTAAGTTATTTTTACTTGCGTATTCACAAGAAAGTTCCCGATTTGGAATTGTAGCTATCTATGTCGATGGTACAGACATGATGGGTACTCTTGATGTAATAAGAGACCTTAAAAGGCATTTGAAATCCGAAATTGGGATGGAAAATCTGGGGAAAGCTCGACCGAATACTGAGTTTTTGGTATATTATTCCACCAGTTTGAATATGTCTAAATTTTTCAGGAAATTTAACAAAGACATGCATCCTGATAGCACTCCCATGATTAGTCGAGGTTCAAATGTAAGTGACCATTTCGTCTAAAGGAAGATGACGAAGATGTGTTGGGAGATGAAATTCCCATATCTGAGTACAATAGACGCATTGTTGTACTTAGTATAAGAATGTACTCGATTAAATTTTACATCCTCGTGGAACTTGTTAGCTAGTTATAGCTCAGTGCTAACGCAACGTCATTGGAATGTTATAGTAAATGAAATCATGTACTTAAAACCATTGACATAAATTTGTTTTATCCCTTCAAAGACATTAAAAGGAATGCTAATGAAAGTGCAATCCAAAAGTTATTGATTATGAAGGAAAAATAATCTCTTCTCCAACGAAAGTAATCAGAGGGAGATATGGTAGACTATTTTCTAAGTCATTACCGATATTCATCTTCGAAAAGTACATGACTAAAGGAACTGTTTGGAAAAAATCAGAAAGTAATCAGGGGGAGATGCCGACATCAGGGGGAGGATCCAAGGATATGATGTCGACATATTTTACTTTGAAATTGAAGTTGTTTTGTACTCTTTTCCTTCACCGAGGTTACTTTTTCCCACGAGGTTTTGTTACTCGGCAAGGTTTTTAATGAGACAATAACAAACACCGGGAAGTAATTTCCCAACTAAGGCTATTGTCTTTCCCACGAGGATTTTCTGCCTTAAGAGTTGTGAAGCAACTAGTCAACTTCAATGGAACAAAGTGATCATCTGCAACTGATCACCTTTACTTGCATCTGTCATGTTGTATTATTTTCCCTTCGTCAAAGTTTTATCCCACTGGGATTTTACTTGTCAAGGTTGTAATGAGGCAACATATTCGAGTTCAGCGATGTTCAAAGTTCGCTTAATATTGTACTCTTTTTCTTTAGTTCAGGTTTTGTCCCTCTGGGTTTTTCCTGACGACGTGTTAACAGGCAATTAACTTAGACTAGTCGGTCTTGAAGATCGTATTGCATGTGATTGACTACATGTAAAGTACGAGATAACATGTGAAGTACTACATGTGAAGAGTTGTACCAAGGTTTTATCCCACTGGGTTTTTACTTGTCAAAATTTTAATGAGGCGATTGATTTCGGCACAAGCCATCAAGGAGAGGACGTCATTTGAAGAAATACATTCAAAGCACTATATGTGAAGCACTATGTATAAAGTTTTGTTATTGAACCGCACAAGGGGGAGTGTTACAGGGCCTACGACCCATGGATGTGTGGTCCATATAGTTACCCCTTTATATGTATATAATGTAACCTATGTAATAGAACTACTAATCTCTCTAATATGATGATTCTCCTTCTTGTCTCTACATCTCATTCCTTCACCTCTGATTCTCCTCAAACAATATACTTCTGTAGGAAATATTATTCTTATCTCTACATCTCCTTCCTTCACCTCTGATTCTCCTCAAACATTACACTTTTGTAGGAAATATTATTGATGTGGTGGCACCCTAATTTTCGGGAAAATTGCCACATTTCCTTGTACGTGTCCGCATCGCGTGGGTGTCAATGTTTCCCAGCTCACCGGTAATAACCAACCATAGCGATAAACTTTACATATTTAAACGTGAGTGATTGTTTTGGGCCTTTTTCCAGGGAGAACTACATCTTAAGGTTGGGGCCTCACAAAAGGAGGTGCTACCATAAGAGGCTTTATCACTTTGTTCATCTTTCTATCCGTCATTTTTGTATTGTTTCACCCGTTGAAGAGAACCCGGGTGAAAGTACTCAAACACGGAGCAGTGACCAAAACCTAAGATGGTGTCTCAAAGGGACTGCAAGGGTGCGACCAGTGGGACTTCATCTCTTTTGTTCTTCTCTTTGTAATATCTATGCCGAACTTTTATTGAGCAGTGTTGGAAGTTTAAAAAGTAGTATCCTCGATTTTGGGGGTCCTTATAACAATGTTGGAAGACGAAGATAAATTGGAAGTCATGACTCGTGATTTTGCTTACCATTTCTCTAAACTGGCGCATCCTTTTAAAAGCTTCTACATGATTGTTTCATTTTTCCACCCAACAAAAACAATTACTCCATTGACCTG
Source organism: Papaver bracteatum (assembly GCA_023529315.1). Taxonomy (NCBI): domain Eukaryota; kingdom Viridiplantae; phylum Streptophyta; class Magnoliopsida; order Ranunculales; family Papaveraceae; genus Papaver; species Papaver bracteatum. The sequence goes on along the minus strand of JAJJWX010002261.1, from coordinate 1,192,439 downwards.
GTGGTTTTTATAATATAGCAGTTGTCGTACCATGAACTCCGTAAGAAAAGGGAGGTTGAATGATCCGTGATCGTTCTTAACCAATTTGATTTCTTATCTAAACGAGAGAAGGTAAACAGCAGAACCAATACAGATAACACTGTAAAAATGAAACAAAACCAATGGATCAGTCTTTGATGTTTCAGTTCCAGCTGAAAGAAAAAAGTTAATAAAAACTGTTTGCATGTATTTGATGCCAAACTTAATATTCTTGCAAGTAATTTATCACTTCCTAATAGCATCATCATTTTTATCACTATGTCCATAAGTTTAATAACTTGATCATCTCATGGATTACTATTTAGGCCATAAACCTTATACAGCAACTATGTCTATAAGTAGTCTCAACACTTGGTGCAGTAACTGGTTCAGAAGGAATAACTGTCCTACACACTGGGGTAGTTGGGCAGACATTTGTGCGACAATCTGCTGGGTTGTCTGGAAGGCTCGGTGTGATATGACCTTTCAACGGAAAAAAAAACACAGACCCAATAGCAACAGGAATACAGATCATGAACCACTTAGAGAATCATATGGCAGTGAAAATGGCTACCAGAACATTCAGGAAAGAGAGTCGACGTCTCTAGAAATGGATAACTGTTGAATTTTAACTACCTATCTATGATCCTAAAACTGACCTGACAGGAATTGGTATATGAATCACAACTTGCACAGGAATCACAATTGGGAAAAGAAGCATCAAAGTCAGAGTTCAATGCAGGGACGAAGGAGACAGTTGGGTAGCATTAGAAACTATCAGATGGGCCATCATTTTGAAATGCAATAAAATCAATCTAGCAGGAGTAAACATAAAGCTCACCAGTTGGATGAGAGGACACCCGGCATCTATCGCCTGGCAAGCAAACTGCATGACCGAAGAACTTTTGAATTTAAAATCTCATTTCAGTACCTTAGTTTGTAAGGAGCTTGAATCCAAAAACATTAACAATCTCAGTCTGTTAGACAGTATAGGCTACAAGCATCAAAACCAGGTTAACTGGTTAAACATTTCGCAGCATGCTGCATTTATGTAATGTAGTTTCTCTGCCTTAATAAAAAAATAAAAAATAAATAAAGAACACTGGCACATCCTTTCTTAAAAGCTACTGGTTCAGGATGCGTCGTTTGGAGTCATTGCTTTACAAGCTAAAGTTTTTTATAAGGTGTAAAGTTTTTGATTGGAACACTGAGTTTCAGAATTCTAATCTCAAGCTATAGCTATATTATTATTTCCAATAAGTAGCTAACAACCAAATAACCAAGAACTTGCCTGCGTGGGCAAAAGATAAGATTCGAGTCAACTGTGATATACCATGGTCAAACAGCTATCACAACCCTTCACCTCCAAACGATAGAACTTGACCTGTTAAATTTTTCTACCTCCCAAAAGCTGGGCGTTGTCAAACCTACCGATGTAATAATAAAAGCTTATTAGAAATAAAACCAATTACTTCCTTTGATGCTTCCCTATGAACATCAAGCTACTTAACTGTTTACAGACGGCAACATCTCTCTAAGATTGTTTCCAGCGCAGATGCTGAAAGACAATGAGCACCTAGCAAGCATCATCTAATAAACCCCAATCTGGTGCATTGGAGAACCAAGTGAAGTTCCATCTCTGGGTGCATCGTATGCCTCCCAGCTGCTTCTTACATCACTGGGCAAGTTCTAACACAATACATATTTTCAGTTGATCGTTTCCACCCAATACATGACTAGTAGCTATGAGAATTTGATATTCCTATATTTCAGTAATGGTACATGTGTGATTGTTGGAAATATGAATCTAGTTCTAACACATATTTATCGTTTCTCTTTATCTATACCTCTCGTAATGCACTAAATCTCTACTTCCAGAATTACAGGACAATAGTCTGTCTGTGTAAAAAATGCGACATACTCGCTAACAGAGATAAGACAACAAAACAGAATCTCTACCGGAAGTTTGGTCGATAGGATAAGAAAAATAAAATGTATAGATGTATAAGGATCAACTAACCATGAACATATGCAGATATCAAGTGGAAGAAAATTATAAACCATACTCCTATAGAAACATAAAACAAAAACCCCGAAACTTCTCAATAGACATAGCATTCAACACTGAACCTCCTCCACCTATGCTATCAAGAAGACAAAAACCAGATTATAATCGAGTGAGTCAAAAAAAGAAACCTTAAGAAGTTGGTGACTTCAGTGCCTCCAAAGCCAACGATGAGTATTCACGAACCAAATCAATCCTTTTCAAGAACAACTCCGTCTCTGCAACCTGTAAGTCCTTCCATTTCTTTTCAAGTGTCTTCCCCTTTGTAGGATCAATCAATCCAAAAGCCCTCCTATTTAAAAAACTTTCCAAACCCGGAGGTGGCCTAATAATTTGTTCCTTAGACAGAATCAATTCATTCAATCCAAAACCCTCTTCTTCTTCTTTTTCAACTGTTGCCTTCAATTTATCAGCAACATCATCTACCTTAACACTTTCTTCATGTTTCTCAGAAACACCTGCATCATTACTAGCTTTTTTCTTCTTACTCTTACTTTTACTCTTACCATTTCTAGCACCATCCACCTCAGTTGTTTCACCTTCCCCATCTTTTCCTTTTTTCTTTCTACCATCATTTTCTTGTTTCTTCTCAGCACCCCATATCATCTTTGACAACTCATAACAATTCTCAAAATGGGATTTGGAAAATGTCAACACTTCCCCACTCTTCTCTTTGGCCTCATTCTGCCTATATCTCACTTTCGCATGTCTAATTTTACTAGACAATTGCTCCTTACTAACATCAGAATCAATAGAGCCCTTAATAAACTCATAAAAACCATTGGAATCAGTATTAGGGCTTTTACCTTTCTTGATATAATCAACCATTCCTTGCAGAAGAACAATCTCACCTTCTTCAGTCCACACTCTCGCTGATTTCTTCTCAGACTCTTCTCCAGCATTCGCATCATTGTTCTTCTTCCTCCGTTTTGCGGATTTCTTTGCTTCATCCCGTGGTTTGGCAGCAGGAGTAGCAGGACGTTTGGCAGGAATGGAAGCGTGTTTGGGTTTCTTCACTTTCTCTTCCTTTTCAATTGGGATTTGTTCATCAGATTCCGAATCATCATCGGAGTCTTCTCCTTCTTCTTCAGCATCTTTAGATTTGGTATTAGAGTTTGGAACAACATAGAATCTTGATTTCTCAGTTTCTTCATCATCTTCTCCGCCTTCTTCTTCTTCGCTATCGTCACTTTCTTCTTCTCTGTTGTTAACTACTTCCTCTTCGACCTCTCTTTCCTCTTCAGAAGCAGAAGAAGATGAAACAGAAGGTGGATTCTTTAGAGTCATTGTAAGAAATTAGGGTTCAAGGTTTAAGGAAACCGAGAATCTGAGAGAAGAACGAGAGATTTTTACAGGGTTCAAAGTCTGTCTCGTGAAAAAGCCGAATATAAATCCAGAGAGAGAAGAACGAAAGGTCTTACAGGGTTCAAAATAGGGCTGCACAACGGTCGGGTCGGTTTTTGACCCTACCGAGCAGTGCACCGTATACATCGGTTTTGAAACAGGAAGCCCCAATTAGGACCGGGGTTATAGTCGGGTCGGTTTTAAAACAATCCGATTTTCCATCGGGTGATGTCGGATCGGTGGTCGGATTACCGACATGATTAAAAATCAGGTGATGTTCACAACATCTCGTACAGTAAGAAGAACTTGAAAAAGAGACACATCTAATAGATTGCAACAGAACAGTAAGCATCCATTGATACCGTACTAAATGTATCCCAAAATAAAACTAAGAAACGGATAAAAAGTTGGGTATTGAGCAAAATAATAAGACAATAGTCTAAGAAAAAAATAAAAAGACAATAGTCTAAGAAAAAAATAAAAATAATAAATTTCTCCCCTCATCATTCTTGTTTTGTCCGATTCAGAGATAAACACCCAAAATTCAAAATTAAACAATTGCAAAACAGAAAATCAATTAGAACCCATTCATAGCACTATCTCCATCATAATCTAATTTATCTAAACCCCCGATATTTCCCCTAATCTATTACCTTTTAGGTTTCTGTTTAAATTAACACCAGGAATAATTAGAAATTTACAGGAACAAGAAAACGAAAACACAAATACAACACTTGGATGAGGAGGCTGCTGGTGGGGACGGTGTTCGTGAAGAAGATGAAGAACAAAGGAAAACTGGTGTTTGTTTGCCTCTGCTCGAGTGAATTGAAGAAGGAAAAAGTTAGGCTAGGGATCGAATAAAGAGGGGAGCTATAACAACCACAGATCGATGCTTTATCAACGGGCATTATTGATCCACGTATATTCGGTCGGGTTTAAGACCAGGTCGGTCGGTAAGATGGTACATCCGAGTATAGCTGAAATTAGATCGGGTTTGTCACATTTGTACCGTTCAGAACCGTTGTATTTATCGGGTTTTAATCGGCTCGGTTTTTTATAGGTCGGTTCGGGCGGGTTAGTCGGTTTGATCGGGTTGTTGTGCATCCCTAGTTCAAAATCTGTCTCGAGAAAAAGCCGAACATTTTATATTTTTTTGCTAAGAAGAAAAAGCCGAACATAAATCGAGAGAATTTTGATGTTTTAGGCCAAATATGCAAAAATAATCCAAATTTGATGGACCACGCGTAGTTCGGTAAGGTTTCTCCTATTTAGGAATTACTGGTTAATCCATTTTTAGAAAAACCGTTTAGTATGTAGTCCAGCACTAAAATAATTTTAATTGCTGATCAGATTTTTTAATGGCTCGTCCAGCACACGTGCGAGACCTTATGCTGCCTTTTCTTAAATGCCGAAAATCACCCTACGTGTATAATACCAATAGAGATGATAAACTTTAGTTCTACACGAATAAGTTCTCAATCTCTTCTTTGATGATGGCGATTTCTCGATCTCTTCTCTGTTGAGGGCGAATTTTGTTAGGGTTTCCAAATCGTTATCATGGTAAGTTCGGTTTTATTTCCTAATTCATCAAGTCTGAAATTTTCTTCTTAAATTCTAGTTTTTTTTTATGAGTTTTGATCTAATTGGATCTGTTTTCTTTTTTTCTTTTTGTGATTCATAGATTCATACCTTGTTTTAATTGAACTGGATCTACATGACACTACTTGTTTTGAATGAATTTGATACTGAAATCGATAAAAGGTTCTTCCATTTAAGCTTCTTGAAGATGTGAAAAATTGGGAATTCGTCGATTTGCCGGTTTTCAGAACTGGGTGTTTATTTAAAGAGAAAATGAATGGGTTATTGAAGAGACTGAAACAAAATGTTTTTTTCCAGCTTTATCACGGTTTCCAATTCGATGGACTTATAGGGCTTTGGGTTCAAGATGCCAAAACTATGAGACTTTTTTTCCTGTAAGTATTTGCATTCCTAGTATCTCATAATATAATTTTTATATTCAAATTTGTCTCTCAATTCTTTAATTGTTGCTGATTTTGTTTATATATTTGAATTTTACACATCAAAGGTACATCTTTGTATGCACTGATTTCACAGTGCATATATACATGCAGTGATTTCATAATACATGTTTGTTTATAGTGTTTCACGATACATATTTGCTTGTACTGATTATTGCAGTGCATAATTTCTCCTTCATCCTAATTTGGAATATGAGGAAGCGCAATTACTAGCGGCTCAGTGGATGGTGCTTGATAATGAGTTATTGGAGTCGTTGAGGGTGGAAATTTGTACAAGACTTGTTATCTGCATATAGATATTTCATAAGACGTTTAGGATGCTTATGCTGCAACTTCATTTGTTTTGTATATGTTCACTTGCTTGAGACCTATAATAGTTTATGGATACAAGTTGAGCTTCTTATTGTTTTTCTTCGACAATTATATATGTATATGTGTACTTACTGTGTTATATATTTGTTGCATCTACCTCTGTTATTGAGATACGGAAAGCTCTTTTATTGCATGGAGGAATACTTCAAAGTTAGTTGTTATAGCCCAGCTAATAACTATTAGACATGTTCCTAATACATATGGATATGTATCTTAGGTAGAATCATATAATACAAGGGATTTTAAGCAGTACATATCAACCATGAACTAGGTTTTTAACAGTACATATTGGTATGTAACATATGATAAATCGGCAAAAACAACATAAGCATATACTATGTACATAATGATATGTATTATTATTGATTTTACAGGCCTGTCGAGTATAAGGTTTTCATTCTATACATATTAATATGTACTAGTGCAAAGAAACCCGAGGAAAACAAGAGATAATTTTTCACCATCTTTCTTTCATCTTTACTCGTTATTTGTCTGTACACATCTTGTTCTTTATTCTCTTATCTTTTCAAAGTGATCTCAGAATATTGGGTTCGTTTCAACTATTTAAGATTCAAACTAGTTTCTGATTTTGGGTTTGATTTTTCGTTCTATACATATCGATATGTATTAGGTTTTCAATTCTTGTTTTCTTTATACCTGTGTTTATGTATTTTAAGTTTCACATTGAATCTCTTTAGAAATTTATTGGAATCCATATTTCTATTTTGGTTTTGAAATTTTGTGAGTTTTTGTTGAATTTTATTTTTGCAGAAATATGTAGACTGGTAGATATGAAGCTCATATATGGGATAGTACAGCTGTAAAAGACAAAGGAAAATCAATTAGTAAAGTCAAGGTAGCACTCTCTCCCTCTATACAAAAAAAAAAGATTGCATCAATACATATTTGCTTGTATTGTTCTTTTATCGTTTTGTTTTTTATTGTGCCTATATATGTGATTTGTCTTTGATAAATGTCAAATAATGACTATCATATTGCCCTTTTGTTGCTATTTTTTTATCTTTTTTTTTTTTTAGTTTAAGGGGGTCAAGGGGGTAGCGCCCCCTCGTGATTTGTCTTTGTTGAATGTCAAATATGTCAACGTCTTTCACATCTATTTGATTTCTATTTTTCTATTTTTCTATTTATATGGGTTGTCTGTTTGATGTTTATTTATTTTTTGGTCAGCTGCATCAATACATATTTGCTTGTACTGTTCTATTTGGCCTTTTTTCAAATTTTCTTTCTGTTTTGATATTGAAAGATCCTGGAATTATTTTTGACTAGTGTGTGTTTCTCTATTTTCGCAGGAAAGTCACATGCAACATGGTTTAAAGTTAGGAAAAAAAGACTGTTAAGGGGATATGATGAACTATTTGGTACACAACAAGCTGTTGTGATATTTGCAAATTGATTGGAATGTGATAGGTTTTGTTTGTGTTGTCGAAGGGAAAAATATATGACGTGTCTATCCGTTATGCTTCAACGGTGTATTTAAATGTATCAATGTTTTTTTTTCCCGGTACGTAACAGTATGTAGTTAGAAATCAATGTCAAAATAAATTTGAATTGACCCAGTAGTTTATTTTTATGCAGTCAATTTTGTAGTCTTCTTTCGTTTCTCAACGGTGAAGTAAGACCAAGCTCATGAGCTTAAAATCCGCCCAATTTTTTCTTCAGGACAACACGATATGTACTGCTTGATCACAGTACATAATATGACTTTACTCTAAAAAACCACAGATCAGACTAGCAGGGTTACATGTACGAGGAGGCATCTGTTTTCATCTCCAGCATTACCTTGTGTACCTGGTATCTTACTAAATAACAAAAAATGCATCCCTTGTAACAAAATGATAACATAATAATGTGCATGAACAAGAAATTGTGTTAGAGCATAGCTCGGTTGAACCCACCAAGCGTTGGTATGTCAAGTTTGGTTGTCATATTTTAGTGAGCTAAAATTCATTTAAGAGTCGCTTGATTTAAATGTACTAGAGTCAACTCCGTATAGGTTAGCTTGAAAGTATTAGGGTGAGACATTACAAGTATTGCGAAGACTTGAAGAAGTGAAGAAGTACGGAGCTACAACGACAACATCATCCTTCCACTTGAGGTTAGTGATATTTGACTTGAACTGTTTCATTCCCTAACGTATCTTTCAAGTCGTGCATATTGAAAACATAAAACTGTGAAGCATGAACACTCTAGATAGACATAGTATTAAGGAATACAATATGAAACTTCTTGCTTAACCATTAAACTTTGTATATGAGACATCGACATAATCGTATGAATGTTGTTGTGATTATGTATGGGTATGATGTGAGGATTTCATCATAGGAAACAATATTTTTACATGTGTTTTAAGGAAGTAAGTTCATGATATGTGTTGTGAGCCGAAAAGGAAATTTCCAGGCGTTATTGGGGTTGTTCTTCATTGCAAATCTTATAACCGACCAATATGTGTGATTAGTATAACCACTCATGACTTGTTTGTGTTCTTGGTAAAACTATTCACATGAGTTCTGACTTATGTATTGGTATGACTTTTATTAGTGAAACCGATCTTAAGTAATCACCTGGGGTATGATCGGGTTTGTGAGTGTCTGACCAAACTTGGGAAAGGGGAACCGATCCTATGAAGAAGTGCAGTACATCACAAGGGGGGACCGATCCTTGTATGAGGTGCATCTAGGTTTATAGAAGAAAGGGGAACCGATCCTATGAACATGTGCAACACATTTTTAGGCAAGGGGGGACCGATCCTATTGACATGTGCAATGCATACAAGTTAGATACCAAATATATGTGGGGAACTGATCCTAGTACCTAGTCAGACGTATCTTTAGTAAGCTAGTGTGACTATGCACAGTACTCACATGGAGGTAGAATCGAAACTTATTTTGGTAGAACCTTTACATCCATGGTTTGTGATTGAGTGTTACTTGATCAATCACATAGTTCTTGAAAGCCAGATGAACCCAATTCTAAACTTTTTTGGAAGTGTGGTAAATCGGTTTCAAGTGAGTAAGTATGAATAAGGACTTGCAAGAGTAAGATATCGACTCACTTTGAACACTCGCATTAATGTGTATTCTTTTATTGTTCAAAGATATTCCTTAACAGCTAAGAAGGAAGTAAATCCCAAGATCGAATTTAAATAAGTTAAGAATCTTTTAATTAATGTTTTTAATTATATATTGAAAATAATAATTAGTAATGTGCATTTGCTAGTTAGAGATTTTCCAAGGAGATTTCGATCATTATATTTGGACAGTGCATTCACATGAATTATGAAAACCGAATTTGGGTTAATATGGAATAATATCTTGAGAATATTTTCGGTTTTGGAAATTCCTTGGTGTCCAAACTTCCTTGTCTATAAATACTTTGAGTTTGCATTTCTATCAAACTAATCCTTCGTGACAATAAACTTCCTTTGTTGTACTGTTACTGGTAAAGCCGCCTATCGGAAAGGAGAGTAATCTAATTAGGTGAAATCTCTTACGGCCGCTCAATTTAAAGTCTTCTTTGGGATTGAGAATCTCTAGCGCGACCCATTGGTAGGAAAATAAATATTACGGTTTATCTTTAGTTTTCATATTGATTTGATTGACTAATGGTGGTTGAACTTTGATTGCACCTAGTTTGTTTATGCTTGAGAATCTTCTCTTCTGATATAAGATTCACTCAAACTAGTTCAAGGTTTTGATAGAGATCTTTAGATTGTTGTTAGATCTAAATACGATCTTGTGATAATCCATTGTTAACGGACTCCGTTATTTGTGTGATTGATCACAAGAGGTCCAAGTAGTTGTGTGCAGGTGTTTATTGAAGATCTAAGAAGATTTGAAGACAAAGAAGAGATAAAATATTTCTGACTTGGTTTTATAATCTTTGGTGTGCACAATACTTGTTTGGGTAACAGAGGATCTAATTAATAATCGGTTTATCCTTGTGGTAGATTGGATTGATTAATTGAGAAGATCGGCATCAACACAGTTCTTTGGATTAAGAGTGTTGATTGGCTTAATCTTAACGATTACCTTTTGGTGATTGAACATAAGATAGATCTTGGAACCTGGAAAAGGAGTTTATGTTAAGATAAACAAGGGAACCTTTGCGCAACTCATATCACTTGGTTGAAGAGAGTTGATACCAAACATATTTGTTATTCCTTTACTGTTTGGAATACGAACCAAAGGAATTGGTCCAAGTACTGACTTGTTTACAGGTTGGAGGCGTGGGAATACAGACGGAACTAGGTGAACTATAGGTTTTGTTGCTTGGTATCAACTATGCGAAGTTGGTTTATTTTGTATAGCGGCTTAATCCTGAGAGTATTTAATTCTGGACAAGGTCCCTGGGTTTTTCTGCATTTGCGGTTTCCTCGTTAACAAAATCTTGTTGTGTCATTCACTTTATATTTCCGTATTACAATTGTTTTATTATAATTAAAGTAAATTGCAAAAATGTTAATTCCTATTTACTTGATACGTGAATCTTATTGTGTTTGGTTAAGTCCGAACCTTTGTATCAAGTAAAAATACTTCGTTGTTGTATTGTCTCGATCTTGTATCCATACACGATCACACGAAGTGTGAACCAATTAGTTGCATTGTTTCGACTCAGTCTATAGACAATCACTTTCGGAGAAAGGACTTATAGGAAGGAAAAGTTTTAGCTTGAGGTATATTGGGGTACCCTCGCCGTTTCAAAATTTTAACACCAATCTATTCATAAATCCACCTTGAGGTACTTAACAACATTAAGAGATGTTTACTTCGTATTTTATTAGTCGCACAACACTAACCCAGAATAGACGCAACATATATTGTCAAACTACCTGTCAGAATACATCAATACATATCAATATCAACTAGACCATAGAACCATCAGTTTCATTGTTGGATTTCCATTGATTTTTAGGGAAGTGCTTTTCAATAGCCTGCATGCCAGCAACGCCGTTCTCTTCTGCATCTTTTTTTTGCATTTTTTCCCATTTTTGTTTTGGTTTATGTTGTTTTCTCGTTCCTCGTGGAGTTGAATAGAAACTCCCGGCAGCATGGTATTTTACCAAGGCCTTGCAAATCCACCAGAGGAGTCTACTCCGAAGCTGGGATCACTTTCTTAGACGACACAATTTTTTCAACGGGAAAATTTCCTACAAAACATAAATAATAAATACCATCAACAAGCACATTTTTCCACTGTAAGGAACTATACGTATTGATATGCATTGCATTAAATAAAACACTTTTTCCATAAGGAAAAATAATATGTACACTTTTCCCCTAGTTTTTGCTTGTTTATATTTTGTTCTTGGCGATTACTTATTTTGCATATCCAAGGTAACACATATTGATGTGTATTCAAGCATAATTTATCTTTCTACCCAGTACATATCAATATGCACTGCATCAAGCAATCATTTTCCCTAGGATTATATTCTAGCATAAGCTAGAGTTATGTTAAGGTTGCATCATGTAAGTATATAACACTACATATTGATATGTAGTGGTGCTTATTCAAGCATAAAGCAGGTTTTCACATAGTGTGTGTCGATATGTTGTCTTAGATCATAGACACAACAATAATCTAAGTATCTGACACTACATATTGGCATGTACTAATATACACATTACACACTACATTTAAGTATGCGCTATTGAAATCATACCCAACAAAGGGTACATATCAACAAGTATTATCAATAACATATTATTTCCCTTTGCATGGTAGTACGTATTATGTATCTAATACATATGTAATCTAGGTATCGAACAATACGTATCATTATGTACTGATGCTTATTCAAGCATAATACATATCAATATTTAACTATCCAACAATACATATTTCATATGTATTGTTCCTTTTGGAAACGAAATTAGAAGTGATTTTTAGATTTGTACCTATTTTTGGTAAAATTGCTTTCTTCCAATTTTTTAGTGAAGGAGTAACAATGTTTCTGTTATTTGTTGTTGATGGTGAAGGAGTACCAACATTTTTTCATTTTTGTTTTTAATGAAGGAGTAACAAGTAAACGAATCACAAAATCAGATCCAAAAAGAATCTCCATCTAAGCAACTAGGGAAATCTTGTTTGATTTCATCGAATCTAGGATTTTCTCGTTGATTTTCTCAGATTGAAAATTATTGGAATGGTTAGGGTTGCTGAAAATGGAGTTAGGGTTTGCTAAAGAAGATTGATTGGAGATTTTTGGTTTTTGTTGCTTATAATGATCGATTTTTAGTGATGATTAATCATGGGTTTAGGTTGATTTTTTGATGTTGGTGTTTTTGATTGAGATGAAGGAAAAAGTTTTCATTTGTAGATGAAAACAATGAAGAAGAAGAAGAAGAATTTCCTCTGAAAAATAAAGAAGAAGAATGAGGAATAACTATCCGCACGTGAGTGGTGAGAGTAGTCAAGTACTTTCAACTTTTTAAATGTTTTTTGGACCTCCGGTTATTTCTTTTTTATCACCGGACTACAGATTAACTCGGGTCAGTTTTTTGGACTAAACAACAAATTTCTCTTCGCCTATACCAGAGCCGAGATCATGTGGAACGGTTTCTAAGAACTAAAATTATATTAGTGGCATCTCAATTGTTATTTTTTCCATCCAATTCCAATTAATTGACTCGGCAACAGTGTACACAATTTTCAAAAAATTCTCACCTTCTTCGTTAGTAATTGCAGTTTAATTATGAAATCTAATAGATTTCTTGAAAAGAAGAAATATTTGAAAAACTAAATTCGAACACAAAGAAACGTAATCCACAACGTCGATAACATTTGCTTAGTCACTTCACAAAAGAACCCAGAAAAAACCTCAAAGAAAGTTCTCAACGCTAATCAAAAGTAAATTTTCAAGCTTAGCGAGGTAAGTAAACTAGTATAGTTTGGGAAATGCATCATTATAGATATCGATTGAGATAAAAAAATATCTATGAAAAATAGGAATGATTTATGATTTGATTTGGGTTTATCGTCGAAATATTTCAATTGGTTTGACACTATGGACATGGTTCTTTTTCTTTTGATTTGTTTTTTCTTTTTGTTATTCTTTGGTGATAATCTATGATAATCATTCCATTTGATTTGTCTGCTTTGCCTCAATGTCCTGTTTACGATCATAAGGTATCTGTTACAAAATTAAATTTGGAAGCCACACTTAGTCGGTTTTTTAGGATTGTTGTTGATAACATATGGACCCAACTCTTAACATATGACATCAAATGTTTTCTAGTCTCATTGGTTAAAATAATTTTACCCAGTTGAGAGAGAAGGGAAGAAAATAATTATGTAACAAACATAATAGATAACAATCATTGGTTAAAATAATTTTTAACGGTTTGGTTCGATTCAAAGTTAATCAGTTTGTTTAGGTGTGGTATCACGGTTTGGAACAGTCTTAACCACGAGATAAGCAAATAAATTATGCATTATGTGAAACGGGTCGTTAAATAGTCATTGGTGTCCAAAGGTTTAGTGATGTCATTGTTCTTTTAAGAATAACACGATCAGATTTTTCGTTCATTACTGGGATAACGTGTGGTGTAAGTGATCAGGTTCCATTTATCCAAGAAGCTTACTAGACAAGTCAGAATGAAATGACGCACTTACATTCTATTTGAGAAATTAACATGGTATTTTCCTTTACAAAACTTGAAAAGTGATTAATGCAAGTTCAATCAAGTACTTGGCATATGCCTTAGGGATAAGCTCGAGTTCCATCTTGAGGGTAGGTCTAAGATTCGTCTTAGGATTAAGCTGGCGCTTATCCTTAGGATTATGGTTTTTCCTTGGCTTGGGCTTAAGAATGAGTTTCGTCTTGTACTTAAGCATGGATGCTATCTCCGTCTTAGACATGAGTCTCGTATTGACCTAGGCTTTAACTGTACATTTTGTTATCTAAGATCGCCAGTTGTGCTTATGAATTTAATTGCGCCTTGACTAAGTAAACAAGTTTAACAAGATGAACGGGTTCTTTTTCTTCATCCAGGTATCTTGATAAGGGTTTATCTGGATTTCTGTAATGAAGTATTTATCTAGGTTGATCTTTTTTTTCAGGAGGCGATCTGATGCATTTCGTGAGTGCAAGAAGTTAGTGGTCTTATTTCCATATAATTAACAAGTAATATAATGAAAATAAGGACAGTTCCCATGAGGAGCACAGAGTTTTCAGTTGTCAAATGTCATAAAGGGAGATTTAGGTAATATAATTATTATCCATTCGTCATTATTCTAAGATTATCGCCAACCGAAGGATAGCACCTATCGCAGTGTTATGTCCAATGTTCGTTAAATCATTGGATATCGAAACTCTCAAATACCTAATTATATTTCGTATAAACCACCTAGAAGTACCGGACTCTAAGTGTAATTCGGTAGAATACTTTATGTTTTATGAACTTAGGTTTATCCTAATAGTTGAACTCTTAGTGCAAGGTTAACTATCTAGTATTGTTTCTACACGCGATTGCTCCACAGAATCCCTCTGAAAGGTCTCATTTTTTCTACTTGCGTAACGAGTTATCCAATAATTACGGATATCCATACCATTAAATATCAATAAATCAATCAAGAAATCGATCTAGTTGGCCGCCTAAAAAAAATCAATCATAAAATTCACCATAGTAGAAACAAGCGATAATTATGTGAAGAAATCAAAATAGATTCATATATTAAATAAAATCATGTTTAGAACTCAGAATTCATCCTCAATCAAATAGGAGTTTAGCTACTCATGGACCCAGAAAAATTCATCAGATACGTATGATAAAATCAAAGATAAATTGATACGATGCTATAAATACTCTAAAACCCTAGTTGTCTCTCTTTGCATGTCTTCTTTCCTCCTCTTCTAAACCTTGATAAATTCACAGAACCTCATAGAGTCTCTTTAAATACCCAAAAAAAATCTTAAAGTTTAGACTTACTTTGGAACCAAGTTTTCTACCTTTAGAAAATCTTTTCGCAACTTTTTAAAGTATGTACTAGTAGAGATCCTTATGACCTATTTTTCCCATAACTTTCTCAAACGAACTCGAAATTACCTCATTCTTTTTACGGTGCCTTCGTATCTTCATTCTCTATATAAAAAATGTCTGAATACTCTTGAATTTGGTCAAATTTCATATGGTCTTAGTTTACGTTCACTTCTACGTCTATTTCAACACTCTTTTCGCTCCTTTTGGATTATTCTACCTACATAAGAAAAACAAAAGAAAACAAGAGTAATACAAGGAAATATGCAAGAAATATATCAGATAAAAGCATGGAATTGATAACAAAAGTATAGTAAATTATGCACTTATCAAATTCCCCGCATTAGCTTTTTTTAGTCCTCGAGTAAACTACCTAACATAAACTAAATCCTAATTCAATTTCGATGGAATCACAGTTACATTTAACACGTGCAATAAGCTTTTAAACTCCTAGGTGTCCCTACTAGATGAGTTATAGTGTCGTGAGAGTTTACAAGATGTATAACCACAAAACCTACTCCAATTTCTAGCTATAAAAGAACGGTTAACGATAGACATTAAGCAAGCATGTTAGCCTATATAGGTTCTTTAACTACGAAAATCGATATACCACATAAATTATAATCATCACACATAAGAAATCACTTTTGTGTGAAATTCATATAGATAAGTAATCTCTTCTCAGATAGTCATTAGAATATACTTGATGCAATATTTTTCAACATTATACACAATACTCGCGAGGATACACATATATATTAAACTATATATGCTACTTTAATCACATGGATGAATAAGAGAATTGATCGAATAGTGAAGTGTGAAAATGTTGACTAAGGTGAGCGATGTTATCCAAAGTATTTATATGAATGTTGTCAACTGATTACTTCGATAAATACGCGCATGTTTCTTTTTAGCAAATTACATGATAGTTATGATGGATCCTGCATTTTACTCTTGCTAAGTAGACGGAGACAGAGAGAACACACACATATTGCTATCCAAGTGTCGATAACCATATCAAATATTTTGGATTTGCTATATAATAATGATGTGGTTAAACTCGAGCATGATTTATTTATTTATTTATTGGCTCATTTTTTAGTGTACAAGATAATTGCATATTTTTGTTTCCTTTTCATTATCTATGGGGATGAAATCTCAACCAATAATTCATCCTTGATACAACACCAATGAAATACTAGAATCCCACTAAATCATTTGGAGAAACATATAAATTCAAAAGAAAATAAAAAATGATTTAGTGTTGATAGATTACAAGTAATGCATGCACAAGTTCTTGTTTTGATTTTCAAAAACTACAATGTTGTTAGAGCAATGCTCGGTGAACCCACAAGTTTTTGAATCTCAAGCTTGTTGTCAATGTAAGTTGATCAAAACTATTTCTTGATTTCTAATCTACTAAATCAAGTCTTGTACTATAAGTTATAATTTGGTAGTTGAGTATAAGACATCACCCTCGAAGAATGAAAATCGACGAAGACATTTGGAGAAGTTCTTTATTCAGGTATTTGAAGACTAAACCCTTTTGTTTTATTCACTATCTTACCATTCTATCATTTGAGACTATGTCGAAGAAAAAAAAATTAGTCAAGCTTATCTTGTGAAAACATATCGATATATGATCCAAGCATAGATGTTCAAAGGTCCTTAACAATATTAGTTCAAAACAATTTAGTGTTCAAGAAATTAATTTGTGGAAAATTTAAAATTTCCCATGCAAATGATTTTATCATTTGGGAATGTTCCAATCATCAAAAGATGGAAACACAAAACTTATGTTATTTTGGATCAAGGTAGCCTGGTGAACTAGTTCGCAAACCATAGATATCTGAGCTTCAAAAATACAGGGAAGGCTGGTGAACCAGTTCGGAAACTGTAAGTTCAATTGGGGACAGTTCACGAACCATGGTGAGCTGAATTTTCAAGTTGGTATAAAAGGCTAGCAGTTGGCGAACCCGGTTCATGAACCACTTCCATCTGAGTTCTCAAGATGAGTAGGGTTGGTGAACCTAATTCACGAATCATAACACCCTGACTCGTTAAATTTAGCCTTATGGTTCACGAACCGTTTCACCAACGGACCCAGTATAATTTAACAGCTGCTCAAAGACTTATTTTTAAAATATGTTTAGCATAGGTATCACTCTCTTAAACACTTCTAAGACATCATTCATCACTAAAACACTTATGTATGTGCATCATGATTAAACTCTTTAAGTATTTGAATGAACATCAAGTTGCTTATAGTTCATAAGGCATATTAGCCAAGTAACGGTCGATGTACACGGTTTCGTAACCAGAACACTGTATATATATTCTTATAATGTGAATACAAGATAATTTCTCACATGGTTAATTTAAACCCTAATTAGAGATTCATCTAGACAGAAAAAGTGTTTGTTTGATTCCAAGTTATCTTAGATTGAATTTTAAGCTATCGGTATATAAATAAAGATGCTCTTTGAAATGGAAAATTCAATCCTGCCACTTTGTTTCCTAGTTGATAGCTAGAGTCATCCTCTATTGACGTAGGTTTCCTCAGAGAAGCATAATTAGGTCAACGTCTGAAAGACTTATCTGACTATATTTATCTTGATAGTTCGTATATCCTGATCTTTCTTTTCTATTATCAAGGTTCTCGTAATCTATTTCAGGCAAGATGGATAGAAATCACAATGTTCTCTTCGTCCTTGACTTTGTGATTCCTCAAGATAGATATTTGAAAACTATTCTTAATTGATAAGTTGAAGATTGTTCTTGAGAGGTGGTAAAGAATCCAAGATTCTCATTTAAGTGTAAGTTTTCCGGATTTGTGAGGTTTGCTAGATTTGTCTATTACAGACAAATTTCAAGCCTTGATCTTTGATCTAAAAGGAAATCAAATAAGCTTATCTGTTAAAGGCAGATTGGTATCAAAATTCTTCACGTAGGTTGAATAAACTCTTAGGATGCAATAAAGGATGCCATCTAACGGAATTAATTGCGTAGAGCCTGCGAGGTTCAAGAGATTTAAGGAGCGCGGATATAACTGAATCACTTGGAGCATGGATTCAGTCTCAACTATATTCCAATCCAAAGTCTGATAGTATGCCAGTGTCCGTAGCGGGTTAATACAATTTTGTTAGAGCACTGCTCGGTTGAACCCATAAGTTTTGTTATCATCTTGTTGTCAAATTTATCAGCTTGTTATCTACTAAGTCAATTTTCGGACTAGGTTAGAATTGTAGTTGAGTATCAGAGATCAACCTTAAAAACTAAAGATCAACGAAGACATTCAGAGAACTTTTGTATCCAGGTATGTGAAGATTGAACCATTTTATTTTACTCACTATATCGCCATTTTATCTGTCGAGACTATGCCGTATGAATTATAGTAGATTTACAAACAAGTAGATTTCGAGTCAAGCTTGTCTTGCAAAGAATCTTGAAATATGACTTAGCAATTAGATGTTCAATGGTGCTTTAACAATATTAATGATATGAATTAATTTGTGGATCAATTGAAAAATTTCCCATGCAAATGAATCATCACGTGGGAATGTTTCAATACATTATAAGAGAAAAATATGACCTTACTAAATTTCGTATCAGGGTAGGTTAGTGAACCAGTTCACAAACTATAGGTATCTGAGTTACAGAAAACAGGGCAGGTTGTAAAACTCAGTTTACGAATCACAAGTTCAGTCATGGACAGTTCAAGAACCCGGTTGACAAACCGTGGTGAACTGAATTGTATGTTGGATAAATTGGCTAGAAGTTGGCGAACCCAGTTCACGAACCGAGGTCAACTGAGTTCCGGAGTCTTGTAGGTTTGCGAACTCGGTTCATGAACTATAGCACCCTGACTCGTGAACAAACCTTACGGTTCACAAACCGTTGTACCAATTATCCGGACAATGTTTAGCACATGCACAAAGACTTATTTCTAGCATTGCTTAAATTCTCTTAAATAATTCTACGACTTCATTAATCACTTAAACACTTATGTGTGTGGTTCATGATTAAGTATTGATTGTTTGAATGGACAACAAATAGCTTTTATTCATTTGGATAACTTTCCAAATCGAACAACCATTATGCACGACGCGGTTACTGAACCAAACATGTATACTCTCCTATTGTGTTTCAAAGACTCAAAGGAGGTTACTTGATTTTCAAGTTATCCTAGCTTGAATTCTAAGCTTACCCTGGTCTTTGAAACTATAAATATAGCCTCTCTGTCAACTGGGAAATTCAATCCTTGACACTTTGTGTCCTAGTTGATTCTAGAGTCGTCCTTTATCGACCGTTTAGGTTTAAGACTAAAAGACTTCGCTTTGGGGATTCATGAAGCCAGGTCCGACTATCTTTACCTTGACAGTTCGTGTATCTTGATCTTTTTTTTTTTTTTTTCTGTTAGTGAGGTTTTCGTCAATATTTTCAAGCAAGATAGATAGTAATCGCAAAGTTCTCTTCGTCTCAGACTTTGTGATTCCTCAAGATAAATATCTATAGATTGATCTTTCGATAATTTTTCTTCAGAGGTGGTTAAGAATCTAGGCTCCTCTTCGGGAGTTGTAATTTCCGAATTTGTGAGGTTCGCTAGCTTTATCTATTGCAAACATATTTTTACACCTTGATCTTTAATCTAAAAGGAAATCGAATAGACTTGTCTGTTAGAGAAAGATTGGTACCAAAAATATTCACTTATGATGAGGAATATCTTATACTGTAAAGGACGTCAGCTAAGGGAATCAAGTGCGTAGAATCTTACGAGGTTCAAGAGACGTAAGGAACGAAACTGCAGCTGAATCGCTTGAAGGGTGGATTCGGTCACAACTACATTCCATCCCAGAGTTTGATAGTATGCTAGTGTCTGTAGCATCTTAATACAGTGTGGTGTTCAATCTGGATGAGGTCCCGGGTTTTTTCTGTTATTGTGGTTTCCTGGTTAACAAAATTTATGGTGTCTTGTGTTTTTTCCCTTTTCGCATATATGATTTATCTTTATAATTGGATTCATACAGGTTAGTACATATTCAATTTAAATATATACGTCCTCTTAATTGAAATTGATTACGAGACTTCTTTATTGTAGAATTCATATCTTGAAAGGTAGATAAAACGTTTAACCACTTGGAAAAATTCTGATTGGATTATTTGGATATGACTAGATTATTCTTATATATTGATTTTTTAGATCATCCAAATACTCTACTTAACAATCAAGTTCACGGACCTTGTGTCTGTACATGTAATGATTAAGTGGACATTGATATATAAACTTTATATACGTATTTTCAAGGGTCATTAAGTTGGTCTGCTTTATATTATATTAATTTTTGTCTATACAGGTTGTCGAACAAAAAAACTGGTTGTATTTGGTATCCCCTGCATTTTTAAGTTTGATGTTCAAATCTAGACGAGGTCATGGGGTTCTTCTGCTATTGCGGTTTCCTTGTTTACATAATTTCTTGTGCCTTGTGTTTTTCCTTTTATGCATTATATTGTTTATCTTTATAATTGTATTCACACAAGTTGTACGTATTTAATCCTAGTAGCTACGTCCATATAGTAGTAATCAATTATAAGACGTGTTTCTTGTACAATTCGTATCTTGAAAGATAGATAACAAGTTTATTATTTGGCAGGATTCCGTTTGAATTATTTGGATACGACTAGATTGATCTTGGATATTGATTTTTCAGATCGTCCAAGCACTCTTCTTAACAATCAAGTTCACAGACTCCATAGTCTATAAAATACTGATTGAGATGAGATTGAGATATAAACTTTACATATATATTATCAAGGATATTATGTTGGTATACTTGAAATTGTATTAAGATTTGTCCATACATGTCATCGGACGAAAAAGTTGGTGGTGTACTTGGTACTCTCTCCTTTTCACATGTTATTTTTATCACTTGAACTAATTAGGTATTCAAATATAAATATAATTAGACCATTTTTCCTCAAATATAAAAGATGAAGTTTCAAATAGCCGAGAAACACATTGGATACCAAGACTAATATACATACTAAAACTAATCTAGAAAAGTATATATCAAGACTAATATACTACCAAAACATGCTTAACTAATCCCCCACACTTAAACTTTATATTATCCTCGATGTTCAAAATAGAAAATTCTGATTTCTGAGGTAACAACATATTAACATCAAAAACTATATAAATGATTAATAGATTATGCAAAACATCTTAAGCAAAAGTTGTTTTCCTACATCTTTTCTATAACGTGTCAAAAAGTCACAGAGTTTCAATAAAAAGTATGAGAGTTGACAGACGTGTAGTCTGAAAAAGTTCTGTAAAAAATACCAAAACTCAACTGTCCAGGACAATCGATACAACTTGACGCACTCCAAATTCAGATTTTATTTTTAAAAAAGAAAGTTTGGTCTATCATCTTGAAAACCTGGGGTCAACCACTCAATCAAACTTTGAATGAAGTCTCTAGTGTTGTTTTGGTACAAAGTTTGCAGTCGGGATTTTTCTAACAAAAACATTTTTTGTCAACACATTCATTATAGATATAGACTTTGTAAAATTTAAGATGGAAATGCAAAATATGATATGCAAACTACAAAAACTAAAAATAAAAGGGACAGGGATACAAAACCGATGGATTGCCTTACATGTAGCTCTTAGTTTAATGTCATCATCCCAACTAGATATTCCCATTACTCCTCTAGTAGGAGAAAATCTTAAAGTCCAATTACGTCTAGATTCTCCGTAAGGAATTTTTTTTAATATGGCTTTAATATATGTCTGTTGACTTTGAAAGTTGTCATCTTTGTACGACTAGCATCCTTAACTGCACCATAGGAAAAAATTATTAGTAATAACAAATAGTCCACTCCATTGGGACCTTAACTTATAGGGAAATAGTTTGAGAAGAGAATTAAACAGAAGAAATTTCTGCCCCACAACAAAATTCTTTCGAGAAATCATCTTATCGTGGAATATCTTTTTTTTTCCTTGTATAAACGAGATATCTCGTAAGCATCATTACATATCTCATCTATCTCATTTAGTTCTTACTTTTTTTGCTTCACCACTATATCATACCCCATGCTGCATTGTTTTACCGTCCATAAATCCCTAATTGTGTTTAATTTCAACCAGGAGATGACAAGTTTTACGACAAACCAATCAAATGTATAATACCAATCAGTGTCTTATATGCAGTTTTACACACCATAATGTATCGTTGAGCCTTAAACTATAATCTTTTCTTATAAAATTGACAGTCTTCTCAAGAATGGATTTAATCTCACAATTCAAAACTTCAGCTTACCGACTAGTCCATGGGTGGTAAGGTGTAACTATCTTGTGAGTAATGTTGTATTTCTTGAGGAGGGAATGGAAGGATTTCCTAAAGTGCAAGCCTCCATCACTGATAACTATTCGTGGTGTACCATACCTAGAGAAAATATTTTTCGTCACAAACACACAAACAACTTGAGAATCATTAGCATTGGTGGCTTTAGCTTCCATCCATTTCAAAACATACACCACGACAAGAAGTATATTCTTAGAGCATTACTAGGTTGAACCGTACAATCATTAGTATGTCAAGTTTGGTTGTCATATTTTATCTCCAAAACTCAAGGTCACTTGATTATATTACTAGAGTCAACTTCGTTAGGTTAGACTAGGAAGTCTAGAAATATTGAGATAAACTTGTGTTACACTGAAGAACCTGAAGACGTATCGACATCAACGAACACATCATCCTTATGTTCGAGGTTAGTAATACAAGAATTGACTTGCTTCCATTATTATCTATGTTATTTTCAAGTTGTTTAGATATAAAATATAACATGTGAAGTTATATATATGAAACTCTAGTATTAGAGAATTGATCAGATAATTGTGATCAAAGTATCAAGGAAGAATATACAAGTTGTATCACATAGCCACCTGATCAATCAAATCAATATGAACATCAGAATCATATGAATAATGTAGATGTGGATCAATGGTATCAACAATATCTAAAAGATCAACAGGTGGTAGTACGTCTCCAGTAGTTAGTTCAGGTTGAATCATCCATAAAAAGGTTGAAAAATCTCCCTATTGAAGAAAGTTAAGTATGAATCTGGCCTTTCCTAGCATAAAAAGGAAATATTAATAGACCAAAAATCTGCATATTTCGTAATCAAATATCAAAGGAACTTCTTAATTAGCGCAACTTTATGAATAGATTCCCAAGTCGTTGAAAGTGTCTTTGTATATATTGAATTAACAAGTATAATGTTTATCTTTTGAACTTTGTAATTGAGACATAAACACTATCTTTGTAACTTTCTACTAGGTTGTGTACTAAACTAAGGATTGACTTTGTGCCTAGAAAACTATATTTAACGATACAAGTTCAAGGAAGTACACCTGCGACACTAGTTTTATAGTTGAAAGGAATCAATGGGATTGGTGGTTTGATTCCTGTTAGGAATCTATAGCAAGACCTATCCCTATTGGGGGGTCTATAGCAGGAATGATCCCAATTATGGATCTCTTTCAGGATCGGAGCCAATAGCATATCTTGATTTCCGGTTTTACATATTCTTAAAGGCTTGTGTGTATATCGGAATATGACTCATATGAGCAGATATTAAGGAAATTTCAAGATGTCGACATAGTGAGTAATTTGAACACATGCTAAATTCTTTTTTTTTCATTGTTCAAAGATATTCCTTGATACTCCAGTGAGATCCCTAACCGAAATATTTGAGAATATTATTTTAGGGTTTTCGAATTCATATGTTTTATTTTTATATGAAGTAAAACATATCTCTGGAAGATATATTAGTAAAGTATAATTTTATACTAGCTAGTATATATTGAGTTGTCATCCATGAGGGATTTCGGTATATTGGTTGGATATTAGATGAAAATAGACAATACCGAAAATATGCAATTTCTCTTAACTGCATATTTTTAGATATTTTCGGTTATCCTGGCACACGCACTTCATTTTGTAGTCACCGTGGTAGCCGAATAATAGTATTACTTATAATACTATCCTAGAGAGGAGAGTAACCTAATTAGGCAAAATCAATTATTTCCACTAGTTTAAATACTTTTTCGGGATCAAGAAGCATCAAGATATTACCGTTGATAAACTAGAATTTGCGTAGTTTTTTGTTTTTGATTATTGATTTTATTGACTAACGGTGGTTGAACCTTGATTTCACTTACTTTGATTATTATAGAAATCCTTATCTTCTGATATAAGGTCACTCAAACTAGATCAAGGACTGACATAAATCTAATCTAGATCTGACGATAGGGTTGTGATCATCCATTGTTAACAGATTCCATTATGTGCGTGATTGATCACAGGGGAATGGAAATAACGAGGGTACCAAGTGCACCACAACCTTTGGATGATTCTACCTGAATAAGACAAACAAAAGAAAACAAAATAAATACAAGGTAATACGCAAGAACTATTGGAAATAAAATATGAAATTGATAACAAAATTATATAGTAAATTATATACTTATCATCATCTTATCTCAATATTTTTTTGATCTTTATCTTGCAGGAAGTGAAAAGACCGATCCAATGGGGAAAAAGTGAGATCAATCGGATAAAGAATGGAGGAGTTATGAGAGAAATAATGAATTACAGTAAACTTTCAGTGTCCCCCAAGATTAGGTCAAGGAGCATTCGACCTATACAAATTCTAGAACAATGTTTCTTCAAAACATTTAGTTTCCAATGTTATCTGGTCACCGAGGGTGATGAATCTATTCGGACCACTAATTAATGGTCCTTCACATTTTGCTTGTCTTCACTAATGAAGGATGATTGTAGTGTGGCTTCTATCCAAGATATTCTTAGGATTTTCATTTTTGGTAAAAGTGTACTTGATCCAAACATGTTGGATCTAACCCTACAAGTGGTGTTGAAAGCGTCTTCAGATGAGTCAGGATAATGAGCTATCGTAAGATTTTATTGAATCTCTCGGATTTCTTTCTAGTTATTATCCAAAATTTTGAGATTTAGTAGTGTGTTTTCAAGGAATGGGGACCACATAGATGTTTTTTCCACGGGGGTCGAGATTAAGGTGAGTTTGGACATCATAGTAACAATTTCGCTAAGATTGTGTATTTGTATGACGAGAAAAACATTGATATGGCTTTACCGCTTTTGGCGTGTCTATGATATTTCCATATCTATACTGGTCTCATTAGTTTTTCTAGGTATGGCTTGTTGAACTATCAGCCAATACACGGTGTACGCATCTTTTTCATTTTTTGTTAACATTTCTACTTCCGCCTTTCGTTGTTCTTTCATAAAGTTTTCCTCTAGACAGTAATCCGGTGATTCATAGGAGATATTCTCGTTTTTGTTGTCTTGTAGGTGTGTTAATGCACCCGTTAATTTTTATCCTTCATTTGAGATCGTGCATTGTCAAAAGGATAGGGTACCAAGTACACCACCAAATTTTTCGTTTTTGATGGAAGTATGAACCTCTGTAGTACTTTTAACAATCAAAATATACAGAAAGGTAATAATACACACACACAAGAATTTTATTGATGGGGAAACTGCAATAGCAGAAAAACCCCGGGTCCTCGTCCATATTTGAACACCAAATTGTTTTAGGCGCTACACATACTAGCCCACTATCAGAATTTAGACTGGAATGTGGTTGAGACCGAATCCACCCTTCAAGAGATTCAGTTATAGTCGCATTCCTTACGTATATTAAAACTCACAAGGTTCTACGCAATTCCATTAGATGATGTCCTTTACAGCCTAAAAGTTGCTTCAACCTAAGTGAATACTTTTGATACCAATCTGTCTCTAACAGATAAGCCTATTTGATTTCCATTTAGATTAATAATCAAGGCTTGGAAATATGTTTGCAAAAGACAAAGCTAGCAAACCTCATAAATCCGGAACACTTATGCTCACTTATATAAGAAGCCTGGATTCTTTACCACCTCCAAGAATAATCTTCAACTTATCAATTAAGAATTGTTTTTAGATATCTATCTTGAGGAATCATAAAGTCTGGGACGAAGAAAATTTTGTGATTTCTATCTATCTTTCCTGAAAGAGATTACGAGAACCTCGATAACAAAAAATCAAGATCAGAATACACGAACTATCAAGATAAAGATAGTCGAACCCAGCTTCACGAATCCCAAAATCGAAGTTTTCAGTCACAAACCTAATTATGTATTTCATAGGAAACCAAGGTCAATAGAAGACAAATCTTGCATTCAACTAGGACACAATGTGTCAGGGATTTAATTTCTCAGTTGAAAGAGCATCTCTGTTTATAGTTTTTCGGGACTGGGGGTTGCTTAAAATTCAATCTAAGATAACTTGAGAATCAAGCAAACACTTTCTCTTTTTAGATGAAACTCTAATTAGGGTTTTAAGTAAGTATGTGACAATTTGTCTTGAAAACTACATAGAAGAACATACACAGTGGTTTGGTTACGGAACCGTGTATAAAGATTGTTTTGTTTGCCAAATATACCATATGAACAATAAGCGATTTGATGTTCATTTAAATACTTGAGAATTGAATCATGATATGCATACACAAGTGTTTTACTGATCAATGATGTCTCAGAGGTGTTTAAGAGAGTCATAGAAATAGTAATGATAAACATATTTAAAAATCAAGAGTGTGTTTGGTAGAAAATTTAAAAAGAGTTTTCTGTTTTCTAAAACACTAAAACTAAATCAGTAAAAAATGTGTTTGGTTGTTGTTGTTTTCGAAAACGAAAAAATGAAAACGTCTAAACATGGTTTTCTTCGTTTTTCTTTTTCTTCCACAACGAGTTTTTTCTTGTCTCCAGTGGTTGTATATCTGCCTATTCCCCTCATTTACATGTAAAACCTCTCTTATTCACTCTCTCTGTTAATATACTTATAGCATCCAAGTTCCACACATGTTGTTGATGAGTTAGCAAATGTAATATCATAAGTACAAAATAAGGTTTGGCTAAGTTAGCCTGTGTTAGTGGCGGTCCAGATTTGTCCTCACAAACATAAATCTAGGGCTGTAGTTCTCCTGACCACACCCTTATCTCGCACGTGTGAGGGATAAGTTAGTCTAGATAAAGAACGACCGAGATTTTTCTAGGAGGGATAAATTTATGGCCTTGGTTTTTTCAACTAACCATTATAAATACTTTATTAATTAGTGTCCTATTAATTGATCATGATGAATGATTAATTAATTTTTCATGATAAACGTTCATTTAATGTATCTAACAAATACATATTTTTTATTAATAAATAAGTTTATTAAAAACTACATATATATTGATCGATAAAGAATTTAGTGTTGGCGAGTTTCGAACTCAAGTAACTTGTATCATCACCCAATAACTTTACCACTGTACTACAATGATCCCGGTTAAAAATTATATTAATAATTTTTAATGGTAGTAGTGAAAGAAGCAGTGGGTGGTGGAAACAATGACGGGTATTTGTGAGTGGTGGAGGTGGTAACATTACTGGTGGTGGAAAAAATAGTGGGCGTAGCTGGTTTTTACGTACGGTGGTGGATGTTAGTGAATAGTAGTGGACAATAATAGTTTTGTGTCTTTACAAAATGAGCAACATTATATTGTGATAGATTTAGTTGGATGATTTTAGCACAACTGTAAGGACAAAACACAAATATTTTGAGGAGGATACTAAATCATATAACACAATATGATCATGACCGCTGGATCACCCAAATGGGGTCCCAGCGATTTATAGTACCCGATCGAATAAATCACATTTTTTAGTATTAAAATAAAATTGATTACATTTCCAGAATACAAAACAAAGTTTGGACAAGTTAGGCTAGATAAAGAACAATCAAATTTATACTTGCAGAACATAAATCTACCGTTATAAATGATCACGTTTAATTAAAATTTAATAATTGATATTTCATAATAAATGTTTCTTTAATTAATCAAATGAATATATTTTTGTTGATACATAATAAATTTATTTGATATTAACCATATCAGTAAGCATTAATGGTGGGTGTGATGGTGGGCATTGGTGGGGATAATGGTGGTGGGTATTGGTGAGAATGGTGGAGTGGTGACGATAATGTGGTGGTGGAAGAAGTAGTGGTAGTAGGGTGAAAAAAGGGGTCCTAAGGTAAATTAAGCATTAATGGTGGTTGTGATGGTGGTGGATCGGCGGTGGGGATAATTGTGGTGGGTATTGGTGAGGCTGGTAGATTGATGATGATAATGTGGTGGTGGAAGAAGTAGTGGTAGTAGGGTGAGAAAAGGTGTCCTAAGATAGGTAAATTATTTAGTCACCCTTAGTTAATTTTTCTTTGTTTTGTTTTAATTTGATTTTAGTTTTCAAATTACTTTTTTATTATTTTTTAAAATAAAAGTAATTTTTAAAGGCCAGATTTTTCCAAAAAAGAAAATATTGTGATTTTAAGATTTGTCGGATAGGGGGCAGGAAGAAAAATGAAACCTATAAAAATATTGACCAAACTCAAGGCTACACGCGGATTAATTGTAATCGGTTCAGTTTCTCACATCTCTCTTTATTCCCCTTTTTTTGTCATGGTTTATGATTATGTCATTATTTCTCCCCTACTTCATGGGATTATGCAAGGCTACGCGTGAATTAATTGTAATCGATTCAGTTTCCCACATCTCTCTTTATTCCCCTTTTTTGTCATGATATCTGTTTTTTTCATTTGTCCCCAACTTCGTGTAATTATGCGTGCTTGAGAAATAGTTCATGATAATAGGTAAAGAGACAAGAAAAGTAATGGATCAAGAATTAAATATTATTATAAATTTTA
Source organism: Papaver bracteatum (assembly GCA_023529315.1). NCBI lineage: Eukaryota > Viridiplantae > Streptophyta > Magnoliopsida > Ranunculales > Papaveraceae > Papaver > Papaver bracteatum. The sequence goes on along the minus strand of JAJJWX010002261.1, from coordinate 1,163,769 downwards.
GGAAAATGAATAAACACAAATCTATGTAAATTGGGAACTCAACAATTTACATCAAAGAGAAAAATTAAATTCTATTGCTAACAGATTTTGCAAGATTAATCTAACTGATTTTAAAGTAATTTTTGGTGTTTTTAGTTTTGTTACAAGTTTGGTGAATGACCTTTGATGATATTACTCGAACACCATAGGATTTGCTCTAACGATTAAAATATTAAAATATTTTAATTTGTCACAAAGGGTAATATGACTTACAAACATAATATTAAAATATTCGAGGATAAGGACATGTTTATTAACCAACTCCTCAAAATATTTAGGCCTGGATCGATTGGTTCGGTTCTTCTCAGACAATTACGACATGTATTAATCGATGGATACATTTGAAACACATATCTTTGCTCGTGCCGTTATGGCACGGGTTGAGACCTAGTCATTAGTACAAAACAAAGCTAGGCTAAGTTTGCATGTGTTAGTGGTGGTCAGGATTTTTCCTGGCAAAGATAAATCAAGGGCCGTGGTTCTCCTGACCACCCCCCTATAACTCACACACGTGGCATTAATTCCAATATTATGAATGAAAATGAATACTCAAGTCAAGATATGGAATTTCAAAAATTATAACGGGAAGGTTCGAACTCATGACCTATTGTGTCATAAGAGTGGCCTCTATCCAGTGTTCCACCTTGGTTGGAATTGATTGAAAAGATAAATCAACGATGGTGGTTTGTTCAACTTAAATATCATAATTGCTTTATTAATTAGTGTTTCACTAATTGCACATAATTAATAATATATTCATTATAAAGTGTTTTATTAATATGTGTTTCACTAATTGCTCATAATAAATGACAAATCATTTTTTAATTATAAATATTTTATTAATTAATTATCATATGTATTTTTATTAATAAGTAATTTTGATAAATAATATCAATAGAAATTTTTGGTGAAAATGAGTAGTAGAAGAGGTGGAGGCCGAAAGATCAGTGGTGGTTAAGGGCGGCACCAAGCACAATTATATTTATTTTTTTTCTTTTATCATAAAAGGTTTTACCTAAATACCACATACGCTTTTCCTAATTACCACCCACGGTTTAAAATGATAAAAATTGTAGACCTAAAGTGAAAAAGCGGGGGGTCTAACAACCACACCCAATATTTCGATTAGCAATCTGTATGGACAACTCCGAGTTGTTTTCTAAAGAATCAACTAGACTCAATCAATAGAAAATACTCAAGGAGATATTATCTCAATCTCTCAATTTGATTTACTCAAGCAAATATGATTCGCGAGTCTAATCAAAAAGAGATAACTTGGATGGTACCAAAGACCAAAATCCAAGTGTCAATCAATTTAAATCAACAACCAATAAGGTCGTCTATTCTAATTGATTGAACAACGCACAACCTGTATTATTTCAATTATATTATATAAAAATATAATGCGGAAAAGAAATAACACATATACTAGAATTTTGTTAACGAGGAAACCGTAAATGCAAAAAAAAACCCGGGACCTAGTACAGATTAAACATACACTGTATTAAGCCGCTACAGACACTAGCCTACTCCAAATTAACTTCGGTCTGGACTGTAGTTGAACCCCAATCAATCTCACACTGATCCAAGGTACATTTATGCTCCTACGCCTCTGATCCTAGCAGGATACTGCGCACTTGATTCCCTAAGCTGATCTCACCCACAACCAAGAGTTGCTACGACCCAAAGTCGAAGACTTTAATAAACAAATCCGTCTACACAGAAAAATCTACAAGATAGATAAATTCATCTCCCACGAATAAACCTATGAGTTTTGTTCCGTCTTTTGATAAATCAAGGTGAACAGGAACCAATCTATAAAACCAGACTTATATTCCCTAAGAACAGCTCAGTTTTATCAATCACTTCACAATAGTCTTAATCGACGTAGCAAAAAAAGATATTTTGGAATCACAAACGATGAGACGAAGATGTTTGTGATTACTTTTATATCTTGCCTATCGGATATAGAAATCTCAATCCAATTATTACAATTGTAATCGTACGATAGAAACAACAAGATCAGATCACACAACTACATGAAAAGTAGTATCGGTCTCGCTTCACAATCCCAATGAAGTCCTTAAGTTGTTAACCTGGTTTTAGAAGAAGAAAACCAAAGGTTAAAGGAGAATCGACTCTAGCTTAGCAAACTAGTATCACACAGAATGTGTGGGGATTAGGTTTCCCAATTACTAGAGTTCTCCCTTATATAGTCTTTCAAATCAGGGTTTGCAATCAATGTTAGCTTAGTAACAAAGCATTCAATATTCACCGTTAGAAGAAAACCTGATTAGAAACAAGCTAATATCTCTCAACCGTTATATCAAAAACTTAGATTGCCATACACTCATGTACTTGCCGGACTGGGTTCGCAGACTCAAATTAACCGGTTGGAGTTCACAAACTCCTGCAGAAATTCTCGGGTTCGAGAACTACGCACGTTCCTGTACTGGGTTGACTGCTCAAGTTCCGGTTTCACTTGATCAACAAAGTTCGCAAACTTTGGTTCAAGTGTTAAATACTTATACATATATGTGTTCCCACAACAATGTTTATATCCCCCAGTGGTTATATTATCTAAACTCTCATTTCAATCATTGAAACATTCTCAGACGACGTCATATAGTTGTTATTCACAAATTATTTTTCGTCAGAGAGATTTCCAAAGTGATTGAAACATAACATGACTTTCGTCACTAGGTAAAGATGAACTTAGCTAAAGCGAAAGCTTTACCAACACATATTTAGAGAAATAGATAAGCGAGATATACTCAGCTCGAAATATCACATGTGTATATTCTTAGTCTATATAGTAATACGACTTTTGTCTCAAGATAGGAGATAGAGTAGATAGACTTTTGAGTAATAGATAAGTTCAAGTCTCCACATATATTTTAGTCGATGAAGATCCACTGGTTCCTTGAGTAGTCCTTCGTCTTGTATGATGATTGCCATGGAGTTCTTGAGCTCACCTACACTTTTTATCCTAGTCTGATACCTTAGATATAGTAGACTAGAAATCAAGACTTAAAAGTTTTGATCACTAACATTGACAAACATGCTTGAGATAGCAACGCATGCGAGTTCGACCAAGCAATGCTCTAACAATCTCCCCCTTTTGATAGGAGTTATAAAACACCTAATTTTATATTTAGTATTTATTCTTTCTTTGTTATTATCCTTGTGAATTGTATCTCATATGTTTCATTTTTAGTTTTATAGGTGTTTTGGAGTCATTTGGAGCGAAAGAAGAAGAAAGCACTCAATTGGAGCAAAAAGGGGAAAAACAACCATCTCAGGGCAGCTGATATTTGGAGCCTAGCCGTGGATGAGGGACGACCAGCCAAAAATCCAAGAAGAACACTAGAAGGCAGGCATCAGTTTTACACAGGGATGCCCTTGTCGGTCCTAGGGATATAGTCCTAATACCCAAACCGAGAGAAATATTTTTCTCTTATCCCTAATCATTTTATCACCTGAAGTTGATAATGAAAGTAATAGAGGTGCAACCATGGTCCGTAATTACAAGGTTCAAGATAGCATTTCGAGAGCAATACAAAGAATGTCCAGTTAGGATGAACTGCAACGAGAGTTCGATGGTTTTGGGGAAGTTTCTGTCGAGAAACGCCATAAAGAAAGATGAGCTCTGCAACAAAAATGATTAGTGAAGATTCTCTGAATTCGGGAAGGTTTAGAAGAATGGGTTTGAGTCGATTGATCTTGGAAGAAAACTAGATAATTTGAAGGGTTTTGAATGAAGTTTTATTGGCAACATGTCAGGGAAGAATACGAGTGGCTTTCATTGACATTTGATGATGAATGAAGAGGCTTCAGAGATGTTTTTATATCTGTGAATGATTTAGGAATTTGTGTTTGTTGTGTATGAATTTGAATGTATATTGTCACAGGGAAGGAGATGTTTTGTTTACAACAAAGTCATCTCCTCAACTCACCACTTTCTGGCACACAAGGTGTTTGAACAAAGGCCTGAATGACCGGCCAGTTCTGCAGTTCACTGAGATGATCTCTTGCTGCTGGTTAACCATGTTCTATGGGGTTGTAGTCAGGTTCAGTTGAGAAGGTACATAAGGATTTGGTGGTGCTATTTAGGAGGAGGAGAAAATTGGTTGGTTGTGAAGCAGCTGGTGATATGGGTCTGGTTTGGAGCTACAGGGAGTTGCAGCTGGAGTTCCTAAGCAAGATAGCTGAAATAAATGAGCTGAGATGTAGTGGATGTACGCGTGTCGTAACCACAACAAATTAATTAATACTTTACTACCTAATTAAAGAATAATATAGGGTAGTCAAGGTCCATCCCACGAGGAGCACGAGATTCTAGTTGTAAATTTGTCACACAAAGGGGGATATTGGTTGTAAAATTTATAAAGCAAAAGAAATAAACAAAGTAATTAAAAGTATAAGTTGAAATCAATGAGAGAGAATAGATCAAGGAATCCTTCTTCGCTGCAAAACAATGATTAAAGTTATGTTCTTTTCCATTTGTTATTAGTCATAGATTATCACCAACCGTAGGATAGCAGGTTCTCTTAGCTAACCCCAAAGTTCCTTATTTCACCGAGTAACAAATCCGCTTAGTTATCAGATTCTATTCAAAAGAACCACCTTGAGGTTCGCTTACAAGATGTAATTCCCCGAATGCATTAAGATTTGTGAACTTAGGTTTAGTACTAGTAGTTAGACTCGGTTCACTTGGTCCACTTTCTAGCGTTGTTTTCACACACAATTGCTCTACGGAATCCCTCCGCAAGGTCTTGTGTTTTCTACTTGTGTCAAGAGTCAAGAAACTATTACGTATTCCCTAACTTTCACTAGCTTTAGATTAAATTAACAAGTCAATTTAGCGTGCACTCCAAACAACCTGTCAATCAATCATAAACATTAATATTAGCAAAAACAAACGATAATCATATGAAAAACTTCAAAGTAGAATTGAAACAAAACTCAAATCATATGTTAAGAACTAGGAATTCATCCTCAATCAATAAGAAAATTAGCTACTCATAATTTGGAGTTCACACAATAATAATAATTAAGGAAGAAAGAAAAACTTATTGCAAAGATGATGGTTGCTCCTTCCTCCAATCCTTGTGCACTTTAACTCCTTCTCCAAAGTAGATGTGTATGTAAAAAGTTGTAGAGAACTCTCTTATTTATAGGCTTCAATACTCTCCATATCTTTGTAGGAAAAGATTCCTCATTCCATAAGAACACCACTTTCCCAATTTGAGCCTTATTCCAAATTCTAGTCCAATTCTCCAAAACTTCCAAGTTTTCATCCAATTCCCAATTCTAAGTCTTCACACACATGAGAGAAGTCCACCCAGAATTCTGCATTTTTGCTCACCGGAAAACTGTGTTTTTGGCTGGAATCCGTCGACGCCGGTCACCTGAAAATTCTCCTCCGGTCAAGGTATATTCCGTTGGTCAACCGGTAAGACTAACGGTCAAAGGAGCCAACCGTCAGTCAACTGGGTCAAGCGGGTCAAGGGAAGAGAGAGTCAGCCACTAAGTCAGCAATGAGTCAGCTTCCTAGTTAGTTGAATGGTCTTACTCAGCTTAGTCACTGAGTTGAATCCGGAATCGCTGAGTTGACTCGTCTTGGCATAAGTTTCTTGCACAGGCCTGAGCTCTGCTGCAGAATCATTGTGCTTCCAGCCATTATGGCTGGAACTTGCCAGGCTACCACCCTATTCCATTGCTACCAGTTCCATGTAGTTCAAACCATCTTAGCTATACCAGCATAGCCACACAATCACACAGATGATCACTTCTCATCAGCTTCATCGGGCCTTCAATTTAATCCACAAACCCTTTCTAAACGCCACCAACCCATGGTCATCAGCACCATCATATAGCAGTTCCACCAACAAAAGTTCAGGCCAATCAAGCCTTTCTTTCCTGCAATCCTAGCATACATACAGCTTCAACTCAGATTTCTGCTCACGCGCCATACCATCATTCCCTTTGCTCTGACTGCTAGCATTACTAGATTCATCACCATGAGCATAGCACCACCTTCCTAGCTGCTTCCATATACCTACAACACAACCTAGACATACATCTAAGGCATTTCAAAAGCAGCATCACCAGCTTTACCCTGTTACAGCAACACATTGCAGCATCAATTCTTCTGGTTTTCAGACTGAGCTCATGAAACCAAATTGCACCACCAACAATAGCTGTTTAATGAAAAATCTCAATTCCTTATCTTCATTATCAAATTTGGACCAAACCCATGACCATCAACAACCACAAAAACCCATTCTCATCTCCACAATACCACCAGATTCAACCATTTTAGTTCAATTGAACAACAGTAAACCCTCAATCTTCACAGCACCATCAACACTCCATTCTTCTATCCAATCGATCCACAATCCCACAAAATCGAACCCATCTCCTGTCTTGATCTACCAAATCCCGAACTCATCTTTGTTTCATCAATTACCACTACCAACAATTCCATTTGTAACACCCTCACCTCTCGCTGCCAGATTCAACCCCTAACTCCTTCAAACCCTGGCAATGAATTCGTCGTCGATTTCTTCTCTCCGTCTCACAAATTCAACAACAATTCTCGATCTCTTCATAGCTGTTCTTCTTCTCAAATTCGGTAGCAGACCACATCTGCTCTAGATTTCAGCTCCACAGCTGCTTGCGCAGCTTTTCTCTTCTTTTCCTCCCAATTTCAGCGAAGAAATGATTGAGAATCAATCTCGATTAGGGTTGTAAGGAATGGTTGGGGTTCGGGTCCGGATCCGGGTCTGGTTTACTGGTTCAGGTTTGGGCATAGACCATGGATACAGACCACCCATTTGGATGTCTTATAACAAGCAGTTTTCTTTGGATAAGGGCTATCCAATTAGGTTGCCCCTTAACATTAACTAGACTGTCTTTAGTGCTCCTCCAAAAGTGAGTTGCCCCTTAACATTAACGTGGCTCCAGATAGTGTCCGTCCTATGAAATGACAATTTTGCCCTTTTTGCCCAATTTTTGTTATTTCTCCTTCTTTTCGTCTGTGTGACTCCAGAGTACCTAATAGCTCAAAAACACATATAAAATACATAATTTACACGAAAAATAACAAAGAAAGCTTAAATACTAAATATAAAATTAGGTGTTTTAGACACCTATCAAATTCCCCCACACTTAGACTTTGCTAGTCCTCGAGCAAATCAAACTAAAACTTACAACTTCAAAGCGTTCCAGCTTCCCAAGCATCCTAAGAGTTATGAAGACATAGAGCTTCTGCATGCTAGTAATAAGAAGTTAGAAATACTAAAGAACATATTCTCATCCTTAAATGTTGAGTGAGAAATAACCACACCATAACGAGAGAACACGTGTTTGAGAAACGATCAATAAGCATTTCGCCTCGACTTCTGCCTCACCAAAAAGGGTTTTATGATAATTGCACTCAAAAAGACGGCTTTTTTTATGGGTCTCACATGTGCGCAGGTAGGAATGAAGAGAGAATTCCTGCAACACGTTGAATGGTAGGAAGGATAACTTCCGAAATTTTGAAAAACCCACATCTTTTAACATTTTGAAAAACCATTTTTCTAACGATCTCTAAGAAAGGAAATCAACCACTTATATCGAGGATGAGATTACTTACTTACCTTCACATCCGATTGCCAATTACGATAACACCACTCTCATGGAATCCAATAGAAACGTCTTCCGCTCCTTGTTTTCATCTTATTGTTCTTCGGCTTCAACTATTGGTGATAAACACTTGAATTTCATAAATCCTTAACAATTTGTAACCTTTTTCCTCAAAATCCTTGTCTTGAAACTTTCTTATAGATTTTCCTTCCCCACGGCTTATTCAAAACAAAACAATAATAGATATTTCTCTTGTCTCATATATATATTTCTTTTCTTTTCTTTTTTTTTTCATTTTTTTTTTCATATATATATATATATTTATTTATTTTTTTAGACAAGAGAAACACAATACAAATCAAAGTGAAAAATAAAATAAACCATGGCCGTGGAAAAGTACTTTACCGCTTGATTCTTCACAACTTGTATCGTCTCGAAATCATAAACTTCAATAATTTTCACCTTTTGCTTTTCTTCGCTCTTGAAAATAAGTCTTAATACTTGGATATAGAATTACCTCATCGCATTTTAAGTCTTCAACTTGTATGTAAAATCTGCTCATTGTATGTTGCTTTACTTGGATATAAAAATTTGCTCTTTTTCTTATTTCATTGTTGCTTTCAAACCTTGAACCTTTTCAACTTTCCTTGTAGATTTTGATGTCGCTCTTTGTTGTTGATGTGGTGTTTCTATGGACCCGTTTTTGTCGAGAGAGAGAATGGTGCTAACTGCAAATCGAACTACAAGAAGGTAGCTTTCATCTATAAACGTCACCCTCATGATTGACAAAGATTAGCACTCAAGAGATCAAAATAGTGCTGAAATTGGTGTGAAATTGGGTAGCTCACCATTCTACCCGGAATTAACGTGCGGTGACACACACTCAAAAGAAGCTCTTTAGTAAAGGAAGAATTTCTGGTTTGTGCCTCACATGATATGAAAATGGGTAGTCTCCACTAATGATTGATCAGCAACTCTAATAACGCACTTCTCCCTGCACCAAATTTGCATCACCGGCATGATTAAATCCATTATTTAACACTCTAACAAGCAAGAAATCAAACGTAGTTCCCTAACACTTCCAAGTTCAATTATGTCGGTCAGAATTCTCTATGTAATCATACCTAGAAGCATGCTAGTGACTCTAAAATCTCTAAAAGTTGAAAGTTTGATGCAAAAAAAAATCTTTTTTTTTTTTATTATGCAAAAATATATGCGTAGCCACTCCCCCACACTTAAACCTTACATTGTCCTCAATGTAATTGAATCCTCCTAGTAAAGTCAAGGTGGGAAATCTTAATATGATATGAAACAAGAAAAATAAACACACAAAACAAAAAGCAAATAAAAACAAAAGGATAAGAGATACAAAATCGGTGGGTTGCCTCCCACTTAGCGCTTGTTTTAAAGTCGACGGCCCGACATAGATCTTGCTTCACATTACTCCTCTAGAGGGAGCACATCTCGAAGTCCAATCACGTCCACATGCTCCGTTGGAAAGTTTTCGTAATATGGCTTCAACCTATGGCCGTTGACTTTCAAGGGTTGTCTTGTTTTTTCACTAACAATTTCAACTGCACCATGATCATAAACATTAGTAACAATAAATGGTCCCACCCAACGGGACTTAAGCTTACCCGGAAATAAACGTAAACGAGTATTAAATAAAAGAACTTTTTGCCCCACAACAAAACTTTTCCGAGAAATCATCTTGTCATGAAAAAGCTTGGTCTTTTCCTTGTAAATCCGGGCACTCTCGTAAGCATCATTATGTATCTCCTCTAGCTCATTTAATTGTAACTTTCTTTGTTTCCCCACTGCATCAAACTCCATGTTGAATTTCTTTATCTCCCAATAAGCCTTATGTTCAAATTCAACCGGAAGATGACAAGCTTTGCCATAAACCAACCTATATGGAGACATACCAATCGGTGTTTTATACGCCGTTCTATACGCCCAAAGTGCATCATTGAGCTTAAATCTCCAATCTTTCCTTGTGGTATTCACCGTTTTCTCAAGAATGGACTTGATTTCACGATTTGAGATTTCCGCTTGTCCACTAGTTTGTGGATGGTAAGGCGTACCAATCTTGTGTGTTATGTTGTACTTCTTTAGGAGAGCGTGGAAAGACTTCTTGAAATGTGAGCCTCCATCACTTATCACCACTCTTGGTGTGCCGTGCCTAGTGAATATGTTTTCTCTTACAAAATCACAAACAACTTGAGAATCATTAGTTTTGGTGGCTCTAGCCTCCACCCATTTAGAAACATAATCTACGGCAAGAAGTATATAGAAATTTCCATTCGAATTGACAAAAGGGCCCATAAAATCGATACCCCACACATCAAAAATCTCTACGGCGAGAATTGGTGTGAGTGGCATTTGATTTCGAGCACCTAGATTGCCCATTCTTTGACATCTATCACACGATTTACAAAAAACATATGAATCTTCAAACAAGGTGGGCCAATAAAATCCACTTTCAAGAACCTTGAGAGCGGTACGTTTAGAACCAAAATGGCCACCACATGCAAAAGTATGATAAAAGGAGAGAATAGATTGAAATTCGGAGTTAGGTACGCACCTTCGTATGATTTGATCAACGCCATATTTCCATAAGTATGGTTCATCCCACACATATTGCTTCGCTATCTTCTTAAGCTTCATCTTTTGGAAGTTAGACATTGTGCTAGGTACCTTCCTTGTCACCAAATAATTCACTATATCCGCATACCAAGGTGTTGATTCTTCCAAGGAGAAAAGTTGTTCATCCGGAAAGCGGTCTTGTAATGGAAGTTCTTCTTGAGACATAACAAGTCTACTAAGATGATCCGCAACGGTATTCTCCACACCTTTATTATCTCAAATTTCTATGTCGAACTCTTGTAGTAGTAAGATCCACCGGATTAGACTTGGCTTAGCTTCTTTCTTCTTTATTAAGTATCTAAGTGCCGCATGATCGGAATACACAATAACCTTTGTACCCACCAAGTATGAGCGTAATTTTTCCAATGCAAACACTATAGCCAATAACTCTTTTTCCGTGGTAGAATAGTTTATTTGTGCATCATTAAGGGTCCGAGATGCATAATAGATAACATGGGACAACTTGTCCACTCTTTGCCCCAAAACGGCTCCAACCGCATAATCACTAGCATCACACATTAGTTCAAATGGAAGATTCCAATCCGGTGACTTGATAATCGGCGCACTTGTCAACATTGCTTTCAATTTGTCAAAAGCATCCTTGCATTCCTTGTTGAAGTCAAAAGGTACCTCCTTTTGTAGTAACTTGCACATCGGCATGGAGATTTTGGAGAAATCCTTGATAAACCGCCTATAGAAACCTGCATGACCAAGAAATGAACGAACTTCCCTCACCAAAGTGGGATATTGTAAGTTTCTTATTAAATCTATCTTTGACTTGTCCACTTCGAGCCCTTGAGAGGACACAATGTGACCAAGTACTATGCCATGGTTTACCATAAAATGACATTTCTCCCAATTAAGAACAAGGTTAGTGTCCATGCATCGTTTAAGAACTAGTTCAAGGTTGTCTAAACAAATATCAAAAGAATTGCCATAAACACTAAATTCGTCCATAAATACCTCAATAATGCGCTCCACGTAATCCGAGAATATGCTTACCATGCATCTTTGGAAAGTAGCCGGTGCATTGCAAAGACCAAACGGCATCCATCTATACGCAAACGTTCCAAACGGACAAGTAAAAGTGGTCTTCTCTTGGTCCTCCGATGCAATCACAAGTTGATTGTATCCCGAATAACCATCCAAGAAGCAATAATAAGAATGCCCCGCTAACCGCTCCAACATTTGATCAATAAAAGGTAACGGGAAGTGATCCTTTCGGGTTTCGGAATTAAGCTTTCTATAATCAATGCACAATCTCCAACCGGTTTGAACTCTTGTGGGAACAAGTTCATCGTCTTGATTTCGAACAACCGTAACACCGGACTTCTTTGGCACCACTTGTACCGGACTAACCCATTTGCTATCGGATATTGGGTAGATCACCCCCGCACTTAGCAATTTGAGTATCTCTTTCTTCACAACCTCCATCATGGGAGGATTAAGCCTACGTTGAGCATCACGTACCGGCTTTACATTCTCTTCCATTAGAATCCTATGCATGCATATGGATGGACTAATGCCTTTGATGTCCGCAATTGTCCAACCAATAGCCGTTTTGTGCTCTTTCAAGACTCTAAGCAAACGGTCTTCTTGTACCGGTGTGAGGTTCTTTGAAATAATCACCGGAAGCTCATCTCCATCTCCCAAAAATGCATACTTCAAATGATCCGGAAGTGGCTTCAACTCTAGCTTAGGCGCCTTCACAATAGATGGTATAAGTAATTCATCATTCACGGGTAAAGAGATATAGGAAACATTACCCTTAGCTTCTTGTAATGCCATTAAGGCACCACACGTCTCCACCAATTCCGTGGAAATTTCAACATCCAAGTTAGACACGCCGTGGCCGTCCAATTCAATGCTCTTTTGCAACACCACATCAAGTTCGTCCTCTCGATTCAATTCCACCATTTGTTGCGCTAATGAACCAACCACATCAATGGAGTAAGCAGAATGCACATCACTTGGGTAGCGCATGGCTTCAAATATGTTGACGTGTATTACTTCCTTGTCGAATTCCATAGTGAGTGTACCCTTGTCAACATCAATCTTCGTTTTTGCGGTCTTCATAAATGGCCTCCCAAGAAGTAGAGAAGTAGACGAACGATTCTCATTATTGTCCATATCCACCACAAATAAATCCACCGGAAAAATTAACTCATTCACTTGCACTAGAACGTCTTCTACAAGTCCCTTTGGATAGATGTTAGACTTGTTTGCTAGTTGGATAATAACTCTTGTCTCTTTCAACGGGCCAAGATTCAAGGAGTCATAAATATCGGCCGACATCACACTAATGGAAGCTCCCAAATCAAGTAAAGCATGTTCAAACCTTTTCTTACCAATAGTAATTGGCACCGTGAAACCACCGGGATCCGTGCACTTTGTATGCATCTTCTTCAAAAGCATAGCCGACGCACTCTCGCCAACTTTAGTAATTTCATTATCAAGCAACCTATCCTTCTTAGTGCATAACTCCTTCATGAACTTAGCATACCTTGGCATTGTCCTTATGGCCTCGATGAAGGGGATGTTGATTTCTATCTTCTTGAAGATATCTATGAGTACCTTATCTTGAGCTTCCTTCTTGGACTTATCAAAACGACTAGGAAAAGGAGGTGGAGTAGTAAAAGTAGGAACCGGTTCCTTGGATTGGGCGGTTGGTGTTGAAGTCTCCCTTGGTTCGGCATCCTCCTTCTCTTTGACTACCTCTTCACTAGCTTCTTCATGACGAGTTGGACTCTCCACTTGTCTTCCACTTCTCAATGTAACTGCACTAACATTCCCTCTTGGATTCACAATAGGTTGCGAGGGAAGCTTTGTGGATGCTTGAGCTTTCATTAAGTTCATATCGGTCGCCAATTGTCCCATTTGAGTTTGTAAATCCTTGATTGCCGAATCGGTCTTTTGTTGGGTTTGTTGTAACATAGAAGTGAGACCTTGCATGCTTTGCATTATCACATTCAACTTGTCATTATTTGAAGAATCTTGCTCCTTGACTTGTTGTGGTTGGAATTGTTGTTGTTGAGGTTGGAAACGTGATTGTTGGAAACCACCTTGTTGTGCATATGGATTAGGAGCCGCCGCTTGCTTGTTTGCATAGCTAAAGTTGGGATGATCCTTCCAACCGGGATTGTAAGTATTGGAATATGTATCGTACCTTGACCTTGGATTTGGATATAAAGCATTCACTTGTTCGGTTTCATCATCCGGAATAATTACCGCGGCCAATCGTTGCACTACCCTCTCTATGTTGTTTAACCGTTGATCGGATTGTGAAGACGAGTCACTAACCTCATGCACCAACTTAACCATTGAATCACCTCTTGCATAGAATTGTTGCGAGTTTGCCGCCATACTTTCAATCAACTCGGTAGCTTCGGCCACCGTCTTGTTCACTTGTGCACCACCACCGGCGGCGTCAAGAAGATATCTATCACTTGTTTGGAGACCTTCATAGAAGTATTGGATTATCATGGCGTCACTAAATTGATGGTGTGGACAACTTGCCACCAATCTCTTGTATCGGTCCCAACATTCATATAATGACTCTCCCACATGTTGCTTGATCCCACAAATTTCTTTGCGAATTTGAGTAGCCTTTGATGCGGGAAAATATCTCTCGAGGAAAATTTTCTTCATCCCATTCCATGTTGTGATACTTCCGGAAGGCAAATAGTATAACCATTCCTTAGCATTGCCCGCCAAAGAGAACGGAAACGCTTTCAACATTGCTCCATCCGCATTAGTATTCGGTGGAAGCATGGCCGTGACTATGGTGTTGAAGTCCATAAGATGTTTGTTTGGATCCTCATTCACCGTGCCATGGAACTTTGGTAATTCTCTAATCAACCCCGGCTTGATCTCGAAAGTTGAGTTAGTTTGGATACACCATTGTTGTGTATCGAGCTTGTGAGAAGCTAGGTCTTTGAGTGTACGATCACCCATTGCCTCTTCTTCAATATCCGAATCTGCGAATTCACTTGATGTAGAACGAGGAAGCGGAGTGTTAACCGCTCGAATGAAGTCTCTTAGTTGAGTGCCGGATCGAAGACGTATTCTAATTGGACTCGGTCTTCCCCCTTGAAGCATTCACCAAAGATATAGTACCTACAGCAAGGTTCACAAAACTAAGTTAGATATGGTATAGAATCTAACAAAGCAAGAATAATGCAAAAAGAAAAATAAAAACAACTAAAATCGCCCGTTGCTCCCCGGCAACGGCGCCAAAAATTTTACGCGTGTCGTAACCACAACAAATTAATTAATACTTTACTACCTAATTAAAGAGTAATATAGGGTAGTCAAGGTCGATCCCACGAGGATCACGAGATTCTAGTTGTAAATTTGTCACACAAAGGGGGATATTGGTTGTAAAATTTATAAAGCAAAAGAAATAAACAAAGTAATTAAAAGTATAAGTTGAAATCAATGAGAGAGAATAGATCAAGGAATCCTTCTTCGCTGCAAAACAATGATTAAAGTTATGTTCTTTTCCATTTGTTATTAGTCATAGATTATCACCAACCGTAGGATAGCAGGTTCGCTTAGCTAACCCCAAAGTTCCTTATTTCATCGAGTAACAAGTCCGCTTAGTTATCAGATTCTATTCAAAAGAACCACCTTGAGGTTCGCTTACAAGATGTAATTCCCAGAATGCATTAAGATTTGTGAACTTAGGTTTAGTACTAGTAGTTAGACTCGGTTCGCTTGGTCCACTTTCTAGCGTTGTTTTCACACACAATTGCTCTACGGAATCCCTCCGCAAGGTCTTGTGTTTTCTACTTGTGTCAAGAGTCAAGAAACTATTACGTATTCCCTAACTTTCACTAACTTTAGATTAAATTAACAAGTCAATTTAGCGTGCACTCCAAACAACCTATCAATCAATCATAAACATTAATATTAGCAAAAACAAACGATAATCATATTAAAAACTTCAAAGTAGAATTGAAACAAAACTCAAATCATATGTTAAGAACTAGGAATTCATCCTCAATCAATAAGAAAATTAGCTACTCATAATTTGGAGTTCACACAATAATAATAATAATTAAGGAAGAAAGAAAAACTTATTGCAAAGATGATGGTTGCTCCTTCCTCCAATCCTTGTGCACTTTAACTCCTTCTCCAAAGTAGATGTGTATGTAAAAAGTTGTAGAGAACTCTCTTATTTATAGGCTTCAATACTCTCCATATCTTTGTAGGAAAAGATTCCTCATTCCATAAGAACACCACTTTCCCAATTTGAGCCTTATTCCAAATTCTAGTCCAATTCTCCAAAACTTCCAAGTTTTCATCCAATTCCCAATTCTAAGTCTTCACACACATGAGAGAAGTCCACCCAGAATTCTGCATTTTTGCTCACCGGAAAACTGTGTTTTTGGCCGGAATCCGTCGCCGCCGGTCACCTGAAAATTCTCCTCCGGTCAAGGTATATTCCGTTGGTCAACCGGTAAGACTAACGGTCAAAGGAGTCAACCGTCAGTCAACTGGGTCAAGCGGGTCAAGGGAAGAGAGAGTCAGCCACTAAGTCAGCTGCCTAGTTAGTTGAATGGTCTTACTCAGCTTAGTCACTGAGTTGAATCCGGAATCGCTGAGTTGACTCGTCTTGGCATAAGTTTCTTGCACAGGCCTGAGCTCTGCTGCAGAATCATTGTTCTTCCAGCCATTATGGCTGGAACTTGCCAGGCTACCACCCTATTCCATTGCTACTAGTTCCATGTAGTTCAAACCATCTTAGCTATACCAGCATAGCCACACAATCACATAGATGATCACTTCTCATCAGCTTCATCGGGCCTTCAATTTAATCCACAAACCCTTTCTAAACGCCACCAACCCATGGTCATCAACACCATCATATAGCAGTTCCACCAACAAAAGTTCAGGCCAATCGAGCCTTTCTTTCCTGCAATCCTAGCATACATACAGCTTCAACTCAGATTTCTGCTCACGCGCCATACCATCATTCCCTTTGCTCTGACTGCTAGCATTACTAGATTCATCACCATGAGCATAGCACCACCTTCCTAGATGCTTTCGTATACCTGCAACACAACCTAGACATACATCTAAGGCATTTCAAAAGCAGCATCACCAGCTTTACCCTGTTACAGCAACACATTGCAGCATCAATTCTTCTGGTTTTCAGACTGAGCTCATGAAACCAAATTGCACCACCAACAGTAGCTGCTTAATGAACAATCTCAATTCCTTATCTTCATTATCAAATTTGGACCAAACCCATGACCATCAACAACCACAAAAACCCATTCTCATCTCCACAATACCACCAAATTCAACCATTTTAGTTCAATTGAATAACAGTAAACCCTCAATCTTCACAGCGCCATCAACACTCCATTCTTCTATCCAATCGATCCACAATCCCACAAAATCGAACCCATATCCTGTCTTGATCTACCAAATCCCGAACTCATCTTTGTTTTATCAATTACCACTACCAACAATTCCATTTGCAACACCCTCACCTCTCGCTTCCAGATTCAACCCCTAACTCCTTCAAACCCTGGCAATGAATTCTTCGTCGATTTCTTCTCTCCGTCTCACAAATTCTACAGCAATTCTCGATCTCTTCATAGATGTTCTTCTTCTCAAATTCGGTAGCAGACCACATCTGCTCTAGATTTCAGCTCCAAAGCTGCCTGACGCAGCTTTTCTCTTCTTTTCCTCCCAATTTCAGCGAAGAAATGATTGAGAAGCAATCTCGATTAGGGTTGTAAGGAATGGTTGGGGTTCGGGTCCGGATCCGGGTCTGGTTTACGGGTTCGGGTTTGGGCATAGACCATGGATACAGACCACCCATTTGGATGTCTTATAACAAGCAGTTTTCTTTGGATAAGGGCTATCCAATTAGGTTTCCCCTTAACATTAACTAGACTGTCTTTAGTGCTCCTCCAAAAGTGAGTTTCCCCTTAACATTAATGTGGATCCAGATAGTGTCCGTCCTATGAAATGACAATTTTGCCCTTTTTGCCCAATTTTTGTTATTTCTCCTTCTTTTCGTCTGTGTGACTCCAGAGTACCTAATAGCTCAAAAACACATATAAAATACATAATTTACACGAAAAATAACAAAGAAAGCTTAAATACTAAATATAAAATTAGGTGTTTTAGACACCTATCAGTGGACAGGTTTATGGCGCAAAGGCTATTTGTGACTGAACTGCAAGTAAGAGCAATGCAGGTTCAGGTGAGACAAGAAACACAAACACACTGGTTTTATGGAGCTGTCAATGGATAATGTGCTTCTGGGTAATGAAAAGCTTTGAAGATGATGCTGAGAGCTAGGTAATGAAGAAGTTAATGGCTTGCCAGAAGCCACAGCTGCAGGTGGTATATGCAAGTGGGGTTGTGCAGGCATGAAGTGAAGAAGTAGTTGATATGACGAGATGGAGATTCGACACGGGGTTCAAATCCAGGCGAGACTCAAGCTTGGCATTTTCAAGGAATGAATCTGAGGTAGCTGCAGTTGGAAATGGAATGGTTTGGTTGCAGTTGCAGTTGAGTGCCATATGGTGTTCGTAAGGTGTTGTTTGTTGCTGCAAATGTGCAAGGCTGGTTGTTGTAAAGTGCAGCTGTACTCGAGCCAATTTCATGAGATGGCTTGAACTGACTCAAGGTGGTATTTAGAATTGCAGGAAGTGTGGTGCTGTGGGTTTGATTCGAAGATGGAGTTTGAGCTACAGGTGGAACAGCTGAGGCGAGAAAGAAGTAAGTGGTGTTGTTGCTGGTAACTTATGGGTGGTTGAATAGCTCATCGTAATTGGGCATGAATGAATGTTATGGACTGAAACCAAACTGCAGGGAAGAACAAGTACATAAAATTGGTGGTGCTGTTGTGTTATTACGAGCCAAGGAATTGCAGCTGCAGTTGTAGTGGTTTGCATCCGAGAATGGGTTGTTGGTGATGAAACTGCAAGAACAAATGGTTGTGTTTGAAGTAGATGAATGTCTAGGATAGGTACATATTGCAGGTTGGATTGAGTTGTGAACTGTGTTGGGAGTAAATGGCACTGTTAGTGGAATTTCAATCAAGGGCTGTGAATGGTTGTAGCCCAGTTCTGTTGGAATGGAAGCAGTTGGTGGTATGAGTACATGCTACAGAAATAGTGCGAAAAGCGAGCGAAAATGGCGCGCTGGTGATACTAGTTCCGGTTGTCGGATTTCGGAACTTGAAGCATGAATTTCAATATTTCAATGAATCGCGAAGGGGGTATGTGTTGGATACTAGAGTTGGCATCCGGATATATGAGCTACATGGAACGCTTTTGGGTGCGTTTTCGCAAGAAATAAGAAGTTGGGTTAGTTGGTTTTTGTGAATGTATAAACTAAAGATAATGAGAGTTGAGGTACTGAAAGTATACTGTTGGCCTGGTAATCGTTTCCGATGGCTAAGTGGCCGGAGACAATTTTCCAGTGACTGGATTCCGGCGCTGATGGCCGGATTCCAGCGATGACATCAGCAATCCGACGGCCCGGGTTTGGACCCAAATTTTCCAGAGACTTATTTTCACACATGGGCTTGGTGGACTAGTAGATGGACGAATTGGAGACGGGTTTGGAGAAGACTTGACCTACTTTTGAGTATCCTTTTGGGAGAAGCATATAAATAGAAAATCTTTCTCTAAACCTAGGGATATATCTCCATTAGGGAGGCTTCTACATTTATGTTCTAGGGTTTAGAAACATGATAGGTTTTGTCTTCCTTCTTGTTATGAACTCCTATGCCATGAGTAACTAAGTTTTTATTATTGGTTCAAGATGTAGTTGGATTTTGCAACCAAGTTATTGATTTCATGAATTAGTTTTCTCTCAATATTATCGTTTGATTTCTACTGATTATAATAATTGCATGATTGATGTATTGCAATTTGATTGAATGTTTGTTTAGTTGAGTCTAGAATTGATTGAACTTACATCCATATCTATAGATATTTTAGGGTTTTCATCGAGCGATAACCTTGAATACGAGTAGCATGATATGATTACAGTTTGTAGTGATACACTCTTGTAATCATATGTAGGAATTGACCTTTGTCCGAATTGTCATGCGCAATGTATGATAGTTGCATTGATTAGCCTATTTCTAAAACTTAATGCTCCTAGGAATTGAACTTAATTAGCGCAAGGCGTTAGGTTATTCTTTATGTAGATTTCACATACGCAGCTCTAATGTGTGTGTTGATGAACTTGGAAATTTAAGGAGTATTCTTGCAATAAGGTATTCTAGGGCTTTTGATGATAGCGAGATTAAATACGAATTCTAATCATACTTTCAACACTTGTTTACAATTGAAGATGAAATATTTACCCAATATTCTCACTACCTTGATTTGTTTGTTTATTTCTTTATTTGCTTTTACTTTTATTACTTGCATAAAAATCAGAAAACCCCCGGTGTTACTTATAGGAAACCTAAACAATGAGACAACCTAGTCCTCTCTGTGGGATCGATCCTTTCTTGCCCTTTCTATATTTATATTTTGAGTAGTAAGAAAGTGTAAATTATATTTGTGTTGGCTGACAACCGATCAAATTTTGGAGCCATTGCCGGGGAGGCAACTGTTGTCACTTGTTTTTGGTTTCTTATTTATGTTTTTAGTTTTTGTTTTTGTTTTTAGTTTAGTTTAGTTTAGTTTTTTTTTCTTCTTATTTTCTGGTTTTGACATAGTTTTGAGAACTCTTGTTTCAGGTACCAATTTCTATGGAAGGAGCATATTGGAATAATGGATACGGCTTTCAACCTCCTCAACACTATGACAATTTCCCACCATCTATGGAATGTAATCAAAACCAATTTATTGGCTATGATGCATATCCTAGAGAACCTTATGGTGATTTTCATACATACCAACAACAACCTTGTAGTGGGTATGTAAGTCAAGCACCTAGGTGGGATAATTCTACTTCTAATTGGCTTCATTCGAGTTGTATGCATATTTTGAATGGATTGCAAGATATGCAACAAAGGCTAGACCAACTTGACTGTAATAGAGAGAACATCGCACAAACCAATTTCTGGAACATTGTTTCTTACCCGAATCCGGATCGTAGTTATGATCATTCACCCATTCAAAGGGAAGAGTCATGGGAAAGAGAACCTATTGTATCAAATGGTGGTAAGCGTGTGAACGTCAGGAAACTTGCGCAGAAATTATACAAGTTTGAAGACGATGGATACTCGGAAGAGCTTGTCGATGAAATTAGTAGAACCATTCATATGGAACTCAAACGACATCGTGATAAAGGTTGGGAAACCGACGACGATTCTTATTATGGTGAGTCTGAAGATGAATACGAAGATGATTGTGTTGAAAAGGACCAACCTTTGGAGATATTTGATGACGTTAGTGTAGTTAACTCAACTCTTGATCTTTATAATGATCAAGCACCTATTCAAAAGGTACATGAGTATGATGAAACTAGTGTTTTACAGAACTTTGGAACGAGGTTTGAGTCTTATGAAGAGGAGTATGTTGAGAATGTGACCGTTATGACCAATATTATGGAAGACCCAATTGAACTTGCAAAGGATTGTAATGATGATGTTGATGCCGAGATTTTGGTTAAGGCAGAAACGGACGAAGAATGGTTGCAAGGTTTGATAGAGGACCATGATATACAAGATGTGAATAATTCACTTGAGTTTTTCAAGGATGTAGAGGATTCCGTGCTACAAGAGATTATGCGAGGTTTTTCTAACCCTTTGCATATTATTTCTTCTCCTTTACCTCTTATTGGTTTGAATGTATGCGATTCGAGAACATTGTTGAATGATTTTGTTTCTCGATATCCTCCATTAGAAACATTAGATTCTCATACTATACAGATTTGTGAACAAGAAACCGTGGAAGTACCCGATTCCTATATTCTTTATGCACTTCCAAGTGTGGACAAGAATAAGTGTGGGGGAAGCTTTTATCGGTTAATAGCTTCGTTTCTGTTTTATATTACTAATATTTGTGTGAATCTAGTGTTTGTAAAACAGGTGCTATGGGTGGATCCCCAACTTTTTCGGTTATTGGTGTATGGGGAATTCAACTTGCATGTCGGGCCAACGACTTTAAACCAAGCGCTAAAAGGGAGGCAACCCACTGGTTTTGTGTATCTATCTCTATCTTCTTCTTTTTTAAGTCTTTTATCTTTATTTTCTTATTTTGTATATTTGCATATCAAAACTCCAACTTTTAGAGATATTTGAACAATCTAGAATAAGCACTAGCCTTTCTAAGTAGATGGAATTTTTTCTTGGCGGTGAGGTGTATATATTGGCTGAGTTGGGATTAGATGCCAACTAAATAGCTTGTTTAGTGATTATTCTCTATTGTTCAGAAATAACTATGAGTTGGAGTATTCGTTTTTATCATGCATTTTCTTTTCTTATTGTGTATATATATCATGTTATGAATTTCCCATCTTGAACTTTACTTTGGATGACTAAATTTTACATTGAGGACAATGTAAAGTTTAAGTGTGGGGGAGTGTTCTCATATAGAGTTTTTAGCCTTGTTAATTTTCCCTTGTGTTCATAATAAAAAAAAAAAATTGGTTTATACACTCCGAAACCTAGAAATATGTGCCTTTAGGATGACACTATCAATCTAAATGGATGGAACCATCTTGGATGGAGGAGTTGAGGAACCCATTAACTAAAAGGACATAATTATTCAAGTGTTAGAAATTATATGATAGTTGTTACCATATCTCGGAATATCACCATGTCACATTCTATTTTTATTTTTCCATATTTATCTATTGTTCTCTAAGTGCTTTGGTGGGTCACTAAACATCGAATTGTTATTACTGCTAGGATGAAATAAAGTGATTGAGTTGCTAGGGGAAAAAAAAGGAAAAAAAGAAGAAAAAAAAGAAAAAAAGAGACCGACCATTTAGAACAAACGGAATAAAAAGACACTTGGATAACAGTATGTGTGAAACGTTGTCCCTGTCTCCGTCGCCTAAACAAGCGTGGAATGCAGGATCCAAGGAAACTATCACATTCTTGCTGACAAGAAGCATGCGCTTGGATCCAAAAGATATAATCATGATGTCTATGGAAAAAAAATGTGAAAAAAAAAGTATTATATTGGTTGAATAAAGTCACTCCTGGTTCCCTTGTATATGCCAGTGAGTTGATGTAGAATTCAAAATAGTAGCTCAATCCAATAGGATGCATAGGATCATCTTGGCGGTGACCTTCAGACATATATGGGAAACATCGATCACTTGTGAACATTCGCCAACATCTACATCTATATCCATTTTCTTAATCTTTTCATTGTGATTGTGGTTAGTTAGATTCCGAGTATTGTAGTTTGTTCAACTTTCTAAGTAGAGCTTAATTTATATATATATATATATTAATTTGAATTTGAATCAAGGTACCTCCTCCAATAGCCATTTTGGATTCGTTCATAGATTTGTCACAGGTAGCCGGAGTCGGAAATATAGGTTTTGTAGGTAGACCTCTTGTAAACCTTCACGAGACTATAACTCGTCCACTAGGGACACCTAGGGGTTTAAAGGCTTGTTATTTATGCTAAAAGTGACCGTAACCTCGACGAGACGGAGTTGTATGTATGTTTTAGAATTATTTTGTTTGATTTGCTCGAGGACTAGCAAAGTCTAAGTGTGGGGGAATTTGATAGGTGTTATAAAACACCTAATTTTATATTTAGTATTTATGCTTTCTTTGCTATTATCCTTGTGAATTGTATCTCTTATGTTTCATTTTTAGTTTTATAGGTGTTTTGGAGTCATTTGGAGCGAAAGAAGAAGAAAGCACTCAATCGAAGAAAAAAGAGGAAAAACAACCATCTCAGGGCAGCTTATATTTGGAGCCTAGCCGTGGATGAGGGATGACCAGCCAAAAATCCAAGAAGAACACTAGAAGGCATGCATTAGTTTTACACAGGGCTACCCTTGTCGGCCCTAGGGATATAGTCCCAATACCCAAACCGAGAGAAACATTTTTCTCTTATCCCTAATCATTTTATCACCTGAAATTGATAATGAAAGTAATGGAGGCGCAACCATGGTCCGTAATTACAAGGTTCAAGATAGCATTTCGAGAGAAATACAAAGAATGTCCAGTTAGGATGAACTGCAACGAGAGTTCGATGGTTTTGGGGAAGCTTCTGTCGAGAAACGCCATAAAGAAAGATGAGCTCTGCAACAAAGATGATTAGTGAAGATTCTCTAAATTCAGGAAGGTTTAGAAGAATGGGTTTGAGTCGATTGATCTTGGCAGCAAACTAGATAAGTTGAAGGGTTTTGAATGAAGTTTTCTTGGCAACATGTAAGGGAAGAATACGAGTGGCTTTCATTGAAATTTGATGATGAATGAAGAGGCTTCAGAGCTGTTTTTATATCTTTGGATGATTTAGAAATGTGTGTTTGTTGTGTATGAATTTGAATGTATATTGTCACAGGGAAGGATCTGTTTTGTTTACAGCAAAGTCATCTCCTCAAATCACCACTTTCTGGCACATAAGGTGTTTGAACAAAGTCCTGAATGACCGGCCAGTTCTGCAGTTCACTGAGATGAGCTCTTGCTGCTGGTTAACTATGTTCTATGGGGTTGTGGTCAGGTTCAGTTGAGAAGGTAATAAGGAGTTGGTGGTGCTATTTAGGAGGAGGAGAAAACTGGTTGGTTGTGAAGCAGCTAGTGATATGGGTCTGGTTTGGAGCTATAGGGAGTTCCAGCTGGAGTTCCTAAGCAAGATAGCTGAAAGAAATGAGCTTAGATGCAGTGGATAGGTTTGTGGTGCAAAGGCTATTTGTGACTGAACTGTAGGTAAGAGCATTGAAGGTTCAGGTGAGACAAGAAACACAAACACACTGGTTTTATGGAGCTGTCAATGGATAATGTGCTACTGGGTAATGAAAAGATTTGAAGCTGATGCTGAGAGCTAGGTAATGAAGAAGTTAATGTCTTGCCAGAAGCTACATCTGCAGGTGGTATATGCAAGTGGGGTTGTGCAAGCATGAAGTGAATAAGTAGTTGCTGTGACGAGATAGATATTCGACACGGGGTTCAAAGCCAGGCGAGACTCAAGCTTGGCATTTGCAAGTCATGAATCTGAGGTAACTGCAGTTGGAAATGGAATAGCTTGGTTGCAGCTGCAGTTGAGTGCCAGATGGTGTTCGTAAGGTGTTGTTTGTTGCTGCAAATATGCAAGGCTGGTTGTAGTGAAGTGCAGCTGGACTTGAGCCAATTGCAGGAGATGGCTTGAACTGACTCAATGTGGTATTTAGAATTGTAGGCAGTGTGGTGATGTGGGTTTGATTCGAAGATGGAGTTTGAGCTACAGGTGGAATAGCTGAGGTGAGAAAGCAGTAAGTGGTGCTGTTGCTGGTAACTTATGGGTGGTTGAATAGCTCATCGTAATTGGGCATGAATGAATGTTATGTACTGAAACCAAACTGCAAGGAAGAACAAGTACATAGAATTGGTGGTGTTGTTGTGTTATTACAAGCCAAGGAATTGCAGCTGCAGTTGTAGTGGTTTGTAGCCGAGAATGGGTTGTTGGTGACGAAACTGTAGGAACGAATGGTTGTGTTTGAAGTAGATAAATGACTAGGACAGGTACATATTGCAGGTTGGCTTGAGTTGTGAACTGTTTTGGGAGGAAATGGCCCTATTGGTGGAATTTCAGTCAAGGGATGTGAATGGTTGTAGCGCAGTTCTGTTGGAATGGCAGCAGTTGGTGGTATGAGTACATGCTGCAGAAATAGTGCGAAAAGCGAGCGAAAATGGCACGCCGGTGATACTAGTTCCAGTTGTCGGATTTCGGAACTTGAAGCATGAAATGCAATATTTCAATGAATCGCGAAGGGGGTATGTGTTGGATACTAGAGTTGGCGGCCGGATATATGAGCTACATGGCACGCTTTTGGGTGCGTTTTCGCAAGAAATAAGAAGTTGGGTTAGTTGGTTTTTGTGAATGTATAAACTAAAGATAAGGAGAGTTGAGGTACTAAAAGTATACAGTTAGCCTGGTGATCGTTTCCGATGGATAAGTGGCCGGAGACAATTTTCCAGTGACTGGATTCCGGCGCCGATGACCGAATTCCGGCGATGACATCCGCAATTCGGCGGCCCGGGTTTGGACCCAAATTTTCCAGAGACTTATTTTCACACATGGGCTTGGTGGACTAGTAGATGGACGAATTGGAGACGGGTTTGGAGAAGACTTGACCTACTTTTGAGTATCCTTTTGGGAGAAGCATATAAATAGAAAATCTTTCTCTAAACCTAGGGATGCTTCTACTTTTATGTTCTAGGGTTTAGAAACATGATAGGTTTTGTCTTCCTTCTTGTTATGAACTCCTATGCCATGAGTAACTAAGTTTTTATTATTGGTTCAAGATGTAGTTGGATTTTGCAACCAAGTTATTGATTTCATGAATTAGTTTTCTCTCAATATTATCGTTTGATTTCTACTGATTATAATAATTGCATGATTGATGTATTGCAATATGATTGAATGTTTGTTTAGTTGAGTCTAGAATTGATTGAACTTACATCCATATCTATAGCTATTTTAGGGGTTTCATCGAGCGATAACCTTGAATACGAGTAGAATGATATGATTACGGTTTGTAGTGATACACTCTTGTAATCATATGTAGGAATTGACCTTTGTCCGAATTGTCATGCGCAATGTATGATAGTTGCATTGATTAGCCTATTTCTAAAACTTAATGCTCATAGGAATTGAACTTAATTAGCGCAAGGAGTTAGGTTATTCTTTAGGTAGATTTCATATACGCAGCTCTAATGTGTGTGTTGATGAACTTGGAAATTTACGGAGTATTCTTTCAATAAGGTATTCTAGGGCTTTTGATGATAGCGAGATTAAATACGAAATCTAATCATACTTTCAACACTTGTTTACAATTGAAGATGAAATCTTTACCCAATATTCTCACTACCTTGATTTGTTTGTTTATTTCTTTATTTGCTTTTACTTTTATTACTTGCATAAAAATCAGAAAACCCCCAGTGTTACTTATAGGAAACCGAAACAACGAGACAACCTAGTCCTCTCTGTGGGATCGATCCTTTCTTGCCCTTTCTATATTTATATTTTGAGTAGTAAGAAAGTGTAAATTATATTTGTGTCGGCTGACAACCGATCACCTTTTTCAATTTTAGTGGCAAAACTATTAATACATATGGAATACAAAAAATATATAAATAAACTTTGTAGCTCCTATTCCACATGTCTAATCTTCAACAATACTCGAAATCTTCGTCACTTCCAAGTAGTCCAATGATCCCAAAGGTTATAAGTTTAGCATCATCGTTGTTGAAAATCCGTAGTTATAACAATGAGAAAAGCATCGGTTCTTAATCATTGTTATACAGTGTCATAGTATTATTACAAAGCGTCAAAGTCCAATTGCATCACAACTTCAACAACAATACTATAGTGATACTTCACTCCCCCTTAGTCAATACTCCGTCTCACATGGAAACCACTACCCCTTACATAATGATCAGAAAACCATATGTATTTGTAGTGTGAATTACATATTAATTCTCCCCCTTTTTCTCAATAAAATTGGCAAAGGTACAAGAACGGGATCCTAATGAAATTTTCGTAAGAGACATTTCATGACCAAAAGTAAATGTATATCATCTTATTTAGATGCAATCATAAATCCGAAGCTAAATGCATTCATCAAGGAGTTTATAAAGACGTAAGATAACCCCTCCAATATTCCACAACCGCATTCCCCCACAAAGATTTGGCAATTAAGCACAAGTTCAAAAGAACTCTCCCCCATAATATGTCATTCCCTAAGGAACAACAAAAGCGACCTTAATTTCCAAAAGAAAAGAAGGATTTCTTTAGACTCAACAAATTACATACAAGTATGAATTTGGAATCCAACAAGAAATATTCAATCATATTAACCCAAGCGAACCAAGATTAATTTGATTAAATATGCACAACACAAGTAAACTTATGGAGACTTAATAAATCAATTAGATTAATCACAAAAAAACTCGCAAATAATCTAATTTCCATACTCAACCAAACTAATTACAAGAGTAATCAATTTAATTGGCCATACTCGACATAAAAACATTATATGGAGCAATGACTAAGTTAATCATGAATAACCAACCCAGTCAAAGAAATGCTCAATCATAAGAAAACTTATGGAGTGCTAACTAAACAATCACACAAGATAATTGATTTTGTTCAAAATACTCGACGTAAAGGATCTTACGAAACACAACTAAGCTAATCACAAAAATAATTAACTTTGGTTGTCTAATGCTCAACATAAGTCACAATACGGAGTCTCAAAGTAATACACAAAATATGGATTAGGGAAGATCAATTACTACGGAATACACAAGGATTCATTCTATGTTTCCAACACCATTTGCACAATGACACACATTAGACATAACCCTTAAATCACAAAAGATTTTAACCTATCTTACATTAATAATCGACAATATAGGCTTAACTTTTGTGTTTGCCAAAAGTCTATTCATTCTTTTATCAATATTTGCATATCAATTCACGAACGACTTTACTTTTGACAAAATATGGGACAATCAAGTTCACGGACGTAAACACAGATATCCCATCAAAATATTGCAATATATAAAATCAAGAGATTAATACAGCAACCATCATCTTCCAAACAAGTTTAGAATATAAACCAATAAATCTAAAAACAAGAAGATGAAAAACATTGGATATAGCTATGTGTAATCACAATAATGGCTATTCCAAAACACTAGTTATTCTTCTAAACAAAAGAGAAAAAAGAGAAGATTTACTAGGCATTATAACCTCGATTTGCAACTAAAGACTGAACAACAATAAGTTCATCAGAAGATTTCTTCAGTTCATTCTTTAGAAACTCAAGATTCCTTGTTGCTATTCCAAGTTGTTCACGAACGACTTCAAAATCACGAAGAAGGTTTCCTACAAATTATGAGGACATCTAAACTAGTAGATTGTTTTCATGATCAATGACCTTGTAGTAGCAGGAAATCCCACACTACACCCCTCACAAGAATTCATAAAATCAAATTACTTTTTAAATCTACAATCACAATTTTTATTGATTAATCTCACAAATTTTACAAGATAGAAAGGAAATAAAGCTAAGGAATTAACAACCGCTCTGGACTTTTTCTCTCCTAATGACTTGCTCAACACTCGAAAAGATACCCCCCTTCCTTACGCCTGTTCATCTCTTTATATAGGGAATTGCATAGTGGATGACAACTAATCTGTCCTTTATTTTAGGATCTGACTTGCGATATCCTCTCAAGAGTTCTATTGTTAATCTTCACAAACACTCTAAACGTCACAGAGTCATCACACTTTTCTTATGTTTCTTCCATCGTCATCTGTTACGTCATTCTTCAAATCATCCTGCGACGCTCGCAATGTGTTTTTGATCAAACCTCGCAAATGTGTCCTTCTTGCGATATTCTGATCCTACATCTTGTCTCTTCTCATGTCTTCTCTGCGAAGGGGAGAATGTCATGAGAAATTATTTTTCAAAATTCCACAGCTGTTCATCTTCTATTTCTTAATTTTTTTCTACCGACAAGGCTCCGTGAATTAAGTATAATTGTCTACATGTGTTGAATATTCCTTCACTCACCGACATATTTAACATTAACCGGTCATCTTCTTTTGCCTATTTAAAGAGGAATATGGTGGAAAGATAATCTTCTTCTTTTACTTCGTCTTTATCTTCTCCATCTTCATATTCTCTGCAAATCTTCATCATCTGCAAAAAAAATATTTATCGAATTCATCTTCCTGCTACTGTTCTTTTCTGCTTTCATGGAATCACCAAGGTTAGTTTTTTCTTCTTTTGATTTTGCTGAAACTGATTTTGTTTTACTGAAATCATCTTGTTTGTTATTTATGTAATTCCCATACTATTTATGTTTCAGCAAAAGCACTTCCAATACTAAATTTATAGTTCAAAACCCCAATGCTCCCAAAAGTTCGCAACTCAAGGTTCCTGCGAGAAAAATAAAGTTTGCGAATGACAAGGTAGTAAGAAACACGGTTCTTTTTTAATAACAATATTGTTACCTCTGTTTCTTATCTGAGTTGTGATTCGCAGGTTGATGGAGATGCCACTAAACCTACCAAAAAATCTCGCCAACCTAAAACTGTTGAAACTTTTGTTTCCTTTCCCAAACTTGCTCTTTCGGCTACTTCTTCGCAAACTGAACTTCTACTTCCTGTCTGCGAAAACATTGCAATAAGTTCTGATATTTTAACTAATCTTTCTATGAATGAAGTTCTCACTGCAAATTCCGTTGCGAATGAAATCGCTTCTTCCCCTGTGACCAATACTTCTCAAATTCATTCCACCATAATCTCAACCATTGATCTGCCTCAAACTTTACCCTCAAATGACATCTCTTTAACAAAGAACGATGATCATCAACTTTCTGTTATTTCTACTGCTCCATCTGAGTCTCTCCCTTTTTCTAAGAAAAATGTAGACGGAATGGATATTGCCTTCAAGGTTTTATCTGATATTTTAGATGATGTCAAGAAATTATCTGTGGACCCTGTCAAATATGGTGTCTGCGAAATTTTAGGTAAATATTTTGGTTATGATAGGATAGTTTCGCAAACATCCTTAGAGAAAGAATATTAAGTTTTGAAGGAGGATCTTCAAGCCAAGACTTTAGAATGTAACACTCTTCGCTTTGAAAATAAGAAGCTTCAAAACGTTTCTTTGGTTTGCGAAATTCTTCGCAAGAAGAATGATGAATTAATAGGTATGAACTTCTTATCTTCGTCCTTAACTTGCCTTTTAACAATTTTGTTCTTTCCATGTTGTTTATTCTTAAAATCCTTTTTCGCTTGTTGAGCTTTAAACCAGAAATGAATAATGGAAAGATTCATTTTGAATCTGCCGCTGAGGAAATTCGCGTTGATAGAGATATTTGGATGGATCAGTATAA
Organism: Papaver bracteatum; assembly: GCA_023529315.1. NCBI lineage: Eukaryota > Viridiplantae > Streptophyta > Magnoliopsida > Ranunculales > Papaveraceae > Papaver > Papaver bracteatum. The sequence continues at coordinate 1,133,441 of JAJJWX010002261.1, read as the reverse complement.
CCAATTAGATAATCTTCATACATATTCGGTTGATCAAATATATAATTTTACCAAAGAGAATGCTCAATTAGTTTAGGAGCAAAACTCATTAAGTAGCGAAATATCTCGCATCTCTTATTCTTTGACTAAAGCTAACTTGAAGATGGAAACTTTATCAGATGAAAACAAAACTCTATCTCAGGATAAGCGAGCTCTCTTAAATACGGTGGCGATCTCTTCGCATAAATTAATAGTCCTTCAAAAAGTGTGTGATAATCAAGAACAATATCTTCGCTCGCTGAAAAATGAACTTAAAGAAGTAACTGAATCATCTATTGCTGAGAAAAATACACTTATGCAGGTAGGATAATTTTAAGTGTAAAAGAAAATGAACTCCAAGAACAATATTCCAAATTAGAAGAATCCTATTCTTCTCTTGCAAAGGAAAACACTTTTCTCATCTCTAAAGAAAAGAATTTAAAATCTCGACTGAAGGGTTAGTTAGAGATAAATTTGATGATGCAATGAATCATTGGGAGAATACTTGCTTGGCATTAATTCAAAATCTAATTTCGCAAAAGGAAGGTAGTCATTTTGACTGCCTCAACCATTTTTTTCTTTGTTAAATTTCCTTGCAATATTCTTTTGTGAAGTATTCGCCCAAATAATATTTTTTCCTACTTTTCGCAGAATCTGAAAGAAAGCTTCATTCTTCCATTTCTATTATGGATTCTAAACTTGCCGAGCTTCACAAAGAAAATGGATCACTTGCCGCTCACCTTATCTGTTCTCGCGATCGAGCAGAAAGAAAATATGACTACCTTGCTTATTTCAAAGAAATGGAGATTAGAAAACGTGATAGAGATTTCCTTCGCCAGGCTCATCTTAGTTCTGAAGTTCTTGTGAATGAGATTTTGATGTCCAAATATCTTTCTCCTGTATCAATCAAACCTCTGAAAGTAGATGAAGATGAAACTCCTTGTGCTGCCTATAGTGACGTTGATTATGAAAGTTGTGGTGAAGATGGTGTTTTCAAGAAGATTTAGAAGAAGAAGAAGAAGAAGAAATCCCTCTTAAAGAAGGAGCTGCTGGTGATGAAACGACTGTTGGTGATAAGCCAAATGAGGAGGAAGTTGGAATCGACTAGAATAAGGAAAACATTGGCAAAAAGGATAAAGATGGCGAAGAGGATACTGAAGTCTGAGTTCTAGTTTTATTTTCTTGAGTTACTTTTTCTCTTCTTGTGAACGATTTACTTTGGACCACTTTTGAATTCAGTTATTGATGGTATTTATCAATGATGTTGTAGTAAAAAGGTTCTTTGAGACTTGTGAAGGAAATGGAATTTTTAGATTTAATAAAAAAAAAATATATATACAAAAATATTAACAAAGTGGGCGAGAGGTGACCAAGACACTAGATTCCACTATTACGCAAAATTGAATGATAAATATTTCAAAACTCTATTCAATTCTTCAGTCCTCTTTTATCTTTAATTCACTATCAATCATAAAAATTCTCAAATGTTATTTGTAAACCTTAAGCATAGATTATCAAGAGATTAAACCAAGCATAACCTATCAAACTGAATCACAAATAATTAAGACAATCATTCAAACAATTTAAAACTCTGCAAAAGCAGCGATTAGGTGAATTATATAATTAAATGAAATAGTTACCCATTTATGTTGCGTGAATAGCTTCCTCCATTGCCTTGGTTACGAGGGAATTAGCTCATCATGGTAAACATGCTCTCAAAATAATTATTTATTATGGCTCAAATGGTGTTTACAATAAAGAGAAGAAGAGAAAATGGTATAAAACAGGATTCTGCGACCCACAAAAGACATCTACAAACAACAACAGAGCTGAAGGGCTGTTGTCGTTGGAAAAATACGACCCACGCCTGTGACCCACGACCCACTGTCCTTGTCACTGTTGACAAACGAATGTTGTTGCTAGTCTGTTCTTCGTGTTCTTCATCTTCATCAGCAGCATAAAACAGCAGCAGGAAGCTTGCTGTTCATGGTGATTTCTTGCTCCTCAGTTCTCCTCAAGCCCCCCAAACTCTCGACCCCCCTTCTAGGCAACCATAGAAACATATTTATAGCCAACAGAGCCATCGAATCTCGCTCATTCACTCCGTATATATTCTTTTACTCGGTTTGATGGAAAAAATATTCTGGGAATATTTTCTTCCCTGATTTAGTTTCTCACGTGTATATTTCCATCCTGGTCACTCTAAAAGTGTTTGCACACGACCCATAACATTGCTAGAGACCTCATGCATGAGCAGAACATGCTCAAATATTCTCCAATCCCGTGTCCAACCCGTGTTTCTCTGTTTTGCTTCCGTGAATTATCCAGCTAATTATGGCCAAATTTTATCGAACCAAAAGCCCAAAACGTGTTTGCTAGGACCTAAGGAAGATACCCAATCAATTTGAGCTATTTAATCTCCCTAAAACATGCTTGAATCTTCAACCAAAGTTCTGCCAGGGAAGAACTCCCTTTTCCCGCCAAAACTCGTTTCAAATTCTGGGAAGAAAGTGACCTCCCCCTAATCCATTCATGGGGTCCCTTTAGCAATTGGGGCGGAAATAGTAATATTCGGGGTTGAAACAGTAATTTTTCTGGGGTTCTTCCGTGCATTTCTGGGGTGTCTTTAGTACTTTATCCTAGGGTGTGAAACACCACTTTTTGAGCCAATTTTGCCGCAAGAGCTTATTTCTCTAAAAATACCTACAAAGACATAAAATAACAAAATAAATAGAAAATCGAGTACTAACAATACATACAATTGAGACATATTAGACACATAAATATGTCTATCAAATACCCCCAAACTTATTATTTGCTAGTCCTCGAGCAAAACTAATAAAAAATAAATAAAACCGAGTTAATCTCGGGAGGGTTTACCAGAGGTGTGCCCACAAAACCATTACTTCTAATTGGTCACAAGTATCCAAAGAGATATGAGGACATACAAATTCTCAACCTATCTCCAAGTAACTAGAATGCCAGAGAAATTAAAGATGTCAGCTCTAAAGCTGACTGAAGAAAAGGGAGACACATCCACAACACTGCTAGATAAAGAGATATCCGCTACACAGCTAGATAAACATTGTAAGATGCGTCCGCTGCTTTACAGCTGGATAAGATTAGGAGAGAGATAAAGATGAGAGGGACATCTTCTACACAGCTGGACTAATTACGTGTGATGAGTTAAACCAGTGCTAGAAAGATCTTGTGCCATATTGAAAGCGGACTAACAAAGCAACCAAATGTATCTTTCTTCGACTCTCTCATAGTGCTCAGTAGAAACAACGTATTCTTCGGTCTTCAACTGTTGATGATAAACTCTCGAACCTCATAGAACCTTGACAATTAACTCTTATCTTCGATTTCTTGCTTGACTTATAAATTTCTACTTCCCTTTGGCCTTATTGAACAAAACGTAACGATGATATTTTTTTTCATTTTTTTTTTTTTTTTTTTCGAAACAAAAATTACAAGACAACAATTTACATGGCCATGAGAGAAGGACTTTCAAAACTTGGATCTTCGCAACTTGTGATGTCTTGATATCATGGATTCTAACAACTTATATCATTTGCTCTTATAACTTCAATTTTGATTTTTGAATTATTCTCTTCTATTGTTGCTTCTAAACCTAAAACGTCTTCAACTTTCTTCACAGATTTTGATGTCGCTCCGCTTGTTGATGATGATAAGTTTCTACTAAGAGAGAGTCGCAATCCAGTAACTACGACTACATTGTGAGGTTGCTTTGTCTTTCTGGCATTTCCTGACCTACTTTCCTTTCCATCATGTATGGTTAGGTCCATCACGGTTACCCTCTAAAAGGAACAAGTTCTCTCCTGAAATTCAAGGATCTCAATGTCTTTTTCTCTAATGTCTCAAAAGGTTGTTATCCCTAGCATTCCAATTTCTATCTTTTCGGTGAGAAACAGTATGTAAACTTAGCTAACCGGATACCATGTGACGCTAGAAGTTTCAAAAGTGCAACTAAAATTTTTCTCCCATACCCCCAAACTTAAATCTAACATTGTCCTCAATGTTCTAAAGATAAAATTAAAAGCATATGAACAAGGAGAAACTGTTACCATTTGAAGCAAAAGAGTTAAGGAAAGATATTACCGTGTTGCATGAGATTTGGTTACCTCCCAATAAGTGCTAAGTTTAAAGTCTTCAGCCAGACTTAGGAAAGATAAGTCAACTCGAACCAAAAAGTAACAGTTGAAATAACTGCGGGTCTTCAAAACTAAATAGAGCTGACCAAAGGAAACTGCAATGAACCAAGAAAATGAACAAGACTAGCAAGCCCTTACTTAGTTTCCTGATTAAGAAATTTATATCTAATTGTGGTTCAGGTTCAGGTTCTATGAAAGGGTCTAAATATAAAATTTTCATTGGCTGCGTTTCTTCATAGGTGGGATCCGAATCATTAGGTCCTAGAGTCTGGAAAAACTCAAATATGATCTTGGAAGCGCACAACATTAACCTGAATAATTGGGGATCCTCTAAGTCAATCAGACTTGACTCACACAGCTGACCACAATGAAAGAGGTGGTCTTCCTTAAGAAAATGTGTCGACCCTAATCTCCTAAAGTAATTAGGTTTAGTCTCAAAACTTAATAACTGACACATCTGAAATTCATATGTTCCCACAACTGGAAGGAAGGTTTTTGGTGGGAAAACAAAGTCAATCGTGGTATCATAGCCTAGGTTAACCAAATCAACTAGAGGATGGGTTTCTAACAACTGAACTTCTTCCTGGACATTATTAGGTTCGGGAGAGATAGCATGAAGGTAACCTGACACAATAGTTGAGGCACAAATATCAAGTCCCAAGTGAGGGATCTCTGTAAGAGCTAAAGGTAGGGCACAAGGAGAATGATAATCACCCCCAAACTTAGAATTTTGTGTGTCTCTAGATAGACTAGATACAATTTCCCTAATTTCTAGATCATCAGAATCCTGAAAATGGTCAATTGCTTCTTGTAGGTTATACTCAGGTGATGCATCCTCACTCATATTTAAAAGCTCTGCGAGTTCATCTTCTTTTTCTAAGTATGATGTTTCTAAATCGCTAGATTCTAAAACAAAATTCTCATAATAAACTCGTTCCTCAAAACTATCATCGGCTTCGTAAACAAGAAATACTACATCGTCTAAAACAGTATCTCTAGTCAAATCCTCATCCTTTTGAATAGGTGAATAATTGTTAAAATTATTAGGATCTGAAACAGAAGTAACCTTATTGTTATAAAGCTCAATTGGAGTAGCAAATTCCTGATCACTATGCCTAAAAACTTCAGATTCTTCATCAGTACTATCCACATCATGATCATCACTATAATAACATGAAAAATGATTGAACCTCATCTACACAAATAGTGTTACCAATTATATCCTCGTCATCTTGATAAAAATTATCCTCTTTTTCACGGGTAATACTGGAAAGAATGTATTGGCAATTCTGTGTAATTCGAGCAATTATTTCTTCCATCTCTAACTCAAGCCTACGTGTCGACTCAGCAAAATCACGTGTTGACTCAGTTAACTTACATGTTGACTCAGCTAACTTCCTGAGGTTATCTTCTAAAGAAGGTTCACTCATTATTACAGTTCTTTCATCCATAACTAAGTCATTAGTGTCCGCTAACTTTTGTGTTGACGACTCAAGTAACTTACGCGTTGACTCAAGTATCCTACGTGCTTCATCTAGAGGAGAGGAATTATTGAAATTTTGCTCGTATGACCGGTGGGCATGTGGATAGTAATTGGGCTCACCATGGTATGTGCCATAACCTTCAAAAGATGGGCGTTCCCAACCACTATTCACACTATGGTCAAAGTAATGTCCATTTTGAAAATTAGTCGTATATTCGTTGTATTGGCTATTGTAATACCAGTTCGACATCCTAACTGCTAGGGAAATCTACACAAACACAAACAAGGATGACTCGACCACAACAAACCTACTGATTTCTAGCAAACAAAAAGCATGATGGCTCCACTTAGATTGTTTCTAGACCAGCTTCTAATCATTCAAAAGGGAATTCGTTACAATCTGAGCAAACCCCTCTGGAATCAATCCGAGTTTAAGTAAATTGAATAGAGGCGAGGGAATCTGCTAGAGCTTTGATACCCAAGGCCTCACCGCATTACAGGGCGGCGCAGTCACGCATTCAACTCTCAGAAACCCTCATGAACTTCAAAGCATGCTCAAAAGAGTAACCAATATTTTTCGAACGACTTTCCTATTAAGCTCGTTACCCTATCAGTCTCGTTCTATTCCAAATTTTAAGCTTAGGTTCGCGTTTGGTATCGTTTTCTTAAGGCGGGCAAGAAGAGAACAGTGATGAAATCCGAACCCTTATCTTGTATGGCCAGTCCTTGCCCTTTACTAGGAATTTAAAAACAGTCGTTTTCAAAACCTCAACATATATGCAAACGAAATCATCCAGTAAACCCGCTGACAGGGGATTCACGGGTGTTTAGAATTCTTACCTCCCGTTCCAGACGGGGGATGAACCGTTGAAGTCGACTCGGGCCACGACTCCTATGTCATGTACGAACCCGAGGGGCCGAGATGATATCGTAATCACCGTCCTTCCTTGTGCAGTTTATATTTAAAACTACCCTTCCCTAGGGTTTAAAAAAATAAAATAATGTCCCAAATGTCCAAGTGCAAAAGAAAATTACAAGAATAAATAAATCCTAATACAATCTAAAAAAAAAAAACTCTCTTTTTTTTTTTCTTTTTTTTTTATATATTAAAAAGAAAATCTTCTTCTTTCGCTTCGCCTTTTACTTTGTCTTTAACTCCAAATCTTTAAGTATTCACCAAAAGCTTTGGCAAATTTTTCTTTCGCTCCAAATTCCAAAATCTGTAGTAAAAAGACAAAAACAAAAACGTAAAGAAGAACAAATAAAATAAAAACAAATAAAAACCTAAAAAAAAGAAAGAATAAAAATCTAAAAACTCTAGCCTAAAGACAAGCTCCGTGTCGACGGCGCCAAAAATTGATGGTATTTATCAATGATGTTGTAGTAAAAAGGTTCTTTGAGACTTGTGAAGGAAATGGAATTTTTAGATTTAATAAAAAAAATATATATATACAAAAATATTAACAAAGTGGGAGAGAGGTGACCAAGTCACTAGATTCCACTATTACGCAAAATTGAATGATAAATATTTCAAAACTCTATTCAATTCTTCAGTCCTATTTTATCTTTAATTCACTATCAATCATACAAATTCTCAAATGTTATTTGTAAACCTTAAGCATAGATTATCAAGAGATTAAACCAAGCATAACCTATCAAACTGAATCACAAATAATTAAGACAATCATTCAAACAATTTAAAACTCTGCAAAAGCAGCGATTAGGTGAATTATATAATTAAATGAAATAGTTACCCATTTATGTTGCGTGAATAGCTTCCTCCATTGCCTTGGTTATGAGGGAATTAGCTCATCATGGTAAACATGCTCTCAAAATAATTATTTATTATGGCTCAAATGGTGTTTACAATAAAGAGAAGAAGAGAAAATGGTATAAAACAGGATTCTGCGACCCACAAAAGACGTCTACAAACAACGACAGAGCTGAAGGGCTGTTGTCGTTGGAAAAATACGACCCAATCCTGTGACCCACGACCAACTGTCCTTGTCACTGTTGACAAACGACTGTTGTTGCTAGTCTGTTCTTCGTGTTCTTCATCTTCATCAGCAACATAAAACAGCAGCAGGAAGCTTGCTATTCATGGTGATTTCTTGCTCCTCAGTTCTCCTCAAGCCCCCAAAACTCTCGACCCCCCTTCTAGGCAACCATAGAAACATATTTATAGCCAACAGAGCCATCGAATCTCGCTCATTCACTCCATATATATTCTTTTACTCGGTTTGATGGAAAAAATATTCTGGGAATATTTTCTTCCCTGATTTAGTTTCTCACGTGTATATTTAAATCATGGTCACTCTAAAAGTGTTTGCACACGACCCATAACGTTGCTAGAGCCCTCATGCATGAGCAGAACACGCTCAAATCTTCTCCAATCCCGTGTCCAACCCGTGTTTCTCTATTTTGCTTCCGTGAATTATCCAGCTAACTATGGCTAAATTTTATCGAACCAAAAGCCCAAAACGTGTTTTCTAGGACCTAAGGAAGATACCCAATCAATTTGAGCTATTTAATCTCCCTAAAACATGCTTGAATCTTCAACCAAAGTTCTGCCAGGGAAGAACTCCCTTTTCCCGCCAAAACTCGTTTCAAATTCTGGGAAGAAAGTGACCTCCCCCTAATCCATTCCTGGGGTACCTTTAGCAATTGGGGCGGAAATAGTAATATTCGGGGCTGAAACAGTAATTTTTCTGGGGTTCTTCCGGTGCATTTCTGGGGTGTCTTTAGTACTTTATCCTAGGGTGTGAAACACCACTTTTTGAGCCAATTTTGCCGCAAGAGCTTATTTCTCTAAAAATACCTACTAAGACATAAAATAACAAAATAGATAGAAAATCGAGTACTAACAATACATACAATTGAGACATATTAGACACATAAATATGTCTATCAATTATACTTTTGGTATTTTAAGCACTTGCGAGAAAGATAATGACATCTTGTTTATTAATTCCTATACTTGCCTCTCATTATCTTTCTTGTGATATATGATCTGCATGAAAAATGATTAGTACTTTATAAAAAAATTGTTTATCATGTGGTCTTATTTTGCCTTCCTAAGTAAAGGTCCTATTTTGCCATCTTTTTTCTTTGCGACAAAATCGCAGGACGTGTCTACACTTTCATGTAGAAACCCATTGATCTTGCCTTAACTTTTTGTTCTTTTGTATTTTTGGTGCGACAATATGACAGGCCTAAATTTTCTTGTGAAACCAAAGCCCCATGACATTGCCGTCTTACGACGAAATCGCAGGACGTCTTTACACTTGCATGCAATGACCCATTGATCTCATATTATCCTCTATTTTGTATTATTGCCTCTTCAGGACTGTTGCACAAATATGACAAGTCTTTAATACTCCCATGAGTAAAAATCCTCATGACATTTGCGTCTTAAGGCACTTATCATCTCCTTAATGGAGGGTGCCGCCCTTATCTTCCCCCTGGTTGCCCTTTCAAGGAGACGTACTTCTGCCATACAAGAATAGATCCTCCCATCCAGTCTTAACAACAACCAGTTGTTTTCGCAGCCTCTTATCCCTTTTTCCTATATGGCTTACGAGATTGCACCCTAAGTGGGGTTTTCTTCGGGCAGAGTGCATCATATCCAAGACTTTCCAAGAATGGCCAGGGTAGTTTCATACGCCCCGGGAACTCTTGGCTCAACCGTGTACCTCGGCGCCTTGGTCATACTCTGCACCCCTTAGGAGAGTTCTTATTACCTTAGTCGCCCAACTCAAGTCATATGCTCAGGTTGAGAATCCAAGGTGCCTCTCCTGGATGGGCTTTCATTGACCCAAAATCTCCATGACTCAGGTTCCAGCAGCGGTGTAACCTTATCGCTGAGACATGCAACAGATACCCCCTTCTATGACGTACTTTAGGTCTTACATTTGCCTCTTGCGAAATTTTATTTTCGAACTAGGGTGTACGTCATAAAGGTTCGTCCCATTCTATTATGTCGTTATTTTATGATTTTCTCTTGAGAAATTTTCGCATATTCTCATTTTATTCTGATCTTGAACAATCTCGCAATGGCTCTTTCATAAAAAGTTTTTGTTCATACTTATTTTGTTGCATCATACATCATTTCATAATCTATGGATTCTCAAAGTTCCTCACGGGTAATATATCTTTAAATATAGTCTATTCCATGGTCTATCAAGTCTTTGACCAACATTTCTACCCTCTGGATCCATCAACTTGTATGCCCCTGTTCTAATTATCTCTTTTATGATGTAAGGTCCATCCCATTTTTTCGCTAATTTTCCACCACCTTCTCGCTGATAAATCGGCGTCTCGCAAAGAACCAAAACACCTGGCTGAAATTCACGTGGCTTGACATGCTTATTATATTCTCGAGCTAATCTCCGTTTATAATTCTCCATATGCTATAAAGATTTTTCTCTCTTCTCTTCTAATTCATCCAGTTTTCTTAAGATCATTCCAGCACTAATATTCTTCTCCCAAGCCTCTCTTTTTGTCGTGGGAATAACAACTTATGTTGGTAACACTGCCTCAACCCCATATGTTAAATAGAAAGGTGACATTCCAGTAGCTTCTCTCCTAGTTGTGTTGTAGGCCCATACCGCGTTATGTACTTGTTCGCACCATGATCTATTATGTCCCTCTAACTTCTTCTTTAATATATATGCGATTGTCTTATTTGTTGCCTCTGCTTGCCCATTAACTTGTGGATATAAAGGAGTTGATTTTCCACATTTTATCTTAAATGAATTAAGCAATATTTCTATGTTCTGTCCTTCAAATTGTTTCCCATTATCAGATACCAACTGTGCTGGAATTCCAAATCTGCAAATGATATTTTCAAATATGAATGTAAATATGTCTTTGTCGCGAATATGTTGTACCGCTTTTACTTCTGCCCATTTTGTGAAATAGTCTGTTGCGACAATTAAGTATCTTTTTTATCCAGATCTTGGTACAAATGTCCCCACAATATCTAATCCCCACTTTCCAAAAGGCCATACACTGGTTGAGGATGATAAGGGTGCTCCGGGTGCATGTATTCTCTTTCCATGTCGCTGGAAATCTCCGCAACGTCTTGATACTTGTTTTGCATCTTCATGCATATATGGACAATAATAACCTTATGTTTTTGCTCTATATGCCAAAGATCTTCCTCCGCTATGATTGCCACCATCCCCATTATGCAACATTTTTAACACTTTATCTCCTTCTTGCCGTGTTAAACATCTGAGTGATGGTCCATTAAATGATTTTCGATAAAATACCCTATCTCTTAGTTCATAATTTGTTGCACGGCTCTTTAATTTATGTGATTCCAATCTGTTTCTTGGTATTTCTCCTCTCGCTAAATATGCATGAAGTTCTATTCTCCAATCTGCGATATTGTCTTTTGGCTCTTCTTCACCACCTTCTACTATCATTACATCTACCTCTTATTCTTCTTCTTTATTGACTGATGTCGATAAAAGTGTCTGCATTTTTATGTATCTCGCAATTGGATCTGTCATCATGCTTGAAATGAAAGCATAAGCATCTGCGAGCCTATTATCCTTCCTTGATATATGCCTCCATTTTATTTTTGGGATTTTTGCTGATAACTCTTCAACAAGTTTCTTGTATTTCTTCACAGATGGTTCATTTGTTGTGTATTCTCCTTTTATCTGGCGAATGACTAGCTGCGAATCACTGGTAATTCTAGCATTTTCTAATTTCATTCCTATTGCGAATTTTAGGGCATGTACCACAGCTTCATATTATGTTTCATTATTAGTGGATGCGAACTCCAACCTAAATGAAAAATCCATCTTTGTTCCTTCTGGTGAAATCAAGATAATTCTAACTCCATTACCTTCCCCATTTGAGGATCCATCCACCAATATATCTCATCTATTTGGTTCTGTTAACAAGTCTTTTGGATCTCCTTGTTCTTCTTCTATATCCATCATCTCCTCCACAACTTCATCATCTTCTAAAGGAAATTCTTCTAGAAATTCTGCAACAACTTGTGACTTTGGTGAAGATAATACTATATTTAATTTCTAAATGTCCTACTTGCGCATTCCACCTCTCAACTCTGCCTGATCTTTTTGTGTTCTTCATCACCGATTCAATTGGTACCTTTGTTAGCACTTTAACTTTATGTGCCTGAAAATATATGCAGAGCTTAAAGGTCGCATAAACCAATGCTAGAATTAGTTTTTCAATCTTAGAATAATTTCTCTCTGCGGCATTTAACATCTTGCTGATGTAGTAAATTGGTTTTTCAACTCCTGCATCTACTCGCAATAACACAACACTTAATGCATGCGAAGTTATCGCAAGATAGATTAACAGATCTTCTCCCGGTTTTGCCTTTTGTAAAATAGATGTATTCACTAGGTATTCTTTTATTCCTTGAAAAGCTTTCTCACACTCATCTGTCCATCTGAATTTTGTCCCTTTTTTAAGGATGTTGAAAAAATATTTGCATTTGTCTGATGATCGCGAGATAAATCTTCCTAGCGAAGCCAAGAGACCATTTAACTTCTACACATCTTTTACTGTTGTTGGTGTTGGCATATCGCGAACTGCTTGGATTTTTGCTGGATCAACTTGTATTCCTTCCTTGGATACAATGTACCCTAAAAACTTTCCTGATGTAACTCCAAAAATTCATTTTTCTGGATTCACCTTGATGTTAAAATGTCGCGTCTATTCAAAAATCTCCTTCAGATCTTGTACGTGATTTTTAGCTTCTTTACTTTTTATTAACATGTCATCTACGTACACCTCTAATGTTTTGTGTATCCATTTCGCGAACACCTTCTCTACCATTGTTTGATATGTTGCTCATGCGTTCAGCAAACCAAATGGCATTTTTGTATAACAATATAACCCTCTTGGAGTGAAAAAAGCAGTATGTTCTTGATCTTCTTCAGCGAGAGGAATCTGGTTGTATCCTTTATACCCATCTAAGGAAGATATTCTATCATTTCCTTCTGCTAATTCGACCATTTGAGGTATATCTGGTAATGGAAAACTGTATTTAGGACAAGCTTTGTTTAGATCAGTAAAGTCTATGCAAATTCTTATCCCATTATTTTTCTTTGGAACCACAACCATGTTTGCTATCCACTCTGGGTATTTTGCTTGTCTATAATTCCTGCATCAAGAATTTTCTGTAGCTCCTCTTCTATTTTGGGATGGTAAATTGTTGCGGTTTTTCTTATCCTCTGCTTAAATGGTCTTGTGTTTTTGTTGATCTCCAATTTATGACATGCAATTGATGGATCTATTCCAGGCATCTCATCCATGTTCCATGCGAAAATGTCTTTATATTCTCGCAAGAGATTGACAGTTCTTTCTTCCTTATCTGTATCCATCTTAGTTCCAATTTTCAGCATTTTAGGTTCTTTTTCAGTTCCAAAATTTACTTCTTTTATTGGTTCTGCTGCAGTGTAACTTGCTTCAGGTTCTCCCATTGGTGTTGGTTCTTTTGTAGTTTTCGCTGGTTCACCTCCTTCCTGCGGAATTTTGCTAGGTATTCCTTTTTCTTCTTCTGCTCTTATCATGTAGATTTTAAACTCCTCTTCATTCTTTGCCTCTTTCGCCATCTTTCTGTGAATTTTTCGCTTCTTTACTCGTCCTTCATAATTTTTTACTTCAATTTGATAACATAGTTTCGCACCATCAATATCTCCTCTAATTTCACCAATCCCTTTTGGCATAGTAAACTTGATGCACTGATGTAATGTTGATGCTACAACTTTAATTGCGTGTATCTATGATCTTCCCAACAACATGTTATATGGTGACTCCATATCCACCACACATAGCGTTATTTGCGTTTCAATTTCTCCCAGCGAAATTCTCACTGCTATTTCCCCTTTTGGTTTAGTTGTGGACTTGCCGAAACCATAAATATAACATGTTGGATGAGACATTTCTTCATCTTTATATCCCATTCCTTTGTATGCATGATAAAATATTACATCCACTGAGCTTCCCGTATCCACCAAAGTTCTATTCACCGCCTATTCTTCCATAGATTTTGTTGTTTTCTCCTTTTCTTTTCGTGTAGCCGTTACTGTGATTACCAAAGGAGATGCGTGGCTCAAATTTTATTTTGGTATCTCTTCCGCTGTGAACGTAATTTTCTGCTTTTCCAAATCCTTCAACGGAGATATTTTTTCTACCGTCATAATCTTCTTTCCTTCAAAATCTCGTTTATGTATCCTCCCTCTAATGTTCTCATGGAATTCATTAACTATCGTTTTTGTGAGTACATTACACTCCAACCTTCTTTTATTCTCATTGATCTTAATTATCTTTTCTCCAACTCATTTGTTGTTTTCTTTTATCATTTTCTTGATTTAAACAGCTTTCACAATAATCTCCACAATCTTCAATCAACAGATCCATGTTTCTGGCGCCAATATGTAGTAGCACGAAATCCCACGCTACACCCCTCACAAGAATTCATACAATCAAATCACTTTTTAAATCTACAATCACAATTTTTATTGATTAATTTCACGAATTTTATAAGATAGAAAGGAAATAAATCTAAGGAATTAACAACCGCTCTGAACTTTATCTCTCCTAATGACTTGCTCAACACTCGAAAATATCCCCTCCTTCCTTACGCATGTTCAACTCTTTATATAGGGAATTACATAGTGGATGATATCTAATTTGTCCTTTATTTTAGGATTTGACTTGTGATATCCTCGCAAGAGTTCTATTGTTAATATTCATAAACACTCTAAACATCGTATAGTCAACACACTTTTCTTATGTTTCTGCCATCGTCATCTGTTACGTCATTCTTCAAATTATCCTGCGACTCTCGCAGTGTGTTGTTGATCAAACCTCGCAAATGTGTCCTTCTTGCGATATTATGATCCTCCAGACCTGATGACAGATTATGATAACAGGTTCTTCATGAAACTCAATAGTCTACTCCTCCATGACCACTTCCTTTATCCTTCTCTCCATTGTGCTAAGAATCCAGTAGAATCTTTTTACCCTTATAGAATAAAGTATTAATTAATGACATATATATAAGGGGGTTCATATAAAACCCTAGGCACAAGGATGTCCGTGCGGTTCTTGTGAACGTGCACAAGAAGTTATGGATGACCAAAACGTGAAGGACCAAGCATGGGGAGGAGGGAAGGTTCAACAAGGAATTCTCTTCCAAAAACAATAGAAAAAACTTCGAAAAAAGGGTCGAAATAAAGTTTTGAGACAGCAACACATACACCTTTGACAACTTTCTCAAGACAAAAACTTTCTTGAGAACACATAGCATCCTTCTTATTCCAAAAGAAGGATGTTGCAGGAAGCAGTCATGTTGTGTTAGGATGAGCACTTTGCTCATCATAGTTGACTTCTCTTTTAGAGCAACGTAGAGACAAGTCATTCAACAATACTGAAGAACTTATACTAGAAGATGGACTAGGAGTACCTGAGTTAGCCACTTTTCATGTTTTGGAGACGCTCCGTTTGAGTATGTTTATACTTGTCTTAAGTTCTGAGACTCGATTTTTTATGTGGAGGAAATCTGGGACAGAATTCTTGGATTCACGGCCTTTCACAGAAGGGGTCATGGAACTTGATCTATTTTTCTTTCTCCTATGCCCTTTTCTCCTTTCAGGGTTGTTTATTACCCATTTGCCATTCTTCCTTCTACCTTGATTGTTGAATGTGCCTTTTACTCCAACAATATGTGAAACAGGTTTAATCATTTCCTTAGATACCCATAAAATAACGTCGTGAAGTTTTTTATTTCTCAAACGAAAATGACATTTTCGCTCAGGATGTCCTTTATTTCCGCAGTAATAGCAGTTGAAGGAATTATTCTTAACTGTTCTCTTGTGAGTAAATTTGGGAGACGTCCCTCTGACCTTAGGCACATTGCAGGATGAAAACGTTTTCTCACATGAAGAGTTATCAATAGCTTTGATGAAATTGATCTTACTAGTTTTTGGAGTGTCTATTCCTTTATAGCCCAGACCACGTGTATCACGATGTTCTTTACATGCTCCAATCATAGAAGTCAATTTTGTTGAGCTAGTATTGAATCTTCTCAAACTCTATTCTAGTGATTTTACTTTATCAAGAGCAGCTGCAAGATCAGTCTCCAATGACTTTTTTTAGAAAGAAGTCTGAGTTCTTTGTCATTAAAACATTTCTGTTGAGAGTCATATCTTGCTTCGGTATCTGCAAGTCTTTCTTTCAACACATAGAGATTTTGAAGAAGATTGTCACATTCAGACCTTTTTATGCAAACATCTTCTTCACGATATTTAATGATAGATTTTAGGAGTTTATACCCACCATCATATCCTTTAAAGAGTTTTCTCAATTTTCTGTTTTCTTGACAAAGAGGAGCCATGTAATTTCTCAGGCAAGTTGTTGACCTTTTTTTCTTTCAATGCATGATCAAACAGCTTAATATATTGAGAGACTTCCTCATCAATACTCGGTCCTTCATCTGAATCACTGTCATATGAAAGGTCATCCAATTTCTCATCAAGAGATTTTTCCCAGTCAAATGCAGATTCAGTCAAGGGATGAGTGATAGAGTTTTTCTCAGAAGCTTCAAGACATTGATTCTCACCTGAGTAGCTTTGAATTGGTGTTGCGTTATCAGAGATATTACTCTTGTCCATAGAGTCGGATCGCTACAAACACAGACTTATGAGGCCTTGAACGTGTTTGCCTGCTCTGATACTAATTGAAAAAGTGGGGGTCTAACAACCACAGCCAATATTTCGATTAACAATCTATATGGACAACTCTGAGATGTTTTCTAGAGAATCAACTAGACTCAATCAATAGAAAATACTCAAGGAGTTATTATCTCAATCTCTCAATTTGATTTACTCAAGCAAATATGATTCGCGAGTCTAATCAAAGAGAGATAACTTGGATGGTACCAAAGACCAATATCCAAGTGTCAATCAATTTAAATCAACAACAAATAAGATCGGATATTCTAATTGATTGAACAACGCACAACCTGTATTATTTCTATTATATAAAAATATAATGCGGAAAAGAAATAACACAAACACTAGAATTTTGTTAACAAGGAAACCGAAAATGCAGAAAAACCACGGGACCTAGTCCAGATTAAACATACACTGTATTAAGCCGCTACAGACGCTAGCCTACTCCAAACTAACTTCGGTATGAACTGTAGTTGAACCCCAATCAATCTCACACTGGTCCAAGGTACAGTTATGCTCATACGCCTTTGATCCCAGCAGGATACTGCGCACTTGATTCCCTTAGCTGATCTCACCCACAACCAAGAGTTGCTACGACCCAAAGTTGAAGACTTTAATAAACAAATCCGTCTACACAGAAAAGTCTACAAGATAGATAAATTCGTCTCCCACGAATAAACCTATGAGTTTTGTTCCGTATTTTGATAAATCAAGGTGAACAGGAACCAATCAATAAAACCAGACTTATATTCCCGAAAAACAGCTCAGTTTTATCAATCACCTCACAATAGTCTTAATCTAAGCAACGAAAAAAGATATTGTGGAATCACAAACGATGAGACAAAGATGTTTGTGATTACTTTTATATCTTGCCTATCGGAGATACAAATATCAATCAAATTATTACAATTATACTCGTACGATAGAAACAGCAAGATCAGATCACACAACTACATGAAAAGTAGTATCAGGCTGGCTTCACAATCCCAATGAAGTATTTAAGTCGTTAACCTGGTTTTAGAAGAAGAAAACCAAAGGTTAAAAAATAATCGACTCTAGCTTAGCAAACTAGTATCACACAAAATGTGTGGGTATTAGGTTTCCCAGTTTCTAGAGTTCTCCCTTATATAGTCTTTTAAATCAGGGTTTGCAATCAATGTTAGCTTAGTAACAAAGCATTCAATATTCACCGTTAGATGAAAACCTGATTCGATACAAGCTAATATCTCTCAACCGTTAGATCAAAAACTTAGCTTGCCATACACACATGTAATTGACGATTTGGGTTTGTGTAACCGTACACATACGTGTACAATAGTTGGTTCAGTATTAGTTAACCAGGTGATAACTTTCATTTGCTATGAGATCTCATGTACTACATAAGACACAATTGAAGCAAAAACGATGTGATTCACTCGAATCGATTCATGAACTATAAAGCCACGGTTTGCAATAACATTCCTTAGATAATTTAGATAAGTTCACGAACATCGTTTTTAGACATAACCACTCAAGTTCGCAGACTAGGTTCGCGGACTCAAGTTAACCAGTTGGAGTTCACAAACTCCAGTAGAAATTCTCGAGTTCGAGAACCTCTGTCAGTTCGCGGACTGAAACCGAGCTACAACTCTATCAAAAATTCTCGAGTTCGAGAACTACACACGTTCGCGGATTGAGTTCGCGGACTGGGTTAGATGCTCAAGTTTCGGTTTCACTTGATCAACAAAATTTGCAAACTTTGGTTCAAGTGCTAAGGACTTATACATATATGTGTTACCACAACAATGTTTATATCCCCCAGTGGTTATATTGTCTAAACTCTCATTTCAACCATTGAAACATTCTCAAAGGACGTCATATAGTTGTTATTCACAAACTATTTTTCGTCAAAGCAATTTCCAAAGTGATTGAAACATAACATGACTTTCGTCACTAGGTAAAGATGAACTTGTCTATAGCGAAAGCTTTATCAACACATATTTCGAGAAATAGATAAGCGAGATATACTCAGCTCGAAATATTACATGTGTATATTCTTAGTCAATATAGTAATACGACTTTTGTCTCAAGATAGGAGATAGAGTAGATAGACTTTTGAGTGATAGATAAGTTCAAGTCTCCACATACCTTTTAGTTGATGAAGATCCACTAGTTCCTTGAGTAGTCCTTCGTCTTGTATGATGATTGCCATGGAGTTCTTGAGCTCACCTACACTTTCTATCCTAGTCCGAGACCTTAGCTATAGTAGACTAGAAATCAAGACTTTATAGTTTTGATCACTAACATTGACAAACATGCTTGAGATAGCAACGCATGCAAGTTCGACCGAGCAATGCTCTAACAATCTCCCTCTTTGTCAATTTTAGTGGCAAAACTATTAATACATATGGAATACAAAAAATATATAAATAAACTTTGTATCTCCTATTCCACATGTTTAATCTTCAACAATACTCGAAATATTCGTCACTTCCAAGTAGTCCAATGATCCCAAAGGTGGTAAGTTTAGCATCATCGTTGTTTAAAATACGTAGTTATAACAATGAGAAAAGTATCGGTTCTCAATCATTGTTATACAGTGTCATAGTATTATTACACAACGTCAAAGCCCAATTGCATCACAACTTCAACAACAATACTATATTGATACTTCACTCCCCCTTAGTCAATACTCCATCTCACATGGAAACCACCCCCCCCTTACATAATGATCCGAAAACCATATGTATTAATTCTCCCCCTTTTTTTCAATCGAATTTTCAAAGGTACAAGAACGGAATCCTAATGAAATTTTCGTAAGAGACATTTCATGACCAAAGGTAAATGTATGTCATCTTATTTAGATGAAATTATAAAGGCGGAGCTAAATGCATTCATCAATGATTTTATAAAGACGCAAGATAACCCCTCCAATATTCCACAACCGCACTCCCCACAAATATTTGGCAATTAAGCACAAGTTCAAAAGAACTCTCCCCCATAATATGTCATTCCCTAAGGAACAACAAGAGTGACCTTAATTTCAAAAAGAAAAGAAGGATTTCTTTAGACTCAACCAATCACATACAAGTATGAATTTGGAATCCAACAATAAATATTCAACTATATTAACCCAAGCGAACCAAGATTAAGTTGATTAAATATGCTCAACACAAGTAAACTTATGAAGACTTAATAAATCAATTAGATTAATCACAAGAAAACTCGCAAATAATCTAATTGCCATAATCAACCAAACTAATTACAAGAGTAATCAACTTAATTGGCCACACTCGACATAAGAACATTCTATGGAGCAATGACTAAGTTAATCATGAATAATCAACCCAGTCAAAGAAATTCTCAAACATAAGAAAACTTATGGAGTGCTAACTAAACAATCACACAAGATAATTGATTTAGTTCAAAATACTCGACGTAAAGTATCTTACGAAACACAACTAAGCTAATCACAAAAATAATTAACTTTGGTTGTATAATGCTTAACATAAGTCACAATACGGAGTCTCACAGTAATACACAAAATATGGATCAGGAAAGATCAATTACTGCAGAATACACAAGGATTCGTTCTATGTTACATCACCATTTTCACAATGACACAAAATAGACATAATCCTTGAATCACAAAAGATTTTAACCTATCTTACATCAATAATTGACAATATAATCTTAACTTTTGTGTTTGTCAAAAGTTTATTCATTATTTTATCAATATTTGCATATCAATTCACGAACGATTTTACTTTTGACAATATATGGGACAATCAAGTTCACGGACGTAAACACACATATCCCATCAAAATATTGCAATATATAAAATCAAGAGATTAATACTGCAACCATTATCTTCCAAAAAAGTTTAGAATTTAAACCAATAAATCTAAAAACAAGAAGATGAAAAACATTGGATATAGCTATGTGTAATCACAATAATGGTTATTCCAAAACACTAGTTATTCTTCTAAGCAAAAGAGAAAAATATAAGATTTACTAGGCATTATATCCTCGATTTGCAACTAAAGACTAAACA
This sequence comes from Papaver bracteatum, assembly GCA_023529315.1. Lineage (NCBI taxonomy): Eukaryota > Viridiplantae > Streptophyta > Magnoliopsida > Ranunculales > Papaveraceae > Papaver > Papaver bracteatum. The sequence goes on along the minus strand of JAJJWX010002261.1, from coordinate 1,113,008 downwards.
ACAATAAGTTCATCATATGCTTTCTTCAGTTCGATCTTTAGAAACTCAATATTCCTTATTGCTATTCCAAGTTGTTCACAAACGACTTCAAAATCACGAAGAAGGTTTCCTACCAATTGTGAGGACATCTGAATTGGTAGATTGTTTTCATGATCAATGGCCTGATGACAGATTATGAGAACAGGGTCTTCATGAAACTCAATAGTCTTCTCCTCCATGACCACTTTCTTTATCCTTCTCTCCATTTTGATAACAATCCAGTAGAATCTTTTTATCCTTATTGAATAAAGTGTCAATTAATGACATATATATAAGGGAGTTCATATAAAAACCTAGGCACAAGGATGTCCGTGCGGTTCTTATGAACGTGCACAAGAAGTTATGGATGGCCAAAACGTGGAGGACCAAGCAAGGGGATGAGGGAAGGTTCAACAATGAATTCTCTTCCAAAAATAATAGAACAAACTTCGAAAAAGGGGTCAAAATAAAAGTTTTGAGATAGCAACACATACACCTTTGACAGCTTTCTCAAGACAAAAACTTTCTTGAGAACATAGAGCATCCTTCTTATTCCAAAAGAAGGATGCTACATGAAGCAGTCATGGTGTGTTAGGATGAGCACTTTGCTCATCATAGTTGACTTCTCTTTTAGAGCAACGTAGATACAAGTCATTCAACAATAATGAAGAACTTATACTAGAAAAAGGACTAGGAGTACCTGAGTTAGCCACTTTCCATGTTTTGGAGATGCTCCGTTTGAATCTGTTTATACTTTTATTAAGTTCTGAGACTCGATTGTTTATGTGGAGGAAATCTGGGAAAAAATTCTTGGATTCACGGCCTTCCACAGAAGGGGTCATGGAACTTGATATATTTTTCTCTCTCATATGCCTTTTTATCCTTTCAGGGTTGTTTATTACCCATTTGTCATTCTTCCTCTACCTTGATTGTTGAATGTGCCTTTTACTCCAACAATATGATAAACGGGTTTAATCATTTCCTTAGACACCTATATAAGAACGCCGTGAAGTTTTTTAATTCTCAAACGAAAATGACATTTTCGCGCAGGATGTCCTTTATTTCTGCAGTAATAGCAGTTGAAGGGATTATTCTTAACTGTTCTCTTGTGAGTAAATTTGGGAGGCGTCACTCTGACCTTAGGCACATTGCATGCTGCAAACGTTTTCTCACATGAATAGTTATCATTTTCTTTGAAAAAATTGATCTTACTAGTTTTTGGAGTGTCTATTCCTTTATAGCCCATACCACGTGTATCACGATGTTCTTTACATGCTCCAATCATAGAAGTCAATGTTCTTGAGCTAGTATTGAATCTTCTCAAACTCTCTTCTAGTGATTTCACTTTATCAAGACCAGCTGCAAGATCAGTCTCCAATGACTTTTCTTTAGAAAGAAGTATGAGTTCTTTGTCATTAAAACATTTCTGTTGAGAGTCATATCTTGGTTCGGTATCTGCAAGTCTTTATTTCAACATATAAAGATTTCGGAGAAGATTGTCACATTCAGACCTTTTTGTGAAAACATCTTCTTCACAATCTTTAATGATATATTTAAGGAGTTTATACCCACCATCATATCCTTTAAAGAGTTTTCTCAATTTTCTGTTTTCTTGACAAATAGGAGCCATGTAGTTTCTCAGGAAAGTTGTTGATCTTTTTTCTTTCAATGCATGATCAAACAACTTAATATATTGAGAGACTTCCTCATCAATACTTGGTCCTTCATCTGAATTACTGTTATCTGAAAGGTTATCCAATTTCTCATCAAGAGATTTTTCCCAGTCAAATGCAGATTCAGTCAAGGGATGAGAGATAAAGTTTTTCTTAGAAGCTTCAAGACATTGAGTCTCACCTGAGTGGCTTTGAACTGGTGTTGCGTTATCAGAGATATTACTCTTGTCCATAGAGTCATATCCCTACAAATACAGACTTATAAGGTTTTGAACGTATTTTCCTGCTCTGATACCAATTGAAAGAGCGGGGGTCTAACAACCACACCCAATATTTCGATTAGCAATCTGTATGGACAACTCCGAGTTGTTTTCTAGAGAATCAACTAGACTCAATCAATAGAAAATACTCAAGGAGAGCTTATCTCAATCTCTCAATTTGATTTACTCAGGCAAATATGAATCGCGAGTCTAATCAAAAAGAGATAACTTGGATGGTACCAAAGACCAATATCCAAGTGTCAATCAATTTAAATCAACAACCAATAAGGTCGGATATTCTAATTGATTGAACAACGCATAACCTGTATTATTTCAATTATATAAAAATATAACGCGGAGAAGAAATAACACAGACACCATAATTTTGTTAACGAGGAAACCGCAAATGCAGAAAAACCCCGGGACCTAGTCCAGATTAAACATACACTGTATTAAGCCACTACAAACACTAGCCTACTCCAAATTAACTTCGGTCTGAACTGTAGTTGAACCCCAATCAATCTCACACTGATCCAAGGCACAGTTATGCTCCAACACCTATGATCCCAGCAGGATATTGCACACTTGATTCCCTTAGCTGATCTCACCCACAACCAAGAGTTTCTACGACCCAAAGTCGAAGACTTTAATAACCAAATCTGTCTCACACAGAAAAGTCTACAAGATATATAAATTCGTCTCCCACGAATAAACCTATGAGTTTTGTTCTGTATTTTGATAAATCAAGGTGAACATGAACCAATCAATAAAACCAGGCTTATATTCCCGAAGAACAGCTCAGTTTTATCAATCACCTCACAATAGTCTTAATCGACGCAGCGAAAAAAGATATTGTGGAATCACAAACGATGAGACGAAGATGTTTTTGATTACTTTTAAATATTGCCTATCGGAGATAGAAATCTCAAGCCAATTATTACAATTGTACTCGTACGATAGAAACAACAAGATTAGATCACACAACTACATGAAAAGTAGTATCGGTCTGGCTTCACAATCCCAATGAAGTCCTTAAGTCGTTAACCTGGTTTTAGAAGAAGAAAACCAAAGGTTAAAGGAGTATCGACTCTATCTTAGCAAACTAGTATCACACAGAATGTGTAGGGATTAGGTTTCCTAGTTTCTTGAGTTCTCCCTTATATAGTCTTTCAAATCAGGGTTTGCAATCAATGTTAGCTTAGTAACAAAGCATTCAATATTCACTGTTAGATGAAAACCTGATTAGATACAAGCTAATATCTCTCAACCGTTAGATCAAAAACTTAGCTTGCTATACACATATGTACTTGAAGATTTGGGTTTTTGTAACCGTACCCAAACGTGTACAATAGTTTGTTCAATACTAGTCAACCAAATGTTTAGCCAAATGATAACTTTCATATCAACCATATTCTTCTTTACCATAACTAGTCTAAATGACTCAAATGAACTAGTTAGCGAGTTGTTCAATTGCTATGAGATCTCATGTACTACACAAGACACAATTGAAGCAAAAACGATGTGATTCACTCGAATCGATTGATGAACTATAAAACCACGGTTTGCAATAGCATTCCTTAGATAATTTAGATAAGTTCACGAACATCGTTTTTAGACATAACCACTCAAGTTCGCAGACTCAAGTTAACCGGTTGGAGTTCACAAACTCCAGCAGAAATTCTCGGGTTCGAGAACTTCCGTCAGTTCGCGGACTAAAACCGAGTTACAACTCCAGCAGAAACTCTTGGGTTCGAGAACTACGCATGTTCGCGGACTGGGTTGACTGCTCAAGTTCCGTTTCACTTGATCAACAAAGTTCTCAAACTTTGGTTCAAGTGCTAAGGTCTTATACATATATGTGTTACCACAACAATGTTTATATCCCCCAGTGGTTATATTGTCTAAAATCTCATTTCAACCATTGAAACATTCTCAAAGGACGTCATATAGTTGTTATTCACAAACTATTTTTCGTCAGAGCGATTTCCAAAGTGATTGAAACATAACATGAATTTCGTCACTAGGTAAATATGAACTTGGCTAAAGCGAAAGCTTTACCAACATATATTTCGAGAAATAGATAAGCGAGATATACTCAGCTCTAAATATCACATGTGTATATTCTTAGTCTATATAGTAATATGAATTTTGTCTCAAGATAGGAGATAGAGTAGATAGAATTTTGAGTGATAGATAATTTCAAGTCTCCACATACCTTTTAGTTGATGAAGATCCACTGGTTCCTTGAGTAGTTCTTCATCTTGTATGATGATTTCCATGGAGTTCTTGAGCTCAACTACACTTTCTATCCTAGTCCGAGACCTTAGCTATAGTAGACTAGAAATCAAGACTTTATAGTTTTGATCACTAACATTGACAAACATGCTTGAGATAGCAACACATGCGAGTTCAACCGAGCAATGCTCTAACATAAAGTAAAGTGGGTGACTAAAACTCATCTTCTATGATAATTACCTAACATGCTAACACCATTAGGTCTGCCAAAAATAAGATACCACCCATAATAGCCATGGCGGCGGCCGCCGCTTCCACCACACCACCACCAAAAAATAATTTTAAATTTTAATTATGATTTTAGTTTCAAAGATTTGATAGATTGATTCTAGTTTCTTATAGAGACATATTAAGTTTTAACTTTAATAGATTAAGGCTTAATTTCGGAAAATTATAATAGGAACATATGTGATTATAGGACTATATTATTAGGGTGTACAGACACTTGCAAGTTTCACTAAAATCCATTATAGGAACAAATGTCAGTTAATCCTTTGTAAGAGTAGATCGTCAGTGCCTTTGTTATGTGGAAGAACTATAACTAAGATTCATCCATGCAAATGTAATACACAGTAACGGGGATGGGGAGAGGTGGTTGTTAATGGTAATGGAAAAAATAACGGTATTTATGTATCATGGTGTAGTGGAGAAGAAGGTGAGTAATTGTTACCTACTATTAATTAGGTTTACAACTACTAAGTTTTTAGACCGCGGGTGTTAATTAGGAAAAACGTGGGTGGTATTTAGTTAAAACCATCATAAAATGGGATACGAAGTCCATTTTTCACATGTATCAAACTTGCCAAGAGTTTTTCTCCCTCTTTCCCCAAAACCATGGCTTCGCCCCTGGTTTGTGGTGGAAGAAGTAGTGACGATGAGTTCTGGTGAGTAGTGATGGACAATATTAATTTTATATTATCGTTAGAACATCGATAACATCGTAGTGTGGAAGATGTGGTTGGTTGTTTTTAACACTTTTGATAAAGGAAGGTACCATATATTTCCGGGATGATATCATATAAGATAATATTTTCATGATCGTAGTTGGATCACACAAATGGTACCCCTGTTATCTTTGATACTATATCGTATAAATCATGATGTAGTTGCAGGAAATCCTACAACTACACCCTCAGAAGAATTTGTAAAACTTTAAGATGTTCTTGATGAAAAATGACAATATTGATTAATATTCTCAACTGATTACAAAGAAATATGCTAATGGAGATTAGAACAGTTATAACTTTCTCTGTTCTCTCTCCTAAGACTTGTTCTAACACTCACTTAAAAAGACCTCCTAAATTTTACATTTGAACTACTATTTATAGTGAAATCTGTACAACTGTATATAGCTTGTGAAGTATCGTGATTTCTATTCGTAATTTTATTCTATACTCGCGATCTCTTCACATTTTTCCCGTGTTTCTTATATCATCGCATTTTCTTGCGACACTTTCCTCCTGTCTTTGTTACTACATTCGTAACTCAATATCTTGCGATATTCTGTTCCTACATCTTGCCTCTTCTCATGTCATTTCTGCGAAGAAGTAATGATCGTGAGAATATAACCGTTACATAATTTGAACACGTCTTTTCCTAACTATTCCCTTATATATATTCCTTTTATTTCCTTCCTTATCTTTTCTACTTTCTCTTTTTACTTCTGCAACTTCATCTTCTTCTCTCGTTACTTCTTCGATTATCGCCTTCTCTTCCTGTAGTTGCAGGATTTCCTACACTACACCCTTGTCAAGAATCTATGAAAACTAAGTCATAATTGTGGAAGAACAACAACACTTTTATTAATTCACTCTTAGGAAGATTTACAAGAAATATTAGAACTCAGAAGTACAACTTTCTTTCTGGAGTTTCTCTCTCTTCAAAATTCTCTCAGCTCTCAAAAATGCATCATCCTTTTCTGGATCTATCTTGCTCTTTATATAGGAAAACATATAGTGGAAGACAGCTAAGATTTCCCCTTAATTCGGATCTACTCTGCAATCTTATTGCGATCGTTACAATATTTCCTATCGCAAGAATGATGGCCATCGTAGGATCAACACATTCTTCTTTTACTTCTTCCATCGTCAGTTTCTTTTAATTGTTCTGCAACACTCGTGAAGCGTTGTTTGAAGAATCGTCAGTGACGCTCGCAGAAACGTTGTTAATATCGCAGGAATAGTGTTGTAGCGATATTCGGGTACTACATCTTGCCTCTTCTCATGTATTTTCTTCGAAGAAGAGAAGATCATGAGAACTAATAATGCCATAATCGCTTATCTTTTTTGCTTTCCCATTCTGACACGTTTCTATGTACTTCGCCAGCTGTTTTCACGAGTTTCTTTCTTCCAATAAATTTTTGACACGTCTTATGTAACCGCTGCGATCTAACCACCCACGTCTTTCCTTTGCATTAATTACTTTCATTTTCTTCGAGAAATTTCTTCTTCTATAAATACTCTTCTCCTTCTTATCTTTCTCTCTTTTACTTTCTTTTTCTTTGCAACTTTATTGTTCTTCCGTAAATTGCGCTTCTATAATCATTGTGATTTATTTCTTCTTTTCAACTTTTTTCTTCATTCCCATACTCAAAATGGTTGTTGCTGGTGCTAAAAATTTGAAAGACTTCAATAAAATGCGCGAGAGACTCAGAACTAAAGGTTTTAATTTGTATTTAATCCCATATCAAGATTCAAAATCAGAACTTTACCTTAAACTGTTCACTGATGATCAATGTTCTCGCGAAAAAATCGTAGTATCGCTAGGACAACTTGAATCTGGTCTTCCCATCCCTCTTTATGATCCCGAGCTTCCGCTGTTTTATCAAATAATTTCTGACGAGAGATTCTCACGAGCAATATACCAACTAGGTGGGGATTGCATCAGATTACTACTTGAATATGCTTCTCGTGGTGCTGGTAAAGGAACTCGCTACCCCAATGCTCCAAAGAATCCTTTGTTCATAGATGTCCCCATTGTTTCTTGCGATTATACCGTGGACAACTTTTTTGTAAACTATAGTATTGTCCCTATGAAGATGGATAGTACATGTTGGGGTGTTCGTTTGAAGAAAGAGAAGGTCACTGGTGACAATGCTCTTATGATGGATATTTACTTTCATACATCCACTAACCAAGGTCCTCGTCATTCTAACGACGATAAGTGGTTCATCTTCCCATTAAGTCTTGAAGGTCCTTATATATCTGGTTCTCGCGAACTTCCCGCGAATCTCGCAGAATATCAACCCTGGGTCTTCTACTAGCATGAAAGATCTAAAGAAGTATATTCTCTCAACTTTTCATGTTATTATTATTTATTGTCTTCTTTACATTCTCGCTAACTTTTTTGATTTCCTCAGATTGATAGAATGAAACTCAACTATCAAACTCTTAGGAAACCCAGCATTCTCCTGGCTTTGATGTCTTTTACAGATGAAGTAAGAAATATTTCTTTATAAGTTTTTAACAATATATTGTTGCCCCTATTTCTTATCTTCATCTGTGCTTGCAGGAAATCGAAGAACTAGAACCGCTACCTCCTCCAAAAATCAAAGATAAATCTTCAAAGGAACCATCTGGGAAATCTATAAAAGAGAAGCCTACTACTTCTTCTAGGGGAAGGTCTTCTGCCCCTCGCAATGATGAATCTAGCGAGCCTCCGCTAAAGAGAAGCAAAACTCAACCTTCTTCTTCTTCAAATCCTCAAAATATTCCAGAGAATCTAAGTGATGTTCTTGATAAGGATATCAATGAGGAGTTTAATGTTGGCGGTTTTCCTTCAATAAGAAATTCTTCTTCTTCTGATTCCTCAATGACTCATCTGTCCAGAATTTTCAGCGATATTTCCCATAGCATGACCTCTAATGGCGAGGATGAAGTTATTGAAAAGACATCCCAATCTCTCGCTAAAGTTTGCGATGCTCCTATCTTAGTAGATAATGATTCTCTCCAAGGAATCTCAAGATCATTGACTCCCAGTCTCTTGAATTCTCTTGGTGCTTTGGTATGTTTTCATTTCTTCAATTTGTTCAAATTTTCTCTATCGCTATATTTTAATTTATTTCTTTTCTTCGCAGGTTGGAAGAGCTTATTTTGCTGTTGCTTCTGACTTAGATAAAAGATGTGTCAATGCTGAAGAAAAAGCAGCTAAAGTTCGCCAAGATAAGGAAAAACTAGAGCTTGAAGTTATTGATCTTCGCAAAAAGAATAAACAGATGGAGGCGGAAGCTACCGTTGAAAAGCAAAAGATCGCTAATCTTGATAAAGCTAACCAACTACTCTATGGTGTGACTGATTTCCCATCTTTCTTAATTCCTTTTATTCTATCGCGGCTTATTCAAGCAATCACTTTTAACTTGCAGATGTTTATGGTCTTACTTACGAGGCTATAATCTTTCAAACTTTCCCAGAACCTGTAGATGATCATACTCTTCTCGCTAGCTTTAATAATTCCTTGAGTAACTTCTCAGATGATAAGATTAACTCCCTCTCCATAGATGAACTTAGATCCAAGTTTACTCTCTTAAAACTTGAACATAGATTCAATTTAGGCTTGACTGACAAATTTAGGCGCCTTTATTTTGATTCAAAGAAAGAAATAGATAAATTAAGGAAGAAGAATAGCGATCTTATTGACGAGAAGGATATCGCCATAAAAAAGGGATCTGAAACCTTAGCAGATTTTCATAAAACTCTCCTTGAAGTTCAAATGGTTAGAGATAGACTTATCCACGAGAATGAAGATCTTCTTGCGAGGGAGACTCAAATTCGATCTCGTCTCCTTATTAATAGCGATGACGAGTTTTCCTGGGCTGCGAAGGTTCTTGACAATGCCAGAAATGATTTAGGTGTAAATGTTAGCCTTCAAGCCGAACATGCGGCTCTAATTAGAGATATGATTTCTAACAGAGAAGGTTATTGGCTACTCTTCTTCTCACTAATTTCTTGTTTTTATTATCCTCTTTTATAAAATTTCTAACTTGTTGTTTTATTCTTGTAGAAGCTGAAAAAAATTATCTTGAAAGAATCAGGGAGCTTGAACAAGAGAAGGATCAGCTCGCGAATAATTTTGCTGCTCGCAATTACAAATATTCGCAACTGAAGAAGCAGTTTGGCATCACCACCGCGAACTTCAATAGATCTCTCATTGTCGTTCGCAATGATTCTGTTAAATTGGTCCGCGATGACCATGGAATTTCTCCTTCTGTATACCCTGATATTGCGAAAGAAGTACCCGCAGTGATTCCCATTCTTGACATCTCTGATAGTGAGGCTGAAAATTCTGATGAGGATGAGAATGATAGTGATGATGAGGGTGAAAAATCTGGTGGAGAAGAAAATAGTGATGATAATGATAAAGGGGAAGAATCTGGCGATGAAGAGAAGTCTGATAAGGAGGATCGCGATGGATCTAACTAGTTCTTCTTTTTCTTTTTATTTTTCTTTTTTCTGTAATATTGCCGTTAATTTGTAAATTTATTTTGCCTCTTTTGTTTCTACCTGTAAGAATCAGAAAACAGTTCTTTTTCTGCAAGTTAATCAATCAATATAACTATTATTCTTTTAATTATCTGCGTGCTTGTATCTATGCAATTTTTATATGATAGATGAATAATAATTTCATCGTTCTCATGCATTCCCATACTTGCCTCTATTATTTATCTGCAATATAAAAATTGATTAAAGATGCCCAAGATTTTCTTCTGGCTATTCCGATTGAGGGGCTGGGGCATAAGATGTCTCCTTTGGAGTACCGGTCTATCCTTAAATACAGGTTAATGATCCCGCTTTATCCTCTCGACTCTCGCTGACTCTATTGCTTGCATCACAGGTTGCTTGGATTCATATGGTAAACATGCAGTTCATTGTAAAGTAGACCCTGGTTATAAATATAGACATGATCATGTGAGGGATATTTTGTATGATGTACTGTGGAGGTCTGGCATTTCGGCAAAGAAAGAAGCACTTGTGCATTTCCTGACAGACCCACTTGAAGGGAGATCGACACTAAGACCAGCTGATGTTCTTATTTTTGGATGGGCTAATGGGAAACACACATGTGTTGACCTCACCGGGGTATCTCCTTTGGTAGGCATTGGACATGGCACCTTTACAGTCGGGCGAGCAGCGCTAAAGGCTGCCTCAGGTAAGATATCGAAGCATGAGAAAGCATGTGTTGACAATGGGCATGCTTTCGTCCCCTTTGCTTTTGATACTTTTGGCTATTTGTATCCAGAAGCAGTTGGACTACTCAAGAGGGTCCAGAAAGTCATGCGCATCAATGTAATGACCCCTGGCTCACGAGATTTTATTTTTAATAGGATAGGTTTTGCTATTCAAAAAGGGCTAGCGGCACAGCTTGTCGCTCGCTTGCCTATTATGTAATTTTTAACTTTGTAATTATTGGTACATTTACATGTCCAATGTTTATATTAAAGATTAAATAAAAATCAAAATTTTACCATAATATTGGCGATCTTACCGTCAAATAATAGTTGCATGAAATCGCAATTCTTATAACATCTGCGAGTATTATCGCAGTAATCTTGTGGTCTTATTATGCCTTCCTAATTAAAGGTCTTATTTTGCCACGCTTCTTCTTTTTGCGACAAAATCGCAGGACGTCTTTACACTTGCATGTATTGACCCATTGATCTTTCCCTATCTTTCTTCTTTGATTATATTGCAATAATATGACAAGTCTAAGTTCTCTCGCAAGATCAAAGCCTCGTGATATTATCGTCTTGCGATGAAATCGCAGGACGTCTTTACACTTTCATGTAAAAACCCATTGATCTTATCTTAACATTTTTCTCGTGGCTTGTTTCCTCTGCATCATTTACGTTACGCGACAATATGACAGGCCTAAATGTTCTTGCGATCATAAAGCCCCATGACATTGCCGTCTTAAGACACTTATCAGCTCCCTAATGGTGGGTACCGCCCTTATCTTCCTCCTGGTTGCCCCTTCAAGGAGGGCACATCGGCCATACAAGACTAGCTCCTCCCATCTAGATCTGTCAACAACCAGTTGTTTTTGCAGCCTCTTGTCCTTTATGCCTATATGGCTTATAGTTACAAGACTGCACCCTAAGTGGGGTTTTCTTCAGGCCAAGTGCATTGTAGCCAAGACTTACCAAGGATGGCAAGAGAGTTTCGTACGCTCCGGGCACCCTTGGCTCAACCGTGTACCTCGACGCCTTGGTCATACTTTGCACTTCTTGGAAGAGATTCTTAGTCGTCCAACCAGGGTATAACCATATATAGTTGGAAATCCAAGATCTCTCTCCCGGATAGGTTTTCTTTAACCCCATCGTCTGCATGACTCAGGTTCCAGCAGCGGTATAACCTTATCGCTGAGTCATGTCAAGAGATACCCCCTCATATGACGTGCTATTAGGTCTTACATTTTCCTCTTACGAAATTTTATTCGCGAACTAGGGTGCACGCCATAAAGGTTCGTCCCATTCTTTTAATCTCTGCGAAATTTTATTCGCGTTTCTTGCGAGTATTGTAACTCTAATAGAATTTCATAACTTTGATCATTTTGGTAAAATTTTGCGATTCTTTCAAGCATAATATCTTGTTCAATTACATATTTTTCAAACAAATTTTTCGCAAAGTTCTCTGAAGTTCATCATTTTACCTCTTTACTTACTATTTTCTGATTCTGCTAAGTTTTGTTGTTGTCTTCTTTTCTGCGAGACGCTCGTCATCAGCTTTCACATCTTCTTTTCGTTCTATTGCATCAATCATTAACCTTTCACATTTCTGTCGTTGCTTAATTTTGCTCTTCCAATTGCCATTCTTTTCAGCTCTTTCTTCGCAAGACTTCATATCGATTTAATAACATTTCTTGCTTTCTCCCCAATCTCCTTTAATAACTCCGACACCTTTTGGATGAGGAAATTTGATACACTGGTGATAAGTAGATGCTACACCCAATATTCCGTGTAACCAGGGTCGTCCTATCAAGGCATTGTAAGGTGATTCGATGTCCACAACACAGAATAAGATTTTTGAAGATATTCCTTTTAACGGTATCTGCATTTCAATTTCCCCCTTTGGTTTGTTAGCTATGCCATTAAAACCATATATTTTGTATGTTGATGGAATTAGATCTTCGTCTCTTCCTCCCATGGTTTTAAAGGTATGATAAAATAAGATATCAACAGAACTCCCTGTATCTATTAAGACTCTGTTGATAGCCCAAGATTCTTCAGCTTTACTATCATTCTCTTCATCTTCTTCTTGCATTTGTTTTGGATTAATCTCTAATCATACGACCAGTGGATTATCGTGTTGCTCGCTAACCTCAGGTATATCTTGTGCAGTGAAAGATAGAGTTTGCTTCTGCCAATCTTCTAATGGCGAGGATCTCACGATATTCAATATCTCTCTTCCATCTGTGTCTCTTGCGAAGACCCTACTTAAGATATTTTCATGGAAGTCCTCTATAGTTCTGCGTGAATGTATAATAGAATTACAAAACAAATTCTTTGCTTTGGCTCCAACTTCTATTACGAATGTTTCCGCTCCTTTTACAGCATTCACTCTGCGAGTTTCTGGTGCTGGCGGTAATTGCTGAGATTGTGGATGTCCTACTAGAAAATGATTTAACTTTCCCTGATCAATCATCCTCAAGATTATTCTCTTCACATTCCTACAATCGTTTACTGTGTGACCATGAAAATGATGATAAAGACAGAATTCTTGACTTCAATTGTTTGGATGGGGTTCTTTTCCAATGTTCCACGGAGAGGGTATATTTTCCATTAAAATGATAGCTTCCAAAATCTTTTCTATGCTAGTATTGAGAGCTGGCATCTTAATTTATTCCCAGATTATCCTCTGATTACCTTGTCCTTTAAAATTATTCTGCCTTTGTCCACCATAAGTTTCTTGATGTTGATAGAGTCTTTGAATCTTATTATTACCACCGTGATTATAATAATTCTTCTCCTTTTCATATTCTTCCTGATCTCGACTGCCCATCGCTACTAATTTCTGCTGGTTATCAATCACCACTTTCTCTTGTTGTGTCTGCGAGGTGCTCGCTACATTATTTATCATTTTAGGGAGCAAACTTCCACTTTCCGCCAACGAGATAGTATTCATGATTGGGTATGATTCCATATCATTTTGTTTCTCCTCCAAAGCAATGTATTCTTCCTGCAGCTCTCGCAATTCTGTCATGGTGATTGTATTTTTGATTCTGAAAATCTGAATGTACAGTAAATTAGTCGCGAACATTGCATTAATGAAGGATAATATCAGATATATTTCATCCACTCTTCCAGCCATTTCGCTGCACATTGATTTCCATCTTATGGTTAAGTGCTTCAGACTCTCGCCAACTCTTTGTTTTAGCCCAAACACATCTTCAATACCCGGTCGCGATGAATTGTTGATGATGTACGCTCCTAAAAATGTAGCTTATAAATGATCAAAAGAAGTTATAGTATTCTTTGGTAACCCCTCAAACCATTTCAACGCCTCGCCAGTTAAGCTAGATGCAAAATACTTGCATAACACAGCATCATGGTTCTCCCATTGTAGCATACATCTAACATAAGCTTTAACGTGTTGAACGGCACAAGTAGTCCCATCAAAAATGCTGGTTAATGCTGGTAATTTGCATTTTGGAGGTATTCCTCTTAACTGTACTTCTTGAGTAAATGGAGTCATCGCATCTTCTTCAATAGCTTAATCAAGTTTCCTTCTACCTCCTTCTCTTCTATTGCTTATCATTCCTCGCATTTCTCCTAATTCTCTCAAAATTTGCTCATTCTCAGCTGAGTTTTGTTCCATTGGCCTTTTTAATGCAGCTTCCCTTCTTCTGCGTTCTTGTCTTGCGAGATTTTGTGTATCTCCTTCTTCATCATCATCCTGTCTTTCTCTGCGATTTTCTCTTTCACCATCCTCTTGAAATCGCAGTTGCCTATCTTCTTCTCTGCGAATTTCTTCATTTCTCCTCATTTCTCTTCGCTGTCTCTCTATTCTCCTTTGTATCCTATCATACTCCTCTTGAATATTATCATTATAGCGATTTTGTGTACGTCTTCTTTCTCGATTTTCATGGTTATTTTGTCGTACTGCCTCTCGAAATTCTTGCTCTTCTACTTCTACTCTTAATCTTTCTCTCTCGCAAGCCAGGCGTGCTTTTTCATTATAGTATCTTTCAATTTCTTCTTCAATTATTCTTTGATTCCTTTGATTCTCTCGCCCATGCGATATCCTCCTACCTTCTTCTGGATTTTCTTCTTCAATTTGGTTGCTTCTTCCCTCTTGATTTCTATTGTCACGCAGATTATAACGATCTCCAATTATCTCTTCTTCTCTATGACATTGTTCTTCATTTAAATTTTGCACTTCTTCTCTAACATTTCTCATTGGGGAATTTCGCCTTGATTCTTCCCTAAATGATCTTGAATTTGATCTTACAGTACTTCTTGACCTCCTTCTTTGTAACCTCAAATTCTCCATTCTTAGTTCATGATTTTGTCTTGTTAGATTCGCACGTTCCTCCGCCTCTAATCTCCTTTCTTCCTGTGTTCTTTGCCTCAGATCATCTACTGTTCCATTTTCACGTCCCACGTGAATTAATTCCCCAGCCATTATTTGATTTCTTTCTCCTTCTTCTCCATTTCTTAATTGTCGATTTTTTGTTTCTTCCATTGAATCCGACATCCAAGTGTGTACGCTTACTCTATCATAATCCTCATCCCTATTTTGCGATTGTTCTTGTTGATTCGGCTTTTGATTTGAATTTTCTTCTTCATTTCTTGTTCTATTTCTTCCTGATCTTATTCTTAAAGATTCTTCTAATTCACCTGTTCCTTCACCTGCAAGTCTTTTACTCCTACTCACAGTTGTTGGTGGTTCTGATGTATTTCTTCTCCTTCTAGCCATTTCTCCAATTCTAACAATTTTTTCAAATCTTCAAGTTGCAATTTGAGATTTCTTAGACTGATTCTCCTTATTTCTGGGCGCCAAAATGTAGTTGCAGGATTTCCTACACTACACCCTTGTCCAGAATCTATGAAAACTAAGTCATAATTGTGGAAGAACAACAACACTTTTATTAATTCACTCTCAGGAAGATTTACAAGAAATATTAGAACTCAGAAGTACAACTTTCTTTCTGGAGTTTCTCTCTCTTCAAAATTCTCCCAGCTCTCAAAAATGCATCATACTTTTCTGGATCTATCGTGCTCTTTATATAGGAAAACATATAGTGGAAGACAGCTAAGATTTCCCCTTAATTCGGATCTACTCTGCAATTTTATTGCGATCGTTACAATATTTCCTATCGCAAGAGTGATGGCCATCGCAGGATCAACACATTCTTCTTTTACTTCTTCCATTGTCAGTTTCTTTTAATTGTTCTGCAACACTCGTGAAGCGTTGTTTGAAGAACCGTCAGTGACGCTCGCAGAAACATTGTTAATATCACAGGAATAGTGTTGTAGCGATATTCTGGTACTACACTTCCTGTTAATTCCATCATGAGTTCTCCGAGGTAATTTTCTTTTATCTCTCGCATCTTTCACTTGTTTATCTCTTTTATTTCTGTTCAATCCATTATTTGACTTTGATTTCTTTCAGCAAAATTGCTTCTTAGATGAAATCTCCAACTAAAAGCTCAAACCCTAACCCTCGAAGAAGAAAATCCGAGAATCATAAGGTAGTTAAAATACCCTGTCTTCCTTATGAAACAATATATTGTTGCCTCGGTTTTTAATCTACATTTTGATTCGTAGGTCGGTGAAGAATCCAACCTTACCAAGAGATCTCGTAATATCAAATCCAAGCCATCAATTTCAATCAGTGATTTCCTTCCTGTGATGGATAAAGAATTTCCCTCTCCTCCTCGTGAAAGCACTTCTTCGCAAACTCCTGCCTCTACTCCATTACCCAGTTTTCAGTCTCCCACCCCTGTCAATTTATCAACACTTCTTCAAGATCAACCTTCGCAAGTTATCTTCTCAACCCCTTCTGGTGAAAAACCTATTTTAGCTCCTAATCCTTCGAGTGTCGTTGCTCCAAGAAATTTACAACTTGCTCTTATTCCTTCGAATTCTTCTTCCCTTCCTCAAGAAGTTCGAGATGGAATTTATTCAGCTTTCAGATGTTATCTGATGTTTTAAGTAATACTGCGAGGTCTTCAAATGTTCGCACGCAGTCTGAATTTTGTGAAATGCTCAACAACTTCATCAATCCTGATATTTCTATTTTACGTCAAGCCCTGGAGAAAGAAGTTGAATTGCTTCGCCAAACTCAGGAGTCTTTGAAAGCAGAGTGTGAGAATCTTCGTAAATAAAATCATCAGCTTCAAAATGATTCTCTAGATTGTGCAATCCTTCGTAAGAGAAATAACGCATTAAAAGGTATTGCTATTATCTTTATATTTTCTCCTTTTGTTTGTTTCTATTCCTCGCATGCTTGAAACACCCATTAAAACCCATTCCCCTTTATAGAATCAATCCAGGAATATAGAATGTTGGTACTTCATCATGAATCAAACGCAGAAGAATCTCAAGCCAAGCATGAAAGTCTTTTGAACCAATTTTCCCATTTATCTAGTCTTCATTCATGTGCTCTTGATAATTTAGATGCTCTTTTCCAAGAGAATACCCAACTAATTTACGATCAAAAATTTTTGAACGATGAAATATCTAAGCTCACTTCTTCTTTAACTAAAGCCGATTTAAGAATAGAAACCTTATTAGAAGAGAATGAAACCTTATCAGAAGAAAGATGTTCGTATTTGAATACAATGGCCGTTTCTTCGCAACAATTGAATATTCTTCAGAGTAAATGTTGCGATCAAGAAAATCTCCTTTATTTGTTAAAAAGTGAACTTGAGGATCTAAAGAAGTCTTCAGATACAGAGAGAAGTTCTTTTGCTGCCGAGAAGGAATCCCTTCTTAATAAGAATATAATCTTGAGCACTAAGAAGAATAAACTTAAAGAAGATTATTCCCAACTAGAAAACCTTAACACAAAACTTGCGAAGAATAACAAATTTCTTCTTTCCAAAGATCAAAAGCTTCAATCCAGACTTGAAGGATTAGTTGGTGATGGTTTTGATAAAGCTATGGATCAGATGAAGAATTGTTGTCTATCTTTAGCTTAATTTCTTACTTCACAAAGAGAAGGTAGTCATCAAAATTTGACTGCCTTTGATATATTTTTAAATTTTGTTATATTCGCAGAACTGATTCTTTGAATTTTATTTCACTCGCAGAATCTAAGAATAATCTTCGCAAGGATAAAGTTGGATTGGAGACCACCTGTTCTGAGATTCGCAAGAAGAACGCTTTGCTTTCTACTCGTTTGATCAATTCTCGTGATCGTGCCAATCGGAGATTCAACCATCTTGCTTATGCCAAAGATATTGAAGATATTAACCACCAGAAATCTCTACTTCGTGAAAGTCATCTGAAAGCTCAAGTCTTCGTAAACAACATTATCTTATCAAGATCTTTGCCTCCAGTGAAAGTTGAACCTCTGGAAATATCTGATGATGAAGTTGCTTGTGATCCTGATAGTGACTTTGATTACGAGAGTGATGATGAATAACTTGATGATGGAAAAGAATCTGTCCCTCGAGGAGAAACTCCTGTTGAGGGCTCTTCAAAGGGTAATGTTTCGCAAGAATTTAACACTGTTGATGATCCTATTCATCTTAAAGATCCAGCACAAAGTGTTGATAAAGAGCACCAAGCATGATAAACTTATTTTCCCAAGTTATCGTTAATCCTCTTGTTTTTCTTTCTTTTGAACTCTTTCTCTTGGTTACTGTTGGTTCTCTTTTTACGAACAATTCTGCCTACTATTTATGTTCCTTAAGAAGTATATTTTATATTTTGCGATAATGAATTGACCTTTCTCTAGCTGAATACTTTCTTGATTTGCATAAATTGAATAAATTGATCATATGAAGAGAAATAACATATCTTAAAGACCTAGCTTAGTATTCCCCTTCCCCTTGTTATTGCTCTTCAGGTGATCAATTGTTGTTGTAAGTATTAAAATATCTGCCTCAATTTAAATTGCGAAGTTTCTGGTAGTATTAAACCGTCTTTTAAATTTCTCTTCAGCGCCAATTATGTAGTTGCGAAGTAAATAAGAAATCTCCCCCTTGAAGTATAAGAAGTATGAAACCTCCTTGAAGAATTATGAAACATCCTTGAAGAAGTATAAGAATTATGAAACATCCTTGAAGAAGTATAAGAAGTAATCAATCCTTGAAGAAATATAAGAAGTATTCAATCCTTGAAGAAATATAAGAAGTATTCAATCCTCGTAAAATTTAATGAGTATTTAATATCCGTCTTTGATTTCAAATAAAATTGCCTTTTTTGGTATGAGTATAAGAAGTATTCTTGTTGAAAATATAAAGAATCTCCGATGATATTGACTTCATTAGTTTCTGTGGTCTTATCATGCCTTCCTAAGTAAAGGTCTTACTTTTCCACCTCTTTTACGATAAAGTCGCAGGACGTTGGTGCATTCGCATGCCTCAACCCATTGACTTTATCTTAACATTATTTATGTGTTTCCGATAATATGACAAGTCTGAATATACTTGTGAATATACAGACTTGTGAAATTATCCTCTTGCGATGAAATCGCAGGAAGTTATCACACTTTCATGTAATAACCCATTGATCTCATCTTAACTTCTTTGTATTTAATTCTGTGAGTATATATATATATATATTTTTTTTACTCGCAGAAATACGATTGTTGCACAAATATGATAAGCCTTTATGTTCTTGCGAACAAAAAGCCTCATGACATTTGCGTCTTATAGCACGTATCAGCTCCCTAATGGAGGGTGCTTCCCTTTATCTTCCCCTTGGTTGCCCCTTCAAGGAAGCGTACATCGACCATACAAGGTTAGCTCTTCCCATCCGGTTTTTCCAAAAACCATCTTTTGTTCGCAACCTCTTATCCTTTTTTCCTACAGGGCTTATAGTTACGAGGTTGCACCCTATGGGGTATCTTTGGGCCAAGTGCATCATTTGCCAAGACTTGTCAAGAATGGCAGATGTGCTTCAAACCCATCCGGCACTCTTGACTCAACCGTGTACCTCGGCGCCTTGGTCATTTTCTGCACTTATTAGGAAAGACAGTATGCCTTAGTCGCCCAATCTAAATCATGTTACATCGCAAGATTAGGTTGAGAATCCAAGGTGTCTTACCCGGATAGGTACCCCGCTTTTGGGTTATGTACCCCGTAATGTCCATGTACTCAGGTTCCGTGGTGGTGTTCCGTTTTCCCTGAGCCATGCTTATAGGTACCCCCATAAATGACGTACTTTAGGACTTTGCCTCTTGCGAAATGTTGTTTCGCGAACTAAGGTGTACGCCACAAAGGTTTTCCTGTGTAAAATTGCTGTGGCTTTCTTTCTTTTTTGAAAGCTGATCACAGTTTGCGTCTTTCTTTTATGAAAGCTGATCGCAAATAAAATTTGTAATTCTGGTAATTTTTGTACGAGCAAACCATATTCACAAAATTACAAATAATACCTTTTTAAATACAATCTATTCCAGGGTCGACCAAGTATTAAACCCATGTCTTTCCCTTCTGGATCCATCAGCCGATAAGCTCCACTTCCCACAACCTCTTTAATGACATATGGTCCATCCCATTTTGGTGCTAGTTTTCCTCCATTTTCTTTCTGGTAGGGAGGTGTTTCTCGCATGACCAAATCACCTTGTTGATATTCACGTTCAATAACTCTCTTGTTATACTCTCGAGCCAATCTTTCCTGATAAATTTTCATATGTCGCAACACCTTTTCCCTTTTTTCTTCCAAATCATCTAGCTCACTTAATATCACCCCTTCACTTAAATTTCTTTCCCAAGCTTCTTTCTTTGTTGTCATAATTACAACCTCTGTTGGCAATACTGCTTCTACTCCATATGTTAAACAATAAGGAGACATTCCAGTTGCCTCCCTTCTAGTTGTATTGTATGCCCAAACTGCACTAGGCACTTGCTCGCACCACCCTCTGAGATGTCCTTCTAATTTCTTTTTGATTGTATCTGCGATTGTTTTATTTGTTGCCTCTGCCTGTCCATTAGCTTGTGGATATAATGGAGTTGATTTCTCACATTTTATCCTAAAAGCACTGAGTAACATCTCTATATGCTGCCCTTCAAATTGCTTCCCATTGTCGGATACTAATTGTGCTGGAACTTCATATCTACAAATGATATTCTCGAATATGAATGTAAAAACATCCTTATCGCGAATATGTTGTACTGCTTTTACTTCTGCGAGCTTCGTGAAATAATCTGTTGCGACTATTAAGTATCTTCTCTGCCCAGATCCAGGTAAAAATGGACCAACAATGTCCAATCCCCATTTCCCGAAAGGCCAGCAGCTTGTTGAAGAGGTTAATGGTTCCCCTGGTGCATGAGTTCTTTTCCCATGTCGTTGACATTCTTTACATCGTCTCACCAACAGTTTTGTGTCTGTGTGCATATAAGGCCAGTAATACCCTTGTATTTTTGCTCTATATGCTAGAGATCTTCACCCACTATGATTACCAGCTTCTCCTCCATGTAACATATTCAATATTTTTTCTCCTTCTTCATGAGTTAAACATCTGAGAGGTGGTCCGCCAAAAGATTTTCTGTATAAAATTCCTTCTCGTAACTCATAATTTGTTGCACGACTCTTTAATTTATGTTCTTCTAGCCTGTTCCTAGGTATTTCTCCTTTTGCGAGATATGCATGAATTTCCTTTCTTCAATCTGCGAGATCTTCTGCGATGTCGTCTGATAGTTCCCTTTCTACTTCCATCGTAAATGCTTCCTCAATTTCTTCTTCTTTATTCACTGATGGATGTTGAATTGTCTGGATTTTGATATTTCTTGCATTAGGGTTTGTCATCATACTTGGAATGAATGCAAAAGCATCTGCGAGTCGATTGTATTTCCTTGTTATATGTCTCCATTTTAATTTTGGTATCTTCGCAGATAATTCATCAACGAGTTTCTTGTATTTCTTCAAAGAAGACTCATTTGTGGTATATTCCCCTTTAATTTGACAAATTACCAGCTGAGAATCACTTGTTATTCTTATACTTTCGAGCTTCTTTTCTATTGCGATCTTCAATGCATGCACTACAGCTTCGTACTCTGTCTCATTGTTCGTGGATGCAAATTCTAGTCTTAATGAGAATGCTATTCTTTCTCCTTCTGGTGAAATCAACACAACTCCTACTCCATTCCCCTCACTGTTGGATGATCCGTCTACTAAAATTTCCCATCTATTTGGTTCTGATAATAGGTCTTTTGGATTCCCAAATTCTTCTTCAATATCCATCATTTCTTCTACTGCCTCATCTTCTTCCAAGGGAAATTCTGCCAAGAAATCTGCGACAACTTGTGACTTTTGCGATGATAACACTTCATACTTTATCTTGTAATGGTTTACTTGTGCATTCCACCTTTCTATTCTTCCTGATCTTTTTGTGTTCTTCATGACTGACTCAATTGGGACTTTGGTTACCACTTTCATCACATGCGCTTG
Organism: Papaver bracteatum; assembly: GCA_023529315.1. NCBI lineage: Eukaryota > Viridiplantae > Streptophyta > Magnoliopsida > Ranunculales > Papaveraceae > Papaver > Papaver bracteatum. The sequence continues at coordinate 1,091,208 of JAJJWX010002261.1, read as the reverse complement.
AAAGTATATTCGCAACTTAAATGATGCATAAACCAAGGCTAAGATTAACTTCTCCATTTTAGAATAATTTCTCTTTGCTGCGTTAAAAGTTTTACTGATGTAGTAAATGGGCCTTTCTACTCCTGCATCTGTTCGCAATAGAACTGCACTTAAAGCATATTGAGTTGTTGCGATGTATACCAATAATTCTTCATCTTTCTCTGGTTTCTGTAATATGGATGTATTCGCGAGATATTCTTTGATTCCTTGAAAAGCTTTTTCACATTCATCAGTCCACTTGAATTTTGCTCCCTTCTTAAGTATATTGAAGAAATTTTTGCACTTATCTGACATTCGCGAAATAAATCTTCCAAGTGAAGCCAAGAGTCCATTTAGCTTTTGCACTTCTTTTATCGTTGCAGGTGTTGGCATGTCACGAACTGCTTGTACTTTTTCTGGATCGACTTGTATTCCCTCCTTTGATACTATGTATCCCAAAAAAATTCCTGACGCAACTCCAATTATACATTTTTCAGGATTTAATTTGATGTTTAATTTTCTCATTTGTTCAAATATTTCCTTCAAATCTTGCACATGATCTATGGCCTCTTTACTTTTTATCAACATATCATCCACATACACCTCTAAGGTTTTATGTATCCACTTTGCGAACACCTTTTCGACCATTCGTTGATATGTAGCGCCCGCATTTCGCAAACCAAATGGCATCTTCACATAACAATATAAACCTCTTGGAGCAAAAAAGACAGTATGTTCTTGGTCTTCTTCTGCGAGCGATATTTGATTGTACCCTTTATATCCATCGAGTGAAGTGACTCTATCATGTCCTGCAGCTGATTCCACCATTTGTGGTATGTCTGGCAATGGAAAACTGTCTTTAGGATAGGCTTTGTTTAGATCAGTGAAATCTATACAAATTCTTATCCCTTTATTTTTTTTTGGAACAATGACCATATTCGCAATCCATTCTGGGTATTTTGCTTCTCTTATGATTCTTGCATCCAGCATCTTTTGTAATTCTTCTTCTATTTGTGCATGATAATTTTGCGAGATCTTTCTTATTCTTTGTTTGAATGGGCTTACGCTTTTATCTATGTTCAATCTGTGACACGCCACTGATGGATCAATTCCTGGTATTTCATCTACACTTCCTGCGAATATATCTTTGTATTCTCGTAAGAGATCAATAGTTCTTTTCTCTTCTTCTTCGTCCATCTTAGTTCCAATTCGCAAGATTAAAGGCTCTTCTTCAGTTCCAATATTTATTTCTTTGGTTGGTTCTGCTGCAACGTAACTAGGACTTTGCTCTCCCATAGGTGTTGGTTCTTTAATTACTTTCATTGGTTCTCCTTCTTTTTCTGGGATCTCACTTGGTATTCCTTTTCCCTCTCTTGCTCTTATTGTATACACTCTGAACTCCTCTTCCTTTTTTGCTTCTTTCGCAAGTTTTCTACGAAATTGTTTCTTTATTGCTCTCCCTCCACACTGTTTTACTTCAATCTGATAACAAAATTTTGCACTATCAAGATCTCCTTTTATTTCTTGTATTTCCGCTTGGTGTAGGAAACTTAATTGATTGATGTAATGTCGAAGCAACATCTTTAATCGCATGAATCCATGGTCTTCTCATAAGCATATTATATGGAGATTCCATATCTACCACACATAAAACTATGTGTGCTTCGATTTCTCCTAGCGGTACTCGTAACATTATTTCCCCTTTGGATTTTATTGTAGATTTTCCCAATCCATGGATAAGACATTCTGAATTTGTGATATTTTCATCTTTAATCCCCATCCCCTTAAGTGCATGATAGAATATAATATCAACAGAACTCCCTGTATCAATCAAAACTCGGTTTAATTTCCATTTTTCTATAGATTTTGTAGCTTTCTTTTCCTCTCGCATGATCGGAATTGTGACTACTAATGGTGAAGTGTGGTTCAAGTCTTCATTTGTAATTTCTTCTACTGAAAATGTGATTTTCTGTTTTTCCCATTCTTTCAAAGTTGTTATTTTCTCCACTTCCATGATCTTTCTCCATCTATAATCTCGTTTGTGTATCCTTCCCTTCATGTTGTTATGAAATTCATCAATCATTGTCTTTGTGATCATATTACATTCTTCTTTTTTGCAATCTTCATCTACTGACTCCATTTGATCTTCAAATTTCCAAAACTCCTTCAAATTTTTGTTATAACAATCTTCAAGTCTTTTCCCTGTTTCTAGCGCCAATTATGTAGTTGCAGGAAATCCTACAACTACACCCTCAGTAGAATTTGTAAAACTTTAAGATGTTCTTGATGAAAAATGACAATTTTGATTAATATTCTCAACTGATTACAAATAAATATGCTAATGGAGATTAGAACAGTTACAACTTTCTCTGTTCTCTCTCCTAAGACTTGTTCTAACACTCACTTAAAAATACCTCCTAAATTTTACATTTGAACTACTATTTATAGTGAAATCTGTACAATTGTATATATCTTGCGAAGTATCGTGATTTCTATTCGTAAGTTTATTCTATACTCGCGATCTCTTCACATTTTTCCCGTGTTTCTTATATCATCGCATTTTCTTGCGACACTTTCCTCTTGTCTTTGTTACTACATTCGTAACTCAATATCTTGCGATATTCTGTTCCTACACATGATTTTTTAATGTTAAAATAAAATTGATTGCAATACAAAAAATAATATATACACGAAAAAAAAAATGAAACCAATCAATTGACGACATTTTTTTCAATCTAAACCTCATACATGGCATTTATGATTAAAATTAGAATTGTGTCCAACAATCTACATAGGGTGGGCGGCAGTGATGGTGGAAGAGGTGGAGTCAAAAATTGACATTGAGGAGGCCTACTTTAAAAAAAGAAAGAAACATGTAAACTTTGGTGGACTAAACCATAAATATATATGGACAAAGTACTATTTATAAAATAAACTAAAAAATTCATGTAGTTATTAAAAATTTAAGGGGTTAGAGCCAGGTTAGTCAACGCTTGGCTATGCCAGTAGGTGGTGGTGGATAAAAAAAATGGATTCATATAGTTTTATGGTGGTAGCGGGTATTGGTGAACAAAAACATATTATGCTAATTTTGTAATGCCACAAAATATGTAACGTTATATTATATAAAGTATAAAACGTGGTTGATCATTCTAATGTTAAAATAAACTCGATAAACCACATGTCCTTTTAAAAAAATTGGTGCAATCAATTAAATTTCTATTATAAATGTCCCTTTAATAATGTAGTTGCAGGATTTACCACACTACACCCTTGTCAAGAATCTATGAAAACTAAGTCATAATTGTGGATGAACAACAACACTTTTATTAATTCACTTTCAGGAAGATTTACAAGAAATATCAAAACTCAGAAGTATAACTTTCTTTCTGGAGTTTCTCTCTCCTCAAAATTCTCATACTTATGATCTATATAAGTATGTTACTTATCAATGAAATTTTATCATATGATAGATGAATAATAATTTCATCATTCTATGCATTCCCATACTTGCCTCTATTATTCATCTGCAATAAGAGAAAATTGCATAAAGATTAAATATTAGTTGAAGTAAAAATGTATTATGCCTCAGTACTGTCATTAAATTATGCCTCAGTACTGGCCAAATCTCATAAATACTGCGAGAATTATCGCAATAATCTGTTGGTCTTATTATTCCTTCCTAGTTAAAGGTCTTATTTGGCCAACTTTTTCATTTCTCTGCGACAAAATCGCAGGACGTCTTTACATTTGCATGTATTGACCCATTGATCTTGTCTTATCAGTATCTTTTCAATATCTCTGCGACAATATGACAAGTCTAAATTCTCTCGCAAGAACAAAGCCTCGTGACATTGCCGTCTTGAGATGAAATCGCAGGACGTCTTTACACTTTCACGCAAAGACCCATTGATCTCATCTTAACATCTTTTCTTTAGGCTTTTTTCCTTTGTATAATTTTCATCACGCGATAATATGACAGGTCTAAATGATCTTGCGATCATAAATCCCCATGACATTGCCGTCTTAAGACACTTATCAGCTCCCTAATGGAGGGTGCCGCCCTTATCTTCCCCCTGGTTGCCCCTTCAAGGATGGCACATCGGCCATACAAGACTAGATCCCCCCATCTGGATTTGCCAACAACCAGTTATGTTCGCAGCCTCTTGTCCTTTATGCCTATAAGGCTTATAGTTACAAGACTGCACCCTAAGTGGGGTTTTCTTCAGGCCAAGTGCATTGTAGCCAAGACTTACCAAGGATGGCAAGAGAGTTTCGTACGCTCCGGGCACCCTTGGCTCAACCGTGTACCTCAACGCCTTGGTCATACTCTTCACTTCTTGGAAGAGATTCTCGGTCGCCCAACCAGGGTATAACCTTATATAGCTAGAAATCCAAGATCTCTCTCCCGGATAGGTTTTCTTTAACCCCAACATCTGCATGACTCAGGTTCCAACAGCGGTATAACCTTATCGCTGAGTTATATCAAGAGATACCCCCTCATATGACGCGCTTAGGTCTTATATTTGCCTCTTACGAAATTTTATTCGCGAACTAGGGTGCACGCTATAAAGGTTCGTCTCATTCTTTTAATCTCTGCGAAACTTTATTCGCTATTCTTGCGAGTTTTGTGACTCTGATAGAATTTCATAACTTTGAAAATCTTGCGATTCTTTCAAGTAGAATATTCTTGTTCAATTACATATTTTTTCAAACAAATCATTCATAGAGTTTTCTGGAATTCATCATTTTACCTCTCTACTTACTATTTTCTGATTCTGCTTTTCTGCTATGTTTTACCGTTATTTCCTTTTCTGCGAGACGCTCTCCATCAGATGTTACATCCTCTTTCCGTTCTATCGCATCAATCATTAACCTTTCACATCTCTGTTGTTGTTTGATTTTGTACTTCCAATTGCTATTCTTTTCAGCTCTTTCTTCGCAAGATTTTATGTCGATTTCATAACATTTCTTGCTTTCTCCCCAATCTCCCTTAATAATTCCAACACCTTTAGGATGAGGAAATTTGATACATTGGTGATAAGTGGAGGCAACACCCAATATCCCATGTAACCAAGGTCATCCTATCAAGGCATTGTAAGGTGATTCGATGTCCACGACGCAGAATAAGATTTTTGAAGATATTCCTTGTAACGGTATCTGCATTTCAATTTCCCCCTTTGGTTTGTTAGCTGTGCCATTAAAACCATAGATTTTGTATGTTGATGGAACTAGATCTTCGTCTTTCCCGCCCATGGTATTATAGGTATGATAAAATAATATATCAACTGAGCTCCCTGTATCTATTAGAACTCTATTGATAGCCCAAGAATCTTCATTTTTAATATCATCTTCTTTATCGTCTTTTTCTACTTGCTTGGGATTTATCTCTAACCTTACTACCAATGGGTTATCATGCTGCTCACCAGGCTTTGGTACTTCTTGTGCAGTGAAAGATATAGTATGTTTCTGCCACTCCTCTAATGGAGAGGCTCTCGCGATATTCAATATCTCTTTTCCATTGGTGTCTCTCGCGAAGACCTTGCTCAGAATATTGTCATGGAAATCCTCTATAGTTCTGTGTGAATGCACTATAGAATTACAAAATAAATTCTTTGCTTTAGCCCCAACTTCTATTACGAATGTTTCTGCTCCTTTTACATCATTCACTCTGCGAGTTTCTGGTGCTGGCGGTAATTGCTGAGATTGTGGATGTCCTACTAGAAAATGATTTAACTTTCCATGATCAATCATCCTCAAGATTATTCTCTTAAAATTCCTACAATCGTTTACTGAGTGTCCATGAAAATGATGATAAGGACAGAATTCTTGACTTCGATTGTTTGGATGGGGTTCTTTTCCCATGTTCCACGGAGAGGGTATATTTTCCATTAAAATGATAGCTTCCCAAATCTTTTCTATGCTGGTATTGAGAGCTGGCATCTTAATTTCTTCCCATATTATCCTCTGATTACTTTGTCCTCTAAAATTATTCTGCCTTTGTCCACCATAAGTTTCTTGAGGTTGATCGAGTCTTTGAATCATATTATTTACACCGCGATTATAATAATTCTTCTCCCTTTCATATTCTTCCTGATCTCGACTGCCCATCGCTACTAATTTTTATTGGTTATCAATGATTACTTTCTCTTGTTGTGATTGCGAGGTGCTCGCTACATTATTTATCATTTTTGGAAGTAAACTTCCACTTGCCGCCAGCGAACTGGTGTTCACGATTGGGTATGATTCCATTTCATTTTGTTTCTCCTCCATAGCAATGTATTCTTCCTGTAGTTCTCGCAATTCTGTCATGGTGATTGTATTTTTGATTCTGAAAATCTGAATGTACAGTAAATTAGTCGCGAACATTTCATTAATGAAGGATAGGATCAGATATCTTTCATCCACTCTTCCAGCCATTTTGCTGCACATTGATTTCCATATTATATTTAAGTGCTTCAGACTCTCGCCAACTCTCTGTTTTATCCCAAACACATCTTCAATACCCGGCCGCGATGAATTGTTGCCGATGTACGCTCCTAAGAATGTAGCTTGTAAATGATCAAAAGAAGTTATAGTATTTTTTGGTAATCCCTCAAACCATTTCAACGCCTCGCCAGTTAAGCTAGATGCAAAATACTTGCATAACACATCATCATGATTCTCCCACTGTAGCATACATCTAACATAAGCTTTAACGTGTTGAACAGCACAAGTAGTCCCATCAAAAATGTTGGTTAATGCTGGTAAATTGCATTTTGGAGGTATTCCTCTTAACTGTACTTCTTGAGTAAATGGAGTCCTCGCATCTTCTTCAATATCTTCATCAATTTTCCTTCTTCCTCCTTATCTTCTATTGCTTATCATTCCTGGCATTTCAGCTAATTCTCTCAAAATTTTCTCATTCTCAGCTGAGTTTTGTTCCATTGGCCTTTTTAATGCAGCTTCCCTTCTTCTGCGTTCTTGTCTTTCTTGTCCTGCGAGATTTTGCGTATCTCCTTCTTCTTCATCATCATCCTGTCTTTCTCTGCAATTTTCTCTTTCACCATCCTCTTGAAATCACAGTTGCCTATCTTCTTCTCTGCGAATTTCTTCATTTCTCTTCGCTGTCTATATATTCTCCTTTGTATCCTATCATACTCCTCTTGAATATTATAATTATGGCGATTTTGTGTACGTCTTCTTTCTCGATTTTCATGGTTATTTTGTCGTACGGCCTCTCGAAATTCTCGCTCTTCTACTTCTGCTCTTAATATTTCTCTCTCGCAATCCAGGCACGCTTGTTCAGCATAGTATCTTTCAATTTATTCTTCAATTATTCTTTGATTCCTTTGATTCTCTCGCCCATGCAATATCCTCCTACCTTCCTCTGGATTGTCTTCTTCAATTTGGTTGTTTCTTCCCTCTTGATTTCTATTGTCATGCAGATTATAACGAACGCCAATTATCTCTTCTTCTCTATGACGTTGTTCTCCATTTAAATTTTGCACTTCTTCTATAACATTTCTCATTGGGGAATTTCGCCTTGGCTCTTCCCTGAATGATCTTGAATTTGATCTTACAGTACTTCTTGACCTCCTTCTTTGTAACCTCAAATTCTCCATTCTTAGCTCATGATTTTGTCTTGTTAGATTCGCAAGTTCCTCCGCCTCTAATCTCCTTTCTACATGTGTTATTTGCCTCATATCATCTACTGTCCCATTTTCACGTCCCACATGAACTAATTCTCCAGACATTCTTTGATTTCCTTCTCCTTCTTCTCCATTTCTTAATTGTCGATTTTCTGCTTCTTCCATTGAATCCGACCTCCAACTGTGCACGCTTACTCTATCATAATCCACATCCCTATCTTGCATTTGTTCTTGCTGATTCGGCTGTTGAATTGAATTTTATGCTTCATTTCTTGTTCTATTTCTTCCTGATCTTATTCTTAAAGATTCTTCTAATTCACCTGTTCCTTCACCTGCAAGTCTTTTACTCCTCCTCACAGTTGTTGGTGGTTCTGATGTGTTTCTTCTTCTTCTAACCATTTCTTCAATTCTAACAATTTCTTCCAATTTTCAAGTTGTAATTATAGATTTCTTAACTTGATTCTCCCTGTTTTGGGCGCCAAAATGTAGTTGCAGGATTTCCCACACTACACCCTTGTCAAGAATCTATGAAAACTAAGTCATAATTGTGGATGAACAACAACACTTTTATTAATTCACTTTCAGGAAGATTTACAAGAAATATCAAAACTCAGAAGTACAACTTTCTTTTTGGAGTTTCTCTCTCCTCAAAATTCTCTCAGCTCTCAAAAGTACATCATCCTCTTCTGGATTTAATCGAACCCTTTATATAGGAAAATACATAGTGGAAGACAGCTAAGATTTCCCCTTAATTCGGATCTACTCTGCGATCTTATCGCCATAACTTTAGTCTTCACCATCGCCAACTTTATAACCATCGTGAAGCAGACTTATTCTTCATATATCTTTAATCGTTAACCGTTTTATCACTCTTTTGTGACACTCGCCAAATGTTGTTGAAGAATCTTGCGACGTTCTCGTCAAAGTGTTGTTAATACTTGTAGAAATGTTTGGGTTTCTCGTAGAAGTGTCGTTTCCATCGCGATAATATCGTTGTGGCGATATTCTGGTCCTACAAATAATCGAACATAAATACATAATTTTATTAATAAATAATTGTACTAAAAGCTATATTAATTCTAATGGTGGTAGTGGAAGTAGGGTTAGTATAAACGGTGGCTGGTGTTTGTGAATGGTGGAGGCGGTAACATTACTATTAGTGGAAGAAATAGTGAAAGTGGATGGTTTTTATGGTGGTGGGTGTTGGTAATAGTAGTGGATAATAATAGTTTTTGCTTTTTAGTAAGTTTTAATGACAGAGTAAAAAAAATCTTCACAAAACATGCAACATTGTATTGTGAAAGATGTAATTGGTTGTTTTTAGCACCATTGATAAGGACAAAAATCAAATATTTCGAGGATGATACCGGAACGTATAAGACAATATGATCATGACTGTTGGATCACCGAAACGGTATCCGTATTATATAAAGGCAATTGGTGTGCCCACGTAAGAGAACATTATCGCTCTCTCAAGTACTATTACATATTTTTTTTCCTGAAAGACCATCAATGTCGAGTTGTTTCGCGACAACTACCTACAAAGACAACAACTGTTTGAAAATATTTGCTTGTTCATCAAAATCATCATAAAAAACTCTAAATCATAAATCTAAATTTCTCCTCCGATGTTTATAGAATATTTTTTATATTTTACATTCTCAAATCATGCGACCTCTTGATTACAAATCAACAATATCAAATTACGGATCAATATATGTAGGTTTTATTCACTGGGTTAGAAGGTAGAGTAGATACAGATGGGTAGATCACACAAAGCAGAACATGACTGAGAATACTTCAATAATTTGGTCAATAAATAAGGTCAAAATTTTAAGATTAACTTTCTATATGACTAATTAGATCGGCTTCGATAGGAGCCGACTAAAATATGGATTAATAATAATTTCCACGTAAGACAATTTCAAAACATAGTTTGGCTAACTCTGCCTATGTAAAGAGTGGTCAAAATTTGTCCTTCCTCAATTGTTATGTTATGTGAGAAGAAAGTGATATCTAAGATTGAGGTACAATTTAAATCCATTAGATTCATACCATTTACAACTGGACGCCTTGAAAAAAATTGACGTGTTCTTATTATTATTACAGATAAGTGATACATTGAACACACTTGCGCAAATAGCTCACTTCGCAAATGATCGGTGTTGCACGTGCTTTCTAGAATGCAACGATGAATTTGAGGAAACAAGGCACCAGAAGCAGTGTCCGGAGTATTTTGGATATAATAACTTAGACCCGATGAAATACTTATGTTCTTTTTTTTTTTTTAGTTTTTCCACAATCTATTTATTTAAGAAAAATGAACATTGCAAATACATAACATCAACAAAAATTAGACAGATTGTGTTTGATAATAATGGCTACCGATGGTCCGAAAACGGCAAAAGAAAGGAATTGTTGTAGAAGAATTGTTGCGATATGGATTACTTGACACGAATGAAAGAGGTATAACTATTTTGATTCTGAAATCACATAAAGTTCACAGTAGAAGATGACATCAAGTTTAAAGTTAGTAACAAACATAATATGGCTAACTAAAATATTAAAAACAAACAGGATATATAAACTTAGAAAGCCGTGGGACTTGAATAGACTAATTTTGAAAACTACAATCTTAGAAAGCAACGATCCACAATACCATAAAATTTTTTTATAAATATTCAATGTAGAAGATGTCAACTTTTGGTAAAGGATCTATTGACAACCTATAAATTTGAAATAGGATCAGGGAGTACAATATGTGTTCAAGGTTCTTTATGAGGTAATGTGTCGCCAGATTGTATTCCAAGTGAAGGTAGGAACATATGGAAGTGAAAAAATGTCCAAGACTTTTGAAGTTACCAGATCCTTCACTAAGACGAACTGTTGGGCACAATACTTTGTTGAAGATTTAATGGCAAAGGTTTGCATATATACAATCCCTTCGAAAAGGTAATTGGTACACGTTTTAAACATTGTCATCTGATGGGTATTGAAAAATTATAGGAAAATCATGTCACATTGGAGAGTTTGTATCATCTGTTCGATGCAAAAAAATATTATTCTCTGCCTATTTGGAGGATCGACAACATGACCATGATAAATGAGTCAGCTGGAGCGAAATAGGAGAATGGGGAGACTTTTATGGACGATATTGATTGGTTGATTTCACTGAGATGAGCGTTGCCGATGACATATTTCCAAAAAATATTTGAACTTCCATCTTCATGTAGAGCATTATCTCATTAGCAATGAACCTAAATAAAAAATTATCTGGAAGTTAAGATTATATTTCTTTCGTTTGAGCAAATATCCGGCGGTAAAATATTAAAGGAAAAAAAAACAAGAATAAAAGAAAGAAAAATCCCGACTATTTTTATGACAAACCCATATTAAATCATAAGGAGTTGATAAGTATTCGGGACAAAAATTATACGATATATTAAAAATGAACCAATATCATGGCACATGCCGTTACGGCACGGGTTAAGGACTAGTACTAGCATATACTGACGATACGACCCTAAAAGAGTTCCGCCGGATTAATCCCCAAAGGTGCTTAATAAAATGTCAAAATGAGATGTTACGAGCTCTATTCAAACTAGTTGACTTCTCGAGACATGAAAACCGTTTGGTATATGATAAATGGACAAAGATGGATTGTGGGTTTCAAGCTGTAGCACTACTACACAAGAACAAATATTTTTCACATATAGCTAGCTCCCTTAGTAAAGGTTGCAGCATAAAAAAGTAAACTAGCGTGAATCAAACTGTTTTGAATTGAATTATGGGAATATTATCTATATACCCTTACTACGAGACCCATTGCAAATATACTTGATGAGTGCCAAATATTGCATATTCATACACCTTTTCATTGGCACTTAACTCATCTTTCGCGCTTCAAAGTCATATATTATCCCAAATTCTGCATTTTTACCATTTTCAAGAATAAATATTTGTATTAATTAATTTTGTGTTTTTAAGTACTAAATAAAGCTTGGAAGAATTGAGAAGACAAAAGAGAAGAAAGTTGGAAGCGTTGCAACCCGCTCACGCATCAGTGGCAACCTGTTTACAAATTCATGGGATTAAACAACCCATGATCCAAAACCCAAGACCCAAAACATCCACCTCACCCCCATTGGATTCTTTCCAAACATCCACCTCACCCCCATTGTATTCCATTTCATCCATCAATTAAAGAAAACATCCCCATTCTCTCACTCAATCACTCCCAATTTGTTTCCCACAACCAAATATATTCCATTCAATCCATCAATTAAGAAAACATGTTTTGTTGAGTGGATGCTTTCCAAATTTCGAATCCAAGTGCTTGAGGGAATTTTGTGTATAAATAGAGAGGGTTGTTGTGTTGAAAAACGATCCAAGAATAGCTTGTTCATGTTAGTTTATCAAATTTCAATTTTGTTGTAATGTTCTTCATGTTCTAATTTCATTTACTAGGGTTTAGATGAAGCCCTAATCTCATTGGTATGTATTCATATCTTGTATCTTGTTCTTGAAAGTTTAGAATTGTTTAAAGATATAATTTAATCCAAGTTTTTCAACATCTTGCTCTCACAATGTATGCCATGTATCCATTGTAGTTATAATATCTCTATGTTGATTATGCTACAACTCATGCTTAACCAAATATTGATCTTTAGATTAGTTGTGCTTAATTAGACAATTAATGCTTTGGAGAAATACTTTAGTTGTGATTAAATTATCCATTGGAGAAACACCTTAGTTATACTAAGGTAGACTTGAATCTACTATAAGGACAAGAATAATATTACAAGTTGAATGCATATCATAGGTTATTGGTGGATTTGAATACCCTAGTATCCATATTATCATTGTTTACATATCTTGTTATTTGCATCTTTTACTTTTATTATTTCAGTCACTTGAAAATCATATCGTCGTATCGACAAAATCAAACCCCTTTTGGTTACTCTCTGAATCGGATTTAGAATCAACTTCTACACTCTCCAAGTCTTTGTGGTTCGACCGTGCTTTGCCCCGTGTTGCTTGTCGACACTGTGCACTTGCAGTATACACAATAGTAGGTATCTTTCCGAGCCTACCAAGTTTTTGGCGCCGTTGCCGGGGACTCGGTAGTGGTGTAGTTCATTTTTCATCTCCTGTCACTATTCATTTTTCATCTCCTGGAACTGTTCACATATCACTGCAGCGCAACTATTCACAGTCAATTTTACACTTATTTTTTTTTTTTTTTTTTTTTAAATTTTTTGCTTTTGCTTTAAAACTTCGAAACCCTAACTACCTCTTTTGAGCTCAACAGGTGCCGAAGTAGCTGTTGTAAAGGCGAAGGAAAGGAAGCGAAAGAAGTTTTTATTTTAAATTAAAAAAAAGAGTTTATTTTATTGTATTAGGATTCCTCTACTCTTGTAATTTTCTTTTTCTTTTGCACTTTATTTTGGACTTTGGACTTGGACATTCTATTTTTATTTTTATTTTTAAACCCTACGGAAGGGTATTATTAAATATCAACTGTTTGCGAGAAGAAGGACGGTGATTACAATATCACCTCGGCCCCTCGGGTTCGTTCATGACATAGGAGTCGTGGCCCGAGTCGACAACAACGGTTCATCCCCGTCTGGAACGGGAGGTAAGTTTGTCGAAACACTCGTGAATCCCTTGTTAGCGAGTTCTTGTATTCCTTCGTTTGCATATATGTTGAGGAATTGAATACGGCTGCTTTATTTTCCTAGTAAAGGGCAAGGACTGGCCATACAAGATAAGGGTTCGGATTTCATCACCGTTCTCTTCTTGCCCGCCTTAGGAAAACAATACCTAACGTGAACCTAAGCATTAAAATTTGAAATAAAACGAGACATATAAGGTAACGAGCTTAGTAGAAGAGTCGTTCGAAAAATATTGGTTACTCTCTAAGCATACTTCGAAGTTCATGACGGTTTCTGTAAATTGAATGCGTGACTGCGCCGCCTTGGAATGCGGTGAGGCCTTGGGTATCAAAGCTCCTGCAGCTTCCCTCGCCTCTATTCAATTTACTTAAACTCGGATTGATTCCAGAGGGGTTTGATCATATTGTAACGAATTCCCTTTCGAAGGATTAGAAGCTGGTCTAGAAAACAATCTAAGTGGAGCCATCATGCTTTTTGTTTGCTAGAAATCAGTAGGTTTACTGTGGTGGAGTCATCCTTGTTTTTGATTGCATAGAACTTTCCTTCTAGGTGAATGGTTAACATGCTTGATGTGCTAGCTAGGCTATGATTGTGTCTTTTAGAGACCATACACGCCGACTAGTTAGAATCAGTCAAGAAGAGTTAATTGAAATACATAGTTCTGAGGCAGATAGTCCAAACCCATCCGAAACAATGGGAGAACCAGTAAACCCAGTCCGTAGTCTAAAGGACTACATGTACCCAACGAGGACAACCCAGTCCTCGTGCATTGTCTTACCAGCTATTGATGGACAATTTGAGCTAAAGGAAAGTATCCTCAATATGTTGCCTAAATTTAAAGGGGTTGAAGCTGAAAATCCCTACCACCATGTGAGAGAGTTCGAGGAAATTTGTGGGACTCTTCGGATCAACCAAATGACGGATGAGCACCTCAAAATGAAACTTTTTCCTTTTTCTTTGATAGACAAAGCCAAGACTTGGCTGTGTGCTCAACAGCCACAGTCATTTCATACATGGGATGCTCTTACGAAAGAGTTCTTCAAAAAGTTCTTCCCAAACCATAAGACTACGACAATTCGTCAAAGTCTGAATAGTTTTGTGCAATTAGAGGAGGAAACTTTGGCAAAATATTTGGAGAGATTCAATGAATTAGTGCTCCAATGTCCTCACCATGGTTTTGAAAAATGGAGACTTGTGAAAATTTTTTATGAAGGCTTAGATGTCAAGAACCGAACTACAGTTGAGACCATGTACAATGGTCAATTTATTGAAAAAAGTGCTGATGATTCTTGGGATTTCTTAATCGAAGTCGCTGAAAAGACTCAGCAGTGGGAATCTCCCCGTGAACCAAATAGGATTACCCTTGCATCCAATGTTCATAGAATTGACTCTGACTTCGAAGGAAGTGCAAAGATGGCATCCTTGGCCAGGAGAATAGAAAAGCTAGAACTAGAAAAGAATGGAAAAACTAATATCCCTACTCTCCGTAGTCAAATTGAAATGGCCACTTGTGCCGCATGCCATAGTTCAGACCATCTAGTGGACACTTGTCCAGACCTCCATGCATTTCAAGAGTCTAAAACTGAGCAAGCCAATGTTTTGTACCAAAGGCAAGAGAACAACCCATATTCTCAGACCTACAACCCAGGGTGGAGAAATCACCCTAACCTTTCATGGTCTAAAGGGCCCGTCCAAGGTGGAACATCAAATAATAACCAAGGATACCCTTATCCTATAAACCCCCAAGTGCAACCACATGTGCATTACCCTGTAGATAAAAAGCCTAGCTTCGAAGAAAGTTTCGGTTTGTTGACCCAAAATTTGGTACAACTCCAAAAGACCACAGACCAACGTTTTACAAGTCTAGAACTTAAAATGGGTCAAATTTGTGAAGCATTGAATGAAAGAGACAAAGGAAAACTCCCTAGTCAGCCCCAACAAAATCCAAAAAATGTATATCAGGCAGAAAATTCAACTCGAAATGAGGCCTCACATAATCAAGTAAATGTTGTCACCACTCTTCGTAGTGGTAAAGTTGTTGAAAACAATGTAGGTGTACCACAGTCGAGTGAGTCTACATCAGACTCACCAGTACATAAAATCCCACAAAAAACACCTATTGTTGAAGACAAATCTGAGCAACATAAGAATTCCCATAATTCTAATGTCTCTGCACCATCTCATGTACCTGTTGCTCCATTCCCACAAAGATTGGTGCAGCAAAAAGAGAGTATACAAAAGATAACGAGATTTTGGAAATGTTCAAACGAGTTAACATCAACATCCCATTTCTTGATGCAATCAAGCAAGTCCCTGCTTATGCTAAATTCCTTAAGGATCTGTGCACACAAAAGCGAAAGCTTCATGTGCATAAGCGTGCTTTTCTCACTGATCAAGTGAGTGCAATCATTCAAAGCAACACACCTCCTAAGTTTAAAGACCCAGGTAGTCCAACTATCACATGCAAAATAGGTGACCAAATGGTTAAGAAGGCATTGCTAGACTTAGGGGCAAGTGTGAATTTACTACCATATTCAGTATATGTGCAGTTAGGTCTTGGAGAGTTGAAGGCAACACCTATAACTCTGCAATTGGCGGACAGATCCGTCAAAGTGCCACGTGGTGTGGTAGAAGATGTTTTGATTAAGGTTGATAAGTTTTATTTTCCGTGGACTTCATCGTCTTAGATACTCAACTCATGCAAAACCCTGACAGTCACATTCCTGTCATTTTGGGACGTCCCTTCTTAGCAACGTCCAATGCAATCATTAACTGCCGTAATGGAGTGTTGAAGTTGTCATTTGGTAATATGACTGTGGAGTTGAATGTTTTCAATACAACAACATTTAGATCTTGATGATGATAATGATGTGCATGAAATCAACATGATTGAAAGTTTGATTCAGGATTCGTTGTCTAGTAGCATGTCTGTTGACCCTTTGGATGCTTGTTTGAATAATTTTGACTTGGATTTGTTTGATGATGAATACATAAGTGAAGTGAATACTTTGATTGAATCCACACCACTTATGGACATGACTAAGTGGAAAGATAGAGTGAAACCACTTACACTCTTGGAATCCAAGTCTGTTCCCTCTCTTGTTGAGCCACCAAAGCTCGAACTGAAACCATTGTCTGATACTCTTAAATATGCATTTTTGGGACCTTCTAATACTTTGCCTGTAATCATTTCATCTGCCTTAGATAGAGAACAGGAAAGTAAACTTTTAGAAGTACTTAAGGAGCATAAAGAAGCCTTAGGATGGACCATCTCGGACCTTAAAGGAATAAGTCCCACTGATTGCATGCATCATATAAACCTTGAGGACAATGCTAAACCATCTAGGGAGATGCAAAGGCGACTCAATCCCAACATGAAAGAGGCTGTTAAGAGTGAAATTATAAAAATTCTTGATGCGGGTATCATATACCCAATCTCAGATAGCAAATGGGTTAGCCCCATTCAGGTTGTACCGAAAAAGTCAGGAGTTACTGTAGTTCAAAACGATAAAGATGAGTTAATCACTACTCAAGTAACCACAGGGTGGCGAGTTTGCATTGATTATAGGAAGTTGAATGCATTTACAAAGAAAGATCACTTCCCTCTTCCATTCATAGATCAAATGCTTGAACGATTGTCTGGGCGTAGATTCTATTGTTTCTTGGATGGTTTTTCTGGTTACAACCAGATTCATATTTCACCCGAAGATCAGGAAAAGACTACATTTACATGTCCATTTGGAACATTTGCTTATTGACGTATGTCCTTTGGGTTGTGCAACGCACCAGCTACATTTCAGCGTTGTATGATGAGCATTTTTTCTGATATGATAGATAACTTCCTTGAGATCTTTATGGATGATTTCTCTGTGTTTGGATCATCTTTTGATGAATGTTTGAACCATCTCACTCGCGTGCTGATTAGATGTAAGGAAAAAGATTTGGTGTTGAATTGGGAGAAATGTCATTTTATGGTGAACTCGGGCATAGTTCTAGGACACATCATCTCTGAAAAAGGCATTGAAGTAGACAAAGCCAAAGTCGACCTCATTCAAAACTTGCCGCAACCTCGCTCTGTGAGGGAGGTTAGATCATTTTTAGGCCATGCTGGTTTCTACCGTAGATTCATTAAAGATTTCAGTAAGATCTCAAGACCACTGTGTAATCTACTCAGTAAAGATGTTTCCTTTGTGTTTGATAATGCTTGTGTGCATGCTTGGGAAGAGCTCAAAACTCTTCTAACTTCAGCACCTATAGTCCGACCTCCTGATTGGAAATTACCTTTTGAAATCATGTGTGACGCATCTGATTTTGCTGTTGGAGATGTCTTAGGTCAGCGAGTTGACAAACACCCCTATGTGATCTACTATGCTAGTAAGACACTGCATGAGGCCCAAATGAATTATTCAACAACCGAAAAAGAGTTGCTAGTTGTTGTGTTTGCATTAGATAAGTTTAGATCTTATTTGATAGGATCTAAAATCATCATTTATACTGACCATGCCGCATTAAGATATCTTTTATCTAAAAAAGATGCTAAGGCTCGTCTAATTCGATGGATACTCTTGTTACAAGAGTTCCACCTCGAAATTCGAGATAAAAAAGGGTCAGAGAATGTTGTTGCTGATCACTTATCTAGGTTGAATGTCGAATCTGCTGATGAATCAGAGATTATTAGGGAATCCTTCCCTGATGAACAACTGATGATGGTTTCTGAAATGCCATGGTTTGCCGACATCGTGAACTACCTTGCTCAAATGCCATGGTTTGCCGACATCGTGAACTAACTTTACAAATACTCCTAAGCATAATACATTACTAAAATACCCTCTTTTGTGTAATGAAAAAAAGAAAAAATCTACTGTTCGTCATCACCACTGTCCACCACCGCCACCAACCGACCACCACCGCTGACCACCGCCACCAACCACCACCTCCAACCACCACAACCATTGTCCACCGCCGCCGCCGCCAACCACCACCACTGTCCACCAACACCGTCACCACCCACCGCCGCCGCCAACAACCACCGACGTCAACCACCATCACCGCCGTCAACCACTGCCACCGACGACCACCACTACCATGTGGAGTCAACTTGCTGAAGTTGTGTCCATATCGGAGACAACTAGCTCAAGTTGTCTCCAATAAATAATGTCCATATCGGAGGCAACTAGTTCAAGTTGTCTCCAAAAGTGGAGGCAACTAGTTCAAGTTGTCTCCAAAAAATAGTGTACAGGAATAAGTTGCAAAACAAAATGGAGGAAACTAGCTCAAGTTGTCTCCGAATCTGAGGAAACTAGCTCAAGTTGTCCTCAAAAGTGAAGGCAACTAGCACAAAGTTGTGTTCAAAAGTGAAATCAACTAGCCCAAGTTGTCTCCAAATATGGAGGCAACTAGCACAAGTTGTTTTCATATATGGAGGAAACTATCACAAGTTGTCTCCAAAAAATAAAAATTGTACACAAATGAGTGAACCTAGTGTGAGCCGAAAACACATCTTCTGACATATAGTCAGTTGTGCTACCATTACACCACAGATTCATGCATAACACAAGGTAACATGCATGAAAATCTACCTGGTTTGGCGAAAACAAACGCACATATACCAGCTGAGCATCCATCAGTGAGGTCAAATTGACAACCGTATGCAAACCCAACTCTATTGTCCAAGCTTCAGCTGCAACATCAAACTCATCTGCACTTCACTTCAACTCCCATTCCAATCCACCCTTTTGCTGCAATTCTATAGCTTCGTAACCAACCCATTGAATCACCAACAAAACTAGCTCTCAGCAACCTTCATCATTTACTGAATTGCAACTACTCAATCTCTTGGATATCTCTTTGCTGCAAAAAATCATATCAAAATCACATTCAATAGACAGATAAATGGTAACATTGACCAAACACGTCGATAAATTGCTAACTATTTTCTTAAAAAATGGAGCCAACTAGTTCAAGTTTCTTTCGAATCTGGAATCAACTAGCTCAAGTTGCTCCCAAATCCAGAAGCAACTAGCTCAAGTTGTCTCCAAAAGGGGAAAGCAACTTTCCCAAGTTATCCCCAAAATCTAGAGTCCAAATGCAGTCATCGCATCTGTCATATTGCAGACAATTTTTTTCAAGCTATATGAAATTCACGGGAAGTTGTTTGGTTGGTAGATGCACCATATACCTGATTTATAATAGTTTGTGACGTTAACTTCAAAATTCATGGCAAAAGAATCATTAATCCTCCAAAAAGCATATAATGGAGAAATTGTGTCTAATAAAAAGTACCGAGCACAACACCAACTAGCAGATAGATACTCCACCTTTACGATTGCAAGCTGCAGATGAAACATAATGTCACCACTCAGGAGTATCTTTAGCTCCCATAATAGTTTGCATACCTACCGTACCTAAACAAGATTGCAATATGAGCATCATCCATCACCTGTATACACAAAAAGGTTCCTTTACTGAGCACACGGTCATATTCGAATGCCATAATTTCCAATTTGATTTCTTTAGCCAAATCCTGCCATGCTTCCACTTCTAAATTTGCATCAGCCATCACATGTATAAACAAAAAGGTTCCTAGACTGAGCATACGGTCATATTCGAATCCTATAATTTCCAAACGAAAGCATTGAGAAGATCAGGGAAGGGAAATCATAAACTAGAAACTGATGGCATTGACTAAAGATGACATTTGTCCTTTGGGTCTACGATACACTTTCAAAGTGAATAACGCTTTGTCACCTAATGAACGAAGAATAAATATGAACCGAAAACTATCCAATGAAACTTAATAATGCATAAGTAGAAATCCAAGAAATGATGGCATATATATAAGATGAAACCTACTAGTACAATAAACGTTCAGGAATTCCAAGTCGATAGTAATTCAAAATGTACGACATGTTGATGCACCGATAACAAAAGAAGGATCCCTATGCAGTTGATTTCTAACATATTTGCAAGTTCTTATATAAGAACAGGGCATCAACTGGCATAAAAACTCAATGCTTCAATATGACTAGCAAATAAACTCACCAAATTCAAGTAGAATTCTGCAACTGATGTTACATTTTCTATAAAAGCATCAACTAAAGTTGAGCTCTTCTAACTGAATGGTACCCAATTGAAGTGATCTCTCTGTGCAAATGCAAACAAATGGAGACATAATCTTTCTGAATTAGTCGAGCAACAAATATATCTTTGATCTTCATAATCTGAACAACAAGGAAAAGATATCTTCTCAACACTGGTTTCAAATAAACAAGTGAATAAGTGCATCACTTCATAGCCACTTTAAAAAAAAACACAAGGACCCATGTTTCTCTAATTTACTTTCCGTGTTTCACTAATTCAATAAACTAAGCTCAAATTCAAACTAAAGCATCTCATTGCAATCTACAAAAATCAATCATTACAAACGATCCCCATATACCTTTTGTTCTAATAGATTTCCTTTAAACAATATAAAAAGACCCCAGGCTAGTATGCGCAACTAACATTTCTATGCTAATACATCCTAAAATTTATTCAATTTAATTGCAATATGCAAAATGAACCCAAATTCCATCCAGTCAGTTATTACTAAACGGAAACTTCACTTTGAATCCTCATAAAAGAATCAACTAGAGTTGACATGATGGACTCTGTTATAACCATTACCACCACCAATATCACATGTAACATATCATTGAACATAATTATTACCTAATAAAATCAATAACAACCAAAATCGTTATAAAAAAACCAACCATTTCAAACAAAATTTAAAAAAAGATCAACTAAAATCGTTATTACAACAACAAAGAATAACATTTACCACGCACCATTGCTGCAACTTCCACCACCACAGGTGCAACAACACCAACACCACCAATCCACGACCAAAACACCAACACACCACCGTTATTGACCCTATGAATTCAAGCATAAAGTTCTTCAAAACCTAAAATTAGTTTTCAGAAATTTCAAAATGTAAACCTAAAAATAAAGTTAAATCTTACCAGTTTCAGAATCAACAAAGGTCGAGCTCAAATCATTGAATCTGAATCTTCAACTCTAAATCCATAGGAAATCTGAATCTCAATTTGAAATTATCAAAATTGAAAACCAAAAATCAAATCGATAAATCTGGTTTCAAAAATTAGTTGAAATCTATTTTATAAATTAGTTGAAAATCAGTAGAAATCTAATCGCAATGGATCTACTGATAGTAGTGGAAGAGGTGGTGATACTGGTTGTGGTGGAGGCGAACGAGATAGTGGTGGGAGCGATGGAGACGGTGGGATCGATTTTTGTCGAGTGTTTTGATAGAAATGAAGAAGAAGAAGTTCGATAGAAACAAAGAATATATGACCCAAAGGCGTGATGAAGGTGGTGGTTCTGGTTGTAGTGGAGGCGGTCACGATGGTGGTGGAGATGGAGCGATGGAGATGGTGGTGTGGGAGTGACGGAGGCGATGCAGAATTTTCTTCTGGATTTGTTAAAGAAGAAGGAAATGAAATGGAAAGGTTAAAAAAGGAATTATGGAAATTCTGTTTTTAATAAAAATTTCATTTATGCCATTAGGGGTATTTGTAAAGACCTATAAGGGTATTTGTGCAAGTCCCATGGATAATAGAGGCATAAATAGCATTCCCACTTGAATTATTGATCAATGTTAATGTGTTGCGTAAGTCTCAAAATGGGTTATGGGTGATCAAGACTAAGAGCATGGGTCATCGGTGTGCTTGCATGATTATCGATTCAGGATCTTTATTGCAGAATTGTTTTATACAGTTTGTCAGTGACATTTTAAAAAAAAATAGGTATGCCAAACACCTTTTTGAGATAATTAAAATTTTGAAGAAAAAAAAAAACAAAGATTTTTTTTTGGAAAAGGCTATATTTCCAAAATAATAGAAAATAATTTTTGAAAGTTGTTTTTTCTAAATGGTACCAAACACGGCCTAAGTATTTGAGCATCTTCCAAATTCTATTGGGACCGTTGGTGAAACAGTTCATCAATTGTAAGTAAAGTTCACAAGTCAGGGTGTTAAGGTTTGTGAACCGGGTTCACCAACCATACTTTTATATCAACATAAAAATTTTAGATCACCATGATTCGTGAACTGGGTTCGTGAGTTGTCCCAATCTGAACTTACGGTTTGCAAACTGGTTCGCCAACCTTCCCTGTATTATGAAACTCTGATATCTGACTTAGTATACTAGAAATCAAAATATAGTTTTGATCAACTAACATTGAAAACAAGCTTGAAATAGAAAAACTTGAGGGTTCAACCGAGCATTTCTCTAACACCTTCTTCATCCGTGCTTCTTCCTTTCATCATCTTATCATACCGCAATGGTATGTCATGTCGTTAAGCTTAATGGTGATTTCAAGATGATTAAACTTACATTAGATGGTACGAAATTGTACTGATTTTTTTTTTGAAGCATGAAATTAAATAAAAACCAATTACACTGTTATTACACGTGGGAATGTGATTCCCATAGAGTCGCTCAAAAGAATTTGATTAAGAAAAGTTGGATGCGTCCGTTCCCAAATTGATGTTGATAGGTTTCAGCTTGGCTACCATCAGCCGTAAAGTTTGCTAGTCCATCCGCGGCTTGGTTTCCTTCTCTATAGTTATGTTGAATAGCACAACATGGAATTTGTCGCATTCGATGTATGATTTCCTTAATCATTTCAGAGATATACCATGGAGCTTTCCTTGGATTGTTGATGAAGTGCACGAGATTTTCCGAGTCCGTTTCAAACAAGACTTTAGTCCAATTTCTTTCATTTGATGCTCTGGTTGCTAACACTGTTTCCCACGTTTCTGCTGTTAATGATGTGGTTATACCTAGAGGTTGTGCAAGAGCCAGTACCGTGTGCGCGCTCGAGTTCCTGCAAATGAATCTTGCTCCCGCCATGCCCAAGTTGCCTCTTGCTGCAACATCATTATTTATTTTATACCAGTCTGGTGGTGGTATACTTCAACCCACTTGAATGGTTGTATGGGATTTTGTGATGTTTGTTGTGAGTCCGGAAGGACTCTCCCCAGGGAAAACTGGAGGGGAGGTCTTTTTTGCCCATTCAAATTCATGTTGGTGTGCGAAAGATCTCGCCAGGATGTCGTCATGGGTGGACTGCTTCTGGTTGAATATGAGCTCATTCCTGGTATTCCATATAGACCAAAAGAGAAAACAACAATATGTTACAGAAGAGGTATTACCTTGAGGTTGTAGTAGTTGAGAAATTTTTGTTTGGTGGTTTATGATAATTGGTTGGTGGTTGCCTTGGGGATGGTTTGCTTATATGCGGTTAGAAAAGGTGTTCCAAGTGGGAAGAATCATTGGGCAATGAATCAACATGTGATTGGCTGTTTCAGGCTCAGATTTGCAATGGGGGCATAGGTTAGAAGTAGAGAGATTGATGTGATAGAGCAGAGATAACGTTGGTAAACCTTCGTTTATAGCTTTCCATAAGAAAAACTGAATTTTTGGAGGACAAGGTAAGGTCCATAAGAATTTTGTGTTTGGGAGGGGTTGAGTGTGAGGTCATGGGAGAGAGTTGGTTTCCTGTTGGATTAGACAGCTGTATCCGGAAGCTGTGGTATATTGACCAGATGTAGAGTGAGGACAAATAATTTTGTTTGTTTTGTTGTTGAGGGGGAGGTGAATGTTTATAATATGTTGGGTAACATTGTTGGGGAGGATTCTCAGCTGATCGTGATTCCAGTTATGGGAATTTGGGTCGATTAAGTCTGCGACATACTGAATTGGGTCGCATTGGATTGGATCAAGGTTCTAAAAATTAGATATCCAGTTTTCTTGGATAGGGGTATCCAAACCATTTCCTATTTGGTGAAATATATGGTTTTTGATTGTAGGTATGAGAGATGCCATTTGTTTCCATTGTGGGCTGGTAGTGGTGGGTATTGATATCGTACCTTGTAATATCGTCTGGTGGTGGAGGTATTTCTCGTTGAAGAGGCTTGAGCAAATGGAATGTGGTTGATCTTGAATATTCCAATTTTTTTTTAATGAACAGAGCTTTATTATGATGACTACTCTTCCTGATACCTAGCCCTCCTTTCGCTATTGGTTTGTTTATCTTGTCTCATCCTAATGGGTGCAACTTTCGGACCGAAGAATCGTGACCCCAGAAAAAATTCCTGGTGATCCTATCAATTTGTTTGTGAACAAGGGTGGGAAAAATCTGAGCTTGCATGAGGTGATTTGAGGTTGGTGTTAAGGAGGTTTTTATTAGAACTAGTCTTTCTGCAGGGGTAAGGCATTTTGAGATCCATCCTTGGGCATTGCGTGCCAATATCTGGAGTAGAGGCTTAAAGATGTGACTTGAGGTCCTCCCATGTTTGAATTGAACTCCTAAGTATACAGGTGGGATTGAAGTAGTCGGCATGCCAAAGAATTGGTGGAGGTTATCTATGTGATGTTGTTGTAGCCTTGGGCGGGGAATGATGCTTTATTTTCCTGCATTGATAATTTAACCAGCTGAAGATCCGTATGATTGAAGAATTCTTTGGAGGTGATTATTAGTTTCTTGGGTAGATGTGTATGTGATGAGAAAATCATCAGCATACATTAAGTGAAGGATGGGGGGTGCATTTTTTAAAATTCTGATTCCTTGAATTAGGTTTTTTGCTTCGAGTTTGGCAAGATTTGTTGAAAGAATTTCCGCAAAAATGATGAAAATGTAGGAAGATATGGGATCACCTTGTCTTATGCCTCTGGTAGGAGTAATGAATCCATACGGTGTACCATTGAAATTGATTGAGTACGTTACCGATCTGATACAAAGCATGATATATTCTACAAATATTGATGGAAAACCTAATTTTGTAAAAGCCTTTTTGATGAATTCCCAGTCTAGGCTATCATAAGATTTTTGGATGTCAAGTTTGAGAGCTATTTTTGGGTTTTTAGTGGTTGATGATGTTTTGATGTGATGAAATAGTTCACTGGCAATTGTGATGTTATCATGTATTGATATCTTAGGGACGAAGGCACTTTGATATGGACTTATTAAGAAAGGTAAGAGAGGACGTAAGCGGTTGACTAGTATTTTTGAGATGATTTTGTAGGTGACATTGCAGAGGCTTATCGGTCTAAAGTAGGATGATTTCATTGGGTTGTCTATTTTTGGGATAAGAGTGATGTTTATATGATTCATGAGATGGTGGATGTTCAAATTATCGAAAAAACTTCGAACCATAGCAATTAATTGAATATGAGTGGTGTCCCATAAAACTTTAAAAAACTTACTCGTGTATCCATCTGGACCAGGAGCACTTTCAGAATTGATGGAGAACAATGCTTGCTTGATTTCCTTTATCGTTACTGTCGCCGAGAGACGGTCACATTGTGATGGAGTCAATCGTGGAGCTACGTCTTCAAAGAGTTCTTCATCCAAAGTTGTATTTGGGGATGTATATTGAGTGGTGAAATGATCAAGGATGATTTGTATCACCTCATCTTTATCACTGACCCAGTTAATGTGCTGATCTTGTAATTGCTTTATGTTGTTGCGGCTTCGGTGGATGGTTGCCTTGGTGTGAAAGAATGTGGTATTATTGTCTCCAGATTGGAGCCATTGAATTCTGGAACTTTGCTGCCAGTATGTTGCATGGCATTGAAGTAAGGTTAGGTGATGATTGCATAGTTCCTTCTCGCAATGTAACCAAAAATTTAGTTCTTCACCGTTGTGAATAACACATTGGTGTTGAGCCATTTTTATCTGTGTTGTTGATTTTCGAATTATACTGATAGTTTCGCGTCATTTTTGATCTCCCTATATTTCCATTATTCCAATTGGGGACACAAATTGTATTTTCTAGTGGAGAGATGACGATACTACATCTATTTTTGCTTACTAGATTTTATGTTCGTGCTACGCACCGGGCGGACCATAAAACTATCCACCATCATTGTAGTTTGGTATGATGTGGCTTCGTCTCACCCGGTCGTGCATATTTTTGATTTGGTGTCATGGGATTTCGTCCCGCCCCGTCGCATTTTTGTATATGGTGTGGTTTTTGTATTTGGTGTGGCTCGGCTGCGCCTCGCCCCGTCACTTAGGATTTTTATTTGGTGTGGATCGACTTTGCCTCGCCCAATCCTAATGCATCCTTAAGATTTTTGATTTGGACTCCATGATATTACAATGTGGTTGGAAATTTTGCTCTCTATAAAATGAGTATAATCCAAAGAAATAGGTATCTAACAAAATGATAAGATAGTGAACATCAACAACCAAACACATTAATAGGTGCAATGCCCAGTAGCCTGAGTCTGAAAAATCACAAATCCAAACCGATTTTTATTAACGTATTAGGTCATGTCATCGCGAATTTGTCGCAGTACTTGGAAGAAGAAAAAAAAGAGTCTGAGGTAAGGTACCTCATCAAAAATGGCGTTGACATTGCCATTTTGACTGTAAGCATAAATAGTAGGAAAGAACCTTGTCAGCCTCAACCGACAGGAAAATTAAAAAGGTACAAAACAATGTGTTCATATGAGCTGTTGGTCACCTATTTAAAAAGCTTCTCACTGCTTGCGAAGATAAAAAAGTTTAAATCTATGGTTCTTGTTATTACCTAATGGTCTTGCTTACATTCACTCCGGCAGTGCAAACTAAGATAAACCCGATCTGCCATTAACTTGTCCAGATTTTTACAAATAGTCATATGATTTGTATTAGCCAAACATCAACTAAAGTGTTGCTTGTCCTCAATCGACAATTATCATTGTAAAAAGTTATTTCAAAAAATGATGAACATATAATGGAATTGAAGAAATGAAAATATCGATTGTAAATATTGTTTGCTTAAGTCCTAAAATACCTCTTAGACAGGTATAATTGCTTTCCATGAACAACCCGTAGTAAAATCAATATATTAACAGGTCACACATTTTGGTTCATAGGTTGATCAAAATTTGTCTTCCCTCCTTTTGAACCAAAACATGATTAAGCACCTTTCTCTTCGCAGTACTTAACCACCTGCAAAATATATATATATATATATATATCAAAATGAGACACAAATGAATACAAAATGCTTAGAAGTGAGTGATCGACTTCTACGTATACATACTTTACACAACCCATCATAAGAGGTTGACCAAACTTGTTATATCTCCATCTAGACCAAATATGTCTTGTCAAATTTTCTAAACCATTAATAAGTCCATGGAAAGCCATTTTGTGAAAAACAAATGAACCAAGTCGACTTTACTGACTTGCGGAATCTGATCACTAATGAGACTTACAAATACTGTCCTGCACCTGATCTGATTTCGTTTTTTCGTCAATCAAATACACACTTACAACTGTTGCACATGTTGCATTTCAAGCGCCACTGATCCTTCTACTGAATGGATACAAAGAGAAGAAGTAAGATTTACTAACAAACAAAAAAATGCAAATTATGGTGGTTTCGTCAATCAAATGGACATTTAGAACTGGCGCACATGTTGCATATCAGGCACCACTGATCCTTGCACTGAAGGAATACAAATTAAGGAAAGAAGTAAGCTTTACTAACAAAAAAAAGCAAATTGTGCGCAAAAAAGAAGCAAATTACACTAAGTAAGCCCGTACCTAATTAACTAAGTTACAAAGAAAAAATGCCCAATCATAGGAAATTCAATGCATGAAAAGCTAACTAATCTGTGCATAGATGATTTGCTGGGATCATAACTTACACAACCTGCTGAAAAAATAAACTAAAAAGGAAATTAACTTATCAAAATGGAAACCAAGAGTACTAATAAGAGCATTATTGCAAATACAATCGACACCGACGAAACAACATAAAGACAAAATGCCCCAATGGTTCCAAGATGAAACTTCCAACTCTCAGTCATCTTCTTCTTATTATTCGTTTTCTTCTTTCCCATTTTAATCAACAGTTTCTTAAACTGGATCTACTATTATAACCAATCAGAAACCCATAATCTTTAAACATCAAAAACATAAACAAAATCATTGAATTAAAAAATGCCAATTACCTCATTCCAATATTACTAATCGAAGAGATCAATGAAACTGAGACCCACCAACAAAAACCTACATCCATTATCATCATCAACCATTACTAATCAACTTTCTGATTCAATTCACAAAAACCTTAACTTAAGAAGAATTTAAAATGAAACCTTATACAATTCTCTATTCTTCAATTAAAAACAAACTCATCACTAAATTACTCAGTTTATAATTCAATTTCACATATATTTAAGAGATAATTGACAAACCCTACTTTATGTATTCTGATTTACCTTCCCATGAGTTTGAGTGAACCAAAACAATCAATACAACCATCATCATCCCTCGATATCTCAACACACAATACCCATCTCTAATATCCATATGCATATTCTAAATTGAACCCCTCGTCCATTCAACTTATTCAATTCTAGCAAAAACCCTAATCTTTATTTCTTCAGATTTCTTCATCTTTCAGAGCTCAATTAGCTTCCAAGTTCATCACCATCTTCTTCGATTTATCTGGATCTCAATATTTACACGAATCACTCACAAAAAGAAGCTATTCATGGGAATTGAATTCGACAGAGAGAGACACTGAGAACATAATAAAGAGAAGAAAAAGAAAAAGAGAATAAAACTCTCTTCCATAAATCGGTGTCTCGGTTGGCTTTAAAATCAGAGGGTTTGGACCAATAATGTTCTCTATTAAGGGAGTGTTTTTAAATGAAAAAATCTATGACCAATAACGTTACAGACACTTGTCTTCTCCGGAATTGTCATAGTTGAAAGCTTTTATCTAATTTAATTTGAGGTGGGTGTCATACTCACCGTGCAACGTGGGAGCTCATATGACTTAGTCTTTTAAATGAGGGGAGATGAATGCGCATAAGATAACCTAGCGTCGATAATAGTGAAGGTGACTCCAAGTTTTATTGATCCATCTTGCACGTCTAAAAATACCGATATAGCTGGTCGAATCCTTGACCTGTTAAAAGTATGCACATCGTCTTTCGCTTCCATTCATTGTTTAAAAGGTATCTTCATTATGCGAAATATGTTGTAGAAGAGGATATTTGTGGAACTTTCGGTAACTATTAATATCATTCGAACTTCTCATCCTTTGATATCCAAGGTTATAGCCATTGGATTAAAGTGTGGTTGGTCCATGAGATTAAAGTGTTTTTATACAAAGATAATGGGGGTGAGTTTTAGCCGTGCTTCTGTGACCAACTGTCCTTGTTGCTGCACTTTCCTATTTTGGTTTTATCGTCGTACTCCGAGTTGTGTTGTGTGGTTCCGCCGTCACTTATTTCCGTTTCTTTGTACTAAATATGGAAATTATAGCGCCTGCCAGTGGCTTGGTGGAGTGGCGCCTGCCTGGCATGGCCGCGGCCACTATATCCTGGCGTATACTACCGTGGCCACATTGAATAAAGAAATTATGGCAAGTCCATAATAAGGGAACGACAGTGGCCACGTTGAATAAAGAAATTATGGCAAGGCCTAAATTATGCTATCCCCGCGTCCATGGTCGTTTCCTTATTATGGCCTTGCCATAATTTCTTTATTCAACGTGACCACGGTAGTATACGCCAAGATATAGTGGACGCGGCCTCGCCAGGCAGGCGCCACTCCACCACGCCATTTGCAGACGCCAATTACGTCACTGGTAGGAGCCAATCATGCCACTATGCCACTAGTAGGCGCCAATCATGCCACTACGCCACTGACAGGTACCAATTATGTCGTTATTCCACTAGCAGGCGCCATTACGTAACTATGCCACTGGAAGGCGCCAACGAGATGTGGCCATAATCAACGGCCACCCCCTTCCATGAAGTGCAATCTCGGCCATCCAACTTCGCCAGCAGAATTGACCGGCCTAGGTTAAATCTTAGGTGACCAACCAAGACTAACTTAATGGCGCCACACGCCATTTCTTGCGGAAAGTTTCATGACTTAGCTTGCCACACATGATTACCCGCCGCCTAACCGGCGTGTGATTGGTCAGAATAACTAGGTCTTGCACACAAGACCCACTCAACAATCTGCCGCATATTTTTCACGAAAATATTCGAGACATCAAACATGTCACAAACTAGGGGATGTTCATCAGGGTATTGGTCTGGCGGTTTACAGCGTGCGACATACAACGCGCCCATTACGAGAAAGTGTCAGGAAAGGGCGGACAGTTAATGAGCAGTAAGTGAGTAGTGGGTGTAAAGCTGACCAGTCTTCCCTCGTGATGGAAACATGATGGTCACCACTTTTACACAACTCCACTTCTCCGCTACCTAACTGTCTCCACTTCCTACGAGATCAGGTGTGCTCAATCATGACTTGTATAAATAGGTTTTCGACCTATTTCGACAAAAACACAAGTATCCAGAAAAACACCAAGAACTGATAGCTTACATTCTGCAAGCTAGTTCCATATTCTGATACAAGTCATAAAATAGCCACACCTTCAGAGTTGACCATTATGATATCAACACCTTCTTTGCTTCCTTCCCTAAGATCAACCCTTCTCCTTCACTTTGTGACCGAAGCAAGACTGGAACGACCATTTCTTGGTTTAGGCCAGGATTATACAGATTGATCTCTCGAATCTAAAGTACTCCCGTGCAGTGCATTTTTTTAGGGTTTAGATTCATTTCTCGGCGGCACAGCCAAATTTACCAAAACTAGCAGAATTAGTTTTTACCTAAAACACCCGTGATTTATATATGATGCTTCTCTGGTGCTATCAGGAATCCCGTGAGTTATTTGCGTCGTACCAACACTTTTTGTCGTACTGGCACATTTATTTTATGTTTTCCAAAATTAATTTTTATTTAGATATTTGTATAACGAGTAAGTTAATGAACTAATCGAAATTTAGCATATAATGTTATTTATTGCATAATATTTCTTATTGTATCACTTAAAATGAGTGTATGACAGGCTTTACCTGATAATAAATCCACCATATTAATTCTAATATCAAATAACGCTAGAAAATACCAATTCATAACATCAATTTTGTTGTCGAACTCACAAGTGTTGCAATCTCAAGCTTGTTGTCAAAACTATATCTTGATTTATAGTTTATATTTAGTCAAGTCTCGGATTATGATATAAGTGTGTAGTTGAGTATCGGATACCACTGCCTTCTACCGTTTGAAGGCGGAGATCAACAGGAGCTCTAGAGAACTTCTTCAAAAAAAGATAAGTGAAGACTGAACCATCTATTTCTCAAGTTTTCACCTTTCTATCTATGATAAATTGTCGCATGACTAAATTAGACAGTATATGCATAACATAAATTTTGAGTCAAGTTTATCTTGAATATCATTCTCGAAATATGCTAAGCTTAAAAATATTTGTTCATACTTGATGAATTTGGTTAAAAACAATTTATTGTTCATGACCTAATTATGATTCAGGATTTAATCATTTGAAATAGCCTATAACAGTGATATGTGTCATTGACGTTATTTGGGAATATTTCAAATCGATTATTAGAGAGATATGGAACTACTGTAAATCTGGATACAGGACAGTATGCATACCAGTTCACATACTGGGAGAACTGTTATAAGTCCAGAGCCGTAGTACATGTACCCAATACACGTACCAGCATAGCTATAGTTCCGCAACGAATTTTTGGTACGCATACCCGGTATCCATACCATAGAAATCCTGTGGACTCGTGAACCAGGAAGATACACATAACTATTAAGCAAATCAGAAAATATATTTTGGTTTCAAAACAGAAAAGGTACGCATACCCAGTATGCAAGCCATAAAAGATCTGTGAGTTCCTGAGCCTGTTTTTGTCTTAAGGGTATACATACTCATACACGTACCAAGATAAAAATATTCACGAACATGTACAGTATACGTACTTACCATGTCGAATAGTTTTAGATGCATCCGAATTATTTCTATGAGATAATCGACATTTGACTAACTCTCTAAAAACACTATCTAGACATGATTGATCACATTTGTGACTCAAGGTTAAAGTTACAAAGTGTTATATGAAAATGGTTAAGCTTATCGTTCAATTGGACAACTTTAGTTAACCTTTCATAAACAAATCATTGTACATGGTTCGGTTACGGTTCATCCTAACCAGAGTGTATATTCTGCTATGTTAATCTCAAGTCAAGATTTTCATCTAACAGTGATAAATGATTGCTTGATTCCAAATCTATCTTAGCTTAAATCTAAAGCAACCTTGATATTGAAAGTCTATGTAAGGGAAACCTCAAACAACTGGGATATTTGAATCCCTGACACTATTTTTGTGTGTCCTAGTTGGAAACTAGAGTCGTCCTCTCCTTTAAACCTTTTTAGGTTTAGCGACTAAAATGACTTCACCTATGGATTCGTGAAGCCATGTCCAACTGTATTTATCTTGATAGTTCGTGTATCTTGATCTTGTTTTGATTGTCGAGCCTTACTCCAACAAACAAGATAGATATAAATCACAAAGTTTCTTCGTCTCAGACATTGTGATTCCACAAGTTTATACTTGTGAGGTGAATAATAATATAGGCTGCTCTTTGGGAGTCATAACACCGGATTTTGAGGTTTGATAGACTTTGTATATTGCAATCAATTCCTACCTTACCTTGATCTTCGATCAGAATAGAAATCACATATAGGCTTATTTGTAGGAAGCAGATTGGTTTAAATTCGTCAACTAAGTTGAAGCAACTCTTATGATGTAAATGATGTCATCTAAGAGAATTAATTGCGCGGAGTCCTGCTGGGATTCAAGAGGCATAAGAGCACGACTGTAACTGAATCGTTGTGGCAGTAGATTCGGTCTCAACTACATTCCAGTCCAAAGTTCTGATAGTAGTCTAGTGTCTGTAGCGGCTTAATACCGTTTGGTGTTCAAGTCTGGACTAGGTCCCGGGGTTAATTGCATTCGCGGTTTCCTCGTTAACAAAATTTCTTGTGTCTGTGTTATTTGTTTTCCGCATTATATTGTTTATCTTTATAATTGAAAC
This sequence comes from Papaver bracteatum, assembly GCA_023529315.1. Taxonomy (NCBI): domain Eukaryota; kingdom Viridiplantae; phylum Streptophyta; class Magnoliopsida; order Ranunculales; family Papaveraceae; genus Papaver; species Papaver bracteatum. Next base: position 1,057,883 of record JAJJWX010002261.1, on the reverse strand, counting down.
ATCATAGGTTGTACGTAAATTCAATTCAAGTAGATAAGTCCATCACAATTGTTGGATACGACTTGATTGATTCTTGGGTATTGATCTATGGAGTCGTCCAAGTCCTCTCACGGTATAATCAGGTTCACGTACTAGTCTCTGTATACATTCTGATTGTGAGAGAAACAATTATAAGCTCTTCATATAATTCCTGATTGAGATTCATTTAGTTGTATTCGGATTTAGTCCATACAGGTTGCCTAAGAGAAAGTTGGTGGTGTATTTTGGTACCCCTATATTTTCAAAATTTACATTTTATATTCATTTATTTCTTAATAAATTTAGATAGTATATGTATTATCGTAGAAGTTAGTGAACGAAAATAAAATGGACAACAATAGATTATAATAATGAAATGTGAAATATACATGAAATATGGTGTTTTATTTGGGGCTTAATTTTAGCGTGCCATCTGATATACTGTGTTGCATGTTATGTCGTGCAATGCCGATATTTTAGCATACTCTGCAGTGTGATAAACATTTTTAACTCTAGCGAAGCTTTCAATAAGAAAAATATTCTCAAAGAGACATTTCAAATTCCTCTTGTAAAATATTCATGGGGTCCAAGGGCACATCTCAGTGATATCCCATCAACTTCAGTAAGGAGGAAGTTAGGGATTCAATACACATTATAAAGGTCTGTAGTTAAATTAATTGTATAAAGGGGTTTGGCGGGGTTGGGTCCAACTGGCTGGATTTGGGTAGAGTCTCGATTTGGTTTGTACTTAAATCCAACTGTCTGGTTTTGGATAGGGGCTTGGGTACGGCTTAAGGATAGCACACGCAAAAAAAAAAAACCCTCATGGGATCTAATATTACCAAAAACAGACCATTTAGCACAAGGTAACTATATCTAATTTCCAAAAAAAGAATATGTAATAATACGGTAAAAAAATGGTATTATTTAAGAAAGTTTGGCAAACAACTTGGCTAATCCAAAAAGTTATGGCACTTAACAGATGTTTTTTAATTATTACTCCCTCCGTCCAACTTTACTTGCCAAAATTGTATTTTTTTTTAGCAAATTTGTACCAAAAATTGAAATATTTCCCACTAAAATTTTCTAATTATCAAGACAGAAACAAAAACTAGGATATCAAAATTTGTATATTAAACAAACAATTTGGAAGATCAATAGTGTATGTGGAAGTAATTTGAATTTCTTTCAAGTTTTTGCAAAATCCAATTTTGGCAAGTAAAATTGGACGAGTTCTAAGGAATCAACACAATGATAATACATATATACAGGGAAGGAAATCAGGCGGCAGAAGGTTTAGCAAACAATGCAGCAGATGACAGCAGAATGTGAAATCTATCCACAACAATCTGGGACCACAAAACGCCACAATGTATTGGTCCTATTGTAATGGCAGACTCTATGGGTACAATGTACCCTCACGTTATTTCTTCCTAAATTTAATACAATTTCATGCTTAAAAAAAAAAAAAAAAAGATAAACCAACGATAAAATATAGAATAATATCTGCATACGCAATAAGTCATATGATCTTTCTCATGGGGTATGGCGTCATAGTTAAGATTCTACTAGTGAATAACTATGTTTCATACATGATTTGACAATTGAAGTATTTTTCATGATCCAAAAGATGGCATTGCATGCGTAAAATTTAAGGATATCATCTCGGTATATGACCTATGAATATATATATATATATATATATATATATCTAGTTAAAAGGTTATATAAAATTTGCAAAAAAAAAATGTTTTCTTTTCTTTGTTTTAAACGACTTCTAGGACAAACGCGAATGGAAAATAAAAAACACAAAATTGGTTAAATAGACTAAAATCAATAATTTCTGGGTGAAAAAAATATGTAAAATTTGATACTGTTTAAATGGACGAGAATGTAAAAATAGTCAGGATGTAAACATTTTCATCTTACCCATTTAAAAATATTTTTTCATATTTTTAATTTACATCAGGATGCATCCAGTTTCATCCTCGCTATTTTTTAAGTTTAAGCCACGATGAATCCAGTTTCATTCTTGCTATTTTTTTGGTGTCCATTTTACCCATATTAATTTTTACTCGTCTATTAGAACCATGTTTTAAAAATATTTGGACAATTGACCCAATTTCCGAAAATAAAATAACAAAAGAACAAGTTATCTATTAAATAGAGCTAGCTAGTTGGAAGAGAGAATATGTGATTTGAAAAGATGTTCACCAAGTTTGGAAATTGTGAATATATGCATAAGTTGCGAAATCGTGATCCATATGATTGACTCTGCTAGGATCAAACTAGAACTCAACAGAGTTCAAATTTTTGGTCCTAACACCAATTTCATCTATAAGATGATGAATTCTCCATGCGATGTTTTTTTTTGAATGATGAACACCACATTTTCACAGTCTTCTTACACAAATATACTATGAAAATCAAGATGACGAGCTAAATCAAAATCTAAAAATAAACTTTGTTAGAGCACTGCTCGGTCGAACTCGCAAGCTTTGCTATCTCAAGCTTGTTATGAAGTTTAGTTTTCAAAACTATAAGTCTTGATTTCTAGTCTACTTATAGCTAAGTCTCGGATTAGGATAAAAAGTGTAGTTGAGCTTTAGACTTCACGTCGTTCATCGATTGAAGACGAAGAACTACTAAAGGGAGCTTGTGGAACTGCATCAACAAAAGGTATGTGGAGACTTGAACTCATCTATCACTCAAAAGTCTATCTACTCTATCTCTTATTTGAGACGAAAGTCGTATAGCTATATAAACTTCGATTATACGCATTTGATATTTCGAGTTGAGACAGTCATTTGGTAAGATGATCATGTGAAAATCGCCTTGTAACATATTACATGATCTGTGTGACACAGTCATTTGATGTAGGTTTCGTAGTAATCATTCGATCACTTGAAAATTGCTTCGAAGCTAATAGTTTGTGTGAGACAGCTATTGTGTTCTTCTAAGAATGTTTCAATGATTTAAATGGAAGTTTAGAACAAATAACCATGATTAGATATAGCACATAATACGTACTTGTATGATAACTGTTGCAAGATATTCCAAGTCCGGGAACCATAGTATGCATACCGTATGCGTATTGGTTGGTTTATGAAAGTCCGGCAACTCAGTATGCATACTGGTTTGAGTTTCAAGTTCCGGGATTTAACTGAGTTTGGATGGTATGCGTACCCATTCGCATACTGGCAAACTTGGTCCGACCACTTAGGTATGTGTACCCATTCGCATACTTGAGTAGGTTAAGTTCTAAAATTGGTTTGTTCATGAACTAATACATTTATATAATAAGGAATGCAATCTTAATTTTGCAAACCTGGCTATAATGATCATGAATTGATTCGAGTGAATCAAAATCGATTTTGCTTCAATTGTGTCTGGTATACTTCTATGAGAATATAAATAATTGAACAACTCTAGAACTAGTTTCATTTGAGTCATTTGAACTAGTTATGGTTAAGATGAATAAGGTTGATATGAAAGTGTTCATATGGCTAACTTCGGTTAACTATTGTTGAGCCAACAAGGTGTACACGTTTAACTATGGTTACTCATATCTAAATGAAGTCACTTTTCATTTGTGTGTAACAAGCTAAGTTCGATCCAACGGTTGAAAGATATTAGTTTGAGTCTAATCAGGTTTTCATATAACTGTGAATATTGAATGCTTTGTGTCGGGACCCTGCTTTGGCCTGCGAAGTTCAGTTAAGGGCCACCTGAGTTATGGGGGTCTAATAACCTGTTTAGTTTATTTAGTATTTAATTAATTATTATTATTAGTTAATAGTTACTGCTAAGTAATATTAGTAGAGTGTATGTCTGAGTGGTACATGTGCACACCAAACCCTCTCATTTGTATTCCCTTTTTCGCCTGTAAAACGGATTATGAAAATTAATTAGTAAAATTAGTCTTTTCTCTCTAAATATTATATTGTCCCCAATCTATCTCTATCCTTAGAGATCAAGAGTAGATTTTGTGCTAATTTGTAAGGAATGAGTAATCCTAGACTTTCTTTATCTCTATCTCCTTGATAAATTAGGAAATGCTTAGAGATCCAATTAGTTTTTCTACTAGCAACCATGATAAATTTGTGTCGCTTCACCAACAATTTTGATTTCCTACATGAGGCAGAGTAGTGGTTTCTCAGTCCCTCTAATTCATCTAATTCTTCTCATAATCCTCTATATTCTTCTATCTATCCCAAATCATCTTTATCCTTAGAGATCCAAGGTGTTCCTGATATTCCAATTTGTAGTGAGTTCACTACAAGAATAGAGGTGATTTTGGATAGATAGAAGAATATAGAGGATTAGGAGAAGAATTATACGAATTAGAGGGATAATAAGAAGACATTGTTAGACAAAGAAGTTGCAAAAACAATTAGGAAGAAGATAAAGTTTTACATTATTCATTAGCTTGTTCTCAACGATGTACAATAGTCTATATATAATCTGGACGACATACAACTACCATGCATAGCACGAGCCACTCACATGATTAACAATACGTAGAACTACTAACGGCATCCGGCCCATAGCTAGATAGGTTGATCGAATTTTATATAGTGGTAAATAGGTTGTCGTTCACTTGGACTTGATGAGATTGATTTTAAGAATTAATAAGCAAAAAGAAAAGAAAAATATATACAAAATATTGTCACAGGATGAAGAGAATTACTAGGACTAGGATTTCGTCAAATTCATAACATATGGTTCAATTTATTTATTCTCAACAATTAAAGCTCAATAAATAAAATTAACATGGACTCTGATTTTGCCAAGGTAGATTCTCAAAATATTGGTTGTAAATCCTAAGCATGATGTATCAAAACATTTAATCTAAGCATACCTCATCAAATTAAATGACAACCAATTAATTCAAATCATATTTCAATCAAAATTAATGCAAAAGTCTTAAAAAAGAATTAAATAGTTTTACCCATGTATGAAACTCGTCTTCCTCCGTCGTCTCAGTGATGGGTTCTAGCTCCGCATGGTGAAAACACACTCAGAGGAATTTTTCATTGCTCAAAAAGGTGTTCACAATAATGAAATGGGAGAAAAATAATAAAACTGGATTTTGTAACACTTATATTAGTTACAAAACTAAATGTTACAGAGAACGATAAATAAGAAGCGTCGTTGGCACTGTAACACTACGACTGTCCCCTATTGTCTAATGTTATTCGTGTTCTTCACAGGAGCAGCAATGGCAGTTCTCTGTAACTCCAATTTCTCCGGCTCTATAGTGTCTAAACGTATCCCAATCTCCCCCCCCCCCTCTATGACACCCCAACAGCATTTATATAGTCACAACACCTCCAAATCTCCGCCATCAATTCGTATAATCCTCTATTAATGATTTTTATTCTCCACAAAATTTCACAGGGAATAATTACCATTCTGAACTCTTTCACACGTCTGTTGTATACTGATTCACTCCAAAACGTTGGAAATACAATCTGGATTGATTCAAACTCTTTGTAGCACACGCTAGCTTCCCAAAAATGCAACCATAATCCCAGTAAATGGTGGATTTTCGATAAAGGCTAAAATCGTAAACCCATAATTATACGAACTTCTGATCCAGCAATCAGATGTGAGTATTGAGACACGGGTCTCTCATCAAATCTCTGACTGAGAATACTGTCTCTCAGAGTACATGCAGATATGTAGTCTCTCGGCTGGACAACGATATATCTCATGAATACTGAACACTTCAGTAATTATTTTTATATAGAATCACGAGATTGACGGATCCTAGACAGCTTGCTCTGCTAGTATAGAGAGATAACGTCTTCAGGATACAAACAACAGTTTTCCCTGACTATATAAAGGATATAAAGCTCCAGCAAGCTCATGTCTGAATAATTAATGCTCCTAGACAGCTTTCTCTGCTAGTATAGAGCCATCACTTAATTATTATTAAATTCTTGGATTCATCCACTGAATTTATGAAAATATTCAAATATTTTTTGAAAGTATTCAAATATTTTTATAATATTTCGTTACTTCAATCCACGTTTCTTCCCAGCAAAATTCCATGGGTTAGTAATAAATATTCAACGCATGGGCATCTGAGCTACCTCCGAATAAGCCCCAACTCAAATGGTGCAAGTGTATTCGACGATGATGCACTAACAATCACCGTACGAACAAGTATTTCAAAATACCACGAGACGATGATCCTATGCAAAATAGGAAGGAAAATAATAAATAATTAAAAATTGACCAAGGCGCTGAGAGCATGGGCCCACTGACCGTCCGGACTTGCCATGGTCAATCCCACGCCAGTTTCATATTTTATCACGTTTTTTATTTATTTTCCTTGAGTTCATGAAAATCCTTTCACTTGAACAAATATCTTTCGTTTTGAGGAAACTCCTCAGTTTCATGGTGTTTCCCTCACACCAAAGAAATAATATAAAATTAAGGAAATATGGTAGAGCTGTGATCATTGGCCAAACGGCCATGTCTTGATCCCAACCGGCCCCACACCTCATGGTTCCTCATTATTTTATTATTATTTTTCTAATTTCATGAAAACTCCTTAATATCGTGATATTCCCTAGCTGGCCCCACACGTCCCATTTTATTATTATTATATTTTTCATGTTTCCATAATCCCATGAAATTCCTTGATTTCATGATATTTCCTTCAAATTATGAAAATTCCTTTAAATCATGAAATAATACATAAAATTAGGGAAAACTCACGGGACCGGGCCCTAGCCGGCCACACATGCTCAAGCCGGTCCCATGCGCGCCTTATTTTATTATTATTTTTTTCATGTTTTCATCATCTCATGGAAACTCTTTGATTTCAACAAAACTCTTTGATTTTAACAAAACTCCTTAGTTTTAACGAATTCCTTGGTTTTATCATATTTCCCTAAAATCATGAAAATATTTTAAAAAACATTGGGAAAACGTGTGGGATTGGGCCCTTTGGCCGGCCGGACATGCCTTGGCCATGAACGGTCCCACACTTCATGATTCCCTCATATTTTTTTTATTATTTTCCTTCATCTCAATAAGTTTTGACGGTTTTATCAAAAAATCCCTGATTTCTTCATATTTTCTCAAATGGATGCTCAACTGCACGCCAGAAAGTATCAAATTTCTCATAACTGAGATACGAACACTTTGACAATGTGAGCATATTACCTTGACCGACCAGGATTGTCTCCTTGGCTCGCAATGAGCCGGTCCCATGTATTTTTACTGTTTGACTTAATTTGAGCAATTGAACGTATTAGGTCCAAAAAGCTTCCAAATAATTTTAGGGATTTTCATGGAACGATCAATATTGTATCCCGTGGCCATCCAGGGACGGTTTCGTGACCCCTTGGTCGGTCCTTCACCACTTCATAATTAATTAGGTTTTATCACCTAAGGTTCAGACGATCATTTTCGGATAAATGATTGAACCAACATTTAATCATTCTTTCATCAACAAATCACCAACTCTTCAAGAAGCCTTGGAGTTTGCTCACACGAGCATGTGGGATCTAAATGGTCGACCCACGGTCCCGTGAAGTGATAGGTGTCTAAAATACCTTGATATTTATCTATAGATTATGCTTTTTTAGCGAGTTTTCTTGTAAATTATGTATCTTATGTTTGCTTTTGAGTGTTTAGGTACTTTGGAGTCATTTGGAACAAAAGAAGAAGAAATGGCGCAAAAGTGTCATCTCATGTGCAACTGCTATTGGAGGCGGATTATTTATCATTATTTTCTTTTATTTCTTCATCTCTGTCTGAAAAGTATGTCGTCTTTAGTGATGCAAATTCTGTCTAAAACGCATGGCAGCTTTAGTGATGAAGAGACATTGAAGAGAAGAAGTGGACTTGAGAAGTAAAAGAAGGTTGTTGTTGGTGAAAGAATTCAAAGAAGAAGAAAGCGTCCATTTGGAGCGAAAAGAAGCAAAAAGACCAATTCACAGGCGAGCGAAGCTAGCTACAGTTCTTTGGAACATACAAACAATTCATCATCTGGTTACCCCTTATCTTCTCTCACTGGGTGACCATATCCAAACCTATTCCTACACTAAACCTAGATTTCTGATATAAATGGATTTTCAATCATTTTCCCGTCAAAATTTTAGAGAGAGTAAAGTGAGAAAAGGCAGCCATAGAATTCAGAGTTCTACAGAGAGAATGAGAAATTATTTAGGGTTTCGAATTCAAGACAAGAGAAGAAATCAAAGATGGGTAACATCAAATCTGAGTTTTCATGGAATAGATGGGCTACTACTGAAGTTGAAAATGAAGCAGGAGTTAGGGTTTTCTGGTGCTTGAGGTGTAATTACAGATGAACTGAAGGTGAGTTCAAGACAGAAAATGGAGGAGAAAGAGCAAGAATTTGAGAATTTATGAAGAATCGGAAGTGGGTTTGGGTCGAATTTAAGTTTGCTTTAAAGAAACCCTAGATTTGGTGCTAGAAAGATGATAATTCAAGGGTTTGAGCCACAGTTATTGATGATGTTGTTGTTGTGATCGATGACAGAGATGATGTTGTAGCTATACAAGGTTTATTAGTCAGGTCCAGTTGCTATTAATGGATGCAATGTTGTTGTTCTGCTGAGTGATTGAAGTTGCAGGGAAGTTGCAGGTGAATATAAGATTCAGCTATAGATGGAGTTGCTGCCATGACTCTGGTGGTTTCATGAGTTAGGATGGTGTTGGTTGTGTATGTGCAACTGAGATGGAGAAGGAGATGTTCACAGTTCAAGAAGGTGGTGCTTGAGTTTTTGAAGCTGAGTTGTTGTTGGAGTAGCTGTTCTGAAGTAATGTATTAAATCTGGGGTAGCTATCGAAGTACAGTCTTAGTTGAGTTCGAATTGCAGAGAACTGGCAGTGAAATTGTTATCGAAGCTGGTAAAGTTTTGAGCTGCAAATCAGAAAGGAATAAAATGGAGTTAAAATGGGTTTGCTGGATTGAAGTTGTAACAAATGGCAGTGAAGGTTGTAATGTGCTGTGCAAGGTTTGGCTGGAGATTTATGGCAATGAATAAATAAGAAACAAGTGCTATGAATCCATGAGAAATGGTTGGTCTTAGCTCGAGTGTTTGGCCTGAAATTAGGTGCAGATTTGGTGTAGCTTGGTTAAGCTTTTATGTGGAAGATCGGGTAAAGATGATGGTGTTATTGTCAGATGAGCATGAGCTGGTAGTGGAGCAGTAACAAGATGAATGTACATGGATCAGTTGCAGGTCTGGATGTTGTTTAGCTGAGTGCAATGGCAGTGGTGAATGATGGAGCAGAATAAGATGATTGTTAGGTTGAATAAACAAGGAAGATCGGCAGTTGATTGTGATGCTGTGAAATTATATTGGCAGTGGGGAGAATGAACAGTTGGCATTGTTGTTGTTCAAGGTTGTAGTTACAGGTGGTTATCGAATCTGGGATTCGAGTTACAGGTGAATGGTGGTGAAACATTGGGGTATGTAGCAAACAGAGAAGCAGGTCAAGAAATCTAAAGAGTTCATATGAAATAAGGGTTACTGGTCAGTTGGTGGTTGCATCTTCTACTGAGTTGCAATGGACTGGTGTGAATTGGTTGTGTTGCTGTTGCAGTTTGGATCGGATTATGCAGGAGGAATGAATTGCAAGCAAGGCTGGCATTGCAGTTTGGAGTTGCAGTTGGTGTTGGTTGGCTGCAAGAGTATTGTCTATGGTTGAGCTATGCATTGTAGGTAATGCATCTGCGACTGAGCTGAATTGAATGAAGCAGATCAGGTGAGAGGCATTACAGTGTTGCTGGCTTCAGTTAACTGAGACAGAGAAAGGGTGATACTGCTGCTGTTGGAGTTGGCATTGGAACTGGAATTGATCCTGGGAGGTGAAGTACAATAATCGCGCAACATTGGTTTGGAATTTGCAAAATGACTTAGGCCATGGCCTGGCAACTCAGCCCACTTAGACAAGTTAACAACTAACTCGTTTATGACTCATATCTAAGTCGTTTGATCGATGACCGGGTGGAATTTTCCGGTCACCTGAGATATTTTTCCGGTGCCGGATTCCGGCCATTTCACCAGTTTTCCGGCGAGATATTTTTGCCAGAATTCTTACATGGGTTTTTCTCTTATATGGGATTGGTGGATTTTTATCTAGTAGAAGATAGGCTTTTGAGATTTGACCTAGTTTTGGAAGGGAGAAAAGCTACAAAAGAGAAAAGTTTTCTACAACTTGGGAGGACGTATTCTACTTGGAGCTCTGGAGGATAGAAACAACTAGGGTTTGATTTCGTATTTATTTTTCATCTTCTTTATTTGATTATTGATTATGATGAACTCCATAGCTATGAGTAGCTAAATCTTATATTATTGGTTAAGGATGTAGTTCTATTTCTAAAACTTGTGCTTGATTAATGCATTAGTTTTCTCTCTTGAATGTCGTTCAAATCTCTACTGTTTTTAATAATCACATGATTAATGTATTGTGATAGGACTTAGATGTTTGGTTAGTTAAGTGGCCAATTAATTGAACTTGCATCCTTGTCCATAGCTATTTTAGGGTTTTCATCAAGAGATAACCCAAATACAAGTAGCATGATATGATTATAGTTTGTAGTGATACACTCTTGTAATCATATGTAGAGTTTGACCATTGTACGAATTGTCATGCTCAATGTATGACAATTGTATTGATTAGCCTATTTCCTAAACTTAATGCTCCTAGGAATTGAACTTAATTAGCACAAGGCGTTAGGTTATTCTTTAGGTAGAATTCACATACGCAACTCTAATGTGTGTGTTGGTGAACTTAGGAAATTATTGGATTATCTTGCTCTCTTGATATTCTAGGCTTTTGATAATAAAAGAGATTAAATCGTAATTCTAATCATGTATGCAAGCACACGTTTAAGATTGAAGATGAATTCCTTGACCAATATCTTTCTCTCATTGATTACTTCCAATTATTTACTTTGCTTTTAATTTACTTTTATTTTGATAAAACAAAAATCCCCCCCTTTGGTTACTAAGAAACTAGAATTTTATAACAACAATCGCCTCTCTGTGGAAACGAACTCTTCCTTACCTCGTACTTCATTTATTTTTTGTTGAGTAAGAAAGTGAATTATTTTTGACGCATACGACTGCGATCAAAATTTGGCGTCATTGCCGGGGAGGCATTCGGCTTGTTATATAGTTTTTAGTTTATTTTTATTATGTTTACTTTTATGTTTGCTTCTTATTTCTTGTTTCGTTTTTCTGACTTGGTTTGTGATAAAAAACAATCGGGTACTAATCCATAGCTCCCAAGAATTGGAATTATCGAAGGTGCGGGATAACTAATCGTTAAGGAACAATACTCCAAGCAAGAGTTGACGAGGAGGAAGAACTAGAGTTAGAAGTAGAGGAAGAAGTTGTAGAACAAGAGGTTCTGGTTGAACAAGAACCACCTTTTTACGAAGAACAAGAAGCAATGGGTGAAGCAAATCGTACACTCAAGGACTTGGCTTCTCATAATCTAGATACACAATAGAGGTGTATTCAAACAAATTCTACTTTCGAGATCAAGACGGGGTTGCTTAGATAATTACCAAAGTTCCATGGCATGGTGAATGAAGACCCAAACAAGCATCTTATGAACTTTCACACCATTGTCACGGCCATGCTTCCAGCGGATATTGAGGCAGATGGTGCAATGTTGAAAGTTTTTCGATTCTCTTTGGCGGATAGTCCTAAAGATTGGTTGTATTATTTGCCTCCCGGAAGTGTCACAACTTGGAATGGGTTGAAGAAACTCTTTTTGGAGAGATATTTTCCTGCATCAAAGGCTACTCAAATTCGCAAGGAGATTTGTGGGATGAAGCAAAATATGGGAGAGTCTTTATATGAATGTTGGGAACGATACAAGAGATTGGTGGCAAGCTGCCCTCACCACAAATTCAGCGACGCTATGATTATCCAATACTTCTATGAAAGACTCCAATCAAGTGATATGAATCTTCTTGACGTCGCGGGTGGTGGTGCACTAGTGATCAAGACGGTGGCACAAGCTAGAGAGTTGATTGAAAACATGGCAGCAAACTCCCAACAATTCTTGAGTCGTGGTTCGGGTGCACTTCTTAGGAGAGTAAATGAAGTGAGCGAGGTTGAGGAACTTCGTCAACAAATGGGTAACATAACAGCAATGCTGCAAAAAGTTTCAGCCGCGGTGATACCAAGTTCTCATCAAGGGTATGAAGAATCCAATGAACAATCGAACGTGATCTTTCCAAATCAGCAAAGACGGTATGATCCATATTCAAAAACTTACAATCCGGGATGGAGAGATCACCCCAATTTTAGCTATGCGAACAAGCAAGGAGCAGTTCAATAACCTACTTTCAACCGTTCAAGTGGATTTCAACCACAACAACAAAAATTCCAGCAACCAAAACAATCAATGCAAAATCAAGGTTCTGATATCGATTCAAAGCTTCAAACAATGATGCAAGGCATTTCTACTATGTTTAAAGAAGATAGCCAACAAGAGACCAAGAGTGCGATCAAGGAGTTGCAGACACAAATGGGTTACATGGCTTCTGAGTTGAACCAAGTGAAGGCACAAATTGGTGGGAAACTCCCTTCTCAACCTATCAACCCAAAGGAGGGTGTCAATGCAATTACGTTGAGAAGTGGTACACAACTTGTGCAACCCGAAATTACTGATTCGGGCAAGGTGGAAACACCAAAGGAACCTGTTTTGGAGGAGAAGAATGAGGATTCTCCCCGAACTTCTGAGGTACCTATTCCTAACTATAAAACTCCAGTTTCTACTTATGTTCCTCCTTTACCTTTTCCTCACAGATTTGTAAATTCCAAGAAGGAGGCACTAGAAAAGGAGATTTTAGACATTCTCAAGAAGATTCATGTGAACATACCACTCATTGATGCTATTAAGCAAGTTCCAAAGTATGCAAAAGTGTTGAAGGAATTGTGTACCAATAAACAAAGGCTCAAAGGTAATGAAGTGCTAAGTGTGGGGAAGAATGCTTCCCCAATCTTACAATACAAACTCCCACTGAAATGCAAGGACCCTGGTAGCTTTGACATTCCCGTCACAATTGGTAACACTATATTTAATAAATCTATGTTGGATTTAGGTGCATCCGTAAATGTTATGCATGCATCAATATACAATTCACTTGATATTGGTCCTCTTAAAAAGGCTGGAATTGTGTTGCAATTAGCCGATCGCTCTAATGTATACCCAATGGGTATTGTTGAGGATGTTCTTGTACAGGTTAATCAACTAGTATTTCCAACAAATTTTTGTGTCTTAGAGATGGATGAAGGTTCACCGGTCTCGTCTCTTCCATTGCTACTTGGGCGTCCCTTCATGAAAACGGCGAAAACCATTATTGATGTTGACAAGGGAACGCTGACTATGGAGTTTGATGGAGAAATAATACATTTTAACATTTTCGAGACGATGAGATATCCTAGTAATGTTCATTATTGTTTCTCCGTTGATGTGATGGACACATTGGCGCAACAAATGTTTGAGTTGAATGGCGCTGATACTTTGGAAACCATGCTCACTACACATATTGATGATGGTTTGGAGTATGGTGATGAGATTAAAGAAACCATTGGTTCTCTTGACTCATTACCGGAAAAATCTGCATTTAAGAATATTTCATATGCTTCTTAACCTTGCAATGATGAAAAACTTGTGCCTTAAATTTTTAAATCTCCAAAGCTAGAATTGAAACCTCTTCCAAGTCACTTAAAGTACTTGTACTTGGGTGACAATGATGAGTTACCTGTGATTGTTTCTAACGATCTAAGTGAATTACAGGAGCAAAAACTTCTAAGGGTGCTAAGGAAGTACAAGACGGCCATAGGATGGACAATTGGTGATATCAAGGGTATAAGACCCGCCGTTTGTATGCACAAAATCCGTTTGGAGGACGATGCAAAGCCTACAAGGGAAGCACAACGTTGTTGAACCCTCCCATGATGGAAGTTGTGAAAAAGGAGATACTCAAGCTTTTGGACGTGGGTGTTATCTACCCCATATCCGACAACAAGTGGGTAAGCCCGGTACAAGTAGTACCTAAGAAATCAGGTGTGACGGTGGTGGATAATGATAAGAATGAACTTGTCCCAACTCGTGTGCAAACCGTTTGGAGGGTTTGTATTGATTACAGGAAATTGAATGCCACCACTAGAAAAGATCACTTTCCTTTACCATTTATTGATCAAATGCTTGAAGAGAAAACCACTTTCACTTGTCCTTTCGGTACTTTTGCTTATAGAAGGATGCCTTTTGGCTTATGAAATGCTTCCGCTACCTTTCAAAGGTGTATGGTAAGTATATTTTCAGAATATGTTGAAAACATAATCGAAGTGTTCATGGACGACTTTAGTGTCTTTGGTGATTCATTTGACCTTTGCTTGAATAATTTGTCACTAATCCTTGAACGATGTGTTGAAACAAACCTTGTGCTGAATTGGGAGAAGTGCCATTTCATGGTAACTCATGGCATAGTTTTAGGCCATATAATATCTTCTAAAGGTTTGGAAGTTGATAAATCTAAGATAAACCTTATTCATGCTTTAACCCCTCCCACTACGGTGAGGGAGATACAATCTTTTCTTGGTCATGCAGGTTTTTATCGTAGATTCATCAAGGACTTTTCCAAGATAGCATCACCACTTTGCAACTTATTGCAAAAGGATGTGGTTTTTAACTTTGATGAAAAGTGTATGGCGACATTCAATCGTTTGAAAGAACTTTTGATTTCAGACCCTATAATTAAACCACCGGATTGGAGCAAGCCTTTTGAGCTCATGTGTGATGCAAGTGAATATGCGGTTGGTGCGGTGCTAGGGAAACGTGTGGGGAAGATACCTCATGCTATTTATTATGCTTCTAGAATGTTAAATGAGGCCCAACAAAACTACACAACCATTAAAAAGAGTTGTTAGCTATTGTATTTTCTTTGGAAAAGTTTCTCTCTTATCTAATTGGTACAAAAGTTGTTATCTTTTCTGATCATGCAGCACTTAGGTACTTGCTTACAAAGAAAGAGGCGAAACCGAGGCTCATACGACGGATTTTACTCTTTCGAGAATTTGATATAGAGATCAAAGACAATAAAGAAATTGAGAACACCATTGCGGATCACTTGAGCCGTCTTGCTGTGGACAAGGAAACTATCCCATTGCGTGAAAGTTTCCCGGATGAGCAACTATTCTCAATTTCCTTTGGAGAACCATAGTATGCTGATATTGTTAATTATTTAGTTTCTAAACAAATCCCAAAGAACTTGTCTCGTGCTGAAAGGGACAAACTTAAGAAGCTAGGAAACCAATGCATATGGGATTATCCATAATTATGGAAACATTGTAGTGACCAAGTAATACGAAGGTGCGTTCCCGATTCTGAATTTAACTCTATCTTGTCATTTTGTCACTCCTATGCTTGCGGAGGACACTTTGGGAGCAAGAGAACCGCTCTCAAGGTACTAGAATGTGGTTTCTTTTGGCCAACTTTGTTTAAGGATGCACATGCATTTTGTACCACATGTGATAGGTGCCAAAGAACATGCAATCTAGGTGCTCGAAATCAAATGCCACAAACTATTATTCAATTTGTTGAGGTTTTTGATGTATGGGGAATTGATTTTATGGGCCCTTTTGTCAATTCTAGTGGGAATTATTATATATTGCTCGTTGTTGATTATGTCTCGAAATGGTGGAAGCTAAGGCTACCCCAACTAATGATTCTAAAGTTATTTCAGATTTTGTGCAAGCAAATATATTTGCAAGGTTTGGAATTCCAGAGGCTATAATTAGCGATGGAGGTTCACACTTCAAAAACAGGTTCTTGCAAACCTTGTTAAGGAAGTACAATATGTCGCATAGGATTGCAACACCTTACCATCCACAAACAAATGGACAAGCCAAGGTTTCCAACCGAGAGGTGAAATCCATTCTCGAGAATACGGTGAATCCAACAAGGAAAGATTGGAGTTTGAGACTCAATGATGCTTTGTGGGCGTATATAACCGCATACAAGACACCTATTGGGATGTCTCCCTTTAGGCTTGTTTACGGTAAACCTTGTCCCTTACCCGTTGAAATTGAGCATAAGGCGTTTTGGGATATTAAGCACTGCAATATGGAGTTGGATGGTGCTGGAAGGCAAAGGAAGTTACAATTCCAAGAATTAGAGGAGATTCACAATGATGCATTTGAAAGTTCACGGATTTACAAGGAAAATACGAAGGCATTTCATGATAATATGATTACAAAGAAACAATTTTGCATTGGGCAGAAATTACTTTTGTTTAATTCTCGTTTGCAATTGTTTCCGGGTAAATTAAGGTCACGTTGGATTGGACCTTTTATTGTGACTAATGTGTTTTCTCATGGTGCAGTTGAAATTCGTAGTTTAGCTACAGGAAATAAACTTAAAGTGAATGGACACCGACTGAAACCATATTATGAGAAATTCTCTTCAGAAGTTGTGGAAGGAGCTAACCTTGTGGAAGTATTCCCTCTGGAGGAGTCGTAGAAAGCAAGGAGAAAGTCGGCCTGACACCTTTAAACCAAGTGCTAAGTGGGAGGAAACCCACCGGTTTTGTATCTATATCCTTATTTTTTTATTTTTAAGCATTTTATCTTTTTTTTTTTATCTTTTTTTTGCATATCATTTGCGTAATTTTCCACCTTGAACTTTACTTTGAATGACTAAATTTTACATTGAGGACAATGTAAAGTTTAAGTGTGGGGGAGCATTTATATGTTTGTATAGTTTATTTAATGCTTTGTTTGATGTCTTTAGTGAAGAAAAAAAATATTGCTTTATGAACTCCGAAATCTAGAAACTTGTGCCTTTAGGATGACACTACTAATATAAGTGGATGGAACCATCTTGATTGCAGGAGTTGAGGAACCAACTAACTAAAAGGACGGACATAGCTCAGAAATTACAAATAACATGATAGTTGTTACCATATCTCGGAATGTCACCATATCACGTTCTATTTTTATTTTTCCATATTTATCTATTGTTATCTAAGTGATTTGGTGGGTCACTAAACGTCGAATTGTTATTACTGCTAGGATGAAATAGAGTGATTGAGTTGCTAAAAAAAAAAAAAAGACTGACCAATTAGACCAATCGGAATAAAAATGACACTTGGATAGCAATATGTGTGTGTTCTCCCTTTCTTCATCGCCTAAACAAGCGTGGAATGCAGGATCCAAGTGAACTATCATGTAATCTGCTGACAAGAAGCATGCGCTTTGATCCAAAAGATCTAATCATGTTGTCAAATAAAAAAAATAAAAAAAAATTTATTGTGTTGAATAAAGACGACTCCTGGTTCCCTTGTATATGCCAGTTGAGATGATGTAGAATTAAGATTGTTGACCACTGGTTCCATTGTATATGCAAGTGTGTTAACACTAGAATTCAGACCAGTATCTCAATCCAATAGGATGCGTAGGTTCATCTTGGCGGTGACCTTCAGACAGATATGGGAAACACCGATCACTTGTTAATATTCGCAAACATCTATTTCTATATCCATCTTCTTAATCTTTTCATTGTGATTGTGGTTAGTCAGATTCTGAGTATTGTGTTTTGTTCGACTTTCTAAGAAAAACTTTGTTTACTTATATATAAATTGAATTTGCATCAAGGTACATCCTCCTGTAGTCACTTTGGATTCGTTCATAGACTTTTCACAGGTAGCTGAAATTTGGAGTAAAAGATTTTGTAGGTAGACCTCTTGTAAACCTTCACGAGACTGAAACTCGTCCACTAAGGACACCTAGGGGTTCAAAGGCTTATTATTTATGCTAAGAGTAACCGTAGCCTCGACGACACTGAGTTGTATGTATGTTTTATAATTATTTTGTTTGATTTGCTCGAGGACTAGCAAAGTCTAAGTGTGGGGGAATTTGATAGGTGTCTAAAATACCTTGATATTTATCTATAGTTTATGTTTTCTTAGAGAGTTTTCTTGTAAATTATGTATCTTATGTTTGCTTTTGAGTAATTAGGTACTTTGGAGTCATTTGGAACAAAAGAAGAAGAAACAACGCAAAAGTGTCATCTCATGTGCAAATGCTATTGGAGGCGGATTATTTCTCATTATTTGCTTTTATTTCTTTATCTTTGTCTGAAAAGTATGTCAGCTTTAGCGATGCAAATTCTGTCTGAAAAGCATGGCAACTTTAGTGATGAAGAGACATTGAAGAGAAAAAGTGCACTTGAGAAGTAAACGATGGCTGTTGTTGGTGAAAGAATTCAAAGAAGAAGAAAGCGTCCATTTGGAGCGAAAAGAAGCAAAAAGACCAATTCACATGCGAGCGAAGCTAGCTATAGTTCTTTGGAACCGACAAACAATTCATCATCTGGGTACCCCTTATCTGCTCTCACTGGGTGACCATATCCAAAACCATTCCTACACTAAACCTATATTTCAGAGAAAAATGGATTTTCAATCATTTTCCCATCAAAAGTTTAGAGAGAGTAAAGTGAGAAAAGGCAGCCATAGAATTCAGAGTTCTATAGAGAGATCGAGAAATTATTTAGGGTTTTGAATTCAAGACAGGAAAAGAAATCAAAGATGGGTAACATCAAATCTGAGTTTTCATGGAAGAGATGGGCTACTGCTGAAGTTGAAAATGAAGCAGGAGTTAGGGTTTTCTGGTGCTTGAGGTGTAATTACAGATTAACTGAAGGTGAGTTCAAGCCGGAAAATGGAGGAGAAAGAGCAAGAATTTGAGAATTTATGTTGAATCAGAAGTGGGTTTGGGTCGAATTTAAGTTTTCTTTGAAGAAACCCTAGATTTGGTGCTATAAAGATGATAATTCAAGGGTTTGAGCCACATTTGTTGATGTTGTTGTTGTTGTGATCGATGACAGAGATGATGTTGCAGTTGTACAAGGTTTATTAGTCAGGTCCAGTTTCTATTAATGGATGCAATGTTTTTGTTCTGCTGAGTGATTGAAGTTTCATGGAAGTTGCAGGTGAATATAAGATTCAGTTGTAGATGGAGTTGCTGCCATGGCTCTGGTGGTTTCATGAGTTAGGATGGTGTTGGTTGTGTATGTGCAACTGAGATGGAGAATAAGATGTCCACCGTTCAAGAAGGTGGTGCTTGAGTTTCTGAAGCTGAGTTGCTGTTGGAATAGCTGTTCTAAAGTGATGTATTGAATCTGGTGCAACTGTCGAAGGGCAGCCTTAGTTGAGTTCGAATTGCAGAGAACTGGCAGTGAAATTGTCATCGAAGCTGGTAGAGTTTTGAGCTGCAAATCAGAAAGGAAGAAAGTGGAGTTGAAATGGGTTTGGTGGATTGAAGTTGTAGCATATAACAGTGAAGGTTGGGCTGTTCTGTTCAAGTTTTGGATGGAGATTTATGGCAAGGAATCAGCAAGAAAGAAGTGCTGAAGCCATGAGAAATGGTTAGCTCGAGTGTTTGGCCTGAAATTGGGTTCAGATTTGGTGTAGCTTGGTTAAGCTTTTATGTGGAATATCAGGTAAAGATGATGGTGTTATTGTCATAGTTGGTGGGTTTATTCGTAGTCAAGGGTTGCAGCTGCAATTCAAGTGAGATAAATGAAGCTACATATTGGTAGCGATGCTGTCTGAGGTGGTACAGTGACATGGGCATTGCAGATGAGCATGAGCTGGTAGTGGTGCAGCAACAAGATAAATATGCATGGATCAATTGCAGGTCTGGATGTTGTTTAGCTGAGTGCAATAGAAGTGGTGAATGATGGAGCAGAATTAGATGATTATTAGGTTGAATAAACAAGGAAGATCGGCAGTTGATTGTGATGCTGTGAAATTATATTGGCAGTGGGGAGAATGAAAAGTTGGCATTGTTTATGTTCAAGGTTGTAGTTACAGGTGGTTATGCTTCTGGGATTCGTGTTACATGTGAATGGTGGTGAAGCAATGGGGGTATGTAGCAAACAGAGAAGCAGGTCAAGAAATATAGAGAGTTCATATGAAATAAGGGTTACTAGTCAGTTGGTGGTTGCAGCTTCTACTGAGTTGCAATATACTGGTGTGAATTGGTTGTGTTAATGTTGTAGTTTGGATCGGATTATGCAGGAGGAATGAATTGCAAGCAAGTCTGGCATTGCAGTTTGCAGTTGTAGTCGGTGTTGGTTGGATGCAATAGTATTGTCTATGGTCGAGCTGTGAATTGTAGGTAATGCAGCTGCGACTGAGCTGAATTGAATGAAACAGATCAGGTGGGAGGCATTGTAGTGTTGCTGGCTTCAGTTAACTGAGACAAAGAAGGGTGATGATGCTGCTGTTGGAGTTGGCATTGGAACTGGAATTGATCCTGGGAGGTGAAGTACAATGATCGCGCAACATTGGTTTGGCATTTGCAAAATAACTTAGGCCATGGCCTGGCAACTCAGCCCACTTAGACAAGTTAACAGCTAACTCGTTTCTGACTCATATCTGAGTCGTTTGACCGGTGACTGGGTTGACTTCGCCGGTCACTTGAGATATTTTTCCCGTGCCGGATTCTGGCCATTTCACCAGTTTTCCGGTGACATATTTTTGGCAGAATTCTTACATGGGTTTTTCTCTTATATGGGCTTGGTAGATTTTTATCTAGTGGACGATGGGCTTTTGAGATTTGACCTAGTTTTGGAAGGGAGAAAAGCTACAAAAGAGAAAAGTTTTCTACAACTTGGGAGGACGTATTCTACTTGGAGCTCTGGAGGAAAGCAACAACTAGGGTTTGCTTTCGTATTTATTTTTCATCTTCTTTATTTGATTATTGATTATGATGAACTCCATAGCTATGAGTAGCTAAATCTTATATTATTGGTTAAGGATGTAGTTCTATTTCTAAAACTTGTGCTTGATTAATGCATTAGTTTTCTCTCTTGATTATCGTTCAAATCTCTACTGTTTTTAATAATAACATGATTGATGTATTGTGATAGGACTTAGATGTTTGGTTAGTTGAGTGGCCAATTAATTGAACTTCCATCCTTGTCCATAGCTATTTTAGGGTTTTCATCAAGCGATAACTCAAATACAAGTAGCATGATATGATTATAGTTTGTAGTGATACACTCTTGTAATCATATGTAGAGTTTGACCATTGTCCGAATTGTCATGCGCAATGTATTGACAATTGCATTGATTAGCCTATTTCCCAAACTTAATGCTCATAGGAATTGAACTTAATTAGCACAAGGCGTTAGGTTATTCTTTAGGTACAATTCACATACGCAGATCTAATGTGTGTGTTGGTGAACTTAGGAAAATATTGGATTATCTTGCTCTCTTGATATTCTAGGCTTTTGATAATAAAAGAGATTAAATCGTAATTCTAATCATGTATGCAAGCACACGTTTAAGATTGAAGATGAATTCCTTGACCAATATATTTCTCTCATTGATTACTTCCAATTATTTACTTTGCTTTTAATTTGATAAAACAAAAATCCCCCCCCCCCCTTTGGTTACTAAGAAACTAGAATTTTATCACAACAATCGCCTCTCTATGGAAACAAACTCTTCCTTACCTCGTACTTCATTTATATTTTGTTGAGTAAGAAAGTGAATTATTTTAGACGCATACGACTGCGATCATGAAGCCGGTTCTCCTTCATTCCATAGTTAATTTTCAATTAACCATGAATTGATCAAATTAGGGTTTCTGAGTCCAAGGTTCATAATTCCAGATTCGAACACTAATAATTTTATGACGATCTCATGATCAGAATTTTTATTAATTATGCTCGGTTCAACTACTAGTATTTTAATTAATGCTTTATTTTAGTCACGGCACCAATGATTCATTAGATGAGCAATACTTGCTCAGATGAACAATACTTGCTCAGATGAACAATACTTGCTCAAATCAAGGAATATTGGTCCAACTATCAATATTCAACAAATCAGAGTAATACTTACTCGCCTCAACTATCAACGTGAGAATCATGTCCATGTTCAATTCATGAGTTTCAGAACATTTTACAAAATCATGTTCAACTCAGTAAATACATGGACTCATTGTCCCATTAAATCATGAAGTCAACAACTGACTAAACTAACCACGAGACGTCAATCGTGTCACTTGGGGGGATTTCAACTAGGGTTTTGGTCTGGCGGTCTATGGCACATGTGTTCAAACACACGATGGAATGTGAGCAAGTCGTGCAATCATTTGAAGGAGTTAACAAAGTAGTGGATGAAAAATCAACCAAGTCTCCGCACGAGCAACTGGTTTCAAAAACGATTTCCACTTCCCCACTCTTTGATTCCATAAACTGTCACACTTCATGGGATCATGGTGTCTACAACTCCAGCAATATAAATAAGTCTCTGAGTCATGATTGAAATAACAACGACAACAACAACAACGATCTCACGTCTCACAGACAACACGAGATCAATAACTCATCAATTGAGCAATTACTCTCAAATGAGCAATTTCAATCATTCAGAACTTATCATATTTAGAATTCACAACACACCTACAATCTTTGATTACCATTGATTCCACACATTTCTCAGCTTCCCTCCTACAGATCGACCCATCCTCTCTTGTGACCGAATTTACTCTGGAACGGCCATTATCTTGGTTTAGGCCGGAGTACTACAGATTGATCTCTCGAATTCAAATCACTCCATTCTTGCAATGCATCTGTGTGAGGTTGAACATTTCGCTCGGTTCAAGGAGTCTTCTCCGTACGGTAGTCTCCTCAATTCCGTAAAAACCAGCAAATCGTTTTGCCCCATCTACAGATTGGCAACCACAGTGGGAGGTTAATCTCTCGGTTGCAACCTCAATTTTTCACAGGATGGTTGGTCTTAGGGCTAATTCAACTACTCCAAACCCAATCCAGAATCTTTCAAACAACGATATTCCTTCTTCTAACACTACGTCTGACAGCACGGAAGACAGAGAAGTCCCAACTCTAACTGAGTTGACATGAGTCTTAGAGATCCATACCAGAAACATGGATCTGATGAAAGATACAATGAATCACATACTCGATTTTCTCATCAAACTGACATTCGAGTTAGGCATAATCTCCGTTCCAGAAGTCCCAGCACCAGGGAATGACCCGCCACACGGTGACCCTCAAAGCAACAATTTCACTACTTATGAGAAGTCGGTGGACCAGGAGATTACACAGTTAGTTGAAAACTTGTGTGAACGCTTACACTTTTCCAGGAAGCAGCGAACAGACACGTTCGTTGCACTCAACCAGATATCATCTGAGGTACCATTAACTTCCTTTTCTCCAACAGAAGAGACGTTCACGATGTCTGAGCATTCGATCCACAACATCACATTTGGGGAGGATGACCATATGACAGATGAAGGACATAAATGAGCCCTGTACGTAACCGGTTTTATCAAGGACTCTGAATTCATGAGGTCTCTCTTTGATACAGGCGCTTCTATAAATATTGTCACTATGAAGAATCTCAAGGAAGCCAAGTTCCCACAAAACAAGATCGTTCGTCATCCCATCTTGATGACAGGTTTTGAGGGAAGCCAGATCCATACATATGGATATGCGTACATAGATTTGAAGGTGGGGCCTATTCAATCAAAAGCCAAATTCCACGTGATCGAACAAGAACCTGACTATCACATGATACTCGGATGACTGTGGCTCCATGACAACAAGGTGGTTCCTTCAACATACCATCAATGCATGAAAGATCTAATCAATAACAAAATTGTCCGTTCACCCCTCTACAGAAGAAAGGAGCAAGCTTTATATGGACAACCGTTCAACAAGAAGCATTCCAGAAAATACAGTAGATACTATTATCACCTGCTGTCATGAAATCTCCAGTGCAAGGAGGACCGCTGATACTATACACGGCCTCTAGTGATGTTGCTATCGGAGCACTCCTTGCTCAAGAAGAAGATGAAGGCATCGAACGACCGATCTACTACTTCAGTCGTACAATACGAGATGTTCAACTTAGATACCCAAAGGTTGAGATAGCATGCCTGGCATTAGTACATACAATTCATAAATTCAGATACTACTTACTATCCAACAGAATCGTGCTCGTTTCAAAGGCTGACCCTATAAAGTTTCTGCTATCAAAGCCAGCCTTGATAGGAAGACCATAAAAGTGGCTACTCCAGATGTCAGAATATTTCATAGCATGTACACCACCCAAAGCAATCAAAGGCCAAGCAGTGGCTGACTTACTCACTACTTTTCCATGAGACGATGCAACAGTGTTACATGAAGACGTAGCTGGTGAATTTCCAAACGTCTTAATCATCAAAGAAGAGACATGGCTTCTGTACTTTAACGGTTCTGCCACCCCTAGCAACAACACTGGAGGATCAGGCATAGTGTTAGTCTCTCCATATGGCGAGGTTTTCTCATATTCATTTAAGCTGGATTTTCATTGCACCAACAATTCAGCAGAAGATGAAGCTTTCTTATTGGGATTGTCTCTGGCCGAACAAGCAGGAGCAACGCACCTCGAGATAAGGGGAGATTCAAAGATACTAGTCAATCAAATGAATGGGACATACTCCCTTAAAGAAATCACACTTGCTCCATTCAGAACTGAAGCTCAACGGATGTTAACTTACTTCACTGATGCAATGATTGTCCATACTGGACGAACCAACAATAGGCATGCCGACTTCCTGTCAACTCTTGCTTCTAAGATGCAATTTGAAGGAGCAGAGAAAATAATAATTGTACAAAGGTGTACTGTTTCATCCACATGGCTTGCTCAAACCGAAGACGTTCAAGCAGATGATTGGATGGAACCTATCATTCATGAACTAAACAGTTCTCTTTCAGAATGGAAAGTCAGTCTCAAGGAATTAGAATTATTTTTTACTTCATGGAGATTTATACTATAGAAACTATGATGGGTTATTATCACGATGCCTTGGAAATGACGAAGCGGGCGAACGAATCAATCACATACATGAAGAAACGTGCGGACAAATGCTGGTGGTAACACTCTACAGAAATCTTCAAAGAATGGGATACTATTGGCCTTCCATGGAGGCTCAATCAAAAACTCTGCAAAAGTCATGCCCCAATTGTCAGATGCCCCCTCATCACTTAGAATCTCTGACAACCCATCATACTGGGGACTGGAGGGAACTTTACATCAAATATCTCCGGGACAATGAACTGTCGTCAGAAAAGAAATAAACAATCAAACTCATTCAGAGGGCTAATAGATTTGTCTTTCTTGATGGAATCTTATACCGCAAAATCTTTGGTGGAAACTTGCTGAGATGCTTAGCTGAGCATGAAATCCCAATGATTTTAAAGGAGATGCATGACGTAGAACATCAAGGAAAAAGGAAATTGTTTCTCCAGATTCATGAGAAATATTATTGGTCGACCATGGAAGACGATGCAGCTGCACACGTTCAAAGGTGTCATCAATGCCAAGTCCATGGTAACCTCATTCACACTCCCTGTCTTCCATTGAATTCCGTGAATAATCCGTGGCATTTCTATAGTTTGGGACTGGATATCATCGGGAAAATCAATCCAGCATCTTCGAAGCAGCATGAACACATCATCACTGCAACTGAGTATTTTACCAAATGGGTTGAAGTTGTTCCTCTTCGAAGCACCACTGGAGTCACGATTGCAGCCTTCATTAAAGAATATATAATATGCAGATTCATTGTTCCCAAACACATTGTCACTGATAATGGAACTCCTTTTTCCAACAAGCACGAGACAGAATTGCTCGAGGAATACGACATCAAACAAATTTTCTCCATATCGTACTATCCCCAAGGAAACGGGAAAGCAGAGAGCACTAAAAAATCTTTGGTCCAGATTCTCAGTCGAACAGTTCATGATAATCCTCGAACCTTGCATGAACAATTGCATATGGCTTTATGGGCTTATCGAACTGCACCAAGAAGCTCGATTGGAACTTCACCATATTCTTTCATTTATGGAGCTGACGCCATACTACCGACGGAAATCAAAATTCCTTCAGCATGGATTGCAACTTCCAGTGGCGTACAATGGGACGAAGCTGAAGTGTCCAACTCAAGAATTGTTGAACTGGACATGCTCGAGTCGAACCGAGCTAAGGTGGAGAAATATGTATAAACCTACAAACAAAGAATCTCCAGAGCCTACAACAAAATGGTAATACCTCGAACATTTCAAGTAGGGGATTTGGTATTAAAGACAGCAAAGCACATTCAACAAGATATGTCTGCTCACAATTTCTCTCAGAAATGGGAAGGACCATACATAGTTATCAAGGCAGTATCCAGCGGGTATTGCAAAATCTTAAAGATTGATGGAGGAGTAGAAGGAAATATAATCAACAACAAATGGCTCAAAGCATATTACGCCTAATCCATAGAAGACAACTACCTTTTCATCAATTCATCATTTCAAGCATTTTCAGAATGTAATTTATTTTCTTCTAAAGAGCGCACAAAATGCTCTTTTGTTCATTAAAACATCCCATAAATAAACAAAAATTTCCGCATGTCATCATCAATCATCCTACCTAAGAAAAGCCTAAACCTATTCAAAAACAACAATCATAAATGCTCATTCAGATAAAACCATCCAGCAACGGATAATCCCTATAAGAAGCTTTGTCAAGTTTCTTCTGAAAGATCCTAGTTTTTACCTTCAAATTCTCAACTGCCTTCTCGACCATGGCTGATTCCAGAGCCAGTATCTTCTCCTCCTCCAGTAAATCAATGGTAATGTAAATTGCATCAGCAACCTCCGCCGCCTTATGAATCTTGATTATCTCGAGTCGCGACGAAGCTAGCTCATATCAAATCACAATGTCTCATAGTTTGAGATCATCTCATCCCATTTATGCAGCTCATGGTTCTTGACATCTCGCAAGTGCATCTGGTTCATTTCCTCAATGATCGACAACAACCCAGCTACTGTGGTTAAAAGGGTTGGAAGAAAGCCTCTCCATACTTATGTAGTGGCAATGTGGCCATACTTCTTCCAAATCTTAGTATACAGAGGCATGTAGACTTGATAATGACGAATCCTCCAACCACTTCATTGTCCTGGAAAGTATTGATCAAAGGGGCTTCAAACGGGAGTCCAGCTGTGGTATATTCACGAGCATGAACATTGTCTCCTATCTCCATGGATTCTATAGAATCTTCACCAACCCGGTCGTTGCTATCTTCAACCTCAAATACAGTCGCAGAATTTCCGCTCCTTCTCCGTATGGCATCGACCACGACACGGACATCCGCCTGCGACGAAAAAAAAGAGTATTTAAATTCATTGAAGCACAGTGGGATCTTAAGAGTTATAAGATTACTTACAGATGATCTATACCGTACATGAGCTCTAACAGTTCGCTTAGGCCTCGAAATATGAGAAGAAACATTATTCTTATGATTATCCTGCAATAAATCGTTTTCTTATGATCAATAATCTTGATCAGACAAAGATGAAAAGAGATACAACTTACTGAGGTGGACGCTGCTATTTCACGCTTCGACTGAGGATC
Organism: Papaver bracteatum; assembly: GCA_023529315.1. Taxonomy (NCBI): domain Eukaryota; kingdom Viridiplantae; phylum Streptophyta; class Magnoliopsida; order Ranunculales; family Papaveraceae; genus Papaver; species Papaver bracteatum. The sequence continues at coordinate 1,030,372 of JAJJWX010002261.1, read as the reverse complement.
ATAGCAACAACAAGGTATGATCAATAATTCTCTGCACGATGGAACTAACTCAGGAGTGGGAGAAATATTAGCGTAGAGGATAGACTCAAAGTCTTGAAGACATATGTATTAGGTACGGTGAAGGTTTATCTTCTGTGAATAGTCAATTCAGCTACGAGTTTCACTGAAACCCTAAGTTTCAAAGGGTGATACTAAAGACGTGGAGGAAAATAACACACTGGGGACTGACAATGACATAGTCAAAGGAAAGCCACGTGGCTTTGCACATGTCATATGTCTCTTAACCGTGCTATGCTACTTCTCAAAAGACAAAAACCATCAGAAAAGATTATGATGGATTTTGACGCATGAAGATTGGTTCATTTCATTTGATCAGAAGGAATCACCATTATTAAAGTGTTTATTCAGAAGAAAACCTTAAATCTGAAGCATGAGTCATTTAAATCATCTAAGAAATGTCTACTACGAAGCCTAAGGAACATTCAAATGTTTAAAAAAGAAAAGAAGATGAAAAAAAAAACTACTCGTCAGACTCATCCGAATTGTCAGACTCGTCATCACTGTCCCTCTTATCATATGAGTCATCAGAGTTGTCATAACTATCTTCCTCTTTGTCAAAATCAGCGCCAATGGAGTTCGGATAAGCTTCAGGATCATCATATGAGTCCGAGTCCTCTTCTGCTTCAGCTTCGGCTTCAATTTACCTCATGGTCTTCTGGAACTCTCTTTCATATCGATCAGGTATAATCTTGCGCTCTGGTACCTTCCATGTATCTTCTTCTTCATAAGCATCAACATCATAGTTAGAAGGCCTCCCATCCAAGAATTGACGTCTCTCCTCAGTCATTTGTATTCTGCGCCGGATTCGATCCTTTTCATGCTCACGAGCCTCCTTTTTATCGTCCTCAGCTTTTCTTTTCCTAAGTTCAGCAAAAGTGACCCTCCGCTCATTCAAGGGTATGCTAGGCTTCGCTCCCTCATCCTGAGTAGCTCTGGCTTTTGATTTTGCTACAAGAGATTTGGAATCCTCATCAGAAGAACTAGAAGAGGAAGAGGAATACCAATAATCGTAATCTCCGTTGTTGGTAGTTGACATTTTTTGGGATCAGAAGCACAAAGTTACCAACGTGCAAATTGATTCATCAACAAGAATGGTAATTCTCAACTCTTAACTTTTTACGATTCCACTAACAGTAGTGAATGCAACGTAAGGGTTAACACTTCGAAACTTGCTCGTCTCTTCGAACCTACAAAAGACGTTCAAAAACTCAGATTTTTCATAAAATCATGAATATTTCTACTCTGTGAACATTCACCATGGAATTATGAAAACTAAAACATTATTTCATCATAAATAATTGTTTACTTATGAGTAATATTACACAAAACTCAAGTTTTGATTTTAAAGAAAATAATATATATTTGCAAATATATATAAAAAAAAACGTGATTTACTCACGTAAATAAAAAAAAAGTATTCTTTGACGTAAGAAAGGCTCAAGAAAAAATAAAATTTGTGGACACTCCACGGTTTCATAAAAATCCATGAATAGACCATGGTTTTATTAAAAAAAAACTTTTCATTCGTATCGTCATACGTCTTTGAAACGAAGGTTTATTCCAATTTTGTGAAAACATACACACTATAAGATAACGTTTTAATTTATATGAAAGCTCATAAACAAAATTTTATCACTGAACTCAAGTTCATATATATATATGAAGAAGAAGAAGAAGAAAAAAACTCTTTCTTCGTATCATCGTCATGCTTTAAAACGAAGGTTTATTTCGGTTTTGTGAAAATTCATCTTTTCATGATAAAACTTTGACGCACATGAAAGCTCATAAACTTAGTTTCATCACTGGACCTAAATCTTCATAAAAAAAAATCTCTCTTAAATCAGAGATTATTATTAGTTTTCAAAAACTAACGATCAAACGAACATACATTTTCAAAAAAACGATGGTTTTTGACGAAACCCACGCTCATATATGCACATGTGTATAACTTTGTCATGATCAAGATATGAAAAACTCATAGAACTCATGAACATAAGCAAACAACAACAAAAAAAAACAAACATGGACGGCGCAGGCCGGAAACTGACCGGTCGGTGATCGGGCGGCGACAGCGGGAGGTGGCGCTCTGGCAATTTTTTTCCTCTCCTCCTGTTGTTGGAGTGAAGGTGATGGAGAGGTGTGAAGGTGCTGGTCGTGGGAAAATTAAAAAAAAAAGGGAACAATTCCTTTTATATCAAATTTTATTTCCAAAACCTAATTTTCTAAGGATTTCCTTATTGGGCCCGGCCCGCGAATCCTAAATGACCAAGGTCCCGTCGTCCGAATCAGCGGTTCAACACCAATTTATGTTCACAAAACGACACTCTATCATGCCACTGATATCTTCATTCAAGTCATGGTATGCTCGTACTATCGAAATAATCCGGTAATATCTTAACTTACGACTAAGTTCAATTACTGATATTGTTTATAACCGGAAAATCACCATTCAATGCTGACTGAGGAACACGGCTTTCCTCACTAAGCAGAGGAGTTAATTTAGATGGTGGATTTTCGACAAAGTCTAAAATCGTAGACCCATAATTATACGAACTTCTGATCCAGTAATCAGATGTGAGTATTGAGACACGGGTCTCTCATCAAATCTCTGACTGAGAATATTGTCTCTCAGAGTACATGCAGATATGTAGTCTCTCGGCTAGACAATGGCATATCTCATGAATACTAAACACTTCAGTAATTATTTCTATATAGAATCACGAGATTGACGGCTCCTAGACAGCTTGCTCTGCTAGTATAGAGCGATAACGTCTTCAGGATACAAACAACAGTTTTTCCTGACTATATAAAGGATATGAAGCTCCAGCAAGCTCATGTCAAAATAATTAATGCTCCTAGACAGCTTGCTCTGCTAGTATAGAGCCATCAATTAATTATTATTAAATTCTTGGATTCATCCACTGAATTTCTGAAAATATTCAAATATTTTTTGAACGTATTTAAATACTTTTATAATATTTCGTTACTTCAATCCATGGTTCTTCCCAGCAGAATTCCATGGGTTAGTAATAAATATTCATCGCACGGGCATCTGAGCTACCTCCAAATAAGCCCTAACTCAAATGGTGCAAGTGTATTCGACGATGATGCACTAACAATCACCGTACAAACAAGTATTTCAAAATACGACGAGACGATGAACCTATGCAAAATAGGAAGGAAAATAATAAATAATAAAAATTGACCAAGGCGCTGAGAGCATGGGACTACTGACCGGACGGACGTGCCATGGTCAATCCCATGCCAGTTTCATATTTTTATCATATTTTTTATTTATTTTCCTTGAGTTCATGAAAATCCTTTCACTTGAACAAATATCTTTCGTTTTGAGGAAACTCCTCAGTTTCATGGTGTTTCCCTCACACCAAAGAAATAATATAAAATTAAAGAAATATGGTAAAGCCGTGATCATTGGCCAACCGTCCATGTCTTGATCCCAACCGGCCCCACATCTCATGGTTCCTTATTATTTTATTATTATTTCCCTAATTTCATGAAAACTCCTTAATCTCATGATATTTCCTTGATCCCATGAAAAATAATATAAAATTAGGGAAACCCGTGTGACCGTGTGCCCTAGCCGGCCGGTCAATCCCTAGATGGCCCCACACGTCCCATTTTATTATTATTACTAGGGCTTAACCCGTGCCATAACGGCACGAGAAACGATATATGTTTCAAATATATCCATCGGTTCATACATATCATAACTGTTGGCGAAAAGTCAATCTAGTTGATCCAAGTCTACATGTTTTTAAAGTGTTGGTTAATAAACATGTCCTTAGCCTCAAATCTTTTAATATTATGTATGCAAGTCATACAATCCTTTAGGACAAACATAGTTAATCGTTAACAAACTCCTCACATTCCTATGGACCTATGGGTAATAGAACACTACTTCATTTACTTCTCCAAAACAAAGTAGTGTTCTTACTTCGAAAACAAATAAATCATCAAAGTTTGTTCACCAAATTTGTAATGAAACTGAAAATGCAAAATTACGTCAAAAATCAATCAGATTAATCTTACGAAATCTGTTAGTTTCAAGAATTAGTTTTCTCCCTTTGATGGTATAAATTATTTCAAAGTTACATAGATTTGTGTTCATTCATCTTCCTAAAGTTTAATAATTTATAATTCTTGATCCATTTTGTTTCTTATCTACTTATCTTCTCTCCATACCTATTACCATGAACTATTTCTCAAGCATGCATAATCACATGAAGTCGAGGAGAAATGGCTGAAACGGAGATCATGACAAAATGAGAATAAAGAGAGATATGAGAAACTAAGTCAATTACAATTGATTTGTGTGTAGCCTTGTATATGATCATTTTTTTATAGGTTTCATCTTCTTTCCTGCCCCGACCCGACAAATCTTAAAACCACAATTGTTGATTTATCTTCTCCCTTGAATAATCTGTCCTTTAATATATTTTTTTATTTTAAAAAATAAATAAAAAATAATAAAAATAAATAACCAAGGGTAACTAAATAATTTATCTACCTTAGGACACCTTCTCATCCCACTACCACTACTTCTTTCATCACCACCACCATTATCGTCATCACTCAACCATTCTCACCAATACCCACTATCATTATCCCCACCGTCGATCCACTACCCTCGCCCACCATCACAACCACCATTAATGCCTATGGATTTAATATAAAATAAATTTATTATAAATTTTTTTTGAAGCATATAAATTTATTATATACTGTATTAATGAAAATATGTTTATTTGATTAATTAAAGAAACATTTTATTATGAAATATATCAATAGAAAGCTTTCCCAAGATTGAATCCAGAGTTTCCTTTATCTTGCGTAAGTTGTATATCAATCAGATTAATCTTACAAAATCTGTTAGCTTCAGGAATTACTTTTCTCCCTTTGTTGATATAAATTATTCCAAATTTACATAGATTTGTGTTTATTTATTTTTTTAAAGTTTAATAATCTGTAATTCTTGATCCATTTCATTTGTTTTCTACTTATCTTCTCTCTTTACATATTACCATGAACTAATTCTCAAGCATGCATAATCACATGAAGTCGAGAAGAAATGGCAGCTGAAACATAAATCATGACGAAAAATGGGAATAGAAAGAGATATGTGAAACTAAATTATCTATTACAATTGATTCGCGTGTAGCCTTGACCTGACCTAACAAATCTTAAAACCACTGCTATTGATTTATCTTCTCCCTAGAAAAATCTGGCCTTTATAATTATTTTGATATAAAAAAAATTAAAAATAAAAGAAAAACAAATTTAAAAATTAATATCAAATAAAAAAAATTGACCAAGGGTAACAATTTATCAAATAATTTATCTACCTTAGGGCACCTATCTCATCCCACTACAACTACTTCTTACACCACCTCCACCATTAACATCATCACTCCACCATTCTCACCAACACCCACCATCATATCCCCACCGCCAATCCACCACCCCCGCCCACCATTAATATCTACTGATTTAATATAAAATATATTTATTATGTACTGTATTAATGAAAATATATTTATTTGATTAATTGGATAAACATTTATTATGAAATTTTAATAGAATATTTATTATTGAACGTTAATTAAACCGATCATTTTACAGTCGTAGATTTAACTTTCCCAAGAATGAATCCATAGTGTCCTTTACCTTGCCTAAGTTTTCTAAACTTTGTTTTATAAGATGGTTTATAATTTCACATGTGTGATAACGCCACGACCTCCATAATAAGTAAAAGATGTCAATTTTGACACTTGTCATTTTTTTGTTGGCTCTATATATATATAGTGACAATTTGTTTCCATGGTTTGTTTTTTTAGAATTGCTAGGTTGATCGTAATAGGTGTCTCGAAAAAACCACTGAGTGAAACTTGTAGTGGGAGCAACTGAAAACTTTTATTATCCCAATAGCAGATACATTACCCTATCATCGTTAAATTTTTCTCGGTTTTGTTTTTCGGGAAATTGCGGTCAGCCTGTGCATTTTTTTATTTTATTTTTGGTATTATAACCAGATTAATTTCACATAGAGTAAGAATTCCCCACTACCTGACTACCACACTGACCACCTACACTACCATCACCAAAACCGCCTATCACCACTACCTCATCACCGACTCCATGGACCACCACCCACAAATACTACCCAATTGAAACGATTATTAACAAATTTATTATTTATTTAACTAAAGTTTTTATTATATAATCATATGACATTTATAAGGAAACATTAGTAAAAATATTTAATGATGAAAGTATGTTCATTAAGAAAATTATACATTTATAATAAAAGACTAATAAAATAATTAATGAAATTTCATTCATGAACATAATTTTAAGATATTTATGGTGTAAGAAGATATTTATAATGAAAAATTAATAAAAAATTTAGTGTAAGTATATTTAATAATATAATTGTAAGACATTTATAATGAGAGATTAATAAAATATTCATTATAAAAAAAATTAATGATACAATAATGATGTAAACAACCATAACCATCGATTTAGCTTTCCCAAGAAACTGTAGTTTAGCTTTCCACCACCACTGATATTATCACCTCCACCACCACTGCTTCTACCAGCCACCACTTATTCCACTATAACCACTAATTTCTATTGATATAATATTTATTAAAATGATTTCTAATGTAAAAATACATATTTGTTAGATTAATTAAGAGGACATTTAATGATTAAAATTAAATAAATTATTCATTATGAGATATTAATTAATAAAACACTCATAATGATTAATTTTAATTAGAGCAAACCACAACCATATAATTTTTATTAAAATGTTTATTAATGTAAAAATACATATATATTAGATTAATTAAGAGGACATTTAATGATGAAAATTAAATAAATTATTCATTATGAGAGATTAATGAGACACTAATTAATAAAAAACCCATAATGATTAATTTTAATTTGAGCAAACTACAGCCATAGATTTAGCTTTTCCCAAACTAAATCCCCACCATCCTTTATCTAGGCTAAGTTATCCCTGCTTTGTTTTATAAGGGAGATATTTTTCATGTTTCCATAATCCCATGGAATTCCTTGATTTCATGATATTTCCTTCAAATTATGAAAATTCCTTTAAATCATGAAATAATACATAAAATTAGGGAAAACTCACGGGACCGGGCCCTAGCCGTCCACACATGCTCAAGCTGGTCCCACGCGCCCCTTATTTTATTATTATTATTTTTCAATTTTCCTCATCTCATGGAAACTCTTTGATTTCAACAAAACTCTTTGATTTTAACAAAACTCCTTAGTTTTAACAAATTCCTTGGTTTTATCATATTTCCCTAAAATCATGAAAATATTTTATAAAAATTGAGAAAACGTGTGGGATTGGACCCTTTGGCCGGACGGACATGCATTGTCCATGACCGGTCCCACACTTCATGATTCCCTCATTTTTTTTATCATTTTCCTTCATCTCATGAAGTTTTGACGGTTTTATCAAAAAATCCCTGATTTCTTCATATTTTCTCAAATGGATGCTCAACTGCATGCCAAAAATTTTCAAAATTCTCTGAACTGAGATAAGAACACTTTGACGATGTGAGCATATTACCTTGACCAACCAGGGTTGGATACTTGGCTCGCAATGAGCCGGTCCTGTGTATTTTCACGGTTTGACTTAATTTGCGCAATTGCACGTATTAGGTCCAAAACTCTTCCAAATAATTTTGGGGATTTTGATGGAATTATCAATATTGGATCCCGTGACCATCCAGGGCAGGTTTCATGACCCCTTGGTCGGTCCTTCACCTCTTCATAATTAATTAGGCTTTATCACCTAAGGTTCAGACGAGCATTTTCAGATAAATGATTGAACCAGCATTTAATCATTCTTTCATCAACAAATCACCAACTCTTCAAGAGGCCTTGGAGTTTCCTCACACGAGCATGTGGGAGCTAAATGGTCGACCCACGGTCCCGTGAAATTGGTTCTCCTTTATTCCATAGTTAATTTTCAATTAACCATGAATTGGTCATCAATTGATCAAATTAGGGTTTCTGAGTCCAAGGATCATAATTCCAGATTCGAACACTAATAATTTTACGACGATCTCATGATCAGAATTTTTATTAATTATGCTCGGTTCAACTACCAGTATTTTAATTAATGTTTTATTTTGGTCACGGCACCAATGATTCATTAGATGGGCAATACTTGCTCAGATGAGCAATACTTTCTCAGATCAACGAATATTGGTCCAACTATCAATATTCAACAAAACAGAGTAATACTTGCTCTCCTCAACTATCAACGTGAGAATCATGTCCATGTTCAATTCATGAGTTTCAGAACATTTTACAAAATCATGTTCAACTCAGTAAATACATGGACTCATTGTCCCATTAAATCATGAAGTCAACAAATGACTAAACTAAACACGAGACGTCAATCGTGTCACTTGGGGGGATATCAACTAAGGTTATGGTCTGGCGGTCTACGACACATGTTTTCAAACACACGATGGAATGTGAGCAAGTCATGCAATCAGTTGAAGGAGTTAACAAAGTAGTGGATGGAAAATCAACCAAGTCTTCGCACGATGAGCAACTGGTTTCAAACACGATTTCCACTTCCCCACTCTTTGATTCCATAAACTGTCACACTTCATGGGATCATGATGTCTACAATTCCAGCAATATAAATAAGTCTCCGAGTCATGATTGAAATAACAACGAGAACAACAACAACTATCTCACGTCTCACAGATAACACGAGATCAACAACTCATCAATTAAGCAATTACTCTTAACTGAGCAATTTCAATCATTCAAAACTTATCATATTTAGAATTCAAAACACATCTATAATCTCTGATTACCATTGATTCCACACATTTCTCAGCTTCCCTCCTACAGATCGACCCATCATTTCTTGTGACCGAATTTACTCTGGAACGACCATTGTCTTGGTTTAGGCCGGAGTACTACAGATTGATCTCTCGAATTCAAAGCACTCCCTTATTGCAGTGCATCTGTGTGAGGTTGAACATTTCGCTCGATTCAAGGAGTCTCCTCCGTACGGTCGTCTCCTCAATTCCATAAAAACCAGCAAATCGTTTTGCCCCATCTAGAATCCCGAGATAATATAACTTTCCTGTTTTGACGAGATCTCCTTTTTCTTCCATTCCCAACTCATTGGCAGTCTTCCCTTGTCGCAACAGGGTAATCACAAACCTATCTCACAAAAATAACCGAGAAAATCTCACCACATAATTGCCAGATATCACACAATCTCCCGATATCCCCTCACTCCTATTTCAATGATACAATTATGGTAACTCAGTTTTTTTCCAATTATACACCACATACCAGCCCTGGTTTGTTGTAATAGGAACAAATCCAACCAAAACTCTAACCGAATATCCTCCAAAATGTCGCCTGTAATTCACGCTGTAAACTGATTTTTCAAATCAGTTTTTCCCGCCAAAATTATGTTCACGGTCATGAAGATGGGTGCCTTTGGCGAAGTATGGGGTGACTTTAGCAGTGGGGTGGAAATAGTAGCCATGGGGTGCAAGTAACGGTGGGTACCCCGTAGTAATTAAGGTACCCCTTATCCATAGTGAGGGTCCGAATAGCGGGTGTTCTCCGGAGGTGCCTAAGTCAACTTTTCGAGCCTTTTTTTTCCCAAAAATGCCTACAAATACATAAAACACCAAAATTAGTACAAAATTGGGTCCGAACAATATATAGTACTTAGATCAATTCAGACACAAAAATGTGTCTATCAAATACCCCCAAACTTATTATTTGCTAGTCCTCGAGCAAATCTAATTTAGAAAATAAAATCCTAACTCACTAGGTGGCCCTAGTGACCGAGTTATAGTCTCGGGAGGGTTTACCAGAGGTGTACCCACAAAACCTTTACTACATACCCTAGCTATCTACGCAGAACCTTGAAAGACACTAAAGAATCTCCTTGGTTGGCATACAATCATTGATTATAGGAGGAAGTACCCTGATAAGAAATTCCAATTATTGTACACGAGTTTGCACTCAAGCATACTAAAATTCATATATAAGTGACAGAGCTCTACTCAGATAGTTTTTGGACATCATAACCGGAGTCAACCAATCACATGGAAAGATTAAGAAGGTGGATGTAGAGAAAACGTATATGGTTTTGATGTTGACTAAGGTGAACGGTGTTTCCCATATCTGTCTGAAGGCCTCTGCCAAGATGAATCTATCCTAATGGACTGAGATACCGTCTAACTAATATCAACACAACTGGCATATACAATGGGACCAGCGGTTGATAATCCTAACTCTAGGTCAACACAATTGGCATATACAAGGGGACCAGTGGTCGACTTTATTGAATTTATTCCGGTTGGTCTGATGGTCTGGTCTCAAATTTTTTTAATTTTTTTTGGGTGGTATTTCAATCACTCTATTTCACCCTAGCAATGGTAACAACTTGATTCATGGGCCCCACCAAATCACTTAGAAACATATTTAAAAAATAAAAACAGAAGTGAAAAGGATTCAACGAGATATGGCGAAACTACCATGTTTTTTTTTCTAACACCTGAGCTCTGTGCTTTTATGAATAGACTTTATAGATGTTTCCATCTAGTCAAATTGGTTCCTCAACTCCTACAACCAAGATGTTCCCATCCACTTAGATTGGTTAGTGCCAACCTTAATAAGCATAAATTTCTAGACTCTGGAGTTTATTTATTTATACTGCAACTAAAAAGTTTCTCCCATACCCCCAAACTTAAATCTAACATTGTCCTCAATGTTCTAAAGATGAAATTAAAAGCATGAACAATGAGAAATTGTTACCACTTGAAGAAAAGAGTAAGGAAATATATTACCGTGTTGCATGAGCATGGGTTATCTCCCAAGAAGTGCTAAGTTTAAAGTCTTCATCCAGACTAAGAAAGGATTATTCACCTTAAAGAATCATAAAGTAATAGCCGGAATAACTGCGAATCACCAAAACCAAATAAGGCTATCACAAGTAAAAGGAATCTGCAAATGCCAAAAAAAATAATAGATAAAGCACACCCTTGTTTAGTTTCGTGTTTAAAATAACTACATCTAGTTGTGGTTCCAGTTCAGGTTTTATAACTGGGTCTAGATAAAATATTTTCATGGGTTGCATTTCCTCATAAGTTAGATCCGAATGTTCAGGTTTTAGAGTCTGGAGAAACTCAACTAAAAACTTAGAAGCACATAATAGTAACCTAAATAACTGCGGATCCTTAAAGTCAATCAAATTTGACCTATAGAGCTGACCAAAAATAGAATGTTGGTCTTCCTTAAACAAATGTGTCGACCCTAATCTCCTAAAATAATTAGGTTTAGTCTCAAAACTTAATAACTGACACATCTGAAATTCATAAGTTCCCACAATTGGAAGGAAGATTTTTTGTGGGAAAACAAAGTCAATCGCGGTATCGTAGCCTGGGTTAACCTCATCAACCAGATGATGGGTTTCTAACAACTGAACTTCTTTATGGACACAACTAGGTTCAGGAAAAAGTGTACGAAGATAATCTTGTAAAATAGTTGAAGCACAGATGTCCAGTCCTAAGTGAGGGGACTTTCTGAGAGTTAAACATAAGGCACTAGGAAAGTGATAATCACCCCCAAACTTAGAGTTTTCAGTGTCTCTAGATAGACTAGTCACAATCTCCCTAATTTCTAGATCATCAGATTCTTGAAAATGGTCAATTGATTCTTCTAAGTTACAATAAGCATCCTCACTTATCTCTACAAGGTTATCTTCTTCTAAGACTAGCGTTTTTAACTCACTAGACTCTAAAACAATATTCTTAGGGTAAACTCTTTCCTCTAAACCATCATCACAATCATATAAAATATTATCATAGAAAGTTTCTAGTAAAGGCTCATTAACTAAGGTGTTAATCATATCTACTTCCTCCGATTCACTTATAGGCACATCAAATAATGGATTATCCAACATATTGCAGGCTAAAGGATCATGAACTACATCGTCTAAAACAGTGGCATCTCTAGTCAAATCCTCGTCCTTTCGAATAGGTGAATAATCATTAAAATTATTGGGATTTGAAACAGAAATAGTACTATCATTATAAAGCTCAACTGGAGTTACAATTTCCTTATCACTATGCCTACATATGTATGATTCTTCATTAACACTATCCTCATAATTATAATAATATGAAAATGGTTGAACCTCTTCTAAAATAGTGTCTCCAATTCTATTCTCATCATCTTGATTAGGTGAATAATAACTATCCTCATTTTCAAGGGTAAAACTAGGAACATTGTGTTGGAAATTCAGATTATTTCGTGCAATTCTTTTGTTCATCTCAGCTATCCGCTTGAGGGTATCTTCTAAAGAAGGTTCACTTATTATTGTAGTTCTTTCGTCCATAGCTATACCATTCATCTCAGCTAACTTACGTGTTGACTCAACTAACTTCCCGAGGGACTCTTCTAAAAGAGGAATAGGAACAGAGGGATCATAAAAAGGACTACTTTTCAATAATTTGATTGTATCCTCTAGAGACGAAGAACTAGTATTATAATCTTCTTGCTTGTAAGACTTATGCACGTGTGGATAGTAATTGGGATCACTATGGTATGACCCATAACCTTCAAAAGGTTGGCGTTCCCAACCACTATTCACACTATGGTAATAAAAAGAGTGATATCCATATTGTTCAGTTGGATATTCATATTCATTGTGATAGCTATAATAATACTAGTTTGATATCCTAACTGTAAGGGAATTCTACACAAACACAAACACGGCTGACTCAGCCACAACAAACCTACTGATTTCTAGCAAACAAAAAGCATGATGGATCCACTTAGATTGTTTTTAGACCAGCTTCTAATCCTTCGAAAGGGAATTCATTACAATTTAAGCAGACCCCTATGGAATCAATCTGAATTAAAGTAAGCTAAATAGAGACGAGGGAAGCTCGATGGAGCTCTGATACCCAAGGACTCACCGACATTACAAGGAGGCGCATTCAACTTACAAAAACCATCATGAACTTTGAAGTATGCTTAAAAGAGTAACCAATATTTTTTGAATGACTTTCCTATTAAGCTCGTTACCCTATCGGTCTCGTTCTAGTCAGTATTTTAAGATTAGGTTCGTGTTTGGTATCATTTTCCTAAGGCGGGCAAGAAGAGAACGGTGATGAAATACGAACCCTTATCTTGTATGGCCAGGCCTTGCCATTTACTAGGAAATTAAAGCCGTATTCAATACCTCAACATATATGAATACAAAATCATCCAGTAAACCCGCTGACAGGGGATTTGCGGGTGTTTAGAATTCTTACCTCCTGTTCCATACGGGGGATGAACCGTTGAAGTCGACTCGGGCCACTGACTCCTATGTCAGTGTACGAACCCGAGGGGCCGAGATAGTATCGTAACTGTCGTCCTTCCCTGTGCAGTTTATATTCAAAATAACCCTTCCTTAGGGTTTTAAAAATAAAGTTCGATGTCCAATGTCCAAAAATAAAAAATAAAAATGTCCAAAAATAAAATATTACAAAAAATATATTCCTAATTACAGTTTCTAAAAATAAAAGAAATAAAATCTAAAAATTAAAATCTAATAAAAATAAAATAACTATGTACAAAATCTTCGTCTTCACTCCTTTTGGATTCTTCGTTCCTTTCCTTTATGGCTTCACTTTTCTTTTCAGCACTTTCTTTCTTTTCTTTAGGTCATCTCCAAATCTGAAAGCAAACAAGAAATACCAAAACACGTAAAAAAGAACAAAAAATAAAACCTAAAAATAAATCTATAAAAAAGTCTGCGTCGGCGGCGCCAAAAATTGATCGAATTTTATATAGTGGTAAATAGGTTGTCGTTCACTCGGACTTTATGAGATTGATTTTAAGAATTAATAGGCTAAAATAAAAGAAAAATATATACAAATTATTGTCACAGGATGAAGAGAATTACTGGGACTAGGATTTCGTCGAATTCATAACATAGGGTTCAATTTATTTATTCTCAACAAATAAACATTAGTTTTCCTAATCTTAGACACGAAGGGCATCTTAGTAAATAAACATTAGTTTATAACACTCCCCCTAATGACCACTGTGGATAAGTCAGTACAAACATATCAGGAAAACTCAAAAGAGAAAAACCTGAAATTGCATAAGCATGTAAAGACTTGGACAATGTTAGACACGCATATGTTGCCTCGTTAAAACCTTGACAAGGAAAAACCCAGTGGTACAAAACCTTGACGAAGGAAAAAGAGTACAACGCGATAAGTCAAGTAAATGCACCTTTGATGATGGCGATCCCCTGATGAGTATTTCATTTATATCTTGGCTTGCAAATCTTGAGTCATGACTTTCCAATTTTGAAGAACAAATTTCTTGAATGTAGAAGATTACTGTGCTTTCATGAAGATGTCGGATAGTTGATGAAGTTTTCGTTTGGGTTGAACCAACAACACTGTCTTCGATTAATACTTTTGCAGAGTCTACATTCTTCTTCAGCACATTGTGTCATTGATAGCTTGCTTCCCAAGATGATTTCCAGAAGTTGTTGATGTAGTTTCTTCAAAAAAGTACCAAGATATGAATACATTATCATACGTGAACAAATATAGTATATGTAAGAAGGAAATCCAAATTCTTAGGAGATGATTAAAAAAAAAATTGGTTTGACCAAATGTGGGCATCCACTAAATAACCAAAATACAACTCCCCCTTGGATTACCACCATGTTGAATTAAATTGCCTCACTAAAACTTTGCCAGTAAAACCCAATGGGAAAAAACTATGGACGAAGGAAAAAGAGCACAATATCAACATTTTGAAAGAAAATTAAATGTAAACAAGATGTTGCCTCGTTAAAACCTTGTCAGGAAAACCACGTGGGAGAAAACCTGAAATGAAGGAAAAAGAGTACAACTTTTGACGTAAATATTGATGATAACCCAACAATATGAGTTTTACAGAAGACAAGCATCAAAACAATAACTCTAGTCTATATCAAAGACGAGTTTATGCTAGCATAATTCTAACTGCAGATTTAAGAAAAGAAAAGAAAATAGAATTTATGCGGCAAAAACGTGGATTTTTATGTTTCTAAGGACTCCTCAAGAGACCTATAATGTTGAAATCATCAACTAATTAATCCTTATTTTTGGTTTCGTACAAAATTTCTAAAAACACATAAAGGATTTTTAAATCTTATGTAAGCAAATAAGGCCGCTGCCTGAATAAAATTTGAATCCTCAAAAGATTACAAATTTAATATGTTCTTCGACCACATTTCTTGTGCAATGCAATATGAGTCTTTCAAAGACTACCACTCCAAGTGCATTGTATAAAGAGAACAATTAATGAATCAATCCTAGGGTCTGAGCAAAAATGAAACCCTTAAATCATTTTTACAGCGAAAAATTTCTCGTATAACGCATTATGACTACACTAGCCTGTAATTAATATAGGCTTGAAAATTTTAAAGTGTTAAGTGTTGGATCCAAAAATTGCGTTAACTGAGAAACTAATCCAACCAAATTTGGATTGTATGCCAACCAATCACATATGTCGACATTCCTTTGCAAAGGGGTACGAAACCATTATCATTTATTTGAGTAGCTACTATAAGAGAATATTCGACAATATTTAGCTTATCACGATCCCACGAAATTCTCAAGTGTATGCATATCTTGAAAAAAATATTCACGGAATTACTGGCACCAGCGCCCACGGGCATTATAATCTCCTTATATTCAAATGAGAGATAATAACTTTGAGAATGTGTATCGTGTTTTTGGTGCACTCAATTGGAGCACTACCAATAGCTTCTTACGGAACACTACTTATTTTGCTAGATGTGACTGGGTTTTCCTCTTATAGAGGAAAAAGTTATATAAAAGAAAATGAGACATTTTACGCCTAATCAATAGCAGCCTTTTTCAATTTGATCATGATGGGAGAGAAACTGATATAACATTGAAGTTAAATAACATCAACTTTTGTTGGTAGTGTATAGTCTCCCCCTGATTATGGCGGATATATTTTCATCTCATAAAATTGAAAAACAAGTTTCGTAAAGTATTATCCGATTAATTCGAAGACATATACTCATAATGAAACATGTCTTTCGACATAAATAAAATGTAGTCTTAGTAGACCTGCATATTTACCATCAACCATGGATTATTTTTGGAATAATAAAAAAAAATATCAAACAAAAGGCATTAAAAAAATGCAAACAAATATCCAAAATAAAACTAAAATCGTGACCTATAGGGCCGACGAGATAATCATTCACTTTAGAATGAAATTATAGACACATTCTTTATCAAAAGGACTAATAATATTGGCTAACAAGCCGGGTGCGCACCCTTTGATCTTTTGTGTCCTTACATATTCCAACTACAAGTGAAACTGTTTCAAATTTTTGGAGAATAATATAATGAAGAAAACTAAAAATTGTTAAATTGGTGTTTATCGTAATAACCAATCTCATCTTCTAGGATATATGCAAAAATCTAATTTCAATTGGTTTAAATGATTCTTTTGAGAAAAATAAAGAATTCATCTTTGTAGAGAAAAATATACTTTTTGGTTGATAAAGATTTCTGTAAAGGAATAGAAATCAATGACCAAAATTGGCTAAAATACTTAGAATGCCAAACTTTTTTTTTTGCATCTCATTATAGAGAATCTATGAAAAAATTAATAACGATTGGTAAAGCGATATACCAAAATCATATCGACGACTGGAGAAAGAAGAATATGTCGTTTGCTATGGAAATCCATAGTGGTAAAAGAATGGTTTCTTGTTAAAAATAATAGAAACTATAGGAATAAATCACATGATCCTTGTCTAAGGGACAAAGATACCAATATTAACTGGCCGGAGGTTTTTCAACCATGCACGTGATTGGTTACCGTAAAAACGATTACATTGTGGTAACACCAATTTTTGTTGATTAAAGTTTCAATTAAATAAACCGATACTATAAACCATCTCTGGATGGATTTTATTTTCTCTCTATTAAGAAAAATAAGAGAGGAAAGATAAATCAACTTAAAAAATAATAATATTGATTACCCATATTCCAAAAATATAATCCACATCTTTATAGGACTAATCAACGGGTCCAACAGTACCCAAAATAAATTAAGGGATTTTGAGAATGACTATAATCAAATTCTCTAAGATTTAAAGATATACAAAATCCATAAGAAGGGTGTAGATGGTGATACGTGATACACCCATAAGAGAAGTAAAGAAAACCCCTTCTTAATATTGACAGTGGAGGAATTGGTTCTCTGATCCACCACTATCACCGTGCATACATACACTTTGGATTATATCAAAATAAGAAGAAAAAATGCTTATGAAATAGCTAGACGGAAAAAAAAAAATTAAATAAAAATAACAAGCTTAGCCTGTCGTACCCCTGAGAATTAATATCTCATTACATCCCCTGAGATAGCAGCAACTTTAACTAACCCCGCCTATGAAAGGACAAAAAAAAAAGGCATTAGAGGGGAAACATGAATCATATAAAACTCGTATGGGTAATACATGGTCAGAATCCATGCATCCATCATAGTTACATCATAGAAAAAAAAAGGAGCAGATCATGGAATTAGGTACAAAACGTGTGTAAGCATATAAAATAATCAATAAAAACAAAAGGTTAAGATTAAGAGATAGCTATCCTTTTGTATCGTGTATGCATCTTCATATCATACTTTTCTCCATTCCAGTTCTGAGAACGCTTTATCGCCCGACTAATATAATTAGCTTAGTGCAGAGCGTGCTGATGACGTGTTGTAAATAGAAAAGAGACAGAAAATAGGGAGAAGAAGGAGAAAGAATTCCATTCATATTTGTATAGAATACAAAGTTTAAGCCTCTATTTATATAGATAGAAGACTTGGTGACCAAGACGTGTAAACCCTAATCTTAGACACGAAGGGCATCTTAGTAAATAAACATTAGTTTATAACAGGACTCTGATTTTTCCAAGGTAGATTCTCAAAATATTGGTTATAAATCCTAAGCATGATGTATCAAAACATTTAAGTTAAGCATACCTTATCAAATTAAATGACAACCAATTAATCCAAATCATATTTCAATTAAAATTAATGCAAAATTCTTAAAAAAGAATTAAATAATTTTACCCATGTATGAAATTCATCTTCCTCTGTGGTCCCAGTGATGGGTTCTAGCTCCACATGGTGAAAACACACTCAAAGGAATTTTTCATTGCTCAAAAAGGTGTTCACAATAATGAAATGGGAGAAAAATAATAAAACTGGATTTTGTAACACTTATATTTGTTACAAAACTAAATATTACACAGAACGATAAATAAGAAACGTCGTTGGCACTGTAGCACTACGACTGTCCCCTACTGTCTAATGTTCTTCGTGTTCTTCACAGGAGCAGCAATGGTAGTTCCCTGTAACTCCAATTTCTCCGGCTCTATAGTGTCTAAACGTATCCCAATCTCTCCCTCCCCCCTCTATGACACCCCAACAGCATTTATATAGTCACAACACCTCCAAATCTCCGCCATCAATTCGAATAATCCTCCATTAATGATTTTTATTATCCACAAAAGTTCACAGGGAATAATTACCATTCTGAACTCTTTCACATGTCTGTTGTATACTGGTTCAATCCAACACGTTGGAAACACAATCTGGATTGATTCAAACTCTATGTAGCACACGCCAGCTTCTCAAAAATACAACCATAATCCCGAGATAATAAAACTTTCCTGTTTTGACGAGATCTCCTTTTTTTTTCCATTCCCAACTCGTTGGCAGTCTTCTCTTGTCACAATAGGGTAATCACAAACCTATCTCACAAAAATAACCGAGAAAATCTCACCACGTAATTGCCAGATATCACACAATCTCCCGATATCCCCTCACTCCTATTTCAACGAGACAATTATGGTAACTCGGTTGTTTTCCAATTATACGCCACATACCAGCCCTGGTTTGTCGTAACATGCAACTACCAAATCAAATCCAACCAAAACTCTGACCGAATATCCTCCAAAATGTCGCTTGTACTTCACGTTGTAAAATGATTTTTCAAATCAGTTTTTCCCGCCAAAATTATGTTCACGGTCATGAGGATGGATGCCTCTAGCGAAGTCCGGGGTGCCTTTAGCAGTAGGGTGGAAATAGTAGCCCTGGGGTGCAAGTAACGGTGGGTGCCCCTTAGTAATTAAGTTACCCCTTATCCATGGTGAGGGTCCGAATAGCGGGTGTTCTCCGGAGGTGCCTAAATCACTTTTCGAGCCTTTTATTCCCAAAAGTGCCTACAAATACATAAAACACCAAAATTAATAAAAAATCGAGTCCCAACAATATATAGTACTGAGATCAATTTAGACACAAAAATGTGTCTATCATAGGTCCTGCCCATAACCAAGATGGTCTGCCTCATGTAGGTTCATGATAACTACTGACCTCTCCAAATCATCCTTGTCCTCAAGGATGAAGGATGAGAATTGAGCTCGCCTACATAAGCGGCAACATTGCTGTAACTGCATCTCGAAACCAGTAGTAAATGTGAATGTGACCCTGGTGGACTTCAAGGAAAAAGTCACAAGCCATTGATTTTTTCAAGTGAACTACAGGATTCCAGCTTGGTCAAGGTTTCATCATAGCCATAATCGACGTCAAAATAGGTAGAGCAATTGGCTGTGTAGACCCCAATGAGCATATTTTCTTCATTACTGAAATGTAGCGCAAGTCTTTTATCTCTAGCTTGACTTATCTGTAATATTCTAGCAAGATTCCTGCTTTTGTACATAATGATCCTGGTGATAAAGACGAAGTCGAAGAACGTAACATCCAATACAGAACTTCACCTCTTTGTGCTAGTATGCTGCGCTTCGTAGTGATGACTTTCAGCAGTTTATAGAGTTGGTTGCAAGTTAGAAGATGTAAATAAAACTGGAGCCCATATACCATCCAACTAACTCCTTTCAATCTCTGGTCAATATACTTACTTCTCACATATGTTAATGGCTGCCCAAAATTACCAGTAATTGCCTTTGTTAGGATTCCCTTAATTGCCATCCTTATGATAACTGATTTCTTCCAGCCATCCGAACACATTAGACTTCTCAAGAGAGTAGGAAACCCTTATTTAACTGTCGGCAACAAGAGGGATGTCATAAACACCTCACCTGACTCCAGCTTATGCTGCAAAATAATTACTTCTTTGTACTGCACACATACACCATTCTGAAGTTGAAAGAGTAAGTGATTTTTGTTCCCACTACAACTCAATCCCGGACTAACACACGCAAACCCAATAAGGCGATAAAATCCAAGTAGCTCCATGAAAGTCAACATATAACCACTAACCTTTCTAATATTCCAAAATCTTGTAATTCTGGTGCACTGCGAAACTAGTTTTTTCCTTGTCACTTGTAGTATCAAACTACACCAGAGAATATCAACTTGCGGCGCTATTGCATCAACCAGCTCACTAGCATCACACCATTCTCTATTTATTACGGTCTTAAACACATTCGAGATCCCAAACAACAGATCCAAATGGTACCCAAGTTCCAACTTCAGCTCATAAGCAATTTTGACATCATAAGCATCCATGATAATCAACTCATTACAAACCAACAAACAAGAAGTAATGTCGAATTCAGAAATATTACCATCATAAGAGGAACACCTTGAAACAGATTCCATTTCTTTACCACGATCAAATAGGCGTCTAGTATACTTAGCATTAGATAAACTAACACATACAGAAGTAATCAAAATTATGTGTATGAAGGAATATACCTTGGTAAATATGATTGTGTAAGAAGGAGATTTAGTCAGGGTATCTCCTCTGATAGGCTTCAGAAATTTAACCTTGAAATTTTGATTTCATGTATTGCAATACTTCACCATATGATATGCAATTCTTTTACCGTGGTCTGGAAGACTTCTATGAAATCCCTGGGTTCTATTTAACATTTATGTTCTGCGATAATGCATCTTGACCCGTAACCACCACGCTAACACTCGACTGTCACAAGGGAGGAGCTTTTGAGTAGTAATCAAAATGAGAATACCCCCAATAGTCCATACATTCTTCCTATTCTCCTTGATTTCCAGACTCCACGGCAGGCGACTGTTATGCAATACAACTCTCAGTTCATACTTTTTAGGTACTAGCAATATGAGTGGATAATGATGGACCTTTTTGAACCTCATCTTAAGAACCTCACTGCCAAATAAATCATAAATTGATTCCTCTTCGCTTTTATCTTCACCGAGATACCATTATGAGGCTATAACATGTGATTCTCATCGCAGCTAGCATTCTTGCCACTACCTCCAGAAAAAATAGAGCAAAGTAACTTAAAACCACTACAAATTATCATACTCCTTAAACCGAAGGAAAACAAGGTTATTTCATATTCTGTTAAGAAGGCCAGTAAATTGAGTTGTCGAATGACTACCTTCCAAGCCTCTTTCAATTCTGCAGGGAGATTGATACCTCCAATGAGCACTTGATAGAACAGTTCTAGCACATTTCGAGATCCAATAAAAACAGTCTCCCAAGAAGTACTGGTATTAACAGATAATTCATAAGCATTAGCAGAATAATTATACCTTTAAACACTATCTAACACCTTTCCAGGATCGTATATCCAACGAGTATAATTGATAATAACAAGCAGACCTTCATCAACCATCAACTTGTAACTCATTTTAGTGATTTTAAGTTGAAAGATTAAATCAGTTCCACCACCACATAGACACCAAGCTTCTCTCTCGGAAATTTTACCAAATAACACCCAAGCAATATTGGTAAAACCACCATTAGTTGATATACAAGCAATTGTTTCACTACTCAACCCATCTGGTTGACACCCATATTTTCTAATCAGCTCATGAACACAATTGGCCATTAAAATTGAACATACATATAGTGCAAACGAGCAGAAAGTAGCTGTATCGAACCCGAATTCATAAACACCAACCAAATAAGAAAACCTCTTAATGAGTTTTAAATTCTTGACCTCAACATTTGTAACCTTTCTAACTTGAGAATTCAAAACATTATTAAGAGAATTATGTTCAGAAACGAAGGGTTTACCCTCTTGATAATCTAGAAAATTCAATTTCTCCTTGTGTTCCTGAACTTTATTAGTAGCACTAGATCCATCGGTTACAGAGAGAACAACTTTAAAACTAGATTGAAAATTACCTTCATCTATTGTACCAGGAGTTGAAGATTTTTGAGAGAAGTTTATTTATGAACTTGAATCAATTGGAGTTTCTTCAAGTTTTTCATCAATTACTTTCTCAATCAGCGTCGCTTTCTTCAGCACCGATCCAACTAATTCGAAGCTTTCTATTGAATTAGATTTCCAATCTTCGCCAACCGATTCTCCCACATATATCTCATGTTTCAGTAGTAAAAGATTTCTTATTTCTATTGCTAAAAATTCCTTCCATCCGGCTAAAAACTCCGGAGATGGTTTACTGTTGCAATCACCCAATACTCTAGATATCTCAGTTAAAGCTAGTTCTAATAATTCAACTCTGATAGATAGTTTTTCAATTACTGTTAGGGTTTTCATGTTTACAGCCGCAGAATCGATTGCTCTGTTACTACTTGTAGTGAACTCGCTATAAATTAGAATATCAGGAACGGCTGATCTCAAAGGATAAAGATGATTTGAGATAGATAGAAGAATATAGAGGATTAGGAGAAGAATTAGACGAATTAGAGGGATAATAAGAAGACATTGTTAGACAAAGAAGTTGCAGAAATAATTAGGAAGAAGATAAAGTTTTACACTAGATTACTGCTGCAGCAGTGGGGGGTCGACCTAAAATTCATTCTCTTATTAATCCGTCAAACGGATCTTCAAAACTGAGATTATTTTTTTTGGGTATTTTGAATGAAAATTGATAAATCTGATCGATTTAGTGGAGTATTTGAATGATTCTTAACTGATAATTTGTTTGATTGACTGTATTTGAAGGAAATTTGTGATCAATTCGATGAATTATGTGACAAATATTCTTAATTTTTAGAAATTGTGAATTGTTAAAAACCAATTTCAATTTTTTTGTACAAACTTTGTGACTGATAAAGTACACTGAAGTGACCATATAGAGGTCTCCCTTCGGTCGACCAATTATTCATTAGCTTGTTCTCAACGATGTATAATAGTCCATATATAAGATGGACGACACCACCACTACCGTGCAGAGCACGAGCCACTCACATGATTAATAATATGTAGAACTACTAATAGCACCCGACTCATATCTAGATAGGTCCTGCCTATAACCAAGATGGTCTGCCTCATGTAGGAAATCAAATTTTTTACCTCAGTACAATTCTCATAGCTAATTTTATTGAAAGCATTCCCCAGTACTCGCAATCATGATAAATTAGTGTCTCTTCACCAACAATTTTGATTGGATCTCTAAGCATTCCCTAGTCTATCTCTATCTCCGTGACCTCGGTAAAATGCTCTGATTCCATTCTTAGTATCAGAGCACCCGATTCCTTGTGACCGAGTGAAGATGGTGAACCATAGCGATGAGTTTGAAGCTAAATAAAAAATTTCATGGACGAATCCATTTGCTGAGTTGAAAGCTGCCATGGATAATTACACAGCTCAGTTGCAGGACCTTGAAGATTGTATAAGTAAACTGAAACATGATGAATAATTACTTGAACCCTCATCTGGATCTACACTCACAATCGACGCCGATTTAGAAGTAAATTCTATTGACTCAGAATCAGCAGGTCATCTCTCTGAGGTTGTTGGAGCTAACCCTAGTTTTTCTACTCGCAATCATGAGAAATTGGTGTCACTTCACCAATAATTTTTATCTCACATATTCGAATTAGTTTCTTCTTTTCTTGTTGAAGGTAAGGCAAAATCAAGGTTTCTGGATTACCAAGAAGGTAAGCTTTTCATTCCTGGAACTAAATTTGTGGTGTAATTTCAAAGCAAAAGATCAAGAACTCATGAGGTAAATGATTCTAGTGCTTTAAATACAAATTCTAATAATAAACTTCAGCAATTTGGAGATTCGAAGTTCATCATTGTTGATAATTTTAATCAATTTACTTCTTACCTACTTAAAATTCTCAAGGTAATTTCCATCCTACAAATAATTTGAATTACGGCTGTGAGTGTTGTTCGCCTAATTCTGAGTATGGTCGAATGCTTTTTGATCGTGGAAAGCAGTTGGAAGTAATTAGGTGGTATTGGTACGGTGTTAGAAGTTATAATATACTCTATTTGGATGCATTTTGTTATGTGACTGTTCTTAATTGGTTCATTTTAGTGCATAAATACATAACAAATGTTGGTCATAAGTTGATTATAGACTTCGGGTATGAATTAAAAAATTTATTAGCGAAGTTGAATGTATGTTTGTTTGTTAAGAATGGTGACTGTGGTGATGCCAGAGTGCTATTTGATAGAATGTTTCTGCAATATAATGTTCTCTGCACTGAGGTGATACTTCCAGTGACTAAAGAAAGTGAGTCTGAGAATATGCAAGAACTTGAGGAGGATCAGAAGGGGTTGCAGAGTATGAGAAATATTTGTGGTTATATATGGGTTTCCATAAAATTACTTGAATACCGTAGCTATACTGTCTGCATCCGTAAGGGTTTGGATTCCAGTTGGGATGAGACTCACCTGTTGTTACAACTTAAGAGTGGATTGTATTTGAAGATGTACACAAAGAGAGAACAATATATGCGTGATTACTGCCATGAAGTTTTCAATCTCAGTTCTAAATGTATGCAAGAAACTTCATTCGATACTTCGACCATCTTCTATCAGGGGTTATGTCAAGTGCATTCTAGTACTTCTATTAGTCACCTATCGCAGCCATAGAGTGATAGAGATGTGTATTTTTGTGAACTTGGGTGCTTATTCAGTGATCTAATTGTTTGGTCATGGAGGGTGCAAGATATAAGGCCTCATGGGGTACTGCATACTAGAGTTCAGTGGTATCTCAGTCCCAAAAGAAGTATGAAGCCGAGAAGGCACATGAATAGGTTGGAAGTAAACATGATAGTATGATGAGAGGTTGTAGCAGCGGTGCACATTTCTTAGTTCTGCAGATTCAAAATGGGGTACCTACGATTATACAAATTCTCCATCTTAGGGCAATGAAGATGAAAGTACTTCTAAACTGCATTATCTGTGGTATTCACACCTTGGGTAATTTTCAACAATACTTCCCTATTCGCAGCCGATTCTTAAGTCTGTTATTTCGAAACAAAGAGAGATATAAGGAAGTAGGATTTAAGAAGACAACCACACAAACTGATGGCTTTCTTATTGATGGTTTAACTAGTAAAGGAAATTATCTTTTTTCATGTATGGTGAGAATCAGTTACTGTGCACCACTTGATAAGAGAAACAAGATAAAATCTATTATGAACTGTCATGTGGGTGGTACTTTCACCAGGATGCTTACTCGTCATCACGGTCAAGTGTTTGATTTTCTAATAAGAGATGAGAGACATGAGAATGCAATGGGTAAGCTGATATGGAAACCAAATGATGTTGTGTTTATTATGATGAGGATCTTAACTGTGGGTTCTTGGAAATCTGGTGTTAATTTTGATAAGAAGGAACACAAACTCATGTCAAATATTCAGTTAATGGGGATAAGATGGATTACATCAGGGTATGCTTCAGGTTTGGTACCAAATTCTTTCTTAGCCTTCTACTTGTGCAGGTACAAGAGAAACTACTTCGATAAGTACCGACTTGGGTTACATAACTCAAATTCTTCTGGTGATTTTTTGTTATTCCCAAGTTGTGGCTGGCAGAAGTTTTCCTTGGTTATAAGACACAGGAGTTATAACAAGTACTTTATAAAGGCAGCTGGGTATTTTATAATCGGTGCGCAACATCTTTTTAAGCAACTGAAGCTCTCCACATCTAACGGAACATCACCAAAGGGAAAATAAAATATTGTCAACTCCATGCTAACAAATATGTTTCAGAAATTCTCATCTTGCATTGCAACTACAACTCCTAATTCAGTCTTGGATATTGGAATCTTACAAATGGGTCCAGCTGGATATGACATTGTTTTAGCCATTGAAGTGATGAAGGACCACAAATATGTGAAAAATGGCTTCAAACAGGTGAGAACTCCATCTATCACGAAAGATGAAAAGCTCGAGTCACATGTCATCAATGAAATTTTTATCTCTCTCAGAAGAGACGGGCTTATTGTGTTAGTAGTGGGGGTATACTTATGACTGCAACTCTATATGCAAGTTAATACTCATTCCTCAACTAGTAATGAAGTAAACTTTAATGCGCACAAAGGTGTTTGTACAATTATTTGGAATTAAAATTCTGAAGTTGTTGGTCATAGCTGCGATGAGACCATAACTAAGACTATTTTTTGCAACAAGTGGTGCTCTTATTAGATTTAAGTGCACAGTAGACTAATAAGGGCACTTAAATCTACTTTGGAGAGTACAACGGTGGCAGGCTTGCATCATTTACGAAGCTACTGAGTCTGTTTTCTTTGGGGAACTAAGCACACTAGATTTAAGTGCATCATTTTTGAATGAGGAGTACAACCAAGATTCATGCCTCCAGTTCAGATGAATGGTTCAATCTTTTATATGGATCTTGGTATTGAAGTTTGTGAAGTTCACACTTATTCGAGATAGAGATGCAAGCCTGCCACCGATGTACTCTCCAAAGTTCGACATTATTTCATATCCTTGAGGACAAGAATAATTTGAAGGGGTGGGATTTGTCAGGACCATGCTTTGACCTGCCAAGTTCAGTTAAGGGCCACCTGAGTTATGGGGGTCTTATAACCTATTTAGTTTATTTAGTAGTTAATTAATTATTATTATTATTATTAGTTAATAGTTGCTGCTACGTATGATTAGTAGAGTGTGTGTGTGAGTAGCACATGTGCACACCAAACCCTCTCATTTATATTCCCTTATTTGCTTGTAGAACGTATTATGAAAATTAATCAGTAAATTAGTCTTTTCTCTCTAAATCTTTTGTTCTCTCTAGTCTATCTATATCCTCAGTAATCAAGAATATCTTCTGTGCTAATTTGTAAGGCATGTCCTCACACTTTGTTACCAAGGTAACATTGATTGCAAACCCTGATTTGAAGAATATATAAAGGATAACTCTAGCAACTGGGAAACCTAATCCCAACACCTCATGTGTGATAATAGTTGCGACTAGAGTCGATTTTCCTTTAATTGTACCATGTTATTCACGAGAAGTAGCAACTGCGAGAGCTCTAGTTATTATTGTGGTCGAGCTCTAAAATCTCACTATCATGATCATATACTTACACTTAGGAGATAAAGTAAATAATAACCTTGAAAATATAAGGGTACCGAGTACACCACCAGTTCTTTTTCTTTTAACCAAAGACATACCTTGTGCAATCTATTTGATTCCTAAAGATTAAACAGACATGGTGGCCTTGATAATAGTATAAGTTCAACATGGAACATGTTATTGGATCAATCAAGGTATGATTAATGTACAAGTATAATTATTTTAAAATAATTATGATGCGGAAGTAAAGTAATAACCCATATGCATAAGATTTCTTTCACGAGGAAAACTGCTTGGCAAAAAACACTATGATCTAGTCCAATTTTGAATACTCTCATAATTAAGCCGCTACACAAATGCCTTACTTGTAACCTCGTGTAGTTGAGACTGAATAAACTACCCTTGTATCCTTGTGGCTACAACCAACCTGGCCAATGCATCCATGCGGCTACATCTAGTCTGGCCAATGCATGTGAATCCCTCAACATAGTCTAACATCAAGAATTTCTTCACAATCCACCGTGAAGACTGTCGCTACCAACCTCTTAATTGGCCCGACTAATATTTTATTTAGGGCGCCAATCCAACTCAATACCAATCACAATTAGAGATATATGATAAGTTCAGAGTTAATCATCTTCTGTTTGATCTTAGATATCAAGATAAATCAGAACTAAAACTCTTTGATCAAGATAATCAAGATTTACGATTACCGATGTAATGTACTTGATTATAAGGTTTCCATTTTATGATCAATCATAAACCGCTCATTCAACAAGATTTATGTTAATTAAAGCTAACCACTTCTCATATCCACAAGCTTTATGTTTATCGAAATAAGTACTTGTTAAGTCTCAGACAATCAAGTCACAGATAATCACACCAAGATCATAATATCAAAGTCTTCAATATTATTAATCTTCAAAAGTAATAACCTACAAATCAACTTGATTCCATTATATGATTAACCGAACATAATGAAATCTGTTAACATATGCAAATCATTAGTTCTATCAATAGATTACGAATCACTGAATGAATTATAGTCATGTCTTCAAAATTTTCGAGTGGTTGTATATCAGAGGAGAAGGGCCATGTGTTATGCATTTGTTCAATAATAAGTAATAAACAGTGAAAGCTAAATAAAAATCCCTACAACGGTATTATTATTACCCCTAAAAGGATTTAAATTATTTAATCGTGTTTTTCCAAAATTTAATCAGACTACTTACTACTGACAATACCTTACACTTGTCTTAAGGTTGTTCTGAGATACATTTTTATGAACACAAAGATTCACTATTTATAATGTTATTACCAAGGATTGTTTGGAAACAAGACATACCAATTTAGAAAAACTAAAGATACACAATAAAGGCTCAGAATCCTATCGAGGAGATGTATGAGTTATTGGGCTCACAATCCTATTACAGTCAATATGTCGCTTGTTGTAAGGTTTTGTTTCAGTCTACTTTCAATAGATTTTATGGTATTTTTGTGGGTGTCTCGTCCTTTTTATTTGTGTTTTCTCCTCTATGGAAAATATTTATCGGTCCTTATGACGTTTTTTGTGTGGTTTTGTGACTGAAGCTATGACGATTAAAATTCAAACTTTTGACATTTTTTCGATGTTGTTGATGGATTTCGAACCCAAATAATTATTATCATCACTGAATAGCTACATCACTCACCTATATCGATATTGACGCATATTTTCTATCGAAGATGCTGTGACGAGGTTACCCTGATGACATCTACAATAAGAGATCACCTTCTATCCCTTGGATATTCCATTCTAGATTTGTACACATCTCGAGATGAGATTTAGGAAAATAAAAATATACCTAACGTTTTTCTTAATTTTAAAATTTATTTTTGCATCCCTTATTTAAATTATTTTGTCCTTGGTCCCTGTATCGAATAGAATTAATTCAGTCCATTGTTATTGTTTCAGAACAGATTTATTTTCCCCGTAACTTATTATTGATCAAATGATCTAAAGATGAAATATCACAAAATATTCATTAACCTATGTTAGATACCCATGGACGTAATTCGTTTACAAGCAATGATGTACAATTGATATATCAAAAACAATATTTATGTTGTAATCATCATGTACAAATGCTAAATGGTTTCTCCTTTTGTTTAATCCCCTCCAAGCCATTATCATCGAAGTTAACACAACTATTTTTCATGTTCGATTAAAGATTAAACAAACCCACGGTTCTGGGTTTAGAAATTTAGAAAAAACCAAAATAAAGATGATCAAGTATGATTTCATGGGCATTAAATTTATTTTTTTATTTTATATAAGGATTGAGGAGAAAATAAAATTAAACGTATGATATGGAAAAATATATTTTTATTTTTATTTTTATTTTAATTTTAATTTTTATTTTCCAAATGTTATCTCGCAACATATACAAATGTAGGATCCAATATCTAAGGGCTGAATGGTGAGCCCTTGCAGTGGTTGTCACGAGGGTGACCTCGTCACATCACGACTCATATTTTTATATCAAGAAACTATTTTTTCAGTATCCTATCTTGTAGTACTTGGAAAACCTTTTCTCTCTCTAAAACCAAAGGAAAAACCCTAAGTGAAAAATCAGAGAAAATCTTATGTCGCTTCCTTATCTTACTCAAATTTAGTCCATTATGGACTAGATATGAGTAGGAATCCGTTCATAGTGTTTATTCCCTACCTTTATAGATTCAATTTATTTAGTTTGCTCTGGTTTTTGGTGATTTCCCCTTTCTATAAAACCCCAAACCTAACTCAGATAATCATGGTTCTTTTTTGCTAGATATCCATCTCCACCGTCCCCTCGGATGCATTTAGGATTTGTTTGATAAATTGTTGTGATACCTAACCTTTATTAATGGGATTTCTGCTCTAATAATCGATGGTTGATGCTATGTTGTGTTTGGTTTTCAATGGAGGATGTTTAGGAAATATGCTTCGACTTGAATAATTCTGGCCCTTGTTCTCGCACATGTCCGATCATTTCACCAAGATGTCCAGTAACTATTCCTTTTCTTGATTTTATTTCAAGCACATCGTCTATGGTTTTGTTTTTTTTAGCAAAACTTAGGCTCAGACTAAGGAATTGCATTGATATTACAGCCCAAGGAGTCCTGGTTTGGACAAACCTCAGACCCCCTGCTGGCGTTTTTACATATAATAGCCAAATTTAGAGCTTGGCAATTTTGACTTATATCTATTAGTTCAAGGCCCATTAAAACAAAAATTACAGGGATACTAAGAAAGAAATTTTTATCATTTAGTCTTCGTTGTTCTCTGTGGTAGTCTCTGTTGAATATGCCCTTGATGGCTATAACATATAGGTTGTTGAAATGTTCCAGAATCTCAGAATTTTCAGCTTGTATGACAATATTTGTATGCTGTTGCTTTCCTGCCCATCCAAAAGATAGATCTTCTCCTCCTGCAGCTGCTTCTGGTCTTCCTTGAGATGTGTGTCCTCTTCTATCAACCAGGTTTCCTGCAAGGTCAGTGATAGTTAGAGCATAGAAGTAATGAAAACTGTTGGGATCCTAAATAGTACATATTTTTATTACAAAGCCATGTTGTTGATGGTTTTGTTGGATCCCAGCAAGATTCCCATGATTAATGATAGCAACACTAGTTATATGGTGGGGATCCTGATTGTTCAGAACATGGTGAGGCATATTATGAATTTTGTTAAATTCACAGAGATATTGTTGGATGCTGATGGCAGTAACTTTAGCATTTGGCACTAAGTTTTGAAAAACTAGATCACATCTAGCTTTCCAAATAAACCAGCAGGTAGTAGCATAGATGCATGTTTTGTCAGCGTTACTGCCATTGAGAAACCATTCATTGAACCACTCCATGAATGGGGTTTGGTAGTTAAAGAGGCCATGATTTGCCCCTAGTATGTGATTCAAGACCTCTGTGGAAGCTGGGCAATTTAGGAACATGTGTGTCATTATTTCCTCCCCACAATTACAAATTCTGCATATGGGATCAATATAGTGGAGAATGCTAGCAGTTTTTGCATTGGTAGGGAGAATTTCATTAGCACACTTCCAGAGAAATATCTTGATGACTGGTGCCACTTCCAGATTCCAGATTGCATTCTAATCTCTTATGATCTGGTCATTTCTGTAGAGATGCTCAATTTTAGCTTTGTATAATTCTCTAACTGAGAACTTGCTATTGGTATTCATACTCCACTGCATACTATCCTCCTCTCTAGGATGGATGCTTAGTTGAGAGATGTTGTTAGTTGTTGGAGGGTTGAAAATCTGATGTAGAAAGGGGATGTTCCAGGATTTTTAATCTGTCATTAGGTTTGCCACTATTTGGATATCTGCTGGATAATTTGGTGGCTTGATGAGTGTTTCATCTGTACCTGGTATCCATATATCTTCCCAAATATTTATTTTGTTACCATTCCCTATTCTCCAACCACAGTTTTGTTGGATATTCTTGATTCCTT
Source organism: Papaver bracteatum (assembly GCA_023529315.1). Classification (NCBI taxonomy): domain Eukaryota; kingdom Viridiplantae; phylum Streptophyta; class Magnoliopsida; order Ranunculales; family Papaveraceae; genus Papaver; species Papaver bracteatum. Next base: position 998,424 of record JAJJWX010002261.1, on the reverse strand, counting down.
CTAAGACTCCTTTCCATAACCAAGAGTCTCCATCCTTGGCCTTGGTCTTCATGTTCAAAACATTTCTTCCATGTAAGTACTTTGCCTCCATCAGCTGATACCAGAGAGAGTCCTTGTCTTGCTCCAATCTCCATCCTATTTTAGTTATCATAGCACTGTTGAAGAGCTCCATGTTTGAAAATCCTAAGCCACCCATTTCTTTAGGTTTTCAAATGGCAGTCCATGCTTTTGGATAGTAGCCTGTTGGATTTTCCAAGTTTTTCCCCCAGAAGAAGTCCCTTTGAAGTTTGTTCATATCTTGGAATGTCTGCTTTGGGATCCTGAAGCAGTTCATTTGGTATATACTGGCTATAGAAGTAACTTCTTTGATTGTGACTTCTCTTCCTGCAGGATTCAAAGGAGAGTTTTTCCAGCTAGACAAATTGATCTTCATTTTATCAACTCCTGGTTTGAAGCATGTAATCTTACTTCTGTGTGTGAATAGAGGTGATCCCAGATATTTTTCATTATTAGGAAGCTCCATAACTCCAAGGATGTTGCAGATGTCTGGAATGATATCTGGATCAGTGTCTTTACTGAAGAAGGCACCAGACTTGTGGAAGTTAATGAGTTGGCCTAAGGTATCTCCAAAGATGTTGAGGATGTCCTTGAGATTTTGGGCTTTAGTAGAATTGTATTTGCAGAACACCATGCAGTCATCAGCAAATAAAAGATGAGTTATTGAGGGTGCATTCTTGCAGATTTTGAGGTATCTCCAAAGATGTTGAGGATGTCCTTGAGATTTTGGGCTTCAGTATAATTGTATTTGTAGAACACCATGCAGTCATCGGCAAATAAAAGATGAGTTATTGAGGGTGCATTCTTGCAGATTTTGATGCCAGATATAATGCCAAGGTCTTCAGCATGAGATAAAGTCCTTGACAAGGCTTCCATGCAAAAGAGAAAGAGATAAAGGGAGAGAGTATCTCCCTGTCTAAGACCTCTGGAAGGGTTAAAGAATTTTTCCAGAGAACCATTTATGAGAACTGCTGAAGATGCAGTAGTGATGCATTGCATATTCTTATTGCACCAGCTAGTGTTGAAGCCAATTTTTTCCATTATGATTTGTAGAAAAGTCCAGTCTACCCTGTCAAAGGCTTTGGCCATATCTATCTTGATTCCCATATTACTTTTTTTCCCTTTAATTTCCCTTTTAATTCTCATATAATGGATTATTTCATGAGCAATGGCTATGTTATCAGCTATTTATCTTCCAGGAATGAAGGCAGATTGGTATGGGAGATTATTTTGTTGAGGTAAGGTTTCATCCTTTGAGATAGCAACTTTGAGATGATTTTATAGGTTGTGTTACATAAGATGATAGGTCTGAAGTGACTGGGGTTTGTTGGTTTATCTATTTTGGGTATCAAGGTGATGAAAGTTGTGTTCATTTCCTTCAGAAGATGTCCATATTTGAAGAAATGTTGGACCATTTTTACCACATCTTCTCATACAATCTCCCAGTTGGCTTGGAAGAAATTTGGTGGAAAGCCATCAGGCCCAGGAGCTTTATATTTTGCCATGCTGAAAATGATTGCTTTGACCTCATGGGGTTCAGGTATTCTGTTGAGCATAGTGTTATCTGTTTCAGATATGGTGGTGGGGATGAGGTTTACTATTTCTGGGTTGATTCTGAAGAATCCATACTGGAAAAGTGGATAGTGAAGCATTGTTTTATTTGTTGGTGTTCCTCAAGCCAATTTCCTTTAGTATCTTGTATTGTATCAATCTTGTTTCTTCTTGTTCTACTTTTTGCTGACCTATGAAAATACCATGTATTCTTGTCTCCTAGCTTGATATATTGATATCTGCTTTTAATCTTCCAGAATTTTTCTTCAATGTCTTTCCATTCTTTCAGGACAAGCATAGCAAAATTTGGAGCTGAACTTCTGTCTGGTTTGAAATAGTTTCCTTGTATCCAGTGCAGATGTTGCTTGCTTTCTTCAATATTTGTCTTAATGTTTCCATAAAACTCTCTATTCCAAACTTTGAGCTTTAGCTTGATTTCCTTGAGCTTGCTTTCTATAAGAAAAGCACTAGATCTTGACAACTTTCTCTGCCAGCATTCCAAAATAATATCTTTGCAATCCTTGTGATCAAGCCAAGGTCCAAAGAATTTAAATTGAATTTTCCCAGAATGCCAGTGAGGATTAGTATTGAGGAGGATGGGATGGTGATCAGAGCCTATAGTAAGTAAATTGGTAATAGTAGAATTTGGATAGAGGTTAAGCCAAGAGTCAGTGGCTAATCCTCTATCCAATCTTTGCTCAGTAAGAGCTGGCCTAGATCTCTTGTTGGACCAAGTGAAGGGGCACCCAGAGCTGCCAAGATCCAAGAGATCAAGCTCCATAATTTTATTATTAAACATAGATGCCTCCAGGTTATCCAATGATTGAGTACTGTATTTTTTATTATCATGCAAGATGATATTGAGGTCCCCAATAACCAACCAAGGGATAGAATGTTTATCAGCAGTGATTTCTAGCACTTTCCAAGAGTTTAGTTTACAGTTGGTGTCCTTGGGGCTGCCATAATAACCAGTGAAAATCCAAGAGGGGCCATTTATAGGCTTAACAATAGCATTTATGTGGTTAATAGAGGATTCAAGGATAGTAACATCCACATTATTTTTCCACATTAATACTAAGCCACCAGCAGTACTACTAGCCCCTCCTGGGTTAACATGCCAAAAGTTCTGAATGTTAAGCTGTTTCATGGTATTTAAGAGTTTGCCATGTTTTTGCTTAGTTTCAGAGATGAAGCAGGTATCAGGATTAAATTTATTGAGCATGTCTGTGAGGTATTTCTTAGTGGATCTTTGTCCTATCCCTTGACAATTCCAGGCTATATAGATAAATAATTGCCAAAAGTAGGAGACTAGAGGATATTTAGAAATGGCCCTCCTGGATATTGGGTCAAAAAAACTAGCAACCAGACAGAAAAGGGGACTAGGAAACTGATAGTGAGCATGAATTATCATATTGCTAAAGGAGAAGTAGAATTGTACCTCATTTCCAGGAGTTGCAGAGCTGGAGTCACAATTAGCCATATGAGGGATAGTTGAGTCCAAAGGTTCGGCATAATTGTCAGAGAGATCCTTGAATCTTTTGTTATGGTCAACATCATTGATCTCTATGGGAGTAGCAGTGCAAGATAATTGCTTCCTTTTATTAGGGCCTTTGGGATTTTGGAGCTCTTTACTTGCAGGTTCATCAGCAAAGGAATGAATTTTCTTTTTAGCTTTCCAAGCTTTCTTTTTGAAAAGCTCAGCGTCAGCCTCAATTCTTTCCTTGATTTTGGAGAGGGTAGGGAGATTTTGATGCAAGGAGTGAGGGAAGCAATCAGCAACCTTGCTAGTTTGGCTGTTGTTGGAATTGGTGTTTTCTGCATGCTTAGATCTTGCAGCATCTTTTAACTTGGTTTTTGCCTGAATGTGTTTGTAATTGGTAAGGATTTTCTTAGAGAGATACATCCTTTTGTTTCTGATTTGGTTTGCTATGATGTCAGGGTGGGGGAAATTAGGATCATCTCTAGAAGAGACATTGAATGTGAGATGCTTAGAAAAGGATGGAGCAAAGTTTGCAATGGTCTTTTCCAGCTCTTTTTGCTTAGCTATTTTCATTTTGATTTCAAAAGCTTGAGCCGCATCAGCATCAGAGTACCCTATATGAGTGACATTCCTTCCCTCTTAAATAGTTTTTTGGTAAGAATTTTGAGGTGGTGGTAAGGGTTGAGGTATAGGAAGTTTTGGGTGTTGATAGTGAGATCCTGATGGGGTATAGGGAGTGGGGCATGGTGGAGAAGGGTGATCTAAGGTTCTACAAACTTTACAGAACTTGATGCCATTAAGAGCATAGGAAAATTCAAGCCAGTGAGAGATGGTTGGAGTTTCATAAGCTTCAATCCCAAACTTAAGAGGCTTGGTAACATCAATATTGAGGAGCACTTCCAAATTTTTCTCAAATCTATCTCTTCCATAGGATTTCTTTTGCTTTTGATAAATCCCCACAGGTTGGAGAATATTGCTGATGTCAAAGATAATATGGGTAGGGATTCTCTTTATAAGAAGCCATATCATGACTGATTTGAAATCTTCTTCATGGATTAGATCAGGACCTCCCATAGGTGCTTCTACTAGGACCATGAGTTTATCAAACACCCCTCTTGTACATCCCATTCTCAGGGTTTTATAGTCCTATTCATGAGTGAGCCTTAAGATAAAGAAATTCCTTCTTCTATTCCAGATTTCCAGTTACACTCTACCAAAAAATTCACAGTTGTTGTTGATGAAATTACTGACTCTTGTTGTTCCAAATAAAATATTGATGCCGAGTTTTCCAATGAAACACCATTTCTAGTCCACTGGTTGTTTGGCTTTGATGTTATCAGGATTAAGAAAAACCTTAGGATAAAGATCAGGTTAAGGCATGTTTAGAGATTTTTCCATTTGAGTGGTAAGGGTTTCAATGGAGGTATCAATGGGTTTGGAAGATGAAGCTCTTGAGGTAGATGCCATTTGGGTTGAGTAAGAGTGAAGAGTGAACCAAGTCAATGAGTAGTCTATATCCGGTTTTGAACTTGTTTGCCAGTCAACATTGTATACGATTTCTTTGCAGGCTTTAATTTGAAATATTTCCTCATGTTTGGTGGGTATGCTAATGTATCTCATAGCTGGACAAGAATTGGAGGAGAGATGGTTGTTTTATGTTGACAAGACCTGGCGTTTTTTTGTGTTGTAGTTGTTGATGCATATGACTAATGTGATCCATCTCAAATACCTGTGCCAGAAAATCCATAAAATGTTAAAGAGTTTAAATAGTGTACCTTGTACATGCCTGTATGAACTGCATTCCTTGAGGTGCTTGTTTTCTTTAAGAATGGTATCAGTGTATTTTGTCGCTTGATCCCCATAAGTCACGAGATGGTATTGAGAGATTAAGTTAAAAATGTACTTGCATAAGCTATCTGTACGAAAGTTGACCATATGAAGGATGTATATAGCTTTGGGATTAGCTTTGGGCTTGTACTTGCCTATGCCCAAAGAGTTGGCAGTCAGTCTGGGTAGAGAATTAGGGCATATTTCAGCTCTAGACGAGCCCAGTTCAACCATTAGCCATATTTGTTTGATTTGGGTTGCTTTCGCGGATTGATCTTTTGGATCCAGTTCGGGCCGGGTGAAGGTTCCCCAAGTGTATTTAATTACGGATGGGTCCGTCCCCCGACTGGTTGCGACCAAGCCAGATGTCCATTGACGCCCTGCATGGACCAGTGATACATAATTACTTGATCTAGGCCAAATACTAGGGCCCATAGGCTTGATCAGATACGACATAGTTGTAGATTTTTCCGCGATCTTCCCGAATAGTTTATCTCGAGGATAGATGAGTGGTATGGATTCATTGTCTGTTTCTCTTCTGGTATCAAATAAAACCGCATGTTGGAAGTAGCCTTGCAGTTGTGGTAGTTTCTTCCGGAGATAGATATTAAGAATCTTTGAGTGTTCCCCATTCCAGTACGAATTTTAGAGTTCAGAGAAAACATGGACAAGGATCAAGGAGAGCAAAAGCGATCCCGGGTGGAGCAAGAAGAAACACATGTAATTTCTGGGTAGACCTTTGTGATTGTTTATTTTCTTGAATAAAATGGGAAGAAATGGTTTGAGATTTATGAATTGTTGTCTTTCTGTGGTGCTATTTTTGTTTGGGTTTACATTAGGTTTACATTAGGTTTACATTGGGTAAAATGGAGGGGTAGATTTTTGTTTGGATTTACATCGGGTGGATAAATTTTTTGCAGGAGATTGCAAGGGTGGGTGAAGGGTTCTTTGGTTATAATATACATGAACTTCATTATGGAACTGGTGCAATGCAAGGAAGGATTGATGGGGCGGGTTCCAGTAGGATGGGTGAGAATGTAACTGTGAGAAGGGGTTTGCCTCCACGAACTGTTGATCAAGGTCGAATAGAAAATGGACAGCTTGTAGGTGTGAAAGATGGGTGGGTGATTTTTGTTGTGCATCCTACCAGGGGTCATCGGGTTATGAAGGAGGGTATTGTTCTGGTGGATGATGAGAGGCTTGTTTGTGAAAATACTATGCAGGGGTTCTTTGCTTCACCAATACCAAAAGCTGCACAAGACCAGATCAGAATCAATGATACCATCACTCCAACACCTGGTCTGATTACATTCCCCAATATGTTTGTGTTGGCTCTAGCACTTAGGCAGTTGGCGCATGACATAGTTGAGATTGCACAGTCTGGTATTGGAGAAGTGACTCATCCTATGAAGATTCCAATAAATGTAATTTTGCCCTCTGGTATTGATGTGAAGCTTGTTGGGCGAATTTACCAATATGTAAGAGCTAGTGTGATGAGGGGTGAAGAGCCTCAGCTTCCAGCATTGCCTGCTGCCGACACATTGCCTCCTGGAGTAGATGCTAATGCTGTAGAGTTGGTGTATTGATCTGTGATATCTTAAGTTGCAGAAGATGTTAGCAAGGAAGCAGCCCGGACTAAGAGGAACCATCCAGACAAAAAAGGGTGATGTGCATTTAGAACTATTTGAGGTAATTAAGTTAAGTATGTATATGTTTTCAGTTTGAATCAGACTTTTAAGAGTTTCAAAAGCTTTGCATTTGGTGACTTTTGATTCCAAAAACTGGTCGATGTGTAGTATAATGTTAATCCAGATCTTTCCCAGTTGATTTATTTGTAGATATGTATGAATGTCATTGTTACTAGAAGTAATTTTCTGTTCAAGCCATCCATAGGGCTGAAACCAAAGATCAAATAGAGATTTAAATATCTTAGGGAAAACATTGAAGAAGATACTAAGAGCAATCCAAGCAAGCCAAGAATAGACAATTTCTATAATTAATAGATTTTTGAAGGGAAACTTAACTATCTTAAAGCAAGAGTATCTAGACAGAGCAAACCTGAAATCTAGCCTAACAGGTAGGATAATAGCAGGCAGTGTTCTAATAGGTGCTTGTAAAAATAGATTGAGATAGAGGTACTTAGCAGTGCAAGGATGAGATAAATTCCAATCAAGCAAGAAAATAGTGGAAATTTTCCAGTCCATCAGATAGCTGAGAGGTTTATCAACAAAAGCCCAGAGATGCTCAGAAGAAGTTGTACATCTGAATATGAAGTAGTAGAATCGAGTAGGGTCTTCGGTAAGCATGGATAAGAAGCTGTAGAACTTAATGACACTGTTTTTTATTTGTGGAGCTAGATTCCCAAGCAACAAAGCAGGCTTGAGTTAAAAGGTATGTGTTGTACTTTCAATATACTTTCCGAAGATAAATACAATACGAATTTCATGAGATTTGGTGAGTTTTCTCTTCAAATCGGGTTGGATACCGGGGGAATTTGTGTTGAAATGGGTTGTTTTTTTATAATACGATCTTTGTTATTGATGGTGATTTGTGATACCTTAGTGGTTCCTGTGATTGCTGTGGGACTTGTAATTTTTGTGATGCTTGAGATGCTGGTGATTTGTGTGGGTTTGGTGATGTAATTGCAGCTACTATTGTGGTTTAAGTGAGTGATTTTCATGATTGTAAAATAGAATTTGGGGTTAGAATCATATTCAGGGACGCCGGCGGGAAGAACCAGAGAACATCCGGCAGAAACTAGCCGTTACAAGGAGCCGTTGAGAGAGCAGACAAAGAAAAGCCGGCCAAAACTAGCCGTTGAGTGAGAAGAGAGAGACCTCAGAGCGAGAACAGAGAGAAGAGATATAAAAGCTGCTTCATATAGGGATTATCGTCTATGGGTTTAATTCTTATAGTTATTGTTTTAATTCTGGTTATTGTATGCTTCTATTCCTATTCAGTTGCATATGCTGACCTAATTTATCTCAAGTTTGAACCTACATCAAATCAGAATTTACCTGCAATTATCTTCTATATTGAACCTTTGCTCCCCTGTTTTCGTTTCTTGTGCAAGCCTCTTTTTTAATCTCTTTAAATGCCTTTTCCTAATTATATGATTCCTCACTTGTTTTCAGTTCTCGTGTCTTCCAAATCCTTTTCGTTTGTTATTATTCTGGGTAGTTTTCTTTCTCCATGACCACTGTTTGGTCAGTTTTATGCTACAACATTTGGTGTTTGATTTTTGTTTTTCTTTGTTTGGCTGGTGATGGTTTTTGGTTCAAAAATCATGTTACTTGTTGTTTGGTTTTTAGTGTTTTGGTTCGGGTTGTTTTTTGTCAGCCTTCACTACACCATATCCTGCATTTTGCAACACATTAGTTTCGGAGGTGTGCAACGGATATTGGCGTTGCACCACTGAGCAACGTCAATATCCGTTGCACACCCAAAAATACGTTGGTAAAAATAAATAATATTGGTTTGTTAATTAAAATTAATTGAGCAACGTTTGTGAAATGTATAAAAACGTTGGGCAATGTTGGTAATTTTGTAATATCTGACATTTCCATGGGCTTTTAGTAGTTTTTTTATTTAATTTTAGTATTTTTTTTTTATTTTTTAGAAAAATCCTAAAATTGGTTCCCCAAAATATTTCCCTCTCAAATTTTCGGCAAAATCATCCTCTCTCCTAAACTTGAATCAACAAAAAATTTCCCCTATAATTTTTCACCAAAATCATCTTCCCTCTCATTTTTTTCACCAAATTTTAATTTTCTCTCAATTTTTTCAGACATAGATATTTTATTACTCTCCCTCTCTCTTATTTCACCAAAGATACACTTATTGCTCTCGTTCTCTCTCTCTCTCTCGTTTTTCCCATCTTACAGAGAACTTTAACCATCGAGACCAAAATCCTCGGACGAAAATTTTCTCTCAGATTCACAATCAAATCCATAATCTCTTGATCTTTACTAACAACTCAAAACCCGAGTTCTAGTAATCAATATCTGAAAATCTCGATCTATTCTCTAGAACCTTAAAAAATTTCTAAACCTAAAATCGAAAATCAATTCATGAAATCCGAAATTAATTCATCTGATAGTTGATTATCATCAGGTATAAACCATTATTTACTGGTACTGTTGTTAAATTTTGATTTTGTTGGTTATCTTATAATCTATTTCTTGACCTAACTATGTGAAGTTGAGTCTTATTGCATGTACAGATTTATATGTAATTTTAAAGCATCGGTGTATTTAGATTTTAGTTTAATGTGTTTATTGAAGTTGTTTTGGTGTTTTGAAGTTAAGGTTTGTACTTTGATGTTTTGAAGTTAGGGTTTCTACTTTGCATTTTTTTTTTTTTGGTTTTATGTAGAATTTCAAGGCATGGGTGTGTTTTGCTTTGATGTTTTGAATGTTTATGCTGATTTGTGAGCTATTTTTAGGGTTAAATTGTTTTTTTAGTTATCAATCTCTTGTTGCTTGATTTAAAAAATCCACTTGTTTGATTTGTTACTGCTGGATGTAGTCTGAATTCTATTAGTCCAAGTTGATCAGTTGATTTATTTTATCTCATAGTTTTATGGTTCAGAGATCCAAGATGTGAAGGCTTTCATGTATGAATTTGTCATCCAAAAGCCTCAAATCCATGTTTTTAATGAACTGTTCCTGGTCATTTTTTGATGCTTCATTAGTACAATTTTACTGAATTTGGTTGATGAATTTATGGGTTAGTATACCATGATATCAAATGACGGGGAAGGATGTTGTATAGCGAAGTTGTAGACTTTGAGTTCTTGATGTTTCCTAGGGATGAACAAATGACGTGGAAGGATGCTGTTAAACTTCGCCTTGGTGATGCAGTATCAAATGTTAGTGACCTCTTTTACTGTTAATTTTGTTCTGATTTTATTTTATTTTTAATAAAAAATTGGCTTTCCTCTTGCTTATGTACCTTTACTGTGATATTACATTGGTTCAGGGAACTGTGAACAATGAAACTCTTGGTTACTTCATTGGGAGGGTATATGTGTTCCTTACATGCCTTGGGATCAGTAAAGAACGTCTACGATTTTGCCAGCATCTTGCAAATGAGATGGCCCACTATCCAGCTGACTATTGGGATGCTGAGATTGAGTGCTCCTATGTCTAGATAGAGTGTGTTGGTATTGCAGTGCATACGATCTATGCTCGCACTCGGTAAGAGTTTATTGACTACTTTAATTGAGATGTTTCTCTTTTAGAAAAAGATATATTTTCACTATGTCATCCGGATGGCTCTTCTAAATTTCAATAGATCCACCGTAGATGTTTCTCTATAGAAATAATCCTCTCATGGCATGTGCTCACCCTTTAGTATCATGAAGTGAAACAAAATAAAGCAATACATTTCTTTTATTTGCGTGGGGGTTTAGTTTGAAATATTGACAAGGGAGTTTAGGATTATGTTTCTAAATATCATATTTATATTTGTAGTGCTTTGAAATAATGAAGTGATATATGGAAAAAAAATATGTACCGCATTCTGACAGAACGCTGATGATGTATCCCATTGCTGCAGGAAAAAAGTGGTACTCCTCTTGTTGTTCATGAGAAGTTCTCAGTACCAAAATAATTGGAGGTACGCTTCCCTATTCTCATTGAATTGTATACTTTAGTTTATAATTATGTATTATGTTGTGCTAATACTCCTTAATATTCAATTTCAGAAACTGGTTATTACTCCAGTGAAGAAGGAGCTAGGCCTTGCATTCAAGGGTAACCAAAACAAGATAGTGGAAGCATTAGAGGTATACACCAATACTCTTTCTAACTATTGGGATCTCTTCTTTACTATGATATAATAAGGCCATATCCAGAGATAAGTCCATATCAGTTCGTTTTCTGGGGTCTTCAATTTCACCCCCCCCCCCCCCACCCCACCCCCATGCCTATTCATTTCATCTCCCGTGTCGGATAGGCCATGAATGAAAAAGAGGCTATGGAAGTGAAAGCTACTTTGGAATCAAAAGGGGAGGTGGAGTTCCAAGTATGCATTCTAGGGAAGGATGTCACCATTAAATCGAACATGGTCTCAATTTCTAAGGAGATATAGAAAGAACATCAGAGAGTCTTCACACCATCTGTGATTTTTTTGGTATTTGGCGAATAATTTATTTCCTCTTTAAGCATTCATTCTACACGAGGACAAGCAAAGCAGGGGATGAACAGTTGAATGTGTTCAATTTCCCCCTGTTGTAGCTCCCATCAAGTGCGCTGTCTTTCCACTTGTTCAGAATCCATAGTACGAGGCAGTTGTCAAACAAATCTCAAAATCACTAACTGCTGCTAGAATCTCTCACAGAATTGACAAAATAGGGTATATGGAGTGGGTTGATAGGTGGAGCCGCTGTTCAAACCTTGATTCTGATCATAATCACCATTAGATGTGATTGGAATATGCAGGTGATTCCTCATTTGAAACTCTACTATATGTTATTCCATCTTATTGAGCGACTTATGGCTCCTATTTATAAAAAATTTATGATGACAATTCTTAACTCTTCTAGAAAACCCCTCTTCTCTTTTCCAAACAGAGAACTTTCTAGCTAGACTTCGCCTGAAAAATTTGAAATCAAATCCTTTACTTCTTAAAGATGGTGATAGTTATTAAAGATGGATCTTTATTATTTTTTTCCGGTGGTGGTGATGAGAATGGGTTAATCTGGTTTAGTTTGTTATCTTTCAGTCACCTTGTTTTGAATATAGGGCATTTTATTGAGCATATAGATCACTAAGTATAGTGTAGTATACATGTTTGGCCAAAGGCCTCATAGAAATAAGTCTTATTCTTTCCTATTAGAGCTCTGTAATCAAGTAATATTGAGATTAATATGTGTTTTATAATTTTTAGTATTTTTTGTTCGTTCTTAGATTGCCTTATATTGCTGTTATTAGATTGGATGGTTCACTAGTAACCTATCTACTTTCTGAATTGTTACAGTCTTTGTTGCAGCTACATATGTGGTTGATCTTTGTTTGGTGCTCTTGTACAATACAGCCGGTGATGGCTTATCAAGAAGTTGCTTTCCTTAATTCAGTGAGTGGTTCTATAGTGAATTCAATTGATCCTTTAGTCGGACTAGATTATGTCACTTATTTTGATGTCCGTTTGCAGTCCATTTGCTGTTGTTTTAAGTCATCTAATTCCAGTTACCTTTTTTTCCAGGTCAAGACGCTGTGTGAATACATCCAGGTTTTTGGAAAGCAAGACTTCAAGCATCTGATGAGGTATATCACTGGTTTTTCATTTGTAAGTAAGCATAGTCCTTAAATATAGATGTATGTTGAGAAAATGGGTAATAGTTATCCAAGTTTGCTGGCATACTTTTAAGTCTCATTTAGTTTCATTTCGTTCTCTAAATTCACAGGTGGAGGATAAATTTAAGGAAGGCACCAAAAGACTAGCTAAGGTTGTTAAACTACAATCGGAAGTTGAATTACCTCCTTGACGCATTGGACTTCAACCAAGTTGTGATTTTTGTCAAAAGTGAGCAGAGTAGCTAAGTTGAACAAGTTACTGGTGGAACGTAACTTCCCTTCTGTTTGCATCGACTCTGGGATGTCCCAAGAAGAAAGGTAAGACAGTTATGCAATGTTATATCTTTGTTTCTTTGTTTGTCAAGATTATGTTTTATAGTTTATAAATAAAGGACTATAAATATTATTTTGAATTTTGAGTTGGCTGTGGTGCGTGAAATAGGCTGTAACACTTCAAAATCCCGTGGGATTTCGGAAGTTTCAATTCTGCAATTCAAAAAGTTGGGTTGGCTTCAGAATTCGATTGAACCCATAGATGTAATCCCTGGTTTCATCAAGGGCTGTTGTTAGACTCAAGTAATGGCAGCCCACATCCAAATGATTTCGTTCTCGTAGCTTACTACAGGATACAATTATCTTATCACTTTCTTTATACTTGTCAACAGGGATTCTCATGATCAAATCCAAGTTATTCTGATTTTTTTTTTTACATTCCAGTTTAGTTTTTTTTTTTAATAATATTTGATTCTTGGTTAGTGCTTTCAGTTTATGTTGTAGGTGTTTTATAAACATTTTTCCATTATGTCAGTAATCATTTTTTTTCACTTGTTGGTGATTTCATCATTTTTGCATAGCTAATTCGCTGTTTGCGGCATTTAACCAAATCTCCCTGTTGTGGTTTCCTTGAGCAGTTTGCACTTGAAATTTGCAACATTCCAATAGTTGTGCTACTTACACTTTCTCAACTCAAGGAAACATTTTGTATCTCATCCATCGGCAGTTGTGCATCTAGATTTTAGTGTTGATGATAAATGCTTATCAATTGCTAAAATTTGCTGCATCTTAAAATCTATTTGCACTTGCATTAGTATATCTCCATCCCTATTTTTACCTGCCATTACAGGGATCATCATTTGACCAGTATATGTGTTTTTTGTTGGAGCTTACAGACATGTACATCCTTCCATTGTTGCATGAATGTGTTAGTGATTGTTTGTTGGTTTGGATTACTAAAATATGTGAGTGAAATTACTAGATTGAATATGATACGTCGCTTTTATACCATTCATACTTTGCTTTCCTTAAAATATTTTGAGGTGATATCTAATTTACAATTTCTTTATTTTAGCTATCATCTGTAACTGATGACATTGATATGTAAATTCCCGCTGGGTTGTACTCATGTTGATGTCATTTTTTGTGCCAGGTGAATCTACTACAATCGAGAACGGAATAGGGGAAGGCGAGTACTAAGTCTAGTACAAGTGAGTAATTTCAAGTTGGTACCTTGGAGTATCTTAGCAGTGGTCTTAAACATGTTTTGTGTGTACATTTTTTTTAAGGTGATGGCTATCTTAACCTGTTCATCTTTTGTTCAGCTGCTATGGTTATCATTAATTGTATAAGATTGTGTGTACAAGTGCCGCACTTAGGACCTTTCTATATGCACGCAGCGAAGATTGTTCTTTGATGGATTGTGATATATTGGGTCTTTTAGTTGATATACAATGGTATATGAATGTGTAGAATATATTTTCAGGTGCAGAAATCCGTCGGAATTCTATTTTTCACCTGGAATTATCGACGGATTTTTTTTATAATCTATAAACGGGTTTGCAACGTATATAAGTGTTGCTCAAATTAGAGTAATACGTTGCCTAAATTATTATAACGGTTGCACAAATTAAAGAATCCGTTGCTCAACAAACGTTGGTAATCTATTTTACCAACGTTTATATACGTTGCACAAATTAATTTGACCAACGGATTTTGGCGTTGCACCAAAATTTGCTACGCCATATTCCCAACAGATATTAGATTTGGTGAAATTCATTTGCAACGTGTATATCCGTCCCAAATCGGATGTTTTGGTGTAGTGCTTGTTAGTTTCTCTTTTGTTATGAAGGAAGGTTTTCTTCCTAGTTTGGCTTGTGTTTGATGGAAAAGACTTGTGTGTCTTTGGAGTTGTGTTTTAATTAGAACTTTAAGGGAAATATGAGGACCCATGGCAAGTTTGAGATGAAAATGCAGGGACCATTCAATTTCATACATAGATGACAGTAACAGTGGGCGATTCAATCTGATGATGATGCGCCGAGGAAATTTTCATTAACCAAGCTAGGATTTATGTCATCTCAGATGACTGCTTTCATAGAATAAAATCTTCCCTTAGGCTAAACAACCAAGTTTAGAAGGTTTATCAACTTCAAATCCAAGATTATTTGCTGACTTCTTCCGTAACTCAGCGACTAACCTTAAGAAGCAACAATTTTATTTATCCTCCTCACCTTTGGTTTTGTTCGAGCTTTTCGAATCCATTTATCAAGATCAAAATCATGACTAGGACAACTCCCAGTCGGTCGCAAATATTTTAGCTTCCCCGTTTATCACAAGAACTGAAAGAATTAATAAAGCTACATAAGATTCTCCTAAAGTTCTCAATATTACAACATAATGCATCAAGTTCTAAATGTTTTCTATCTGGGTTGGTGGAACATCCACCCTCATCTACCTATTTTCCCAAATAACATTAACATTTACTAGTTTCATGCAACAAGCTTTAAGTTTAGTGACTAATGTTTCGTAGTAGTTTTCTTTTTTTTTACAGAATTTATTCTCTTTTAATTAGGTTAGCTTAATCAAGTTTGAGTCTGTAATTTTTTTTTTTTTTTATTTCAGTCTCTAGTATCATATTAAATAGTAGTAGTAATAATCTCTAGTAGTGATATTATTACTATTATTCTTGAGTTGTATTTTGCTTTCACCAAAACCTTTAAGGACATTGAACGGAGACTTCTTCGAGCAACAGTCAGAGGTAAAGACGCATTTAAAAGATCCGAATCAAGTCGAAAAAACAAGAGATAGACAAATATCATTCGGGAAGTACTTCACAACATATGGATTCAATCACCTGATTAGCAACTACATTCAATTGCGTCGAACCCGCTACCATCAACTGAGTTCCTATGGACATTTTGGTGTCCATCAAAAATACAACTTTTTTTGTGGAAAATATTGACCGAAGGCCTTTCGACCTTTGACTTCGACTCTAACATATGCCACAAATGAAACTCCGATCCGAAAACTGTTATCCACATTTTACTCCAATATGAAGTTGTAATTGATGATTTTTTATATATATATAGATAAAGGCCTTCAAAAAGGCTAATGATCCCCCTCAACTGCTGATAGCAACCAAACAGGAGGCACATACCAGTACATGGAAGCTTTGTTGGTTTTTGCCCATTGAGCTAACTCATGGGCTACATAATTGCAAATTCGAGGTTGAAAATTAAAGATACAAGCTACTAATTTAGAAGAAAATAACTTAATGTCTTTAAAGATAGCATACGTACGAACATCTCCATCAAACAAGCCAGCTGAAAATTGTTCAATGAGATTCTTCGCATCACTTTCGATAATGATATATGTTAACTTATGTTCCAAGGCTTTCTTCAGGACTGCTCAAATAGCTCTGGCTTCAGCTTCTTCTGCATACATTACTTCATATATCCTGCACCATTAGCTCCAGTAGTGTCATCATAAGCACCATCAGTATTACACTTTATCCATCCAAAGGAGGGGGCATCCATTTATCACATAGATTGATAGGGGTAGTAAGAGAGACAGTAAAACAAGGTTTCTTAGTTAGAAGCATAGCCCTGGCTCTTTCTAAAATGGTAAGATGAGTTTCTTTTAAGTTTTGAAAGATGAAATTATTCCTGCTTGTCCAGAGAGACCACAAGATAGTTACAAAAAAATATTGTGCCTCATCAGGAAGACTAGTTCCAATGTCAGTTAGCTAAAACATTAACCATTCACTGAAAGTTTTGTTTAGAAAAAATTGAGTATTAATGTAGAAATCAGAGAGGAACCATACTCTTCTAGCAAAAGGACATAGGACCAAAGCATGCATTATGGATTCATGATGATCATTACACCTAGAACATTCAACACTATGCATGGGCATTCTAGTATGTAAAATAGTTCTGGAAGGGAGAGCATTTCTAGCATCTTTTCAAGTAAAAACTTGGATTCTTTAAGGAAACCTATTTTTTTAGATATGCATCCAAAGATTTTTACAAGGGGAGGGCCTAAGACCTCTCATCTCCATGTAGGCAGATTTTGAAGAAAACTTGCCATTCTTTGAAAGATCTTAATCCCTCCTATTAGGAGTGCAAATCTGGCATAAGGGAATGGTGACAATCTTCTTAACAGAAGCATTATCAAAATGAGTATTAAGTTTAGACAAATTCCAAGTTCTGGTATGAGAATCAATGAAGTAAGAGACTTTAATACTAGGATCAGGTGGGACTAAAGGTTTGGGTGTGGCTGAACCCAAAATTGGGATCCATTTGTCACACCATGGGTTAATGAACTGACCATCCCCAACAATACAAGAGATGAAATGCTTAATAAGTTCTTTTATAGCATGCAAACACTTCCAAGTCCAAGAACACTTACTAGTGCACTTGGCATTCAAGAAATCAGTTCTAGGAAAGTATCTGGCTTTAAGAACAGTAACTAGCATACAAGTAGGATTTTCTAGAATTCTCCAGGCATTCCTAGCTAGCATGGCCAAATTATTTAACTCCGCCTTTCTAAATCCTAGACCACCTTCAGCCTTAGGGGAACATAGAATGTCCCAACCTAAAAGATGAAGTTTTCTATATTCTGGATCTAGAGTTTCTTCCCACTAGAATTTACAAAGATGGGAATCCATTTGTTTGCAAAGGTGTTTAGGAATGATAAAGGCTCCCATTTGAAAGAGGGGGATGGCTTGACCAATGTGTTTAATCAAAGTTGTTTTAGCAGCTTGAGATAGGAGCTTATGTAGCCAGATAGTAATTATGGAATCCACAGCTTGGAGAATACCCATGTGAGTTTTAATTTTTGATGCTTGGAACACAGTAGGAGTGCCAAGATACTTTTTTCCTAAATCTCTGCTCTTAATCTCTAGAATGTTAGCTAGAAGAGCTTTCCCGTGTTTAGGAATTTTCCTACTAAATAAGATACCAGATTCATCAAAATTTATTTCTTGCCCAGAAACCAAACAATACTTTTGAATATAATCTTTGATAACTTGAAATTTTTGAATAATAGCTTTAGAAAACAAAAGAGAAACATCAGCAAACATCAGATGTGTCATTTCTGGAGCATCTTTACAAATTTTGATACCTTCTAAAATTCCTTTCTTTTGAAGGATGTCAATTAAATGTAAGAAGATAGAGCTTCAGATCATATGATATAGAGATAGGGGGATAAAGGATCCCCTTGTCTCAGGCCTTTTTCAGGTTAGAAAAACCCTGTAGGACTACCATTGAGGAGGACAGAGTATGATACCGTGGAAACACACTGGTTAATGAGTTTGATCTAGTGGTTTGAAAGTCCCATTCTAGTCAAGACACTCTCAAGAAAAGACCATTCTAATTTATCATAAGCTTTGGACATATCAAGTTTAATGGCAGCAATGCCTTCAATTTTGTCATTGTAATTGACAGCAAATATGGCTTCATTAGCTAGCTGAATATTATCAGAAATACTCCTCTTAGGAATGAAAGCACTTTGATTTTGATAAATAATGTTGTTCATGAAAGGTCTAAGTCTATTGGCAAGAGTTTCAAAAGAATTTTATAAATGAAATTGCAAAGCCCTATAGGCCTATATTGGGATACAAGTTCAGCCAGAGGAACTTTAGGAATAAGAGCAATATTAGTATGATTGAAAACTTTAGCAATATGCCCTGTCCTGAAACAGGTTTGAGTCATGTAAATGACAGCCTCCCCTACTATATCCCAATTATTTTGATAAAATAGACATGTAAAACCATCTGAGCCCGGGGCCTTTTTCCCCCCATTTGGAAAACAATATTCTTGATTTCCTCAGCAGTAAGAGGTAAATTTAGAAGAAAATTATCCTCAGCAGAAAACTTTATTGGGAGATCAGTAAGGATTTTATCTTAAAATTATTGAGGATGAGAAGAATACAGGTTTTTGAAATTATTTATAAAGGAAGTTTCTATACTATCTCTATAAGTTAGGATAGTATTTGAGGAATCCTTTATCCAACTAATAGCATTTCTTTTTATCCTAAAGAGGGTGACTCTATGTAAATAAGGTGAATTTCTCTCACCTTCCATGAGCCAAAACTCCCTAGATTTATCCTTCTAATATAGTTCCTCTAAGTTGTAGAGATATTCCAATCTATCCTTGAGCCTATAAGTAGTACTAGTATCAGTAGGATTAGAAATCTGGACCTCTGCCAACTCTTTCCTGATGGTAGATATATTAATTTGAATATTACCAAAAGAAGTTTTATCCCAGTACCTTTTTTTGTGTTTAAAAGCTTAGCTTTCAGTTTGTAGGCAGGATAACCTACCAGATTAACAGACCAAGAGTTAGCAATAATATCTCTACATGTTGGATCTTCAATCCACATAGACATAAAGTGGAAAGTCTTAGGCATATGATAGGTGTTTAAAATACCTTGATATTTATCTATTATTTATGCTTTCTCTACTAGTTTTATTATAAATTATGTATCTTATGTTTTGATTTTGTGTATTTAGGTACTTTTGAGTCGTTTGGAACAAAAGAAGAAGAAACGACGCAAAAGTGTCATCTCATGTGCAACTGCTATTGGAGGCAGATTATTTCTCATTATTTTCTTTTATTTCTTCATCTTTGTATGAAAAGTATGTCGGCTTTAGTGATGCATATTCATTTATATGAAAATCATGAAAACTTTGGTGATGAAGAGACATTGAAGAGAAAAAGTGAATTTGAGAAATAAGAGACAGATGCTGTTGGTGGAAAAGGGAGCAAAAAAAGGAGAAATTGTCCATTTGGAGCGCAAGGGAAAACAGGTGAGCTATACTTGGAGTCGGCTAGGTTGCGCATGAATGAATAGGATGTTAGTTATCTGGAACCGACAAACCATTATGAAGTGGTTAACCCTTATACAGAAATGCAGGATGTCAATATAAATTTTAATCATTACAAGCCCTAAATTCAAGAGAGTTTTCTTCTCTTCCCACTATTCCACTGAAATTGAGAGAAGCCATGGCGGCAGTGGAACTCAGAAAAAGGGGATGAAATTGAGACAGTGATTGAATTGCTTATGGAGATGAAAATTCAGAAGATTCTGAGAATTGTTGAAGAATTAAAAGATGGGTTTGCTCTAACTGAAAGAGGAAATGGATTTCTGTTGCTGCCAAAGAAGTTAGGTTTTGCTGTGTTTGAATTCTCTATCGAGAACTGAGTTGAAAATAAAAGAGAAGGATGAATGGATCTGTGAATTAACAGGATAGTGAAGATGAAGGTCATTTGCTGCTGCCATTGTTATTGAAGTAAAGAATCAATGGATATTTAAACAGAGTTGTCTCTGTTGTTGTCGATTGAGAAGATGGGTTTAATTATGGTGATGTTGGTGGAAGAATTTGAAGCTGAACTGAGGAGAAATTCGGGTTTGTATCAGAGATGAAGAAGGTGTCACATCCATGGGGATTTCGATGATGTGTGTTTGAATTTCACAAGATATTGAGAAGATGGTGGATTGTTTTACAGGAAATATGGTTGGATTTCATGGGAATATGATGCTGTGATTACAGTCAAGAGTACACGAATGTTGGTGGTTGATGTGTAAGCTGAAATGATTGATGTTGCAGTTGCCGGAATAGATGAAAACTAGTGAGATTGTAGCTTGGAGTGATGTTCAAGAGTTTTCAGGTGGGTAATTGAAGATGCAGTTTGTAGTGATTTTGTGGGTCTGAGAAGAGAATGGAAATATATGTATATTTAGGAACTTTACAGGGAAGGTTGGAATGAAGAGTATGTGAAGGGATGAAGTTGGTGTTGCTTCCATTGTGACTGGTGGAACCAGGTTTGGAGAGTGCAAGGCATAGATGGTTGAGTGCAATTGCAGGAGATGAGAACTGGTGCAGTTATAGATGGTGGTATGTATTGCAGCTATGAATGTTGATATGGATTAAAGTAAATAGATGAATGTTAGGGTGCAAGTTGAGCTGAGAAAGAAGTAATCGGGCAGCAACTACATCCATGAATGAGTGCGGGTGGCTTTGATAAATTGCAGGTGTTGGGAATGAACTGATTATGGTTTGTTGATACCATGAGAGGTATTGAAGCTTGCTATGAGGTGCAGCTGGAGTTGAAGCTGCAGTTTGGTTAGTGATGGGATTTACAGAGAAATTATTGAACTGGAGTTGGTATGATGAATGTTTATATGCTTGTGTTAATCTGAGGTTGCAGTTGCATCTGTTGTATCTGGGACAACAAGTGGATCTTGAGGCGAATGGAATGATATTACTGTGTTGCAGTTGGATTTCTGTGGTTCAATACAGGGTTTGTTGTGTTGCAGGAAGGGATGGAACTGAATTGTGCATGACTTAAGAGGAGAATGAGGTAAAGTGCAATGAATGGAATTTGATGGTTTGATCAACATATTTGAGATGTCGAGAAAGAAAAGGATAAGAGGGTCTTGAACTGGATTTGGATGCACAACAGTATGGGTTCGAAATGAAGAGCATTGATAGAGCTGTGATTTTTAACAGGTGAATGTTGATATTGTTTTGTGACAGAAGTGTATGATTGTGTGGTTGGGTCTGGTGGTGCAGTGAAGCCAGGGTTGTTTACAAATGGGTTTAGAGCAGATTCAAAGGCATTGATGGTGTATGCAGCTGGGATTATAGAAATGCAAATGATGGTGGTGAAATTAGTTGAGCAAGTGGACTGAATTGAATTGGTTTTGTTTGAGTTGCAACGTAGTATGGTGGTAATGGAATACATGCAAGCTTAGTAATGAGCAGCCATCATAGCTGGCTTTGAAGCTGTGAATCGAAACTACTGCGCAACATTGGGTACTGCCTGTGCAAGATAGCTTAGGCCATAGTAACTCAAATAAGTCGGCCTAGTTGGCTTACCTGAATAGTTGACTCTAATCTGACTCATCCGACCCAGTTTGACTCAGTGGTGTTGACTGAGTTGACTGACCGTTGACTTTCCGGTCACCTGAGATGTATCCGGTGCCAGGTTTCGACCAACTTCCGGCGCTAGCACCAGTTTTCCGGGGACCACTTTAAAGCATATTTTCTACACGGGTTTTCTCACACATGGGCTTGATGGAATTTGGAGATTGGACCTAATTTTATAAGTTTGAGAAAAGCTACAAAAGGGAAAGACTTCTACAACTTTTATATCACGTATTTTCTTGGAGCTCTTGAAGATAGCTGAAACTAGGGTTTGCTTTCGTATTTAATTTTCATCTTCTTTATTTGATTATTGATTATGATGAACTCCATAGCTATGAGTAGCTAAATCTTATATTATTGGTTAAGGATGTAGTCATATATCTATAACTCGTGCTTGATTAATGCATTAGTTTTCTCTCTTGATTATCGTTCATATCTCCACTGTTTTTAATATCATGTGATTGATGTATTGTGATAGGACTTAGATGTTTGGTTAGTTAAGTGTCCAATTTATTGACTTTGCATCCTTGTCCAAAGCTATTTTAGGGTTTTTCATCGAGCGATAACCCAGATACAAGTAGCATGATATGATTACGGTTTGTAGTGATACACTCTCGTAATCATATATAGAGTTTGACCATTATCCGAATTGTCATGCGCAATGTATGACAATTTTATTGATTAGCCTATTTCTGAAACTTAATGCTCCTAGGAATTGAACTTAATTAGCGCAAGGCATTAGGTTATTCTTTAGGTAGAATTCACATACGCGGCTCTAATGTGTGTGTTGATGAACTTAGTAAATTAATAGAATATATTGCTCTCTTGATACTCTAGGCTATTAATAATAAAAGAGATTAAATCGTAATTCTAATCATGTATGCAAACACATGTTTAAGATTGAAGATGAATTCCTTGACCAATATCTCTCTCTATTGATTATTTTCAACTATTTTCATTACTTTATTGCTTTGTTTATTTTGATAAAACAAAAATCCCCCTTTTGGTTACTAAGAAACTAGAATTTTATAACAACAATTACCTCTCTGTGGAAACGAACTCTTCCTTACCTTGTACTTCATTTATATTTTGTTGAGTAAGAAAGTGAATTATTTTTGACGCATACGACTGCAATCAAATTTTGGCGCCGTTGTCGGGGAGGCATTCAGCTTGTTATATAGTTTTTAGTTTCTTTTTATTATTTTTGCTTCTTATTTCTTGTTTCGTTTTTATGACTTAGTTTGTGAGAATTGTTTTTCTGGTACTAACCCTGGATCTCAAGAATTGGAATTATCAAAGGTGCGGGATAACTACTCGTGAAGGAACAATACTCCAAGCAAGAGTTGACGAGGAGGAAGAACTAAAGTTGGAAGTAGAGGAAGAAGTTGTAGAACAAGAGGTTCCGGTTGAACAAGAACCACCTTTTGAAGAAGAAGAAGAAATGGGTGATGCAAATCGTACACTAAATGATTTGGATTCTCAGAAGCTGGATACACAACAGGGGTGTAATAAAAAAAAACTCTACTTTCGAGATCAAGCCGAGGTTGCTTAGAGAATTACCAAAGTTCCATGGCATGTTGAATGAATACCCAAACAAGTATCTTATGGACTTCCACACCATTGTCATGGCCGTGCTTCCAGCAAAGACTGATGCAGATGGTGCAATGTTGAAAGTTTTTCGATTTTCTTTGGCGGATAGTGCTAAGGATTGGTTATATTATTTGCCTCCCGGAAGTGTCACACCAAGGAATGGGTTGAAGAAACTCTTTTTAGAGAGATATTTTCCTGCATCAAAGTCTACTCAAATTCGCAAGGAGATTTATGGGATGAAGCATAATGTGGGAGAATCTTTATATGAATGTTGGGAACGAAATAAGAGATTGGTGGCAAGCTGCCCTCATCACCAATTTAGTGACGCAATGATTATCCAATACTTCTCTGAAGGTCTCCAAGCAAGTGATAGGAATCTTATTGACGCTGCAAGTGGTAGTGCACTTGTAGTATCAGGAAATCCCATACTACACCCATCACAAGAATTCATACAATCAAATCATTTTTTAGATCAACAATCATAATTTTATTGATTAATCTCACAAATTTCACAAGATAGAAAGGAAATAAAACTAAGGAATTAACAACCGCTATGGACTTTCTCTCTCCTAATGACTTGCTCAACACTCGAAGAATCTCTCTCTCTCCCTTACGCTTGTTCAACTCTTTATATAGGGATTTACATAGTGGATGAAAACTAATCTGTCCTTTAATTTCGGATCTGACTTGCGATATTCTCGCAAGAGTTCTATTGTTAATCTTCGCAGACATTCTAAACATCGCAGAGTCTTCACATTTTTCTCATGTTTCTACCTTCGTCATCTGTTACGCCATTCTTCAAATCATCCTGCGACGCTTGCAATGTGTTTTTGATCAAACTTCACAATTGTGTCCTTCTTGCGATATTTTGATCCTACATATTGCCTCTTCTCATGTCTTCTCTGCGAAGGGGAGAATGTCATGAGAAACCGTTCTTCAATATGCCGCAACTGTTTATCTTTTCATATTCATATGTACTGGCACGATTCTGTATTTTACGTGAATTTTGTTACACGTATCTTTTCCTCCATCCATCTCTTGACACGTATTTTTCAACCGTTGCTTTTCAACCGCTCACGTCCACTCTTCGCATTAAATGCACTTATCTTCTCAATAATTTCTACTCTCTATATATATTCTTCTTATTCCTCTCTTCTCTCCTTTTTACTTTCTCTTTTACTTTCTCTGCAACTTCGCTTCATTGTTCTTCCGTAACTTCCGCTCCTGCTACTGTAAATTTTCTTGATTCTTTCAATTTTTACTTTCTTCTTCATTCCCATACTAAAAATGGTCGTAAGAATGAAGTTTCTCTTGAAGAAATTCGAAAGGAATTTCTAACCAAGGGTTTTACTTTATCTCCCATCCCTGGTCAAAACCTTAAATCTAATATTTCTGCCATGTTATTCTCTGATCATCCTTGCAATCATAGAAAGATCATAATCTCGCTAGGTCAACTACTCGCTGGTCTTCCTATTCCCCATTATGATCTTGATCTTCCCTTATTCTATGAAATACTTTCTCATGCAAAGTTCTCGCGAGCAGTATATCAATTGAGTGGAGATTGCATTCGCTTAATGCTTGAGTTTGCGAATCGTGGTGCTGGTAAGGGATCTCTTTACCCCTCAAAAGTTAAAAATCCTAAGTTTGTTGATGTTGCGATTATTCCTGCGAAGTATACCATAGAAAATTTCTTTGCGAATTATGAGATTATTCCCATGAAAAGAAATAGCACTTGCTGGGGCATTCGTTTGAGGAAGAAGGATAATGTTGACAATGATAAGGTACTTATGCAAGATATTGATTGACATCCTGGCACAAATACAACCCCACGTCATTCTAGCGATGATAAATGTTGTATCTTTCCCCTATTCTTAGAGGGTCCATACATCTCCGGCTCTCATGTTTTACCTGCGAATCTCGCAGCATACCAACCGTGGGTATTTAAATGGCCTGAGAGGGAACCAGAGGTATATTTCCACACTTTGCTTGAGTTATTATTCTTTTCACTCTTATATATAATTTTTCTGACCACTCCAATGTTTTCACTTGCAAAATTATCAGATTGAAAGATTGAAATCAAGCTATACCAAGACTGGGAAAGTCAATACTTTATCAGCTCTTCGATCAATCACAGATGAAGTAAGAAATATTCTCTTATGATTCTTCACAATATATTGTTGCCTCTATTTCTTATCATTATCTGTGTATAAAGGTTATCACTGAGTGGGAAGAACCTATCAAAGTTGCGAAGACTAGGGGTAAAGGCAAGAGTATTTCTCGCAAAGATAAATCCGATATCCCTCCTTCAAATAAACGAAAAGTCCAATTTAGCGAAAGTTCTAGTGATCATAACGATGATGATGATGATGTTTCTTCTGTGAAGGAAGTTTCTCAACCTGAGTCTTCTATGGCCCAATTTTCCAGTATATTTTCTGACACTATGCAAGGAATTGGTGATACTCCTCTTACTAACGCTTGCAAATCCATAGCTTCTATCTGTGATGCCCCTCTCTTAGGGAATAATGAATCTTTGCGCGGGGTTTCAAGATCTATTTCTCCAAGTTTCTTACATTCACTCAATAGTTTGGTAAATTATCATACTTATACTTTTCTTGTTTTTATTTTTGTCTTGAATTCTTAATTTATTCTGAAAATTCGCTGCATTATTTCACAGACTGGGAAAGCTTCTTATGATGTTACCACATATTTGGAAAAAAGGCGTGAAACATTTGAAAAGAAGTATCTTGATCTTCGCAAGAAGAATGAGAAATTGGAGGCTGAAGCTACTGGTCTTCGCGAGAAGAATAACCAATTGGAATCTGAGACTGCTAATCTTCGTGAAAAGAACAACCAGCTGGAATCTGAGACTGCTGTCCAAAAGGATAAAATCTTTGGTCTTCAATATGCCAATAAGCAACTCTATGGTATAAAACTTTTTCTTCTTTTTATTCATTTCGTTTTCTCATTATTCTTTCTTATATGGTTCACCATTTCGCAGACGTTTATGGTCTTTCTGATGAGGCTATTATTCTTCATACATTTCCCAATCTTATGGATGATGGTGCTCTTCTTGAACACCTAAATACTTTTCTAAATAGCTTTACAAATAATAATATTGAATCTCTTCCCATAGATGAACTCAGATCCAAACTTCGCTTCTTAGAAGTTGACTATAGATCCGTCTTGACTATGGCTAATAAATTTAAACATTTCTTTCATAATTCCAAAGAAGAAATTAATAGTTTAAGAACCAAGAATAGTGACCTCATAGATGAAAAAGATCGTATTTCTCTCCAAGGTGCTCAAACTTTAGCGAAATTCCAAAAAACTCTTCTGGAGGTCCAAATTGAAAGAGATGATCTCAAAAATAGAAATGATGTGCTCTGTGAAAGAGAGAATCAAACTCGTTCCCGTCTCCTCAAAAATGATGATGATGAATTTTCTTGGGCTGCGAAAGTTCTAGATAACGCCAGAAATAACTTAGGTGTAAATGTTAGTCTTCAAGCTGAGCAAATGGCCTTGATTAGAGAAATGATTTCTAACAGAGAAGGTTGTTAACTATTCTTGCTTATTTAATTGTTTGTTTTTCATAAATTTTCATCAAATTGTTGATTTATTGTTGTATTTTCGCAGAAGCTGAAGAGATATCGCAATAGAATTGAAAAGCTTGAGAATGAAAAGGCGAAGCTTGCAAAGGATCTTTATTCTCGCAATGAGAAATGTTCAAGATTGAAGACTCAAATGAAGATCACTTTTGCAAATTTTGGGAATGACGCAATTTATTCCGTAACGACACTATCAAGGAGATTTGTGATGACAACAAGATTCCTCACTCCAAATATCCTTGTCTTTTAGAAAAAATTCCAGAGAATGTGCCTAATTTGGTCATCTCTGATAGTGAAGCTGATGAAGAAGAAGAATCTGAAGAAGATGGAGAGGAAGAGTCTGATGAAGATAAGGAAAAAAGTTCTAGTGAAGAATTTGATGGAGACAATGAAGAATCAAGCAAGAAATAGATTTTGCTTCCTTGTAAAACTTGTGCATTCGTTCTTTGATCTTCTATTCTTGTAATTTATCATTGCGAATTTCTCCAACCTTCAATATAAGCTCTTTTTTGTTTCATCCTCCATGCGTTGAAAAATATTCTCTCTTGCAATATGATTGACCAAAATACATTTAATTTTATGCGTAAATATATCATGTGGAAACAAATAACATTTAATTTATTCTATGCATTCCCATACTTGCATCTGTTATTTGTATCCAGATGAGTGATTGAGCATGTTACCTTTGTTTAGTAAAATTATTTGCGATAAAATCGCAATTACCTCTGCATAATCTCGCAATCATAAATTTTAAGATTGCATTCTTTCTTGTATTCTTATGTGGTCTTATTTTTCCTTCCTAAGTAAAGGTCTTATTTTGCCATCTTTTTTCATTGCGACAAAATCGCAGGACGTCTCTACACTTTCAGGTATAAACCCATTGATCTTGCCTTAACTTTTTGTTCTTTTGTATTTTTGTTGCGACAATATGACAGGCCTAAATTTTCTTGCGAAATTAAAGCCCCATGACATTGCCGTCTTGCGACGAAATCGCAGGACGTCTTTACAATTTCTTGCAATGACCCATTGATCTCGTCTTATCTTTTATTTTGTATTATTTCCTCTTCAGGAATGTTGCACAAATATGAAAAGTCTAAATATTCTTGCGAAAATATAGCCTCATGACTTTTGCGTCTTAAGACACTTATCAGCTCCCTAATGGAGGGTACCGCCCTTATCTTTCCCCCGATTTCCCTTTCAAGGAGACGTACTTCTGTCATACAAGACTAGATCCTCCCATCTAGTCTTAACAACAACCAGTTGTTTTCGCAACCTCTTATCCCTTTTTCCTATATGTCTTATGGTTACGAGACTGCACCCTAAGTGGGGTTTTCTTAAGTCCGAGTACATCAGATCCAAGACTTTCCAAGAATGTCCAAGGTAGTTTCATACGCCACGGGCACTCTTGGCTCAACCGTGTACCTCGGCGCCTTGGTCATATTCTGCACCCCTTAGAAGAGACCCTCAGTCGTCCAACCTAAATCATAAGTCTAGGTTGAAAATCCAAGGTACCTCTCCTGGATGGGTTTTCATTGACCCCAAATCTCCATGACTTAGGTTCCAGCAGCGGTGTAACAAATACCCCCTTCTATGACGCACTTTAGGTCTTACATTTGCCTCTTGCGAAATTTTATTCGCGAACTAGGGTGTACGTCATAAAGGTTCGTCCCATTCTAAGGATTATTCTTTTGATTTCAGCTCTGTTGTAATTTCTCAATCTCATTTTTATCATTAAGTAAAATATGTTTTTGAAATTTTCGCAACAAATCAATCATACATCTCTTTTTCTTTTCTCAATATTTCTTTCATTTCACAATTTAATTTTTTTTACCTTTACTGTTTTCTGCCTCTGTTCTTTTGTTGCTTTTCGCTACAGACATTCCTTCTGCGATATTTTCGCTGCTTGTTATTCCATCAACCATTAATCTCTCACTTCTTTGTTTTTGTTTGATATTATACTTCCAATTCTCTTTCTTCGCAGGATTCTACATCGATTTCATAGCACTTCTTTCCTTCATTCCAATCTCCCTTTATGATTCCAATGCCACTGGGATGAAGAAATTTGATGCATTGGTGGAAATTTGATGGTACACCTAGAATCCCATGTAGCCAAGCTCGGCCAATTAAAGCGTTGTAAGGCGATTCTACTCAAAACAGATTCTTTGCTTTCGCTCCAACTTCTATGACAAATGTTTATCCTCCTTTTGTTGCATTTACTCTGCGAATTTCTGGTGGTGGTGGTAAGAGTTGAGATTGAGGGTGCCCTATTAGAAAATGATTTAGCTTTCACTGGCTTATCATTCTGAGAATGATTCTCTTTATGTTTCTGCAGTCATTTGTAGAATGTCCATGAAAGTGATGATAAGAGCAAAATTCTTGACTTCTGTTATTTGGAAGCGATTCTTTTCCCATGTTCCAAGGTGTTGGTATATTCTCCATTAAAATTATTGCTTCCCAAATTTTTTCCACACTAGTATTCAAAGGCGGCATCTGATCTCCTCCCATATCATTTTTTGACTTCCTGATCCTTTCTGATAATTTTGTCTTTGTCCTCCATAATTTTCCAGCGGCTGATCAAGTCTTTGTATTTTGTTGTTTCCACCCACTACACCAAATTTGGTGATTAGCAACTCAGATTCGCAACAGCTTACTAGCTGTTGCGAATTTTCAGTTGCAAAATTTTCGCAACAGTTTGAAACAGTTACGAATCTCGCAACTATTTTCCCTTGTTGCGATTCGCAACAGAGTTCAGTTGTACGCATGCGGCTCGTGTGTGTGCTGCCCACACTTTCAAGCTGACTCAATTTCAGCCCATTCAGATACTCGGAGTCAGCTTAAAAACTGACTCGGTCTTTATCATAATCGAGAATCCTCTTTTCACTTATCTTCTTCTCTAACTTTCATTCTCTTCTCCCTTCTTTTCTCGTTCTCGTCTGTAAATCTCTGCTCCTCTCTCGTTCTCTTCCTCCTTTCTACTACCAGCAACATCGTTATCAACATCATAAACCCCCAAATCCTTTTCCCTATTTTTTTTCGAAATCCTAGAAATCTCTTTCTTTCTGAAAAGCCCCCGAACCCAAAACCTAATACTCGTCGTCGATGAAGAAGAAGATAGAAAAACATGTTGGAACTAGGGTTAATACCATGGGGTTTGTTTCTTTATTTGATATATATTAATTTTGTAAATGAAATTTCAATAAATAGGCCAGGATAAGATTAGGGTTTTGGAATTCAAATTGAATTTGTTTTTGTTATAGGAAAAGATGGGGTTCTAGGTCTCGGTAAAGAACACAACCTTGAATTTGAATTTGTTTCTTCATTATGGTTTCCACGAATCAACATTAGTAAGTATAGTTAGGGTTTTCAAAGCTAATTTTTTCATGTTTCTCCTGATTTCAAGGTAGAAATTAATCTCTTTTGAATTCTTTTTCAACAAGATCTCAGCATCATCCGTAGGATGTAAGATGTTTTGGTATAATCTCATAATACTAATTCTGTTACAAATCTTGATGATTCATCATATTTCTGTGGTCATTTCAACTTGTTTTAATTGTTCCATTTTGATCATAAACTCATGTATTTCAATGATGAATTATCAATTTTGTATGTTCCCTGGATGGCCTTAACTATATATCAATTTTGATTGCAAGGTAAAAATTAGTATATTGTGTCATTCTTGTGCTGGATATATGAAAATCTCATTGTGACCGTGTTTTAATTAGTTTGAGTTTCTTTTCTTATTAAATAGATATACAAATGACTTCCAGATTATTATGGCAGCGTTGCTTATAGCTTGGATTAAAGATATTTTGAACTCAGGGTTATGGTTTCACCTTGGGATCATTTGTGTTTGTCGTAATCGACTTGTTAAGCATGTCTGAAGAGAACTATTGGTATGCTTTTGAGCTATTTATGTGTTTTTCCAGATATGCCGTCTATTTCCATCTCCTATGCTCGTTGTTATTACCTTGACAAGATAAAGGTTATAGCCATTTTGGTATTAGAGGCATCTTCATTCTTGAATACATTGTGTTGACTGATTTTGTTTCATTACCTTTTGCTCGGGGGTGCCTTCTTGTTCGGCAATTCTTTTTCCACAATGACCCGAAGTTTTGCAGATTGGGGAAGAGGAGGTGTCCTTGGATGCAGGGGATTGCGTTTCAGTCTCAGGGGTTACTTGTTGTTCGGCAATTCTTTTTCCACAATGATCCGAATTTTCCGCAATGATCCGAATTTTCGCAGATTGGGGAAGAGGAGGTGTCCTTGGATGCATGGGATTGCGTTTCAGTTTCAGAGCTACACAACATGGACTGAACATTGGTAAGCTCTTCCACTTATTACACATGAGTAAATTTCTGTAACAATTATAAGTGCTCTCCAAAATCTCTTTAACTATTGTTTTCTTGCTTTCACCTTGTGGTTATTATGCTGCTTCAGGTACTTGATACAAAGTCCAAGCCATTAAAGACACAAAATGGTACGTTGTTGTTGTAGTTTTATGTGCTCTTCAAAAAGTACAGATGAAAGTACATATTCTTGCTGGTCAGCTTATTTTTTGAGAAACAAAACAAAACCTGTATTAAAACTTAAATCACCTCCCTCAAAATCGCTGAAAGCTGAACATGAGATTTGGACCAAATCATACATTTATAAGTTGTTTTGGTGCTTGTTAATGTTAGTATTGCTTATTCCAAATATAATAGTACGATCAGTTCTTGTTATTCTGTTATATGATTTTGAACAAAAACATGTTTTATCCATGGCAAGCTAAAATCTCTCTCTCTCTCTCTCAATCTCAGATGACGATAATGCATTTTTTTTTCGTGTTGTACACAAGGTGTAATGAAAAGACACGGTATGGAAGGAGGTGTTATATCTCATGGTTCATCAAATTTCCATAGAGGTTGTGGTTCTACTGGTCAAAGAGATGCCCCTGGAAAGGTACTTGTTATTTTAAATATACTTAAAACTTTTCATTTGTCAGTATCTAACGTCAAAGGTACTTTATATTTTAAATGTACTTAAAAACTTTTCATTTGTCAGTATGTAAACGTGATGGTAAATATGGAACATGTGTTTTACTTTACTGGAATCATTTTATATGTCTTAGTCGTTTTCTTAAGTAGTAAATTGTAGGTACACAAATTCTTAAGTCGCGCCTTTACCGTTGACAAAATTCATGAACTGAAATACCTTGTTTTTGTTATATGCTATAATATTTAGATTGACTTGCTCTTTACATGCCATGTCTTTTTACAGGTTAACCCGAATTTTGTGTTATCTTTAGCTGAACCTGAGGAGTACTCTACCTTGTTCGAGAAACATGAAGAGCAGGGAACCCGAGAAGAAGAGGTTGTTGAGGTTGAAGATGATTCCACTGATATGAGAAATAAGTGCCACTACTTACAAGGATGTTTATGAAGCAACAAGAAACTATACTTGTTTGAGCATGTAGGTGATGAATGATGTTGAGCTTGTCTCCAGGTCCTGTGACTTTTAAGATTGTATCTACTGTACTGCTATTACACTTAACATTAGAACTGCATAATTTTTATGTTCTAAAAACTTGGAACATGTTTATATATTTGTAATTTGTCATTCTTTCGATACAGGGGAAACTTGATTTTGCTACAGGAAACTCTAATGTTGACCTGGTTTTGACCGGTCAAAACCTAGTTTTGATTGGTTGAAACCACTATTTTTCTTACGTTACAAAAATTTTGCAACTGAGTCAACTGTTGCGATATTTTAGCGTTGCAACAGTGTAAAACTGTTGCGAAAAAAATATTCGCAACGATAATGTAGCCGTTGCGAAAATCTGCAACATCGACTTTGGCAACAGAGAAGAGTTGTTGCAACCCCACTTTGCAACTGCCACATACCGTTGCTAATCACTAAATTTGGTGTAGTGACCTCGACTATAGAAGTTTCTTTCTTTCTCAAATTCTTCTTGGTCACGACTTCCCATAGCTAATATTTTTTGCTGATTATTCTCCATACTCTTTTCTTATTGGACCTGCGAAGTGCTCGCCAATGCGTTTATCAACTTTGGTAGCAAACTCGCATTTGCTGCTGCTGAGCTTGTATTCGCAACGGGATATGATTCCATTTCATTATGTTTTTCTTCAAGGGAAATATACTCCTCCTGCAGCTCCCGTAATTCAGTCACTGTGATTGTATTCTTGATTCTGAAAATCTGAATGTACAATAGATTGGTTGCAAACATTGCGTTAATGAATGATAAAATGAGATATCTCTCATCAAAACGTCCATCCATTTCACTACACATTATCTTCCATCTTATGGTTATATGTTTCAAACTTTCACCAATTCTCTGCTTTAATCCAAATACATCTTCTATGCCTGGTCACTAGGAGTTGTTAGTTATATACGCTCCTAAGAACGTAGTCTACAAATGGTTGAAAGATGTTATAGTATTCCTGGGTAGACCTTCGAACCACTTTAGCGCCTCTCCTGTTAGACTTGATGCGAAATACTTGCACAACACATCATCATGATTCTCCCACTGTAACATACATCTCACATAAGCTTTAATGTGTTAAATTTCACAAGTTGTTCCATCAAAGATGCTGGTTAACGCAGGAAAACTGCATTTTGGTGGTATTCCTCCTAATTGTACTTCTTGTGAGAATGGAGTTTTCGCATCTTCTTCTATGGTTTCATCCAATTGCCTTCTGCCTCCTTCCCTTCTGTTATTTAGCATTCCTCTCATCTCTGCCAATTCTCTTAAGATTTTCTCATTTACACATAAATTTTGGTTCATTGGTCTTTTAAGTTCTGCTTCCCTCCTTCTGCGTGCATGCCTGTCTTATCTTGTGAGATTCTGTGTTTCTTCATCATCTTCATCCGGCCTCCTTTTGCGATTTTCTCCTCCATCTCCTTCTTGAATTCGCACATGATTATACCTTTCATTTTCTCCCCTACGATTCTATTTATTCCTCATCAACTCACTTTTTTGTCTTTCGATTCTCCTTTGTAATCTATCATATTCTTCATTGATATTACTATTGTTGTGATTTTGTTCGCCTCTTCTTTCTCAATTGTCATGATTGTTCTGACGTATTGCTTCTTGGAGCTCTCTTTCCTCCATTTTTGCTCTCAATCTTTCTCTCTCGCAAGCTAAACGTGCTTGTTCAGCATAATGTCTCTCGATTTGTTCTTCAATTACTTGTTGATTTCTGCGATTTTCTCTCCCGTATAATATTCTCCTTCCTTCCTCTTGATTTTCTTCACCATCTTGGTTATTTCGTTCTTGACACTGCCTGCTTTGAGGAATTTCGCCATGTGGAATGTATCGATCTTCAATCACTTCTCTATTTTCACGACGTTCTTCATCTGGATTTTGCACCTCCTGCCGAATATTTCCATCAACATTTTCTACAGGTGAATTTCGTCCTTCTTCCCTTCTGATCGATCTTGAACTTGATCTTATTGTGCTTCTTGACCTTCTATTCTGTAGTCTTATATTTTTCATTCTCAATTCATGATTCTGCCTTGTCAAATTAGCACGTTCTTCTGCTTCTATTCTTCTTTCTTCGTGTATTCATTGCCTCAATGCCTCTAATGCTCCAATCTCTTCATTTCCATGAATTATACATCCAACTGCTTCTTGATCTTCCTCTACTCGTCTATCGTTTCTTAATTGTCGTTCTTCCTATGCTTCATCTACTAAATCTGACTGCCATGTGTGTACACTCACTCTATCATAATATGTAGTAGCAGGAAATCCTACACTACACCCCTCACAAGAATTCATACAATCAAAACATTTTTTAGATCAACAATCATAATTTTATTGATTAATCTCACAAATTTCACAAGATAGAAAGGAAATAAAACTAAGGAATTAACAACCGCTCTTGACTTGCTCAACACTCGAAAAAGATCTCTCTCTCCCTTACGCATGTTCAACTCTTTATATAGGGATTTACATAGTGGATGACAGCTAATCTGTCCTTTAATTTCGCATTTGACTTGCGATATTCTCGCAAGAGTTCTATTGTTAATCTTCGCAGACATTATAAACATCGCAGAGTCTTCACATTTTTCTCATGTTTCTACCTTCGTCATCTGTTATGTCATTCTTCAAATCATCCTGCGACGCTCGCAATGTGTTGTTGATCAAACTTCGCAAATGTGTCCTTCTTGCGATATTCGGATCCTACATCTTGCCTCTTCTCATGTCTTCTATGCGAAGAGGAGAATGTCATGAGAAACCGTTCTTCAATATGCCGCAACTGTTCATCTTTTCATATTCTTATTAATAGACGCGATTCTGTATTTTACGTGAATTTTGTTACACGTATCTTTTCTTCCATCCATCTCTTGACACGTCTTTTTCAACCGCTGTTTTTTAACCGCTCACGTCCACTCTTCGCATTAAATGCACTTATCTTCTCAAGAATTTCTACTCTCTATATATATTCTTCTTATTCCCCTCTTCTCTCCTTTTTAGTTTCTCTTTTACTTTCCCTGCAACTTCGCTTCATTATTCTTCCGTAACTTCCACTTCTGCTACTGTAATTTTTCTTGATTCTTTCAATTTTTACTTTCTTCTTCATTCTCATACTAAAAATGGCCGTAAGAATGAAGTTTCTCTTGAAGAAATTCGAAAGGAATTTATAACTAAGGGTTTTACTTTATCTCATATCCCTAGTCAAAACCCTAAATCTAATCTTTCTGCCAGGTTATTCTCTGATCATCTTTGCAATCATGGAAAGATCATAATCTCGCTAGGTCAACTACTCGCTGGTCTTTATATTCCCCTTTATGATCCTGATCTTCCCTTATTCTATGAAATACTTTCTCATGCGAAGTTCTCGCGAGCAGTATATCAATTGAGTGTAGATTGCATTCGCTTAATGCTTGAGTTTGAAAATCGTGGTGCTGGTAAGGGATCTCTTTACCACTCAAAAGTTAAAAATCATAAGTTTGCTGATGTTGCGATTATTCCTGCGAAGTATACTGTAGAAAATTTCTTTGCGAATTATGAGATAATTCCCATGAAAAGAGATAGCACTTGCTGGGGCTTTCGTTTGAGGAAGAAGGATGATGTTAACAATGATAAGGTACTTATGCAAGATATTGATTGGCATCCGAGCACCAATATAACCCCACGTCATTCTAGCGATGATAAATGGTGTATCTTTCCCCTAATCTTAGAGGGTCCATACATCTCCGGCTCTCATGTTTTACCTGCAAATCTCGCAGCATACCAACCGTGGGTATTTAAATGGCCTGAGAGGGAACCAGAGGTATATTTCCACACTTTGCTTGAGTTGTTATTCTTTTCACTCTTATATATAATTTTTCTGTCCACTCCAATGTTTTCACTTGCGAAATTATCATATTGAAAGATTGAAAGCAAGTTATACCAAGACTGGGAAAGTCAGTACTTTATCAGCTCTTCGATCAATCACAGATGAAGTAAGAAATATTCTCTTATGATTCTTCACAATATATTGTTGCCTCTATTTCTTATCTTTATCTGTGTATAAAGGTTATCGCTGAATGGGAATAACCCGTCAAAGTTGCGAAGACTAGGGGTAAAGGCAAGAGTATTTCTCGCAAACATAAATCCACTGCTTCTCCTTCAAAGAAACGAAAAGTCCAATCTAGCGAAAGTTCTAGTGATCATAACGATGATGATGATGATGTTCTTCTGCGAAGGAAGTTTCTCAACCTGAGTCTTTTATGGCCCAATTGTCCTGTATATTTTCTGATACTATGCAAGGAATTGGTGATACTCCTCTTACTAACGCTTGCAAATCCATAGCTGCTATCTGTGATGCCCCCCTCTTAGAAAATAATGAATCCCTGCGCGGGGTTTCAAGATCTATTTCTCCAAGTTTTTTACATTCACTCAATAGTTTGGTCAATTTTCATACTTATAGTTTTCTTCTTTTTATTTTTGTCTTGAATTCTTAATTTATTCTGTAAATTCGTTGCATTATTTCGCAGGTTGGGAAATCTTCTTATGTTGTTACCGCAGATTTGGAAAAAAGGCGTGCAGCATTTGAAAAGAAGTATCTTGATCTTCGCAAGATTGGAGGTTGAAGCTGCTGGTCTTCGTGAGAAGAATAACCAATTAGAATCTAAGACTGCTAATCTTCGTGAAAAGAACAACCAGCTGGAATCTGAGACTGCTGTCCAAAAGGATAAAAAATTTGGTCTTCAAGATGCCAATAAGCAACTCTATGGTATATAACTTTTTCTTCTTTTTCTTCATTTCGTTTTCTCATTATTCTTTCTTATATGGTTCACTATTTCGTAGAAGTTTATGGTCTTTCTTATGAGGCTATTATTCTTCATATACTTCCCAATCTTATGGATGATGGTGCTCTTCATGAACTCCTAAATACTTCTCTAAATAGCTTTACAAATAATAAGATTGAATCTCTTCCCATAGATGAACTCAGATCCAAACTTCGCTTCTTAGAAGTTGATTACAGATCTGTCTTGACTATGGATAATAAATTTAAACGTTTCTTTCATAATTCCAAAGAAAAAATCAATAGTTTAAGAACCAAGAATAGTGACCTCATAGATAAAAAAGATCGTATTTCTCTCCAAGGTGCTCAAACTTTAGCGAAATTCTAAGAAACTCTTCTTGAGGTCCAAATTGAAAGAGATGATCTCAAACATAGAAATTTTGTGCTCTATGAAAGAGAGAATCAAACTCGTTCTCATCTCCTAATAAATGATGATGATGAATTTGCTTGGGCTGCGAAAGTTCTAGATAACGCCAGAAATAACTTAGGTGTGAATGTTAGTTTTCAAGCTGAGCAAACGGCCTTGATTAGAGATATGATTTCTAACAGAGAAGATTGTTAACTGTTCTTCCTTATTTAATTATTTGTTTTTCATAAATTTCCATCAAATTGTTGATTTATTGTTGTATTTTCCCAGAAGCTGAAGAGAGATATAACAATAGAATTGAAGAGCTTGAGAATGAGAAGGAGAAGCTCGCAAAGGATCTTTCTTCTCGCAATGAGAAATGTTCAAGATTGAAGACTCAAATGAAGATCACTATTGCATATTGGTAGGCTCGGAAAGATACCTACTTCTATGTATAAACTTCAAGTGCACAGTGTCGACAAGCAACACAGGGCAAGCACAGGTCGAACCACAGATACTTGGAGAGTGTAGAAGTTGATTCTAAATCCTGATTCAGAGAGTAACCAAAAGGGGTTTGATTTAGTCGATACGACGATATGATTTTCAAGTGACTGAAATAATAAAAGTAAAAGATGCAAATAACAAGATATGTAAACAATGATAATATGGATACTAGGGTATTCAAATCCACCAATAACCTATGATATGCATTCAACTTGTAATATTATTCTTGTCCTTATAGTAGATTCAAGTCTACCGTATAACTAAGGTGTTTCTCCAATGGATAATTTAATCACAACTAAAGTATTTCTCCAAAGCATTAATTGTCTAATTAAGCACAACTAATCTAAAGATCAATATTTGGTTAAGCATGAGTTGTAGCATAATCAACATAGAGATATTCTAACTACAATGGATACATGGCATACATTGTGAGAGCAAGATGTTGAAAAACTTGGATTAAATTATATCTTTAAACAATTCTAAACTTTCAAGAACAAAATACAAGATATGAATACATACCAATGAGATTAGGGCTTCATCTAAACCCTAGTAAATGAAATTAGAACATGAAGAACATTACAACAAAATTGAAATTTGATAAACTAACATGAACAAGCTATTCTTGGATGAGTTTTCAACACAACAACCCTCTCTATTTATACACAAAAATTCTCTCACACTTGGGATCCGAATTTCACTGTAGCAACCACTCAACAATTAAACAAAACATGTTTTCTTAATTGATGGATAGAATGGAATACAATGGGGGTGAGGTGGATGTTTTGGAAAGAATCCAATGGGGGTGAGGTGGATGTTTTGGAAATAATCCAATGGGGGTGAGGTGGAAATGGATTTGGGTCTTGGGTTTTGGATCATGGGTTGTTTAATCCCATGAATTTGTAAACAGGTTGCCACTGATGCGCGAGCGGGTTGCAACACTTCCAACTTTCTTCTCTTTTGTCTTCTCAATTCTTCCAAGCTTTATTTAGTACTTAAAAACACAAAATTAATTAATACAAATATTTATTCTTGAAGATGGTAAGAATGCAGAATTTGGGATAATATATGACTTTGAAGCGCGAAAGATGAGTTAAGTGCCAATGAAAAGGTGTATGAATATGCAATATTTGGCACTCATCAAATACCCCCAAACCTGAATTTTACTTGTCCTCAAGTGAAACAAAATCCGAAATCCTAACTATACCACTTTCACTGGTCTCTCGAATGCATTTAGCGTATGCACTAAGCCTTTAAACCCCTAGGTGTCCCTAGTGGACGAGTTGTAGTCTCGTGAGGGCCTACCAAAGATGTACCCACAAAACCTTCTCCAATTTCAAAGCATCCATAGAAATGTCTTCGTCTTCGGTCTTCAACTGTAGATGATGAACTTCGGAATTTCGTAGAACCTTGACAATTTGTAACCAATTTTTTTTTTTTTTTTTTTTTTAAATTTTAGACCCGCTACACAACTGATCATAATATTTTTTTTTTAGAGACCCGCTACACAGCTGGTCATCAGATATCATACACAAGATCCGAGACAAAAAATATTTTAGGGACCCGCTACACAGCTGGTCATCAGATATCAACAACACAAAAATGCAAAAGACTACAAAAGATCCTACAAAAGACCCGCTCCACAGCTGGTCATAAAAAATGCAAAAGACTACAAAGGATCCTACAAAAGACCCGCTCCACAGCTGGTCATAAAAGATGCAAAAGACTACAAAACTCCATATGCAAATACTCCCCCAAACCTAAATCTAACATTGTCCTCAATGTTTCAAAAGATAACAGAAACAACAACAAAACGTGAGAACAAAACAGATTCAAATGAAAGAGAATACCAGATGCAAAAAGGTTGGTGCTAACCATATGAATGCTATGAAAGCAAACAATATGAGCGCAAGACAATTGAATGAATGCTATGAAAGCAAACAATATGAGCGCAAGACAAAAAGTTCGGTTAGCACATAAATATATCAACAAGATTCAAAATTTACCTACTAGATTATACAATGATGACTCCCCAAACACCAACAATCTAAAAAGTTGAGGATCAACCCAAAAGACGGAATGCGGAAACATCAACAGCCTTACATATTTATAACAGGACAACAATGCAAGTGAGACTGCATATGTGAATGAGTTACCCCCAAACCTAAATTTTTCAATAGATAAACTTTTGGGTACAAAATCTAACAATTTCAGTGGTGCATCATGCACAAGATCTAGTTCAAAGTGGATTTTTTCATGGATGGATGGGGAGACATGAGTAAACTCGAACTGTGGCTCATAAAAGGTATTATATTTAGATGCAAAATAGTCCAAGAGGACTTGAGAGGCACACAGTTCCAATCCAAAGCTTTGACTTGTCCACAAAATGGGTTTGACAACCTCTCGGTTTACCCTAAGACAGTCATGTTGTGACTTAAGCATCGAATCATAACTCTCCAAGTTATTTTTATCTGTGTTACTATATGATTCAGCTTTCCCTAAGTCAGAAACAAGTACAACATCATGCTTATGCTCATAAAACAAATCAATAAGACCCAGTTCACAATCATCCACTATAACTTTAGTTTCATGCATATGAATATCACAAGAAACATCACAGTGTGACTTAGGCATAGAATCAGACACATCAAAGTTATTTTCATGCATAATATCATTGGTGTCTACAGAAGATTCAACATTTTCTAAGTCAGACACAAGATATGTGTCATGCTCTTTTTCACAGGACAATTCCACAGGCTCAAGATCAGTATCACATGTATATGGAACACTAGAAGAAACGTCATTCATTAAGGTCGAGGCAGAGAAGCCAAATGTCTTTGAACCCAAAGGTTCGACAATATTTTCAGCAAAAACATGTTCTTCTAACATAACATCATCATCATCCTCATCATCAAAAATACATGAATGCAATGTCCTATTCAAAACCCTAGTGTCTCTAGTCCAGTCATTTACCTCTAGATTAGGCTCATTTTTAACATTAGCAGCCTGAGTAGGACTAAACACACTATTTTCAGAATGCAATTCATTAGGACTAACATTCATTTCACCCTGAAATTCCTCCCTCTCCTCATTCAGTGCATCAAGGATTTGACTCATTTTGAGTTCTAAACTCGCAAACCTTTGGTCAGTTAACGTTTGATATTGCACAAGGTTTTGATTAAATTCTAAAATTTCATTATGTTGTTCAATGAAAGGAGAGTCATCAATAGTAGGAAATTCATAATCAATGCTATATGGTTTATCATGCAATACACTCCTAGCATTATTTTGTTCGATGAGATTTTCCTCCACAGATTGAGAAGTACAAAATTGTTCAACTTCCCACTGTGGTGGATGATACATGAGTGCAGGGTCATTAAGGTCTATAAAATACTGATCGTAACCTTCGAAAGGTTGATTATGGTCCCAATGACTATCAGCTTTGTAATCTATTGGCATTTCATATTTTGGATTTTCATGATATTCTCTAGATTGCCTAAAATCATGCAAAATATAGCAATTCTCAGCAGGATGGCCTAAGCCTCCACATAAGGTACAAGCATAGATTTCAGATTGCCTAGACGAATTATATACGATAGATTCATGCATTTGCATTTCTAAAGCTGCAGTTCCAGCTTATAACTGGTCCAAAAGTGATGATTGTGAGAGTTGGGCACTGTAAAGGTGTTCATTTTCACCCTATGGTGGATGATACATGTGTGAGTAGTTAATAGGGTCCATGTATTGATGCTCAGGACTGTGAAAATGTCCATAAAAATCCCTATAACTATTGACATCATGGTCTGTTGGAGTTTCATAATGTGAAGCATGGCCGTAAGCAAGCTCTCTGATGGATTTGTTTCCATCCCCACCTGCAGACCAGAATCCTGACATGATCTCTAACTAGCACTAGGATTGTTGCAGAGATTGGGATGTACACACTGAAAACAGACCAATATATATTTTTTTCATTATTGGTTTTTTTTTTTTTTTTTTAAGCCCGTTCTCTAATTACGGCATACATTAGAAAAACAAAATAAAAGAAGAAAAATCATAAACGGAAGGGGAGTTCTATGCAATCGCAAAAAAGGCTGACTTCACCACATAT
Organism: Papaver bracteatum; assembly: GCA_023529315.1. Taxonomy (NCBI): domain Eukaryota; kingdom Viridiplantae; phylum Streptophyta; class Magnoliopsida; order Ranunculales; family Papaveraceae; genus Papaver; species Papaver bracteatum. The sequence goes on along the minus strand of JAJJWX010002261.1, from coordinate 956,564 downwards.
ATACCTATTGATTTCTAGCAAACAAAAAGCATGATGGATCCACTTAGATTGTTTTCTAGACCAGCTTCTAATCCTTCGAAATGGAATTCGTTACAATCTGAGCAAACTCCTCTGGAATCAATCCGAGTTTAAGTAAATTGAATAGAGGAGAGGGAAGCTGCAGGAGCTTTGATACCCAAGGCCTCACCGCATTCCAAGGCGGCGCAGTCACGCATTCAATTTACAGAAACCGTCATGAACTTCGAAGTATGCTTAGAGAGTAACCAATATTTTTCGAACGACTCTCCTACTAAGCTCGTTACCTTATAAGTCTCGTTTTATTTCAAATTTTAATGCTTAGGTTCACGTTAGGTATTGTTTTCCTAAGGCGGGCAAGAAGAGAATGGTGATGAAATCCGAACCCTTATCTTGTATGGCCATTCCTTTCCCTTTACTAGGAAAATAAAGCAGCCGTATTCAATTCCTCAACATATATGCAAACGAAGGAATACAGTAACTCGCTAACAAGGGATTCGCGAGTGTTTCGACAAACTTACCTCCCGTTCCAGACGGGTGATGAACCATTGTTGTCGACTCGGGCCACGACTCCTATGTCATGAACGAACCCGAGGGGCCGAGGTGATATTGTAATCACCGTCCTTCTCTGCAAACAGTTGATATTTAATAATACCCTTCCGTAGGGTTTAAAAATAAAAATAAAAATAGAATGTCCAAGTCCAAAGTCCAAAATAAAGTGCAAAAGAAAAAGAAAATTACAAGAGTAGAGGAATCCTAATACAATCTAAAAATAAATAAAATAAACTTTTTTTTTTTTTTTTTAATTTAAAATAAAAACTTCTTTCGCTTCCTTTCCTTCGCCTTTACAACAGCTACTCCGGCACCTGTTGAACTCAAAAGAGGTAGTTAGGGTTTCGAACTTTTAAAGCAAAAGCAAAAATAAAAATTAAAAAAAGTGTAAAATTGACTGTGAATAGTTGCGCTGCTACATTGATATGTGAACATTAATATTGAACAGTTCCAGGAGATGAAAAAAGAATAGTGACAGGAGATGAAAAATGAACTACACCACTACCGAGTCCCCGACAACGGCGCCAAAAACTTGGTATGCTCGGAAAGATACCTACTTCTATGTATAAACTGCAAGTGCACAGTGTCGACAAGCAACACAGGTCGAACCACAGAGACTTGGAGAGTGTAGAAGTTGATTCTAAATCCTGATTCAGAGAGTAACCAAAAGGGGTTTGATTTAGTCGATACGACGATATGATTTTCAAGTGACTGAAATAATAAAAGTAAAAGATGCAAATAACAAGATATGTAAACAATGATAATATGGATACTAGGGTATTCAAATCCACCAATAACCTATGATATGCATTCAACTTGTAATATTATTCTTGTCCTTATAGTAGATTCAAGTCTACCGTATAACTAAGGTGTTTCTCCAATGGATAATTTAATCACAACTAAAGTATTTCTCCAAAGCATTAATTGTCTAATTAAGCACAACTAATCTAAAGATCAATATTTGGTTAAGCATGAGTTGTAGCATAATCAACATAGAGATATTCTAACTACAATGGATACATGGCATACATTGTGAGAGCAAGATGTTGAAAAACTTGGATTAAATTATATCTTTAAACAATTCTAAACTTTCAAGAACAAAATACAAGATATGAATACATACCAATGAGATTAGGGCTTCATCTAAACCCTAGTAAATGAAATTAGAACATGAAGAACATTACAACAAAATTGAAATTTGATAAACTAACATGAACAAGCTATTCTTGGATGAGTTTTCAACACAACAACCCTCTCTATTTATACACAAAAATTCTCTCACACTTGGGATCCGAATTTCACTGTAGCAACCACTCAACAATTAAACAAAACATGTTTTCTTAATTGATGGATAGAATGGAATACAATGGGGGTGAGGTGGATGTTTTGGAAAGAATCCAATGGGGGTGAGGTGGATGTTTTGGAAATAATCCAATGGGGGTGAGGTGGAAATGGATTTGGGTCTTGGGTTTTGGATCATGGGTTGTTTAATCCCATGAATTTGTAAACAGGTTGCCACTGATGCGCGAGCGGGTTGCAACGCTTCCAACTTTCTTCTCTTTTGTCTTCTCAATTCTTCCAAGCTTTATTTAGTACTTAAAAACACAAAATTAATTAATACAAATATTTATTCTTGAAGATGGTAAGAATGCAGAATTTGGGATAATATATGACTTTGAAACGCGAAAGATGAGTTAAGTGCCAATGAAAGGTGTATGAATATGCAATATTTGGCACTCATCACATATTTTGGGAAAGACGCAATTTCTTTCCGTAACTACACTATCAAGGAGATCTGTGATGACAACAAGATTCCTCACTCCAAATATCCTTGTCTTTTTGACAAAATTCCAGAGAATGTGCCTAATTTGGTCATCTCTGATAGTGAAGCTAATGATGAAGAAGAATCTGAAGAAGATGGAGAGGAAGAATCTGATGAAGATAAGGAAAAAAGTTCTAGTGAAGAAATGATGGAGACAATGAAGAATCAAGCAAGAAATAGATTTTGCTTCCTTGTAAAACTTGTGCATTCGTTCTTTGATATTCTATTCTTGTAATTTATCATTGCGAATTTCTCCAATCTTCAATATAAGCTCTTTTTTGTTTTATCCTGCATGCGTTGAAATTTTTTCTCTTGCAATATGATTGACCAAAATACAGTTAATTTTATGCGTAAATCTATCATGTGGAAACAAATAACATTTAATTTATTCTATGCATTCCCATACTTGCCTCTGTTATTTGTATCCAGATGAGTGATTGAGCATGTTACCTTTGTTTAGTAAAATTATTTGCGATAAAATCGCAATTACCTCTGCATAATCTCGCAATCATAAATTTTAAGATTGCATTCTTTCTTGTATTCTGATGTGGTCTTATTTTGCCTTCCTAAGTAAAGGTCTTATTTTGCCATATTTTTTCATTGCGACAAAATCGCAGGACGTCTCTACACTTTCATGTAGAAACCCATTGATCTTGCCTTAACTTTTTGTTCTTTTGTATTTTTGCTGCGACAATATGACAACCCTAAATTTTCTTGCAAAATTAAATCCCCATGACATTGTCGTCTTGCGACGAAATCGCAGGACGTCTTTACACTTGCATGCAATGACCCATTGATCTCGTCTTATCTTCTCTTTTGTATTATTGCCTCTTCAGGAATGTTGCACAAATATGACAAGTCTAAATATTCTTGTGAAAATATAGCCTCATGACATTTGCGTCTTAAGACACTTATCAGCTCCCTAATGGAGGGTGCCGCCCTTATCTTTCCCCCCCGTTTCCCTTTCAAGGAAACGTACTTATGCCATACAAGACTAGCTCCTCCCATCCAGTCTTAACAACAACCAGTTTTTTTCGCAGTCTCTTATCCCTTTTGCCTATATGGCTTATGGTTACAAGACTACACCCTAAGTGGGGTTTTCTTCGGGCCGAGTGCATCATATCCAAGACTTTCCAAGAATGGCCAGGGTAGTTTCATACGCCCCGGGCACTCTTGGATCAACCGTTTGCCTCGGCGCCTTGGTCATATTCTGCACCCCTTAGAAGAGACCCTCAGTCGTCCAACCTAAATCATAAGTTTAGGTTGAAAATCCAAGGTACCTCTCCTGGATGGGTTTTCATTGACCCCAAATCTCCATGACTCAGGTTCCAGCAGCGGTGTAACCTTATCCTTGAGTCATGCAACAGATACCCCATTCTATGATGCACTTTAGGTCTTACATTTGCCTCTTGCGAAATTTTATTCGCGAACTAGGGTGTACGTCATAAAGGTTCATCCCATTCTAAGGATTATTATTTTGATTTCAGATTTTTTGTAATTTCTCAATCTCATTTTTATCATTAAGTAAAATATGTTTTTGAAATTTTCGCAACAAATAAATCATACATCTCTTTTACTTTTCTCAATATTTCTTTCATTGCACAATTTAATTTTTTTACCTTTACTGTTTTCTACCTCTGTTCTTTTGTTTCTTTTCGCTACAGTCATTCCTTCTGCGACATTTTCGCTGCTTGTTATTGCGTCAACCATTAATCTATTACTTCTTTGTTTTTGTTTGATATTATACTTCCAATTCTCTTTCTTCGTAGGATTCTACATCGATTTCATAGCACTTATTTTCTTCATTCCAATCTCCCTTTATGATTCCAATGCCACTGGGATGAGGAAATTTGATGCATTGGTGGAAAGTTGATACTACACCTAGAATCCCATGTAGCCAAGGTCGACCAATTAAAGCGTTGTAAGGATATTCTACATCAACTACACAAAATAGGATCTTAGAAGATATCCCCTTTAATGAAATTCCTATAGTGATTTCCCCTTTAGGCTTATTGGCAGTACCATTAAAACCATAGATTTTATAGGTAGAAGGTACTAGATCCTCATATCTGCCTCCCATAGTCTTATAAGCATGATAAAATAGGATATCCACAAAACTTCCGGAGTTAATTAAAATTCTATTGATCACCCATGAATCTTCAGTTTTATCCTCCTCGTCATCTTCATCCCCATCTCCATCTTCTTTTGGTTTTGGGTTTATCTCTAATCTTACCACTAATGGGTTGTCATGTGTTTCTCCTCCTGCGGAAACTTCTTCTGCGGTGAGAGAGATAGTCTTCTTTTTCCATTCTTTTAGTGACGAGATTTTTGCAATGTTCATTATCTATCTTTCATCAACATATCTTGCGCAAACTCTGCTTAGAACATTGTCATGAAAGTCCTCAATTATTTTGTACGAATGTACAATAGAATTACAAAACATATTCTTCGCCTTTGCTCACATTTTTCTCATGTTTCTACCTTCGTCATCTGTTACGTCATTCTTCAAATCATCCTGCGACGCTCACAATGTGCTGTTTATCCAACTTCGCAAATGTGTCCTTCTTGCGATATTCTGATCCTACAACACTTATGAACAATATGGTGACACAAGCTAGAGAGTTGATTGAGAGTATGACATCAAATTCTCAATAATTTTCAAGTCATGGATCAGAACCACCTACCAAGGGAGTCAATCAAGTTGACGAGATTATTGAATTACGTCAACAGATGAGCAATATGATGACAATGATGCAACAAATTACAGAAGTGGTTGTAAAACCATCACGCTCAGCTTATGAGAACGTAGAGCATGTCAATGTTATATTCTCAACTCAATCGTATGGTATTTAATCAAATACTTACGAGCAAGTTGCAAGTGCAAGTTCTGTTTACAGCCATCCAAATGAGTTCCAACAACAAGTGCAACAACCACAACAAGGGCATAATCCAGAATTGGAAAAGATGACTACTTTGGTGGAGGCTCTAATTCCGTGGTACAGCAAAATCAACAACTAGCGAACTTAAATCAGCAGAAAATGGATAATGCAATTAAGGAGTTGCAATCACAAGTTAGTCAACCGCAACAACAATAATTCCAGCAACAACAACAACCACCTCAAAATCAAGGGTCCAATATGGAAGAGTTGCTGAAATCTTTTATGCAAAGAACGGAGGGTGCGGTCAAGGACTTGCAAACACAAGTTGGTTCAATGGCCGAGGATATTAATCAATTGCATGCACAAAATGGTGAGAAACTCCCTTCCCAACCTCTTAACTCAAGAGAGGGTGTCAATGCTATTACGTTGGGAAGTGGTACACAACTTGTGCAACCCGAAGTTACTAATTCGGGTGAAGAAGAAGCCCCAAAGGAACCAATTTTGGAGGAAAAGAACGCAGATTTTCCCCAAACTCCCGAGGTAACTAAATCCAACTCCAAACCTCTTGTTTCTACTTATGTTCCTCCTCTACCTTTTCCTGACAGGTTTTATAAAACTAGTAAGAAGGTGGAACAAGATAGGGATATTTGGGATGTTTTTAAGAAGGTCCAAGTGAATATTCCACTCATTGAAGTAATTAGGCAAACTCCTCACTATGCAGAGTGTGTAAAGGAATTGTGCACTAGCAATCACAAGCTAACCGGTAATGAGGTAATAAGTGTGGGGGAAAACGCTTCGGAGTATCTTAAAAAGAAACTCCCACCTAAATTGAAAGATCCCGGTAGTTTCACTATTCCATGCACTATTGGTAAAACAAGGTTTTACAAAATCTATGTTATATTTAGGAGCATCTATTAATGTTATGCCTACTTCGGTTTATGTTGCTTTAAATCTTGGTCTTCTCAAGAAAACCGGCATAGTTATTCAACTTGCCGATAGATCTAATATTTACCCAAAAGGGATTGTTGAGGATGTTTTGGTGCAGGTAAAAGGACTAATATTTCCAGTGGATTTCTACGTTTTAGACATGAGTGATGTGAATTCATCCTCGTCTACACCTTTACTATTGGGTAGACCATTTATGAGTACCACTAGAACGAAGATTGATGTCCACAATGGCACCTTGACTATGGAGTTCGATGAAGAAATCATACACTTCAACATCTTTGAGGCGAGGAAACACCCAAGTACCATTCAATCATATTTCCATAATGTGTTGGAAGCCGACTAAGGCGTAACAAACAGGTAGCAAGTCGGGCTAACGACTTTAAACCAAGCGCTTAGTGGGAGGCAACCCACCGGTTTTGTATCTTTATCTTTTTATTTTTATTTTTTTAAGCATTTTATCTTTGTTTTTGCATATCATTTGCGGAATTTCCCACCTTGAAATTTACTTTGAATGACTAAATTTTTCATTGAGGACAATGTAAAGTTCAGGTGTGGGGGGGGCATTTATATGTTTGTATAGTTTGTTTTATTCTTTTAGTGAAAATTATTTTTTGCTTTATAAAATCCGAAATCTAGAAACTTGTGCCTTTAGGATGACACTATCAATATAAGTGGATGGAACCATCTTGATTGCAGGAGTTGAGGAACCAATTAACTAAAAGGATGGACATAGCTCAAGAATTAAATAACATGATAGTTGTTACCATATCTCGGAATATCACCATATCACCTTCTATTTTTTATTTTTGTAACTTTTTGTTTATGTAAGTGATTTGGCGGGTCACTAAACATCGAATTTTTATTACTACTAGGATGAAATAAAGTGATTGAGTTGCTAAAAAAAAAAGAAAAAAACCGACCAATTAGACCAATCGGAATAAAAATGACACTTGGATAGCAATATGTGTGTGTTCTCCCTATCTACGTCGCCTAAACAAGCGTGGAATGCAGGATCCAAGGGAGTTATCATGTAATCTGCTGACAAAGAAGCATACGCTTGGATCCAAAAGATCTAATCATGCTATCTCAAAAAAAAAAGGTGAAAAAGAAAAAGAAAAAATTATTATTATTGTTTAATAAAGTCGACTCCTGGTTCCCTTGTATATGACAGTTGAGTTGATGTAAAATTAAGATTGTTGACCGCTGGTTCCCTTGTATATGCCAGTATGTTGACATTAGAATTCAGGCCAGTATCTCAATCCAATAGGATGCATAGGTTCATCTTGGCCGTGACCTTCAGACAGATATGGGAAACACTGATCACTTGTCAACATTCGCAAACATCTACCTCTATATCCATCTTCTTAATATTTTCATTGCGAGTGTGGTTAGTTAGATTCCGAGCATTGTGGTTTATTCGACTTTCTAAGTATATCTTTATTTACTTATATATGAATTGAATTTTCATCAAGGTACCTCCTCCTGTAGTCATTTTGGATTCGTTCATAAACTCTTCACAAGTAGTTGGAATTTGGAGTAAAAGGTTTTGTAGGTACACCTCTTGTAAACCTTCACGAGACTAAAACTCGTCCACTAGGGATACCTAGGGGTTCAAAGGATTGTTATTTATGCTATGAGTAACCATAGCCTCGACGAGACGGAGTTGTATGTATCTTTTAGAATTATTTTGTTTGATTTGCTCGAGGACTAGCAAAGTCTGAGTGTGGGGGAATTTGATAGGTGTCTAAAATACCTTGATATTTATCTATTATTTATGCTTTCTCTGCTAGTTTTCCTGTAAATTATGTATCTTATGTTTTGATTTTGTGTATTTAGGTACTTTCGAGTCGTTTGGAACAAAAGAAGAAGAAACGGCGGAAAAGTGTCATCTCATGTGCAACTGCTATTGGAGGCGGATTATTTCTCATTATTTGCTTTTATTTCTTTATCTCTATCTGAAAAGTATGTCGGCTTTAGTGATGCATCTTCATTTGTCTGAAAAGCATGACAACTTTGGTGATGAAGAGACATTGAAGAGAAAAAGTGAATCTGAGAAATAAGAGACGGATGCTGTTGGTGGAAAAGGGAGCAAAAGAAGGAAAAATTGTCCATTTAGAGCGCAAGGGGAAACATGCGAGCTATACTTGGAGTCATCTAGGTTGCGCATGAAATAAAAGGCTGTTAGTTATCTGGAACCGACAAACCATTATGAAGTAGTTAACCCTTATCCAGAAATGCAGGATGTCAATATCAATTTTAATCATTACAAGCCCTAAATTCAAGATTGTTTTCTTCTCTTCCCATTATTCCAATGAAATTGAGAGAAGCCATGGTGGCAGTGGAACTCAAAAAAGGGGGATAAAATTGAGATAGTGATTGAATTGCTTATGGAGATGAAAATTCAGAAGATTCAGAGAATTATTGAAGAATTGAAAGATGGGTTTGCTCTAATTGAAGGAGGAAATGGATTTTTATTGCTTCCAAAGAAGTTAGGTTTTGTTGTGTTTAAATTCTCTATCGAGAACTGAGTTGAAAATGAAAGAGAAGGATGAATGGATATGTGAATTAATAGGATGGTGAAGATGAAGGTCATTTGCTGCTGCCGTTGTTATTGAAGTGAAGAATCAATGGAGATTGAAACAGAGTTGTCCCTGTTGTTGTCGATTGAGCAGATGGGTTTAATTATGTTGATGTTGGTGGAAGAATTTGAAGTTGAACTGAGGAGAAATTTTGGTTTGTATCAGAGATGAAGAAGGTGTCACAGCCATGGGGATTTCAGTGTTGTGTATTTGAATTTCACAGGAGATTGAGAAGATGATGGATTGTTTTACAGGAAATATGGCTGGAGTTCATGGTAATATGATAATGTTATTGAAGTCAAGAGTACACTAATGTTGGTGGTTGATGTGTAAGCTAAAATGATTGATATTGCAGTAGACAGAATGGATGCAAACTGGTGAGATTGTAGCTTGGAGTGATGTTCAAGATTTTTGAGGTGGGTAATTGAAGCTGCAGTTTGTAGTGATTTTGTGGGTCTGAGAATAGAATGGAAATAAATGTGTGTTTAGGAACTTTACAGCGAAGGTTGGAATGGAGAGTATGTGAAGGGATGAAGTTGGTGTTGCTGCCATTGTGACTGGTGGAACCAGGCTTGAAGAGTGCAAGGCAGAGATGGTTGAGTGCAATTGCAAGAGATGAGAACTGGTGCAGTTATAGATGGTGGTATGTATTGCAGCCGAGAATGTTGATATGGATTAAAGTAAATAGATGAATGTTAGGGTGCAAGTTGAGCTGAGAAAGAAGTAATCTGGAAGCATCTACAGCCATGAATGAGTGAGGGTGGATTTGATGAATTTCAGGTGTTGGGCATGAACTGATTATGTTCTGTTGCTACCATGAGAGGTAATGAAGCTTGCTATAAGGTGCATCTAAAGTTGAAGCTGCAGTTTGGTTAGTGATGGGATTTACAGAGCAATGATTGAACTGGAGTTGGTATGATGAATATTTATATGCTTGTGTTAATCTAAGGTTGCAGTTGCATCTGTTGTATCTGGGACAAAAAGTGGAGCTTGAGGCGAATGGAATGATATTACTGTGTTGCAGTTGGATTTCTGTGGTTCAATACAGGGTTTTTTGTGTTGCAGGAAGGGATGGAACTGAATTGTGCATGACTGAAGAGGAGAATGAGGTAAAGTGCAATGAATGGAATTTGATGGTTTATTTTCTATCCATGGGATGAGCGTCACGCGTCCAAGAAGTCGCCTTGCCTTGGTCAATCGCGTCCAAGAAGCTTTATTTTATATCTATGGGATGAGCGTCACGACTGGTCGAACAGTTTCTGAGGAGATGATTAAAGACTGGAAGTGCCATCAAGATATGTTTATGCAGTATGAATTCAATGCTCCTTGGTTCTTCAAAGGGTTCTCCGAGATTCAGGAGATCCAGAAACTACAAGATGAAGTCCCTTCTGCAGACTATGCTACTCTCCATGAAGAGAAGATTGAAAGGCTGTCTAATGAGTTGAAGCTGGAACAGGCTGTTCTTCAGAAAATAAAAGCCGCTCTTTCACAGAAAGACGAGTTGTTGTTGAAGGACTTTCCTTGAAGGATTCACGCAACTTATTTGTCTTTTCTTTTTAGATGCTTTTTTTTTTTTTTTGAGTGATAGTAAGGATTTCCTTTCACAATTTGACTTCCAGGTTTTGAATTAATAGCTAATTGAATTGGTTTATTTTGAGATAGTTTTGTGAATCTACATTTCTGAAAGGGATTATTTTAAATGGAATTTGTATCTTGGTCATGAATGATTGCACATATCATATGAAATTGCAAATGTCGTGTAAAAGGGAAGTATGAAAGGAAACAAACATAACATTTTATTATTGATCCTTTTTTTTTCCACGCGCGGGATGCTAAGTCCCCAGTGAATTCTAAAACTGTCTTTCTCGTAAGATTGTTGGATATAATTTACTTGATTTTGAGACTTCACTTGTATCAAACCGAAGTAGCCCCTCTAAGGAAGTCGTCCGCATTAATTTCTCAGAGAAGGAAAGCTATCCCTCTAAATCAAGCTTCTCCTGAACAATGCGCTTCAAAGCGTTGCATTCACTGGTGGGGTGGTTAAGGAACCGGTGGAAATGACAATACCTCGGGTCCATTACTTCTTGATCAGTGGGTGGACGCCATACCGGAGGTAGATCCACCTCTCCGTTTCGCACCCACGCCTCCAGCAACTCCAAAATCTTTTTCATTGGGAAGGGAAAGTGTAGGTACTTTGAGTCTAGATTTTCCTGTGTTAGTGGGCGTTGTGATGTCTCTACATGTCTTTGATGTGGAGTAGGTTTCAAAGATGAAGTTGGAAGATTTGCGAGTGCCATCATATCCGCGGATCGCTTGCCTGGGTAAAGGGGTATGGAAGGTGTCGTAATATCACTGCTGAGTGATCGAATTGAATGCTCCCATCCTCTGCATTCACGTATTTCTTGATTGATCTCTCCTTCCTCAAGCATTTCTTTACTTGGTTGAAAGGTCGATGCGGATTGGACAGTCTTCCGGGCTTCAACAAGAGTCTTGAGATATAAATATTCTAGCAGGGCTCCATAAGCTGAAGGCTCCCTTTCTTTATCCGACAGACGTTGTGGTACTCCGGACAAGTCCTTTCCTCTGTGGAGTTGCCTCGAGTCTTCATTGTCGGCTGGACCATGTTGTTCATCTTTCTTGAGTCTCTTGCGATTACGCGCTCTTTTTGCTTCTCCACTGGTAAAGGTGTGACCCCTGGCTAAGGATCCAGCGTTTCTCGCACTGTCTGAGTAGATGTATGTCGACCCTTCTTGTAATTGTGTTGTTATATCATTAAAATGGCGGAAGGTTTCGCTCTGTCTTCTAGCGATACCGACTTGATTTGCCAAGACATCCTCCAGCATTCTAGCTATACTTCCCACAATATCTGAACCAACTGTGGTTTCCGGGTGAGGATACATCGCGTGATGAAAACCGAAAAATTGAGAATTCAATTTTTTGCAACCGAGAGATCAACCTCCTACTGTGGTCGCCAATTATTTATGGGTGAAAACTACTCCTGCCGGTTTTGGTAATTTGGGGTGTGTGGATAAGGAATGAATCTAAACCCTAAACAAATGCAATGCGCGGTGAGTGCTTGTATATTCGAGAAATCAATCTGTGCAAATCCGGCATAAACCAAGAAATGGCTGTTCCAGACTTGTTTCGGTCACAAAGTGAAGGAGATGGGGTTGATCTTAGGGAGGGAAGCGAAGAAGGTGTTGAGATTGTGAAGGTGTTGGATATGTATGACTTGTATCAGAAAGTTGAACTGGCTTGCAGGATGTAAGCTATCAGTTCCGGTGTTTGAATACGATTGTATCAACACTTGCCTCTGTTGTCTTATCTTGTTCGAAAAATAGGGTGGAGAACCTATTTATACAAGTCTTTATCCTAACCATCATATATCGTGGGAAGTGGAGAAAGTGGAGTGAGGTGTAGTGTGTTAGTGTCACACCACCAATCTTGCCCACTTCTCCCATCATCACTAACCGTCCATGACTTCCTGACACGTTCTTGTAATGGTGCGTTGTGCGCTGCACGTTGTAAACCGCCAGATCAATACGCCAGTATGTATCCCCCAGTTTGTGACATGATTGATGTCTCGAGCATGTGGATCGTGGGACCCACAGTAAGTAGCATGTAATGCTAGATTAAATAACGAAGTTATTTAGGAAGTCGATACTTGTGAAGTATCGCACTAGTACATGGAGACCCTTTTGCCACGCCAAATTGGCGTGTCCATAGGGGTTTTGTCACGCCACTTCGGTTTGGACTAGGCATGACTTCTGCTTGCGTGGTTTTAGGTAACATGGCGTGGTTTTAGGTAGCTTATAGCCACACCTGCCATGCGTGTCTATTTCTGCATGAAATAGACACGCCCGAGCCATATAGGCGTTGCTATATAGGGTCCCAAAAACTTAAGTACTAGTACTCTATAGACACACGATTTATTTTTTTGGCGTGGCTATTTGGCTCACTATAGACACGCAAATTTCTTTTTGGCGTGGCTATTTTGTTCACTATAGACACGCAAATTGCTTTTTGGCGTGGCTATTTGGTTCACTTTAGACAAGCAAATTGCTGGTTGGCGTGGCTATTTGGTTCACTTTAGACACGCAAATTGCTTTTCGGCGTAGCCATTGGTTATCCGATAGACACACCAAATAGGTTTAACGTGGTTATATGTTATGTTTTAGCCACGCCAATTTCACTTGCCTTCATCCACATGGTGAATTAGGAACCGTTGAATACCATCCACATGTAACGTTGTGAGCCGTTCATTGGATATCCTATAGACACGCCCCATAGAGCGTGGCTATATGTGATATTTAGACACGCCAATTTACAATTACCTTGATCCACGTGGCCATATTAGGAATTGTTGGATCTCATTTTAGATGATGCAATATTGACAGTTAAATTATATGCATCCTACGCCGTCCACATGTAACGTTGTGAGCCGTTCATTGAAGAACCTATAGACACGCCATATAGCGTGTCTATATGTGATATTTTTCCACGCCAATTTACAATTAACTTCATCCACGTGGTTGTATTAGGTACCATTGGATCTAGTTTAAGATGATGCAATATTGACCGTTCAGATGTAACGTTGACCGTCCACATGTAACGTTGGGAGCCGTTCATCGGAGAACCTATAGACACGCCATATAGCGTGGCTTTATATGATATTTAGCCACGCCAACTTATATATGCTTAATGTGTCTTTATGTTATGTTTAGCCACGCCAATTAATCACGAAGCGTGTATATTACGCGTGTGACGCCTCTAAGCCATTCAGATATGGCGCATCTAAACCATTCACCTGGCACTACCCAAATTCTCTTATATACTTTATAAACTGTGGTTAAATCTGAAATTCATATTATTATTAATAACACAGTAAACAATGTTGAGCTTTGGTCTAACAGTTTACAAAAAAATAAATATTAAAGAGCATTTATCCAAAAATCATCAGTTTTTCTTCAACTTTTTTGATGGCGGTGTCTCTGCATACAATGGATCAGGTTGTGACATTCTCGATGCGCCAAACCTTGTCTTCCTCTGTTGCCCATCTGAAAGTTGGTATGCCTTCTGCACAGTTGGTGAATATAACCCTCTTTGCGCCTTTTTAGTCTTTTTCGAAAGCTTTTCAGAGGATGCATGCATGACTCCCCGAATGTGGATTGACTTCTAGGTGCTCCTCATTTAGTTTATCACTGTCCAATTTCTTCTCACAATCTAAAACTGGTTCTGGTTTCTTATGAGGTTTTCCATGTTGTGGAGTTTCCTGCATCAAGAGATTAAATGTATTATATACATATTCTAAATCCAAGGCGAATTCGTCTGTCATATGAATTCTCAATAAGAGACAGACATAAGTCATTTTTCCAACAAAGTGATAAAGCCAACTTCACTGAAGGCCGCGCCATTTTTCACAGCTGACGCCCATAATAAAATCTGTAACCAAATATCAATTTTATAATTTACACTGGCATTCAGGTTCCATTAGGTGTTAATATATTTCTATCTCGTACTTATTCTTTAATCAAACTGAATACGCGATTGATTTACGTAAAACAATTTATATACTTGATTAAAAAAGCAAAAGAGCTAAGAAACTAACCTTGTCATCAGAGATGGAACAATTATCTTTCGGCCATGCCACAAAACCATATATAGATTCCCCTAATAACTTAAACTCACCACTTGGTTCCGTTAACACGAATGATGGATCTATGACCTCCAGAATATTGGCAACATAACAGTGTTCAGGAAGGTCTTGTCGATGTATTTTCTGGTTAGGAACCTTAGGAAAAATACTTCCTCTAGCAATGACATTTCCCCTAGATCTATTCCAAAAGTCGTATTTTGCTTTCTGCGGAGATACGGCATATGAAAATCATATAAAAAGAAGATGCTAGGATTAGCAATATATATTTACGAAGAAAAAAAAAATACTCCATTAGATGTCTTAGCCATAGGTTCTCCATAGATGTGCATGACTTCTCCAGAGATATTGAAGGATTTAGTTGGGAATTACTGGTAGAGTTCTGCATAAGATTAGTAGACTGATTCTTAGACCATGAATGCGAAGACACTGATGAATTGAATAGGTAACAAATATACAAGGTTCTCCAAAATATACCCTAGCATCCTTGATTCATATAGTTGATATCATATTTCAGACACATGGTTTAAGATCATGTAACTGGTTTAAGACAACAAACTTACTAATTTTAGTTTTAATCCCGAGTATCCTCCTCGTCCTGTCTGATATGGGAACTTGGATTCTGATATTGCCTCTGTTCCCTTCTCCGAATTTTTCTTGCAGAGGAAATAAAAATAATTTCATTAGTATGCTGGGATAGACAATAAGAACGAAACACAAATTAGAAAAAGAAATGTGTATTCCATACCTTAAATATAGGCGATTCTAGTACATAATTAAGGTATTAGTCCCAATCTTCTTGGTCCATTACCGTTTCGTACCTTCTGGGAAAGTTTTTAGTTTGTCCGGTCTTTCCAGGAAGGGTTTTACATGATTATTGTGTAATTTCCTTTTGAAGTCCCTCGGCTGAACATCTAGATGCTTCATGACCGCTTGTTTATATTCATGGGGCACCTCATAATGAAACTACAATAACAACTAATTTATGTTCATCACAGACTCACAGTTCAATAACAAAAACGACGAATTGATAACCGCATATGCACACCAGAATTTCCTCCCACATATTTTGTTTTGTTGTTGCAGGGACTTCCTTCCACCTTAAATGTTTTATGCCAACCATATCACGGGCCAAATATCCTAGGTAACTACTGAATTCAATTCTATAGACACCATCAGAATCTACCTCATCATCCCATTGGTACTCCTCTAGGGGCACGTTGTAATCATCTTCTGCCATGACAAAAGATGTGTAGGTACATGCATCTCAGTTAGGAATTTGAGCTTATTTTGGAAAATATTATCTAAACCTAACAAGATAGGCTACATGTGTTACACCTCTTTTATATTACATGAAAAGAAAACAAACACGAACTCATTGATGCATGTAACTTGAGGCTAAAACATCACTGCAACACACAAAATATCCTCATGAATATTGTGTTATCCACAAAGCGAAAGGTACCGGTTAACCGGTCTTATATAATTTTTTGTTACAAAATCCAAGAGCACTAAAGCACCAGATAATGATTATCAATTTTTAGCTTGAAGATATAGTCAAATTGGCCAATCAGCAACATGGTATTATTAAAAGTGGCAACTTAAAATGCAGATGTTACAGGATCCCAAGTAACAAAGACTCAAATGATTAAATCTGGAGAAGCCTTATATATATATATATATGATTGACACAACATCGTCCATCAAAGTAAAGTTATATCTAAATCAAACCCAAACAATAACAAAAACCCGAGAAAACAATTAGCATCGTTAAGTTTTGTAAAACCTAACTAACTAGTAAAGCCTAACTAAGTAACATGAAAGAAAGATCCTTACCTAAATCTTATAATAGTTCTAGCGTGGTCACACTTCCCGATTGCAAACTAATCTCGACCACTCAACTTCGTCGGATAATTTGAGTGGCTTAGATCACGTTTTCATGGGACAGTCAGGTATAGGTGTGAACACCAGCCTACCACCTACATGCCAGATCAATCGGCCAAGACCGACCAAGATTGGTCGTCTTGGAACGCGCGCCCGAAGTTGGCACGATCAACGGATTTTGTGGCACTAGTTTTCTGTCGCAAATTAATCTCGACCACTCAACTTCGCCGGACGAATTGAGTGGCCCAGATCACACTTTCATAAAACAATGAGGTATGGGCGCCTACTTCGTCATGTCGTATACACGCATGTACGATCGTCCTAGCCAAAATCGTATCCCAAGCTTGGATTCGACCAAGCCGATGAGGGATGCTTGCGCACCTCTTCTAAAACCCTAATTTTATTAACGGTCTCAGATGAGTGTCTCAGAGACCATCTCGTCCGTCCAACTTCACCGGCTTGGTTATACAACCCTGGTCAGGAGTTAATTGGTCAGTGAGGTGTCATGATGATCACCATCTGTCACTCTACCACACCATATGGTTGGCCAAGGAAGGATTTTCTTGCGCAGCCTCCAAACCATCACATGAAGTAGGCTGGACATGAAGTTATTTCGAGATGCTCAAACAACGATGCTTCATACATGCTGAATATACTCGTTGCAGTACCTGCATAGTATACACACGACACTTCACAAGTATCGACTTCCTGAATAACGCAATTATTCAATCTAGCATTACATGCTATTTTTAGTAGGTCCCAAGATCCACACACTTGAGACATCAATCATGTCACAAACTGGGGGATACATACTGGGGTATTGGTCTGGCGGTTTACAACGTGCAGCGCCCAACGCGCCATCATAAGAACGTGTCAGGAAGTCATGGATGGTTAGTGATGATGGGAGAAGTGGGCAAGAATGGTCGTGTGAAACTAACACATTACTCCACCACTCCATCACTCTACTTTCTCCAATTCCCACGAGATACGAGGGTTAGGATAAAAGACTTGTATAAATAGGTTCTCCATCCTATTTTTCGAAGACAAGACAGCAGAGGAAAATGTTGATACAATCGTGTTCAAACACCGGAACTGATAGCTTACATCCTGCAAGCCAGTTCAGCCTTCTAATACAAGTCATACATAGCCAACACCTTCACAATCTCAACATCTTCTTCGCTTCCCTCCCTAAGATCAACCCCATCTCCTTCACTTTGTGACCGAAACAAGTCTGAAACAACCATTTCTTGGTTTAGACCGGACTTGCACAGATTGATCTCCTGAATCTACAAGCACTCACCGCACAGTGCATTTGTTTAGGGTTTAGATTCATTCCTCATCCACACACCCCAAATTACCAAAACCGGCAGGAGTAGTTTTCACCCATAAATACCTTCCCATTCAGAGCTTCTATAACATTTTGACAATCTCCTTCCAAGTGAATTTTTCGCCATTCCTTACTGCGAGACCATTGTACTGTTTCTAGGAGTGAATGCGCTTCAGCTTGCTTTGATCAATGGCTAGAGATGCACCTCCTCGCAGTCCATGGATGTTTCCTGCGGAATCTCTACAAATCAGTCCCCATCCTGATAATACAGTTTTATCAATATAGAAAGCATCAAAATTCAATTTGTATATATCATTTATAAGAGCCTTCCAGTTCTTATCAATTATTGTCAAAGCAGTGTTGCTACTAGTTTGCGTTCTTTTAGCCCTTTTCCAGTCCTCAATCTGCCTGACAATATTGTTTATAGCAATGTTACTGTTAAATGGCTTGTTTTCAAAAACTGTATCACAACTAGCCTTCCAGGTTAGACACAAAATGAAACTAGCACTCTTATACAGACTAAAATCCTTGTGCATGCCATTATTTTCCTTTAGAAAGAAATCACTTATCCAATTTTGTAAGTCTAGACCCTGAAGGATAGTAGATAATATAGAGTCTACTGAATCCCATATATGTCTAACATGATGACAATCAAAGAACAGATGTTGAATAGTTTCAGGGTTACCACTACAAATAGCACATCTACTATCTTTATGTTTAGTGAACCTAGCAAGTCTATGTTTAGTAGTAATGCAACCATGTAGGAATTTCCATATAAAATACTGAATTCTGGGAGGTAGCTTATATCTCCAAAAGGATTTCCAGCAGATGTCTAAGTTGTTCTTAGTTGGCTTAGTAGATAAGTTTTCATTCAAGATGGCATTGTAAGTAGATTTTATAGTAAACATTCCATTGCTGGAAGGCTCCCATCTCAGCTTATCTTTACCTGCAATAGGAATTCTTATGTCAGTAATCCTTTTAACAGTATCTTCATCAAACAAATCATTCAAAATATCAGAATTCTAAGACTTAGAGTCTTGGTCAATGAGATGATTCACAATTTTCATATTAAAAGAGCTAAAATGACTATCTGGAGATCTGTGCATATTTGGAATCCAAGTATCTTTCCAAATTTGCACAGAAGTACCATCACCTATATCCCATATGTAGTGTCTTTTAATTATATTCAAACATGTGCATATTCCTTGCCAAATCCAAGACCCATGTTTGTACACAATATCAGTTAAAGGATTAACAGCATGAACCCATGGTTCATCTGGATTGGTAATCAATCATACAGTAAGCTAATAAAGATAAATAAACTAAACCTATCCATTTTCATGTTCATCATTTCCAGAAAACATAAAAATTCAGCGTGAATCATTCATCACATAAATGTCAACCTATCTATCAGCGTAAAAAGCATGCATCTAGTGCAATACTTAAAAAATACGTAAACTTAAAGTTCACACATCAAAAACCCTGTTTAAAAAAGCAAAGAACTTGTTAGATGAGCATTTATCCAAAAATCATCAGTTTTTCTTCAACTTTTTGATGGTGGTGTCTCTGCATGCAATGGATCAGGTTGTGACATTCTCGACGCGCCAAACCTTGTCTTCCTCTATTGCCCATCTGAAAGTTGGTATGCCTTCTGCGCACAGTTGGTGCATATAACCTTCTTTGCGCCTTTTTAATCTTATGAGAAATCTTTTCAGAGGCTGCATGACTCCCCGAATGTGGATTGACTTCTAGGTGCTCCTCATTCAGTTTTTTGCTGTCCAATTTCTTCTCAGAATCTAAAACTGGTTCTGGTTGCTCATGAGATTTTCCATGCTGTGGAGTTTCCTGCAGCAAGAGATTAAATTTATTATATATATATATTCTAAATCCAAGGTGAATTCGTATGTCATGTGAATTCTCAACAAGAGACAGACAAAAGTCATTTTTCCAACAATGTAATAAAGCCAACTTCACTGAAGTCCGCGGCATTTTTCACAGCTGACGCCCATAATAAAATCCGTAACCAAATATCAATTTTCAAATTTACACTGGCATTCATGTTCCATTTAGGTGTTAATATATTTTTATCTCGTACTTATTCTTTAATCAAACTGAATACATGATTTATGTAAAACTATTTATATACTTGATTAACAAAGCAAAAGAGCTAAGAAACTAACCTTGTCATCTGAGATGGAACAGTTATCTTTCGGCCATGCCACAAAACCATCTCTAGCTTCCCCTAATAACTTAAACTCACCACTTCGTTCGGTTAACATGAACGATGGAACTATAACCTCTTGAATATTGACAGCATAACAGTTACTAGGAATATCTTGTCCATGTATTTTCTGGTTAGGCACCATAGGTAAAATACCGCCTCTAACAATGACGTTTCCCCTAGATCCATTCCAAAAGTCGTATTTTTCTTTTTGCAGAGATACGGCATATGAACATCATATAAAAATAAGATGCTAGAATTAGCAATATAGTTTACGAAGGAAAAAAAAAACAAAAAAAACATACTCCATTATATGTCTTATCCATATGTTCTACCGTAGATGTGCACGACTTCTCTAGAGATATTGAAGGATTTGGTTGGGAATTACTAGTAGAGTTCTGCATAAGATTAGGAGACTGCTTTTTAGATCCATCAGAAGGGTTGCTACGTGAAGGAGACTTCCGCAGAGAAGTAGTTGGTTGTGAATTACTGGTAGGGTTATGCATAAGATTAAAAGAGTTATTAGTTACTTTTGAAAGTTACACATGTTTCTATTTTTCTAGATTCTCTAATTTACACTTGGATCGGTGATTCATATAATTGATAGACTAGTTTATGTATATTCGACTTACAAATCAAACAAGCCAAGCAATTAACCTTCTTAGCAGGCTCGGTAAACTGAACACCATACTTTGGCCAAGGAATCGCTTTTCCAAAAGTTTGCCCTAATATTTCCATACCAGCAAATCGTACGAGTAGACATAAATTTGGTTTTATTACTTCATCAATCAGGATTTTGTGGCAATCAACCTCCAACCCATCCTTTCCATGTAATTATTGTTTTCCTATTAACCAAAAATCTCTACCTCTAGCAAGGACGTTTGCCTTAGACAGCTCGTCAAAAAGGTTGCATCTTCTACCATGCGGAAATATATGGCATATGAACATCTTCAAGCGAAAACTTCAAAACAAATTGAGATTTAAAATGCATGTAAAAATAAAACAGATACCTGAGAAACTTCTTTTGTTGTCGTGATCTCAGATTGGCTCCGGCTAGGTGGATCTTTTGATGTCACATCTAGAGTATGTTTCCCCGATTTTTTTTGACTTACCTGCAGCAGTAGAGTAATATTCGGGTGTCAAATATGCCAAATTCCACTGTGAATGCGAAGACACGGATGAATAGGTAACAAATATACAAGGTTCTCCAAAATACACCCTAGCATCCGTGATTCATATAGTAGTTGATAGCATATTTCAGACTCATATGGTCCTTAAGATCATGTAACTGGTTTAAAACACATACCTTCGGAACTTTTTCAGATATTGTGATATGAGATTGGCTTCCGTTGAGTAGATCCAGTAATTTCACAGCCTCAGAATGTTTTGGTTGACTTATCTACATCATAAAATTGAAATGAAAGTTGTACCTTGTTTTTGCAGTGAAACCATTTAAGCAAAATGCACAACCGACTCACAATCAAATAGCTAACCACATATCTGGTTCTATAAGGTTCTCTAAAATATACACTAACGTCCGTGATTCATATAGCTAATAACATATTCGTCTCTTATATCAAATAATATATATATATATATATATAAAACTGGTTTGTGTAAAAACATATCCAATGAGTTAATAAAGCAAACAACTATAGTAACCAACCTTTTGATCCAAGATGGTTTGATTTGATGGCTAACAAATTTCAGCATCACCAACATCTTTTAAAGTTTTTCTCCCAGAAGATGTGCCAAATAGTAATTTGATGGTTTCATTTAGTACTTCACTAACCATGACGCTATAGCATATAACCTCACCCGTCATTCCTAACTTCATTTTATAAGATACCTTCTTTGAAGAGTAATCTCTACCAATGGCAACAATGTTGTCCTTTTCTCCAAACCAAAGTTTGCATCCTGTGCCCTGCAGAAACACAAGGCGCATGAGAGATAGTAAATGGAAGATTAAAAATTTAAACGCGTTGGAAAACCATATATCAATGGTAACTTTTTCAGATGGCACATTCTGAGACTCCCCAGTGGATGGAGGATACGAAGACTTCTTCTTTGATACTAAAGACGTCGGGGATTCAGTAGAAACGGTTGGCGTTTTAGTACAAGGAGAGACCCGCTTCGCGGACCCTTTGATGCTTTCAGATGACTTCTGCGGACCGGATTTTCCATATTTTTTTGGAAGTTGCTTAACTGATTCTGGACCTATGTTATTCTTAGATTGATTGGAGGCGTTGCTAGGCCCTACATCCTGTGATTGTAGTTGAACACATTGTTTGAAAAAATCAGATATCGTCTGCCAATTTTTTTCAAAAAATTACACAATCTAATCAAAACTCGGTTCACTTATCTCTCATCCAGACTGGCCGATACTGTTGCCCACAATTTTTGCAATGTCGACTCCTTGAGATAACAAGTTATCTGTCAATCTCTGATACGCATTTTTAGTAGACTCTAATTCTTTCTCCTTAGCTTTCAGCTTTTCACGTAGTTCATCATTCTCTTTCGAGTGTCTTGGTTTTCTTCTATTTGGAAAGTAAAGGATGGTCGTCACTCCAAAGCCAGTCCCCTTGACACGTCCACCCTTATCCGGGACGATCGCAACTATTAGGGAATCCTCGTTATGGCCAACCATTAGAGTTCCCTCTTGAATCATCTTCCGCTTCTCTTCCTGTTCAAATAATGTGTTAAATTCTGATTTAAACCTTGTGCAATTACTTTGCACTTACTTTGGTTAAAAACATGAGGACTGTAAAGTTTCTGTTTTCTCACAACTTCAGATGTATTCTTCCTGACAAACTCGTCTGGAACAATTCCATGTTTGTTTTCGCGTGCTCTTGCCCACATGAAGCACCGGTATTCAAGATCTTCTTCGGCAACATTTCCGCTTTGGACCTAGTAGTTACCAGAAACAAGTAAGGATTTACATCCGCACAGATATTGACTGTGTCAAACAGAAAACCTATTCCAAAGCATCTAATGTGACAAAATTACATATTGGTGTAAGAGGACACATCCCTATACCGTTATAGGTTTCTGCATATATGAGACATGGAACACGACATACAAAATAGAAGTATCTGATATTTCCAATTTTACTATGCATTGTATAATAAATAAGACAACAGACTTACTAATTTTAGTTTTAATCCCGAGTATCCTCCTCGTCCCGTCCGATGTGGGAACTTGGATTGTGATATTGCCTCTTTTCCCCTCTCCGAATTTTTCTTGCAGAGGAAATAAAAATAATTTCATTAGTATGCTGTGATAGACAATAAGAACAAAACAGAAAAAGCAATGTGTATTACATACCTTAAATATAGGCGATTTTAGTACATGATTAAGGTAATTGTCCCAGTTTTCTTGGTCCATTACCGTTTGTACTTTTTGGGGAAATTTCTTAGTTTGTGCGGCCTTAATAGGAAGGGATTTACATGATTGTCGTACAATTTCCTTCTGAAGTCCCGTATCTGAACAGGTAGACACTTCATGACCACTCGCTTCAGCTCATGGGGCACCTCAAAATGAAGCTGCAATAACATCTAATGTATGTTAATCACAGACTCTTAGTTAGACAACAAAAACGACGAATTGGTAACCGCATATGCGTACCAGAATTTTCTCCCACTTATTTTCTTTTGTTGTTGGAGGGACTTCCTTCCAACATAAATGTTTTATGCCAACCATATCACGGACCAAATAGCCTAGGTAACTACTGAACTCAATTCTATAGTTACCAATAGGCCGGAACATTCTATCAAATTCAATATCCCTTCTTTTGGTAGTTTTTTTCGAGAAGTCTCTATGCAACTTCAACATTCTTGTCATTCCCATCTCTTTTATGATCACTTCTGTAGAGTCTTCTTGTTGTGGATGATCTTCTGCTTCTGGAGCATTTTCCAATTCTTTTTCTTCTAACACCTCCAAATCATCATTTTCAGAATCTTCTGACTCTGGAAATAACTGAGGCAACATATGAAACCATGTGATGTTTAAGTAGAAACAAGTAAGTACAAGGTTTCACATATTACCTGTTAAGTCTTCAAATCTAGCAGTGCGGAGCATATATCCACCATCATTGTCATCTGATTGCACAATGTCATCATGACCCTCATCTAAATCCACCGTTTCTTCATCAGAATCCGCCTCAACATCTGATTCCCTCTATTGGTCGTAATCATCATATTATCCCATGACAAAAGCTGTGTAGGTACGTGCATCTCAGTTAGGAATTTGAGCTTATTTTGGAAAATATTAGCTAAACCTAACATGATAGGCAACATGTGTTACACCTATTTTATATTATATGAAAAGAAAACAAACATAAACTCATTGATGCATGTAACTTGAGGCTAAAACATCACTGCAACACACAAAATCTCCTCATGATTATTGTATTATCCACAAAGCGAAAGGTACCGGTTAAACGGTCTTATATAACTTTTTGTTACAAAATCCAAGATCACTAAAGCACCATATAATGATTATCCATTTTTAGCTTGAAGATATAGTCAAATTGGCCAACCAGCAACATGGTATTATTAAAAGTGGCAACTTAAAATACAGACGTTACAGGCTCGCCAAGTAACAGAGACTCAAATGATTAAATCTTGAGAAGCCTTGTATATAAATAAGATTGACACAACATCGTCGATCAAAGTTGAGTTATTAACTCTCAATCAAAATCCAACCCAAACAATAACAAAAACCCTAGAAAAAATTAGCATCGTTAAGTTTTTTATTTTATTTTATTTTGTAACTAGTAAAGCTTAACTAAGTAACATGAAAGAAAGATCCTTACCTAAATCTTATAATAGTTCATGCATGTAACTTAAGCCTAAAATATTATTGTTGTAACAAAATGAAATCACATCTCATCGTACAACCCGTGATTGTCATTAACTTGTTCTTTGATACAGTCGAACAAAAACCCTAATCATGCTTTAACTAGTAAACCTATAAGATCTAACAACTGATTCCATGAGATCAAACAAAAAATCTAACATAAATTTAATATTCATTCGATAATGGGTTGTAGAAATATTACCAGCAACAAAGATCGAGTTTAAAGAGGTAGATTCCTTGTAAAGCTTAAAGATAGTAATAGAATAAAAACCCTACTCATGCTTTAACTAGTAAACCTATAAGAAGTGATATAATAAAAACCCTAATCATGCTTTAACTAGTAAACCTTTAAGATCTAACATATGATTCCATGAGATCGAACAAAAAATCTAACATCAATTTAATATTCATTCGATAATTAATGGGTTGTAGAAATAATACCAACAACAAAGATCGAGTCTGAAGAGGTAGGTTCCTTGTAAATATTAGAGATAGTAGTAGAATTATGATTTCATAGAGAGAATGAACCGAGTAATAAAAACTGAATAAGTAGATCGAACTCATCTTTCTTTTTCTTTTTGGAATTTAACCAAACCATCAGGCGGGAATTGAATTTCCTTTTGAAATTATCCCGCCCAGTAAAATTCATTTTCATCACCCGCTGTAGTTGCAGGAAATCCTACACTACACACTTGTTAAGATTTCACAATAATCAACTCATACTTGAAGATTAAAAATGACTCTTTTTCATTTAATTCTCAGAAATGTTTACAGAAGTGGGAGAAATCAAGAATACAACTATTCTCTTGAAGTTTCTCTCTCCTCAAGACTTCTCAACTCTTAAAAAAATACATCATCCTTCTCTAAATCTATAGGAACCCTTTATATAGGAAATTACATAGTGGATGACAGCTAAGTTTTCCTTTTATTTCGGATCTACTCTGAGATCTTATCGCGACAGTTATAATGTAAACTCTCGCAAGCATTGTAACCATCTCAGGACAAACATGCTCTTCTTGTGCTTCTTCAATCGTCGGCTATTACGTCATTCTTTAACCTACTCTGTGACACTCGCAAAGTGTTGTTGAAGAGATCGCGGTATTCTCGCAGAAGTGTTGTTTATTTCGCGGAAATATCGTTGTAGCGATATTCTGGTCCTACATCTTGCCTCTTCTCATGTCTTCTTCGCAAAGTGGAGAGGGTATGAGAATCTCCAACTCTTCATAGCACTCGCAACTTCCTTTCTTTCCATATTTTCTCCTCGACAAAACTCCGAGAATTTAGCTTAACCGCCTACACGTGTCGTAAATTATTCTTTTTTACTGACACGTTTCTACTTAACAGGTCATCTCCTTTTGCCTATAAAAGGTAGAATTTGGTTACAAAAATAATTCTCTTCTTTTTCCCTTTGTCTTTTCGTTTTTCCGTCTGCAACTTTTCTTCTTCTTCATATTCACATGCTACTGCTTTAATGGAATCTGCAAGGTATGTATTTTTCTGACATTACTAAATTCCATTTTGCTTACTTGAATCATGTTTACTCATATTTTACTAATCTTTTCTATTTTATTCTTCATGATTCCCATACTATGTTTTTCTCTTCAGTGGAACTAACGCCCAATCTGTAATCAAAAACCCTAGTCTTCATAAGAAACTAGTTAAGAAGAAAAGGAATCCTACGAGTCATAAGGTAGTAATAAACATTTTACTTATTCTAAATAATATTGTTGCCTCTGTTTCTTATCTAAGTTACTACTCGCAGGATGACGAGTATCACTAGACCTCGCAAACGATCTCGCCAGGTTAAAACTCTTGAGGCTGATATTATCATTCCCAAATTGACATCTGCGAGAGAAATTCCGACAACTTCGCAAGTGGAACCTCCTTCTTCTGTTTGCGAGAACATCGCCGCTAACATTATTTTCTCTACTGACCTTTTTACAAATGAAGTTCCCAAAGTCGTTGTCAATGAAATTCCCTTAAGCCCTTTATTACCTTCGACGGTTACCTTTCCAAACACTCCTCCTTCTGATGATGCAACCATTACAAATAGCTCAAATCTCCAACTCGCTATAATTATCACTTCACCCTCTACACCTCTTCCCTCATCCAAAGAAACACCAATAGAGGTTGATGCTGCTTTTAAAGTTTTATCTGACATTTTACTTGATGCTAGGAAATCTTCTATTGACCCTTTTAAATATAATGTCTGCGAGACTTTACTCAAATATTTTTGTTCTGACTGTTCTGCTTCGCGAACATCTTTGGAAAATGAAGTTGATGCTCTAAAGAGAAGTCTTCAAGCCAAAACTTCAGAATATGAAATTCTCTGCCAGAAGCTTCATAATTCTTCACTTGATTGCAAGAATCTTCACAAAAAAAATAACGATCTGAAAGGTATAATTTTCCCGCCTCTGTCTTTTGTTTTTCTGTTCTAGAAAGTTTTCATCTTCTCTATACTTAAGCTTCTTTCTCAAATTCTTGGCTTGTATATTTAGTTTTAAATCAGAATCGATTCATTGAAAGACTTAAATTTGAGTCTATCGCTGAAGAAGCTCGTGTTGAAAAAGATTCTTGGATGGACCAATTTAATAGATTAGATAATCTCTACATGTATTCGATCGATCAAAAAGATAATCTTACTAATGAGAATAATCAATTATCGCAAAGCCAAAATTTATTAAGTAGCGAGATTACTCGCCTCTCATATTTGTTAATCAAGGCTAATTTGGTGACGGAATCTTTATCAGACGAAAATAGAACTTTATTTCAAGAAAAGCATAGTTTCTCAAGCTTGATGGCGATTTCCTCGCAACAATTGAGTAATCTTCAGAGAATATGTGATAATCAAGAGCAATCTCTTCATTCTCTTAAGGATGAACTCAGGAAAGTAACTGAATCATCTGCCGCTGATAAGGATAAGCTTATCAAGGGTAGGTTAACTCTTAGTTTAAAGGCTAGCAAGCTTCAAGATCAATACTCCCAATTAGAAGAATATTATTCTTTATTAGCACAGGAAAACTCGTATCTCCTCTCCAAAGAAAAAACATAAAATCTCGCTTGAAGGGTATAGTTGGGGACAAATTTGACGATGCCATGAATCAATGGGAGAATTTTTGCTTATCTTTAATTCAAAACTTAACTTCTCAAAAAGAAGGTAGTCATTTTGACTATCTTGACTGTTAATTTTTCTATTTAATTTCTCCACTATACTTCTTGCGAGATTTTCATCTAAATATTTTCTTGTCATTTTTGTTTCTCGCAGAATCTGAAAGAAGCCTTCACTCTACCGTTTTTGATCTGACTCATAAATTGGCTAAAGATCGCAAATAAAATGGATCTCTCCTTTCTCGTTATGTTAAATCTTGCGGCCGAGAAGAGAGAAGATATGACTATCTTGAGTATTTTAAGAACTTAGAGATTAGAAATCGTGATAAAGGTTTCCTTCGCAAAGTTCATCTTAGCGCGGAAGTCCTCGTGAATGATATTATGATATCTCAGTCCCTTCCCCTTGTATCTTTTCCTCCTCTAGAAGTAGATGATGATGAAGTTCCTCTTCTTATGGATAAGTATCTAGAATATGCAAGTGGAGAAGAAGATATTCCTTAAGAAGACCCAGTAGAAGAAGAATCTCAAATTAATCGCACTGAAAAGAATGTAAGTGAAGCTGATGACACTAGCAAAGAGAATAAATCTAGCGAGACCAACACTGTATCTTGAATTTTATTTTGTTTTCTTTTCCTTCCCTTTTCTTGCGAGCAATGTATCTTTATGCACCTTTGGAACCCAACCTTTATTTCTGTTATTTTGAATTATTCTCAAGGAAGATAATGATATTCTGTTTATTAGCTCCCCTACTTGCCCCTCATTATCTTTCTTGAAATGATTAGTTACTTCCCATACCTTCCTTTTGCGAGCTGTGTTGTTATATTCCTTGCGAAATTATGTATAAGTCTGTTATATGAAGAATATTACTGCGATGTTTTCTTCTAATAATCCCGTTATGTGATTCTGAATAACGTTTGCTGAAAAATTCTGAAGGAATCTTGTTTCTCTTAGATTTTCCTGCGATGATCAAACCTTTCCTATATTCTTAAAAGAAAATAGTTAATGTTTAAAATTGCTCTGTTGGTCTTATTTTGCCTTCCTAGTTAAAGGTCTTATTTGCCAATTTTTGTATTTGCGACAAAATCGCAGGAAGTTTTAACATTTACATGTATAAACCCATTGATCTTGCCTTATCCATATTTTGTTCATTTATCTGCGCAAATATGACAAGACTAAGTTCCCTTGCGAGTACTAAGCCTTATGACATTGCCATCTTGCGATGAAATTGCAGGACGTCTTTACATTTTCATGTAAAAACCCATTAATCTCATCTTATCTTGTTTTCTCTTATGGCTTGTTGCCTCTGTATAATTTTTGTCACGCGACAATATGACAGGCCTTAATGTTCTTGCGATCATAAAGCCCCATGACATTGCCGTCTTTAGATACTTATCAGCTCCCTAATGGAGGGTGCCGCCCTTATCTTCCCCCTGGAAGCCCCATGACATTGCCGTCAAAGACTAGCTCCTCCCATCTGGATTTACCAACAACCAGTTTTTTTCGCAGCCTCTTATCCTTTATGCCTATATGGCTTATAGTTACAAGGATGCACCTTAAGTGGGGTTTTCTTCAGGCCGAGTGCATCATAGCCAAGACTTACCAAGAATAGTCAGGGTAGGTTCGTCCGTCCCGGTCATCCTTCGCTAAACCGTGTACCTCGGTGCCTTGGTCATATTCTGCACTCCTTAGAAGAGATCCTCAGTCGTCCAACCAGGGTATAACCTTATATAGTTGGAAATCCAAGGTACCTCTCCTGGATAGGTTTTCTTTAACCCCAACATCTGCATGACTCATGTTCTAGCAGCGGTATAACCTTATCCCTGAGTCATGTAAAGAGATACCCCCTTATATGACGTACTTTAGGTCTTACATTTTCCTCTTGCGAAATTGTATTCGCGAACTAGGGTATACGCCATAAAGGTTCGTCTCGTTTTTTGTTTCTTTTGCGTATATCGCAATCTTTCATTCTTTATGTAATCTTGAATAATCTTGCGAACAAACTCGCAGCTGTAAAAATTTGTTTTGCCCATTAAAAATTTGTTATTGATAAAAAAATTTTTAAAATAATCTGTTCCATGGCCTACCAAGTCTTTGACCAACATCTCTACCCTCTGGGTCTAACAGTCTATATTCCCATGTTCCAACTATTTCCTTAATGATATATGGTCCATCCCATTTTCTTGCCAACTTTCCACCACGTTCTCGCTGGTATTCCGGTGTTTTTCGCAAAACTAAATCTCATGGTTGAAATTCACGTTTCTTAACTCGTTTGTTATATTCGTGAGCCAACCTTCACTGGTAATTTTCCATATGTTGTAATGATTTTCTCTCTTCTCTTCTAATTCATCAAGTTCTCTTAGAATCATACTAGTATTAAGATTCTTCTCCCAAACCTCTCTTTTTGTTGTAGGAATAGCGACTTCTGTTGGTAACACAGCTTCAACCACATATGTCAAACAAAAAGGTGACATTCCAGTAGCTTCTCGTTTAGTTGTATTGTAAGCACATATTGTGTTATGCACCTGCTCGCACCATGCCCTGTGGTATCCCTCTAGCTTCTTTTTTAAGATGTATTTGATTGTCTTATTAGTTGCCTCAGCCTGTCCATTTGCTTGTGGGTATAAAGGAGTAGATTTTCCACATTTTATCTTAAATGCATTAAGTAGCAATTTTATATTATGCCCTTCAAACTGCTTTCCATTATCAGATACCAATTGTGCTGGAATTCCAAATCTACAAATTATATCTTCAAATATGAATGTGAAGATCTTTATCATGAATATGTTGTATTGCCTTCACTTCTCCCCATTTTGAAATAATCTGTAGCGACAATTAAATATCTTCTTTGCCCTAAACCATGTACAAATGGTCCCACAATATCTAAACCCCATTTCCCAAAAGGCCATACACTTGTGGAAGATGATAATGGTGCTCCTGGTGCATGTATCCTCTTTCCATATCGCTGGAAGTTTTCACAACGCCTTGAGAGTTGCTTTGCATCTTCATGAATATATGGCCAGTAATAGCCTTGCATTTTTGTTCTATATGCCAAAGATCTTCCCCCACTGTGATTACCAGCATCACCACTATGCAGCATTTTTAACACCTTTTGTCCTTCTTCCCTCGTTAAGCATCTTAGCGATGGTCCATTAAAAGATTTGCGATATAATACTCCATATCTTAGCTCATAATTGGTTTCCCTACTTTTTAATTTATGTGCTTCTAATATATTTCTTGGAGTTTCTCCTCTCGCCAAGTACGCATGTAGATCTTCTCGCCAATCTATAATATTGCTTTTTGGCCCTTCCTCGCCAGCTTCTACCATCATCATATCTGTTCCTTCTTCCTCCTTGTTTATCGAAGGTAACAAAAGTGTTTGAATTTTTATGCATCTCGCAGCTGGATTTGTCATCATACTTTATATAAAAGAAAAAGCATCTGCGAGCCTATTGTCCTTTCTTGATATATGTCTCCATTTTATTTTTGGAATTCTCGCAGACAATTCTTCAACAAGTTTTTTGTATTTCTTCAAGGATGGTTCATTTGTTGTGTATTCTCCTTTTATCTGGCGAATAACCAATTGCGAATCGCTAGTAATTCTTGCATTTTCTAACTTCATTTCTATTGCGAATTTTAGAGCATGAATCACATCTTCATATTCTGTCTCATTATTAGTAGATGCAAACTCCAATCTAAATGAAAAAGCCATTTTTTCTCCTTCTGGCGAGATAAAAATAACTCCAACTCCATTAACTTCTCCATTTGATGATCCATCCACTAATATCTCCCACCTGTTGGGTTATGTTAATAGCTCTCCTGGGTCTCCATGTTCTTCTTCTATATCCATCATTTCTTCCACAGCTTCGTCATCTTCTAAAGGAAATTCAGCTAAAAAATATGATATAACTTGTGACTTTGGCGAAGATAAAATGTCATATTTAATATCAAAGTGCCCTACTTGTGCATTCCATCTTTCAACTCTGCCTGATCTTTTTGAATTCTTCATTACTGAATCAATTGGCACTCTTGTTAATACTTTTACCTTATGTGCTTGAAAGTAAATGCGGAGTTTAAAAGTTGCATGAACCAATGCTAGAATTAACTTCTCAATCTTTGAATAATTTCTCTCTGCATAATTAAATGTCTTGCTGATATAATAAATTGGCTTTTCTACCCCTGCATCTACTCGCAGCAATACTGCACTTAGCGCGGGCGTGGTTGTTGCGAGATAAATTAATAGTTCTTCTCCTGGTTATGCTTTCTGTAAGATAGTTATGTTCATTAAATGTTCTTTAATTCCTTGAAAAGCCTTTTCACATTCATGTTTCCACTTGAATTTTGTTCCCTTCTTGAGTATATCGAAAACATGTTTGCACTTGTCTGAGGATCGCGAGATGAATCTTCCTAGCGAGGCTAAGAGTCCATTTAATTTTTGCACATCTTTTACTATTGCAGGCATTGGCATGTCACGAATTTCTTGTACCTTTTCTGGATCAACTTGTATTCCTTCTTTTGACACAATATACCCCAAAAATTTCCCTGAAGTTACTCCAAAAGTACACTTGTCAGGGTTCACTTTGATGTTAAAATGTCGCATTTGATCGAAAATCTCCTTCAAATCCTGTACATGGTCTTTAGCTTCTTTACTTTTGATCAACATATCATCCACATATACCTCTAATATTCTGTGTATCCACCTCGCAAACACCTTCTCCACCATTCTTTGATATGTTGCACCAACATTTCGCAAGCCAATGGGCATCTTTGTATAACAGTATAACCCCCTTGGAGCAAAAAATGCGGTGTGTTCTTGATCTTCTTCAGCGAGGGGAATTTAATTATATCCTTTATATCCATCTAATGAAGATATTCTAGCATTTCCCGCTGCTGACTCAATCATTTGTGGAATATCTGGTAATGGAAAATTATCTTTAGGACAAACTTTGTTTAAATCAGTAAAGTTTATGCAAATTCTTATTCCCTTGTTATTCTTTGGGACCACCACCATATTTTCAATCCATTCTATATATTTTGCTTGCCTTATAATTCCTGCGTCAAGCATTTTATGTAACTCTTCTTCTATTTGGGAATGATATGTTGTTGTAATCTTCCTTATTCTTTGTTTAAATGGTCTTGCATCTTTATTAATTTCTAGTTTATGACACGCTACTGATGGATCTATGCCTAGCATCTCATCCATGTTCCATGCAAAGATGTCTTTATACTCTCGCAAGAGATTTATGGTTCTCTCTTCTTCATCTGTATCCATTTTAGTTCTAATTTTCAGCAACTTAAGTTCTTATTCACTCCCAACATTTACTTCCTTGGTTAGTTCTGCTGCGATGTAACTGGACTCAGGTTCTCCCATTGGTGTTGGTGTCTTCATTATTCTCGCAGGTTCATCTCTTTCTTGCGAGATTTCACTGGGTATTCCTTTTCCTTCTTTTGTTCTTATCATATAAACTTTAAATTCTTCTTCTTTCTTTGTTTCTCTAGCCACTTTTTTGCGAGCTTTTCGCAGCTTTGGACGTTCTTCATAATTTCTTACTTCAATTTGATAGCACATCTTCGCAAGATATGTGTCTCCTCAAATTTCTCCAACTCCACTGGGCATAGGAAATTTGACGCATTGATGCAATGTTGATGCCACAGCCTTGATTGCATGTATCCATGGTCTTCCCAATATCATGTTGTACGATGATTCCATGTCTACCACACATAACGTTACTTGTGTTTCAATTTCTCCTAGCGGAATTCGTACCACTATTTCGCCTTTAGGTTTTGTTAAAGATTTTCCAAAGCATGAATATGATATGTTGGATATGACATTTCTTCATCTTTGTATCCCATTTTCTTAAAAGCATGATAAAATATTATATCCACAGAACTTCTTGTGTCCACCAAAATTCTATTTACGGCCCACTCTTCCGCAGATTTTGTTGATTTTCCTCTTCCCATTGGTATAGTGGATACCGTGATTACCAAAGGAGATGTGTGATTTAAATTTTCTTCTGGTATTTCTGCTGTTGTAAACGTGATTTCCTGCTTTTCCCAATCCTTTAATGATGATATTTTCTCCAGTGTCATAATTTTCCTTCCTTCAAAATCCCATTTATGTATCTTCCCCTTAATGTTTTCATGGAATTTATCAATCATTGCTCTCGTTACCATATCACACTCTAATTTCCTACAATTCTCTTTTGTTCTAATCATTTTTCCTTCAACTATTTCACCGATTTGTTTAATTATCTTCTTGATTTTGAGTAACTCTTATCTTCTACTTCGCCTTTTCTATGATTTTCGTTAATTCCTCCATGTTTCGGGCGCCAAAATGTAGTTGCAGGAAATCCTACACTACACCCTTGTTAATATTTCACAATAATCAACTCATACTTGAAGATTAAAAACGACTCTTTTTCATTTAATTCTCAGAAATGTTTACAGAAGTGGGAGAAATCAAGAATACAACTATTCTCTTGAAGTTTCTCTCTCCTCAAGACTTTCTCCACTCTCAAAAAAATACACCATCCTTCTATGAATCTATAGAAACCCTTTATATAGGAAATTACATAGTGGATGACAGCTAAGTTTTCCTTTTATTTCGGATCTACTCTGCGATCTTATCGCGATAGTTATAATGTCAACTCTCGCAAGCATTGTCAACTCTCGCGATAGTTTTCCTTTTATTTCGCGGGAATATCGTTTTAGCGATATTCTAGTCCTACACCCGCCAAACAAAAGATTTTTGGTGTTTTTCTTTTTTATTTCCAAATTTTAGATGTGTAACCAATATGGTTAGTTTCCTTATTTTATGAGAGAATATAACATAGACAGTTATGATAAAATTGTTTCCCAAAATTTTCGAAATTGTGTTTCCTATCTCTAACCAACTCGAGAAGAGGCTATAGAAAAAAATTACTTTCCTATTTCGAATAATATTTATCTTAATAATTTTAAGCTGGGTTGTCTCCTGTATTATTCTTGGTTTAGGGAGGAAACGTATGAATTATTAGTGGCACCTATGTAGGAAACATATTATTCTAATCATACGGTAAGCTAATAAAGATAAATAAACTAAACCCATCCATTTTCATGTTCATCATTTCCAGAAAACATAAAAGTTCAACGTGAATCATTCATCACATAAATGTCAACCTATCTATCATCGTAAAAATCCTCCATCTAGTGCAGTACTTAATAAATAAATAAAACCACCACTGAAAACAAAATGGTCATCAAAAACCCTGTTTTAAAAGCAAAGAACTTGTTAGATGAGTTTGGTTCTTTGTTATATTAGTTTGGTTCCTCATTCTTATCCAATTCCACGCAAAGATCATTATCATTAACATTGTCGTATAGCAGTACTTTACTTTCAATAGAACTTTACTTGTTCAAACTCGTATTTTTGTTAAAATTATTGGCAAGGAGATATTAAGATCAGACCTAAAGTAATAAATTGATTCTTATTGTTTACAGGATGGCGGGGGGCTGTGTTTTTCTACATTTCCTTCGTTCTTTCAGCTAATTATATTTATTTTTCCAAAAGAATACACACCTCATAAATAAATAAATTTGCAAGAGTATATTGCATTATGTATAGTCTATGAACTTGTAAATAATTATCTGATTTATTTCATAAACACCACCTTCTTCTAAATGACAAAATTAGCAAACGAAACAAGAAACGAAAACAAATTTCAAAGCATCTACAAAATGAAATCGATAAATCAAACCATATCATAAAAAAAAACCATATCAAATGAACCATCCCCATCTTCAAACAATTCTTCTTGCATGCTGAGGTGAACCTGATCACTCCAACTAGCAGGCTTGGGCACCTTGTCATCCTCAGATTTGTCATTTTCTGCTTCATCAGGCTCCACATGCTTGTTAAGATCATGCTTGTTAACTTTTGTATTATCTTCCATATCCGGAACATCGGGATGATCTTCATCAATAATTTCAATAATAGAAGCAGGAGCATCATCATTCATAGTAGGACCATCAACATAAGCAGGAACATCAGCATCCTCAACGCTACTAATTACAGCGTCCATAGGAACACCAGGAATAACATCATCATAAATAGGAACATCATCATTGTCAACACTACTGACAACAGAACTAATAACAACGTCGAGAGAAATACCAGGAATAGTAGTTATTCCGTCCACAGTAATGATAATCCTCAATTTACGAGGACCATCCATCAGTCGAGGACATTTTTGGATCCTCTCTTCAGTTTCATCTCTACAGTCCCTCTTAGCAGAACTCATTTTCCTCTTAATACTCTATGTTAATTTTTTCTATGCTTGGTGTAATTTATATATATTTCTAAGGAAACCCCTAATTTCTTAGGTTTTCCATCATTATCTTAAATCACCTATTCTTTGGTATTTACATCGAATATTGTAGCAATATAAGGAGATATGGAATGAATATTTTCATGTTTATCTAATTTCCTTTTTAATCTAATATACATAACGAACATAACAAACTAAAATAAATTATGATCTCATGAGATATATGGAATGAATATTTTCATATTTATCTAATTTCCTTTTTAATTTAATTACCTAGGTCGGTTGGGGTGGCCCGGACGGCTGGACCATAGGTGTAACGCAAAAAAAGGAAAAACTCAACAGGGGGTTAGTCCTCGAGTGATTTGTGAGGAGTTGAGTGTATTTTAAATCTTGGGGATTTTGAGAGAGTTTGAGAGAGTGTAAGGAGTTTGAGAGAGTTTTGTGTTTTTGAGTTCAGGGAGTTTGGGGGAGTGTGGGGAGTTTGAAAGAGTTTGTTAGAGGGAGTTTGGGAGAGTTCACTCCTAACTTATTCTCTTTTAAGGAACAATAAACCCTTATTTGCAAATAAAAATGATCTTTAATGAAAAGAAAAAATAAATAAAAATGATCCCATCTTTGAAAAAGCACTTGTAGGGATGCTACTGTTGAGTAACTATATGCATCTGTTAGTAATATCATTACAAGTACTACTACTGCAATGTATCTGGATGCTAATGTTGAGCAACTATATGCTCAAAACCTATTTTCAGCTCATAGAAACTCACTTGTAAGTTATTCCGACAATTCAAGATTACCAATCTAATACAAGTTTGGTTATATCTTGTCTTGGGTTGAATATATTGTTCAATGCAGGGATAGCTTGTATCCATAGCATGCAACATTCTAAAAAAGTACCCACTATACGGCTCTACAAAAACAACAAAGTTTATATTTTCCATGACCGGATGATCATAAGCTAAATGAAGCTCATCATGGTATTCTTTTTACAAAAGTTGCCAAGAAGAACAGGAAGTTAAATCAAACAACCTATAATATTGGACTAAGGTTATTTCCTTTAGTTTACAAGTTTGGACTTTAATGATTTCCAACTCATACTAGCTACTTGTGCAGGGTGTAACCATTGTTAGTATGCAAACCTCATTTCCCTTTAAGTGGTGGCCTAACCATTTGGCTTGATAGATACATGTGAATGTTGTTACGTATAGATAATTCTAATTATAGTTAAAATAGTTAACTTGATGATACTTGACAAGTGATGCTGGACATGGGTCCATGTAAACTGATATTTCCTAGTATTTAATTTGTTGATGTCTCATGGTTCAAACAGAGGTAGTGCGATGCATAATTTTGTATCCACTTAATATGAACTTAAATGCCAGAATGGGGTTCGGAAAAAATGATTCTACTAGATTCCTAAATTGGTTTTGTAGCTGTGGAATTATGTCTATAATTTTGGACACGCATATAATTAAATGTGTTTGGAGTATAGATAATACCAGTATTATTAGGCAGGTATATAGTCACGCTTTGAAGGAAAGGCATGTGCATGGTTGTCTGACATAGTGAGCAGATGTTGGCTTGTGGCAATGTTATTCGGCATATATATATATATATATATATATATATAAAGAACCAACAATTGTATGAATTCTTTGTATCCATTGTGTTTAGTGCGAGCAGAATTAAATGGGAACTTGATCATGAAAGGTGAATGTTGTATGATTTTGTTCTTCTATATACCTGGTGGATGGTGCATCCACTTGTTGGGGTGGATGAGCTAGTAATATAGATTTCTTAAGTCTTGGACTGCAATATAAAATTGTGTCTTCCTCTTCTAAACCTGACGTTACTAATGTACAATAGCCTAAAGAGGCAGTTCAGAGTTGGGAGTTAATTAGTTCAGAGTTGGATAAGCATAAAAATCATGTGACCTCTAGTTCTGTAGTTCTTAAACCATAACTTCCGGTAATCTACTAGCCTTCTACGAAAGGTTTGACCATAAATAAACAACAGGTTAATCTGCTAGCCTAAAATCAGTTCTGACTTGATTAACTAAACACAAATTGAGATGAATGTCGAAACAAAAAAAGGGTTAACAGAACATGGTGAGACCCTAAACAATAAAAATAGAGTTTTTACTTTTAAAACTAATATCAAAACAATCAAAACAATCAAAATAGTAACAATCAAACAAAACAATCGGAGATTAGAGAAGAAAAAAATAGATGAAAAAAGCATACCTGAAGCTGAAGCGTTTCCTCCTTCTCCTAATATTTTTCTCTGACCAAACTCCCTCCCGAATCTCTACTCCTATGAGAGATTTGTGCACAGGCAAAAATGCACTACCAACTCTCCAGAACTTCCCAAAACAATCATGTTAATGCATGAAATTGTACATTTCAACATAGAAAAAAATCCAAACACCAAAACAAAAACAAAAACAAAAAATACAAGGAAAAAAAAAAGCAACATAAATAACCCAAGGAATAAATTGTACATTTCAGCATAGAAAAGAATCCAAATACCCAAAAAAAAAAAAAAAAAAAAAAAAAAACACAACTGCAAGAAAAAAAGCTACATAGATAAGCCTATGAATGTGTTAGTGGCATGGACATCATGAGTACATGTTTCCGATTGTCCACCAAAATTCTTCAATGAGACAGCGCTCCTCATGTGAGGAATAATTGCAACCCTTGTTTCCCACGGTAGTGCCCCCCAAATTTCCGTCTAAGTTTTGGTGAGTGTATTGTAACGCAATAAACGCCTATTCTGTCAAAATAAGAGTTCCTTGTTATTTATAAAGGCCATCGGGTTATGAGTCGGCCATTCATCCTCTTTAAATAAAATGCTTATCTCATAATTCCAATTCCATTCCCCGCCAGGTGCCCATGTATGAATATTTTCTTTGGAAATGGGAGCCCAAAAATCTATTCGGGGCCGATCAATTCCCTCATGGATGTAGTAAAATAAAATGCGAACTCCGAACATGACCATCCCAAGTGATGGGTAAGTATTTATCCAAAATTCACTCCCAGGAATATGATGTGGAGGTGGAAAATGTTGATGGAACGTCTCGGTGTCCAAATTGAAAGATATTATGCCAATATCTTGCTGACAACAATCTATCCAAAAAATACAACCATGTGTGTACACACCTGAACTCCAAAAAGTATAAGGAATCTCCCATGCTATGTTACTCCATCCCCTCTTGTCTTCTAAAGTGTGTATTTATACTTTACCATACATGTGAATTCGAACAACCTTGTACTCATTGGTACGTCGACAGTATCTGAAACCCCCAATTACGTTGTATCGTGGATACCACGAAAGTACTTGATCCGGTGCAATTGGGATGCATAGTTGTGGCAGATGGAGGTGGTCACCAGTTTCTGGATTCATAATATATATAGGATCTTGTATGCCGTGGTGTGAAACATAAAAACAAACCAGACCATTGCAAGATCCAACTATTGGGTGCAACATAGTCCAATCATCATGGTTTCCATCATTTGTGGCATCATGATTGTTGGTTGTTACGATCGGGCTGAAATCTTCCTCTCTATAAAAGAGTTGGGTAACTTTATGTTTCCCCATTCTTAGTGTGACACCAAAAAGGAATCCAATTCTTATGTCCCCATGGATAGTATTCCATTCTTTGCATACACATTTGCTTTCTAAAATGATTTCTGTAGTTTGGAGGCGCTGAAGTATCTCGGTAGTTAATTTCGGCAACATATCCATCACTATTATACTGATGAAAGATTATCAAAAAAAAATAAAAAAAATTACAAGCTTTTAGGATTTTCTTATTGTGAATGCTACAAGCAAATACGAGTATAAAGCTTATATATATATAGACATCCAATATACCTGTTGGTGAATGGTCACGTCAGTCTAGGATGGTTTTGGATCCTCTCGTCAATTTCATATCAACAATCCCTCTTAATACTCCATGTTAGTTTTTTTCTATGCTTGGTGTAATTGAAAACTCTAATTTTTTAGGTTTTCCATCATTATCTTAAATCACGATTCTTTGGTATTTACACCGAATATTTCAATTTCCATATTACTAAAAAATGAGATATTGTAGCAGTATAATGATATATGGAATGAATATTTTCATGTTTATCAAATTTCCTTTTTAATCTAATATATACATTCCAAACATGACAAACTAAAATAAATCATGATCTCTTAGGAAATACCCAAATTATTTTTCTACTTTTCGACTAATTACCTAGGTGGGTTGGGGTGGCCCGGACGGCTGGACCATAGGTGTAACGCAAAAAAAGGAAAAAAATCAAAGGTTGGCTAGTTAAACAATGACCCAAACTAAATTGTACATTTCAACATAGAAAATAATCCAAAAACCAAAAAAAAAAAAAAACACAACTACAAGAGA
Organism: Papaver bracteatum; assembly: GCA_023529315.1. Classification (NCBI taxonomy): domain Eukaryota; kingdom Viridiplantae; phylum Streptophyta; class Magnoliopsida; order Ranunculales; family Papaveraceae; genus Papaver; species Papaver bracteatum. The sequence goes on along the minus strand of JAJJWX010002261.1, from coordinate 916,014 downwards.
AAAAAAAAGCTACATAACCAAGGAATAAATTGTACATAGAAAAAAAAATACACCAAAAACAAAAACAAGAAGAAAAAAAGCTACATAGATAACCCAAGGAATGTGTTAGTGGCATGGACATCATGAGTACATGTTTCTGATTGTCCACCAAAATTATTCAACGAGACAGCGCTCCTCATATGAGGAATAATTGCAACCTTGCTTGTTTCCCACAGTCGTGTCCCCAAAATTTCCTTCCAAGTTCTGGTGAGTACATTGTAACGCAATAAACGCCCATTCTGCAACAATAGAAGGTCCTTGTTTTTTCCAAAAGCTATCGGGTAATAGGTCGGCCACCCTTCATCCTCATCCTTTTCCAAGAAAATGCTTATCTTATGATTCCAATTCCATTCCCCGCCAGGTGCCCATGTATGAATATTTGTTTTGGAAATGGGTGCCCATAAATCTATCCAAGGCTGATTAATCCCCTCATCACAGGCCTCATGGATGTAGTAAAATAAAAGGCGAACTCCGAACATAACCATCCCAACTGAAGGAAATTCACTCCTAAGAATATGATGCGGAGGTCGCGAATGTTGGTGAAATGTCTCAGTGTCCAAATTGAAAGAAACTATGTCACTATCCCACTGACAACAATCCCTCAAAAAAATACAACCATGTGCGTACACACCTGAACTCCGAAAAATATAAGGAATCTCCCATGATATGTTCCTCCATCCCTTCTTGTCTCCTAGAGTGTGTATTTGAACTTTACCATCCATGTGAATTCGAACTACCTTGTACTCATCGGTACGTTGACAGTATCTGAAACCCCTAATTATAAGATACCAAGAAAGTACTTGATCTCGTGCAATAATTGGGATGCGTAGTTGTGGCAAATGTAGGTGCTCACCAGTTTCTGGATTCATAACATATACATGATCTTGTATGCCGTGGTGTGAAAAATAAAAACAGACCAGACCATTGCAATATCCAACTATTGGGTGCAACTTAGTCAAATCTTCATGGGTTGCATCATTCGGGACGTCGTTGTAGCGCCCCCTAAGCTAGCAGCTGACTAGATCAAGAATTTAACTAAACAAAAGGCACTAATGAAACCAAATTAAACACTTAAACTTTCAATTAAGAAATCTGCTACAAAAATTTAACTCAAAGCTAACCCCGCTCAGAAACATATATATATATATATATATAAGAATTTCTCACCAATGATATATATAAAATAATCATTTGGTTTACAAAAGAATATACAGAACAATCAACATATCAGAATATAACCAACTAACGAAGTTAACTTCTCGGAACTTTCGCTGTGCAACTCTGCTCTGTCACTGAAACTAAAAATGGGGAATAATTAACATTTAACTTCTAAGTAATCATATTCAGATTTGGAAACCATTACATGTTTTCCCAAACATTAGAAGACAACTAAACCACTGAAATAAACAATCATGTATATGGACCTAAACTCCTCCTTTAGTTTATGCGGTGACATTTACATGCCTTATAATTTCTGCGGTGACATTTACACACCTCATAATTTCTGTTAGTCTGTGGGTGAAAGGTACACCCCCGTAATACTGATGCCAATTCCACACCTATTATTAATATTGCGGTGTATCGCCCTAGCCATAAGAATATGAAGGAGCGTATCCAATATACCATAGTTGGAAATTCTCATTTCCCAAAGACAATCATAAAGACAAACAAAGCATTAAATATGCGAATAGACAATGCATGAATTTAATAAGCATAAAGTTTTGTAAAAACAATAATAATAATTATTACAGAGTCAAATGCATTCCCACCTCTTTTGATGACAAGCCACGCCTACCTCGAGATCCACGATCCACTGGTTCATCCTTTGGAATCGACCATTGTTAAGACAAACTAACTGTTAAACACACAAGGAGTCTAAGAATCTATCCAAAAAGGCTCACACAAGAATCATACAAGTCTATCTAATGTTTCTAAGTCCATTATGGTATCTTATTCTCTATCTTTAGTATAACTAAGAGTTTACTAATCCGATTAGATTGATTCTATAGTCCGTAGCTAAGTCTTGTGAATATCTACAACTTTGTAGAAGAAGTCAAAGGGTAATCCAGACCTTAAGAGGTCCAAATCAATTATGTAAGATAAGATAACTATTCATAAACCCAAATTATCTAAACATGCCCATTAACCAAAGGCCTGGTCCATCTGAGTCAACTAACGGTCTCTAACGGTCAGACTGACAGTCAACGTCTAAGTCCAGTCCATGGTCAACTGATTTAAATCGGTCAAGGTATACTGAGTCAAATAGGGAATCGGTGAATCAACTCCGGTTCAACTCAGTCAGATTAACTGATTCAAGCAACAACAAATCAGTCAGACATCTGACTGGGATGACTAACAGGCATACTTCTATTGCAGAACAAGTTCAACTCTAATTCTTATAATCTGAACTTCTTGATTAACAAAACAACTACAAATCAAATACAGTAAACAAACTTCAAATTCTATTTACAAACAAAGACTATGCCTACCTGCAACTGCAGCTTTTCCAAGATTTTACAACCAACACTACCCATAACTTTAAATTATCATTATAACCTTCTTCTTGACCTGAACCACTAACAACTTCATCTACATTTCCATCCTAGTACCACCACTCATTCCTAGAATTCAAAACACAATACATCTTCAACACTACTAACACTCATTACCCTGCAAAGTCCATTCTCCTTGCAACTACAACTGTTCATACCCATTTCAGTGACACATGAAACTCCATGAACTGAAACACCATCACCAAGATCTCATACTCCACTAATTACCATCACAAACAATCTCCAACTCAGTTCATTACAACACTACTATCCACTGTCACAGAATACCCCCACTACCATGCCACTAATTCCACATTCAACTCATTAAACTCTTCTCTGAACTCTCATAACAACACCAGTTCAAAGACTTCATTCCCCTATCATTCTAACACACACACATATCTTGTAACTCCATTACAATTACATCTCTAATGGCTATAATCATATCCAACTCCATTGTCACATTAAATTCTCATGTTTCTCAGAAGACTTAAATTAGAAGGATTCTCATCAAGAACGGAGAACCTAATTCTCGATTCCTCAATTAACCTTCTTCTGCAAACAACACATGAAACCGTTCTATCTAAGTCTTCTTAATTCATCACTTGAATCGAATTTCACTTCAATTTCCAGAAACCCTAACTTCAAAAGGGGAAAGAACATAAACCTTAATTCACTTTGAATCAAAATTAAACTTCATCTAATCTTCACTATCAATAACCCACGCTTACTCTTTCCCTTATTGTTTCTCTTCCATCTTCAATTTAATACAAATTCAGAACCAACTTCAGAAACCATAATTCATCTCTTCTCTTGAGTCTTGATCAGCCATGCAATAATCTTCACCACCAATAACCTTTTGTGACTCTTTACTGATAGGTGTCTAAAACACCTAATTTTATATTTAGTATTTATGATTTCTTTGCTATTTTTCGTGTGAATTATGTATCCTATGTTCGCTTTTGAGTTATTAGGTACTAAAATTAAGCACCAGGAAGAAAATAAGGAGAAATCACCAAAATTGTCATTTCTATAGGAAAACACTCTACGGAACCGTGGGGCAGCTATTTTTGGGTTATACTAAATGTATGGTTGGGGGGTATCATTTGAGTACCTTATCATTTAGAAGAGGCTGAATATCACTGGGTGGCTGCAATTGGGAAGCAAATATCCACCCCAATGATTAAACCTAAACCTAAAAATTAATGATAACGTATCTTGTTTTTCAATCTTGGCTGAAAATCGGAAGATCGCGTCATCGATCGAAATAGAAGATTTGTGGAGAGTGTAGAGAAGGCAGTGGTGGTGGCTATTTGTGGAGGTCGATTGGAGATTGAATCGAAAATCTGAGGGTTTCAGAAAATTAGGGTTTGATGATGAACAGTGCCGAGATGGATGAGATTGGTGGTGAATTTACAGAGAATATAATGATGATGTTGTTACGAAAATCGTAATGGGTTTTGGTGATAGATGGGGTTGTGTTAAATTGATTATGTGGGTCTTAGCCATGGTGATTGGTAAGTGAAGTGGGTTGTTGGATTCTATGTGAGTGCATTGTGTGCTTGAGATACAATTGGAAGTGACTGAGAAATTACAGATGGTGGATACATAGCACATCCATCATGGCTGGAACAATTTGAAAGTGGCTTGGTGACTTGGAAGTTAGCCAGATGACTCGAATTTCTAACTCAGTCCTTGACCTTGACCCTTGACTAACATTTGACCGTTAAGTTTACCTTTGATTGGTCCTCAAATATTAAGTCGGCAGGAAAGTGGAGGATTAAGTTCTTTTCAGTGGAATTACAGAATTTTGGGTGGACTTCTCTCATGTGTGTGAAGACTTAGAAGTGGGAATTGGATGAAAACTTGGAAGTTTGGAGAATTGGACTAGAAATTGGAATGTGGTTCAAATTGGGAAAGTGGTGTTCTTTTGGAATGAAGATTCTTTTCCTACAAAGATATGAAGAGTATTGAAGCCTATAAATAGAGGAGTTCTCTACAACTTTTACACACACATCTACTTTGGAGAAGGAGTTAAAGTGCACAAGGATTGGAGGAAGGAGCAACCATCATCTTTGCAATAAGTTTTTTCTTTCTTCCTTAATTATTATTATTGTGTGAACTCCAAATTATGGTAACTAATTTTCTTATTGATTGAGGATGAATTCCTAGTTCTTAATGTATGGTTTGAGTTTTGTTTCAATTCTACTTTGAAGTTTTCATATGATTATCGATTGTTTTTACTAATATTAATGTTTATGTTTGATTGATAGATTGTTTGGGTGGCCAACTAAATTGATTTGTTAATTAATCTAAAGTAGTGAAAGTTAGGGGATAAGTAATCGTTTCACATAGAAAACACAAGACCTTGCGGAGGGATTCCGTGGAGCAATTGTGTGTAAAAACAACGTTAGAAGTGGACCTTGATCTACTACTAATATCAACCTAATAAATTCATGAATCTTAATACGTTTAACTAAATTACATCTTGGGTGATCTACTACTAGGTGGTTTGGTGAATAGATCCGGTGGCGAGAAACACATATCGGTGAAATAAGGGATTTTGGGTTAGTGGAAAGAACATAAATTTAATCATTGTTTTACGAAGAAGGATTCCTTGGTCTATTCTCTCTCATTGATTTCAACTTATACTTTTAATTACTTTGTTTATTTCTTTTGCTTTATAAATTTTACAACCAATACCCCCTTTTGTGACAATTTTACAACTAATAATCTCTTTCTCCTCGTGGGATCGACCTTGACTACCCTGTATTACTCTTTAATTAGGTAGTAAAGTAACTAATTTATTTAACGTTTTGGCGCGTAGATTAGAACAGCAACGACGATTTTAGTTGTTTTTTATTTTTATTTTTGATTCTTGATTTGTTAAGATTCTCTACCGTATCTACTTAGTTTTGTGAACCTTGTTGTTTGTACTATATCTTTGGTGAATGCTTCATGGGGAAGGCAGGTCGATTAGAATCGTCTTGATCCGGCACTCCAACTAAAGGACTTTATTAGCCGGTTAATACTCCTTCCTCGTTCTACATCAAGTGAATTCGCAGATTCGGACATAGAAAGAAGAAGCAATGGGTGATCGTACACTCAAGGACCTACTTCTCACAAGCGATACACAACAATGGTGTATCCAAACTAACTCAACTTTGAGATCAAGCGAGGTTGATTAGGATGGTGAATGAAAATCGAAGCAAACATCTTATGGACTTCAACACCATAGTCACGGCCATGCTTACTCATGCGGATGGAGCAATGTTGTTCCGTTATCTTTGGTGGGCAATGCTAAGGAATGGTTATTATTTGCCTTGGGAAGTATCCACAACATGGAATGGGATGAAGAAACTTTTCTAAAGAGATATTTTCCCGCATCAAAGGCTACTCAAATTCGCAAAGAAATTTGTGGAATAAAGCAACATGTGGGAGAGTCATTATATGAATGTTGGGATCGTCAAGAGATTGGTGGCAAGTTGTCCGCACCCATCAATTTAGTGGCCATGATAATCAATACTTCTATGAAGGTCTCCAAACAAGTGATAGATATCTTATTGACGCTGCCATTAGTGAACAAGGCGGTGGCGAAGCTGAAAGTATGGGCGTAAAACTTCGCAACAATTCTATCGTGATTCAATGGTTAAGTTGACAAAAGGACATAGAGAGAGAGTGAACGGTTGCATAATTAATGGATGATGAAAGCCGAACAAGTAAATGCTCTATCAAATCTTTCTGATCTATATTCCTATGGTTGGAAGGATCATGCTATGCAAACAAGCACTCCTAATCCATATGCGCAACAAGGTGGTTTCCAACAATCACGTTTCCAACCTCACAACAACAATTCCAACCCCAACAAGTCAAGGAGCAAGATTCTTGAATAATGACAAGTTGAATGTGATAATGCAAAGCATTCTCACTTCTATGTTACAACAAACCCAACAAAGAGTTCAGTCAAAAGGACAAACTCAAATGGGACAATTGGCGAATGAACTTAATGAAAGCTCAATCATCCACAAAAAGATTCCTTCACAACCATTGTGAATCCAAGAAAGTGGTTTACTTTAAGAAGTGGAAGACAAGTGGAAAGTCCAACTTCATGAAGAAAGCTAGTGAATGATCAAAGAGGTCTTTCAACACCAACCTCCACAAACTCCACCTCCTTTTCCTAATTAGTCCAATAAGGAAGCTCAAGTAGACACTCATGGATATCTTCAAGAAGATATAAATAAACATTCCATTCATCGAGGCCATCAAGACAATGCCAAGGTATGCTAATTTCATGAAGGAATTATCCATAAAGAAGGATAGGTTTCTTGATAATGAAATTACTAAAGTTGGTGAAAGTGCGTCGGCTATGATTTTGAAGAAGATGCCTACAAAGTGCACATCTACTTGCTAATTACTATTGGTAAGGAAAGGTTTGAACATGCTTTACTTGACTTAAGCTTCCATTAGTGTGATGTCGGCCTCCTTGAATCTTGGACCATTGAAGAGAACGAGTTATTATCCAACTAGCAAACAAGTCTAACATCTATCCAAAGGACTTGTAGAAGACGTTCTCGTTTTAGTGGAATGAAGTTACTTTTTCGGTGGATTTTTTGTGGTGGATATGGACAATAATGAGAATGGTTATACTTCTCTTTCTTGGGAGGCCATTTATGAAGACCGCCGTCTGAAGATTGATGTGGAAAAATTACACTATGGAATTCGACAAGGAAGTAATACTTCAACATAATCCATCGCTACCCAAGTGATGTGCATTCCGCTAATTGATGTGGTTGGTTCATTATGGTAGAATTGAATCGAGAGGATGAACTTGATGTGGTGTTGCAAAAAGAGCATTGAATTGGACGTCCAGTAAACAATAATGTTTCCTAAGAATGATGAATTTCCTCCCCATGGTGGAGGTTGTTGTGAAAGAATGCTCTAAGTCTCTTGGGGTGATCTACCCAATTTCCGATAGCAAGTGGGTAGGTCCGGTACAAGTGGTGCCAAAGAAGTCGATTATTCTGACAAGCGATGAACTTGTTCCTACAGAAAACCGGTTGGAGAGTGTGCATTGATTATAGAAAAATTTACTTGGAAGATCACTTTCCTTTACCTTTCATTGATCAAATGTTGGAGCGGTTAGCGGGCATTCTTATTATTTCTTGGATGGTTATTAGGGATACAATCAACATTGTGCACGGAGGACCAGATAAGACCACTTTTACTTGTCCGTTTGGAGCGTTTTGCGTATGAAACGGATGATGAAAAAGATGCATGGTAAGCATATTCTTTAAATGGGCGCAATTGAGGTATTTATGGAATGACTTTAGTGTTTATGGCAATTCTTTTGATATTTATTTAGATAACCTTGAACTAGTTCTTAAGCGAAAGAATTGGGAGAAATGTCATTTTATGGGAAACCATGGCAAGTACTTGGTCTGTTGCTCGAAGTGGACAAGTCAAAGATAGATTTAATAAAAACTTACAATATCCCACTTGAGGAGAGGAAGTTGTTTCATTTCTTGGTCATGTAGGTTTCTATAGGCGGTTTATCAACTCAAAATCTCCATCATGTATAATTTTTACAAAAGGAGGTACCTTTTGACTTCAACAAGGATTGCAAGGATGCTTTTGACAAATTGAAAGCAATGTTGACAAGTGCGCCGATTATCAAGTCACGGATTGGAATCTTCCATTTGAACTAATGTGTGATGCAGTGATTATGCGGTTGGATCCGTTTTGGGTCAAAAAGAGTGGAAAAGTTGTCCCATGTTATCTATTAACATCAGGACCCTTAATGATGCACAAATCAACTATTCTACCACGGAAAATGAGTTATTGGCTATAGTGTTTGCATTGGAAATTTTATTGTGTATTCCGATCATCGGCATTACTTAATAAAGAAGAAAAGAAGCTAAGCCAAGACTAATCAGTGGATCCTATTACTACAAAGAGTTTGACATTTAGAGATAAGAAAGGTGTGGAGAATACCATTAACGGATCATCTTATAGACTTGTTGTATCTCGAAGAACCTCTATTACAAGACCGCTCCGGACCGAACAACTTTTCTCCTTGGAAGAATCAACACCTTGGTATGCGGATATAAACAAGGAAGAGTACCTAACAATGTCTAACTTCCAAAAGATGAAGCTTAAGAAGATAGCCAAGCAATATGTGTGGGATGAACCAATGGAAATATGGCGTTGATCAAATCATACATGCATACCTAACTTTTCAATCTATTCTCTCCTTTTGTCATACTTTTGCTTGTGGTGGCCATTTGGTTCTAAACGTCCAGCCTCTCAAGGTTCTTGAAAGTGGATTTGTTAGCCCACCTTATTTGAAGATTCATATGTTTTTGTAAATCGTGTGATAGATGTCAAAGAACGAAATCTAGGTTAACGAAATCAAATTCCCTCACACCAATTCTTGCCGTAGAGATTTTTGATATGTGGGAATTGTTTATGACCCTTTGTCAATTCGAATGGAAATTTTATATACTTCTTGCAAGATTATGTTTCTAAATGGGTGGAGGCTAGAGCCACCAAAAACTAATGATTCTCAAGTTGTTTGTGATTTTGTAAGAAAACATATTCACTAGGCACATGCCAATCCATCCTTGGAAAACAGTGAATACCACAAGAAATATTGGAGCTTTAAGCTCCAAGGTGACATAGGCGTATAGAATGGCGTCTGAACCACTTTGTCATCTTAGAAAGTTTTTTCTTTCTTCCTTAATTATTATTATTGTGTGAACTCCAAATTATGAGTAGCTAATTTTCTTATTGATTGAGGATGAATTCCTAGTTCTTAATATATGGTTTGAGTTTTGTTTCAATTCTACTTTGAAGTTTTTCATATGATTATCTATTGTTTTTACTAATATTAATGTTTATGTTTGATTGATAGATCGTTTGGGTGGCCAACTAAATTGATTTGTTAATTAATCTAAAGCTAGTGAAAGTTAGGGGATAAGTAATCGTTTCTTGACTATTTACATAAGTAGAAAACACAAGACCTTGCGGAGGGATTCCGTGGAGCAATTGTGTGTAAAAACAACATTAGCAAGTGGACCTTGATCTAAGAGTTTAACTACTAATATCAACCTAATAAATTCATGAATCTTAATGCGTTTAACTAAATTACATCTTGGGTGATCTACTACTAGGTGGTTTGGTGAATAGAATCCGGTAGGCGAGAACTTCCGTATCCGGTGAAATAAGGGATTTTGGGGTTAGCACTGATCTAGCTGCTATACCTACGGTTGGTGATAATCTATGACTAATAACAAGTGGGAAAGAACATAACTTTAATCATTGTTTGCAGCGAAGAAGGATTCCTTGATCTATTCTCTCTCATTGATTTCAACTTATACTTTTAATTACTTTGTTTATTTCTTTTTCTTTATAAATTTTACAACCAATACCCCCCTTTTGTGACAATTTTACAACTAATAATCTCTTGCTCCTCGTGGGATCGACCTTGACTACCCTATATTACTCTTTAATTAGGTAGTAAAGTATTAACTAATTTGTTGTGGTTACGACACGCATACATTTACCAATTAAATAACGATCTCAGAATCATGAATTGATTCTCATATTCATCAACCGATAAAGAACAGGAGAAGAAGAACAAAAGAAGAAAGAAGAAGATGAAAGAGAAAGAAAGAGAATGAATGAGCTTATCTGCTCGATCGGTTATGATAAGGGTAATAACGATTGATAAAGGGAATCACCCAAATGATATGGGGAGACCAGGTCGATTAGATAAAGAATAATTTGCCCTTCTCACTAATCTGATAAATTCTTCTTCGCCTGATATCCGAATGACACGTGCGAGTAGTCCATTCCATGTAACTTTTCGAGATCTATCTAACGATACTAATTTCGTATCTAAATCGTTGTTAGATTAATTCCTATTAATTATCGCTCGTGTTAAACTAATCGAGTTATTAACGGCTAAATTCATCACTTGACCAGTCTAATAGCGTTGACGAGCTTGAGGGTCACTACATTCTTCCCACCTTTAAACATTTTCGTCCTCGAAAATCGAACTACCTTCTAGCCTTGAAAACTCCCCACCTTATAGAATAATTCCATCTCTTTTATAAGCGCAAGCAACAAGAGCAAAGCACAAACCTACACGGCTTCTACAACTAAAATTTGTAGCTCTAGGTTGAACTATGCTGATTTAAATTCTATCAAACAGGAAAGTCTAAGTTTCTTAAACTAATTTTCCATTTTATAAAAACTTGTCTCTAATTACAAGGGAGATTCCTACGAATCTTTCTAGGTGGACTTACACCTATTGGTTTTCTAATTGAATCACAATATCTTTCTATGATCGGTCATCTCTGAATGCAGTTGCCCTGTCAAGGTTTGCCAATCCAAACAATGCCTTCATACGAACAGAGAAAACACAACCTTCACTATTCTCCAGTGCTAGATAAACTAATTATTAATTTATTAAAATTAATTAGTCTTTGAACTTTTATCGTAACTGGTGTAAGTCTTATAAATTTACTTCGTAAAATATATAAATAGTTTGCATCATTTTAAGAATTTAATCATCAAAATTTATTTCATTTTATTTTTAATTATCCTCATTATTATTTATATATTTTAACGAAATCGAATTTTAATTCCAAATATTATCTATTATAAATTACTTCCAACTTAATTACTCATATACTATTATCAACCGCGTTACTACTTTCATTATTCTTAAGTCGTTTGTCCGGTGGGTACATTAAGTAAATATATTATGTATTCACTGAAGGTGGATATAATAGATTTTATTTGTTCATATGAAATCAGTATACTATATCTTGTTAGATATTAGTATTGAAAAATCAACATGATTTAAAATTGAGTCTACATACAATTATAATATATTCTAGTAGTGTTTAAATTTTGTTATTAATGTAAAGTATTATATTAATATATGAAATGATTTTATTTTAATTATAATATTACACTAATCATTTGAATATTATTGTCACTATTTCATGTACATTTGTTTCATTTTATAGATTCACTGAATCATTTATTAGATTAAATATAATTTGTACTTTAGTTTAATTTATAAAACTTAATTGTAGATAAGTGTAAATAATTTTTCCATAGCTGTTTCATCACAATTATTAATTTTATCGTTATATTTCTTTAATGAAATTTTAGTTTAGTTAAGTTCAATATAATACCAATTTATGTGTGCTAACATTATCTTATTAAAATTATTATCACTCCTATTAAATTATTATCATTTACAATTAGCAATTATTAATATTGATGGTTGAACTATTATTCTAACTACTCTTACAAATATTAATAAGTCCCAAAAATTACTATCAACATTTATGTGGTTACTCCATAATTTATTTATCCTTCACATAAGTCCATGTGTTCAGTAAGTTTCTATTTGATTTACAAGTTCTATCAATTATACTAATTTCACTATTATCATTATAGTATTAGATTGTTTACGTGTTCATACTTTTTAGATTAATTATTATCAAATCCTAAAGTCATTGGTGTACCTTACAATTTTTACTTCAATACATAAACAAACAATCAAACAAACAATTCAATCAATTAGATAAATCTTTTAATTATTGATAGCTTTTAGTGATTAAGATTTATCTCACAAACCCAACCCAGTTCTAACTAATCCAGTTCACTAACTGGCATTGGCTATTTCTATCTTTTCCCATATAAGATCTAATAATGAGATCTGATACCAACTTTGTAGCGCCCCCTAAGCTAGCAACTGACTAGATCAAGAATTTAACTAAACAAAAGGCACTAATGAAACCAAATTAAACACTTAAACTTTCAATTAAGAAATCTGCTACAAAAATTTAACTCAAAGCTAACCCCGCTCAGAAACATATATATACAAGAATTCCTCTCCAATGATATATATAAAATAATCATTTGGTTTACAAAAGAATATACAACACAATCAACATATCAGAATATAATCAACTAACGAAGTTAACTTCTCGAACTTTATTGCGCAACTCTGCTCTGTCACTGAAACTGAAAATGGGGAATAATTAACATTTAACTTCTAAGTAATCATATGCAGATTTGGAAACCATTACATGTTTTCCCAAACATTAGAAGACAACTAAACCACTGAAATAAACAATCATGTATATGGACCTAAACTCCTCCTTTAGTTTATGCGGTGACATTTACACACCTTATAATTTCTGCGGTGACATTTACACACCTCATAATTTCTGTTAGTCTGTGGGTGAAAGGTACACACCCGTAATATTGATGCCAATTCCACACCTATTATTAATATTGCGGTGTAGCGCCCTAGAAATAATAATATGAAGGAGCGTATCCAATATACCATAGTTGGAAATTCTCATTTCCCAAAGACAATCATAAAGACAAACAAAGCATTAAATATGCGAATAGACAATGCATGAATTTAATAAGCGTAAAGTTTTGTAAAAACAATAATAATAATTATTACAGAGTCAAATGCATTCCCACCTCTTTTGATGACAAGCCACGCCTACCTCGAGATCCACGATCCACTGGTTCATCCTTTGGAATCGACCATTGTTAAGACAGACTAACTATTAAACACACAAGGAGTCTAAGAATCTAGCCAAAAAGGCTCACACAAGAATATTACAAGTCTATCTAATGGTTCTAAGTCCATTATGGTATCTTATTCTCTATCTTTAGTATAACTAAGAGTTTACTAATCCGATTAGATTGATTCTATAGTCCGTAGCTAAGTCTTGTAAATATCTACAACTTTGTAGAAGAAGTCAAAGGGTAATCCAGACCATAATAGGTCCAAATCAATTATGTAAGATAAAATAACTATTCATAAACTCAAATTCTCTAAACAGGCCCATTAACCAAAGGCCTGGTCCATCTGAGTCAACTAACGGTCTCTAACGGTCAGACTGACAGTCCAAGGTCAACTTAACAGTCAACGTCTAAGTTCAGTCCATGGTCAACTGATTCAAATCGGTCAAGGTATACTGAGTCAAATAGGGAATCGGTGAATCAACTCCGGTTCAACTCAGTCAGATTAACTGATTCAGGCAACAACAAATCAGTCAGACATCTGACTGGGATGACTAACAGGCATACTTCTATTGCAGAACAAGTTCAACTCTAATTCTTATAATCTGAACTTCTTGATTAACAAAAAAACTACAAATCAAATACAATAAACAAACTTCAAATTCTATCTACAAACAAAGACTATGCCTACCTGCAACTGCAGCTTTTCCAAGCTTTTACAACCAACACTACCCATAACTTTAAATTATCATTCTAACCTTCTTCTTGACCTGAACCACTAACAACTTCATATACATTTCCATCCCAGTACCACCACTCATTCCTAGAATTCAAAACACAATAAAGCTTCAACACTACTAACACTTATTACCCTGCAAAGTCCATTCTCCTTGCAACTACAACCATCCATACCCATTTCAGTGACATAGGAAACTCCATGAACTGCAACACCATCACCAAGATCTCATACTCCAATAATTACCATCACAAACAATCTCCAACTCAGTTCATTACAACACTACTATCAACTGTCACAGAATACCCCCACTACCATGCCACTGATTCCACATTCAACTCATTAAACTCTTCTCTGAACTCTCATAACAACACCAGTTCAAAGACTTCATTCCCCTATCTTTCTAACACACACACATATCTTGTAACTCCATTACAATTACATCTCTAATGGCTACAATCATATCCAACTCCATTGTCACAACCGTACTTTTAACCTGCCTGTAATTCAATCTGAACTTCTATAGACAACATTATTATCACATCAGGTAGTTCAACCATTTCAAAACCCCCAACTCACATCTCCACTTTTACTTCACCTGCACAACCAAGACTCCAGTTCCAATTCCACCCACACACCTTGGCCAACTCATAACCACTACAATTTCATACACATGCACACTATCACCTCAAGTCTCAACCTACATCTCAATTTAACATACCCACACCATAATCATTTTGTTCTTAGCTTCACAATCAATAATTGAACTGAATAACTTAACTAAAATCATAGGGAATAACAATTACCTCAAGTCTGAATTACTCAAGCTATTAAACTTTAATTTCTTCTTTACTTTGATCTGATTCAACCCCTCATCTTCAACAAACATTCATTAAATTCTCATCACCTTTACTATTTCATAGAAACCCTAAAGTAACTTCCCAAATTAGGACTCCTCTAATCCTAACCCAACAACACATTCAATTCATCACACTAACAAGACCCATCTCTAATCTTTCCCTTAACACCTTAATTTCATCTTCTAATTTATCCTGATCCAAAAATCATCAAGAACAGAACCCTAATTCTCGATTCCTCAATTAACCTTCTTCTCTGCAAACAACATATGAAACCCATCTAATTATTCTATCTAAGTCTTCTTAATTCATCACTTGAATCGAATTTCACTTCAATTTCCAGAAACCCTAACTTCAAAAGGGGAAAGGACATAAACCCTAATTCACTTTGAATAAAAATTAAACTTCATCTAATCTTCACTATCAACAACCCACGCTTACTCTTTCACCTATTGTTTATCTTCCATCTTCAATTTAATACAAATTCAGAACCAACTTCAGAAACCATAATTCATCTCTTCTCTTGAGTCTTGATCAGCCATGCAATAATCTTCACCACCAATGACCTTTTGTGATTCTTTACCAATTAAATAACGATCTCAGAATCATGAATTGATTCTCATATTCATCAACCGACAAAGAACAGGAGAAGAAGAACAAAAGAAGAAAGAAGAAGATGAAAGAGAAAGAAAGAGAATGAATGAGCTCATCTGCTCGATCAGTTATGATAAGGGTAATGACGATTGATAAAGGGAATCACCCAAATGGTTTGGGGAGACTAGGTCGATTAGATAAAGAATAATTTGCCCTTCTCACTAATATGATAAATTCTTCTTCGCCTGATATCCGAATGACACGTGCGAGTAGTCCATCCCACGTAACTTTTCGAGATTTATCTAACGATACTAATTTCGTATCTAAATCGTTGTTAGATTAATTCCTATTAATTATCGCTCGTGTTAAACTAATCGAGTTATTAACGGCTAAATTCGTCACTTGACCGGTCTAATAGCGTTAACGAGCTTGAGGGTCACTACAGTCGTGATTGTTGACTGTTACGATCCGTTGAAATCTTCCTCACTATAAAAGAGTTTAGTAACTTCTTTCCCTATTCTCTTTGGAAACACATTTGCTTGTTAAAATGCTTTCTGCAGTTTGGAGGTGTTGTAGTATCTCGGTAGTTAATTCCGGCAACATATCCATCACTATTATACTGATGAAAGTTTATAAAAAAAAAATAGAAAAAAATTAAAGCATTTAAGATTTTCTTAATATTGTAGAATGCTACAAGCAGATATGACTAATGCTTATATAGACATCCAATACACCTGTTGGTGAATGGTTGCGTCCTTGATGAGCAGGCATTATTTGAAAGGTCGCGCCTTTAATGAGCATGCAGACAAGTAACGCATATTTGCATGTTTTATCTTTGAAAGGTCGCGTCCTTTAATGAGCAGGCAAGTAAAGCATATTTGCCCGTTTTATCTCATAAGCGGTTATAGCTTAAACCTATAACTAAATTTTTATTTAAAATCAAACAAAATCTAAAGGATAACCATTACGTCATGAAGTAGATATCCAATTAGACATTGGAGAGTTCCTATATTTTAGGCCACATAGGATTTTTGTGTTTTAAGAAAAGAAACTTCTCCAATCGAAATTTCAAAGATAAATGTCTCCAAATAACCCAGAAAAAGATAGTGGTTCCAAACCATCAAAAGGAAAGACCCCAATGACAGAGGAAGAAGTTTATAAGGAGGAGTGCTTGAAGAGAAAGGAGTGATGATGAGGTTCAAATTATAAGTATCTGAAATGGATTTGGAGCAAATAGAGAAGGCTAAGTACTATATATGCAAATCAATAATATTGAATAAAATAAAGAAGAAAGGAGAGGTAAGGAATATGAGAGAAGAGGAAAAAGTAGGTTTGCAGAACAATAACCAAGATGATGATATGGATCTGTTGTGGAATGAGTTTTTTCATGCAAACTCAGTATATGAGGCAGAAAATGAAGATAAAAAGAAGAGAATCAAAGAGAAAGTAAAAGATGAAGAATGCCCAGAAGAATTTTTGCAGTTGTTGCAGGAAAAAGAAATAGGTATCATCAAAGTACAGAGAAAAGTTGGAATTAAGAGTGTCTAATGGGAAATTGTGGACTGTTGACGACTAAATCTTTTTCATTCGTGTGCATTTTCAAGAATATCATCATTGATTTGTCTATCAATGCATTTTCAAGAATATCATCATTGATTTGTCTATCAATCACTTATACCCTTTGCATCTCAAATTCTCACTTCTTTTTACATTTTTCTTTTCCCCTCTCGGATTTTATTATAATGAACACATAAAAGTCTCCTTATAGATTCAAAAAATTTATAACCATAAATACAACTGGAATACAGAAATGCCTCCCTATATACCAAATTGACTACCATAAAAGAAAATCCCCCTCTAAATTCGTTGGGAATATGTTTAAATCATTAACTCCATTAAATAAAATACCAACCATTATTACCCAAAATAAGACCAAGTGTGATTCTTCAGATTTCAAAAAAAACTTTTAGTCCAGACAAGATACAAAAAAAAAAAAATCAAAGATGAGAAATAGTACTATTATATATATATATATATATTGAACACCAAACTACATTACTCTGATCAAAACAAAAACAAAAACACTGCACTCGGAATATGTTTGTGGCATGAACATCGTCAGTACATGTTTCCGATTTTCCTCCAAAATTCCTCAACGAGACGGAGTTCTTCATGTGAGGAATAACTATAACCTTTGGCCACCTTATCTCCGCAATTTCTGTCAAAGTTCTGGTGAGTTCATTATAACGCGCTAAACAGCGGTTGTTTTGCAATAGGACGTCGTTGTTCTTTCCCAAGGCTATAAGCTTATAAGGAGGCCATCATAGATTCGAAGGCTCTTCCAAGACAATGCTCCTCTTAAGTTCCCAATTCCATTCTACACCAGGTGCCCGTGCATGAATATCATTATCGGAAATGGGTGCCCAAAAATCAATCTGGAGATCATAAATATCGTGAATGTTGTAAAATAAAAGACGAACTCCAGACAAGACCATTCCAAGTTTTGGAGTACTGAAACCACCATTCTCATAAATATGATGTGGTGGTGGCAAATGTGACTGGAATGTCTCATTGTCCAAATTGAAAGATACTATCAGAATATTGTCATAAAAATAATGATTTATCTAAAAAATGCAACCATGTGCGTACACACCTGAATCCCAAAAAGTAAAAGGAAAATATCTGATGTTCCTCCATCCCCTATTGTCTCCTAGAGTGTGTACGTCCACTTTACCGTCCACTTGAATTCGAACTACTTTGTATTTACCGGTATGTTCACAATAGCTGAAACCCCCTACGAAGAATCATGGATCCCAACTAATTTGTGGCGTTGGTGTTGGATCACATATTTGTGGCAGATGGAGGTGCTCACCCGTTGTTTGATTCATAATATAGATAGGATCTTGTATGCTGTGGTATGAAACATAAAAACATACCAGACCATTACAAGATCCAACGATTGGGTGTGACATGTTTTCATCATAGGATTGGATAATATTCCAGGTACCATTATTTCCAAATAACATCTGATAGAAATCTCCCATCATCGTGTAATAATCTTCCTCCTCAATTTGTTCTCTGTAGAAGAGTTGCGTAACTTTTTCTTCTGTCACTTTTTGAGTGAAACCAAAAAGGAGTCCAATTCTTTTGTCTGCAAGAACAGAATTCCACTCTTTGCATACACATTTTCTTGCCAAAATACCTTCTGTACTTGGGAGGAGGTGTAGTATCTCGGGAGTTAAATCCGGCAACATTTCCATTACTATTACTGGTGAATTTTTTTTTTAATGTAGAAGTATTTAGGATTTCATTTCTGTTGAATGCTTATATAGACATCCAATGGATGCAATATATGTCCCCACACAACACACCTGTTGGAATTTTCACATCTTTTGGTGTTTCAAAATCTATTCGTTTAATGTGAAGCGTAATACGAAGGGGTGCAAACAGTTACACCGTTGGGCCAATGGTCGCATCCTTAATCATCATGCCTAATTTAAAAATCCATGATCCAAACAAGAAACGGATATTTTCACGTGTTTGTGTGAGATTTATTCCACTTTATCAACATTCTATTTATGTGTCCATTGCAAATTTATAAATTAGGGTTATGACCATAGTATATTAATATTTAAAAAAAAAAGAAATTAGGGTTATGACCATAGTATATTAATCTTTGGGCATGGTTATAACGCTTGGCTTGACGGAATTGTTGCGCATAGCTTTGAGTAGGTGTGAATTACCGAGGGAATTACACCAAAAATAGAAATTTGTTCTGAGAAGATTAGGCATGGCGAATCATGGAGAGAGATACTTCAGATACCTACAGATTTGGCAAGAGTGTAGCCAAGGCATGCACATTAGCGAAGAGTACATAATTATGATCCACTGTAAGATAAAGCATATACTCCATGTACTCGATCAACATGGTTCTATTTACGCAATTTTTCGTGCCATTTTTCCGTATTTAGATAAATCATACTATATACTAAAATCAATGTGGTGTTGTACGCGTATATGAGAATATATTTATGAATATGGAAACTGTTATATTTTGTTTATTTGAGAGTGATATGCGGAATACAACTTAATTAGGTAATTGGAGATAATGCTCATAACCTAAAAAAAATTAGGGTTTTTTCTAATACATATATATATATATATTAGAGGTCGTACAAACCACACTAGCATAAAAGATAGATTGATATATTATACGAAGAAAATGAGTTCCAATAAGAACAATACCGAGAGCATTAAAACAATTCCAAGGATAGTAATGGCTGTCCCTAGAAAGATAAGGATCACCATAACTATTGATGGCGTGTATAAGGTTCCTGGCATGCCCCTGTTAGCTGAAGTTCAAGCTCATGTTGACAATCTTACTCTTCCTGCTTCTGCTTTTATTGAAATGGATAGTGCCCATGCTCCCATTCCTTCGAATGAGCATGTTGGTGAAACTGTGTCCTCTGCACACCGAAATACCTGTGGAGACACCTCTAGAATAAAAGGTACTTGAAGTTCCAGTACTGCTAACGCTGCAACACGATTACCAGATGCGATGATTTTAGTTGAGAATATTATCAAAGAAACTTTCGAATAATGTGGTTTTTGTTTTTTAATACTGAGGATGTTGGTATTATTTTGCTTCGTTTAGTTTTAGAATGAATAATATAAAAATATTGGTTCTTTAATATATGCTCGTGTTCAAATTCTTTGCTTGATATTTGTTTGTTAATCAATCAATTTTCATTATCTTAACTTGTTGAGTCAACTCAGTTTTCCATAATATACCTTATATAAACATAATCCCTTATGACAGTTATCAGATTTTTAATTATAATTTAGGCACAACCAAAATGAAAGAAATATAGCATTAATCTATGGAAAGACTGGACCACAAGGGATCTTGCCACCAATGCCAAATTTGGGTCAAGCCAACCCAATGTGACAGACATTTTAGAAACAAAAAATAATCTTCTCTATATTATTTATCAAAACAGAAGAAGAGGAGTACTGAAAGATCTATTTTTTCGTTTGCATGTACCCAGCAAGGCCGCACAAGATACTCATTATGACTACTGTCAAATGCCCATTTATTTCAGGACTGTAACAGCTACTTAGATCTTCTTCTTTTGCATGCGCACAAAAAATAAGTGACTCATTGTGATTGTGTATATTAGTGGAAGTGAAATATGGGAAACTGAGGTGTAATGATGACTGGCAAAATCTACTTAGGTAGTCAAAGGTATGAGAAGCATATAGTTAGGTTGTTTTCTTTCTTTGCTTTTTATCTTGTTACCAAAAAAAGTAAATTTAAAAAATATAAGTGAGAGAAGGCTATACCAACTTTTTATTGTTTTTGATAAGACAAAAAGTTATTAGATCTTGTGGGGTATACAATACTGACTCATACTTTTCTTTTAGTCACACATAACAATAAGTCCTAAAGAATAACTACCATATGAATGTACCCTTAAATCCAAAAATCAATCATAGGAATGTTCCATATATATACTCCTAGTATTTAGTGATGCTAGTGTATTTAGGACAGGGTCCCACTACAATATTCTACACAAATTGTTAAAGTAGAAATGATCAAAGATAAAAAAAATACCACTGCAAACTGAAGTATTTATTATTGTACTAGATAATTCCTTTGTTACTGGTACCTTGTATATAGTAGTCTCTTTTCTTTACTACTGAGTCAACTACATTGCACTATTTTACTCCCAATTCACATATTCTTAAAATAAAAATAATAAATGATTAACATATTCCTTGGAGTACTAGCTAGTGCCTTGGAAGATCATAAATGATTTTTGATGCAATTTTTTTGATTAAAATCCCAATTCATATTCTTAGAAGCAATTCTAGCTAGCACTTACAATTAAATTTGTATTAAAAGAACCGAGATCAGTATTTATTTTTTAAAATACTGGCCGACAATATAGGAATTTATCATGTTTGTGCCTTTAATCTGGACGAAACATGATATATCAGCGATACATATGAATATCCAATGATATCGCATTATTGGTCGTATCAGACCGATCAGCCGATAATATTGGCAAGGATGTTTGGGGATGTTAGGTTATCGGGTGAAACTAGTTTATTTGATTGGTTGGAATTATGAATTCACGAAGGACTATGATTTGCTTCGTCGACAAGACTCGATGTCACTCTTGGAGGAGCTTCTAAACCAATTATTATTTATTTCGATGTCACAATCTTAACAAGAATTTTTTGTCCAAATCTAAGTTTCCAGGGAGTATTTCCACCGAGACAAATTGCTTAATGGTAATTTTCTATTTTTACCGATGTCACTCTTGGACGAGCTTGTTAACCAATTTATATTTCGATGTCATGATTCTTAGCAAATACTATCGTCCAAATCTAAGTTTACGTGGAGTATCTCCACCAGGATAAATTGATTGATGGTAATTTTTCATTTTTACCGATGTCACTCTTGGACGAGCTTCTAAACCAATTTTTATTTATTTCCATGTCATGATCTTAGCAAGAAGTTTTCGTCCAAATCTAAGTTTCCGGGGAGTATTTCCACCGAGACAAATTGCTACATGGTAATTTTCCATTTTTACCGATGTCACTCTTGGACGAGCTTGTTAACCAATTTATATTTCGATGTCACGATCTTAGCAATTATTATCATCCAAATCTAAGTTTACGCAGAGTATCTCCATCAAGATAAATTGATGGTAATTTTCCATTTTTACCGATGCCACTCTTGGACGAGCTTCTAAACCAATTTTTATTTATTTCCATGTCATGATCTTAGCAAGAATTTTTCGTCCAAATCTAAGTTTCCGGGGAGTATTTCTACCGAGACAAATTGCTTAATGGTAGTTTTCCATTTATACCGATGTCACTCTTGGACGAGCTTGTTAACCAATTTATATTTCGATGTCATGATTCTTAGCAAGTATTATCGTCCAAATCTAAGTTTACGCGGAGTATCTCCACCAAGATAAATTGATTGATGGTAATTTTCCATTTTTACCGATGTCACTCTTGGACGAGCTTCTAAACCAATTTTTATTTATTTCCATGTCATGATCTTAGCAAGAATTTTTCGTCCAAATCTAAGTTTCCGGGGAGTATTTCCACTGAGACAAATTGCTTAATGGTAATTTTCTATTTTTACCGATGTCACTCTTGGACGAGCTTGTTAACCAATTTATATTTCGATTTCATGATTCTTAGAAAGTATTTATCGTCCAAATCTAAATTTACGGGGAGTATCTCCACCCAGATAAATTCCTTGATTTTAATTTTTCATCTAATTTTTTTTTTTATATTACTTTTTATTTATTTTCCAAAGCTGCATGCTTGTTCACTAGCCAAGTTTGCACGTGGCTAAGCTAGAGGTAAAGTGAAAACGTGTGTCACGGTAAGGAATGGAGACTGGACAATACCGCTCTTTTGTTTCCAAGTCTCTCTCTAAACTAGGGTTTCAGTATTAGGGTTTCAGTATCAAAAACTAAAAGTTTTAGTATCAAACTAGACAATATGACTTCTCTTCTAGTAACTACCTTCCGATTTCTTCTTCTTGATGGAGACAAAGAGATTGTTGGTTATTTTGGTTGCGAGGTTGTTCCTTATTTTGAAGATGTTGATGATTATGATGTTGTTGACGATGAAGAAGAGGAGGACAATGAAGAAGATGAAGACAATGAAGAGGATGATGATGATGAGGAGGAGGATGAGGATGATGATTTAGATGATCCAAAACACTTATTTTGGTTTGGTCCAGCGCTTGAGAATGAAGATGAAGACGATGATGTTGATGATGATGATTGGCCATACAAAGATGTGGTTACCATTGTCGACAGCAGAAGTGAAGAAGAAGGGGATTATAACTGATCTTGTCCTCTGTTTTCATGGTTCTGCTATGCAAGAATGGTATTCAATCACATCTTGATCCATCATCTTTTGTTTAGTTAAATATCTTTTTAGTTTTTGTGTTATTAGTGTAATCTATTTTTTTTCTTTTTTTTCTTCTTTTGATGTTTAATTAGTCTGTTTGTAAAGCTTCTTGGAAGTATAATTTTTGTGAATGTTTAATATTTACGGATGCAATATTTTCTTTAGGTTCCAAGTGCATATGTTGTTTAATTTATGTCCATTGTTCATCTGTTGGAGTATCAATCTTTTGACAAAACAGAATGAACGAGTAATGTGTTTAAGGGGGCTTGGTGTGGAGATTTGGATGTTAGGGTTAACCATGATTTTGTTGTGGCTTTGCTGTTAAAGTGATAGGATCATGAATATGATAGGGACTATATATTGAGTCTTGTATCAGAGTTGAAAAAAATAGCCAAATTTTTCATAAATTGCAATGCCAAATCTGACAAACTCTACCAAAAAAAAAAATCAGAATTGAGAGCACAATTGAACAGTAGGCCTAGGACTGCTACATAATTGTGCTTACACATTAATAAAATTAGCATATATACTAAAAATAATGTAAAAAACTTGAATTTAGTCAATGCCGAGTGCTCAGCCATAATTTTTTTTGTCTTGGTGGCTTCCCATGTTCTTATTCATTGTAATCATTATCTGTATCTTTTCTCAAATGCATCCCAAGAAGCAAAACCCTTAGGAGGAGGATCATTTTCAACATGGAGCATTTTCTTATTATGAACTAATTCCCATTCTTCATCGGCAAAATCTTCTAGTATATCACCAATGCTTTCCACAAAGTCATCCCATGAAGCAAAGCCCTTCGGAGGAGGAGGATCATTATTAATAAGACCATTGGCAGGAACAACACATTTCTCATTAGAACTCATCCTCTCAATTCCTCTTTCTTTTACTTACGAACGAGGTATCTAATTTCTTATTTCTAGGATCCAAATATTGCTACATATAGTGTTGTTTTTTTCTTTCCCTATACATATATAGTATGCAAATCTAAATATAGTGGGTGGGTGATATTTAACATGAATATAACAAACGAAAATCAAGGTGATATATGGAAAGTGGGATTTTGCGGATTTTGTGAGACCGAGCAGAAAAATATTGCATTTAGGATGGTAGGATTAGACTACTGATTGTCAGTTCTACTTAGACGCCTATAATATTGCCGTAACCCTAAAGATATCTCTAAATATCCTGACACATTAAGCATTCATGTCAATGAGATAGATAGTACACTTGTTAAAATTAAAATTTTACATTTCTTATTTAACAAAATACTCCTTCCTTATTGAATTTCAGACGCAACTTTTCCTACTACATTATTACTACAATCATAATTGATTTTTTGCAAAATTCACAGACACCAGCACTTGTTGATCATGTACGGTTTACCAGGGTTTACGCATTTTTCATAGAGCCAACACCTGTTGACAGGCATTATGTGACGCTGGTGTATTGCAATATCTTGAACTGCAGCATGGTTTGGCTCATGTCTCATTCCATATCTCAAGTCCCTCACCAAAAATTAAAATAAAAAAATGGTCAAACATAAGGTCAAACAAAATAGGTCAATAAGCAAAACAAAATCAACACACTTGTGTATATTTATTGAGTGGTACAATTTATTATTATGGTGATTATGAAGTATGAACATCTCTATGTTTCAGATTTTAGGTTTATTTTTATGTTGCTGTGAATTATATCCTGATTTGAGAATCTTTTGGTGATTATGAACATCTCAATTGCATGCTTTATGAACAACTCAGATTGTAGATTCAGACTAGGTGTGTATATGCCTCTCCATCAAGTGAATTAGACTGGATAGAGAATAATGCTTATTTTGTTTCAACATACCACGGTTGAAATCACAAAGATAAACCGAAAAAAGACAATTGCAATTTCATTAACCACATTTACAAACACCATCACCATTACATATCAGACCACTAATTACTAAGTAGATCCATTTACAATCAAACCATAAGCAAAAGAAATAGACACTACCAATTCCAGTTCGACTTACACCTGCACAACCAACTCTGATGCCGTACGATAAGCAAAATTCCCATAACCTCCATAACAAGTACCAATAAAATACCTACCACTACTACTACCGAGTTTGATCTTTGTCAACACCAAAACAACACCTTTACAAGATCAAACCTTGTGCCGAAATAAAACCCCTCTAAAAAAAAAACACTTACCATGCATTAGAAGATGTATCATGTATTACAGAAGACTAGACCTCTCCTTCAGTTCCAACAGCACCAGCAACTACAAGCATTTGGAAAATCTTTGTGAATTTTCACGAAGACGATCTGAAGACTTCAAGGAATGCAATCCTCCTAAGTCTTCCTCAAAATATTTTCCCAATGCACTTCAGATGATCACTACTGATCATCGTCATCGTCGGTGTTAAAGCCCTCTTCTTCATAGGAGAAGTCTACGCCGCTATCAGTGCTAGTAGAAGCCGCGGGACCATAACCTCCATCCTCATCATCTTCATCATCTTCACAATCTTATGATCCTTCATTTTCTTCTTGCTGAACCTCTGCTGCAATAGGATTGCCATCTACATCCATCCCTGGTATCTCCTCACCGTCTGAATCCACGTACAGGGGTTCAGACATAGTACGAGCAAATATCCTGGGTTGAGCTTTCTCTGCCAAATAAAGTAGATACATTTCTGCATCATCTCTCTCCTGCCTTTGTCTCTCTCTAGCATCTTTTCGTGGATCATTAGATCCCTGAATACTGCTATCATCCTCATCAAGTTTTACTTCTTTTCCACCTTCCTCATCACTTTCACTTTCTGTAGCACTTCTTGTCTTAATCCAACGACGTTCATATCTCTCTAGCCTTTCTCTCTTCTTCCTTACACATATTGTCTTATATTTTATGATCCAAAATTGGTACTCTTATTCGTTCTCAATCCTTTGCCTATCAAATTCTTCCTGTCTCCTATTTTCTTCTTCCTAAATCCTCTTATTTGGAATTTCTTGTTCTAAATAAGAAATCAATCTCTCAGCCTCTTCACTTGTTAATATATGAGTTGTTTGTTTTGCATCAGGTTAGTTTGGTTCAGCCATCTCTTAATCTTCTTCTCTCTGCAAATTTTCTTTATTTTTTTGTTTTGATTAAAAAGTAATTGCATATCAGTTTCCTATACTTTTGTAGAGTGCTTAGATTAACCATAAATGTCCATTTATGGCGCATGGTTAAACTTTTTGTCCCTTGGCAGACCACGCCTCATCAGTGTCAAGAGTCAAGACATAATTTTTCAAAATACATCATTATTAGTTGTCTCATCATCTCTTAATTGCACACAACGTTATCTTTAAGAGTAAAACAAGGGGGTTTCCTTATTTGAAGGCCATAACTGTAGCATTATGGTTCACCAGGGTTCACAAGTTTGGCTCATGTATCATGCCATATCTCAAGTACCTGACCTATGGGTGGGACTTGGGTTGGTTAGGCGGGTTAGAAGGCTTACTCATCATAGATAATAATGGCTCATGATTCATGAGATAAATATAATATATACTTTCATTATTAGATTTGAAGATAATATCTAAAATTACTCTAAAAAGATAATAATGTCAATTATAAAAATAGTTTTATATAGCTATATCATTGTTCTTAGGGTTGGGTGGGTTGCTTGGGCTAGAAAAATTTGTGCCGATGCTTGCACAAATTTAACTCGGGTTTATAAAATTTATGATCAAGCTTGCCCAAAGTTTTGAAATACATTGCCCATGTTCTCCTAACGATCGGGTTGGGCATGGGTTGGGTGGGTTAACCCAACCCCTAGTTAGTAATTCTCTGAATCATTCCTGAATGATTTGCGAACGTATCCGAACTGACCGAATCCGAATGATACTTCCGAACTATTTGAACTCCGAACCTAGTTCCCGGATTATATGGACCTCACGAATGATTCGTGAACGTATCCGAACTGACCGTATCCGAATGATATTTCCGAACTAGAACTCCCATAGGTAACTCTCTCACCGGAGTTCTGTTGATTGGTTTTTGTTTGATATTGTATATACTTTATATTTAAATACAATTATTGGTAGTTGTTTAACCAGTGTTTTATGTGTTGATTTTTGTTTAAAAGTCTATAAGTTTTATAATACATTTATGCGATTAAATTTTTTATTTCATGTTAAATAATCATGCTAAAATGTTTTTTTTCCATCTTATAAATCATATACAAATCAAATTAGTCTCATAATAGGGTCATAATACTTATCAATTTATCATATATGTTATACGAATTTTAAGTGTCGAACTCACATTTATAAAACAAATATGCACGTACGTATTTCGTTCCAAACTATTGTCCGAACAACGAACTGTTGACCAGATTTTTGATCGAATCCGATTTATCCAAATCCGTATAATTCTCGTACGTATGTCGTCCCGAACTACTACATGTACCCCATATCCGTATAATTCCCAAAAAATGGTCAAACATAATAGGTCCCTGCACAATCTCCCTTATAAAGTATATAGTTTGGACAACTTAGGCAAGTTAAAGAGCGGCCAGGATTCATTATTGGGAAAGCTAAATCTACGACTGTAAGATGATCAGTTTAATTAACTTTCAATAATAAATGTTCTATTAATATTTCGTAATAAATGTTTATTTAATTAATCAAATAAATACACTTTCATTAATACGATACATAATAAATTTATTTTATGCTAAATCAGTTGGCACTAATGATGGTTGTGATGGTGGGCGGGGGTGGTGGATCAGCGGTGGGTGTTAGTGAGAATGGTGGAGTGATGACGTTAATGATGGTGGTGGTGGAAGAAGTAGTGGTAGTGGGATGAGAAAGGTGTCCTAAGATAGATAAATTAATTAGTTACCCTTCGTTTATTCTTTTTATTTGATACAATATTAGTTTTTAAATTTGTTTTTATTTAATTTTTTAAAATTAAAATAAATATTATAGGCCAGATTTTTATCGGGTCGGGACAGGAAAAACGGTTGAGGACTATAAAGAAACCAAGCTCTGAATGTCAGATACCAAACCAGAATGCTCTGGATTCATTCTTGGGAAAGCTAAATCTATGACCGAACGATGATTAGTTCACTTAACTTTCAATAAAAATGTTTTATTGATATTTCATAATATTTTTATCTAATCAAATAAATATATTTCATTAATACAGTACATAATAAAATTATTTTATATTAAATCAATTAACATGTAACATCATTATGGAAGTTGTGATTGATTTTTTTTAATTTGAAAATAAGATGGTTATTAACACAAAAGAAATAATTGTACAGGCTGACCATAATTTTTTTCCGAAAAATAACCCGAGAAAAACCCAGCGATGATAGGGATAGTAAAGGTTATCAGTTGATCCCTCTATATGTTTCACCCGGTGATTTTTTCGAGACAAATTTTTGGTCAACCTAGAAATTCTCTGAAAAAACATAACAATTAAAAAATATGGGGAAAAATTGTCACTTTATATAGAGCCAACAAAAGAATGACAAGGGTTTTAAATTGACATAATTTTTTTACTTACTATGGAGGCCGTGCCGTTACGACACGGGTGAAGTTATAGTTGTGTATATTATTTAATTTTAATTAGTTAACAAGTGGGCCATATCCTGAACTGCATCATGGTTTGGCTCAGACATCATGCCATATCTCAATACCCTGGTCCCTGAGTCCTGACCAACAACTAATTAATCAACTAATGTCAAACAAATCAGGTCAAACATAGGTCAAGCAAATTAGGTCCCTGAAAGCTTTAATCCAACACGTACCCTAGTGGAATCTATCCTTACCCACTATGTCATAATGGCGTGATAAACCTAGGTAAAATGGCATTATGGTTAATTAAAATTAATAATATGATTTCAGGTGATTTTTCACGGCTGTGGTTGGAAGCTGAACAAAGCTCTCTTCTGAGAGCTTCTGGCCCACCGGGATATATTTCAACCAATAGGATTTTTCCGTTATTTCACCCCTCAAAAACTACGTCCGGAAAAACCACCATCCAGAAACACCACCTATTCTAATTTTCTCTTTCGCCTCCTCTCTATTCCTCGCTCTTTCTTCCCCTCACCGTTACTTCTCCATTCTCTCTTTCTATTTTGGAGATTTGAAATCATCGGAAAGGAAGCTATTAGCGAAAGAGAAAAATCAATAAAAATATTGATTCCTGCAGGTATACTATACCATAAACCCTACCCTTTTTATCTTATTTTTTTTTCTTTCTGAATCAATGAACCCTAACACTTTTGGTCTATTTTGCAGATACGAGTTTTCATTGATCTTAATAAACAAAGAAATCCAATCTTTTATTGGTGTTAGGACACTGGGGGAAAAACCTCTGCCGAATCAATCGAGTTCAGCTTCCTAAATCTCTAAGAAAAATCTCTTTGAACATTTTGTTCCGACAAGGTAAACTCAATTAATTTTTCTCTAATCTCTTAATTTATTAACCAGGATTATAGATCAGCTTGAATCCGTCTGGAGCTGTATTTTTTTTCTGTTTGCTCCTCGCTTTTGGAATATTTTCTTTGTTATTGTTTCATTAATGTTTCTTTGTTGTTTTGTCACTGATTCCAATTTTTCTTATTTGTTCAAAATTTTCTACTTGGTAAAATATTTTATGCTATACCTGACCTATTTGGATTGTTGATGGATTGGATTGTAGATGGAGTAGTAAGTTGGTGAGGATAAAGATAATCCAGTGAACCATGATAAGGGAACTTGAATTTACTTTATACGGCTATGTTAAGAGAATTTTAATTTTAATTTTTGAATACTCCAAGGGTATGATCATAAACCAATTTAGAGAGAGTTCATCTAGAGCATTCTCTGATAAATTCTAATAATAAGATTGTCATTTTGGGTTTGGGTTCACATGGATGATCACGTTTCCTTATGATTTCATTATTGAATTTTGTTAGACAGTATTAATTTTGTGACGGAAATTGTGGAATTTGGTTTAGGTTGAGTTAAATTTTGTTACTAGTGGTTTTTTATGGATTTAGGAATTAGCTTTTGTTGATGTAAGGAGTAAAAGTTGAATTGTAGATTAAGCCGGCGTTGTTATAGAGCCGAAAAGGAGAATCTGTTGATGTATACTCTCGATTTTGTTTTTCTTCACTTTGCAACGGTGTTCTATCATGCTAAGCAACTGGTTTAACATGGAAGAAAACGTATTTGAAACTCGGTGTTCGACCAGCAACGCACGTGCAATCCACTTGCATCCTATTAGAGAACCTACTTATCCCTACCTCCATATACAACAAATGGCATCGTTTGGCTCTGCAGAAGATTTGGCAATCACCAAAGCATCGGATGCCTAAATTCGAGTTGTAGATCGCTCCTTGGCCGAGACCTTTTGGGCGAAGATACATAACAAATTTAGCCAAGATTATGGGAACTCGAAAAGAAGAAGTGTTCAACAAATCTAGGATTGGCACAACATCATCCTAGATGCGGCAGCTGGGTTTTTTAAAATCAAACACCGGATATCGCACGCAATCCACCATAGCTTGTCCCCTCTACAACTTGTACGTATCTTTATGGTTTATTCGGCACAATACTTTTTTCAACTTATATGTAACCAAATAAGTTTGTGTGTTGTTTTTGTAGCACGAAGCCGTGAAAACGCGCTACTTAGAGGAAAGGGGGGAAGCATTCACATTTGATGAAATTGTTTACTTCATAGTATTCATATTTTCGGAGTACCACCAGCTGCGGAGTATCACCAGAACTCAATGGTGGGTGAATCGGACTTCATACTCTTATTTGGCATTGCAATCGTTTACTTCACTGCATTACAGTTTGTATAATCATCCTGTGGAATCCAGTAATCACCTATTCCTTGAATATGGTTATGCTACATCTATTTGGTTGGATTTAAATATCAATATTACCTTTGGTGCAGGAATTACTAGACATGAGATTAATAAATTGCTAATGGTTTCAGTTTGGACATATTTTTTTAAGCATCAGTTTGGATTATTTGATGTTCAAAGATTTTTCAGAACATTAACTCCAAATAGGACAATGTCAATAGATGGCATTAATAAACTTGTGTCTCCTGGAACTAATCTTGTTTCTTCTACATTTTGATGCTTCTTTAAGTCAGGTTCATTACAAGGTGGAATAGGGATAATAGTGAGGATTGTGTAGGTAGCTGCTTTCGGGTGCAAGGATAATGCTTCAATGGAGGAATGGAGATGGGAGTTGAAGCTGAGGAGCTGGAATGTAAGGCTATGCTGGCAGATGTTACTCTGGCACCCTCTAAGAACTTTAATTATGTTATATATGAATCATATTGTGAGACTTTAATGAAATCCATCAATGATCAAACCTATTATGTTAATTGGGTGAATCAAGCTTTGGTTTTAGATATTAATTCTAATTGGACAGAACACACAATTAGAGCAATGTGTTTTAATTCACTTAATTATAATTGGGGCCATAGATTCTTCCAGTTCTTACGATTTTATTTTTCAACTGTACCAACACGTACTCCACTTTTTACAAAGTTAGTTTTTTTACTTTAGTACCGTTATAACAACTGCAGCAACATGTACTCCGCTTTTTAGCTATCATTTTGATTTATTTTCTGAATTCGGGTACGAACAAAAAAACTCTTTAGGATGGAATGAATATTAGTTGCATTGCATTCCGGTCTTTTAGAGCCGTCAAAGCAGAAAATTATGCAACAGGATAACAAGATTTAACTGAGAAATTTCTTAACATAGAACGTGCAGCATGCAAATTGGAGGATCTTTACCTTCATGTTTTACTAAATTATTTACCATATACACTTAAATATTTTGCTAAATTATTTATTAGGAAAAATATTTCCAAATTTCCATTTACCCTCTGTGTTCATCTCTCTCGTCTTAAATTATTTCATGTTTCTACTCTTAAATATTCTAACCTCCCCCTAGAAAACGAAACAAGTGGTTTACTTTGATCATCTGATTCATCTCTGGATAAACCATATATTCCCCTGTCAGTTTTGCTTTGCGGAATAATCGGATCGACCGTGTAAGTAATTCTTTTCAGTACTGCTTTGTTAACTGAGATTGTAACTCTAATGATCATAGTAGGGTAAATATTGTCTTCACATGCAACTGTATGTAGGTAACTAACATTTGATTACTTGTATGATTCATATATGATAACTGAACTCACATTGTGATTTGTGATTACTCTTTGTGTACGTATTACTCTTTGCAATTATATTTCGTAGTTTTATTCGGACCACAATAGCATTTTCACAAGTTTTTTCTCCGTCCAGGTATCTGAGAATTCATAATGAATCCTAGAGTAATAGATAAATCTTGGATGTATACCGAGAACCAAACCGCGTTATCAAGACGGAGTCGATGCATTTATAAAGTTTGCTACGCATACATACCAACGAGAAATTGTGAATGGGAAACGGAAACCATACGACAAGGGCAAAGTTAACTTTCTATGTCCATGTGTGAAATGTATCAACCTCTACGCGCACAAGGCAAGTAAATTTAAGTATCATTTATATTTTTCTGGATTCATTCAAAATTATGCGGTATGGACTAAGCACGGAAAAGGAGATGAGTCATCAAGGTGGACACTTCTGGATGGTAATGGCAGCGACGGTCCGCACTCTGATGAACCAACACATGCTGCAGAGACTAGAGAAATGGTTAGTGCTTTATTAGGAGACAACTTTTCAAAGGATTCTGAGAAGATGCAACGGATACTCGAAGATGATGGGAAACCCCTATACGAAGGATGTGCCGATTTTACAAAGATATATGCAATGTGTGAACTGTTTAACCTGAAGAATAAGCATGGAGCTTCCGACAAGTTATTTAATGAACTTATACCGCTGTTAAAATCCATGCTCCCTATAGGAAATGAGATGATGAAAAGTACATATGAAGCTAAGAAGGTGATGAGAGATTTGGGTTCAGGTTACGAAAAGATACATGTATGCATCAATGACTGCATTCTCTATAGGAAGGATTACAAGGATCACATAAAGTATCCCACATGTGGGGAATCAAGATAGAAAGTTGACAACACCACCCACGAGGTTTATGAAAAAATTCTGGCAAAAGTCTTGTGGTATTTCCCAATTATCCCAAGACTGAAATGGTTGTTTCAATCAAAGAGAATTGTCGAACATTTATTGTGGCACGACACCAGAAAGAAAGAAGAGGGTGTTTTACGGCATCCGACAGACTTACCAGCATGGAAAAATATAGATGAAAAATATCCCGTAATTCGTGGTGATCCTAGAAATCTGCGGCTAGGCATTTCGGCTGACGGGGTTAACGTAAACAAAGGCATACAAAAACAAAACAGTGTGTGGCCAATTCTGACAGTGATTTACAACCTTCCGCCATAGTTGTGTATGAATAGAAAGTTCACCATGCTGTTTGAATCTACATCTACACCCTCCATCTATACCTGTGAAGATGGATGGTTGAGACTGTTTTGCGACACATGTAATGTGCTGCAAACCCTAATTTAGGGTTTTCCGTCCATACTTCTCTGGCTTGGACGTTTTGGCAAGATATTCCAATCTTTTGGGGAGACCGACAATGCGGGGCCCGCGTTGGTTCGGTAGTGAATATTCCAATACCTTCTTGGGGTCATGGATTCGATCTGATCTATCCAATTCATGTTGGTGAAGTTGGATGATCGTGATCATTTTTGAGACTGACATGGTCAGTCCAGATTTGAATATGCTCAATCGGGCTAGTATAGCACACCAAGAGTAATATGTTCAATCGGGCTAGCATAGCACACACAGAGTTGCAGACTGTACGGGTATTTCGTACATGCTTCATTATCATGCTTGGAGGTTCGTGTTGCTCTGCTGAGAACAACACTCAGTCGTCATGTCGCACTGATAATGAGTACAGGAAATACAAGGCTGGTTATGCATTAATTAATAATGTTGTATTTAATTCACAGACTGGGATTGTTGCCACATGCTCCATTCTAGGTGAATTAGTAAAGTGAAGAAGTATTCATCAATTATTAATGGCTTTATGTTTTACAAGATGTTAGCGCATAATTTTTTGTCTTTTACAATTTTAGACTTAAATGAAAATCCACTATCAACAATGCCGCAGAAGACATGAAGAAAATGGAGAGGTATTTTGATTGGAATTTGCGCAGGCGGTTTGATCATGAGAGAGCCGATCCAAAGATCTTCGCCAGAACCATGCGAGAAGGAGAATCCAATAATGATGAGAGAGCCCCTCTGAGGGTATTTGCTAGAACTGTGCATGGAGAAGAATCCAGTGGTGATGATAAAGAGCTCTGGGATGCTTCCAATGATGATGATGATGATGAAGAAGAAGAAGAAGAAGAAGAAGAAGAAGAAGAAAGTGATGAGAGTACCTCGTCAGGATATGGTGACACTTCCCCTGCTTCATCAGGCAGTAGTTACAGTGCACAATATGAAAAAGATGAAAACTGGAGTTACGATGAAGAGGAATTTTAGAGTTATCTTTTGGGGTATCGAAAGCATCCAATTTTTGAAACTTTAAGAAAAGTTTGAAAATGATCAACAAGTTTTTTGCTAGATGGCTTTCTCGATGCTTACTCCTAGTTTTCTTGATCTTGTTGTGGATGATGGTAAGTCTTGTTTTGTGGTTTTTCTCTCTTCGGCCGGTTTTTTTTAGGCTTTTTCTTGAATTTTGTTGTTGACGAAAGTTGGTACTAGTGGTGATTGTAAGAGATTTGGTAAACAGTTCTTGGTTGAGAGATTCAGTAATATTTGTGAACTGGGTTTCTTGGTGATTATGTTGATAATGGGTCTTTTTTTTTTTTGGTTTGTAATTATGGTGAACAAAGTAATCTGATGAATGATGTTATGTATGTAACTTTGAATGCTAATGGTGATATTATCTCTTGGATAAATGTTTTTTTAATTGAGGATTGTGAAATAACAAAACAGATTGATGGGAAACTTAGTAACTAGACTTCTTAATTCAATGAAGATAAATCTAGGAATGTTGATTTTGCAGGGAGGGAAACCAAACTGCATTAGGAGCTTGCTTCACCTAAACACAAACTTCATAAGCTTGGGGAAGTTCTTCTCAATTTACTAGTGAAAAATGGCAACTTTATTAGATAATATTTTTATTTGCGTTAATTGATGAATCTTTGAGTGAGAGGTTGGTGTGTTCCTGAGAGAGTCCGTAGCAGTGACCTTAGTCAAATTTCTTCCTGGGGTCGTTGACCTAAGTCAAAAATTAGGTCTTGTGTTCTTCCTCCTCGATTATAATCGTTTTCTTGAGATTTTTTGTGAGTGTTTCCCTGGTGCAGCTGTGTTCCTGCGAGGTTAGTGTGTGCCTGAGAGGTTGTTGTTTGGTAGAAGTCATCATCTCGGTAAGGTTAGTGATCTATCTTTTGGATTTTCTAATTTTATCTTCATCATACGGGTTTGGTAGAGTTGTTGGTTGAGTGCTCTGCAGGTTTTTCTCTGATTCTTCTTTGAACTATCATTTGGGTGTTCTTTCGGTTCTATTCTTTGTTCTGGTTGTGGTTTATTTTTTCATTTCACCTGTTTTTTGGGTTCCTCTCTGTTCTTGCTGGTTCATTCCTGACTTGATCCTTTTTCTGGTTTTTGGCTTTTTCTTTTTTCTTTTTTCTTTCTTTTGTCTTTTCTCTGATTCTGTTTGATCTTCACCATGCCTCCCCTTACTTGTTTATATATGAGATCTGTTACAATTCTTCACCTAATCCTGATTATATCTCAGTATGTCTCTGCCAAATTAGTTGGTATCCTTTTTTTCAAAAGTTCTAAGTTTTTTAGGTATAAATATAGATTCAATAGAAAACGAGAAACAAGGGGAAATTTTTGGCTTATGGCTACCTCTGCAAACTCCTCTATCAACCACTCCGTTTTATCTCCTGATATTATTAACAATTTAGCGGTGAATATAAAGAACAATTTAAACATTGAAAGTGCAATCGAACCGGTGGTATATTTAGATAAGCATATGGTCTTAGAGAAAGAAAAGGAGGACTTTAATTTGTGTATGCTAGGCATAATATGTTGCCATGTAACTATTTCTACTAGCAGAGTGAGGAATTTGATGAGAGACTTATGGCCAATGTTCAAAGAAGTTTCAATCAAGAAATTTGGTGCAAGGGTTAATGTTCATCTTTATAGATTTGGATCACAAATTGATATTATGAGAATCAAAGATGATGGACCATGGGTTTTGGATGGTTACTTGGTAGTTCTGATAGAAATTACAGGTCAAGGTTTCTTGCTTGGAGCGGCTATAAATATGGATTATGAGTTGTTTATAGTTTTTCTAAGTAGAATTCCAAACCAGTTTCCTACTACAGCAGCTTATAGGTCCATGGCAGCAGCTATTGGGGAACTGTGTGGTTTTGCTGAACCGATGGGTCTCTCTCTGGATCACAAAACCATGAAGATGCTTATCAAGATTAATGTAACGGGTTCTCTTCCAAGGAGGGTGCTTATTAGGGATCAAGAGGATGAAGCATGGATCTCAGTTAACTATAATGTCATGCCTTAGAGGATTTGTGGAATTGGAAGAGTATTGGATCATCAAGTGGAACCATGTGTAGAAGGAGATGTGATGATAGTCGAAAATTAGGTTAATAATGATGGGGAAAGGGATGTGATGATAGTCGAAAATAAGGTTTATAATGATATGGGGAATGATAATCAGGTGGAAGTCGAAGCCAACTTGACAACATTAAGCATTCATGAAGATATGAGTGACTTTAGAGTGAGAAAAACATCTTTATCTGTGATTCAAACAGAAGCGGCTCGTGACTCAATTGATGGTAATAATTTTAGTCTGGGGGTGGCAGGGGAAGGTTCAAGGGAGTGTGTTCAAATTGTGATAAGGGAGAAGGATAGCAATGAACTTGATCTTGTAGCTGATCAGTTAGTTACAGTTGCAACAAGATCTGATGAGGATAAGAGAATAGTGGAAGCGAGAAAGAGAATAAAAGGTAAAGCTAAATCTAAAGATTCTGAGATAGCTCTTAAAGATAAGGATTACTTTGTGGAAGGAGGTTCTCAAAGGGGGTTGTCTTCGAGTGTGCAGCTAGTCATCAGTGAGGGTATTGCGGTAATGAATATTGTTGAAGCAGTCAGAAGGTTGGAAGCGGCTAATGAACATCAACTACAAGCAGGATCTCTCCTGGACTTCGCAATCAACATAAAGGAACCAGATAAGAAGAATAGAAAGGTGCCTTTG
Organism: Papaver bracteatum; assembly: GCA_023529315.1. Taxonomy (NCBI): domain Eukaryota; kingdom Viridiplantae; phylum Streptophyta; class Magnoliopsida; order Ranunculales; family Papaveraceae; genus Papaver; species Papaver bracteatum. The sequence continues at coordinate 878,481 of JAJJWX010002261.1, read as the reverse complement.
GCTGAAGAAGTAATAGTGAAAAAGATGAAGAGTGTTCAATATGGTGGTGCAGTTGGTTCTACTGTTGGAGTTCTAGCAACTGATGGTGAGGAGATACTTGAATATGTTAACCTAAATTCTAAGTCTTCGTCTGTTTTGTTTACCGAAAATAGTGTGTCTAATATATCTTCTGCTCTTCTTAAATCTTTATTTCCAGTTTCTTCTGTCAAATCTCTTGGAGATGATAGCATAATTCTTGATAATCCTCAGTTGGTTAGTAATCTTGTCGATTCTGGTGATGACCCATTTGATATGTTCAACGATTACATCATTGACATTACTGCAAGCCCTCCTCCAGCTATTTCTGCTAACCGGTGCAATGAGATGGTGATGGTTGCTCCAAACGACATCAAGGTACACGCTAAGACAAATTTTAACTTCAATTACAATTTTTGTATGTTAAGTAAAAAGCATGATATTCAAATTCCTAAATGTGTCTGGATGATTCTGTGTTCTGAAAAACTTGGTTTATCTCATGCTAGTAAAAATTGGTGTATTAATATGCATGACTATGTCAAGTACAAAGAGTGTATGCAATTTAACTTTATTCTGTTTGATAACTGGTTTCTGAGGAGTGGAATAGAAATGTTGGATGATACTGATAATTGTCATTATTATGAAATGAAATGCTTGTGGCGTGCTTGTCATTTTAAGATGAATCATGTATATACTGTGGATATTGAAGTCCTGAACTTACACAATTATGTTTGGTATAAAGAATGCATTCAATTTGGAAGTATAAAATTTATGTCTTGGAATTGTCAGGGGTGTGGGAAAAAGTATCCTAGAGAGAATTTCAAGAATCTGGTTCAATCGATACAACCAAATATTATATTTCTTAGTGAAACTAAAAATACTAGATAAAATGTTAGAAGCCTTTTAGATCGGTCAATTATGATAACGTGCAAATAATGAATCCTATATGCAAATCAGGGGGTATAGCAATGGATTGGGTGGACACAGTTCAACTTAAGGTTACTCAGACTTCTGACTACTTCATTAATGCTTGTATAGCATATCAGATTAGTGGTAAAGATTGGTTGATTAACATTCCTTGGTTGATGTCGTATGTTATTAACATTCCTTGGATGGTAATAGGGGATTTGAATATTATGTTGCATCGAAATGAAATCGGGGGTGTGGGCAAAATAAATAGAGGAGAAATCGATCACTCGGTTAGTGCTGTGAATGAGGCTGGTCTTATAGATTTAGGGTTCTAGGGTTATCCTTTCACTTGGTCTAATCACATATGTGATTATGATCTGATTAAAAAGAGATTAGATAGAGGTTTAACGAATAATGAATAGATCACCCTCTATCCGGATGCTAAGGTTTCTCACTTGAGTCCGATATCTTTAGATCATGGGCCGATTATTCTGAGTACTAAACATGATAGGAAAGACGAAGCTAAACCTTTTAAATGTTTTGGCAGTTGGCTAGATGAAAATTCGTGTATAGAGGTAGTTAATGATTCCTAGTTAACTCATCATTTTGGCTCTCCTCCTTTTCAAGTTGTTAAAAAATTAGCTGTTTGCAAAAGAAACTTAATTCTGTGAAATAAAAACCAATTTGGTAATGTTCATTTAAAATTAGATCAATATTGAAAATTGTAATAATAACACTCAGGTTAGAAATAAGTCTGAAATTTTGAATCAGTTAAATATGGAAGTTGAAAAATGGTACAATATTAGTGAGTCTTTTTAGAAAATAAAAAGTGGTGATAAAATCTTGAATCTAGGTGACAAAAATACGGGGTACTTTCACGGTCTTGTGAGAACTAGGGCTCTGAGAAATAGAATCATGGCTATTAAGAATGATAATGGGGTTTGGTTGGAAAGTAGGAACCAAATAAAGGAAGTGTTGTTTCAACACTTCTCTCAAATGGCGACTACTACTAATAATGAAATTAATAGTGAACTCTTGTTTAATATTCCTAGTATGGTTACTGATGATGATAGTATGGTCCTTATGAAAACTCCTCAGTATGTGGAGATAAAAGACATAGTTTTTCAAATGACACCTTCTTCTTCCCCGGGCCTGATGGTTTCCCGGCTATTTTCTTTTAAAAAATTGGGACTTGGTTTCTCTTGACATTGTTTCTATGGTTCAAAAATTCTTTATCTCGGGGTTTCTTCTTAAGGAGATGAACAATACGTTTATCTCCTTGATCCCGAAAAACAAAATTCCGGATGAAGCTAGTCACTTCAGGCCGATAAGTTTATGCAATTCTACTTATAAAATTATTTCAAAACTGATGTCTAGTAGAATAAAACCTCTTTTACAAAAACTGATTTCTCCGTTTCAATCGGTTTATGTTCCAAGCAAACAAATTTCAGACAACATAATAATAGCTCATGAGTTGATTCACACAATGAAAAAAAAGAGGGGAAATAAAGGGTATCTTGGTTTAAAGATTGACATGTCGAAAGCGTTCGACATGGTCGAGTGGGGGTTTCTTCTAGCGGTTCTTAGGAAAATGGGGTTTGGTCAGGCCTGGTGTAATCTTATTCACCAGGTGTATCAACACCACTTCTACTGCTGTTTTATTAAATGGTTCACTAGGGAAGATGTTCTATCCTTATAGAGGAATTAGGCAAGGAGATCCTTTATCTCCTTACCTATTCATTCTTTGTATGGAAAGTTTGTCCTGTTTTTTTATGAGTGCTAAAAAAAAGGGTTAATACATGGTATTAAGGTTACTAAAGATTGTCCTCCTTTGCAGATGATTGTATGATTTTTGCTTATGCATGCTAATCTTATTGAAAGTAAAAACATTCTTAAAATCTTAAATACTTTTAGTGAAGGGTCGGGCCAACTAATAAATTTCCAAAAATCTGGGGTGTTCTTTAGTAGTAGATTTCCTAATAAATTGGAGAGACTCATAATCAAAATCCTAAAAGTCCAGAAAATAAAGTTAGATGACAAATACCTGGGGGCACCACTATGCACCAACACTTCCAAAATTTCTTGTTTTCAACCTTTAGTGGGTAGAGTAGCTGGTAGACTTAAAGGATGGAAAAATAGGAATGTTTCACCTGCAGGCAGAGGAGTTCTTATAAAATCAACCCTTGAAACGATTTCGAATTATCAAATAAACTGTTTTAGAATACCCCAGTTTACTTTAAACAAAATAATGGCTCTGCGGCATGATTTTTTTTGGGGGGGAAAGGAGGGTAAATCTAAAGGGGTTTATCCGAAATCTTGGTCTGGTGTTAATAAAAGCAAAAAACAGGGTGGGTTAGGTTTCCGTAATCTTAAACTTATGAATGAAGCTATGACAACTAAAATAGGTTGGAGAATGATTACTTACCCTAAGTCTTTGTGGGGTACTATTTTCAAGTTGAAGTATTTCCCTAATGGAGATATCTTAGATGCTAACTATAAAGCGAAACCTACTGACTCTTGGCTTTGGAAAGGGATTTACAAAAGCTTTAAGAACCTCCGGAAGGGGAGCTTTTGGGAAGTTAATAATGGTACTGTTATTGATATCTGGAATCACAAATGGATTCCAGGTGAAGAAAATCTGATGGTTCTTATTGATGAAGATGCCAGACTTAAAATTTGTTAAGGTAAGGGATCTTTTTAATGAGGAAGCTACTAATTGGGATCTTGACAAACTCAAGTTGTGTTTTGCTGATGTTATCATTCAAAAAATTGTTGTTATTAGTTTTTGTAGGTGTAGATTATCCACAGGGCTAGGTGGCAACATCTCAAGCTGTGATACACCCAAGGAGGAAAAAGTGAGAAGCATGGGATAGAGACCGGTAGGCGTGAGGATTAAGGAGCCACGTGGATCGGACATGATCGCCTTACAGCTGTCGGACAAGACTCGACTCCAGATCTCTGACAAAGCTGACAGACGAGACATTTTGGGTCAAATGAGGAGCAGTAGTCAAAATGATAAGAAGATACATGCCATATCAGCCAATTACAAGGGCGACAGGATTCAAATGGCGGCATCGCACCAAGAGAACACCCAAAAGGACCGGCTCGGACGAGAGACCGCCAAGGAACCAAATTACATCGGACATATTCATAGAAGATGGGACGACGTGAGAAGGCCCGACAACAGGGCATCAAGTTAGATATATTGTGACCAACACCATAGTTTGGTTGTATGTAACCTTCCCTATAAATAGAATAACTTGTATTCGAGAGAAATGAGGTTGTAATTTTGGAGAGAGAGATTTGAGGTCGCACCAAATAGAAAGAGAGTGGAAAACTAGTTCATCTTGTAAGTGAGTTCAACTTGGAGAGTGAGACCCTTTGTAACACCTTAAAGTAATAAGATTCATCCTTTATCCCCCGTGGACGTAGGTAATCATACCGAACCACGTATATCCTTGTGTCCATTGTTAAGTTTTTACTTTCACTTGCATGAGTAGAAGAATTCTATCCTTTGGATGTAGTTTGTAGTATCTACATTCTGGCGCCGACTAAGGGGAACCGACTAAGATCTCCGGATACCTTGCCTTGAAAGCCTACATAGACGATCAAAAACTCTTGAATACACGATCAAGTGTTGCAGTTGAAGCTAGGATGAACTCTGTTGACCGAAATAGTGGTTGTTTTGAGTCATTTAGTGTGCATGCAAAGTTAAAGTAGTAGTAGCGTCATTACAAGGTGTAGCATAATTCTCGTTTCTTCGCCCACAAATAGTTTGATCAGCAGAAAGTCTCCATAAACTCACCGGCGATTAACATCGCATGTTAGAAGCTAGGTTGAGAATATGCTTATAGGATGACTGCTTGTTTTCGATGTTTAAGTAGGTATTGGCGGTAAATAAGTTGTTCTCTTGTTGCGGTTTGTGTGTTTAGAGTTACGAAAGGTCAAGTTTAAGGTGTCCTTTTGCATGCTAAGCGGCCGTTTTTAAGATGTCTTGCCTGGAGATGTTGTTCAATCATCGAAAAGTTCTTTGAGAAATATTTATGGAAGGCGGCCATGATAGAACCTTGGGAAAATAACAACAGTAGAAACTTAATATGACTTACGCGTCGTACCATTCTACCATCGCATGCATGAGTTTAATGATTTGGAGCATATAGAATAAAGGACAAACTAGCTTAAATGTGGAGGACAAGTACTGAAGGCGACATCGTATGAAATGGTAGAGACGTAATATAGAATTTGTCATGAGGTCAGCAATAGAGTCAAAATAGGGTAGGTAGGCAGAACCGATTTGATGACCGAAGAAGGCTTTACATCTGTAGGCTCTGGCGTAGCGACAACCTGTGTGTCAGTCGAATATTTCTCACCTTATTGAATGTTTATTTACAATATCAGGTCAAAGTAAGGTGTTCTTTGTATTTGCTGACGTAGGTAGGGACGATACTCGGCTTACCACGCATCGCGCCCGATGGCTAGCACTTCAAGGACCGGAAGGATGTTAAGGAATCGAACAGTTACTAACAGCAGCATACAGGCAGGGGTAACTGGGCCGAGGCAAGAAGACAGTCGACAACCACCTCCCGAGGAATCTCATGCAGCAGCGCGAGGCATGCCAACTGTTGATGTAGGAGTGGATCTTGGGCGAGGTGATAACACCCTACCCTTAGATCAGGTTATCTTGACCCATAGGAGAGTTGACCAAGTCGATGGACTTACAGCTTCAGATACAGACGACGATGAGGAAGCGCTTGCAGCACAAGCCCAGCGACAAAGAGCAAGGCAACAAGCCGAGTACTAGGAATCCTTGGGAAGAGAGCAAGAACGTCTTAGGCAGATTCAGTTGGGGCGAGGAGCAGCTAGCAACATCGGCCCTGCGCCTGTCCACGCGATCGGTCATGTAACTGGTCCGATACTTCCCCCACCACCAACAACATCGATACCATTACCGCCTCGGCCACACCATCCTAATGGACATTTTAGTCATGAAAGCACATACCCGACGTTATTAGCCATTTTGGAAAGTCAAAGAAGACAATAAGCGGCACTAAGAGAACTCCAGCAACGGAATCTCTCCCTGGAGTATGAGAATTATCAGTTGAGGAATCAACGGACCAGATCAAGAGGATCGCCCAGTCAAGGAACGTCGAGTAATCATGGACGATCCAGTCAACCACCTATGACTGGGTCGAGCCGGTCCGAGCGATCTCCCATCCCCTGCCCTAGTAGATCCAGACAATCTTTCATCCCTTGCCCATAAGGATACGGACCACCCGAGGACTCGTCTACCGATGAGGAAAGGCGAGGAAGGGGCGGACGACAGGACGGGGCAACAGAAGATAAACTTAAAGAGTTGGAAGCAAAGATTAAGGAGATATCGGGGAGTAGCGAAGAGAACAAATTGGCAGAAATTATGAGCGAGGCCGAGAAGACACCTTTCTCCCAAGAACTTGAGCAAATTCCATTCCCACCAAAGTGCACCTTACCTACGTTTTCTTCTAGATTCGACGGGACAAGAGATGCGGTCGAACATCTAAAAATGTATACCATGTCATTAATCCAATGGAAGAGAAACTCGGTAGTCATGTGTAAATTCTTCCCTGCCAGCTTGGAGGGAGAGGCAATAGATTGGTTTTATTCTCTTCCACCTAGATCAATCAACGGTTATGATGCACTAATCGAGGCTTTTCTCGAAACATATATGCACAACAGCCGACCTCGGCCAAGAATGAACAAACTATTTACCCTCGCCCGGAGGTTCAGAGAGCCTTTGATAACCTTGACCGACAGGTGGAGGAAGATGTGTACTGAAATTGGAAAAGTACCAGTAGATCAAGCAATCTTTGGATTCGAAAATGCATTGGGGAGATCAGACCCCATTTGGATAGCTATGTTCTCTGAAAAGCCGAAAACCTTAAAGGAAATGCGACGAATGCAAGAGCATTTTATCGCCCTAGAAGAAATTCAAGCCGAGTCAAGAGATAGAGGAGTACAAGAAGCTAGTGCTGAAGTTGGTGTTGAGTCTAAAGCAGTTACGGATGATCTTGTTAGGTGTCCCGAGAAGAGATCAGATCCCCCACCAAGAACCAGTGAGAAGAAAGAATGGGTGGCCAAAGGGAAGAGGCCGAGGCATGAAGTCCGATCATATACCCCACTAAACGCTCCTTTAAAGGAAGTATTCAAGGAAGTCGAGAATAGGAACAACATCAATTACCCAGCGTCAAGGGGAGTCCAGTTCCAAGAAACCAAGGACCACCCCGAGTACTGTCACTACCATCAGTATATGGGCCACTCCACTAATAATTGTCGAGAAGTGAAGGATATTATTCAACACCTCATCCGAGACGGGTACCTGAGACAGTTCGTCCGACATCCAGCTCAGACGACAACAACACCCGACGTACCGGTTCATCAAGTTCGGATTGATAGGTCAACTCAATTTGTGAATACCATTTCACACTCAGCTATTCGAGACTATACTCTCGGCCCGACAATCACTTCAAGAATCCACAAGAGGGAACACGATGGTAAAGAAATATTTAGCATAGCCAAGATCTTACCGATGGAACCTTAGATGATGCAACCTATTTCTTTCTCGGCCAAGGATGTCCCAGCAAATGGGCAGGCACACAGTGATCCCTTGATCATCACATTACTGATCGAGAAATGGGTAGTAATAAGGATTCTCGTGGATAGCGGAAGTTCAGTCGAGGTGTTATTCTACGACATGTTCAAGAGAATAAAGTTGTCAGACGACATCCTCGTCCCATCAACGTATCGCATCTACGGCTTTAATGGCACGGTAACCACCCCTAAAGGCGAGGTAACTTTGAGGGTTTCGGACGGTGGGGGCTTCCTAGACACACTAACCACCTTTTGTGTGGTCGACGTCCCCTCGTCGTATAAAGCAATTATCGGACATCCATGGATCGCGGGGATTAAATGGGTAGCATAGGCATATCATTATAGGTTAAGGTTCCCAACCTACAAGGGAATAGCTAAAGTTGTAGGTGACCCCCAAGCAACACGGCAATGCATGCAAGTTGAGGCTGAAATTAATGAAGATCGGCGAGCCCGACAAAGGGGAGAGAATAATAAAGCCAAAGAAGTTAAGGTTGCAGACGAGTTAGAGGAGGCTATTTCACAAGCGGTCATGGCATACGAGACACAAGAACAAGACCCTTTATAGAAATTAAAAGGAGTGGCTCCATTCAGGGAACCTAAATTTAACTTCTCGACAGTTGAGCCGACTCGGGAAGTGAATTTGGGGACAGTAGAGGAGCCAAGGATAGTAAGGATCGGGACATTTCTCTCGGATGAGCAAGCAAGCCAACTCATAACAGTGTTAAAGGAAAATTTAAACGCGTTCGCTTGGGAAGTGCACGATTTAGAGGGCATTGATCCAGAGGTCTGCTGCCACTAGGGATGTCAATGGGTACCCATTACCCGGACCCGGATCCGGGGTAATAGGGTCCGGTTCCGGGTCCTAATATTGGACCCATTAACCAATTTGGACCCGACGGGTAATTATCCGATTGGACCCGTTAATAAACGGTTCCGTCCGGGTCCTACCCGTCGGGTACCCGCGGGTAACCGGGTATTACCAAGTTTCCATCGTTTTTAGTACTCTGGTGAAGAATTAGGTCTATATAGTTCCCAAAGAATGAGAAATAAAGTTACGGCCGCATCAGTTCACTCATTTTCTTCTTTCTAGATCCATTTGCAACAACTACGAACCATAAATTTCTTTTTTGTTATCGTGTTTTTGAGTCTTTATTTACTGATACCCATTTAGTATTTACCCTAAATCATTTTTATTAAACTAGTTTTGTTAGCACAAAACTCATCAACTTACAAGAAGCTTCCGATTGTAATACAAAGGATGATTATTAGGTCGTCGTAGATTAAAAGGTGCTATTGATGATTATATATTTTCTTAGCTACTGTTATGGTTTGATTAAATATATTTTCAGCACTTTTTATATTTTGTTTTGGGTTCTTGAGTATTGAGTTTTCATTCGAGGGTCTGTAATGGGGGTTGTCCTTATTTTCATCTGATGTGAAATTATATATGGGTTTAGCTCATTATTGATGTTAATAGATATAAATCAATTGAGATTATGAATATGGCAGTTGAGATAAGTTATTAGTATACTATGAGAAATCTTCGCTTGCATGTTCATTAGATGTTTGTTCTTTTGCTTCTATGAAACGTTTTTTTTTTGTTCTTCATCCTTCCTTGACTTCATCTAATGTTAATGCGGTTCTAATGTATTTTGATTCATAAACCCGTGCTTAGATAGCTGATACTGCACACTTCAATTGGTGCTACTACTCGTTGTGATTATCGTATATCAAACTTAGTATGCACTGTGTAATATATCGTTCAGGAACGATATTGTATTCTCAATCTCTTCGAAATGTAACCTTTTTGGGATGCTGATGTTGCAGCTGCAGTACATGATGGTGAATTACAATACATGAAGGTGAATCACAAACTGAAACAAAAGGAGCTTCTTATTGGTGACGCCGATGTCTTGCAGTTGCGAACTATCTCTTTCTTTTGTTAATACTTGTACACTCCAATCCAGCATCTGTAACTCTTGCTTGAAAGTCAATCTTGTATTGAAAGAATCAAGTCAAAAATATCATTTTCAGACTTTGTGTAAATGTTTCACAGGAACCGGTAGATACCCAGACCCGTCAACTACCCGCTGTTTTTATAGGGTCCGGTTCTGGGCCAACATAATTGGGAACCGGACCCGGAACCAGGAAGACCCGGACCCTACCTCAAATAACAGGGTCCGGTTCTGGGTCCTATGGTACCCGGGAGGACCCGTACCCGTTGACACCCCTAGCTGCCACCACTTGAAGATTGATCCAAGGTTTAAACCAGTTAGACAGAAGATGAGGCGTATCGCACCAGAGTTACAGGCAGCGGTCGAGGCCGAGCTAAAAATGCTACAAGAGTCTAGAATAATCATAAAATCCCATTACCCACAGTGGATATCTAACATGGTCGTGGTACCAAAGAAAAAAGGAGGAGTCAGAATATGTATTGATTTTAGTGACTTGAACAAGGCCTGCCCGCAGGACAGCTTTCCTCTCCTGAGCATAAATCAGCTAGTAGAATCAATAGTTGGGTATGAGGCGATGACATTGATGGATGGATACATGGGCTACAACCAAATACCATTGGCACCCGAGGATCAGGAACATACTTCCTTCTTCACACCGATGGGGCTGTATTGTTATGCCAAAATGCCTTTCGGACTTAAGAACTCCGGCGTTACATATCAAAGATTGGTAGGAGATATGTTCGAAGATAAGATCCACAATACCATAGAAGTGTACGTGGACTACATGTTAGTCAAGAGTCGCCGAGCTAAGGATCATGTCCGAGACCTTCATGAGATCTTTTAGACGATGAGGAAGCACAAGATAAAGATTAATCCCGCCAAGTGTGACTTTTGGGTCACATCGGGAAAATTCCTAGGATATATCATCACCCCAGAGGAATAAAAGCCGATCTCGAGAAGGTTAGGGCTGTTTTAGAAATGCCATCTCCCGCGACAGTAAAGGATATGCAGAATATAAATGGTTGTTTAGCAGCATTGGGGCGATTCTTGTCACGATCATCGGACAAATGTAAAACTTTTTATGACATTCTGGAGAAATGAGAGAAGTTTCAATGGACGGATGCTAGTGAAGAGGCCTTTCAAAATATCAAGTTACACCTAGCCAGCCTCCCGGTTCTGCAGAGGCCCGAGCCGACAGAAATCCTTACCCTATACTTAGGGGCGACACCATATGCCATTAGTGCAGTATTGGTTAGGACGGAGGGGAACACGGAGAAACCGGTGTATTTCACTAGTAAAACGCTAAGTTCGGCTGAGAAAAACTATACCAGAATGGAGCAGATGGTACTGGAACTAGCTTTTGCCGCTTCTAAACTCCGAACATATTTTCAAGCTCATCGCATACGGGTGCTCACCAATTGCCTATCGAAGCAGTTTTGGATAATGCAGGGCGATCGGGGAGAATCTCTAAATGGAGAGCCTTAATCAAACAGTACGATGTTGTGTACGAGACGAGGACGGCGATCAAAGGACATGTAGTGGCCGACTTCCTAGCATATTTCCCACTTAGTGATGAACACGAGGTGGAAGATATACCGGGGATGATGGAAGAACGATAAGAGACTGCTGACCTATTAGAAGCCATTAGTCCCACACGGTGGGAATTTTTCGTCGATGGGGCATCAAACAAAGAGGGGTCAGGCCTTGGGTTAGTATTCACCACGCCGAAAGAAAGAAAGATAGTGCACTCGTTCAGGCTGGAATTCAAAGCGACAAACAATGACACCGAGTACGAATCGGTAATCCACGCCTTACGAATAATTGTGGAAATGGGGCTACATGAGGTTCGCTTAACTAGTGATTCACAGTTGGTGATCCGATAGATTACGGGAAAATACGCGACACACGATCCAGTGTTGCAAAAGTATTGGGAACTCTCCCAATTTTACATCAACCAAATACCAAGCATTAAGTTCCGACACATCTGTAGAAAAGACAACAGGCACTCGGACGCTCTATCCTACATCGCCTCACAGCTGATAGACCTGAGCATAGAGGGAATTCATGTTATAAGGCTCCTTACTCCCTCCATCCCAGAAACACCCAACACAGATCGAAGTGGCGGTTAACACAACTGATCGATATAAAGAGGGCGATTGGAGAAATCCGATACACCAATATCTGGAAACGGGCGAGCTACCCAAAGGTCGGCCCGTATAAATAAAGTCAAAAGTAAGTCGGGAGCCTACGAGATTAGGTAAGGGATCTTATACAGGAGATCCTACTTGGGACCACTTTTACGGTGCCTAAGTAAAGAAGAAAGCCACATAATCTTGCATGAATTACACTATAGAGCCACCGGAAACCACAGCTTGGGGAAAATTTTATCGACCAAGGCAAAGACAATGGGCTATTTTTGGATGTACATGAATTAAGATGCAAAGGAAATGGCGAAATCTTGTGAAGAATGTCAACGGTTTGGCAAGAAAATGCAGGTGACAGGAGTACCTTTAAACTATGTTATAAGCCCATGGCCCTTTGCCAAATGGGGGGTAGACATTGTCGGACCATTACATGTAGGAACAGGGCAGAGGAAGTACTTGATCGTGTCCACCGATTACTTTACCAAATGGGTAGAGGCAACACCACTGAGGCACATCCGGGACAAAGATGTCTTCAAGTTTATCTGGGAATATATCATTTGCCGCTTTGGGGTTCCAGCAGCTATCGTCTCCGATAATGGAAAACAACTCCAAGGGTAAAATATTGATATTTTTTTCAACACGTATAACATCAGGAAGAGTAAAGCTACTCCCATTTACCCCCAGAGTAATGGGTAGGCCGAGATTACCAAAAAAACAATATCTGACAACATGAAGAAGAAATTGGATGGGGAATATGGTAACTAGTGTGAGGAGCTATACAATGTTTAATGGGCATACATGACCACAGTGAGGGAAGTTACGGGGTTCTCGTCGTTCATGCTTACTTACAGAACCGAGGCGATTCTACCCACGGAAGGAATGATCCCTACTACTAGAATAGAAGCTTGGAGGCAAAACATCTCGTCCGATCTAATTTTGGCCAAACTCGACGATCTGGAAGAAACAAGAGAGATGACGCTACAAAAAATGGAAAACTACCAAAGGAGGTTACAGCGAGAGTACAACAAGCGTGTTCGCCCAAGGGAATTTCAACCAGGGCAGCAAGTGCTGAAGTTTCTGGCCGAATGGGAGCGCGAAAAAAAGGGCGGTAAACTAGCACCAAAGTGGTGTAGTTGCAGGAATTCCCACACTACACCCTATTCAAGAATTTATCAATATTTACGACATAATTTGAAGATTAAAGACACTTTTTCATTAATTTGATCTTAAGGAATTACATAAATCAAGAACACAGAACACTTGATAAAAGATTTTCTCTCTCCTAAAAACTTTCCTAGCACTCAAAAATTCATCCCTCATTCTGGAACTATTCATCTCCTTTATATAGGTATTTACATAGTGGATTACAGCTCATTTACAGCTAAGATCCCCTTCAATTTCGGATCTGAGTAACTACGATAAATCGCAGTTAGCACCGCCTTTATTTTTCGCAGGATTTATTGATATATCGCAGACATGTCACACTTTCTTCATGTTTCCGTCGTTTTCAGTCATTACGTCATTGTTTAAGTCATCTTTGGATGTTTCGCAGAATATCATTAATGTATCGCAGAACAGTCGTTTACTATCGATGTATCGCAGTACTGTTGTTTATTTCTCAGGAATATTGTTGTGACAATATTCTGATCCTACATCTTGCCTCTTCTCATATCTTTTCTGCGAAGAAGATAAAGATCATGAGAATTTAAGCTTCTTGATTAATCACAACTCCGTGTCTTTTCACATCTCTGCATCCATCGCTAGATATTCTACGCGTGTTTTTTCTCCCATTTATCTCTTGACACGTCTTTTTTCAATCGTTGAATTCTGACCATTCATGTCCTTTCTTCATTAAATGCATTGATGTTCTCGAGAATCTTCTTTTCTTATAAATATCTTCTTCGCTAATCCCCCCCTCTTCTTTTTACTCTCTCTTTCCTCTTTTTTTATTTCTTCTCTGCAACTCTTATGTTCTTCATCTTCTTCCGCAAATTCCGGATCTATTACTGTTTTAATTTTATTTCTTTATTCTTCTTCATTCAAATCATCGTTCCCGTACTAAAAAATGGCCCCTGCTAAAAAATTAGGTCAATCCACCTTTAAAAAACACCAGTAGAAACTTCAATCCTTAGGTTTCATACTTTCTGAGATCCCTGATCAATCTTCAGACTCTGATCTCTCCATTGATATAACTTCAAGATTTCCTTCTTCTAACGAGAAGATACTTGTTTCGCTAGGTCAATTAGAAGCTGGCCTTCCTATTCCTCTTTATAACCCAGATCTTCCTCTTTTTTATGAGATTATTTCTCATGTTAAATTTTCGCGAGCAATCTGCCAATTAAGTGGAGATTGTATTCGTCTCATTCTTGAATATGCTTCCCGTGGAGTTGGTAAAGGATCCCTTTATCCTGATACTGCGAAACATCCTGATTTTGAAAATATCCCAATTATTCCGTGGAGAATTTCTTTGCGAATTATCAAGTGATTCCAATGAAGAAAGAAAGCACGTGTTGGGTTGTTCGTTTGAATAGGGTTAAAAAAGTTGCGAAGGATAAAATTCTTATGCAAGATATAGACTATCATTCCACAAGAAACAATGGTCCACGCTTATCCAAGGATGATAAATGGTGCAAATTTCCTCTCCTCCTTGAAGGTCCATATATTTCTGGTACTCATAACCTTCCTGCGAATCCTGCATATCTTGCGGCTTATCATCCTTGGGTTTTTAATTGGCCTGAAAAGAATTCTGAGGTATATCTCGCGAAGTTAATTATTATTCGCAAACTTAGATAAGTATATTATTCTTACTAGTTATTTAATTATCTTTTATCAAATTGGAAAAATGAAGGCTAGCTAAGCCAATACTGGGAATCCCAATCTCCTAAAAATCTTGAAAACCTTCACAGATGAAGTAAGAAACATTCTTTTATAATTTTTAACAATATATTGTTGCCTCTGTTTCTTATCTTTATGTGTGATTGTTTTCAAGGAAATTCTTTTTGTCGCGGTGGTTGAAGCCAAAGATAAAGGCAAAAGAGTATTAACTTCAAATGAAATCTCTGGTACGTCTCCTCGCCGTAACAAAAATCAAACCACAGATGATCCTCCAGAGAAGAGAAGAAAAACTCAACCACTTCTTCCACTTAGAGAAACTCCTATTATCGCTGAAAAAGATAAAGAGTTTGAAGAAAATGATGGGGTAAACCATGACGTCACTGTGGGCACTTCAACACATTTTTCTTACACAAGAATTAGATCTGCGATGGGTATCTCTCAACATGAGACTCCAATGGATCAATTATCAAATATTTTTAGGAATCCCATGCAAGGTGTTGGTGAGGATGATATCTCTCGTACTTGCGATTATCTCTCGAAAATCTGCGATGCTTCGATCTTGACTAATAATAAAGATCTCAAAGGCGTTTCCAGATTTATCGACTCAAGTTTTCTTCACGCGCTAACTTCGCTGGTATGCCCCTTTCCTTCATTTTCCTTGTAGTAAATTTTATATCTATCATGTGTATCGAGTAAATTTTATATCTATCATGTGTATCAAAGATCTTTTACTTAACCTTACTCATTTTCTTTTTTTCTGTCGCAGACGGCTAGAGCTTCTTTTTCTGTTGCTTCAGAATTATAAAATAGATTATCAACATCGCAGAAAAGGCTTACTGATTCGCAATCTGAATATGCGAAACTTCGTGAAAGAAATAAACAATATGAAGCTGAAATATCCCTTCTTCGCGAAAAATGTAAGCAATTGGAAGCATCTGGAAATAATGAACTCCTTAATAAAAACAAATCGCTTGAAGTAGAAGTTGAAGTTCTTCAACAGAAATTAGTTGATAAGGAGAAGTTCTGCAAACAAATTATTGGTATAAATCTTTTCTCTCTTTAACATTTTTTTTTTTACTTTTCTTTATTCTTGCTGTTTTATAGCTTATTCGAGCAACCATTTTGCAGATGCCTATAATCTTACTGATGAAGCTCTTATTCTCAATTCTTTTTATGAACCCATAGATGAAACCACTCTTCTTCAGTGTCTTAATGACGCTTTAAATAATTATTCAGACGAAAAAATTAATACTTTGTCCCTTGATGAGCTTAAATATCAGGTTTCCCTTATGAGAATGGATTATAGATCTACCTTGAGTATGTCCAATAGTTTAAAGACTTGCAGAGATGAATTTAGAGAAAAAAATCAAAGTCTTAAAAGCCAAGAAGAGTACACTTGAGAAGGATAAAGAACGCATTACTCTTCAAGGCGCTGAAGCTCTATCAAAATTTCGCAATACCCTTATTGATACTGAACTTGAGAGAGATAAACTTAAAGATGAAAATTTTAAACTTCTTAAAAGAGAAAAACAAATTCGTTCCCATCTTCTCATTCAAAATGATGATGAATTCGCATGGGCTGCGGCAATTCTCGATAACGCTAGGAAAAACTTAGCAATATATGTCAGTCTTCATACCGAGCAAGCAACCTTGATACAAGAAATGATTCATGAGATAGAAGGTTATTTATTGCTCCTCTAACATCTTTATATTTTTTTGTAGTTTCTTGATAAATTTCTAACTTGCTATTGTATCATCGCAGAATCTGAAGAAAAACATTCTACAAGAATAGCAGAACTTGAAGAAGAAAAAAGTGGTCTTGCGAATAATCTTGCTTCCCGCAATGATAAAATCACTAGGCTGTGAAAGAAAATAAAGATATCCAACTCCAATTTGCGTAGTAACCTTCTCATTGTTCGCAATAATGCTATTGAGAAAGTCTGCAAAGATAATGATCTTCCTCTTAGTCTATATCCTTGCCTTTTGGAAAATATCCCAGCCAGTTCTGAAGTACCAGTTATTTCTGACACTGAGGCTGATATAGATGAGAATGAAAGCGAAGATGAAGAAGGAACTGATGATGAAGATAATGAAGACGAAGATGAAGATAATGGTGAAGATAAATCTCAATAGTTTTGCTTCTTGTTTTTGATCTTCTCCTGTATTTTCTCTTTCTTTCTTGCGATAATTATCAATGACAAATTGTATCATTCTTTCTGCAAGATATTTGTA
This sequence comes from Papaver bracteatum, assembly GCA_023529315.1. Taxonomy (NCBI): domain Eukaryota; kingdom Viridiplantae; phylum Streptophyta; class Magnoliopsida; order Ranunculales; family Papaveraceae; genus Papaver; species Papaver bracteatum. The sequence goes on along the minus strand of JAJJWX010002261.1, from coordinate 861,767 downwards.
ACTCTTGATGTTCTTCAATATATATAAATCTTTTTTTGTTACTTGTATGAATTTATCATATAATGATGAATAACAATATTTATCATTCTTATACATCGTTCCCATACTTTCCTCTTGTTATTAATCTGCAATATGATAAATGAATTATCGCAAATATTTCTGCGAACAATTTATTATATGCTTCGCAGACATAACTTCTCTTGTGGTCTTATTTCGCCTTCCTAGTTAAAGGTCTTATTATGCCACTTTTATGCGACAAGATCGCATGACATTCTTACTTTACATGTAATAATCCATTGATCTTGCCTTATCATTATTTTTATCCCTGCGACAATATGATAAATCTAAGCCATCTTGTGAGATTAATATCTCTTTTCTTTTTAAGATTTATTTATGACATTGCCGTCTTTGCGATTTATTTCCTCTTATTATTGATTTCATTTATCTCATCTTTTGATCTTATCGCAAAAACCCATTGATCTCATCTTAACATTTCTCTTTAGGATTTTTGGCCAGTCACGCAGCAATATGACGGGTCTAAACATTCTTTCGAATATAAAGTCCCATGACATTGTTGTCTCTGTCACGCGACAATATGACGGGCCTAAATATTCATGCGAATATAAATCCCCATGACATTGCCGTCTTTTTTGATACACAGCTCCCTAATGGAGGGTATCGCCCTTATCTCTCCCCCCGGTTGCCCCTTCAAGGATTATACATCGGCCATACAAGACTAGCACTTTCCCATCCGGTTCTGCCAACAACCAAGTTGTTTTCGCAGCCTTGTCCTTTATGCCTTATATGGCTTATAGTTACAAGACTGCACCCTAAGTGGGGTTTTCTTCGGGCCGAACACATCGTAAGCCAAGACTTTCCATGGATGGCCAGGGTAGGTTCATCCATCCCGGGCACCCACAGCTCAACCGTGTACCTCGGCGCCTTGATCATACGTTGCATTCCTTAGGGGAAACTCTCGGGCGCCCAACCAGGGTATAACCTTATATAATTGGGAATCCAAGTTATCTCTCCCGGATGGATTTTCTATAATCCCAAATCTCCATGACTAGGTTCCAGCAGCGGTATAGCCTTTCCCATAGCCATGCAAAGAGATACCCCCCTTATGACGCACTTTAAGGACATTTCCTCTTATAGAATAGAATCCGCGAACTAAGGTGTACGCCATAAAATTTCGTCCCGTTCTTATATATTTTTAGGCGATTTGTGCCCTTCTTATTCATTTGCATTAAAAATTCTTATATGATTAGAAATCATCATCTTTTTTCTTTTTAATAGAAAATTTTTCATTTTTGAGCAGAGTTTTTCTTTTAATTCTCACAACAGAGTTTTTCATTTGTTCGCAACATGATATTGTTGCACTTCTTTTCTTCTGTGACGAATGATTATTCGCAATTTCTTTTTACTTATTTATCTTATACTTGTTTGTTCTCCTGCGAAGAATGAAAGTTTCTACTTTTCCCCATCTTCGTATGATTAATCGCCATTGAATCTTTTGGGACAAAACTATTCTTGAAGTATATCCTTTCCCCGCAACTCTATATTGTCCACCATCAATTTCTCAGCTCTCTGATTTTATCTCATGTTATGTTGCCAATTACGATTTCGGGCATTCATTTCTTCGCAAGTATTAATGTCAACTTCATAACACTTTTTGCCTTCAAACCAATCACCTTTAATTATCCCAATACCATGAGGATGTGGAAACTTTATGCATTGGTGGTATGTTGATGCTATACCCAAGATCCCATGGAGCCATGGTCTTCCAATTAAGGCATTGTAAGGAGATTCTATATCTACTACACAAAACTTGATTTTTGAAGATATCTTGTTCAACGGAATTTCCATAGTAATTTCTCCTTTTGGCTTATTTGCGTGCCATTAAAACCATAGATCTTGTAAGTTGAAGGGATTAACTCATCATCTCTTCCACCCATTGTGCGATATGTATGATAAAATAAAATGTCTACTGAGCTACCAGTATCAATTAAAACTTTATCTATTGCCCAAGAATCATTTACTGTGTCATCATCATCATCTTCTTCTCCTTCTTCTCTGTATTTTGGATTTATCTCTAGCTTCACCACCAATGGGTTGTCATGCATCTTCCCAGGCTCTGGTATCTCTTCCGCAGTAAAAGAAATAACTTGTTTCTGCCATTCTTCTAACGAAGAAATCTTTGCAATATTCATCACCTCTCTTCCCTCTATATCCCTTGCAAACACTCTGCTTAGCACATTGTCATGGAAATCCTCTATCGTTTTCTGCGAATGTACAATTGAATTGCAAAATAGATTTTTTGATGTAGCTCCTACTTCAATGACAAATGTTTCGGCTTCTTTTGCAACATTAACTCTGCGAATTTCTGGTGCTTGCGGCAATTGTTGCGGTTGTAAATATCTTGCTAGAAAATGATTTAATTTTCCCTGTTCAATCATTCGCAAAATAATTCTTTTTACATTTCTATAATTATGCACAGAGTGGCCATGAAAATTATGATAAGGACAGAACTCTTGATTTTGGTTGTTAGGATTTGGTTCTTTCCCCATGTTCCAGGGTGAGGGTATGTTCTCCATCAGAATGATCGCTTCCCAAATCTTGTCTATTCCGGTGTTTAAAGGTGGCAATTTAATGTCTTCCTACATATTCCTATGACCTCTTTGCTCTCTTGAATAATTCTGCCTCTGTCCACCATAAGTCTCCTGCGGTTGATCAAACCTTGGGACCTTATTATTATTATTACGATAAAAATTTCTCTCCTTTTCCAATTCCTCCTGATCTCTACTCCCCATTGCTACTATCTTATGTTGATTATCAGTCTCCATTTTCTCTCGCGGGTTTTGAGAAGTATTTGCTACTGTATTAATCATCCTTGGTAATAAACTTCCATTTGTTGCGGCTAAATTTGTGCATGTGTGAATTGGATAGGACTCCATCTCATTTTGTTTTTCCTCCAAAGCAATATATTCTTCCTGCAATTCTCGCAGTTCTGTCATGGTAATTGTGTTTTTAACTCTGAAGACCTGGATATATAATAGATTCGTCGCAAACATAGCATTTATGAAGGATAAGATGAGATATCTTTCATCCACTCTTCCTGCCATTTCACTACACATTGTCCTCCATCTTATCGTTAAATGCTTTAAACTCTCTCCAACTCTCTGTTTCAATCCAAACACATCTTCAATTCCACGTCGCGTAAAGTTATTGCTGATGTATGCTCCTAAGAAAGTAGTTTGAAAATACATGAACGAAGTTATTGTATTCTTTGGAAGACTTTCGAACCACTTCAATGCTTCGCCAGTTAAACTTGACGCAAAATATTTGCACAAAACGACGTCATGGTTCTCCCATTGTAGCATACATCGAATATAAGCTTTGATATGTTGGACAGCATACGTTGTCCCATCAAATATACTGGTCAACACCGGTAAATTACATTTTGGAGTTATCCCTCCTAATTGTACCTCTTGAGTAAATGGAGTTTTCGCATCTTCCTCGATTGCCTCATCAAGTTGTCTTCTTCCTCATTCTCTTCTATTATTTATCATTCCTCTCATTTCTGCTAATTCTCGCAAGATTTGTTCATTTCTATCAGAATTGTGCTCCATTGGCCTTTTCAACGCAACCTCTCTTCGTCTGCGTTCATGTCTTTCTTGTCTTGCGATGTTTCGCGCTTCTTCTCCAACATCTTCATTTTGCCTTCTTCTGCGATTTTCTTCTTCTTGCAAGTTAATTTGCCTTTCATTCTCTTCTCCGCGAATTTCCTCATCCTTTATTGTTTCTCTTCGTTGCCTTTCTATGTCTCTACGAATTCTCTCATATTCCTCATTGAGATTATCATTATTACGATTTTGCGCACGTCGTCGTTCTCGATTATCATGATTATTCTGACGCAACGCTGTTTGAATTTCTTGTTCTTCTACTTCTGCTCGCAATCTCTCTCTTTCTCCTGCTAAATGTACTTGCAATTCCTTTTAATATCATCTTCGATTATTCTGCGATTTCTTCGAATCTCTTCATCACGTAATATTCTCCTTCTCTCTTCTTGATTTTCTCCCTCATCCTGATTATGTCTAATGTCTAAAGTTTCACCGCGTGGAATGTAACGATCATTTATCACATTCTCACCAATATTTTGTATAGGGAGATTTTGTCTTGTTTCTTCTCTATATGATCTTGAAATTGATCTCATGCTACTCCTTGATCTTCTATTTTGCAGCCTCAAATTTTCCATTCTTAATTCATGATTTTGACTTGTAAGATTGGCACGTTCTTCTGCCTCTAATCTTCTTTCTTCCTGTACCCTTTGTCTCAAATCATCTACTACTTCATGTCCTTCATGAATTAATCCTCCATCCATTTCTTGATTTCTTTCCTCTTCCTGATTTTCCGCCTCTTCTATCGAATCCGACCTCCAAGTATGCACACTCACTCTATCGTAATCCTCATTTCTATCTTGTGCTCGTGTTTGTTGATTTGGTGGTTGGATTGAATTTTCTGCTCCATTTCTCATTCTACTCCTTCCTGATCTAATCCTTAAAGATCCCTCCAATTCAGCTGTTCCTTCCCCTGCAATTCTTTTACTTCTTCTCACTGTTGTTGGTGGTTCTGATGTATTTCTTCTCCTTCTAGCCATTTCTTCAATTCTAATAATCTCTTCAAATCTTCAAGTTGTAGTTTGAAATTTCTCAAATTGATTCTCCATGTTTTTGGGCGCCAAAATGTAGCTGCAGGAATTCCCACACTACACCCTATTCAAGAATTTATCAATATTTACGACATAATTTGAAGATTAAAGACACTTTTTCATTAATTTGATCTTAAGGAATTACAGAAATCAAGAACACAGAACACTTGATAAAAGATTTTATCTCTCCTAAAAACTTTCCTAGCACTCAAAAATTCATCCCTCATTCAGGAACTATTCATCTCCTTTATATAGGTATTTACATAGTAGATTACAGCTCATTTATAGCTAAGATCCCCTTCAATTTCGGATCTGAGTAACTGCGATAAATCGCAGTTAGCACCGCCTTTATCTTTCGCAGGATTTATTGATATATCGCAGACATGTCACACTTTCTTCATGTTTCCGTCGTTTTCAGTCATTACGTCATTGTTTAAGTCATCTTTGGATGTTTCGCAGAATATCATTGATGTATCGCAGAACAGTCGTTTACTATCGATGTATCGCAGTACTGTTGTTTATTTCTCAGGAATATTGTTGTGACAATATTCTGATCCTACAAGTGGGGTGGGCCGTATATAATTGCGTCTAAGGAAGGCGAGGGATTGTATCGGCTACTGAGACTCGATGGAACAAAAGATCCCAAACCTTAAAACGTCAAGTATCTAAAGCTATACCACCCATGAAGGGAGGTGCGGTAAAAAGGTGAGCATACTTGTCTTCTATTTCTATAAAACCGTGAGGGGTATGAGATAGGGCATGAGCGACTAATGGTCATTCGTACTCGGGGCAACGCCAGTGAGGAAGTGCTGAGGTGACTTACACTCGAATGGTCATTTGTACTCGGGGAAAAGCCAGTGTGGAAGTGCCGAGGTGACTTACACTCGAATGGGCATTCATACTTGGGGAAAAGCCAGTGTGGAAGTGCCGAGGTGCCTTACAGTCTCCTGGCTATTCATACTCGGGGCAGTGGCAGTGTGCAAGTTCCGAAGTAGCCTAAGGGTTATGGTGGTTGGAAACCAGTTCCACAGGTTGTTAAGACACGAGGTCTTCTCAGCTAGGTGTCCTACTTACATTTAAAAGGTCGCTCCCATCGCAAGTGGCTGTGACCACTTGCCCGAGATTGGTTGATCGATAACCGCTCGGGGAAATCGAGCCTAGAATTAGGTTGACTAGTACCCTTCCACTGAATCCAAGAGATAGTGATGAGATACCCCAATCAGGACATGGCATTGGGCCCGATGACCCTCCTTGTTGGGTGTGTTCGACAGAAAAGGTTAAAATACTAACTTACATAAACAATAATTACAGGAATGACATAAGAAACAAGAGCTAAACCAACAACGTCATGCGTCAATTAAGAAAGCGCGGAAAGTGTCATGAAACCATACGAAACGCAGAGTATAGCAGAAATAAAAAGAACAACATCGGCGACGCAGCACCCCCATTTAAACGAACAAGCAGTGTATCAGAAATAAAATGGGAAGAGGTGTTCAAAGCGATTTACAACCCAAGACAAAGGGAAACTTAGTGACGCAACACTACAAAAAGGGAATTCAAGCCTTGGGAGGAACATCGTTGGCCCTCCTTTGCGCGACCTCGCGCCGCTTATTCTCCACATACTCCTCGACACCCATCCGAACCTTTTCGTCTATCTCCTCTGCATGGGCGACGCGTTCATCCTCAATCTTCTGGTGAAGCTGCAAATTGGCTGCCTCTGCATCGGTCAAGTTGGTACCCAAATCGGCCTCGACCCGCTTCAACCGTCGGACCTCCAGATCTAACTCCTGAGAACGTTTCTGCTCGGCTACAAAAGCAAAACAACACGGGATTATTCATTGGATATGGTTTAGCAATTTCACAAGTACAGGAAATAATCTAATGTTAAAGAACGGCCTCAACACATCGCCTATGAGACCTGAAAGGGATGGTAACACTGACTGAAGCGACTCTACCGACTTGGATAACTCATCTTCGTCCTGTGATAACTTCATGGTTAGCTCGTTATAGCATTTCTCATTGAATTCGTTACTGGGGCAGTACTTCTTATGATCACTTCACTCGTCCATTAAACGATTGCGTGATACTTGGAGCACTGAAAGTTGTGACCTACTCCATTCTAGTTCACCCACCATCTTGTCAAACTCGCCCACTTTCCCCAGCAGATCCCTATTAGCCCGCTCCACCACATCTTTATCCCTCAATATTCGTCGGCGATCCTCGTGAAGGTCTCGGTTCTGCAATTGTAAAGCGCCTACCTGCTGCTCTAAGTTCGTGGCCAAAGCAGTTTTCTCAGCAGCAAGGCATTGAGAAGAACCCAAGTGAGCCCGTAAATTGTCTATTTCTTCAGGGGCATACTCAAACTGACGATATCATTCTAATTTACCTTGAAGTCCTTCGATCTCATCATCCTGGCGATCTATTTTTCCATCCTTGTTTGCAATTCGCCGATAAAGATTCTCCACTAAATCCTTTTCGATATCCCACTTCATCTTCATGATCCTAAACTCCGAAGAAGCATCTAAACCTATACTAGCTATCTCGGCTAGCAGAAGGACACCCGACTCAGGATACTGGCATGATAAACTCAATCAACATAAGTAAGATTTATAGCGTTGTAACATACCTTGAGCATCGGCGAGTTTAATCTCTAGCTCGCGTGCGCGACCCTTCTCGTTATGCAATTGAAGTTGGAGAGATTCCACCAACTGCCTTTCCCTATGACGATTGGCGGCATCCAACAGTACCCGATTAATTATCTGATACAAGCGAGCGAATTAGGATGTTAGGCGACAATAAGGAAGAAATCAAGGAATAGGGCATCCCCAGACATGCAGAGTCACTCACCACGGTAACGCGAGTCTTAGATATGTCGCCATAAAGGGGCACGTCAACAAGCTTTTGTTCATCAGTATATGCTCCGAAGTCGGGGGAAGTAAGTGCCCCAAGATAATTTAGAATAGGGCCAGAAACTGTAAAGGAGGTCTCAACACTAGACGACGACCCTTCAGTGATACGGGGAGGATGAGGAAATACTACCGGTTCAACGTTCACAATCTTTTCCAACTCGGGATCCTTTATGGGCTCATGTTTATCGCCCATCTCCTTCCCATCGCCCTTATCATCCGAGAAATCCTCGCCGAATATGTCATCTTCATCGGGGATATCAATGATTGGTTTTGGCCTCTGTTGCGGCTTAGTAACAACGTGCTTGCCCCTAAGAGGATTACGCCTAAGAGGTTGGGGATCAACCTCGTGCACACCAGCTTCATCATCATCGTGCCTAGGAAATTTTTGCACAAGGCTTCTCGTCAGAACATGTGAAGGCAAAAAATAGGGGCAAGTACATGTAATTATAATAAAATCACTGTGTTTGTTACCTTTCCCTGGTCTTCCTCAACCCTCGTGCCGGTCTTGGTAGAGTCGCCCTGAGGCTTTGATGACAACAAATATCCATTTCAAAACTAACAAGATGGAAATTGAGGAAAGCAGAAGGATACACATACCTTATCAGCCTTATCGTCATTAACCACCCAGAAAGGATAGGGCTCGGCGGGAAATGGAGGCGACGGGAAACTACCGTGTAAAATGGGACCTCAGACAAGGGGTAGAACTCGGGGATAGATTGGGTCATTAGTATGACAGGGTTGCCTATTAGAACCTTGGCCGAGGGATCAGCATCCAACATCATCCTTTCAACATTCTTGTGCATAGTTCTGTGACGATGAGGACTGACAGCCAAACCGGCAAGGTCACCGTTGGTGGAGGTACCGGCTCGATAGTTGACAAGGAAAGTGCCAACGGTATATTCTGGAGCATCCTCGGGCATATAGGTCGACCAGTCGGCGGTGGAGCCATGACCATCTCGGCGAGCTATCCATTCATCCATAATTCGAAAAGTGTTGCCGGTCCACTGAGCCAGGGCACGGTAAGGCTTGAGCTGAGAGAGAACCTCGTAGTAGAAAGGGATATCAGGATTGTACAAAGGGAGACGGAGACCTAGCTCTAGTTGTCCATGAGTGATGACCACGCATTCGGCCGACTGCTCGTACTTTTCCAGGTCGGACTTCCTCAAGGTGCTGTTTTGGCCCGAGATCAGGGTAACTTCGTAATCTTGAAGATCGCACTTCTCCTTCAACTGCTCAATGAATTCTTCATCAGAGAGATCTTTCCACCTTTTCTCGGACTTGCACGAAATAGAAGGAGAACCGTCAGGGAAGATAGATTTCATGGCGCGATCATCGTACTTAGAAGGGCTGTCAAACGAAAATAGGGAATAGAGGGGAAAGGCATCAATATCGGAAAAAACATCATCAACACACCTTTTCTCAGTCATGTACGTGAATAGTACAGAACTCAGAAATTGGTGAAGAAGGCTGGGACGACAGAAACGTAATTGCAGCTACTGTAGCGCTCGGTGATGAAGAGATGAAGGAAGAAAATCAAGAAGACAAGGGCTTACAGAGGGAGAAAGTGACAAAGTGTCTCGAAGAAAATAGTTGCAGCGGCTGGAAACTGAAAAAAATGGCAAAGTAGAAGAAAGAGAGGAGGAAAATGGAGTATTTAAAGGAAGATAAAGTATAACCGACGCCGACGGTTACAAGTCATAAAGGGGGGGGGGGGTTAGTGGGAGACTTCATGGAGGAAATCGCGGCATGAACGAGGACGTGGGAAGATGGGACGACTTTCTTCCACTCGTGTCTGCCACACAAGCGAAAGAAGGGGCATAAATGTAGGTGTAGATTATCCACAGGGATAGGTGGCAACATCTCAAGCTTTGATACACCCAAGGAGGAAGAAGTGGGAAGCATGGGATAGAGACCGGAAGGCGCGAGGATTAAGGAGTGGATCAGACATGATCGCCTTACAGTTTTCGGACAAGACTCGACTCCAGATCTCTGACAAAGCTGACAGACGAGACATTTTGGGTCAAACGAGGAGCGGTAGTCAAAAGGATAAGAAGATATATGCCATATCGGCCAACTACAAGGGCGACATGATTCAAAGGGTGACAGGATTCAAAGGGCGACACCCAAAAGGACCGGCTCGGACGAGAGACCGCTAAGGAACAAAATTACATCGGCCATATTCATAGAAGATGGGACGACATGAGCAGGCCCGACAACAGGTCATCAAGTTAGATATATTGTGACCAACACCATAGTTTGGTTGTATGTAACCATCCCTATAAATAGAAGAACTTGTATTCGAGAGAAAGGAGGTTGTAATTTTGGAGAGAGAGACTTGAGGTCGCACCAAATAGAAATAGAGTGGAAAACTAGTTCATCTTGTAAGTGAGTTCAACTTGGAGAGTGAGACCCTTTGTAACACCTTAAAGTAATAAGATTCATCCTTTCTCCCCCGTGGACGTAGGTAATCATACCGAACCACGTATATCCTTGTGTCCATTGTTAAGTTTTTACTTTCACTTGCATGAGTAGAAGAATTCTATCCTTTGGATGTAGTTTGTAGTAAAATGCATCTACAGTTTTGATATTAACTCTACATATAGACTGAGATGGAGTTATACTCCAAACTTGGACTTCTCTGTTGGGTCTCTGTATAAAAACTTGTCTTAACGATTTAGAGATTTTTGGATATTTGCATATCAAAACTCCAACTTTTAGAGATTTTTGAACAATTTAGAATAAACACTAGCCTTTCTAAGTAGATGGAATTTTTTTCTTAACGATGAGGTATATATATTGGCTGAGTTGGGATTAGATGCCAACTAAATAGCTTGTTTAGTGTTTATCATCCATTGTTCCGAAATAGCTATGAGTTGGAGTAATGAGTTTTTATTATTCATTATATTTTCATATTGTTTATATATATCATGTTATGAATTTCTCACCTTGACTTTCTTTGGACGATTAAATTTTACATTGAGGACAATGTAAAGTTTAAGTGTGGGGGAGTGTTCTCATATAGAGTTTTTAGCCTTGTTATTTTTTTCCCCTTGTGTTCATATAAAAAAATAATAAAAAAATAAATAAAAAAATTGCTTTTTACACTCCGAAACCTAGAAACATGTGCCTTTAGGATGACACTATCAATCTAAATGGATGGAACCATCTTGGCTGGAGGAGTTGAGGAACCCATTAGCTAAAAGGACATAATTATTAAAGTGTTAGAAATAATATGATAGTTGTTACCATATCTCGGAATATCACCATATCACGTTATATTTTTATTTTTACATATTTATCTATTGTTATCTAAGTGATTTGGTGGGTCACTAAACATCGAATTGTTATTACTGCTAGGATGAAATAGAGTGCTTGTGTTGCTAAAAAAAATTTTTTTTTTGCTTTTTACACTCCGAAACCTAGAAACATGTGCCTTTAGGATGACACTATCAATCTAAATGGATGGGACCATCTTGACTGGAGGAGTTGAGGAACCCATTAACTAAAAGGACAGAATTATTAAAGTGTTAGAAATAATATGATAGTTGTTATCATATCTCGGAATATCACCATATCAAGTTCTATTTTTATTTTTCCATATTTATCTATTGTTATCTAAGTGATTTGGTGGGTCACTAAACATCGAATTGTTATTACTGCTAGGATGAAATAGAGTGATTGAGTTGCTAAAAAAAAAAAAAAGACCGACCAATTAGACCAATCAGAATAAAAATGACACTTGGATAGCAATATGTGTGTGTTCTCCCTGTCTTCGTCGCCTAAACAAGCGTGGAATGCAGGATCCAAGGGAACTATCATGTAATCTGCTGACAAGAATCATGCGCTTGGATCCAAAAGATCTAATCATGTTGTCTCAAAAAGAAAAAGAAAAAGTGAAAAAGGAAAAAAAATTTATTATTGTTTAATAAAGTCGACTCCTGGTTCCCTTGTATATGCCGGTTGAGTTGATGTAGACTTAAGATTGTTGATCGCTGGTTCCCTTGTATATGCCAGTTGTGTTGACACTAGAATTCAGACCAGTAGCTCAATCCAATAGGATGCATAGGTTCATCTTGGCGGTGACATTCAGACAGATATGGGAAACACCGATCATTTGTTAACATTCGCAAACATCTACCTCTATATCCATCTTCTTAATCTTTTCATTGTGATTGTGGTTAGTCAGATTCCGAGTATTGTGTTTTGTTCAACTTTCTGAATATAGCTTAATTTACATATATATTAATTTGGATTTGCATCAGGGTACCTCCTCCAATAGCCATTTTGGATTCGTTCATGGATTTTTCACAGGTATCCGGAGTTGGAAATATAGGTTTTGTAGGCATACCTCTTGTAAACCTTCATGAAACTAAAACTCGTCCACTAGGGACACCTAGGGGGTTCAAAGGCTTGTTATTTATGCTAAAATTAACCGTAGCCTCGACGTCACGGATTTGTATGTATGTTTTATAATTATTTTGTATGATTTGATCGAGGACTAGCAAAGTCTAAGTGTGGGGGAATTTAATAGGTATAGAATACACCCTATTTATTATCTAGTATTTATGCTTTCTTTGCGAGTTTTCATGTAAATTATGTATCTTATGTGTGAGTTTGAGTGTATTAGGTGTTTTGGAGTCATTGGAGCAAAAAGAAGTGGAACTCGCCCAAATCTTGGATTCCTTCTCATCATGTTGAAGAGAACGAAAATACGAGGTCAGTGGAAAAAGAACGATGTCATTCTGACGCCGTATGAGAAGGTTACAACCAAAATCAACGGTTAAGCTTGTTGGTTCCCAAGGAATGACAGTACAAGAAGAGTACTGGGTGGCCCGTATCACCTCTTGGGGTTGTTCAATAACAGTCTCAGGGTATGAGACTTCATCTAGGTCGAGTTGAGCTTAAGACCAACAATTTTGGTTCTTCTCTTACAACACAGACTAATACTGATACAAACAAGTGTTCACGTCGGCGATGCTAGGGTATTGCAGTAGCAAGACATGCAGGAGTTCGAGATATCAAAAGATGGGTATGTTGGTTGAAGTTTATAAGCGAGACAAAGGCGGAGATCGGCTGGAAATTGTGGATGGTCTGGACAGAGTTTACTCATGTCAATGGAGGAGATCAGGACAGGATTTGAAAGATGAGAAGTAAATGAAGATTGGGCATTCAATTTTGGGGAGTTTGGTTTGGTTTGAATTCGTTTTGCTGTCAAGAGAAGCCAGTGAAGAAGACAATCTTTCTGCCATTAATTGAAGACGATTGGTAGCTGATTACAGCGTGTTTGCTGATGTTTATGAGAATGGGTTTGTCTTCAATTCGATATTGCAGGTCGAAAGAGACTTCGTATAGCAGCAGAATGGATTAAGTCTCAATTATTGATAGACAAATTTTTGTGTCTGAATTTTCCTCAGTGTCTCTATTGTTAGTCTCGATTTTTGTACTTATTATCGTGTTTTTATGTTTGTGTAGGTGTTTTTGGAGGATACACTTGTGTGGAAAAAGTTGCTAAAAAGTGCTTTTTGGACCCCCGGAGAAAAGTGATAAAGGCACCCTCAGTTTGGATAAGGGATACCTCAATTGCTAAGGGGCACCCAGATCACTATCCACCACCAACTGCTATTCGCATCCCAGAACATGATAGGGGCACTCCATCCTTACCTTTTGAAATCGATTTTTGGCGGGAAAATTTGGTACGCACCTGCAGAAAGTTTTGTGATTAATTTTGACCGGATTCGTTGAGATATTTTTGGTGGCTTGGTTTGCGGTTATCTTGTTTCACCAAAACAGTAACGGTAACAAATTCCCCATACGGTACGTGGAGAAATAACCGACGTGGAGTTATACTCGGGATTTCCTCATAATTCCCCGAGATTGGTTGAAACATTTCGTGTGTTGCTGAGTGTTTGGATGAAGATGAAACGAGTTTAGAGCATGCCAACTAGATGCATAAGCGTGAGGAATTCAAAATAAGGAAGTAAAACATGCAGGGGCGCGAAGAGGATAATGAAGGAGAATAAAAATTCCGAGAATGGTGGAAAATAACATCAAATTTATTACAGGATTATTCGACTTCAACTCGGAGGATTTATGGTATAAAAAGGCCTATTGGAGAATAGATAAGGTATGGAGAGTTAGGGGTTAGAAGATAGCAGAGAATCAGAGTTGCAGAGCTTGTCTCTGCTGTTGCCATTGAAAGAGAGGACGAAGAACAAAAGACAACCAGACGCAGTCGTTTTTCCAACAGTAACAACGACAATCAGAAAAGGGTCGTATCGCTACAGTGTTAGCGACACAGAGCTTGTATCGTTCTTTGTAACAGCGTTGTATTTGTAACCGAGGTTCTGTAACGCCCATTAACCGTTGCAAACCTCTGTTTTATTACTTTTCATCCTTGTAAGCACATTTTTGAGCAATGAAATCATACTTTGAGCGTGTTTCCAATATGATGAGCTAGGCCCCATCACTGGGACGACGGATGAAGACGAATTTCATACATGGGTAAAATTATTTAATTCTTTTTATGACTTTTGCACTATTTTAAATTGATTTATGATTCGATAATATTAGTTGTGATTCAATTAGATAGGTTATGCTTTGTTTAGATAATCTATGCTTAAGGGATACAATTAATGTTTTGAGGATCTACTTTGGCAAAATAAGAGTCCATGCTTTTATTTGTTGAGCGATAATTGTTAAAAGAATTAATTTTTGAACCTTTTGTTGTGAGTTTGGCTGAATCCTGAGTCCCAACATATCTCTTCATATTGTGACAATTTTTGTATATATTTTTTCCTTATTTTAGTTTATTAAATCCTAAAATCATCTCATCAAGTCCGAGTGAACGACAACCTTTTCTTACCACTTTCTACAACATTATTGATTTACATCAATTTTTGGCGCCGCCGACGCGGACTTGTGTATATATTTGTTTTTAGGTTTTATTTTTATTTTTATTATTTTTGTTCTTTTTTACGCGCTTTGGTATTTTTGTTTGCTTTCAGATTTGGAGCCAAGCTAAAGAAAAAAGAGAAAGTGCTGAAAAGAAAGGCAAAGCCCAAAAAGGAAAGAAAAGAGAAATCCAAAATGAGTGAAGAAGAAGATTTTGTAAATAAATTTATTTTTTTTGAAACTGTAATTAGGAAAATATTTTTGTAATCTTTTATTTTTTGACATTTTTATTCTTTATTTTTGGACATTGGACATTAATTGTTTTTTTTAAAACCCTACAGAAGGGTAGTTTTAAATATAAACTGCACAGGGAAGGACGGTGATTACGGTATCACCTCGGCCCCTCGGGTTCGTACATGACATAGGAGTCGTGGCCCGAGTCGACTTCAACGGTTCATCCCCCGTCTGGAATGGGAGGTAAGAATTCTAAACACCCGCGAATCCCCTATCAGCGGGTTTACTGGATGATTTTGTATGCATACATGTTGAGGTTTTGAAAACGGTCGATTTAATTTCCTAGTAAAGGGCAAGGATTTGCCATACAAGATAAGGGTTCATATTTCATCACCGTTCTCTTCTTGCCCGCCTTAGGAAAACGATACCAAACGCGAACCTAAGCTTAAAATACTGACTAGAACGAGACCGATAGGGTAACGAGCTTAATAGGAAAGTCATTCGAAAAATATTGGTTACTCTTTAAGCACACTTCAAAGTTCATGATGGTTTCTGTAAGTTGAATGCGTGACTGCGCCGCCTTGTATATGGTGAGGCCTTGGGTATCAAATCTCCATGCATCTTCCCTCGCCTATATTCAATTTACTTAAACTCGGATTGATTCCAGAGGGGTTTGCTCAGATTGTAACGAATTCCCTTTCGAAGGATTAAAAGCTGGTCTAGAAACAATCTAAGTGGAGCCATCATGCTTTTTGTTTGCTAGAAATCAGTAGGTTTGTTGTGGTCAAGTCATCCTTGTTTGTGTTTGTGTAGAATTCCCTTGCAGCTAGGATGTCAAATTGGTATTATAATAGCCATCACAATGAATATCCAACTGAACAATTTGGACATTACTCTTTTTATGACCATAGTGTGAATAGTGGTTGGGAACGCCAATCTTTTGAAGGTTATGGGTCATACCATGGTGAGCCCAATTACTATCCACACGTGCATCAGTCTTACGAGCAAGAAGATTATAATACTAGTTCTTCGTCTCTAGAGGATACAATCAAACTATTAAAAAGTAGTCTTTTTTATGATCCTTCTGTTCCTACTCCTTCTTTAGAAGAGTCCCTCAGGAAGTTAACTGATTCGACACGTAAGTTAGATGAGATGAATGGTATAGTTATGGACGAAAGAACTACAACAATGAGTGAACCTTCTTTAGAAGATACCCTTAAGCGGATAGCTGATACGAATGAAAGAATTTCTCGAGATAATATGAATTTCCAACAGAGTGTTCCCAGTTTCACCCTTGAAAATGAGGATAGATACTATTCACCTAATCAAGATGATGAGGATAGAATTGGAGACACTAATTTTTTAGATGAGGTTCAACCATTTTCATGTTATTATGATGATTATAGTGTCGATGAAGAATCTGAAATATGTAGGCATGATAATCAGGAATTTGCTACTTCAAATTTTGACCTTCAAGAAAATAATATTATTTCTGGTTCAGATCCTAATAATTTTAAGAATTATTCACCTATTCAAAAGGATAAGGATTTGACTAGAGATACCCCCGTTTTAGACGATGTAGTATTTCCTTTTGATTACGAAGTCAATGATGGTTTAGAGGAACGAGTATATTTTGAGTCTAGCGATTTAGAAACAATAGACTTAGAAAAATAAAATGAACTCGTAGAGATAAGTGAGGATGTACATGACTTAGAATAATCAATTGACCATTTTCAGGAATCAGATAGCCTTAAAATTAGGGAAGTTGTGACTAGTCTTTTTAGAGACACTGAAAAATCTAAGTTTGGGGGTGATTATCATTCTCCATGTGCCTTTACTCTTAGAAATTTCCCTAACTTGGGACTTGACATATGTTCCTCAACCATTTTAAAAGATTATCTTCATACACTTTTTCCTGAACCTAGTTGTGTCCATAAAGAAGTTCAGTTGTTAGAAACCCATCCTCTGGTTGATGTGGTTAACCCAAGCTATGATACCACGATTGACTTTGTTTTCCCACCAAAAACCTTCCTTCCAATTGTGGGAACATATGAATTTCAGATGTGTCAGTTATTAAGTTTTGAGACTAAACCTAATTACTTTAGAAAATTAGGGTCGACACATTTTCTTAAGAATGACCACTATTGTGGTCCACTGTGTGAGTCAAGTCAGATTGACTTAGAGGATCCCCAGCTATTCAGGTTATTGTTATGTACTTCTAAGTTCTTAATTAAGTATTTACAGACTCTAGAACCTGATCTTCAGGATCTTGCCTTTGAGGAAATCCAGCCGATGAAAGCTTTTTATCTAGAACCTTTTATAGAGCCTGAACCCAAACCACAACTAGATGTAGTTTTCTTAAACAAAAAAATAGATAAGTATGTGTTGGATATCTTCCTCGTCTGTTGCAGTTTCCTCTTCTTATGGTTAGCAATTTTCGATCCAGATGACCGCAGTTATTCCGGCTGCTACTATACGATTCTTCGAGGTGACTAATCTCTTCCATTGTCTGGCTGAAGACTTTAAATTTAGCACTTCTTGGGAGGTAACCCAATATTCTTGCAACATAGTAATATGTTTCCTTACTCTTTTCTTCAAGTGGTAATAGTTTCTCATTGTTCATTCTTTTAATTTCATCTATAGAACATTGAGGACAATGTTAGATTTAAGTTTGGGGGTGAGGAAGAACTTTTTAGTTGCACTTTTGTAACTTCTAGCGTCACATGGTATCCGGTTAGCTAAGTTTACATACTGTTTCTCACCGAAAATATAGAAATTTGAATGCTAGGGATAACAACCTATTAAGACATTAGATAAAAATACATTGAGATCCTTGAAATTTAGGAGAGAACTTGTTCCTTTTAGAGGGTAACCGTGATGGACCTAACCATCCATGATGGAAAGGCAAGTAGGTCAGTAAATGCCAAAAAGACAAAGCAACCTCACAATGTAGTCTTAGTTACTGGATTACGATTCTCTCTCAGTAGAAAATTATCATCATCAACAAACGGAGCGACATCAAAATCTATGAAGAAAGTTGAAGAGGTTTAAGGTTTAGAAGCAACAATAGAAAATCATAATTCAAAAAATCAAGGGTTAAAAGAAGTTATAAGAGCAAGAAAAACGATATAAGTTGTTGAAGTTCATGATACTAAGACATTACAAGTTGCGAAGATCCAAGTGTTAAAGTCCTTCTGTGATGGCCATGTAAATTTTTGTCTTGTTATTACTCTGTTTCCAATAAAAAAGGAAAAAAAAAGGAAAAAATGAAAAAATGAAAAAAATGAAAGAAAAAAGTTTAAATTTTGCTCAATAAGGCCATAGGAAAGTAGAAATATATAAGGAAATTTCAAGTGAGAAATCAAAGAGAAGAGTTAATTGTCAAGGTTCTACGAGTTTCAAGAATTTATCATCAACAGTTGAAGACCGAAAAAGACGTTGTTTCTACTGAGCACTATGAGAGAGTCGAAGAAAGATACATTTGGTTGATTTGTTAGTCCTCTTTCAATCTGACACAAGATCTTTCCATCACTGGTTCAACTCATCACACGTAATTAGTCCAGCTGTGTAGCATATGTCCCTCTAATTTTTATCTCTCTCCTAATCTTATCCAGCTGTAAATCGGCGGACGCATCTTACAATGTTTATCTAGATGCGTAGCGGATATCTATTTATCTAGCAGTGTTGCGGGTGTGTCTCCCCTTTTCTTTAGTCAGCTTCAGAGCTGACACCTTTAATTTCTCTGGCATTCTAGTTACTTGGAGATAGGTTGAGAATATGTATGTCCTCATAGCTCTTTGGATACTTGTGACCAATTAGAAGTACATGTTTTGTGGGTACACCTCTGGTAAACCCTCTGGAGACAACACTCCGCCACTAGGGCCACCTAGCGGTTTAACGGCTTGCTGCACGTGCTAAGTGTAGTCTTTATTTCCTAGATTAGATTTGCTCGGGACTAGCAAATAATAAGTTTGGGGGTATTTGATAGACATATTTTTGTGTCTGAATTGTCCTCAGTGTCTTTATTGTTAGTCTCGATTTTTTTACTTATTATCGTGTTTTTATGTTTGTGTAGGTGTTTTTGGAGGATACACTTGTGTGGAAAAAGTTGCTAAAAAAGTGCTTTTTGGACCCCCGGAGAAAAGTGATAAAGGCACCCTCAGTTTGGATAAGGGATACCTCAATTGCTAAGGGGCACCCAGATCACTATCCACCACCAACTGCTATTCGCATCCCAGAACATGATAGGGGCACTCCATCCTTACCTTTTGAAATCAATTTTTGGCGGGAAAATTTGGTACGCACCTGCAGAAAGTTTTGTGATTAATTTTGACCGGATTCGTTGAGATATTTTTGGTGGCTTGGTTTGCGGTTATCTTGTTTCACCAAAACAGGAACGGTAACAAATTCCCCATACGGTACGTGGAGAAATAACCGACGTGGAGTTATACTCGGGATTTCCTCATAATTCCCCGAGATTGGTTGAAACACTTCGTGTGTTGCTGAGTGTTTGGATGAAGATGAAACGAGTTTAGAGCATGCCTACTAGATGCAGAAGCGTGAGGAATTCAAAATAAGGAAGTAAAACATGCAGGGGCGCGAAGAGGATAATAAAGGAGAATAAATTCCGAGAATGGTGGAAAATAACATCAAATTTATTACAGGATTATTCGACTTCAACTCGGAGGATTTCTGGTATAAAAAGGCCTATTGGAGAATAGATAAGGGATGGAGAGTTAGGGGTTAGAAGATAGCAGAGAATCAGAGTTGCAGATCTTGTATCTTCTGCTGCCATTGAAAGAGAGGACGAAGAACAAAAGACCACCAGACGCAGTCGTTTTTTCTAACAGTAACAACGACAATCAGAAAAGGGTCGTATCGCTACAGTGTTAGCGACACAGAGCTTGTATCGTTCTTTAAAACAATGCTGTATTTGTAACACGAGGTTCTGTAACGCCCATTAACCGCTGCAAACCTCTGTTTTATTACTTTTCATCCTTGTAAGCACATTTTTGAGCAATGAAATCATACTTTGAGCGTGTTTCCAATATGATGAGCTAGGCCCCATCATTGGGACGACAGATGAAGACGAATTTCATACATGGGTAAAATTATTTAATTCTTTTTATGACTTTTGCACTATTTTAAATTGATTTATGATTCGATAAAATTAGTTGTGATTCAATTAGATAGGTTATGCTTTGTTTAGATAATTTATGCTTAGGGGATACAATTAATGTTTTGAGGATCTACTTTGGCAAAATAAGAGTCCATGTTTTTATTTGTTGAGCGATAATTGTTAAAATAATTAATTTTTGAACCTTTTGTTGTGAGTTTGGCTGAATCCTGAGTCCCAGCATATCTCTTCATCTTGTGACAATTTTTGTATATATTCTTACCTTATTTTAGTTTATTAAATCCTAAAATCATATCATCAATTCTGAGTGAAAGATAACCTTTTCTTACCACTTTCTACAATATTATTGATTTACATCAATTATCAGTTTCAGGCATATAATGTGTTTGAATAAATGCTTGAAACACATCCAAGTTTGCCACTGACTTCATGGGCTATTTTTAATGGTTCATAACAGCGTTTACAGGCTGACAACAGATAGAGAATGTGTGTATGAGTTTGGAGGAGTTTGATTCCGCAATGATGTGGGTTTAGTTGGGTCGTTTGCCAGAGTGAGTCAATGATTTTTGCAAGGATTCTAGGTGTGGTATTGCAGCGAACAATTGCGCTAGGAATTAATGTAGTAGCAGAGTGATTGAATGATTCAGAATGGGTTGGTGTCAGAAGTTGGAGTTATGCAGTGAAGTGGGCTGTCTAGTAACTGGTAATGCAGATGGAAGTTCTCAGCTGGATGTGAAAGTGCGAAGAAGTAAATATGCTTGTAGTGGATGAACTAAGTCAAGGCAGAGCTGGGTTTTGGTGTCTGCAGATTTTGGACGAGAATGGAGATGGAAGCAATAGTTGGTGGTACTATGTTCTGTGAGTTTGCGGAAATGAATGGAAAGCTTGAGATCGAAACAGGATAAATGTGCATCATTGCAGGGACGCAGGTTATGAAGTTGGCCTTGAGGTTGAGTTGTAAATGATTGATGGCAGCTGGTGGAGAAATGGCTGGACAATTTGGTGGTTAGCAGTGATAGATGAGTTGAGCTTGAAGCTGGAGAGAAGTTATGCTATTTACAGGCGATGCTGCAATATGGTGATGTTTAGATGGGGTACAATGAAAGTCTACCGGTGGAATTTAAGATGCGTTGGTGGCATTAAAAACGAGCTGCAGGGATAGTGGCAGAATTTTTGTTGCTGCCTAGGCTTGTAATGAATCGAAATGCAGTATGGAGATGAGAACGATGCTTACGTATTCTGAATGAGTTGCTGGGTTGAGTTGCTAAGAAGTATTGTGTTGGAGGAATTGAGCTTCATAAGAATAATGAAATAGGAAGTTGTTTCTGTTGTTAACTTCAGTGGATGGGCGAGCAGTTGGATCTTGGCAGTAGCGCAGTTGAGGTATTGATGCTGCAAATGGTGGCCTGGTCAGAAGAAGAAATTGGAGCTGGTCATGGCTCGAGGCAAAGAATGGTTGGAGTTGGAAATAGATTGATGCATGTGGAATGTTGAGCTGAGCAGGGAATTGCAAAACATGAATAGAGTTACAGGTGTAGTGAAGACATGGCAGTTCATGCAGAAACTATGCGAAAACACAGCAAGAATGGCGAGCCGGTGGTACTAGTTCCGGTTGCCGGATTTTGGAACCGAAAGTGGGATCATAATGTTTCACTGAATCATGAAGGGGGTTCAAGTCGGATGCAAGAGTCGACGGTGGGATATATGAGCTACATGGCACGCTTTTGGGTACGTTTTTGCAAGAAATGAGAAGTTGGATTAGATGGTTTTTGTGAATGTTTGAACTGCAGAGAAGGAGAGATGAGTTGCTGAAAGTACATATTTGCCTGGTGACAGTTTCTAATGGCTCAGTGACTGGAGATAGTTTTCCGGCGACCGGTGACCGGATCCCGGTGATGACGTCAGCAATCCGGCGACCAGTTTTGGACCCAAAAATTTCAGAGACATATTTCTCACACATGGGCTTGGTGGACTAGTAGATAGACGTGGACTTGAAGATTATGAGGATTTAACCTAA
Organism: Papaver bracteatum; assembly: GCA_023529315.1. Taxonomy (NCBI): domain Eukaryota; kingdom Viridiplantae; phylum Streptophyta; class Magnoliopsida; order Ranunculales; family Papaveraceae; genus Papaver; species Papaver bracteatum. The sequence continues at coordinate 839,871 of JAJJWX010002261.1, read as the reverse complement.
TTTTGGGAAAGTATCCTTTTGGGGAGAAGCATATAAATAGAAAATCTTTCTCTAAACCGAGGATATATATCCATTAGGGAGAACTTATACTTTTGTTCTAGGGTTTAGAAACATGATAGGTTTTCTCCTTGTTATGAACTCATATGCCATGAGTAACTAAGTTTTTATTATTGGTTAAAGATGTAGTTGGATTTTGAAAACAATTTTTGATCTTTATGAGTTAGTTTTCTCTCAAAACCATCGTTCACTTTCTACTGATTATAATAATTGCATGATTGATGTATTGCAATATGATTGAATGTTTGTTTGGTTGAGTATAGAATTGATTGAACATACATCTATATATATATATAGTTATTTTAGGCTTTTCATCGAGCGATAACCTTGAATACGAGTAGCATGATATGATTATGGTTTGCAGTGATACACTCTTGTAATCATATGTAGAAATTGACCATTGTCCGAATTGTCATGCGCAATGTATGACAATTGCATTGATTAGCCTATTTCCAAAACTTAATGCTCCTAGGAATTGAACTTAATTAGCGCAAGGCGTTAGGTTATTCTTTAGGTAGAATTCACATACGCAGCTCTAATGTGTGTGTTGATAAATTAAGGAAATTTACGGAGTATTCTTGCAATAAGGTATTCTAGGGCTTTTGATGATAGCGAGATTAAATTTGAATTCTATTCATATATTCTAATACTTGTTTACAATTGAAGATGAAATCTTTACCCAATATTTCATATCCTTGATTTGCGTGTTTGTTTATTTCTTTGTTTTGCTTTTACTTTTATTACTTGCATAAAAATCAGAAAAAACAGTGGGAGTTACTTATAGGAAACCAAAACAAACGACAACCTAGTCCTCTCTGTGGGAACGATCCTTTATTGCCCTTGCTATATTTATATTTTGAGTAGTAAGAAAGTGCACTTTATTTTTGACACCTACGACAGCGATCACATAGGCTAAGAGTTCTTTTTAGTAGAGATTGGATGTGGTCGCAAATGGAAGTGAGAAACATGAAGAACTGGTTTGAAGTCTTGGATAGGTCAGATAAGAATCATAAGTCTAGTTCAAGTTCTACATTTGGTTTCTCTATGCAGGATGAAGACCAATCAGTTAATATAAATGGAGTAGGTGAAATTGGGGATATGGTTATCAATGATTACTGCACTGAGGTTAGGGATCAGGGCAACCTAGGCAGGAGGTGCTAATCATACCAGAAATATCGCAAGGGATGGAGCGAAAAGGGGATTCTTCAGAAATTCATTATATGAAGTATGTGGTATGATCCGAGTGTCTGGATCCTTGAATATTCTGAATACCACTATTGTAACAACTAGGTATAATTCTTAAGATAATAGTCAACTTGGGTATGTAACCGATTCCGCAAACTCTATTTTCAATAATATGTAGTTTCTCTTTTTCCAAAAAAAAAAAAGAAAAAAAAAAGATGAATCTTTGAGCATCTTATGCGCCCGTATCCAAGCTTCAAAATATCTCTCCTCTCTCTTTCTCTTCTCAAAAACTAGAGAAAAATCCATCAACTTTTTCTTCCTCCTTTGCTCAGATCTAGTCCATTAAGGGCTAGATCTGAGCAAGATTTCTTGTTTTTAGTTATTTTTGTTGTTTCCAATAATCTTTTCGCTATTAGAACGATTTTTAACTTCGTTATTTGGGCGATTTTATCTACACTTTTATAGTGTTGTTTTCTACGGATTTGTTCGTGTTTGGTTTTCTTGATAAAAGTACATCGACGATTTGGCACGGGCGAAGATCAATTTTTTCTTCATCAGAAAAATAAATCTAGGTTTCGAGTTAGTCGCTGCACATGAAGAATTTTTGGGCATATCACTCTTGTATCATGGGAGCATCTCTTTTCCAAGAAGAAAATCTATCAAAATGGTCGATTTATAATTTCGAATACCATTTCTTCTCCGATCTCAGAGTACAAGATTTGGATGCTATCGTGGGGGATCGCTCTTTCTCTTCGCGATTTATTTACGTTTTGTATCTTACTTTGTATTTGTTTCATGTTATGATATACTTGTTTCTATATAAAACCATCATGTAAACGTTTCTTGTGGAATGAAATACATGGTTTGATGATCAAAAAAATTAATAATATAATAATATTCCATGCTTCAAAAATTAAAAAAAAATCTTGCAGTACTTTTAAACTTTGATTTCGAAGTTTTAAATATCATAATGAATTTCCATGGCGAAAACCTTCCTCTCTGAGTAAACCATCGAGCCGCTTGGGGGAATAGATAGATCATGAGCATGGGGATGTAAAAGAGGAACCTGATAAAGGTACGAGACTGTTGACGGGGCGAGATTTTCCTTCCCTTTTATTCTTTTTTTTTGATTAGACCTTTCTCTGTTGCAATTAGATCTGCTGGGTTTTTCCTTGCTAGTTGTGTTTCTTTCTAGTTTTGCAGTTTAATCATGATCCTATTATGTTTAGTTAGGTTTTTGTTATATATTTTTGCTAGTTGTCTTTGGATTATGAACTAGGGTTTGCAATTAGGGTCTTTATATGGATCGATTTTTGATTTATTCAAGGGGTTCTCTCTTGGGTTTGTATAACTAAGCTTTTTCTCTTCCTCTTTATTTTCTTTGTCCTTCGAATTCGTTCTTGCTGTTTGTTCTTAGGGTCTCTGATTTCCTTTTTTAGGTGATGTAACGTTTGCCTCCTTCTTTTGAGTTGGGGATTTTACTGAGATGTTTGATTGATGTGCTCCAAATTAAGTATTCTATTATTCCTTTCATTCTATTTTGCTTAAAGTTGGTTTCTTTGTTGAAGTGCAATTTGGAATTTAACTTCCTCTCGGTTTCTTGTGTTTCTTCTTGGGATAGTCTGAATTTCTTTGTTATGTATGGATTATTCAGGATTGTGTAATTTCTTTTGAAATTGTAATAGTGATCAAACAGAAATTTTGTGAGTTCTTGTAATTTTCTAGGGATGTGTAATTTCGTTTGAAATTGTGAGAATGATCTTCAACTTAGAATTATGAAATTTGCTTTGATATCAGTTTGGCTTTGTCTAATTTCTTTTGAATTTGTGGTGGTAATCAAAATGAAGTTATGTGAATTCTAGTTATAGTCTAAGATTGTGTAACTACCTGTGTAGTTGTGTTCTGATGCTCTGCTGATGTTCAGTTGTTTTGAAAAGTTATTTAGACTATTTTCTCAATCCCTGACATTTTCCTGATCTGAGGCCTAGTTATCTTCCATGTATTTTCTATTCTTGACTTGTACACAGCTGTGTACTTTTTCCTTGTATGGTCTAGTGATCTAATGTTTTGTACTGGATTTGTTTTTTAGGTTTAGAATGTTTCTTGTTCTCCATGTCTCGAAAATAATGAAACATCTGTAGAACTGTATCTCTAAATTCTTCTATGTCTTCTCTTTTTATGGGCTTACTTACATAATGTTCAGTAATTTAGGATGTCTTTTTCTTTGGGTTTATCCTTATCGCGTGATTAATTTCATTTATGTAATTTTTCTCAAACCTTCCTATTATTTTAGTCTACTTGTTAGAATTTGGGTTATCTCAAACCTCTTCACTGCCTCTTTTTAATGTACCGAATATGAAACAATGATACCCTCTATCCCATACCCATGCTCCTTTGATCCGGCTAACCCCCAGGTAAGTCCATTCAAAGTATATTGATCATATCAAATCTCTCACATTTAATTTTTAGTTTTCTAAATATATTGTTTAGCTAATTCTTCAAGCTTTGCTTGAAATCCTTGCTCATTAGCATTTTCAAATGTGTAATAGGTCATACATTTGTGTATTAGTCGGAATTATTTATTATTTCCCCTCTTTTTGTATCTTATAATTCCCTTGTAAGTGCTACGTTATAAAGCACACCTTCTTATTTAGTTATAGATGTACTGCTTTTTGTATATGTTGTTTTCTGCAACAAACCTTTTAGGTTAGAGTTTTGCAACATTTCATATAGCTTATAATTGTATTTGAAAAGTTTTTCTTGCAAGTGTCGTCATATAATCTCCTCCACACCAATTTTCCATAAAATTCCCCAAAATCCCTCCCCCCCCCCCTCCCCCTCCCCCTCAATAATGACAATGCTAGCTTGGAATTGTCAAGGAATAAACCTTCTAACTACTATTCAACACTTGAGAGGACTAGTTTCCCTTCATAAACCTAAAATCATATTTCTTTCTGAAACTTTAGCAAATCAACACTATATGTTAAGACTGGCTCATTCATTACAATTCCAGAATCACTTCTCTGTCCCTAAAATTGGAAGGAGATGTGGTCCTTGCTTGATGTGGGAAGATAATCTTAGTATTCATATTTACTTCACTCTCAAAATTACATACACGCCTTGGTCACCCCTCCACCCCCTGAACAACCCTGGCTATGCACTGGTATTTATGGCCCACCATATCCTGATATAAGGAAAAACTTCTGGCACAACTTCCCATCAATCTTCAACAACATCAATACATCCATGCCATGGATTTTTCTAGGCGACTTCAACGATGTTTTGGATCAATCGGAAAAAAAGGGAGGAAGACAAGTAACTTATGCTCAATCCCAACCCCTGCTCACAATGATGGACCAGCTGGGATTTATGTATTTAGGCTTCCGTGGAGATCCCTATACATGGATAAACAACCAAATGGGGCAAGACAACATTCTCTAGAGACTAGACAGAGCACTTGCAACCCAGCAGTGGCGTACTACAAATCCACATGCAGCAGTTACCCACCTTCCGAGAATAGCATCTGATCACGCCCCAATTCTTATATAAGGAAAAACAATAGATTGGCAGGGAACAAAAAACTACAAGTTTGAACATTTATGGCTCACACACCCGCAACTCAAACAAGTGATCGACTCAGCTTGGATACAACAACAAGATTTAGAGCCTACCTTAGACCTTCAATTAAAGCTCATAACCACCGGACAAACTCTCTTGGAATGGAACAAGGAAACTTTTGGACACCTTCCAACTATGATCAAAAACTCGATGGCAAAGATTAAAATGGCACAACATCAATGTGCTACCCAATCGGGAAATGAACTATAATTCTGGTTGGTTCAAGAAAAGCAACTGAGGACGGATCACAATGAGTTATTACAATGTCATGCAACATACTGGAAACAAAGATCCAGAATTCAATGGATACAATCAGGAGATCTTAACACAACCTTCTTCCACACTAAAGAAACCATTCATCGGGCCTGCAATAATATTCAACAACTTCAGGATCCATAAAATAATTGGATTAATAAGAAGGAAGATGTGATTCAACTCATTCTTAACCACTTCTCTGAATAATATAGTGCTCAACCTACGATCATAGACAAGGATCTTTTCAAGGATATCAACCCCAGATTATCTCCCAGACAAATGGACGTTCTTACTAAGGAAGTAACTACAACAGAAATCAAGCAAGCACTATTCTCCATAAACTCCAAGAGTGCTCTAGGTCCAGATGGTTACACTAGTAAGTTTTTCAAAGTTTTTTGGGAAACAACCCATGCACAATTGATGACTATGGTTCAAACTTTTTTCAAAGATCTTAATATACACCCACTCAATCAAACAAACTTGACACTGATACCTAAACTAGACCACCCATCAAAACCTAATCAATTCAGACCCATCGGGCTATGCAACGTCACATACAAAATCATTGCAAAAATCCTAGTTAACCGAATCAGACCTTTACTCCCTTTTATAATAAGCCCATATCAAAGTGCCTTCGTACCACAAAGATCAATTCATGATAACATAGCTATCGCTGGAGAATTGTTCCATCATATAAAAACCTCAAGCCTCACCAAAGATCCAAAAATAGCACTCAAACTGGATATCCAAAAAGCCTATGACAGTTTAGATTGGGGATTCATCAAAACCGCTTTCACCAAACTGGGATTTCCAACAATTTTCATAGATTACATCATGTTATGTGTCACAACTGTTACATACTCAATTAACATAAATGGTACACCACATGGATATATCAGTCTAACTAGAGGAATTAGACAAGGGGACCCTCTATCTTCTTACATCTACATAATTTGTGCGGAAATCTTATCTACGAACTTAGGGAACCTTCAGTGTCAAAAGTTGTTTCAAGGTATTAACATTTCAAAAAAAACACCACCCATTATTCACTTAATGTACGCTGATGACCTTCTAATCACTTACAAAGCCTCTTCTCAGAGTAGTCTCCATCTCAAGAACCTGCTTCAGTCTTATGGCACAATACTTCTAAATCAGTAATCATTCATCACCCAAGATTGGATCCGACAAAGGTTAGTACCCTTAAACAGTTCTTTGATATGCCGGCAACATCAAAACCCCCAATCTATCTAGGAGTCCAATTCAAACAAGGAAAAGCATCTAACCACACCTTTGCGCCACTCCTACAAAGATTAGCCCGAAAAGCTAAAGGATGAATGACAAAATGCCGAAACCAAGATGGAAGATTAATTCTCATTAAAACCTCCCTAATCCCCACCTCAAATCACCTTATGCAAACACAAAACCTACATGTCAATGTCCACAAACAAATAGATCGTATAACGAGGAACTTCTTCTGGGGAATTGATTCGTCAGTAAAAAATCTTCGTCCTATAGGTTTGGAAAAGGTAACAAAACCAATATCTGAAGGAGGATTAGGCATAAGGAAAAGCAGTGATCATAACAAGGCTCTTCTCATGAAAAGAATCTGGAATTTGCATGAACAACCTAACTCCATCTGTGGAAGTCTATTCAGTGAAAAATATCTCGATCAACAACCAATTCTACAAGGCATTAATAGCATACCATCTTCTTTCAGCGCCCAATGGAGACAACTTGCATCAATTGTCCTTACCATGCAACATTTGATATTTCATCGTATTGGAAATGGGCTATCAAGTATCAACACCAATAGAAGCCAACTGGATTCCACATAACTCAAACCTAGATCCAACCCAATGTTACCCATTCCAAATGGTAGCTGATATCATAGATCCAATCACTCATAATTGGAACCAGGAAAAAAAAAATACACTCCCCAGTCTTGTAGCCCAAAAAATCATAAACATCCACCTACCTCAAGATAACACCCAAGACAAAATTATCTGGCCACATTCAAAATCGGGAAAATACACTACTTCATCGGGATACAAATGTCTAACCCATAGTCAACCTAATCATACCCCCTCACACCCACTAAATTCCTATGGACCTTACCGTGTCCACCAAAAATTCAGCTTTTCTTGTGGAAAGCAATCAATGAAGGATTACCAACCTTCTCTATCCTCCATCACATCCATTTGACCAACTCAGACATTTTCCCCAGATGCAATTTAGCTCCGGAATCAACAACTCACCTGCTAATTCATTGTCCAGTGGCAACTACATCTTGGAACACTTTATTCTCTCAAACCCCAAACACATCAAATCCCAACAATGCACCCCTCCTTTTCTTTAACACCTCACACAACCATCTCTCAGATCCTTCGACAATCAGCACCAACATCACTTCTTTCCTCTTTCTATTTTTTATTTTGGACATTATGGTTAGCTAGGAATGATCTAGTATACCAACAAAAGCTAACATCAGCAACAAAAATCCTTGCTTGGGCTCAAAACAACAAAAAGAATATTCGGAGGCGCTACAATCCTTACCCACTGTTCTACCGGGAGATTCTACAATACTGAACCACTCAAGAAACACCAAAAGAATCTCAACAATCTCGGTAGGATGGTCCACCCCGAACATGAACTGGATTAAGATCAACACTGATGGGGCGGCAAGGGGTCATCCCGGTTTCGCGGGTGCATGTTTCATTTGTAGGGACTCCAACGCACGAACAATAATGTCTCTAGCTCAACCTTTGGGAATTACAACTTCCTTAACTGCAGAAACTTGGGCTATGCTTTTGGCATCAAGAACATCTACAAAAAGGAAATGGCCAAAAGTTCTCTTTGAGACAGACTCAGAGAACATTCTGCACTTCATCACATCTTCTTCTCCTCCCCCTTGGCATATCTCAGGGATGATTGAAGAAATAAAGAATAAGATGCAACAGATTCCGCAGATTGTTATACGACACAACTACAGAGAAGGAAATCAAGCAGGAGATGGTTTGGCTAATAATGCAGCAAATGGAAGTCAAATGGGGAACTTTTCAACCAAAATTTGGGAAGCGATTTTGCTCTAAACGTTGCTAAAGCCGTTGGATTAACCAATCCAATGGTGGTGGTGGTTTATGATGGAAATTCAATTCTTGCCCTTGGAGTAGAAAACTCCACTGGCAACCACCACCAATGGATTGGTTAATCCAACGGCTCTAGCAACACTAGATCAAAAATGCTTTCCCAAAATTTGGGACCAGGCAATCCCAGATTTTACTAGTCAAATTGTTTTTCATGACTATGTGGATACCACATACCCGCGTCAAATTGTAACCAAATTCTTTATTTAATAAATTACATACTTCTAAAAAAAATAAAAAAAAATAACTAACATGTCTCGAAACCGATAATAAAGAAACACGTATGGTCTATTAAAATATCAGCTAGGTTTTGCTTACACGTAGAATTACTTAAGTCCAAAACGGCAACTTTCAATATCAGTACAGCTATTGAAAATTGATGATTCTCTGGTCTAGGCACAACACACCTAATCAGTGTCCTTCTTTTGATACAAAATCATCAGTGTGCTTCCCATACAACTGTTTTTCATCAAATCAAAAAGAGAAAGAGAGTGTTTATTCACGAATCGTAGCCACGTCATAAACCCCCGCGTGTCATTTTGTCAGAGATATTCTAAGAAGCGTCAACGTGTTTTCGACACATGTAGGACCCATTCAGCTTTTCTCAGTATCTGCCACCGTTACGTAGAAGCTTTGAATTGAATTAGACAACTGGAAAGAAAGAAAATCATCAAGGACCAAAAACTAATTTTATCATTCCTTCAAAGACCTCGGAATTGAATAATTTCGCCACGTGTCATAGCTTTACCTAAATCAATTAATTTCAAAAATAAATTATAATAAAAAGGCAAAAGCGAGAAACAAGGCCCCTTGGACCACATGCGTGTCAGAGAAACAGAAGTACTAAAACAAAAACCGTGTTGTAACGTTATTGGACCACGTGTATCTCTAAGGGATACGTATCTCTACACGTGTTATCACTTTTGATAGGAGAGAGAAAATTAACGAAGAAATCAACGGTCTCGATAACTTTCATGTATTAGCTGAGAACCAATACGTCATATCTTATGTACCTGTCGGGTAAACTGCCCTGGACGGTGTTGGGCAGCTGCCCCTCTTTTCTTCTCTAAAAGGCTACTCCTCAAAAAATTTCTCCTCTCAAATATGTATTTTGTTCTTTAATTGATAAGAGAAAAACACAGAAATTAGAAAGAGTAAGAAATCTTTGGTTAGGATTGTCTCTGTTTTATTTTCTCACTTTGAGCTAGAAAACATAAATTCGTTTATTTTCATTTGAATTCATTAAATTGTGTGATTTTCGTGGAGATGGCAGAGATTTGTTGTGGAATTATGAGTGAAAGTAAAACGCAATCAACATGTGATCAACCATCCAGAGCAGCGAGGAGGAAGAGAATGGAAATCAGAAAGTTTAAATTCATAGCTGGTAATATGGTTGAAGAAGAGTCGAAAGAAAACGGTGGAATAAAACGGCAGAAAAGAAGTTTTATTGAAGAAACAACAATTTCTTCTTTGTCACCTGCACGTGAATGTGAGAACGGTGTTGAGAGTATTGATTATGAGAATCACTCAAGTTCTAACGAATCAACAGTCGAAACAATCTCGATTCTTAAATCTTCTTCACCGGTGGCAAACATACCGGTGGCGATGATTCCGGTTGTTGAAGACCGGTGTCCTAAATTTGGTATGAGTTCTGTTTGTGGTCGTAGAAGAGATATGGAGGATGCTGTGTCTATTCATCCGTCATTTTGCAAGCCTGAATGTCAGATTCCGGCAAGGTTTCATTTCTTCGGTGTTTATGACGGACATGGTTGCTCTCATGTAAGTTCTATTCTCAGTCATCAATTGTTTTAGCCTAAATTCTTTACAAGAACATACTTATTAAGCAACCCTAATATTTAACATTAATGTTTGTTTTGTTTAGGTTGCGACAAGTTGTAAACAAAGGCTACATCAAGTGGTTAAAGAAGAAATAGAAAATGGTTGCAAAGAAGAGTCCGATTTGAAATGGGAGAGTATAATGGAGAGAAGTTTCAGTAGGGTGGATAGAGAGGTTACGGAATGGAGTTCTAATAGTAATACCAGTAGTTTACTGCTGAATGCGAGTTGTCGTTGTGAATTACAAACCCCAAAATGTGATGCTGTTGGATCTACTGCTGTTGTTTCAGTTGTTACTCCTGATCAAATCATTGTATCAAATTGCGGTGATTCTCGTGCTGTTCTTTGTCGTGGTGGTAAAGCTGTTCCACTTTCCGTTGATCACAAGGTTCGATTTCTCTCTAAATACGATTTATTTTTAAATGTTGTGTTGTGATACTAGTAGAATTTGAAACTTCTTATTGATTAGTATAGCCGAAACAAATCCATTATCGGACCCAGCTTTTGAGAACTTCCTACAAAGGATAATCTCAATTATCTTAAAAGAGCCGTTGAGGAATTACCCTCGGCTCAAAGGGTTGTGCGATGTCTGTATACACTTCCCATTTGATTCACTGCACAGATCTAAGTTGCCCCATTATTCGAAACATCAATCAAGCTACATGTTGTCGGGTTCACATCGAAATCACTATAGATAGTAATCTGAATTTGAAGATCTAATTTACCCGCGTTATTTTATGTATTTTTTGAAAATGTTTAAATCTGGTTTTTGGTAAACTATAACCAGGTCTAACTTTTGGTTCATGTTTTTGTTAAACAGCCAGATCGGCCTGATGAACTCGTACGAATCCAAGAAGCTGGTGGTCGAGTTATCTACTGGGATGGTCCTAGAGTTCTTGGAGTTCTCGCAATGTCTAGAGCTATTGGGGATAATTACCTGAAACCATATGTGATATCCGAACCTGAGATCACAATTACAAGTCGAACTGCTGAAGACGATTGTATGATACTAGCAAGTGATGGATTATGGGACGTTGTTTCAAATGAAACTGCTTGTAATATTGCAAGAATGTGTTTAAATGGTCAAGGTCCAATAATGCCGTTGACCAACGATGGATATGAAGCCAACATGTTGACTAACGGAAGCAATAGTTCTGATAAAGCTTGTTCAGATGCAGCGTTATTGTTAACAAAGCTGGCTTTAGCTAGGCATAGTACAGACAATGTTAGTGTTGTCGTGGTCAACCTCAGAAAGGAAACGTAGATAAAAGCTAGTATTAGTATATATATATAATTTTTTTCTTATTGGGGTTCTTTCTAAATATTTAATTGCATTTAGATGGTTATGGGTTAATTAGGTCCAACTCTATTGGAGATTTGGGGTACATATAGAATTGTATTTGTCCAGCCATTTGGAAAGAAAATGAAAGAAAGTAGGGAAGTTGGTTGTTTTTTTCAGCGTTTATTTGTCTAATGGAAATCTTTATTTGTTAATTCTAATTACCACTCCCTCCGTCTCAAAATAACAGTCCTTTGATTTTGTCAAAATAATAAGGAAATCCTATAAAAATAATAAGGAAATCCTATAAAAAGTCATGACTAACCCTTGATTAGCTTATTTAATATTAAGTTATTACCAAAGTTAAATGAAAAGGTAATGTAAGAATATATAAAATTATTAGGAATTTTGTAACTACTCATAAATGTTTTCATTTAAAAAAAGGAATGACAATTAATGTAAAAAAATATAGAAATGTTTTCATTTAAAAAAGGAATGACAATTAATGTAAATATTGAATCGATTTTTTCCTTATATATGGTGATAATATTTATGATTGGAATTAAGTTTATATTAAAAATAAAGGGTATACTTGATAGTTTAAGGGAAAATTATGTCTATAAACAAAGCGGACAGATAAAAAGAGACAGGCCAAAGTAGAAATTAGGACAGATAAAAAAAGACAAAGGGAGTATTATTTTTGATATGGTTTGGTTTTTTTTTAGGTGGTCCCATGTTTATTTAGTCCTTTCATAAATCATCTTTTCTAGTCTATAATTATTAAAATATCTAAAGTTTCATTATCTCTTTTATTTTTTCCTTCAACGTGAATGGTTTTTCTGTCTTGTTTATTTTCTCTACTAATTTCTCTCATTCTTACCTTAATATTTAAAAGTTTAAAAATTAAATATCTCTCAAAATATATGTCAAAAATTAATAAATTTTATATATTCAGAAAGCTTTTGACGATAGCTTTCCAACGAATACCATTGTCGCTATGTTTCAGAACATTTAAAAAAAATTCGGTATAATAGTAGTTTATTCCCATAATGAAAAAAAACAGACTTCATTTGAAGATGAAGATGTTGATGTTTTTATATGGACTTCATTCCAGAAATGAAGTCTGTTTTTTTAGGCTTTTTATATGGACTTCATTTCTGGAATGAAGTATGTTTGTATATGTTTTATACGGACTTTATTTTTGGAATGAAGTCTGTTTTTTTCAGGTTTTTATATGGACTTCATTCCAGAAATGAAGTTTGTTTGTATATGTTTTATATGGACTTCATTTTTAGAATGAAGTCTGTTTTTTTCAGGTTTTTATATGGACTTCATTCCAGAATATAATAGTACATGAAAGTAGTTCATTTTGTAGAATGAACTCGTATAATAGTTCATTTTATAGCTAAAAAATAAGGCAAAAATTAAAAGCTCTGAAACATAGCTATAATGGTACTATTTGGAAAGCTATCGTCGAGGGCTTTCCGAATATATAAAATTTATCATTTTTAGACATATGGTTCAAAAGATATTTAAGTTTTAAGTTTTATTTATTTATTTTTATTAAGAGAGAAAAAAAAACAAAAGACTTTGACATCAACTTAGAACCAAATAATAATATAAATGTATTTTTGACACTACAAGATGACATCATCCATGACATCAACCTAGGACCAAACTATAATTTTTTTAGTCCAAATAATAATTTATATTACCAAATACAACCAAACAGATAATTAATTAGGTCAATTGGATTAAATTTTCTCTAATATATTATTTCTAGGATTATTTCCTACATTTTTGAAACGATAAGTACTTCCATTATACGGATGTTATTTACCATGGGGGAGTTATTTGGTTTGGGGAGATTTTTTTCCTTCGAAGTTTTGGCCTTTCTTTAGCAAAGACGATCAATAAAAGGTAAGAGAGATGTAACAGAGAAACAAAAAACATTTGATGGGGTTGGGGTCGCATCAAAAATCAAGTAGGAGGTCCTACTAAAGATTTTCTATATATCTTATTATGGCAAGGAGTTTGGTTCATGGATGGCTTGTATTTTGGAAATAAAGATTTTCCATATCTTACTAGGTATCACCGGGGCCTTACGGCCCCGGCTCAACCTCTATTCTAATATTAAGTGTACATGCTTTCTTCCGTTGTAACAATTCATTTAGAATTACTACAACTTAGTTACCATATCCAAATACTTTAGAAAAGACCACAACATTGTTAATTATACAATAGATAATAACTTATATTGTTCCAGGGTACCCATACTTCTACACATCAGTGCTACTAAAAGGCACAACGTTCCTGCAAAAATATATCTTTAAATAAATATCAATTACTCTTGATTTAATTTCATATATATTGTTACTTAAGACTGAAATAGAGAAATCAAAAGATCAGAAGGATCCATGTTGGCAAGTATGAATTAGTTTAGTTTAGTATGTAATGATGAAACGATGAGAGAGCAACAAATAAGGTAACCTTTTTTTTTCTACCAAACATATTTCAATATACTTAGAGAATATACAGAACAGAAGTGCTCAAATTGAGTCAACTCGATGAAAAAAATTAAATTGTTGAGTACGATAGTATTTTTAGCAAAAAAGATGTGGATGTGTAATTGTGAGCCTAATCTAGTCAACCGAAGGCGAGACTACACAAAGGACATGTAGTAGACTGCACCGGCCACAACAATGTGACAATAATGCATCATGTCAAGTCTCTCTAGAAAAAGTAGTAATGCCCCATAGCATGACAAAATTTACTCCACTGTATCATAGACTTCACCATTTGTCTCTAAGAACTTATATGAGGACCAATGAGGAACGATCAACGAAATAAAAAGTTAAATTCTCCATGACTGCTAAAATTTTGATCGAAGGGAATATATTTTTTATATCTTAGTTCGTTTGGAACGTCCAAAACTAACCGCTTATTAGAATTTTATACCTTAATCATACCAATACATATGATAATGAAGGATATTAAAATAAAAAAAATCACTTAATGTTAGAATTTGATGAGAAGCTACAGTAAACCATATGGTTCACTTGATATTACATGCCCATATAATTTGCTAGTATAAGGATCAGTATGTATAAGACCTGAATAACAAAGAAATTAGTCACTCTTTCCATATAACACCAACGTACCTCTAAATTTCAACTTCGAACAATAACCTCTAAGGTGGGTCACTCGTCATATGCTCAAACTCCGACACAGAACCTCCATTAACTTTTACTAAATTCTATGACAACCTCCAGTAGAACATTACATACACCAATCTGACACGGAATCTCCAATAATTTCAAGCAGTACATATTTTAGTTAATTGAATTTCTTCAAGAGTATCGTAACTCTCGGTAGTATTACTATACATTACTCAGCCTTTATACATAATTATTTCAGAATGACTGCAGACGACCATTGCAAACTTGCACGGAGAATACAAATTAACATTTGTTGAAAAGTGAATATTTTTTTGAAAAATAACCTATACAGTTTACCTTTCTTATCTTTGGAAGCAAACTAATTATTATATGCAAAAGCACACCAAAAAAGCAACATTTACTTAACAGGTTTACCTTTACAGAGAAAAATCCACAACCTCTCTTTGACACGGGTATCTCATTTTCCCGCTTCGTACCTTTACGTCACTAATGAGTGTGCTGAGTTTGACATATTTCATCTTAGAACTTTCAATGAGTTGCCCATTTTAAATTCTAGTAGGAGTTCCCCCCTTCAAGGGTAAACCTCCATCGGAAAGGATGCGAGTCTATATATGCTCCTTTGAAGCACTGTTATGTTCAACCGAAATAATAGGTAATTATGATCTGGGTAGCTCGGAATACAAAATAGATATTTTTTTTTATTGAATTTAGTTGTTGAGTATCTAGGTTAAATCAGAATAGATCAAGTATTTCTACTTCTAAGCAACTGGCTTCTAACCATGGTCCATGGCCATGTATACGAAAAACTTAAAATTATTTTTGATATTAAATTCGTGAATCAAGAGAACTATAATTCCAATTGATTCGTAACGTAACGTTGTTGCACTCAGTCGTTATCGTTGACTTAGATGCACCTAAATATGAGTTTAACCCCTCCACAGTTTTAACCAAAACTTAGATACATCCAACTGCTTTGCCTTATTAAACACCTGAGGAAAATAACTCAGACAGATCTTAGTTCTAAATAATCGACAAATGTTTTTGATGTTTGCCAAAAATCAATCAAGGGAAAATCATTGTGAGAAAAAAACATAAACCCTCAATATTTTCTATATGTGAAACTTATCTAACAGAAATCAAAACTTTCATAATCTTTTGTACTTAACAGATATCCGTATTATCAAAAATGACATGATCAGTCGTCAAGCGATTATTAATCTGTAAAATAGTTAAAAATCTATAATTGCACCCCATATACCTCATAAAGCTTCCTTTTAGCATTTTCCAACCCATCGATGCCCTATCATGAAACATAAGGCCCTTCCACTACATGAAAAATACACACATATATAGCTCACAATCAGTACTTCTACTATCTCATAAGAAAGAAACAATATATATTGTATTGTATGGAACCTTGTGGAGAATTTGAAATAATCACCCGCAAACAATGACCAATTTGATAACATTTTAGAATCTGAGATCCAGATTTCCAAACAATAACCATCTCAAGGCCACATTTTAAAATTTGCTACATTACCAATTTTAGTCATCTTAGAACGTAACTTTAAAGCTATCCATTGAATGCCAAACCTTATTAGTCCTAAAGAAGATACTTGATCTGATGAATCGCTAGATTTAAAGCTAGCCATTGAATGTTAAATAGTAATTTGGAGCATGGGATCAATGTTTATGATCAACTCTCATTGACCGACCAATGTGAACTACTTAGTTTATATGAAGTTGACTATTTGACTGGGACTCAAAATACGTATTAAGCATTTTTTGAGACGTTCTGGTGTTATTGTATTAATGGTCACTTGAATAAGACTCAAGAAAAATAACCCTACTTTTCTTCTTCCTTTAAGTTTGGCAAAGAAGTAGATGTCAGTTAAGATATTGGGTTAGATGCTTCTATAATTGTTATATGAGTCTCACTCTAAAACAGTGAGAAGGAAGAAAAAAAAAAACTAAGTTTTAGTATTTCTTTTTCTTCTTGAACATAGGAGGCCATGATGATCAAGAAGGTAAAGGAATAAAAAAATTGGTTGTGGAGGTAAAGCATTCAATATTATGTAGTTCAAAGTAATGACAACAAATTATAGCATTCTGAAGAGTACCATTGAATTATAAGAATCATAGTTTATCCATTTTCGTACCTCTCGAGAGTTTGATTCCTTAACTGCTTTCTTGAAAATTTGAATGTCAAACCTTATTAGGCCGGGTTTGGTAATGCTTATTTGTTTTCTCCAAAAGCACTTTCAAAACTTATATATGTTAATAATTTTTGAAATTAGTGTTTGGTAAAAAAATTTAAGTGCTTTTTATTCAAAGCACTTCCCAAATTCTTCAACTTTTAAAAGCTGAGGAGGATGAGCTTTTAAAAGCTACAAAAGCATTAGCTTTGGTCCCACCTAAATTTAATGCATGATTTATCTTTTTTATCCATATTTTATTTTACAAATGACATTACCCTTTGATTTATACAAAATTATAATTTTTTATGTGTATACACATCAATTGTTTATACACAAAAGTTACCGCATCATCAGGATACAAATGAATAGAAACTTCAATCAATTTTGTCGGATACCTCTACCTCCATCTAAGTTACCGTGGACACTACAATGTCCATCAAAAATACAACTTTTCTTGTGGAAAGCATTTACCGATGGACTTTCGACCTTCGACACCAACATCCGCCCTCTATGCAACTCTGATCAGAAGATTGCTATTCTTCTCCGTTATCCAGTAGATTCATGGCTTACAATGCATCTGTAATTAATGAATCTTGGGGTATTATATACCCTCATGTAATAGTTCCTCAGTAGTTTAATAAATTTCATGCTTATGTCTTTTTTATTTTTTTCAAACTATTTTTTATACCATTTTATTTAATTTATCAATAATTACTTAATTTTAGTTTTAAAATTATATAAAAGTAATTAAGTAAAATATTTTTTTTAACAATCATAATAATTTTCAAACTGAAATTTCTATAATTTGCAGTTTGTTGCTCGACTTCCAACCATTTCCTTGACCTCTGATATTTCTTAAATTGTGTATTCTTATAATTATTATTTTTAAAAATAAAAATAAAAATGGTGGTCAGACATCATAATAATAGTAACAATTAGTAAATTTAATATTATTAAAATGGTGCCCAGCTTGTTGCTAGGTTGCCAACCAAAAGCTTTGTTTGAGTTTCAATTAGTTATGAATAAAATTATATATAATTGTAAAAAAACATAATTATTTTTAAACTCGATAAAATTGAACAAAACTATTTTCAGATATATGTATGTTTTTGTCATTTGCTACAACAACAATGGTTGAATATGATATTTTACCAAACACACTTTGATTATTTTTTTTAATCGGCTTTAAGCTTAGTTATTATTTTTCCAAACGTCTAACTGCTTTTTTCTCATAGCAACGCACACCAGAAAAGTGCTTTTGCAAAAGCCGCAGCAATACCAAACTAAGCATAGTCTCCCCATATTCATCAGATCAGGTATCTTCTTTGGGAAGGCTTCTGCCCCAGGAATGAATGATAATTAAATAAATTTTCTTCCAGAAGGAAAACACATTTTAAAAAATGCATATTTATAGAGCAAGAGATAACTTAGATCTTAGTCTAACAAACTTTCTACCATTTGCAGCCACACTAAACCTACAAAGTCTTCCCAACCCCTTGTAGGACCAAGAAAATTGCAATTTTGGGAGAGTTGAATTACCTGCCCCCTTCAAAGACAAATGAAAGAAACTGCTTAAGCGAGTGGGAGTAACAATACACCAAATTCCAAATGTAAATTAACTTTCCTTTACCTGCAACCCAATATCATGTAGTTGAGTGTTTAAATTGGTTTCCTCGGCACAATGTATTTGTGGTAGTTATGCTGCAAAGTACCATAGTATGATATAGCTTCAACAGATTCTCCTGTCCCTACTAGATTCTCAAGTATTGATGTGAATTAACTGGAACAATAAAAAGCGGCAGTTGTTGAAGGCGGAAGAATGGCTTGTAAACCTTGACTTTATATACTGCCAAGTGCGGATAAAATCTATAGGTTAATATAATGAAATAAACATAACAACCAAACTCAGGAATTCACATTGGAAAATCAACACAATTAAATAATCCATAAGCAGGAGAGATATGATGGGAATTGTAAACATAACCTCAACTTGATTCCTTTCCATCTCAATTAGAAAACCCAATCCTGACTCTATAAAAAATCGGAGGAATGGAAAGAGTCTGAACCTGTTATACTCCGAAGTTCCAAGACATCCTTCACTTGTTGAATTCTCTACCATGCACACATGAATATCATTGCTTTGAAAGATGTCACAAAGAATTTGAAATAGCTTGTTGCATTTAGATGTTTCCCAAGTATCATGATGATATATGACACCTAATATTGTCAACAAAAACCTATGAGGTCTCAGCCTAGTCAAATAACAATGCTATCTGTGGGAGTCGAACCCACAACTACATGGTTACCATGTGCTCTTCCATTTGAGGTAAGACAACAAGTACAATGATTACATGAGTGAACCATGTGATACTATGCCGACAGTAATTTAAAGTAAGCAATAACACAATTTGTAAAAAGGATCAGACGGATTCTAAAGAAATAAATACACAACAACATTATATTGATGAAGCTGCAATTAAATTGTCATCTACTTCATCTGTTTTGGTAGACTCCTAGTGTACCAATCCCGACCCTATACTGTTCAGAAGGGATCAAAGTTCATTGATGATTCAAAGAGAAATATCATAGAAAGAAATTTTATTTATAATTGAAATTGATTTTTTGTTTTAGTATTTGATAATAATATAGACACAAAAACAGGAGAATAAAGAACTGTAAGCTGGCTGCTAAGTAGTAAATTTCTTGTTTGTCTTTTTCTCTTATAACAACACTTATATTTTGTAGATACCATGTTATTCAGCCATGGTCATTACCAAGATAATTAAGATAATAGAGATCTAAAAAGGGGTTATTAAAAAAAATAGTTATAAAACATGAATTGAAGAAAATAGATTTTGGAAACAAATAACTGCAGGAATCAAACAACTTCCTAGAAGTCCGGAATTTATCGCTCTCATCCTTCCACTCATTAACAACCACACCTACAGAGACATGAACAACCACCTAGTATAGGCTACATATGATTCCCCTTTGCACATGATCTTTACATGTATAAGTTTCCTATATGAAGGTATAAAGGATACCTGAATAGCTGCTGATTGGAGGTCAAAAGAAGTGAAATTTAAAGCCCATCAAAGGCCTACTCAATATTCCTTTGATAGGGTTTCTGAGAGACCTTTACATTTCCAAGGGAACTTGTCTGCATCCTTAGAGATGTTGTATCCGGTGGTTCCAAAGTAAACTAAGTAATTAGACTATCAAACTACATGAATGGAATAATTATATAAAACTATTTAGCATGCATCAAAAGAAAGTTGAACCTAATGATGTACCATATTATATAACATTTCTAGATTCCAACAACTAAAAAAAAAAATGAACTAAAGATTGCATATTGTTGGTCCCAAGCCCTTGGAACTATGATAAAACTTGAAGGAAAATCTTCATATGACATCAAAGAGGTACCTACAAAGATCATTCATCAAATATGAATAATCTACAAAGAGGTACCTAATAAGAGTGCTGCAAGCTGTTCTCCGGTAACCTAATTGACAAAGCAATGTTCTGCAGTAACCTAATTGACAAAGCAATATTACCCGTGGACCTCATGATTCAAGAATACAAAAAATAAAAATAAAAATAAATTTAGAAGCTTGATTTTAAGAATAAAAATACATGTCGATCAAAATCAGAGACATGAATAGTCATAATCCAGTCATTTCATTGTGCCATTCTCTAATTCAGATTTTTGATCTCGAATTCCAGCTGTTAAAGCATAGTTCTCATTCTTAATTGCTTTTGAAGGTTTCAACTGAAAGCAAAGATGCAACCGTTAACTTAGAGATTCCTCTTTTCTATGATAAGAAAATTAATGAACAAATAAAATAATACCCCCTCCCCTACCTGAATCGCATGTACAATAGTCTCAGCATCCGTAATACCTGCAATAAAAACATCAGCAACCTCTCCAATTTTTTATTTTCTGTCTTCTGTTCTCACTAAACCCCTTCCTACAAACTCAGAAGTCCTCTCTTTCAGTTATTTATACACGAATTTCCATGCATTAATCAAAAGACAACCAAATCAAGAAGAAAATCACATAGACATTTGGTAGGGTACCACAATGACATCACTTAGAGGGTACTTAAGTGGCTGCTACTTCCAACACACCAAGATTAATCATATACTGAGTCACATTGTTTCTACGATATCAAAAGTGAGTGTGGTGGTTTTTAAGTGAGGGATCAAACTGCCTGTAATCCTCACCATCACAGTTATGTAGTCTATGATTATCTGACGACATAGTTTCGCATAGACATAAGTTAGAGAAAATTAGTGAGTACTCTCTCTTTATGTTCAAGTCACTTAAATTACTGAACAATGAGTAACATGAATCAAAAAGATAACTTACATGTAAGGATCTTATAGTTGGTTCAATAGAGTCATGCTGCGGCACTCATCTAGGCAGAAACTATTAAAGAAAGCCCTACGTACTTTGGATCAGCCCATAATGAATCTTTAGTTGGTCTAATTTGAATCACTTACTAACAGTATATCCTAGGGGTGAGCAACGGACGGACGGTTGCGGATTAGGGGTCACCCGCAACCAAACCGTCAAAGTTGCGGATTTGGAAAATTGAACCGTGACCGGCCCAATCACCCGCGGATTTCACATCCGCGGATCCGCGGATAATGCAGACCGGTTGCGGATTAACCGCGGATTTAGAAGGGGAATTTTTTTTTTATGTTAGCACAAGGTAGAGGTGAGAATTTAGAGTGCAGTGGGAGCTCAAGTTGCTTCTGAAGGCTATTTTATACGTATGGGCTTGGCAAACATCATTGTTGCAATGTTATTCTATGAATACAGAGTTCTCACCATGAATCGTGAAAAATGTTGCGGTGCTTAGTGTCAATTCAATATGAGTACACTGATAGTGAAAGAAAACTTGCATTTTATAAACATCAACACATCCAGTACATAGCATACTTGACTCGACCACTTTTACATAACGCACACACAAAACCTCTGAAACTAAGAACATACCAAAACGTAGCACAACTCATACAAGTAACATAACTAACAAGATGCGGACCACCCAACATCAGCAAGTTGTATGTGGGCTAAGCATATTTGATGGGCTTCAGTTTATTTATAGGTTAAGCCTACGGTGCGGATGAATCCGCGGTTTTCAATACCCAACCGCACCCAAACCGCTAAAATGTGCGGATTTGAGAATCCCACCCGTGTCCGGCCCATACGTCTTGCGGTTTGGGTCAAATCCGCAATTTTGCGGACGGATGCGGGTGAAATCCGCGGTTCCGGTTAAAATGCTCACCCCTAGTATATCCCGATGCATAAAAAACGTTTGGAACATAAAACAATCCAAAAAAAAAATGCATGAATGGAGATAAGAAAATGACTGAAACAAATGAGGATGAAGTTATAGAGTTCTGCCTCCAAATAATGATTCTCCAAGACAAATAGCGGCACCTGCACCTGAATAAGGTCTGGAACTAAGAATTGTGCCAAAAAATCTTAGATGTTAGGTTTCTCCTAGAGCAACAATGGTTGTGATCGGCTGAAAAAAATAATCAGATACTCACTGTTTCCCAAACATAGAGTATCTCAGCTGCTGCAAGTAATATGTTCTCTTTTATGGTAACATTTTTGTACATATAACCGCTTAACTTAGCAGTTTTAATGGGTGAGTTGTGATTTGATTTTAGTCCTCTTTTGCTAATCTTTAAACTACTAATTGATTAAGCTTCAAGTCAAAGTGAAGAGAGCTAAATATAGACAAAACTGAGTCTGCATAATCAGTTCTACACGCATTTGTAATCAAATTGTATAAAACTTGACAAATGATGCCTTTATGTTCTTCTAAGTTAAAAGATAATTAAATTAGAATCAAAATATTACATGAAGAGTCATCAGATTTGAAACTTACTACTATTCTCATAGTTAATTTATCGTCATCAAGAATATGAACTATGCTCCCGTATTAGCCTCTGAAGACTTGCAATAGTGCAACATGCAAGATTTCGTGTTCAAAAAAAGTTTTTGCATTAGGTCTATGAGGTCTAGCCAATAGGGCTTTGGAAATTCAAACTTACCTTGATTAGTTAGTGCAGAAGAAACTCTTGTGGACCAGCAGAATCCCATCAACAACATAACGGAAATAATTAGTCACCGCAACAACTTAATTCATCATCGCCTTTTATTCCCTTAAGAGGACAGTATTTACTATTCAGAGGCCTCTTAATATACCTCCTAAGTAGCAACCGAATTTAAAACTTCTAAAAATTAAAAGCATATTGGTCCTACTCTCACCCTTTTTGTAGACCTGCAAAATCGAAAAATGAAGTGGCAACTCTGATAAAATTAAAGAACAACATGTATTAACAAAAAACAAAAAACAAAAACCTAAAACCTTAATAAAACAAAGAATATGGTGAAGAAAATTAGGAAATTACCGGCTGTAGTATGGGGTTCCTTTATTGCCAAAAAAACAGACAAACATGAAAAGGAAAAAACAATATGATTACCAAAAAAACCCTAAAACCCTAACCATTATTTGAGATATGGAAATTGCTTGTATTTCAGCAATTACTTCCTTTTTCATTTTTTTTTCTAGATCCTACAAACCTTCCTCGGGAGATTTCTCTTCACCTAACAACTTTAGCACGGCACCACCAACAATCAAAACATTTACTTCACATTCTGCAACCTGTTGAACCTGCTCTGATTTCGATATGCCAAATCTACTCGCTACTGGTTTTTGTTGCCTGTTGTATAATTAGGGAAGATATAAGGCATCTAGGGAGAATTGGTTATACACCCAACTATCCATCTAAAAACATTTTGCAAATCAACCATCATGTTAAAAACTGATTATTTTATTTATTTATTTTTTGTTTATCAAAAGTGAACCACAATCCAGAATGTATAAAACACAAAATCTAAACTGCAGTTTGTCCTGATAGAAACTCAGTTTGTGGTAAAGAAAAAATCAACAAAAGCCCTTACTCATCTGAGCTTCAAACACTGTGTTTCCTGATCAAATAGCGGTGATGTTGGGTGTAACACCACCTTCTGAGCATAAGATAAAACCTCTGGAACCTGCAAAATAGATATGTATAATCATATTCCTGGTTTATAAGTTTAACCCACATACAGAAACAACTTCAAGCATAGGAAAAAAGAAAGAAAGAAGAGATCCTAGTACAGTGATTTGTACGCTTATCAATTTCTCAAATGATAAAGCTTTTACTGAAGAAATAAAATAAAATAACTAAGTGTAAACATATCAAACGATGAATGCGGAGCAAGAACGTTCAATCTTTCAACCACAAAATTGACCACAACTGAGTTGATGTAAATAGATACAACTAAAGAGGTTCTTCACAATACAACAACACAACTCTTACCATTTTTTTAGTTATAAACTATTATGTTTCAAGAAAGTTTCTAATACGTTCTTTTTTAGTTTATGTTATGCCACAACTTGCAGCACAGAAGCATACTTTGAGCGTTAAATTTCAATTTCACAATAACTAATATTAATGGGCAATGTGGTAATGTACCAGTCATTTAAAAGATAACTTCTATCCACACTCAAAAAGTAGTGCATTTCAAATGCCTGTAAAGGAAGAAAAAATAAAAAAAAACATACGGAATACAAATATATGTTGCTGATCCCCCATAGCAACTAAATTTGAAAATACTAAACTTTTGTTTTTCATATGAAACATTGTAGCTGTTGATGACCCTCTATAGCAAGCAGCTGAAGCTGAAAATACTAAACTTCGCAGAATTCAAACCTAAACAATTCCAGGGAATCATATCATTCCCATAGCTCTTTTCAATCCGCTCCAACTTTGCCCACTTTGACAGCTTAGTCATCATTCCATAAAAATACTAATTGTAACCCTTGTGTGGAGTTGTATACCATCTAAATTGTGAACACCACCCTATACTGTGCTTCACTATTTCTTAGATAAAAAAATTAATTAAGGTTAAGGAAGTACTTACCACATATAACCCTTCTAAAAGTGAAGACTGATCTCGCAGACTATCACAGAATGCAGCATCAAGTGAACCATTTCCAACCGCTAACTTCAGTGAGAAACCTATAAGGGTGGTGGAGTTGATGCCACATTCACACCATCCTTGGGACTGAAGAAGAACCATGCTGAATGTATGGAAATCATACAAAATGTGAAACTAAACATACAAAATCTTAAAAGGATTGTTGATTTGTATAATTGTCTTACCATACTAATAATGAAATACCTAATCAGCAATGGAAGAGCCTATGTCGAATCAAGTATTCAGCTTACACGGTGAGAATACGTTCACACAGTTATAACTCCTCATCCTGCAATAACACAAAATCTGGTATTGTGTTATTTTTAACTTCCGGAGAGAAGTAATTAATTGTAAATATGGTATAGAAGTCAATGTATCACACCAATGTATAGATAGAACCTCAAGGACATGGAAGGAGTTATGTGGTGGTGAAGTGGTAACCCATAATTCTAAATTTCTCATGAATTCAATATTCAACTCAATTAACGAAGGGAATGATGATGTTGTTGTTGGTGTAGCTTATGCAGAACCTTTGCTTTCTTCTTCTTCTTCTTGGTAGTAAAATTCTTCACCCAAACACTCGACTGAACTCATTTTTTTCATCTAGAGAACCTTAAGACGTTGGAGTATACCAAGTGCAGGAAGTTTCTCACATCTATACCAAAGGGAGTTCAAGTTTGCTAATTCTTCGATCCCACTAATATTGGTTCCGATGTAGTCCTCTTGTTTCCTGACATAGTAGCAATCTAACACTTCCAGATGACTTAGCATTTCTATACCTCTGGTACTTCTCGCATCTTCTAATCCAGAATATTCGAGACACCTCAATTCCACCCAATTTTTAATATCTTTGAGAATGCGGCACCTATTTCCAAGGTTCGCTGACACTAATTTACAGAGGTTAGTAGATAAAGACTTGGGAAATTCTATTATCTCAGTCTCTCTCAAATCAAGAGACCTTAACTGTGTCAAAACTCCAAGGCTACATGGTAATTCTTCCAATTCCGAGCACTTTCTGAATTCTAAACTCTTTAAATTATATATGAGAGTGATTAAGTCAGGTAATTCTGTGATGTTTGTGCCCGAAATATTAAGGGAATGTAGGTTTTGGAGAGGTCCGATATTTATAGGTAATTTTGTGATATCCGTAAAACGAATATCTAAAGTCTGCAAATTGGTAAGCCTAGATATAGCTTCTGGTAACACTTTAGATGTCGTAAATTTCTTAAAGAACCAATTCCGTCGAGAACCATTTGAACATTTGTAGTAGAACGAAGCCTTAGAGGCCGAAGGTTGTAGAATTGACTTATGGATGCAGCAGGAGCATCTCCAATTTTTAGATTATTGAGGTCAAGGTACATGATAATGACATAACAGAAGTAAATAAATTGAATCTCATAAACATGAAGTTCCTAAACCAAATTCATATTTGCGATATTGTTGCTGTGAAATCAAAATAGATAAGAAGAACTCGGACGGATTATGAGAAACCAATAGGCGACAGTAAAGCTTACACTCTTACATGGATGAGAATTACCTTTAGGCTGAAGGTGTGCGGCAAGTTCATGAAGATTTTAGTATTCTGAGATGATTTGAGGTTTAATTAGGATTTCTGAAATTTTTAATAAATGCCATTGATTTCAGGCAAAAGCTGCTCGAAGTGGTTTCAGAGAGGGAAAAGAGGAAGAAGTCGCTTGAGAAATCTTACGAAGATTTTGGAAAAAAAGTTTGCTCTAGCAGCTGCTAGAGCCCTTGGATGGTGAATCCAACGGTGGTGGTTCTCAGTTCAGTTTTTTACTCCAAGGGTAAAAATGAAATTTCCATCATAAACCACCACTACCCTTAGATTCACCCATCCAAGGGCTCTAGCAGCTGCTAGAGCAAAATCGCCTCCAAGATTTTGAGGGTCGACTCGTTAACAATTCACACAAAGCCACAAACCCATATTTCGTTGACAATACGGTAAGTCTTTCTCAACTGTCCAAGCAAAAACTCCATCCGGAGCTTCCCAACCGCCGGATTAGGGTCCTTATTAAATGTCGTCCGTCTGATAGCCTTGGATATCATGGAGACAAACCTCATACCTTTTTATAACAATGATTACAATATATAGGATAAATGCTTGCGGGTATACCAAAATGTATATAAGATAAAATATATGCATTGGTAAAGGATTGATACACCTCCAAGTAATTTGGTACCCCTATTAGCAATCTTGATCTTATTGTGGCAAATAGTTTGGTTCATGGATGACTTGGTATGTTGAAAATTAGAATGTGGAAATCAAACAAGGGAAACAAATACCCTTCATTTTAGGATTTTTTTTAATTTATTTTTAAGGGCAAGTTTTATGGTGGAATCTAACATATTCCAAATTTAGAATAATTATTTCATAGTGGAATCTAACCTATTCCACACTTGGAATAAGTATGGAACCTCGAGTCTACCATGTTGGGCTTATCCACATTTTTCTTCTTCTAAGGCATATTCTAAATTTTCATGGAAGACAATCCGAGTCGCGTTATTTGAAGGATTGTTCATCAATTTTACTTTTTTGTTCGTCCCACTGTTAGCAAAGAAAGATAAATTTGCTAGTTTGAGCGTCCCACTGGACTTGCTCTAAGGTGTTGCGAATAGAGATCATTAGGGGTGAGAATTTTATCCGTAATTCGCGGATTTAACCGGGACCAACCGTATTTTTGAGGATGGATGTCCGGACTGTTCGCTAATGGGTTGGATGCGGATGAGATTTTTTGAAATCCAACGGAATACGGATTGGGTCCGGATGCAACATTGAAAATCCGTTGGACATCCATATCCGTTAGATTAAGGGCATTTATATAGTTTCTAGCAAATATATAGATAGTTTTGAAATTTTTAAGGTGTTTGCTTGGAGTGTTGTCCATGACACTTCTATATTTATATACATATATATATATATATATATATATATATAATGTGTAGGTTATATAAGAAGTCATCTATATTGGTTTTAGTTTTTCATTATAAATTTTAACTAATACAAATCCATTGGATTATCCGCACCCAATCCGTTCGTCCGTGCATCCATTGGATGTTGGATTGGATGCGAATGCCAAATTTGAAATCCGTAGTGGATTGGATTGGATGCGGATGAGGTAAAACCCTGTCCATACCTGCCCAT
Source organism: Papaver bracteatum (assembly GCA_023529315.1). NCBI lineage: Eukaryota > Viridiplantae > Streptophyta > Magnoliopsida > Ranunculales > Papaveraceae > Papaver > Papaver bracteatum. The sequence goes on along the minus strand of JAJJWX010002261.1, from coordinate 811,908 downwards.
GCTCACCCTATAGATCAGAGACAAAAAGATAAATTTGCTAGTTTGAGTACTGGACTTTCTCAAAGGTATTACAAATAGAGAAAAGAGACTTTGGTGTTATGAATACGAAAACGGGCAAAAGTAGAGAGAAGAAAAAGGGAGAAATTTTATTAGGACAAGTAGTATGGTTGAGTATTTTGCTATACTCTAGCGGTAGCTAAGTGAAATGAACATGAAGACGTATTTCATTATGGGTGAGGAAATGAACATGAAGACGCATTTCATTATGGGTGAGGGGAATCGTTTAGCTTAACTACATGGAAACTCAGTTTTCGTGTAAATAATGAAAAATGAAAACTGAGTTCCCATCTCCGTTTCTTTCAAATTTTATTTTATTGGATTTAGAGAAATATTGTTTGCGTAAAAAAAAATTAAGAAAAAATGGAGATATAATAGGAGAAAAGGAACTTGGATAAAATAAAAGAGTTAAAGTGAAAAAATATGAGAAAAATAGGTTAATATTGAAATCTGAAGACGGAAACTCAGTATCCGTTTAAAAAGTCACGAAAATTGAGTTTCCGTAAAATAATTTTTCAAAAGGAACTCAATTTTCGTGTCTTATTCCTTAGCTTGAGGGTGGATTTGTGATCGACTTCTTTTTGTAGCGAAGTGATATCGCTACATTAAATCGAAGTGAAGGACCATAGTAGTTGGATTTCACTATAATTAAGCTATAGCTATGCGAAATCATCAATCATAGTGTTTAGTGTTAGTATACTTGACCGAGGAACATTAAATACTTTATTTATAGAGCTAGTTACAAGGGCATCACGGTAATAATTGAAATTTATCCTAAATACTCTTAACATAATTACACGTTTATAACATTCCCTGCGATGACTACGGTGTCTAAGCTAACTGACTCATTAAAACCTTGGCAGGAATTTTGAAAGGACAAAACCTAACCAAAGGGAAAAGAGTACAATCATGAGTAGACTTAGATTAGAGATGGAGATACATATATTGCCTCATTATAACCTTTACAAGAAAAACCCAGTGTGACAAAACATTGACGATGATGAAGAGTACAACGTGATACTCTAGTAAAATACCTTTTACTTTGATGCTCCCTTGGATAAGTGTTTTAGTTAAATCTTGGCTTACAAATCTCTGAGTCGAGACAATTTCGATGAACGAACTTCTTGAATATAGAAGATTGTTGTTTTTTCATGAAGAAAGTTGCTACCTAATAATGTATTCTTTTGTGTTAGTGTTCTCGAGTCTTCATACTTCTTTAAATGCATTGAGGACTTATTCTAGGATTTCTATCTTCTCGGTGATGATCTACAGAAGTATTTGACGTAGTTTTTTTAACAAAGTGTCAAGATACGAATATATTACAATACGTGAAGAAAAAACCATACTTGTGATTCAACCTATGTGGTTCAGAAGGACATATAAATTCCTAGGAGAAATGTGAACATCTACCAAAAATCCAAAACAATACAACTCTCCCTTGGATGACCGTCTTGTGAATAAAATTGCCTCACTAAAACCTTGACAGTAAATCCCAATAGGATGAAAAATATGGAAGAATGAAACCAAAAAAAATGAGAGCATAATTATTAAATCATTGTTCGGTTGAACCCATAAGTTTTTTTTATCTCAAGCTTGATGTCAATGTTTGGTGATAAAAACTGTATCTTGATTTCTAGTCTACTAAGTGAAGTCTCGGACTAGGTTATAATTGTAGTTGAGTATCATAGATCACCCTTAAAGACTGAAGATCGACATAGACATTTGGAGAACTATTATATCAGGCATGTGAAAACTAAACCATTCCATTTTACTCACTATATCATCATTCTATCGGTTAAGACTATGTCATATGACTTCCAGTAGACTATATAAAAGAAGTTTCGAGCCAAGTTTGTCTTGTGAAAAATCTCTAAATATGATTTAGCAAATAAGATGCTCAACGGTCCTTAACAATATTAGTTATATGAATTAATTTGTGGATCAATTTAAAATTTCCCATGCAAATGATTGCATCACTTTGGAATGTTTCAAATATCATAAGAGAGAAATATGAACTTACTGATATTTCTGCTTAGGGTAGGTTGGAGAACCAGTTTGCAAGCCATATATATCTGAGTTACAGAAATACATGAAGGTTGGCGAACCAGTTCGCAAACCGCAAGTTCTTTTGGAAACAGTTCACGAACCCGGTTGTCGAACCATGGTGAACTGAAATTTTAAGCTGGATAAATAAGATAGCAGTTGGCGAAGCCATTTCACGAACCGTGGTCAACTGAGTTCGGTCGTCTAGTAGGATTGGAAAACCCGGTTCAAGATCCGTAGCACCCTGACTTGTGAACAAGCCCTACCATTGGCGAACCGTTGTACTAACTGTCCGGATAATGTTTAACAAATGCTTAAGGACTTATTATTTTAATATGTTTAGCATTGTTACAACTCTCTTAAACACTTCTAATACTTCATTGATTACTTAAACAATTATGTGTTTGTATCATGATTAATTTCTTAGGTGCTTAAATGAACATCAATTAACTTTGAATTCTTTGGCTAACTTCCAAACCGAACAATCATTATACACGGTTTAATAACCAAACCTATGTGTATACTCTTCTATTGTATTTTGAAGACCTAGAGTGTTTGCTTGATTCTCAATTTATCTAAGCTTGGATTCTAAGAAACCCCTGGTCTTTGAAAACTATAAATAGAGATGTTCTTTTAACTAGGGGGAAAAATCCCCCGACACTTTGTGTCCTAGTTGATTCTAAAGTCATCCTCTATTCACCTAGGTTTCCTTAGTAGAACATTATTAGGTCTAGAATAAAATACTTCTCTTTGGGGATTCGTGAAGCCACACCCAACTATCTTTACCTTGATAGTTTTTGAATCCTGATCTTGCTTTTCTGTTATCGCGGTTTTCATAATCTCTTTCAGCCAAGATAGATATCAATCACAAAGTTCTTTTCATCTCAGACTTTATGGTTCCTCAATATAAATATCTAAAGACTGATCTTAGTTGATATTTCGAAGATTGTTCTTGAGAGGTGGTTAAGAATCTAGGCTTCTCTTTGGGAGTCGTAAGTTCCGGATTTTTGAGGTTTGCTAGCTTTGTATATTTCAAACATATTTCCACACCTTGATGTTTGATCTAAATAGAAATTGAATAGGCTTATCTGTTAAAGGAATATTGGTATCAAAAGTCTTCACTTCGGCTGAAGCAACCCTTAGGCTGTAAAGGACGTTAACTAAGGGAATAAAGTGTATAGAACTTTGCGAGATTCAAGAGACGTAAGGAGCATGACTGTAACTGAACTGCTTGGAGGGTAGATTCAGTCTCAACTATATTCCATTCCGAAGTCTGATAGTAGGCTAGTGTCTGTAGCGTCTTAATACAGTGTGGTGTTCAATATGGACGAGGTCCCGGGGGTTTTATGCTATTGTGGTTTCCTCATTAACAAAATTCTAGTGTCTTGTGTTTTTTTTCCCGCATTATATTATTTATCTTTATAATTGGATTTACACATGTTCGTATGTATTCAATCTTCATATATACGTTCGTCTAATTGTAATCGATTATAAGATTTATTTCTTGTAGAATCCGTATCTTGAAAGATAGATAACAAGTTTAATCACTTTGAAGAATTCCAATTAGATTATTTGGATACCACTAGAATGATCTTGGATATGTATTTTGAGATCATCTAAGTACTCTGCTTAACAATCAGGTTCACGGACTTTGAGTTTATATACATACTGATTGAGTAGAGGTTAAGATATAAACTCTATATACATATTGTCAAGGATCATTCAGTTGGTCTACTTACTATTATATTAAGTTTTGTTTATACAGGTTGTCAAATGAAAAAGTTGGTTGTATTCGGTATCCCTTGCGTTATCAATTGGTGCCAGAAAAGGAAAACAATGTTATACCTAAGAAGTCTTTTTTTGAAGCGATATGTATTATAGACAAGAGTGCAATCTCAATTAACGTACCATTAGCCTTTGATGACACAAATTACTTATGGTGGAAAACTGTCATGCGTTCCTTCTTACAAGCTCATGACTTTCGGACATGGGTTCTTGTTGTAAGAGGATATAATGCTCAAATGGTTGGAGAAGGAAAACATGATGTTCCTAAAGGCATAGAGGCATATGACGATGATGAAATTAAATATGATAAACACAACTACGATGGATTAAATGTCATTATCGACGCCATAATCCAAGATCTTTAACATCATGTATCTACATGCACTAGATCAAAAGATGCTTAGGATATCTTAGAAACCGTATTTGAAGGGAATTCCGCAGAGAAAGAAGTCAGGCTTCAAAACCTAACTCCTGACTGGGAAAACCTTGGTATGACTGATGAAGATTCACTTGAAGAATTTAATCACAAATTGTCGGATTTGCTTGGGATATATCAGAAAATGCAACTTCTACAGTGGGAATAAGTGTACAATGAAGGATAAATGCTCTAGCATATTCAAACTCATTTTTTAAAGACATGAGAAGTTGAACTAACCGTGATTATTCTCTGCATTTTCCTGCCAACTGATTCCATATGACAAACACCTCAGAGTGGAAATCAAATATTGTATGATCATTTTGTTGTTTTAAGGATCGAATATCCTGTTCAAGTTTTTAATGTTGAGCAAAGTTATTTTGAGTATACCTTTTGGAGAGAAAATCCCATGCTTATTTGGCAACTTCAAAACTGGTAAGTTCCATACTGATGGATGTAATCATAATATTTCTAATCCATGTAAGTATTTTATGGTAGTTGATCTCCCAATCTCTGAAACTATCACTGGTTATAAGAGAGTATTTTATGGTAGTCGCATAAGCCTTTCCTTGAGAAATATCCCCATGATAAAAGACCAAAATTTATAGTTGGCTTCATCGAACTTTGCTATAATAGGTTGAGAATCCTCTTGAGACATGATGGATGAATAGGTATCAAAATAGAAAAGATAGACATGGTTTCAAGCTTTGATAAATGATCTGATTATTGGTTGTTTGCAGTGGAAGGATGGATATTGTTTGGATCTGATGCCATGACAGAACTAGTCATAAAATTGAGGGATTTCTATGTATTGATTATATAATGTTAAAATGGAGCACAACTCCACTTTATACAAGATATATTATCCTAGAAAGGTAACAAGCATAATACAAAATAATTTGTATATAAGGAAATTAATATATACAGGAGATATGCAGTATACTCTAGAGTAAAGAATGATAGATACGCAATATACTCTACTCTATAATGACGACATCATATCTCTTAATAATATGCATATTAGGTTAAACGTAATAGTGTGTTTGGTGTATGGGAATGGAATAATTTTCCTGGGAATTCTATTCCATTCTCATATTTGGTAAATGGGAATGAAGGATGGTTACGAATTAGATTCTCAAAAAGAAAAGGAAATAAAAATCCATGAGGGGTGGTAGATTTAGGGAATATGATTTTTTGGATAGAATTTCCTCCCCACCATCCAAACCCGCCATTAAGTTGTAGAGGTGTGAGACGGAATACTTAGAGTTACCTCTGAAGAATTAATGACTAAAGAACATACGAACACATATACCTTCAAATAAGGTTAGTGACTGAGGAGTTATTTTCCTTCCAATTATTACTAATATTTCTATATATCTGAGAAACAAGTGACGTTATTAATGAAAACGATAAGTTCTTACAAAGAGGTGATATGCCTTTAATAGGAAATCATTAGCTATAGTGCTATTACAAACACACATATTTTTCACACAAACACAATACAGACTCATAAGTAAAGTCCACATTAGTTGACTTGACACACACACACACTATTTTCACACATACATTGTCTAATACACCCCCTCAAACTATTATAGTCTAACAAGAATAACAGTTTGAATGGAATATAGTAAAGAGAAAAACAAATAATACTAAGTAACTGCTGAAGTAGATGAAGAAATAGGCTGTAATCTTGTATCCATTAAAGACTGCAACAACCTGGAGAAGGTAGGAAAACATAAACCTTTAGTGAAGATATCAACTAATTGGTCTTCACTAGAAACATGCTAAAGCTGCAGGAATCCTTTCTACACTAATTCTCTGACAATATGGTATTGTATCTCTATATGTTTTATCCTAGCATGAAAAACAGGGTTAGATGCTAAGGACAAAGCACTAGTATTATCACATAAAAGCATTGTTGGATTTGAAACGAAAATATACAACTCAGACAATAAATCAACAAGCCAGTTTAATTTTGTAGAAGAAAAAGATAAGCATTTATATTCAGCCTCAGCTGAAGATTTGGAAACAATTGGCTGCTTCTTAGAAGACCATGAAACTAAGTTTAAACCCAAAAAAATTACATAACCTAAAGTGATCTTCTTGTATCTGGACAACCTGCCAATATGAATATGTATAAGCCTTCAGAGTCTTCAAACTGTTTTTTTTAGAGTAATACATGACCAATTGTACCCTTCAAGTATCTGAGAATTCTTTTTACTAACTGTAAATGCACATATGTTGGTTAATGCATAAATTGTGACACACAGTTCACTAACAACTGGAGTATAAAGTATATTTCTTCGGTGTCGTTACAATAAGCCATGTTAGAGCATGGCTCGTTTGAACTCACCAAGCGTTGGTATGTCAAGTTTGGTTGTGATATTTTAGTATTAAAACTCATCTAGAGTCGCTTGATTAAATACTATAGTCAACTTCGTTTAGGTTAGTCTATAAAGTCTAGGAATTTTGCGACATATAAGTATTACTCCTAAGACCTGAAGAATGTGAAGAAGTAACGAACTGCAACGACGACATCATCCTTCCTCTTGAGGTTAGCAATATTGACTTGAACTGTTTCATTCCTAAGGTATCTTTCAAGTCGTTCTATATTAAAAACATAATTGTGAAACTGTATATATTGTATGATGAAAAGGCGAGGGTACCCAAATATACCTCAAGCTAAAACTGTTCCTTCCTATAAGTCCTTTCTCCGAAAGTGGTTGCCTATGGACTGAGTCAAGACAATGCAACTAATCGGTTAACACTTCGTGTAATCGTCTATGGATACGAGATCGAGATAATATAACAACGAAGTATGTTTACTTGATACAACGATTCGGACTTAACCAAACTCAATAGGATTCACGTATCAAGTAAATAGGAATTAATGTTTGTGCAATTTACTTTAATTATAATAAAACAATTATAATGCGGAAATATAAAGTAAATGACATAGCAAGATTTTGTTAACGAGGAAACCGCAAATGCAGAAAAACCCCGGGACCTTGTCCAGAGTTGAATACTCTCAGGATTAAGCCGCTATACAAAATAAACTAACTTCGTATAATTGAGACCAAGCAACTAAACCTATAGTTCACCTAGTTCCGTTTGTATTCCCACGCCTCCAACCTGTAAACAAGTCACGTACTTGGACCAATTCCTTTGGTTCGTATTCCAAAAGGTAATGAAACAACAAATTTGTTTGGTAACAACTCTCTTCAACCAAGTGATATGAGTTACACAAAGGCTCTTCTTTTTATCTTAACATAAACTCCTTTGCCAGGTTCCAAGATTTATCTTATGTTCAATCACCAAAAGTTAATCATTAATATTAAGCCAACAACACTCTTAATATAAAGAACTGTGTTGATTCCGATCTACAAAATTAATCAATCCAATCTACCACAAGGATAAACCGATTATTAATTGGATCATCTTTTACCAAAACAAGTATTGTGCACACCAAAGATTATAATCCAAGTCTGAAATCTTATATCTCTTCATTGTATTCAAATCTTCTTAGATCTTCAATAAACACCTGCACACAACTACTTGAATCTCTTGTGATCAATCACACACAGAACGGAGTCTGTTAACAATGGATTATCACAAGATCGTCTTTAGATCTAACAACAGTCTAAAGATTCCTGTCGAAACCTTGAACTAGTTTGAGTAAATTTTACATCAGAAGAGAAGATTCTCAAGCATAAACAAACTAGGTGCAATCAAAGTTCAACCACCATTAGTCAATCAGATCAATACGAAAACTAAATATAAACCGGAATATCTAGTTTCTCACCAACGGTACGCACTAGATCTTCTCAATCCCAAAGAAGACTTTAAACTGATCGGCCGAAAGAGATTTCACCTAATTAAATTACTCTCCTCTCTGATAGGCGGCTTCACCTGTAGGACCAGAATATCTCTACAACGCTATTCTTACGATATTAACAACGTTTCCGTGAGCGTCACCGCCAAATCTTTAACAGCATTTCACGAGCGTCACGGAATATCTAAAAGAAATTGACGATGGAAGAAACAAAATAAGAATTTGTTGATCCTGCGATGGCCATCATTCTTGCGATGAAGAATATTATAACAATTGCGATGAGATCGCAGAATAGATCCGAAAGAGGAGGAAAACTTAGCTGTCATCCATTATGTAAATCCCTATATAAAGAGCTCGATAGATCCAGATAAGGATGATGTATTTTGGAGAGTTAAAAGAGTCTCGAGGAGAGAGAAACTTAAAGAGAATACTTGTAATCTTTAATTTATTTCAAATCTGTAAACATTTCTGAGATTTAAATAACAAGGTGTCGTTTAAATATTTAAAGTTTAATTGATTTCCAATAGATTTCTATAGAATCTTAACAAGGGTGTAGTGTGGGAATTCCTGCAACTACATTTTGGCGCTAGAAACAGGGAGAATCAAATTAAGAAATCTCTAATTACAACTTGAGGATTTGAAGAAATTGTTAGAGTTGAAGAAATGGCAAGAAGAAGAAGAAATACATCTGAACCACCGACAATTGTGAGGAGAAGTAAAAGACTTGCAGGAGAGGAAACAGGTGAATTAGAGGAATCTTTAAGGATAAGATCAGGGAGAAAAAGAGTAAGGAATGAAGCAGAAAGTTCAATTCAACAGCCGAATCAACAAACACAAACACGAGATAGGAATGTGGATTATGATAGAGTAAGTGTGCATACTTGGAGGTCGGATTCAATGGAAGAAGCAGAAAATCGACAATTAACAAATGGAGAAGAAGGAGAAAGAAATCAAAGAATGGCTGGAGAATTAGTTCATGTGGGACGTGAAAATGAGATAGAAGATGATCTAAGACAAAGAACACAGGAAGAAAGGAGATTAGAGGCGGAGGAGCGTGCGAATCTAACAAGACAAAATCATGAACTAATAATGGAGAATTTGAGGTTACAAAGAAGGAGGTCAAGAAGTACCGTGAGATCAAATTCAATATCATTCAGAGAAGAGCCAAGGAAAAATTCCCCAATGAGAAATGTTAGAGAAGAAGTGCAAAATTTAAATAGAGAACAACGTCATAGAGAAGAAGAGATAATTAGCGATCGTTATAATCTGCGTGACAATAGAAATCAAGAGGGAAGAAATAACCAAATTGAAGAAGAAAATCCAGAGGAAGGTAGGAGGATATTGCATGGGCGAGAGAATCAAAGGAATCAAAGAATAATTGAAGAAGAAATTGAGAGACACTATGCTGAACAAGCACGCTTGGCTTGCGAGAGAGAAATATTAAGAGCAGAAGTAGAAGAACAAGAATTTTGATAGGCAGTACGACAAAATAACCATGAAAATTGAGAAATAAGACGTACACAAAATCGCTACAATGATAATATTCAAGAGGAGTATGATAGGATACAAAGGAGAATAGAGAGACAGCGAAGAGAAATGATGAGAAATGAAGAAATTCGCAGAGAACAAGGTAGGCAACTGCGATTTCGAGAGGAAGGTGAAAGAGAAAATCGCAGAGAAAGACGAGATGATGATGAAGAAGACAACACACAAAATCTCGCAAGACAAGAAAGACAAGAACGCAGAAGAATGGAAGCTGCATTAGAAATGCCAATGGAGCAAAATTCGAATGAGAATGAACAAATATTGAGAGAATTAGCAGAAATGCGAGGAATGATAAACAATAGAAGAGAAGGAGGAAGAAGGCAACTTGATGAAGCAATTGAAGAAGCTGCGAGAACTCCATTTACTCAAGAAGTACAATTAAGAGGGATACCTCCAAAATGCAATTTACCAGCATTAACAAGCATTTTTGATGGAACTACTTGTGTTGTTCAACATGTCAAAGCTTATGTAAGATGTATGCTACAGTGGGAGAATCATGATGCTGTGCTATGCAAATATTTTTCATCTAGCTTAATTGGCGAAGCGTTGAAATGGTTTGAGGGATTACCAAAAAATACCATTACTTCTTTTGATCATTTACAAGCTACATTTTTAGGAGCGTATATTAGCAACAATTCATCGCGTCCGGGTATTGAAGATGTTTTTGGGATAAAACAGAGAGTTGGCGAGAGTCTGAAGCACTTAACTATAAGGTGGAAATAAATGTGCAGCGAGATGGCTAGAAGAGTGGATGAAAGATATCTGATCTTATCCTTCATTAATGCAATGTTCACGACTAATCTACTATACATTCAAATTTTCAGAATCAAAAATACAATCACCATGATAGAACTGCAGGAATAATACATTGCTCTGGAGGAAAAACAAAACAAAATGGAATCATACCCAATCGTGAACACCAGCTCGATGGCGGCAAGTGGAAATTTGCTCCCAAAAATGATAAATAATGTAGCGAGCACCTCGCAAACACAACAAGAGAAAGTAGTAATTGATAACCAACAAAAACTAGTAGCGATGGGCAGTCGAGATCAGGAAGAATATGAAAGGGAGAAGAATTATTATAATCGCGGTGGAAATAATAAGATTCAAAGACTCGATCAACCTCAAGAAACTTATGGTGGACAAAGGCAGAATAATTTTAGAGGACAAGGTAATCAGAGGATAATATGGGAAGAAATTAAGATGCCAGCTCTCAATACCAACATAGAAAAGATTTGGGAAGATATCATTTTGATGGAAAATATACCCTCTTCTTGGAACATGGGAAAAGAACCCCATGCAAACAATCGAAGTCAAGAATTATGTCCTTACCATCATTTTCATAGCCACTCAGTAAACGATTGTAGGAATGTGAAAAGAATAATCTTGAGGATGATTGATTAGGGAAAGTTAAATCATTTTCTAGTAGGACATCCACAATCTCAAAGAATTACCGCCAAAGACCAGATACTCGCAGTGAATGCTTTGTAAAAGGAGCAGAAACATTTGTGATAGAAGTAGGGGCTAAAGCAAAGAATTTGTTCTGTAATTCCATTGTGCACTCATATAAAATTGTGGAGAATTTCCATGATAATGTCCTAAGCAGAGTCTTTGTCAGAGACACGAATGGAAAAGAGATAATGAATATAGCGAGAGCCTCGCCATTAGAGGAGTGGCAGAAGCAAACTCTATCTTTCAATGCGCAAGATGTACCTGAGGTTGGCGAGCAACATGATAATCCATTGGTCGTATGATTAGAGATTAATCCAAAACAAATTCAAGAAGAAGATGAAGAGAATGATAGTAAAGTTGAAGATTCTTGGGCCATCAACAAAGTATTAATAGATACAGGGAGTTCAGTTGATATCTTATTTTATAATACCTTTAAAACCATGGGTGGAAAGGACGAAGATTTAATACCATCAACGTACAAAATCTATGGATTTAACGGTACAACTAACAAACCAAAAGGGGAAATTGAAATGAAAATACCGTTAAAAGGAATATCTTCGAAAATTTTATTCTGTGTTGTGGACATCGAATCGCCCTACAATGCTTTGATAGGAAGGCCTTGGTTACACGGGATATTGGGTGTAGCATCTACCTATCATCAGTGTATCAAATTTCCTCATCCTAAAGGTGTTGGAGTTATTAAAGGAGATTGGGGAGAAAGCAAGAAATGTTATGAAATTGATATGAAATCTTGTGAAGATAGAGCTGAGAAGAATAACAATTGGAAGTACAAGATCAAACAGCAACAGAGATGTGAAAGGTTAATGGTTGATACCATAGAGCGGAAAGAAGATGTGAAAGCTGATGGCGAGCATCTCGCAAGATAAGAAACAATAGTAAAACAAAGCAGAAAAACAGAATCAGAAAATAATAAGTAGAAGAGGTAAAATAATAAACTTTAGAAAACTCTATGAGTGATTTGTTTGAATAATATGTAATTGAACAGAATATTTTGCTTGAAAGAATCGCAAGATTTGACAATATTCGCAAGAAATTCAATTAGAGTTATGAAATTCTATCAGAATTACAATACTCGCAAGAAACGCGAATAAAATTTCGCAGAGATTAAAGAATGGGATGAACCTTTATGGCATGCACCCTAGTTCGCGAATAAAATTTCGTAAGAGGTAAATGTAAGACCTAATAGCGCGTCATAAAGGGGGTATCTCCTGACATGACTCAGCGATAAGGTTATACCGCTGCTGGAACCTGAGTCATGCAGACGATGGGGTTAAAGAAAACCTATCCGGGAGAGAGATCTTGGATTTCCAACTATATATGGTTATACCCTGGTTGGACGACCGAGAATCTTTTCCAAGAAGTGCAAAGTATGACCAAGGCGCCGAGGTACACGGTTGAGCCAAGAGTGCCAGGATCGTACGAAACTCTCTTGCCATTCTTGGTAAGTCTTGGCTATGATGAACTTGGCCTGAATAAAACCCCACTTAGGGTGCAGTCTTGTAACTATAAGCCATATAGGCATAAAGGACAAAAGGCTGCGAAAACAGCTGGTTGTTGGTAAATCTGGATGGGAGGAGCTAGTCTTGTATGGCCGATGTTCCCTCCTTGAAGGGGAAACCAGGGGGAAGATAAGGGCGGAACCCTCCATTAGGGAGCTGATAAGTGTCTTAAGATGGCAATGTCATGGGGCTTTATGATCGAAAGAACAATTAGGCCTGTCATATTGTCGCGTGACGTAAATTATACAGAGGCAACAAGCCAAAAGTTAAGATGAGATCAATGGGTTTTTACATGAAAGTGTAAGGACGTCCTGCGATTTCATCACAAGACAGCAATGTCACGTGGCTTTTATCTCACGAGAGAGCTTAGACTTGTCATATTGTCGCAATACAATCAAAGAAGGAAGCTAAGGAAAGATCAATGGGTCAATACATGCAAATGTAAAGACATCCTGCGATTTTGTCGCAGAAAGAAATAGCGTGGCAAAATAAGACCTTTAATTAGGAAGGCGTAATAAGACCACAAGATTACTGCGATAATACTCGCAGATGTTATGAGAATTGCGATTTCACGCAGTTATTGCGGACGATAGGATCGCCAATATTAAAGCATATTTTATTTACCACTAATATCTAATCTTTAATCATTTTTTTATATTACAGATGAATAATATAGGCAAGTATGGGAATGCATGAGAATGATGAAATTATTATTCATCTATCATATAAAAATTGCATAGATAAATGCACGCAGATAATTAAAGAATAATAAATATATTGATTGACTGACTTGCAGAAACAGAACTGTTTTCTAATTTATACAGGTAGAAGCAAAACAAATTCACAAAATTGGAGAAACTCATATAAAAATGTTACAGAAAGAAGAAAATAAATATACAAGGAAGACAAAGGGAAAAGGCAGAACTAGCTAGATTCATCGCCATCCTCTTTATCAGACTTCTCTTCATCGCCAGATTTCTCCTTTTCATCATTATCATCATTATCTTCATTCTTATCAGAGTCTTCTCCTCCAACAGATTTTTCTCCTTCGTCATTATCACTGTCATTTTCATCCTCGTCATAATCCTCAGCTTCACTATCAGAGATGTTAAGATTTGGGATTACTGTGGGAATTTCCTTTGCAAGGTCAGGATATATGGAAGGAGAAATTCCATGATCATTGCAGACCAACTTAACGGAATCATTACGAACAACAATGAGAGATCTATTGAAATTCACGGTAGTAATGTCAAATTGCTCCTTCAATCGTGAATATTTTTTATTGCGAGCAGCAAGGGTATTTTCAAGTTTCCAATTCTTTCAAGATATATTTTTTCAGCTCCTACGAGAATATATGACAACAATTTAGAAACTTTGTAAAAAAGATTAACAGAAAGTTAGCGAGAAGAAGAACAACAAACAACCTTCTCTTTCAGAAATCATATCTCTAATTAAGGACGCTTGTTTAACTTGAAGGCTAACATTTACACCTAAGTCATTCCTGGAGTTGTCAAGAACCTTCGCAGCCCAAGAAAACTCGTCATCGATATTAATGAGGAGACGAGATCGAACTTGAGTCTCCCTCGCAAGAAGATCTTCATTCTCGCGTATAAATTTATCTCTGTCCATTTGAACGTCAAGGAGAGTTTTATGAAAGTCTGCTAGGGTCTTGGATCCCTTTTTAATGGCAAGATCTTTCTCGTCAATAAGATCGCTATTCTACTGTCTTAATATATCTATTTCTTTCTTTGAATCAAGATAAAAGCGCATATACTTGTCAGTCAAACCTAAATTGAATCTGTGTTCAATTTTTAAGAGATCAAATTTGGATCTAAGTTCATCTATGGAAAGGGATTTAATCTTATCATCTGAGAAATTACTTAAGGAATTATTAAGACAGGCAAGAAGAGTATGATCATCTATAGGTTCAGGGAAAGTTTGAAAGAGTATAGCCTCGTCAGTAAGACCATAAATATCTGCAAGTTAAAAGTGGCCGCTTGAATAAGCTGCGATAGAATAAAAAGAATTAAAAAAGAAAGGAAATTAGTCATACCATATAATTGTTGGTTAGATTTATCAAGATCAGAGATCTTTTGCTTATCAACCGAAGCTTCAGTATCCAGCTGTTTATTCTTCTTGTGAAGCTCAATAATTTCAGATTCTAATCTTTGTTTATCCTAGCGAAGTTTAGCAGCTTTTTCTTCAGAGCTGGCACATCTCTTATATAAATCAGAAGCAACAGCAAAAGAAGCTCTTCCAACCTGCGAATGAAGAATATAAATTAAGATCTAGAGATGAAGAAAATATATAAACAAACTGAAGAAATGAAAACTTACCAAAGCACCAAGAGAATTCAAGAGACTGGGAGTTAGCTATCTTGAGATTCCTTGGAGAGAATCATTATCCACCAGAATAGGGGCATCGCAAACTTTAGCGAGAGCTTGGGATGTTTTATCAATAATTTCATCCTCGTCATTAGAAGTCATGCTATGGGAAATGTCGCTAAAAATTCTAGACAAATGAGTCATTGAAGAATCAGAATCAGAAGAATTTTTTATTGAAGGAAAACCGCTAACATTAAAACCCTCATCATTATTATCTTTATCAAATCAACACTTGAATTTTCTGGAATTGTTTGAGGAGTTGAAGAAGAAGCAGGTTGAGTTTTCCTTTTCTTTGATGGAGGATCGCTAGATTCTTCACTGCGAGGGGCAGAAGGCTTTCCCCTAGGAGGAGCAGTAGATTTCTCCTTTGAAGATTTCCCAGATTTCTTCTCTTTTAAAGGTTTCTCCTTGTTTTTTGCGGGTATTAATGGTTCTAACTCTTCGATTACCTGCGAGCACATATGAAGATAAGAAATAGGGGAAACAATATATTGTTAAAATTTATGAATATATATTTCTTACTTCATCCGTGAAAGATTTCAGAGCCAAGAAAGTGTTGGGTTTCCTAAGAGCTTGATAGCTGAGTTTCATTCTATCAATCTGAGAAAAAATCAAAATAGTTAGCAAGAATATAAAGAAGACAGTAAATGATAATAATATAAAAAGTTGAGAGAATATACTTCTTTAGATCTCTCAAGCCAGTTAAATACCCAAGGTTGATATTCTGCGAGATTCGCAGGAAGTTCGCGAGAACCAGATATATAAAGACCTTCAAGACACAATGGAAAGATGAACCACTTGTCATCGCTAGAATGGAGAGGACCTTGGTTGGTAGGTGTGTGAAAATCAATATCCAACATAAGAGATTTGTCATCGCTAGCAACCTTCTCTTTTTTCAAACGAACACCCCAGCAAGTGCTACCTCTCTTCATAGGGACTATACTGTAATTTACAAAAAAAAATGTCCACAGTGTAATCTGCAGAAACAATGGGGACATCTTTAAATAGAGGATTCTTTGGAGCTTCAGGGTAGCGAGTTCCTTTATTAGCACCGCGAGAAGCATATTCCAGTAGTAATCTGATACAATCTCCACCTAGCTGGTATATCGCTCGGGAAAATATTTCATCAGAAATTATTTGATAAAATAATGGAAGTTCTGGATCATAGAGAGGAATGGGAAGACCAGCTTCAAGTTGTCCCAGCGATATTATGATTTTTTCACGAGAACATCGATCATCAGTAAATAATTTAAGATAAAGTTCAGATTTAGAATCTTGATCTGGAATTAAAGACAAGTTAACACCTTTAACTCTGAGTTTCTCGCGTATTTCATTGAAGGCCTTCAAGTTTCTAGTACCAGCAACAACCATTTTTGAGTATGGGAATGAAAGAAAAGGTTGAAAAGAAGAAATAAATCACATCAGTAATAGAAGCGCAATTCAATAAGAACAAAAAAAATTGCAGAGAGGATACAGAGAAAAAGAAGAAGAAAGTAAAAGAGAAAAAAGAGAGGAATGAGAAGAGTATTTATAGAAGAGGAAATTTCTCGAAGAAGATGAAGGCAATTAATGCAAAGAAGAGACGTGGGTGGTCAGATCGCAGCGGTTAGAGGAAACATGTCAAAAATTTATTGGAAGAAATAATTCGTGAAAACATCTGGCGAAGGACATAGAAACGTGTCAGAATGGGGAAATATGAAAAGATAAGTGGTTATGGAATTTTAAATCCTCATGATCTTCTCTTCTTCGCAGAAAAGACATGAGAAGAGGCAAGATGTAGGACCAGAATATCGCTACAACGCTATTCTTACGATATTAACAACGTTTCCGCGAGCGTCACCGCCAAATCTTTAACAACGTTTCACGAGCGTCACGGAATATCCAAAAGAAATTAACGATGGAAGAAACAAAAGAAGAATGTGTTGATCCTGCGATGGCCATCATTCTTGCGATGAAGAATATTATAACGATTGCGATGAGATCGCAGAATAGATCCGAAAGAGGAGGAAAACTTAGCTGTCATCCATTATGTAAATCCCTATATAAAGAGCTCGATAGATCCAGAGAAGGATGATGTATTTTGGAGAGTTAAAAGAGTCTCGAGGAGAGAGAAACTTAAAGAGAATACTTGTAATCTTTAATTTCTTTCAAATCTGTAAACATTTCTGAGATTTAAATAACAAGGTGTCGTTTAAATCTTTAAAGTTTAATTGATTTCCAATAGATTTCTATAGAATCTTAACAAGGGTGTAGTGTGGAAATTCCTGCAACTACATCACCAGTAATAGTACAATAGAGGAAGTTTACTGTCACGAAGGATTAGTTTGGTAGAAATGCAAACTCAAAGTATTTATAGACAAGGAAGTTTGGACACCAAGGAATTTCCAAAATCGAAAATATTCTCAAGATATTTTTCCATATTAACCCAAATTCGGTTTTCATAATTCCCGTGAATGTATTGTCCAAAATAATGATCGAAATCTCCTTGGAAAATCTTTAACTAGCAAATGCACATTACTAATTCTTATTTTCCATATATAACTAAAAACCTTAATTAAAAGATTCTTAACTTATTTAAATTCGATCTTGGGATTTACTTCCTTCTTAGCTGTTAAGGAATATCTTTGAACAGTAAAAGAATACACATTAATGCGCGTGTTCAAAGTGTGTCGACATCTCACTCTTGCAAGTCATTTTTCATACTTACTCACTTGAAACCGATTTACCACACTTCCCAACAAGTTTAGAATTGGTTCATCTGACTTTCAAGAACTATGTGATTGATCAAGTAACACTCAATCATAAACCATGGGTGTAACGGTTCTACCAAAACAAGCTTCAGTTCTACCTCCATATGAGTATTGTGCATAGTCACACTAGCTTACCAAAATTCGGCTGACTAGGTACTAGGATCGATTCCCCACATATATTTGGTATCTAACTTGTATGCACTGCTCATGTCCATAAGATCGGTTCCCCCTTGACTAAAAATGTGTTGCACAACCTTGTTGCACCTCATACAAGTATCGGTTCCCCCTTGTGATGTTGCACCTCTTACTAGGATCGGCTCCCCTTTCCCAAAATTTGGTCAGACACTCACAAACCCGATCATACCCCAGGTGATTACTTAAGACCGGTTTCACTAATAAAAGTCATACCAATACATAAGTCAGGCCTCATGTGAATAGTTTTACCAAGAACACAAATAAGTCATGAACAGTTATACTAATCACACATATTAGTCGTTCATAAGATTTGCAATGAAGAACAGCCCCAATAACGCCTGTCGATTTCCTTTTCGGTTCACAACACATATCATGAACTTACTTCCTTAAAACACATGTAAAAACATTGTTTCCTAGGTGTTTATGGGAGAAAATCACCTCTGCCGAATTTGGTAAATTTGATGGTGGAGAGACTGGTTTAATCCCTTAAACAAATGCACTGCACGTGAGCACTTTTGATTCGAGATATGAATCTATACAACTCTGGCCTAAACCAAGAAGAAGGCCGTTCCAGATTTGCTTCAGTCACAAAGTGGAGGAGAAAGGTTGATTTTGGGAGGATAGCGAAGAAGGGTGATGAGAACAGAAAGTTCTGGCTAGGTAGTATCTCGACTTGTATCAGAAGTATAGAAGCTTGCTAGTGATGGAAGCTTTTGAGAGAGCTTGCAAAGTTGCTATCTGATAGTATTGTATTTTTCCTGACCAAAACTTGTATGTTTTGGCAGAATAGGTGAAACCTATTTATACAAGTGAGATTGAACGTACCCTGGCCTCATTAAGGAATTGAGTAAATGTGTCAATTAAAACAGAGGAGGTGAAAACCGTTGGCTTTATGGTGAAAAACGTTTTCACCATAAATTTCCTTATTTAATTGACCGTATTCATTCCTTGCACGCCTTGCTTTATTGCGAGCATAGTGTACGCTACACGCTGTGACCTCCAAACCAAAACCCCAAAAAAGCATCCCCCAGTTTGTGTTGATGACTCGAGAGTTGGGCGCAAGTGGCAATGCCAAAGTTGCTAGTGAAGTGTCACGGCATGTGAGGGATGTCTCAACCGCAAGTTGCACTCTGAGTGCGGATGGCAATGCCAAAGTCGCTTGGTGGATCATTTGGCATGTGCGGAATTCCTTGGCCTCTATTTGTACTTTGAGCGTGGATGGCAATGCCAAATTCGCTTGGTGGAGCATTTGACATGTGCCAATGGCATGTGCGGAATGCCTTGGCCGCAAGTTGCACTTTGAGTGCGAATGGCAATGCCAAAGTCGCTAGTGGAGCATGTGCCAATGGCATGTGCGGAATGCCTTGGAAATTGGCTAGCAGGTTGGGGATAAAAGTGGCTAGTGGTTGCGTGTTGGCATGTGCCAATGGCACGCACGGCCACTTTGTCCAAGTATCGGGAGCTACAATTGGATTGCGGCTTGGGATAAAAAGTGGCTAGTGGTAACGTGTTTGCATGTGCCAATGGCACGTGCGGCCACCTTGGCCAAGTCGCGGGAGTTACAATTGGGTAGCGGCTTGGAATAAAAAGTGTCTAGTGGTAATGTGTTGGAATGTGCCAATGGCACGTACGACCACCTTGGCCAAGTCGCGGGCGCTACAATTGGACAAGGGGTTGGGATAGAAATTGGCTAGTGGTAACGTGTTGGCATGTGCCAATGGAACGCACGACCACCTTGGCCAAGTCGCGGGCGCTACAATTGGATATCGGCTTGGGATAGAAAGCGGCTAGTGGTAACGTGTTGGCATGTACCAATGGCACGTACGGACACCTTAGCCAAGTCGCGGGCGCTATAATTGGATAGCGGCTTGGGATAGAAAGTGGCTAGTGGTAACGTGTTGGCATGTGCCAATGGCACGTACGACCACCTTGACCTAGTTGCACGGTTTGCGAGCCTAGGGCGCTATTTTTGGCATGTGCCAAATGGTGTAACGACTTAGAAATTGGCTAGTGGTGCATGTTGGCATGTGCCAATGGAACGCACGGCCAAGTTGACCTAGTTGCACGGTTTGCGAGCCTAGGGCGCTATTTTTGGCATGTGCCAAATGGTGTAGCGACTTAGAAATTGGCCAGTGGTGCGTGTTGGCATGTGCCAATGGCACGCACGGCCAAGTTGACCTAGTTGCACGGTTTGCAATCCTAGGGCGCTATTTTTGGCATGTGCCAAACGGTATAGCGGCTTAGTTTGGCATGGTTGTCTGTGGGTGCAGTATGTGGTTTGGTTTTGGCATCGTTGACACGGTGCACAGTATGCGGCTTGGTTTTGGCGTCGTTGCCATGGTGCGCCGTATGCGGCTTGGTTTTGGTATCGTTGCCATGGTGCGCAGTATGCGGCTTGGTTTTGGCGTCGTTGTCATGGTGCGCAGTATGCGGGTTGGTTATGGCGTCGTTGCCATGGTGCGCAGTATGCGGCTTGGTTTTGGCGTCGCTGCCATGGTGCGCAGTATGCGGCTTGGTTTTGAAATTAGGGTTATGTGTCGAAAACCCTAATCTGGTTTTTTGAAAATATACCCCCATTAATTATTGACACCTGAATTAAATGCTCGTAGTTAATGTGTTGCTGGTAACACTAGGTCATGGGGTTTTATGATTTTACCCCTTATCTAAAATCCACCATCGACATTAAGTCCCCTGCTTAGCTCGGAACAAGAGCTTTGTTGCGAGGTAAGCATAAGATGGTGTCAAGACAAGATCTGAAAGAGAAACGGGAGATTTATCTGACATTTTTTTTGAGATGCGGACTGGATTCGAAATCCTCGTCCTTGGCAGTTTTGCATGGAGCGGGAGGTTAGCACAATTTGGCGGAAATGGACGGCTGGGAAGCATTGAGCTACTGGCGCGAGTTGATAAACTGAGCGTGCTGGCTGGCGGAGCCGGTCGGAGACGGACGTGATAGCTGGTGCAACTTGGGAAGCATTGACAGGTCAGCGTGATTAGTGGGATCGGCGTAAATTTTGGAAAGTTGGCGCGAGTTGGAAAATTGAGCATGCTAGCCGGTGGGGCTGGTTCAACTGAGGGAAGAATAATCGCTTGATGCAAAATTTCCTTATGAGTTGAATTGCCTTCTTTGTGCACGGCTATGATTGGGGATCCTTTATTGATCTGCGATTTCCAAGGGCCGTTACAGCCATGAAGCGCGGCCTTCCTTCTCACATAAATATTGCTGGCAAGATTTTGTTGTCTTTTCCCTCTCTACTGGTCGTATAGTGAGGCGACTACACCGTTTTCATACTTTTACGATGGCATCCCATGGTGACAATGGTGCTGGCATTGTTGGTTTCTCCGAGAATCATCATAGGATTAATAGGGCTCGATCTTCTTTCAAAGAGTCGTTGGGCAGGATCGGCTCATTACTTTGCGATATTAGAGTCATCATCCAAGATATCCCTTCTGTTCCTCCGGGTGAGGTACGCAAAAAAGCACAGGTTCCCATGGATTCTGACATGAGCGAGTCAAGTGATTTTCTTATAGGAGCTGCAGAGAAGAATCTTGGTGAAAACTTTGTTGATGGTGTTGGTGCTGTCGGAGGAATCATGATTGCGCACGTTGAATCCACGTCGGAGATGAAGGGGAAATAAGCGTTGGTTGGCACTGCTGGAAAAGCATCTGGATGGGAAATGGATGTCGTTGCTGCTGTTGACGTGTCTTCTTTGTGGAACCTTTACTGTCCGGAGGATTGCTGGGGGAAGTGTAGGAAGAAATCTTAACGAGGCGGATCTTCTTTCTTTTGTTTCTCTTGAGGCCTAGCCGCCCTTTAATATCTTGCAATTTACCTTTCATTGTACCTTGTGCTGAACCTCCGTGGCTTGGTCTTGTAATAATTTGTGAGATTGAAAGTTACACCTAAAAGATAACCATTCTGTCTTCTGTGTGTTGCTTTTTTTTTTTTTGGGTAACGGGTTTTGAATTTTGGGTTGATCTTGAGAAATTTTCAAGGAAAAAAAGGGGTTCTTTTATTTCACTGGAGAGGATATATTAGATTGCTCAACAGGAGCGACAATTGAAATTTTGCTGGATGAATGTAAGTGATGCATCCATCTTGAAGCAATACATAGTTGTAGTGAAAAAGGAAAATTGCTAAAGAGGTATTGAGGATAAAGTGTCAGGAAATTGAATATCTTGACTTTTCAGATGTCGATGGCCTCCAACCAGCGCGAATGGATCACTATGCCTTCCAGTTTATCTGTGTTGATAAGTTTGCAATAGCCACCCAAGAGGATGTCGGATACTAGGTATGGTTCATCTGCCTCTTCTTCAGGAGAACTTTTTCGAATCGGTATCTTCACAGTCATCTTTCCAACTTGAAATGAGGCAGCTCTGATTATTATATCCCCTATCTGGAAAGGATTGGGTTGTGGTATAATTTCCTGGTGGTTGTTCCCGCAGTCTTCCAGGGTGTCTTTCAGATCCCTGGTGAAACGATTAAAAGGTTCGGCGTTCCATTCAAATCTCTTGACAGTGTTGTGCTCGATAATTGTGTCGAGTCCCCAGGGCGGGTTGCGGTGAGAAATGGTTTGTGATAAAGAGAGCGTCTTAGTCAGGCTTACTTGAGTTTGGAGTTTGGCAGGTGACTTTGGAGACTCCTTTCCCGGTAGTAGAGTATTGATGGTAAGATGTTGACATGGTAGAAAGTTAGCCGACTTGTTGGATGCCCTCTCTGGCGTTGATACGGGCAAGGGTGATGCTCCTAATTCCGTTTTGTTGTCGAGTACCCACGAGCGCCCCAAAACCATGTCGTAATTTAGATTCTTGACAATGTGGAAAGTCCTACGCGTTGCGATATTTCCTATGTTGATCCCAAGACTAGCATAGCCAAGCACATGCAGGTGATTCCCCTCGTGGTCTTTGATAGCCTATGGGGAGTGAGTGGCCTCTTGTTTTGTTACTCCTGCCACTTTCAGGGTCTTGAACGTAACAATGTTGAACTCTGAGGCTGCGTCGATGAGCGTGTTGTCGAACTCGGCGTCCTTTAAGCGGGCCATGGTGAGAAGTCCCCAGTTGTACTTCTTGGCAGGAATGCCTGGCGAGATATGTTCCTCAAGTGTGTTTTTTTATGGCAGAGTGGAGTCGCTTCCCAGATACTATGTGGTTGAGGGCTGCGAAAGCATCTCGACGTTGTTCCTTGGAAAAGTAGAGGATTTCGCATATGTGTTGCATCATGGATTGCAATGTTTCATGTGTGGAGTCCCTAGAGATTTCACAGTTTCTTATGGGAAGCGAATCTCTATGTACTCCTTCATTCCTTAGTCGTAACTCCCCAGCCTCTATCCTTTCTTTGAAAATGCTTTCCAACCTGTTGCAGTCACTGGTTGGATGACTGACGAATCTGTGATAGTGAAAAAATCTGGGATTTTCCATTTCTTCTTCAGTAGGTGGGTGTCGAGGAACCGGTTTCCTGATGACACCATCCTGGACCCATGTTTCCAGAAGTTCGATTACTTCCTCGATCGGAAAGAGGATGTCCGAGTCGTCTCCTCTGGATTCAGGGCGACGTTTAGAAATCTTGGTTGGGGCCTTTCGCGGGGCTTCCCTTCGTTCTAGGGCCGTGCGCCCAGGGTGTCGATCCGTTGGAGGTATTTTCCTCTTTCCCCTTTCGTCCACCACGCTCACGGAGGAGGGGCCGGTATTGTATGGCTTGTTGAGAAAATGCGGGCTTCTTCGAACATCTCGTGTATCTTCATTTCTGGGAGGCTTAGTTCTTTCCAACAGGGCTGGCGCTGTCGTGGCTGATCATTTAACAACTTTGTGGAGTTCGGAGAAGGTCTGGAATCGTAAGTTTTCCAGTAAAGCCCGATAGATGGTAGTCATGCCATTGATGCATGAATTTACTAGTTGCTGCTCAGTCGCACCTGGGTCGTGGCAGTCCAGTGCTTGAATTATGAATCTCTTGACAAAATCGTTTGGATGTTCGTCATTATGTTGGAACATTCTTACCAGATCCGAGAGAGTGACTTGCTCGGACACAAAGAAATACTTCTTGTAAAAGGACGTAACCATTTCACCCTAATCGCGGATGCTGCCTGGGGCGATGCAGTTGTACCACGTGTACGCTCTTCCAGTGAGTGACGTCGAAAATTCTCGCAGGCGGAGAACATGGTTGTATTCGTGCTCACCTAAAGCCTCTAGAAATCATGAGACATGTTCCCTTGTATTATCGGTTCCGTTGTATAAGGCGAACAGAGGGGATGAGTATCCTCTTGGGAGGGGAATTCTCAAGATTTAAATTGGATAAAGAGGTTGGTGTTGATGAACGTCCGTGTCGTTCTTGATTCGGTTTTGTAGGAGTCGTTCCAGGTCTTCACGTGTTACGAAATCCAGTGGGCGATTTCCTGCCACTGGATTCCTATTGCGGATTTCCCCGCTTGCGTTGGTGTGCTCAGTTGCGGTGCCAATTCCAATATCATTGGGAGCGCTTGACCTTGGCGCTGTCTGGCGTATCCCTCCTGGGGGTTTGACATTAGCATCAAGGTTTTCGGAAGCATCTGCTCTTGATTCAGGCCGCCGTGGCTCTCATGGAAGTTGCTCCGTCAAGGCTTTGAGGAAGATGAGCACCTCCTTCTGTGTTGAAACCATATCCGTTTGAGCCCTGGCTAGAGCCTCCTGCCTTTCCATCAAATATGTGATTGTGAAATAAGGTTTGACTCCTCTGTTATCTCGCCCTGGCGATTGAGTATATGTTGTGGCTCGAGTGGTGATCGGAGGCGTCATGCCTGCTGAAACACTAGTGGTGGCAGTGGCGGCACGAGCCCTGGTGACTGGCGGCGTGACACCTGAAGGGCTGCCCTCAGTGCTGTTTGAGTTGGCGGACGGTGCAGAAATATTTGTAACGGAAGTAGCCCTGCCCCTGGTGAAAGGAGGTGTAACACTTGGAGGGGTACTTTCCATGTTGTCAAGATCGGCAGGTAACGCAGAGGCATTGGTGGAAGGAGCATTTGTGCTAGGGGAGGTTTCTATGTTGGCGCCTTCAGAGTTTGTCGCGGACCTAGATCTTAGTTCTACCATGTTGAGCGAATAGTAAAGAAGATTTTGAACTAAAGATCAGTTTTTGTAACCGAGAGATTGAAACTCCCGCTGTGGTTGCCAATTATTTATGGGAGAAAATATCCTCGGTCGAATTTGGTAAATTCGATGGTGGAGAGACTGGTTTAAACCCTTAAACAAATGTGCTGCACGTGAGCACTTTTGATTCGAGATATGAATCTGTACAACTCTGGCCTAAACCAAGAAGATGGCCATTCCAGATTTGTTTCGGTCACAAAGTGGAGGAGAAGGTTTGATTTGGGGAGGATAGCGAAGAAGGGTGATGAGACCTGAGATTTCTGGCTAGGTAGTATCTCGACTTGTGTCAGAAGTGTAGAAGCTTGCAGAAGCTTGCTAGTGATGGAAGCTTTTGAGAGAGCTTGCAATGTTTCTATCTGATAGTGTTGTATTTTGCCTGACCAAAACTTGTGTGTTTTGGAAGAATATGTGAAACCTATTTATACAAGTGAGATTGAACGTACCCTGGCCTCATTAAGGAATTGAGTAAATATGTCAATTAAAACAGAGGAGGTGAAAACCGTTGGCTTTATGGTGAAAAACGTTTTCACCATAAATTTCCTTATTTAATTGACCGTATTCATTCCTTGCACGCCTTGCTTTATTGCGAGCGTAGTGTACGCTGCACGCTGTGACCGCCAAACCAAAACCCCAAGAAAGCATCCCGCAGTTTGTGTTGATGTCTCGAGAGTTGGGCGCAAGTGGCAATGCCAAAGTTGCTAGTGAAGTGTCGCGGCATGTGCCAATGGCATGTGCGGTATGTCTCGACCGCAAATTGTACTCTGAGTGCGGATGGCAATGCCAAAGTCGCTTGGTGGATCATTTGGCATGTGCGGAATGCCTTGGCCGAGATTTTTACTTTGAGCACGGATGGCAATGCCAAAGTCGCTTGGTGGAGCATTTGACATGTGCCAATGGAATGTGCGGAACGCCTTGGACGCAAGTTGCACTTTGAGTGCAATGGCAATTCCAAAGTCGCTAGTGGAGCATGTGTGGAATGTGCCAATGGAATGTGCAAAATGCCTAGGAAATTGTCTAGCAGGTTGGGGATAAAAGTGGCTAGTGGTTGCGTGTTAGCATGTGCCAATGGCACGCATGGCCACTTTGGCCAAGTAGCAGGCGCTACAATTGGATAACGTCTTGGGATAGAAAGTGGCTAGTGGTAACGTGTTGGTATGTGCCAATGGAACATACGACCACCTTGGCCAAGTCACGGGCGCTACAATTTGGTAGCGTCTTGGAATATAAAGTGGCTAGTGGTAACGTGTTGGCATGTGCCAATGGCACGTACGTCCACCTTGGCCAAGTCGCGGGCGCTACAATTGGACAGCGGCTTGGGATAGAAAGTGGCTACTGGTAACGTGTTGGCATGTGCCAATGGCACGTACGACCACCTTGGACAAGTCGCGGGCGCTACAATTGGATAGCGGCTTGGGATAGAAAGTGGTAGTGGTAACGTGTTGGCATGTGCCAACGGCACGTACGTCCACCTTGGCCAAGTCGTGAGCGCTACAATTGGATAGCGGCTTGGGATATAAAGTGGCAAGTGGTAACGTGTTGGCATGTGCCAATGGCACGTATGACAAACTTGACCTAGTTGCACGGTTTGCGAGCCTAGGGCGCTATTTTTGGCATGTGCCAAATGGTGTAGCGACTTAGAAATTGGCTAGTGGTGCGTGTTGGCATGTGACAATGGCACGCACGGCAAATTTGACCTAGTTGCATGGTTTGCAATCCTAGCACGCTATTTTTGGCATGTGCCAAACGGTATAGCGTCTTAGTTTGGCATGGTTGCATGTGGGTGCAGTATGTGGTTTTGTTTTGGCGTCGTTGACACGGGGCGCAATATGCGGCTTGGTTTTGGCGTCGTTGCCATGGTGCGCCGTATGCGGCTTGGTTTTGGCGTCGTTGCCATGGTGCGCAGTATGCGGCTTGGTTTTGGCGTCGTTGCCATGGTGCGCAGTATGCGGCTTGGTTTTAGCGTCGTTGCCATGGTGCGCAGTATGCGGCTTGGTTTTTGCGTCATTGCCATGGTGCGCAGTATGCGGCTTGGTTTTGGAATTAGGGTTCTGTGTCGAAAACCCTAATCTGGTATTTTGAAAAAAATACCCCCATTAATTATTGACACCTGAATTAAATGCTCGTAGTTAATGTGTTGCTGGTAACACTAGGTCATGGGGTTTTATGATTTTACCCAATATCTAAAATCCACCATCGACACTAGGATGAAATCCTCACCTCATACCCATACATAATCACAATATCATTGATACGATTATGTCGATGTCTCATATACAAAGTTTAATGGTTAAGCAAGAAACTTCATATTGTTTTCCTTAATACTATGTCTATCTAGAGTGTTCATGCTTCACTGTTTTATGTTTTCAATGAAAGATACGTTAGGGAATGAAACAGTTCAAGTCAAATATCACTAACCTCAAGTGGAAGGATGATGTTGTGGTTGTAGCTCCGTACTTCTTCACTTCTTCAAGTATTCGCAATACTTGTAATGTCTCACCCTAATACTTTCAAGATAACCTATACGAAGTTGACTCTAGTACATTTAAATCAAGCGACTCTTAAATGAGTTTTGGTTCACTAAAATATGACAACCAAACTTGACATACCAACGCTTGGTGGGTTCAACAGAGCTATGCTCTAACAATCTCCCCCTTTGTCAATTTTAGTGACAAAACTCTTACAATCATATGGATAAACAAATTACAATAATTCATTACACATACGCTTGATTTCCGAATTCAACAACATCAAAACCTGCATTAATTCAATCCTTAAAATGTCGTTGTTGACATTATAATAACAAAGCTCATACTCCCCATAAACGTGAGATAGGTATATTTTCAATCCGCGCGTCTTTGTTATCCCAATCATATGATATGTTACTCCCCCTTAGTTTATTCTTTTCCTCATTCGTTAGATAAACGTTTCAAGCACCATTGTCCTCTTTCCTAGTGACACCAATCAATATAAAATTGATACCAGCATCACATGTTTACTCCATATATTTCTCCTCCTTTTTGTCACAAAAATGACAAAGAAACGAAAAAATAAAGGACAACACGAAAAGGATCTTACAAATCTCAAAATAGACTGGCAACCTGTTTAGTCAAGCACGAGGGTTCCACATACCATTTTTGATAACCAATATCAAAACCGAAACTACAAAGTAATTATGTTTTGATAAGTTATCATGGAAATAATTTCTGAAGCAATTTTCCCAACTAGTTTAGCTAACCAAAAATCAACTAAGCAACTTAGTTCCTTTGCTAAACCGATTGTATAAATACAACCGATTCATTCAATAAGACCAAAGCAAAGATAAACTCCATTTTTATCATAAGGTTTTAATTATCTATATAACTTAGACCTTTAGATTTTAAACAAGCCAAATACTAGGTTAGTTAACTAGCATTTCCTTGTTTAGGCATTCGGCTAGACTTGAATAACCGAAACCTCCAATTTTGATAAGTCTAACTAAGATCATAATTAACTTAGCTTAGCTTATTTGAAATCGAATTGGACTAAACAACTCATCCCGTCAATATATTCATTCGTTAAGCCATAAATAATTCATACAAACCAATAAATCAATTTGCATAATTATTCACCTCAACCGGAAGCAATTGAAACAACATATATCATTAAAGTTCTACTATTTCACCGAAATTTTGTAAGCCTAAATAATTGATACCATACAATAAAGCAAAATAACAACTGTTTTACTTAACTGGAAGAAATTGAAATAATATAAACATTAAAGCACCGCAATTGCACCAAAATTTTGTAAGCCTAAACGATTGATAGCACACAACAAAGCAAGATAACAATAGTTTTACTTAACCGGAACCAATTGGATCACACAAACATCCACACATACATAATGGAATAACACATCAATTGTACCGACAATTTCATTTATGCAAAATCAATATATATATATCAAATAAAAAAATAGGCTTTTCTTAAAACAGGGAAACAATTAACTAACAAGATTGTTACCTCAATTTCACATCTAACTTCTCCAATATGATCACATCTTCTTCTTCCAAGGAGAATTGATATCGAAATACCATTATGTTGTCATCCTTATGCAAAAACAAAAGAATAACAACAACCAACCTTTACCAGAGAAAGGTTGAAAATCGGTTTTAACAATTGCTAGCAAAAGTTGAAAACCGTCGAAACACATATGCTTTTATGCTAAACCAAAACCGATTCAACATATTGTGACTTTTTCACATATTGTTTCTACAGGAACCCCTCATGATCCTTTGATAAATCCTACCAACATGGGCTAGAACTTAATCCTGCTAAATCAAAAAGTCACCCAAACCATAAGGGTTCACAACATATTATGAGATCGAATATCAAGGTAATAAAACCGAAATCAAACATCTCATAAACATACATAACAAATAAATAAAGAATTAAACCACCGGCTATGTAAATCCAAAACTATCACAAGGAAAATTATAAATCAAATAACTTTATTCATAACAGTTTTTATTCATAATACAATCAATGAAAGAAATCAACAATTGATGTCTATTTTTCCTTTCTCAAATCTCGTGACGATTGCTTTCAAAAACTAGATTCAAATTCTTCTGAGCATTCCCCTTTTCAGTAGATGATTTCTTCATTTCAAACAGTTGGGAATGAAGATTACCTAATATTTCTTTTGAATCCTTTATCATCAACTCATGATATCTAATGCAACCTTTAACAGAGAGAATCTGTTTTCTTAGAGAATCTTGAGAATTATCATGAAGAGAAATATCATGAGTTCCAGTCATAACAGATGCACAAAGTGCTAAGTCATCAAGAGATGTCTTTTCTTCAGTCGAATTCTCCATTGAAATCCAAAGTCTTCTCTCAGACAAGAAGAAGATATAAAATATCAGAGAATATCAATAAATAATTTTGGTTTTAGAAAACCGAAACTATATTTACCAAAAATAAAAAGATATCTATTATTTTTAACAGACAAAATTACTTGCTCGAGTTTATGCTTCCTCACACAAAAAAAATTGGGCAACAAGTGAGGATGCATATTTCAACACAATCAATGTGTGTTGAGGTAAGAATTATTCCCACCATATTGAACACGAACATCTTTAGGATGACTTATAAACACAATAGATTGTGTTTCCTTTTGTTCCTTCATTCTCTTGTAATTGCAAGAGTTTGCAATCTCCTTTTGAGATCTTATAAACTTATCAGTCTTCAAAATCTTTATCCGTTTGCGAAGAGCCTTGATAAATTTATTTCCAAGGAGAGTTTTAGTATGATTATTTCTTCTACATGAAGATCTTATCATATTGTCAGAAAACTTAGTTTTTGATTCTTTCAGTTTTTCATCCGATTTCTCTTGTTCAGATTTCACTATACTGGTTTTATCCGAAAGATATTTCAAAAGGTTTTCAAGAACCAAGCTTAACCTTTTATTCTCCTTAATTTCTAACTCACATTTTTCTAAGAGTTGTTTAGACTCATAGTATTCATCCTCGTTAGAGTTGGCAAAAAGTGCATTATACACAGATATTTCTTCATTGGATTTTTCCTCCGGAATACCATCAAGAGTAGTAACATAAGCCTTGTTTCACTTCTGGATTTTTCTGCTGGGACAATGTTTTGCCATATGTCCTAAATTAGGCACTTGAAGCATTGTACTTCATTGTTACCCTTTTTATGGAAAACCGAAACTGTATCAGAAACATGTTTATCAATAGATAAGATGTTCTTAATTCGTTGCGCTAGAAGCACAATAGTTGAGTCAAACTCTTTTTCAACAGTAATCTTGTCCTTTTGGCAACGTTTCTCAGTTTGATTCTTCAACAAAACTTCTTTATCAAAGATCTTTAACTTTCCTACAAGAGAGCTTCGAGAAAGTGTAGAAAGATCGTTTCCTTCTATTATAACATGTTTCTTAGACTCGTATTTGGATGTTAACGATCTAATAATTTTGCATATAATTTATTTTTCAGGTATAACCTTTCCAAGGAAAAAAGTTGCATTAACAATCTCAGAAAGTTTAGAGTTAAACTCCTCAAAGGTGTCGTTATCATTCATCTTGAGATGTTCCCATTCAGATTAAAGGTAAATAAGTCTAGCTTCTTTTTCAGAATCATCTCCTTCAAATACAGTCTCACGAGTATCCCATGCTCCTTTAGAAGTCATGCAAGCCTGTACATGATGTAAAAGATCATGGCTAACTGCATGTATGATGGCATTCAAACCAACAAAATTATGCATTGCATGAATCCTTTCCTCAAGAGTGTAATCCGCTAAGTGTTTAAACTCTATTTCCGAATAATCCATCGGTTGTTGATATCCGTCTTCGATTAATAACTAAATATTAAAATCTCGGGATTGAAGAAAGGCGTTCATAATAGATTTCCATAATGGATAGTTAGTTCCATCAAATCTTGGCGGTACGTTAATTGAATCATGCAATAGATTCATTTCTTATAGGATGGATCACACCAAACATAGATTGTTATATCTTTTCGTGTTTGCCTGGTCTGATACCAATTGAAAAGGCGAGGGTACCCAAATATACCTCAAGCTAAAACTTTTTCTTCCTATAAGTCCTTTCTCCGAAAGTGATTGTCTATGAACTGAGTTGAGACAATGCAACTAATCGGTTCACACTTCGTGTGATCGTATATGGATACGAGATCGAGACAATACAACAACGAAGTATGTTTACTTGATACAAAGGTTCGGACTTAACCAAACTCAATATGATTCACGTATCAAGTAAATAGGAATTAACGTTTGTGCAATTTACTTTAATTATAATGCGGAAATATAAAGTAAATGACATAGCAAGATTTTGTTAACGAGGAAACCGCAAATGCAGAAAAACCTCGGGACCTTGTCCAGAATTGAATACTCTCAGGATTAAGCCACTATACAAAATAAACCAACTTCGTATAGTTGAGACCAAGCAACTAAACCTACAGTTCACCTATTTCCATTTGTATTCCCACGCTTCCAACCTGTAAACAAGTCACGTACTTGGACCAATTCCTTTGGTTCGTATTCCAAACAGTAAAGGAACAACAAATCTGTTTGGTATCAACTCTTTTTAACCAAGTGATATGAGTTGCACAAAGGCTCTTCTGTTTATATTAACATAAACTCCTTTGCCAGGTTCCATGATCTATCTTATGTTCAATCACCAAAAGGTAATCATTAAGATTAAGCCAACAACACTTTTAATCTAAAGAACTGTGTTGATGCCGATCTACACAATTAATCAATCCAATCTACCACAAGGATAAACCGATTATTAATTGGATCATCTTTTACCAAAACAAGTATTGTGCACACCAAATATTATAAAACCAAGTTTGAAATCTTCTATCTCTTCATTGTCTTCAAATCTTCTTAGATCTTCAATAAACACCTGCACATAACTACTTGAATCTCTTGTGATCAATCACATACAGAACGGAGTCTGTTAACAATAGATTATCACAAAATCGTCTTTAGATCTAATAACAGTCTAAAGATCCATGTCGAAACCTTGAACTAGTTTGAGTGAATCTCATATCAGAAGAGAAGACTCTCAAGCATATACAAACTAGGTGCAATCAAAGTTTAACCACCGTTAGTCAATCAAATCAATACGAAAACTAAAGATAAACCGCAATATCTAGTTTCCCACCAACGGTACGCACTAGAGCTTCTCAATCCCAAAGAAGACTTTAAACTGAGCGAGCGTAAGAGATTTCACCTAATTAGATTACTCTCCTATCTGATAGGCGGCTTCACCAGTAACAGTACAACAGAGGAAGTTTACTGTCACGAAGGATTAGTTTGGTAGAAGTGCAAACTCAATGTATTTATAGACAAGGAAGTTTGGACACCAAGGAATTTCCAAAACCGAAAATATTCTCAAGATATTTTCCCATATTAACCCAAATTCGGTTTTCATAATTTCTGTGAATTCATTGTCCAAAATTGTGATCGAAATCTTCTTGGAAAATCTTTAACTAGCAAATGCACATTACTAATTCTCATTTTCCATATAGAATTAAAAACTTTAATTAAAATATTCTTAACTTATTTAAATTTGATCTTGGGATTTACTTCCTTCTTAGCTGTTAAGGAATATCTTTGAACAGTAAAAGAATACACATTAATGCGCGTGTTCAAAGTGTGTCGACATCTCACTCTTGCAAATCCTTTTTCATACTTACTCACTTGAAACCGATTTACCACACTTCCCAACAAGTTTATAATTGGTTCATCTGACTTTCAAGAACTATGTGATTGATCAAGTAACACTCAATCACAAACCATGGCCAAAAAAAGTTTTGGTTCTACCTCCATGTGAGTACCGTGCATAGTCACACTAGCTTACCAAAATTAGGCTGACTAGGTACTAGGATCGGTTCCCCACATATATTTGGTATCTAACTTGTATGCACTACACATGTCCATAGGATCGGTTCCCCCTTGCCTAAAAATGTGTAGCACATGTTCATAGGATCGGTTCCCCTTTTGATAGACACATTTTTGTGTCTGAATTGTCCTCAGTGTCTTTATTATTAGTCTCGATTTTTGTACTAATTTTGGTGTTTTTATGTTTGTCTAGGTGTTATTGGAGAATTACACTTATGCGTAAAAAGTTGCTCGAAAAGTGCTTTTTGGACCCCCGGAGGACAATTGTTATACGGACCCTCACTTTTTCTAAGGGGAACCCACGGTTATATATAGCCCATTTATCCATCGCACCCATCTTCCTTGTTTGAATTAAGTTTTTGGCGGGAAAATATGTTCATGAACTGCGGAAATTTCTGAATTGATTCTGGTCGAGTTTTGAGGAGATATTTACATGGAATATGATTGGTATGAACCTGTTTTATCAAAATAGGATTGGTAATTGTCGTGGAAGGTAAGAAAAGGGAAGTTATTGCACAGTCAAGGCGTGAATATATCTCGGGTGTTTGCTACATTATCGTAAATGGCGTGTGGATGGCAGAAGTTTGACTTCTTCCGAGGACCAGTAGAGTCGTGTTGGATGGGTTTGACGCAAGCATACGCGTAAGAGAAAAGGGAATAAATCAACAAAATATCCGAACTTTATGTCGAACAAATAAATAAATATTTCGAAGTTAATTCAAACAATTGTTGGAGGAGATAATATCCTGGGAGTTTACTCTGCATTGGTTGAAAGATTTTTGACAACATGTTTTGGTGTAACGGATGAGGTAACGAGAATAAAAATCTCCATGATTTGCAGTGAAAAAAGGAAAGAAGATAATGGGAATTAACTCGCCTGATTTGATGTCATGTGGTGTATAAATACGATGCTAAGGAAACTGAGAGGTGGATGGAGAGTTTGGGAGGAGGTATAGAGCATTAACAGAGCCGTACACATAAGTTGGAGAGAATAGTTTTCTGCTGCTGTGAAGAAGAACACGAAGAACATTAGACTGTAGAAGACAGTCGTTGTGCTACAGTTCCAACGACACTTCGTATATATCGTTCTCTGTAACAGTTAGGTTTGTAACGCAAATAAGTGTTACAAACCCGGTTTTATTGTTTTTCTCTCATCTTTCATCATTTGTCAACACTTTGAGCAATAAAAATGAATTTTGAGTGTGTTTTGAGCATGAGGAGCTAAACCCCACCACTGGGATGATGGAGGAAGCCGAATTCCATATTAATTAATTCTTTATATGACTTTTGCACTAATTAAAATAGAATTATCATTTGAATTAATTAATTATCATTTTATTGGATGGGTCATGCTTGCTTAGATGTTTGATGTCGCATGCTTACGATTTATAACTAATATTTTGAGAATCTACCTTGGAAAAAATAAGAGTCCATGTTGTTTTATTTGTTGAGCGATAATTGTTAAAAGAATTAATATTTGAATCTTTTGTTATGAGTTTGGCGGAATCCTGAGTCCCAGCAACTCTCTCCATCTTGGGAAAATATTTTTGTATATTTTTCTTTTCTTTTCTTTTATTAATTCTTAAAATCAATCTCATCAAGTCCGAGTGAACGACAACTCTACTTACCACTATTCAAAATTCGATCAATTTTTGGCGCCGTTGCCGGGGACTTGTGTATAGATTTATTTTTAGGTTTTATTTTTATTATTTTTGTCCTTTTTACGCATTTTGGTATTTTCTGTTTGCTTTCAGATTCGTAGCTAAGCTAAAGAAAAAGAGAAAGTGCTGAAAAGAAAGGCAAAGCCCGAAAAGGAAAGAAAAGAGGAATCCAAATAGAGTGAAGAAGAATATTTTGTAAATAATTATTTTATTTTATTTTATATTTAGAGACTGTAAATAGTATTTTATTTTTGTAATTTTTCTTTTTCTTTTTGGAATTTTTTTTTTGGGACATTCTTTTGGACATTATTTTTAAAACCCTAAGGAAGGGTTATTTTAAATATAAACTGCACAGGGAAGGACGACCATTACGATATTGTCTCGGCCCCTCGGGTTCGTACACTGACACATAGGAGTCAGTGGCCCGAGTCGATTTCAACGGTTCATCCCCCTTCTGGAATGAGAGGTAAGAATTCTTAACACCCTCGAATCCCTTGTCAGCGGGTTTACTGGATGATTTTGTATGCATATATGTTGAGGTCTTGAATACGGCTTCTTTAATTTTCTAGTAAAGGGTAAGGACTGGCCATACAAGATAAAGGTTCGGATTTCATCACCGTTCTCTTCTTGCCTGCCCTAGGAAAACGATACCAAACGCGAACCTAAGCTGAAAATACTGACTAACACGAGACCGATAGGGTAACGAGCTTAATAGGAAAGTCATTCGAAAAATATTGGTTACTCTTTTAAGCATACTTCGAAGTTCATGATGGTTTTTGTGAGTTGAATGCGTGACTGTGCCGCCTTGTAATGCGGTGAGGCCTTGGGTATCAAAGATCCACGCATCTTCCCTCGCCTCTATTCAACTTACTTTGACTTGGATTGATTCCAGAGGGGTTTGCTTAAATTGTAACGAATTCCCTTTCGAAGGATTAGAAGCTGATCTAAAAACAATCTAAGTGGATCCATCATGCTTTTTGTTTGCTAGAAATCAGTAGGTTTGTTGTGGTCGAGTCAGCCTTGTTTGTGCTTGTGTAGAATTCCCTTGCAGTTAAGATGTCAAACTGGTATTATAATAGCCATCACAATGAATATGAATATCCAACTGAACAATATGGACATCACTATTTTTATGACCATAGTGTGAATAGCGGTTGGGAACGCCAATCTTTTGAAGGTTATGACCCATACCATGGTGAGCCCGATTACTATTCGCATACCCACCGGTCATACGAGCAAAATTCCTATAATTCCTCTTCTCTATACGAAGCACGTAGGATAATTGAGTCAACACGTCGTAAGTTACTTGAGTCGACATATGAGTCAATTGAGACAAATGACTTAGTAATGGATGAAATAATCGGGACCAATAGTGAACTTTCTATATATGATACCATCAGGAAGTATTGTGAGTCAATTGAGAAACGTTTTCTAGAGGCGCATAATGCTCGATATAGTGTTTCCAATAGTACCCTTGAAAATGAAGATAGTTATTCACATAACGATGTTAGAATTGGTAATACTACTTGTTTAGACGAGGTTCGATATTTTTCATGTTATTATAATGATGATTGTGATGAGGATAGTATTGATGAATAATCATACATATGCAGGCATGGTGATCAGGAAATTTTTACTCCACTTGAGCTTCAAAATGATAGCACTATTTCTGGTTCAAATTTCGATAATTTTAATAATTACTCACCTATTCAAAAGGACGAGGATTTGACTAGAAATATCCCTATTTTAGACGATGTAG
Source organism: Papaver bracteatum (assembly GCA_023529315.1). NCBI lineage: Eukaryota > Viridiplantae > Streptophyta > Magnoliopsida > Ranunculales > Papaveraceae > Papaver > Papaver bracteatum. The sequence goes on along the minus strand of JAJJWX010002261.1, from coordinate 774,976 downwards.
TATTTCCTTTTCACGAAGCCAACAAAGGTTTATAGGAACGAGTTTATTTTGAATCTAGTGACTTAGAAAAAATATTCTTGGACAAAGAAAGTGTACTCGTAGAGATGGGTGAGGATGAACCTGACTTAGAAGAATCAATTGACCATTTCAGGAATCTGTTGACCTAAAAATTAGGGAAGTTGTGACTAGTCTTTCTAGAGACACTGAAAACTCTAAGTTTGGGGGTAATTATCATTCTCCATGTGCTTTAACTCTTATAAAGGTCCCTCACTTGGGACTTGATATTTGTGCCTCAACCATTGTGCCAGATTACCTTCATACTAGATCTCCCGAACCTAATGATGTCCAGAAAGTAGTTCGGTTGTTAGAAACCCATCCTCTGGTTGATGGTTGATGTAGTTAACCCAGGCTACGATACCTAGATTGACTTTGTTTTCCCACCAAAAACTTTTTCTCCAATTGTGGGAACTTATGAAATTCAAATGTGTCAGATATTAAGTTTTGAGACTAAACCTAATTACTTTAGGAGATTATGGACGACATATTTGTTTAAGGAAGACCACCACCCTCTTTGTGGTCAGCGGTGTAAGTAAAATTTGTTTGACTTTAAGGATCCGCAATTATTTAGGTTATTATTATGTGCTTCTAAATTTTTATTTGAGTTTTTCTAGACTCTAGAACCTTAACATTCAGATCTAACTTTAAGGAAATGCAACCGATGAAAGTATGTTATCTAGACCCAGTTATAGAACCTGAACCACAACTAGATATAGTTTTCTTAAACAATTTTTTTTATATGGGTGTGTTGGATATCTTCCTAGTCTGTTATAGTCTCCTCTTCTTATGGGTAACACTTTTTGATCCAGATGACCCACAATTATTCCGGCTACTGCTTTATGATTCTTCGAGGTGACTAATCTCTTCCATTGTCTGGCTGAAGACTTTAAACTTAGCACTTCTTGGGAGGTAACCCAATATTCAAGCGACACGGTAATATCTTTCCTTATCTCTTTTGCTTCAAATGGTAACAGTTTCTCCTTGTTCATGTTTTTAATTTCATCTTTAGAACATTGAGGACAATGTTAGATTTAAGTTTGAGGGTATGGGAGAAACTTTTTAGTTGCAATATAAATAAATAAACTCCAGAGTCTAGAAATTTATGCTTATTAAGGTCGGCACTAACCAATCTAAGTAGATGGGAACATTTTAGTTGTAGGAGTTGAGGAACCAATCTGATTAGATGGAAACATCTAGAAGAGTTATTCATAAAATCACAGAGCTCAGATGTTAGAAAAAAATAAAACATGGTAGTTTCGCCATATCCTCGTGATGGAAACGTCGAAAGAATCTTGATCACTTCTTTTATTTTCTTTTTACCATGGATAGGGTGAAATAGAGTGACTGAGATCATAAAAAAAGAGAGACCAGACCACTAGACCAACCGGAATAAATACAATAAAGTCGACCACTGCTACCCTTGTATATGCCAGCTGAGTTGACCTAGAGTTAGGATTATCGACTACTGGTTCTCTTGTATATGCAAGTATGTTGATATTAGTCCAGACCAGTATCTCAGTCCATTAGGATAGGTTCACCTTAGTCAACATCATCCACGTTTTTCTCAACATCCATCTTCTTAATCTATCCATGTGATTGGTTAACTTCGGTTTATGATGTCCAGAAACTATCTGAGTAGAGCTCTGTCACTTTATATGAATTTTAGTATGCTTGAGTGCAAACTCATGTATATCAATTGGAATTTTGCATCAAGGTACTTCCTCCTGTAGTCAATGAGTATGCCAACCAAGGAGATTCTTTAGTTCCTTCCATGGTTCTGCGTAGATAGCTAGGGTCTGGAGTAAAGGTTTTGTGGGTACACCTCTGGTAAACCCTCCCGAGACTATGACTCGGTTTTGTTGATTAAGTTTGCTCGAGGACAAGCAAATAATAAGTTTAGTGGTATTTGATAGACCCATTTTTGTGTCTGAATTGTCCTCAGTGTCTCTATTGTTAGTCTCGATTTTTTTACTAATTTTGGTGTTTTTATGTTTGTCTAGGTGTTATTGGATAATTACACTTATGCAGAAAAAGTTGTTCGAAAAGTGCTTTTTGGACCCCGGAGGACAATTGCTATACAGACCCTTACTTTTGCTAAGGGGCACCCACGGTTATATATATCCCATTTATCCATCGCACCCATCTTCCTTGTTTGAATTAAGATTTTGGAAGGAAAATATGTTCATGAACTGCGGAAATTTCTGAATTGATTCTGGTCGAGTTTTGAGGAGATTTTTACGTGGAATATGATTGGTATGAACCTGTTTTATCAAAACAGGGTTGGTAATTGTCGTGGAAGGGAAGAAAAGGGAAGTTATTGCACAGTCAAGGCGTGAATGTATCTCGGGTGTTTGCTGCATTATCGGAAATGGCGTGTGGATGGCAGAAGTTTGACTTCTTCTGAGGACCAGTAGAGTCGTGTTGGATGGGTTTGATGCAAGCATACCCGTAAGAGAAAATGGAATCAATCAACAGAATATCCGAACTTTATGTCGAACAAAGAAACGAATATTTCGAAGTTAATTCAAAGATTTATAGGAGGAGATAATATCCTGGGAGTTTACTCTGCATTGGTTGAAAGATTTTTGACAGCATGTTTTGGTGTACCGAATGAGGTAACGAGAATAAAAATCTCCATGATTTGCAGTGAAAAAAGGAAAGAATATAATGGGAATTAACTCGCCTGATTTGATGTCATGTGGTGTATAAATACGATGCTAAGGAAGTTGATAGGTGGATGGAGATTTTTGGAGGAGGTATAGAGCATTAACAGAGCCGTACACGTAAGTTGGAGAGAATAGTTTTCTGCTGCTGTGAAGAAGAACACGAAGAACATTAGACTGTAGAAGACAACTGTTGTGCTACAATGCCAACGACACTTCGTATATATCGTTCTCTATAATAGTTAGTTTTGTAACGCAAATAAGTGTTACAAACCCGGTTTTATTGTTTTTCTCCCATCTTTCATCATCTGCCAACACTTTGAGCAATAAAAATGAATTTTGAGTGTGTTTTGAGCATGAGGAGCTAAACCCCACCACTGGGACGAGAGAGGAAGCCGAATTTCATATTAATTAATTATTTATATGACTTTTGCACTAATTAAAATAGAATTATGATTTGAATTAATTAGTTATCATTTTATTAGATGGGTCATGCTTGCTTAGATGTTTGATGTCCCATGCTTACGATTTATAACTAATGTTTTTAGAATCTGCCTTGGTAAAAATTAGAGTCCATGTTATTTTATTTGTTGAGCGATAATTGTTAAAAGAATTAATATTTGAACCTTTTTTATGAGTTTGGCGGAATCCTGAGTCCCAACACCTCTCTCCATCCTGTGAAAATATTTGTGTATATTTTTCTTTTCTTTTATTAATTCTTAAAATCAATCTCATCAAGTCCGAGTGAACGACAACTCTACTTACCACTATTCAAAATTCGATCACCTTTCTTCTATAAACCTTGTTGCACCTCATACAAGGATCGATTCCCCATTGTGATGTACTGCACCTCTTACTAGGATCGGTTCCCCTTTCCAAAAATTTGGTCAGACACTCACAAACCCGATCATACCCCAGGTGATTACTTAAGATAGGTTTCACTAATAAAAGTCATACCAATACATAAGTCAGGCCTCATATGAATAGTTTTACCATCAACACAAACAAGTCATGAGAGGTTCTACTAATCACTCATATTGGTCATTCATAAGATTTGCAATAAAGAACAACCCAAATAACTCCTGGCGATTTCCTTTTCGGTTCACAACACATATCATGAACTTACTTCCTTAAAACACATGTAAAAACATTATTTCCTAGGATGAAATCCTCACCTCATACCTATACATAATCACAATAGCATTCATACGATTATGTCGATGTCTCATATACAAAGTTTTAATGGTTAAGAAAGAAACTTCATATTGTATTCCTTAATACTATGTCTATCTAGAGTGTTCATGCTTCACAGTTTTATTTTTTCAATATGCACGACTTGAAAGATACGTTAGGAAATGAAACAATTCAAGTCAAATATCACTAACCTCAAGTGGAAGGATGATGTTGTGGTTGTAGCAGCTCCGTACTTCTTAACTTCTCCAAGTCTTCGCAATACTTGTAATGTATCACCCTAATACTTTCAAGATAACCTATACGAAGTTGTCTCTAGTACATTTAAATCAAGCGACTATTAAATGAGTTTTGGTTCACTAAAATATGACAACCAAACTTGACATACCAATGCTTGGTGGGTTCAACCTAGCTATGCTCTAACATATAATACTCTAGTGATGTGACATGATCATAGTATTACAAAATTAGACTATGAAGTATACTGCTTATCTTTTGAACTTCGTACATATGACATCGGCGGCATAATCTTGTATATAGTGTTGTGATTATGTGAATGGGTTATGGTAAAGATTTCATCATAGGAAATAATATTTTACATTTGTTTAATGGAAGTACATTCATGAACTTGTTTCGTCAATTGAAAGGGAAATCAATAAGGTTATTGATCCGGATATTCATTGCAAACCTTTGGATGACTAATATGTGTGAGTTAGTTGAACCGATCTTAACTCAGGTTATGTATCTTGGTATACTTAATCATAATACCTAGACTTATGATTTGGTATGACCCGTTTTGATAATTGGTGTAACCGATCCTAAGTAATCACCATGTGATGGTATGATCGATCCTTGTAATTGGTGTGACTGATCCTAGTAATTAGTGAAATCGATCATAAGTCTTGTGTGATCGATCCTTGTAATTAATGTAACCGGTCCTGTTAACTGGTGTGACCAATCACAAGTAATAGCATGTGTATATGGAACCAATCGTTGTAACTAGTGTAACCGATCCTAGTGACTGGTGTGACCGATCACAAGTATTTCTATATTTAGCTATAACCGATCCTAGTGAATGGTAGAACCAATTGAACCCATGTATGTGATTCGAAATTTGATCAATCATATAGTAGTCCTGGAATACATGCAAACCAATTCTAAACTTGTTTGGAATTGTGGTATAACCGATTCCAAGAATGCAAATTCATGTAAATATGAAATAAGGATTTGCAATGAAAAGATGTCAACATAATTTGAACACGAGTAGTAACTCTTATCATTTATTGTTGAAATATATTCCTTGGTATTCAAGGAGATCCTATGCCGAAATAAATTAAGAATCTTTTAATTAAGGTTTTTGGTTTTATATGCTTTAATTACCAGCAATTAATGCATATCTCTAGAGAATAAAAATTAGTAATGTGCATTTACTAATTGGAGATTTTCTATTAAGAGATTTCAGAAATATTGGACAAACATTTATTGGAATTAGGAAAATAAAATTTCTCCATTCATTGCATATCTTGATAATATCTTCGGTTTTGGAAATTTCTTGGTGTCCAAACATCCTTGGTCTATAAATACCTAAGTTTGCATTTCTATCGTGATGCCAATGCAACAGTACTGGGTGCTCTTTGTGTTGGCCTTGGTTGGAAACCAATTATTATGCAGAAGTGTATGCTATTATTTATGGATTGATGCTGGCCAAAACATGGGACGTGAGGAATATTTGCGTTCGTTCAGATTCGATGAGTTACATTCAAGATTTTCAAAGTGGTGAGCTGCCTTGATAGCTGGTTCAAAAGTGAAAGCTTGCGAATAACTTCTATAATAATATTATCTATGTTCATAGCTATAATGAAGCTATTTTTTCTGCAGATTCCTTGGCCAAACAAGCTTGTTTGTTAACCGAGGATATTTATGAGTTTTATGAGGGTAGACCAGGTTTTATTCCGTCTGTGGAATGGACTGGCGAGTTTTATTATCGTTTTAAATAAGCTAGATTATTATATGGCCACTACGGCTAGCTCTTAATCTGGCATGGCCCCTGTATAATTTCTAATTTTTTTACTTAATTTTATTGACCGAGTAAAAATTTTTTTTTTTTAGCAAACTATCCTAAGAGCCAGACAAACTTCATTTCTTGTTGTTTCTGGTGGAGCTCGTCTATTCGGAGAGGAAAGTATTCTAATTAGGTGAAATCACTTATGACCGCTCGTTTAAAGACTTCCGTGGGATCAAGAAGCTCTACGAGCACCATTGGTGGGAAATTAGATAATTATAGTTTTATTAGTTTTTGATTGATTTGATTGACTAACGGTTGTTGAAACTTTGATTGCACCTATTTGTTTATGATTGAGAATCTTCTCTTCTGATATAAGATTCACTCAAACTAGATCAGAGTATAGAAGGGATATTTAGAACTGTTGTTAGATCTAAAGACATATTGTGCTAACCCATTGTTAACAGACTCCGTTCTGTGTGTGATTGATCACAAGAGATTCAATTGGTGTTGTGCAGGTTTTGAAGATAACTAATATTTGAAGACGGAGAAGATTTCTTATTAGTTTTCATATCTTGTGAATTGTGTGCACAAACCTTGATCGACTGGGATCCAACTAGAATTAGTTTATCTTTGATAGATCTGATTGATTAGTTGCGTGAGATCGACATTATCTATGTTTCTCTTTGAGATCTATATTGATTGAGTGCGAATCTATACTTGACTATTTCGTTAGATAAAGTTATATTAATTTAACCAGACAAAAGAGTTTATTAGATAAAACGGAAGAGCCTTTGTCAACGACTCATCTATATCTTGTAGCAAGATTGATTAGAGTGGTTACCAAACAAATTGTTCCTTTGCTGTTTGGAATACGATCCAAAGTACTTGTTATTCACGTGCGTGAATCTAGAATTCGAAGGCGCACGGATACTGAGGGAATTAAGTAGCTAGGGGTAGTCTGCTTGGTCTCAACTATACGAAGTTGGTATTAGATTTTATATAGCGGCTTAATTATGAGAGTATTCAAATTTGAACTATGTCCCGGGGCTTTTCTGCATTTACAGTTGTTGATGGTGGGTGTTTTCAACAAAGGGAAAAACCGTAAAATCATGAGGCATATTTGACACGGCTTTCAGGCATGCAACGATTCATATTTTACGAAGCCATGATGAATATGTTTTCGAAAATCTCCACTAGCTGAGCGATTCGATCCCTGGAATTTCATCGTGCCCTCTATGAAAAATAACATAATTAGGAGGTTCTCCGTAGATTGAGATCTAAATGCCTTCAGGACGTCGGTGACACTCATTGTTCCCTCACTGCAGGAGAGTGACCTCTCTCCACATAGAAGAATAGTTGGGCGTCGGGCGCCTTCAGGACATCGGTGACACTCACCGTTCCCTGACTATGAGGAGAGACCGTGTATAGATTCATACGTCTCTCTGTATATTGAGAGCACTAACGCCTTCAGGTCATAAGCAACACTTGTGACTCCCTGACTTTGCACCATTCAAAATGGATATGACGATATAACTTGCTAATATCTTTTCTGCAATAGATTAATTCTGCCGTGACATTCACCAATGAATTCCCAAAATAATCTATTATTGCTCCGATTCCATGGTCGAATCCACGGCCTGATCCCATGGAATGGCAATAAAAATTGCTCTGATTCCATGGTCGAATCCACAGCCTGTTCCCATGGAATGGCAACAACAATTGTTCTGATTCTATGATCGAATCCACGACTTGATCTCATAGAATGGAAATAAACAACCGTATTATCTTATTACTTAGATTTCACGATTCTATGGAATGGTAATAGATAATTTTATTACTCCGATTTCATGGTAGAATCCACGATCCCATGGAATGGTAATGCCTGTTTTATTATTCCGAGTTCATCGTCGAATTCATAACTGATCCTATGAATTGATAATAAATAACTACTCATTTTTATTATTCAATTTCATGAATTATTCTACACTGAATTTCATGGATTAACAATAAATACTCAACAACCGGGCATCTGGATCATTACTGTGTAAGCCCCACAAAAATGGTGTAAGTGTACTCGACAATGACGCATGACTGAGCACCCGGATGCACGAACGAGCATCCAGAAACATGACAGATGAGGAATCCTACGCAAAACAGGAGAAAATAACAAATAATAATAAAATAATAGGAGGCGCCTAGGGGCCGGGCCCACAGACCGGCCGGCCAGCCATGCCCTAGCTGTGGCCGGTCCCATGCCTCCTCCATTATTTTTCCCTAATTTGTTATTTTCATGAACTCATGAAAACTCCTTCAATTTAACAACTTTCCTTGTTTGTGCAAAACTCATGAATTCCCCATAACTTCATGGATTCATGAAAAATAATATTATAAAATACGGAAAGGTGTGCAGGACCGGGAAATATAGCCGCCCGGCCATGCCCTAGCTGTGGCCGGTCCCACACCTCACAATCCCTAGTTTTTATAATTATTATTCCCTAAACTCATGAAACTCCTCCGTTTTCACAAAAACCCATGGATTCTCCATAACATCATGGTTTCATGAAAAATAATAATATAAAATTAGGGAAAGTATTATGAGAACGGGAAACATAGCCGGCCGGCCAGACCCTAGTGTTGATGGTGGATTTCTATTTAAAGGCTAAAATTGTAAAAAGCCAATTTCTTTAAGCTGACGTCCTGCAAAGGATAAATCCTTCAGGCGATGAATACTTCTCGCCATATTAATTCATTGGAGAATGTGCAATCATCCCTGAGAATTAAACATACCTACCTAGAACGGAGCATGTGGCAACCATCCCGACGGAGCATGTGGCAACCATCCCGGTTTTCTGTAGGTATACAACATTACTATTAATGATTTAATTAAAGCCTTGTGTTCGACGTGCAAACACCCGTAGGCTACCTGACGGTAGGTTATACTAGCCCCGTTGAACGCATGCAAGACTACCCATGTTAGTCCCACTTGCTGAAAACAAACCCAAAAATATATCCCACCCGTCCAAATTTGCAAGCATAGATGGAGGGTGTAGATATAGATTCAGGGGGTCCTGAGCATGCTACCATGATCACCTCGGACCCACCTTTACACATGACCGACCGGTCAAGACCAACTACGGTTGGTCCTTCCAAAACGTGCGCTCAAAGTGAGCATGATGCACGGCTAGGGTTCCTTTTAATCGTGAGCGTCCAACTTCGCCAGCATAGTCGGACAGCTTAGATTATACCCTAAAACAAGTAGTGAAGTGATGGTACACAATTGACGGGCCCACTTTCTACCTACATGACCGACTCCCTCATAGGCAAGCCGTGGTGCAAGAAACGATTTCCCAAACAAGGCTAGTTTAACGCCTTATGCAGGTTGAGAAGATCCAAAACGATCACGACCATCCGACTTCGCCGGCATAGTTGGATGGCTTAGATTATGCCCAGGGTCATAGAGCAAGCATGTACATTCTCACCGTCGACCCAAGATGTTGCATACATGGTCGGTCTCCCCAAAATAGGCCCGCACAACCCAAAACCGATCGCTCAAAGTGGCCGGTCTAAAGCCCTAATTAGGGTTTGCGGCGTAGAAACATCTCGAGCGTCCATCTTCGCAGGATTGGACGGAAGGCCAAGACGGAGACTTAGAAGGAACCGAGCATGCTAGCATGACCACCGTGGGCCCGGCTTCACATCTAGCTGATTGGCCAAGACCGGCGGTGATCAAGCTCCTCGGTACGCGCGCCCAAAGGTGACATGTCACGGCCCCTCCATAAATTCTAATCTCGACCACTCGTTTTTGCCGCCTGAGTCGAGTGGCTTAGATTAAATCTTTGCGAGTCAAGCAGGCATGGGCGTGAACATCATTGTACTACCTCCATGCAGGGCTGATCGGTTCCTCTATTGGAAATTTCTAAGCATGCAAACGTTTGGGCCGAAAGAGGCAGCATGCGCGCCTCCCATCCAACGGTCGCAAGAAAGGCTACGAGTCATCTCGGCCGTCCATATTTGCAAGCTTGGACGAATGGCTTAGGGTGCGAATCAACCAGTAAACAAGGTATCACTATGACCATCATCCGTCACTCTTCTTCACAAGGTAACCGACCAAGGCATGGACTGTCTATACAGCCTCCAAACGGTTACCTGAAGATGGCTGCATGCGATGTTATACCAAGTTCATGGTTCACCCTGCACTATTTTATGTGGGTCCCATGATCCACACACTCGAGACATTAATCACGTCACAACTGGGGGAAACAAACTGGGGTATTGGTTTGGCAGTTTACAGCGTGCAGCGTGCAACGCGCCATCACAAGAACGTGTTAGGAAAACATGGGCGGTTAAGTCAAGATGAGAGAAGTGGGCAGTTCTGATCGTGTGACACTCACATATAACTCCACTCTTCCCTCACTCCACTTCCTCCACTTTCCACGAGATACGTGAAGAAGGCTTAATGGCTTGTATAAATAGGTTCTCCTCCCTATTTCCAAAAACAGAAGTTCGAACAACACAAAAAACCAAGTGTTAATCGTATTCAACACCCAGAGCCTGCCTGCAACATTTGCTAGCCTGCTCAACCTTATGTTAATAGCCTTCACCATCATACTCTCAACACCTTCTTCGCTTCCCTCCCTAAGATCAACCTCACATCCTTCACCTGTGACCGAAACAAATCTGGAACGGCCGTGTCTTCGGTTTAGGCCAGAATTGTATAGATTATCTCTCGAATCAAAGTGCTCATCGTGCAGCACATTTGTTGAAGGTTTAAACTCACTTCTCATCCACACACACCCAAAATTACCCAAACCGACAGAAGTAGTTTTCTCCCACAAACAATTGGCGACCACAATGGGAGGTTAATCTCTCGGTTGTGAAGTCGATTTCTTCAATACCAATTCAATTTCTCTGATTTCAAGAATGGTGGATATTAGGTCTGGATCAGCAACCAACGATGGAGTTAACACCGACAACACTTCTGGTGGCGCTGATATCCCAATTACTGGTGTTACAGTGCAACCCGCCAGTGCAACCAATGTTTCTCGTGGAATCGCGTATTCTACCATCAGTACCAGTGGATCACGAGCAGACATTCCAGCAGGCGTGACACCTCCCATTACAAGAGCCAGAGCGGCTGAAAATCCAGGCATTTCCTCAAGCATGACACTTCCGTCCGTCACCAGAACAACTGTTACTTCCCCTTCAGGACGAGGATCTGGAGGACCTAGAGGAGGACAACCTCCTATCACCATGGTGGACTTGATGGAGAGACAAAAAACCCTCGCTAAAGCTCAGGCAGATATGGCAACCACTCATAAGGAGGTACTCACCTTCCTTAAAACATTAACCGATCGATTACCACAAGAGTCGAGACAGCCTCAAGGGCCAACAATAGATACGTTCAGCACACCTGGAGAAGATGCCTCAGTTACGCAAGCCTACCTGAACGAAGAGTCTTATGCTGCTGACCACGCAAGAGAAAGGGACCAGGAGCGTCTCAAGGAAAGGAGCCGATCATCCAACTTTATTACATGTGAAGATCTGGAGAGACTCTTCCAAAATCGTGGCAAAGAAAATCCGATGGACGCGCATCGACACCAACCTCCATATCCAAAAGACGTGCAGCGGATTCCTCTTCCCAGGGGATACACCTCCCCTCAATTCATCCTTTACGATGGTACCGGTAATGCTCGTGAACACGTCTCTTGATTTTTAGAATCCTTAGGAGAACACGAATACAATCACATTCTCCGCTTGAAGGAATTCTCCAAATCACTTACGGGGAGAGCCTATACGTGGTACAATAATATTGCACCCGACAGCATATCCAATTGGAGTGAGATGGTAAGCGCGTTTTACAAGAAGTACTTCTTTGTATCTGAGCAAGTTACTTTCTCAGACTTGGGGAGAATCTCCCAACGGAACAATGAACATCCAAATGATTTTGTCAAAAGGTTCAGAACACAAGCGTTGGACTGCCATGAACCAAATGTCACAAACGACAGTGGTGGAATTATGCATCAACGGAATGATACCCATATATCGCGCCCTACTGGAAAACTTGGGATTCCAGACGTTCTCGAGCTCCATGAAGCAGCCAAACGTTCGGCCACTACCGCCTCAAAGATTATTGGAAAGAACCAGGATCATTCGGAGTGACGATTCACGAGATAATCGGGAAACACGCGCCTCATCAACAAGAAATATAATACTGGCCCTTCTGTCAGTGTAGTAAGCGAAGGCGGAAAGAGAAAAGCTCCAGCGGCGGCAGAACAACTACCCAAGCGTGCGACTCAAACGCATAAAGCTTCGCCTCAAAAGGGAACATGCAAAGATCCTGCGTAGAGCACTGAAGACACAGGCTTCCCGTTTCCGATAAATTAAGTAATAGAACTCTTGGAGACATGGATTCAGGATGATGCTATCAGACTACCTCCTATCAAACGTCCACCAACTGAGAAAGACATGGCAGACCCTAAGTACTGCCATTATCATAGGTTTGTCCACCACCCAACTAAGGATTGCAACAAGATGAAAGAAATCTTCAGGGAAAAGATAGCATCAGGAGATCTCCAATTAGGAAATGAAGGAGTTCACACAGACCCCCTTCTCGTCCGAAGTTGCATGATCTCTGGAAGCTCTGTGCACAAGACTGTACAATCCATGATGGAACACCTGTGTGAAATCTTGTACCTTTCCAAGGTACAACGTCAAGATATATTCATGGCCCTCAACCGTATTGTGTCAGGCAGGCGATTGTATCCAGAAAAGGAAGTCGTTCAGCGTCTCAAGCCTCCTTGGAAAATAGCACCAACAAAGGAAACTGAGGATTTTTGACCGTCGCCCATCTGAAAGATGTCAAGTTCGATAGCACATTAATCGATGCAGCTTCTGAATTCAACATCATTACTATCAAGACCCTGCAAGCTGCAAAAATCTCAAAGCGGGAAGCTACCCGTGGTCCGACTGTGATCAAGAGCCCAGCAGGAGAATTTGTGGATGTATACGGATATATTGACCTTGATGTCAAGATTGGTAACACTCCAACACAAGCTAGATTCCATATAATTAAGGAACATCCGGATTACGACATGATTCTGGGGTGCCCGTGGGTACGCAAGGCGCATTCCTTACCAATCTTAGTACCTGAAAGAATCTCCAACAAGCCAGCTCCGATGATTTCCAACAAACCTTGGAGAATCGAAGACTGCATGTTGCCCCCATACCAACAACTCACAGGCATAACGCAACTCCCTGGTGAAAGCCCTTCGTCCTGCGTCAAGATATTCCGAGCCCAAGTAAGTCTCATTGAACGACCATCTTTGCAAGTAGTGGATGATTATCCTGTTAGACCACCAGGGACTGTTTCACATGACAGGCGGGCCACCACCAAGAGATGTGAATGGAGTACTGGCCCCTTTAAGCGCTTCACCAAAAGCTTGGAAGCAGTCAAGAACGATATGTGTCAGAAGCAAGCCGTTATGCCAAGCCCAAATCCGTTTTAAATCGGAGATATGGTAGCAAAGGTAACCACGTTCCAAGTTGGAAACATGGCAGTAAAGATAACTGCCCAGTCTGATATGCCTGCAAAGGAAGAGGAAATATTCTTAGTGGCAGATGTTATCTTGGGCGGTTACTGCAAGATCATCAATGCAGACAAACTCGAAGGTGTGGTTTTTCACTCACGGTGACTCAAGCCCTACCTTACTTGAAGACACGACACCACCTCTCTAATCCCCCCGGGGGATTCCTCCAATAATTTTCCTTTTCACAATATTTGTAATTCCTTCAAAATGATGGCACTGCTTGCCTTCATACTTATTAGGGTTTCAATATTTCTTCAAGTAATCAAGATTTCATTCCTTTTACAATTTCTCATAAAATCACACATAGTTATGAGTCACCTTCAAACCACCATTACCTAGAAAGAAAACCCTAAATCCTCATACCAAATCTTCATACCGGCCTGGTAATATGGGAGGAATAAAACATGTAAAAAGGGAGGAGGAAGGTATCCTACATGATCTACTTCAACAGAGCCAGACTCACGTCAGGGGGCACAAGCAGAAAAAATATGCATGTTTCGAAAAGCAACATTGAATAAAACTTTGTTCAAGATAAGCAAGTAAAGAAGAAAACTTCAAACTTAGCGCCACTGATTATATAAAAGAAAAACACTACAAAGAAGAATAACATGGAAACTCAATTGCCGGTTGCGTCTTCATCACTGTTGGGATCCACATCTTGTGCCGTTTTCTCCAGAGACGCCTCGACTTCTTCTTCGGACACAGCAGCTGCCGCCTTAACATCTTCAGCATGCGTATCTTCTGCACCTTCTACAAAATCCATTGCAACCTTGGAAATCATGCCAATCACTTTCGGGAGTTTAGTCTCATTAGTATCAGGGTCAAGGATTATTACACCACCACGTATTGGGTAATCACACTTCCCATCACCTGCATGACGTTCGTGTTTAACCCTCCGTCTCTTCAACCGAGCCGCAAACCTTTCAGTTCTCTAGCCTGCTGGTGCTTGTGACGCCTCGCGTTTCCACTTCGCTCGCAACGCTTTTTCATGTCTTTGTTTCTCCTCCATATCAATTGCAGCTGAAAGAGCACGGAGCCGCCCCTTAACAATGGTTAAATGCAAGACAGACATTCCCTGTATGGCATGGATGACTTCACGAAGTGGAAAATCGATTTTAGCCATCACTTCTTCATGTGCGTTAGCTTCTGGTTTATCAACTTCAAAACTTTTTTCTGAAGAAGCTGCAGAGTTATCATCACCAACTCCTTTCATGATGTACTGCAATAAGATTGGAAGTTTTAGCATGTTTCCAAGGGGTCATACAGCAATAAAATATTCTCGTGATTCCCAACTTCGTTGTTAGGCACCTAATACGGAGATTACATGGGATTGGGATGGTTCAAGCGTCCTCCAAACAAACTCAGTTGAGGGAAATTTACACTACCCTGTGTTCGATTATGATCTGGGAGCAATGGGTATGGAATCTAGTGTTATGTTATGTGCCATTCTCTTCATATGGAAGTTACCTACAACATATCGAAATTTCACGACAATCGGATGAAAGGGCAAGAATGGGTGGCCAAAACATCAGAAGACACGCAACCTGAAAAAATTCTGAAAACCTCCTGGAAGTTTGCTATTTCGAGGTTTTTATCCCCTAAACACGCTCAAAATACAAAAATCTTCTTTGCTAAAGCTTGGAAATTTTCTGGGCTTGAAGTTACATATGCGGAACGTCGAAGTCCGAGTTTGTATGAAGATTCTACAGCAATTTCGGTAAACGCAAGCGCAAGAGTACCTCAAAATCACGCAGGCGGGCACTAAGGTTTTGCATGCGTATCCCTAAAGCTAAGCCAACATGTCAACATATTTTTCTACAGTTGGCTATCATGTCTACAAGTTCAAGACAGCGGTTCTACCAAGCTACAACCTGGGTTTTGACATGCAAGGATAAAGGGAACAAACGACATGTTTATGATTTCTTTTACTACGCAACCCTAACAGGCGGTAAAGGAATTAATCATGGTATGTTTTGCTGCACCTACAATCCTCTCAAAATGAAAAAGAAACTCTAACTAAATAATTAGGGTTTGCAAAAAAAAAAAAAAAATCGCACCTACCTGACAAACGGCGTCAGCGGCGACAAAAACCAGCAGCGGTGATGGTGAACTCCGGCGGATGGAGTGACGGCGGCGCGGGAGAGAGCTGGACGTCCACTCGAGAGAAAAAAAAATCGTGAAGAAAAAACGGAAAAAGGGTTCTCCCTTTTATAGGCAAAATTTGAAGAATCCTGATTAGAAAAGGATTCCTTTCTGCTTCCAAAAAACCAAGAAGGGAAACCGGCCCACCCAAGATTTCATGCTTGCGACGGAACATCCACATGGACAATCACTAGCGGCTGCCTTCCAAGGTTAGTTACCTTTATTTCTTTTACGTATATTTGTCACCATCTCATGCCTACCCTACAATAGTGTAACCATTGTATGCTAGGCAGAGGACTTAATGTTGATGGTGGATTTCTATTTAAAGGATAAAATTGTAAAAAGCCAATTTTTGTAAGCTGACGTCCTGCAAAGGATAAAGCCTTCAGGCGATGAATACTTCTCGCCATATTAATTCATTGGAGCATGTGCAATCATCCCTGAGAATTAAACATACCTACCCATAACGGAGCATGTGGAAACTATCCCGGTTTTCTGTAGGTATACAACATTACTATTAATGCTTTAATTAAAGCCTTGTGTTCGACGTGCAAACACCCGTAGGCTACCTGATGGTAGGTTATACTAGCCCCGTTGAACGCATGCAAGACTACCCATGTTAGTCTCACTTGCTGAAAACAAACCCAAAAATATATCCCACCCGTCCAACTTTGCAAGCATAGATGGAGGGTGTAGATATAGATTCAGGGGGTCCTGAGCATGCTACCATGATCACCTCGGACCCACCTTCACACATGACCGAACGGTCAAGACCAAATACGGTTGGTCCTTCCAAAACGTGCGCTCAAAGTGAGCATGATGCACGGCTAGGGTTCCTTTTAATCGTGAGCGTCCAACTTCGCCAGCATAGTCGGACGGCTTAGATTATACCCTAAAACAAGTAGTGAAGTGATGGTACACCATTGGCGGGACCACTTTCTACCTACATGACCGACTCCCTCATAGGAAAGCCGTGGTGCAAGAAACGATTGCCCAAACAAGGCTAGTTTAACGCCTTATGCAGGTTGAGAAGATCCAAAACGATCACGACCATCCGATTTCTCCGACATAGTTGGATGGCTTAGATTGCGCCCAGGGTCATAGAGTAAGCATGTACATGCTCACCGTCGACCCAAGATGTTGCATACATGGTCGGTCTCCCCAAAAGAGGCGCGCGCAACCCAAAACCGATCTATCAAAGTGGCCGGTCTAAATCCCTAATTAGGGTTTGCGGCGCAGAAACATCTCGAGCGTCCATCTTCGCATGCTTGGACGGAAGGCCAAGATAGAGACTTAGAAGGAACCGAGCATGCTAGCATGACCACCGTGGGCCCGGCTTCACATTTAGCTGATCGGCCAAGACCGTCGGTGATCAAGCTCCTCGGTACGTGCGCCCAAAGGTGACATGTCACGGCCCCTCCATAAATTCTAATCTCGACCACTCGTCTTTGCCGCCTGAGTCGAGTGGCTTAGATTAAATCTTTGCGAGTCAAGCAGGCATGGGTGTGAACATCATTGTACTACCTCCATGCAGGGATGATCGGTTCCTCCATTGGAACTCTCTAAGCATGCAAACGTTTGGGACGAAAGAGGCAGCATGCGCGCCTCCCATCCAACGGTCGCAAGCAAGGCTACGAGTCATCTCGTCCATCCATCTTTGCAAGCTTGGACGAATGGCTTAGGGTGAGAATCAACCAGCAAACAAGGTATCACTATGACCACCATCCGTCACTCTTCTTCACAAGTTAACCGACCAAGGCATGAACTGTCTATACATCCTCCAAACGGTTACCTGAAGATGGCTGCATGCGATGTTATACCAAGTTCATGGTTCACCCTGAACTATTTTCTTTGGGTCCCGTGATCCACACACTCGAGACATTAATCACGTCACAACTGGGGGATAAAAACTGGGGTATTGGTCTGGCGGTTTACAGCGTGCAGCATGCAACGCGCCATCACAAGAACGTGTTAGGAAGACATGGGCGGTTAAGTCAAGATGAGAGAAGTGGGAAGTTATGATCGTGTGACACTCACAAAAAACTCCACTCTTACCTCACTCCACTTCCTCCACTTCCCACGAGAGACGTGAAGAAGGCTTAATGGCTTGTATAAATAGGTTCTCCTCCCTATTTCCAAAAACAGAAGTTCGAACAACACAGAAAACCAAGTGTTAATCGTATTTAACACCCAGAGCCTGCCTGCAACATTTGCTAGCCTGCTCAACCTTCTGTTAACAAGTCATCAAATAGCCTTCAACTTCATACTCTCAACACCTTCTTCGCTTCCCTCCCTAAGATCAACCTCACATCCTTCACCTGTGACCGAAACAAATCTGGAATGGCCGTGTCTTCGGTTTAGGCCAGAATTGTATAGATTATCTCTCGAATCAAAGTGCTCATCGTGCAGTACATTTGTTGAAGGTTTAAACTCACTTCTCATCCACACACACCCAAAATTACCCAAACTGGCAGAAGTAGTTTTCTCCCACAAACACCTAGTTGTGGCCGGTCCCACACCTTGCAATCCCAGGTCTTTTATAATTATTATTTTCCTAAGTTCATGAAATTCCTTGGTTTGAGCAAAAATCATGATTTCGTCATAACTTCTCAAATTTTGTTGGAATCATGATTTCATCATAACTTCTCAAAAGCCAACGGGTCACGCAACATGCTAGCCTCTCACGATAATTTTAAATGTTAAAATATCCTTATTTTAATATTTACAAAATATTAATCAATTGAGCATACATGCTCATTCCAACAAAAATCAAGAATTTCAGTCATGATGAAACTCTTTTGAAAATCCACAATATCGCTCGAACGCACATCATAAAATACTGAAACTCTCAATACGGAGACACACACACCATGGAAATATGTGCATGCCTTAATGACCGACCAAGGTCATTCCTAGGGCTTTCACAAAGCCGATCCCACACGTTTTCACACTTTTGACCTAATTTGCGCAATCGCTCATATTGGGCCCAAACTCTCTCCAACCAACCTGGGGATTGCTCAAACGGACAACAGCTAGTCTCGTGACCACAAAAATCCGGTCCCATGCTCTCTTGGTCGGTCTCATCTTTCATACCTAGGTTTTATCACCTAATGCGGAACCCAACAATATTTCAGTAAATGATGAAATCGACATTTAGTCATCATTCTTTCACCAACTGGCCAACTCAGGACTCTGGTGCACGCTCGCTTGAGAAATTGGGCATCACATGGACGTCCATAGTCTCATGTGGTCGGTCCTTCCTTGCTCATGACCTATTTTCATCAATTCGTCGACTAATGAGCAATTGATCAAAAATTAGGGTTTTCGAACAAACGCTCAAAAAATCATTATTCTGAGCAAGTTCAAACACTAAATAAATGTATGTTGATCCATCAAGAAACACACGGATTAATTATATAATATTCGGTAATCGACTAATATTTTAATATTTAATGGGTCATGTCACCAATAAATATTTCGTTGAATTGAGAAACATCTGCTCAAATATTGATCCAGCTATCAATATTTAGTAATTTATCAGTAATTTGTCGAATTGGGCAATACTTGCTCAGTTGCTCGTCAAATTCTCATTATTCAGTAATTCGTCGAATTGAGCAATACTTGCTCAGTTGCTCGAATATTGATCCACTATAAATATTCAGTAATTCGCCGAATTGAGCAATACTTGCTCATTTCTCGAATATGATCCACTCTCAATATTCAGTAATTCGTCGAATTGAGCAATACTTGCTCAGTTGCTCGAATATTGATCCACTATCAAATATCAATATTCAGTAATTTATCGGTAATTCGTCGAATTGAGAAATACTTGCTTAATTGCTCATCCAACTATTTGTAATTCGTCGAGTCGAGCAAAACTTTCTCATACTCCCTAATTTACAATAACTATACACGAGTAATATCAAAACAAGGACTAACATGTCCAAGTCCATGAATCACTGACCATTCGCCGATAATGCTCAATTCAGCAAAACCTAGGCTCATTGTCTAATCAGTCAACTAACAAACTAAATACACGTCTGTTATGCAGACTCCACAATTCGTGAGACATCAATCACGTCAAATTGGGGGATAACAACTAGGGTATTGGTCTGTCGGCCTACGGCACGTGGATTCATCCACGACGAGAAATGTGCGTAAGTTGTGTAAACGGTTGAAGGAGTTATCAAAGTATTGGGTGCACGATCCGTCAAGTCTCCTTACGACATGGAACTGACTTTACCACGATCTTCCACTTGCCCACTCTTCCACTCATGAAACCGTCACACTTATATGGATCAAGGTGTTCACAACTCTGACAATATATATAAGTCTCTGAATCCATGATTGTCGACAACGAAGTATCACTAGCTATCAATTGTCTACACATAATTTCTCGAGTAACCACTCTCAAGAATTCATCAATCCATCAGAACTTATTCGAATTCGACAGTTCGTCAATTATTACAAAAACCTTCAACACATCCACAATCCTTGATCATCATTGATTCCACACAATTCTCAGCTTCCCTCTTACAAATCAACCCATCTCCCTCTTTACGGCCGAATTGACTCTGGAACGACCATTGACTTGGTTTAGGCCGGAGTCCCACAGATTGATCTATCGAATCTAAACACTCCCTTTGCAGCGCATCTATGTGAGGTCAAGCAGTTTGCTCGGTTGAGGAGTCTCGACAACACGCTCGACTCTTCACTTTCCTAAAAAAATCAGCGAATTGTTTTTCCCCATCTATAGATTGGCGACAACAATGGGAGATTAATCTCTCGGTTGCAATCTCAAATTATCACAAAATGGTTGATCTTAGGTCAGGTTCAGTTACAAATCCTAACACAAACAACACTAGCACTAGCAATAATGGTGGTACTCCAGAAACTACTCCTTCTTCCAACATCGGTGCTGGTGATATCACTCCTCCGCAAACCAACATCGAAGACAATCCTATATTCGGTAGGTCTCCTGAAGAAATCAGAAGAAATACACCTACCATAGGTGATCTCATGAAGGTGCAAGAAACTCTTGCCAAAAATAAGATTGACATGGCTAACACTCAGAAGGAGCTGTGCAATTATCTCAAAACTCTCACTGACAAGATGTCAGAGAAAGCTCAGAAGAAAGGAAAAGCCAAAGAAAAAACTCCGTCTGCTGATCCTGAAGTCACTCCAATCTATGTAGTAGATGATGATAAAATCCACAAGGCTACAGATAATTCACCAACAAAGGAACCTGCAGGCTTCATCACCCGTGAAGACCTGGAACGCTTTATGGAGGATCGAGGAAAAGACAAGACACCTCGGTTCATTGTCATCAACCTCCATATCCTGCTACTACACAAAGAATTCCACTCCCAAAGGGCTACACTTCTCCAACATTCACGCTGTATAACGGAACGAGAAACGCTCGAGAACACGTCTCTCGATTCCTAGAAGCACTATAAGAGTACGGGAACAACCATGCTGTCTATCTGAAATAATTCTCAAAATCTCTGACAGGATGAGCATACACATGGTACAACAACATTGCACCAGGGAGCATCGCTAGTTGGGTAGAAATGGTTAATGCCTTCTACATGAAATACTTCTTTGTCTCAGAGCATATTACTCTCTCCGACTTAAGAAGAATGTCTCAGAAGAGCAATGAACATCCAAACAATTATGTGGAGAGGTTCAGAGTCCAAGCTTTAGATTTTCATGGATCGAATGTCACTGAACAATAACTGGTAGACTTGTGCATCAACAGAATGATCCTGGTTTACAAAGTCTTGCTGAAAAATCTCCAGTTCCAGAATTTATCAGAGCTTCATGAAGCAGCCAAAAGATCAGCGACTACTGCACCTGCTTTACTGGAAAGAGAAAAGTATGCAAGGTCGAGGAACCTCAAAGCAGTCGACGCCTAGTCAACAATCAGTACAATCTTCAGCCTTTAAAAAATGTTGTAGCTGGAAGGAATGAAAGGAAAGCCGAGACACAGCATCAGAGCGCTTCTCCAACATCCCAGGCTCCTCTGAAGGCGCAAAGAAAGGATAACCAATCTTGAAATGCACAAACCTCAAACCGGCATCAACGAACATGGAAATGATCAAACGGGGACTCAAACGTGCCTCTTCCCACTAAAGAAGTGATCGAGTTACGGGAATTTTGGTTCAGGATGATGCAATCAAATTGCTGTTCATCAGAGAGAGTCAACTGAAGAAGAAATGGAGAATCCCAGGTACTGTCATCTTCATAGATTCATCAATTATCCAACAAGTAACTGCAATATTTTGAAGCATATCTTCAAAGAGATGGTTGATCCACAATAACTTTAACTGGGGACGGAAGGAGTACATAAGAATCCTCTCCCAGTCAGAACCTTTACACTCTCTGAGCAACCAGTCAAAGAAGCAGTTCAATCATTGATCGAGCATATCTGTGAAATTTCTATCTGTCTAAGACACAAAGCAAGGACATGTTCACAACACCAAATTACATTGTATCAGACATCTGTCTATCCAGGAAATACTCCATAAACCTTCATCCATAGACAAGGAGATGCACGACTGGGGACTGCTTACTACAGTCCATCTCAGAGGAAATGAATTCGGAAGATTATTGATCGATGCTGATACCGCCATAAATAATATTCCACTGAAAACCCTCATATCCTCAGGCATCACTCAATAAGGATCTACTCGTGATCCTATTCAGTCAGAGACCTTGAAGGAACGCTCAGAAATACTTATGGCTACATCATTCTCAAAGTGCACATAAGTTCAACCATGACAGAAACCAAGTTTCACATGATCAGGAAGATCCATGATATGACATGTTCTTCAGACAAGCGTGGATCCATGCTAAAAAGATGGCTACTGACAAAGCGCCTTTGGTTGCACATCTATCCAACGAAGAAATTTCTGATCCAGAAGATTTGGCAGACATTCCATCATCAGAGCACTTGGGAGAATTTCTAACTTTGACGAGGTTGAAGTAAGAACCCACAAAAGATGCATAGACATTCTTCATGAGGTTATACACTCAGGCAAGTCTTATTCATTTCATGTATGTGTCATTTATTTTCTCACATGCTATCCTAGCATGGGGACTCAATTCTGCTAGAAACTCTGCAAGACATTATGAATGATAGCTTCACCACATTATAATTTTACCAAGTGGTTGAATTTGACATTTCTCCGAATCGAGCATTGAGATATTCATTAATGAGATGATGTCCAAGCATGGAAAAGAACACTTTGGGCGTTGATAGGGTGTAGAATACACCCTATTTATTATCTGTTGGTTATGCTTTCTTTGCTATTTTCTAGTAAATTATGTATTTTACGCATGTTTTTGAGTTATTAGGTACTCTGGAGTCGCACAGATGAAAAGAATGAGAAATCATTCAATTTGAGCTGAAAGTGCAAAAAGAAATTGAGAAAGAAAAGGCAGCAGCAGCTGCTGTACTACCAGATTGAGAAATTGATATGGAGAGGGATTAATGACAGACTACTGTTCTCTAAGGGGAACCTCTTCTTTGTTTACAACTAACCTAGGTCGAGCACAAACAAGAGAGTTTATATTTTTTCTTGTCACAACTATCAGTTGCACCAAGTACCCTGCTGGCTAGCTGTGTACCAAGGGTTCATACCATAGTTGTGACGAGTGATTGTCGATTATTAAGAGAGAGTTTTTGAAGTCGAGAAGAATAGGGATATTTTGCCTGAGTTTTGGGTTAGTGTTTGAATACAAGCCGTAAAGACTGGGAAGAAACAAAGTTGTAGTCTTGGATTGAAAGTATTAATGGAGGAGATTGAGGGTGTTTTGAAGAGTCTGTGATGAATTATGAGTTGGGCTTTCACTGGATCAAGTGTACAGGAGTTATGAGAAGACTTAATGAAGATTTGATCAAGAGAGAAACCAGCCAAGGAAGTGAAGCTGCTGCCATTGTTTTGGGTGTTGAAAACGCACACCAGATGTTTGAGAAAAGGCCTGAGTAGCTTGATTTGCAACCAGGTTAGAATAACAGCTAATCCATGGGTCTGTGAAGTTTACATCTCAAAGATTAAATGAAGTTCTTGACCTCCAGAAGATCAGGACAAGGAGTTGAACTTTCAGGAGTTGCAAGGCATATGCAAGGAATGCTAGTGATGATAGCTGAAGTGGAGGTATGGCAGTGAAGATGGTGGATGTTGGAGTGATGTGTGTACTGTTGGATATGGTTGAAGCCGCTCCAAAACGGCAGTAATGGGTCTGATTTAATGGATGTAAATAGTGGTAAACCAGCTGAGAATAATTGGTGTTGTAAGGGAAGATGTGGCTGGTAGCTTGGCTGTGTTACATTGTGGCTGTCAGAGCAGATTACAGTGATTAATGGAAGAGCTCGAGCTTGGAAGATTATGGTTGAGGTGAACTCGAGGAAACAGAGATGAGAGTGATGCTGGTAGTTAGAGCATGGGTCTGTGAACTGCAGGTGGTTTGATGCTCTTGCTACAGAAGTTGCAGATGAATGGTGGTACAAGTAGATGAATGTTAGGAGAACTGATATACATGGAATGATTGAATAACGATGATTTAAGGCTTGATGCGAAGCTATAAATGGTGCTTGGATTGTACTGATGTAACTGAGCATAGAATGGTGTTGGAATTACAGGCGATACTGCTAGGAATTACAAGTACTGACATTGCAGGTGCTTTGCAAGTGATGTGATTGGACGGTTGGGTTTCATTTGTTGTTGCATTCAAGAGAAGCTGAAACTGGTGGAAGAGATGCTTGCTGCTATTGTTGTGGCCAGAATGGAAGTAAATGAGTCAGTGAAGGATGAATTATGAACTGGTGTTGGTTGTTTGCAATTACAGGTAGTATGCAGATGGTATTGGAGCTGTTGTTTCAGATAGTGTATAAGAAGATACTGAAATGTATGATGGTGATAGAATGGGGTTGCGATGAAATTCAGAAAAGAATTGCAGCTGCAGTTGGTTTATACTGAGAAGGAAGAATGGATGATGTAGCTGCTTCTGGTGACTGCTTTTGAGTACAGGTGGAATTCATAGCTGAAATGGATGTTGTGTTGGCTGAGAGATTGCAGAATGAGTTGCATCTAATCAGCCAAATCATTGAGAGATGTTGGAACTGTTTCTGGCGGAATTCGAGACAAGGAATGAGAGAAATTGGCAAGAAGGGTTGAACTGGAAGTAAAAGGCAGTGATGAATAAAACTGTGTATTGAATTGGCTATGTTGCAGAATGGTGGATAATGTGCTGCGGATGATTGCAAACGAGGAAGAACTGATGTTGTGCTTTCCATGAGTTGTGTTAGATGAATAATAGGGAAATAATGTACAGTTCTATGTTGGCTGTGAACTTGGCCTGAGAAATAAATTTTGCAACTAGCTGCAGAAACAGTGCGGAAACGGAGTGAGAATGGTGAGCTGGTGGTACCAGTTATGGTTATTAGATTTCTGAACCGAAAGTGGGGATCATAATATTTCAGTGAATCGCGAATGGGGTATGTGTTGGATGAATGATTCGGCCACGGCATATATGAGTTAGGAGCTATGCTTTTGGGTACGTTTTCGCAAGAACAAGGAATTGGTTTAGATGGTTCTTGTGAATGTTTGAACTGCAAAGAAGTGGAGTTGAGCTTCAGGAAGTATGCACTTCCTGGTGACAATTTCAGATAACTCGGGTGGCTGGAGACAATTTTCCGGTGACAAATTCCGGCGACCAGATTCAGGTGATGACGTCAGCAATTCCGGCGAACACTTTTGGACAAAGATTTTCACACGGGTAATTTCCATACATGGGCTTGGTGGACTAATTGGAGATGGGTTTTGAGAAGACTTAACCTAACTAAGGAAATAGTAACCTTTTGGAATGGAATAAACATATAAATAGAAAAGTCTTTCTCTAAACCTATATATCTCCATTAGGGATCTTTTTGCCTCTACTTTTGTTCTAGGGTTTAGAAACATGAAAACCTTTATTTTTCTTCTTGTTATGAACTCCATGAGCATGAGTGCTTAATTTTCTTTTGGTTATGGATTAGTTGGATTTCACATAATATGATTCTTTGATTCAATATATTAGTTTTGTCTCATATTTATCGTTCACGATTCTCTGAAAATATAGTTGTATGATTGACGTATTACAACATGATTTATTGTTAGTTTTGTCAAGTTGCAAATTGGTAGAACTCGTAATCATATCTATTGCTAGTTTAGGGTTTATTATACGTAAAAGTGATAATCCTTGAATACAAGTAGCATAATTGTGAATATTGCTTGTAGTGATACATCCTAGTAATCACAAGTGAATCGTGACCTTTGTTAAATTGAATTAGTGCGCTTTCGACGTTCGATTGCTTTGATTGGCCTAATTTCATAGAACTTAGTGCATCTAGGGAATTAAACTTGATTAGTGCTTTTACACGTTAGGTTGTTCTCTTAGATAGAACTCATACTCGCATATTTTAATGTGTTTGTTGATGACAAAAGGGAATTAGCGGGATATTATTGCGATCAAGGTATTCTAGGGCCGTTGATAAAATAGAGATTAAATACGAATTCTAGTTATTATGACAAGAGTATGTTAGTGAATGAAAACGAAATCCTTAACCAATATCTCTTTTATTTGAGTTGTTTGTTTATTTCTTTGCTTTGCTTTTATTTTATTTTAATTTATAAAAATCAGAAAAATTCCCCGTGTTATTTATAGGAAACCGAAAATATATTGACAACGTAGTCCTCTCTGTGGGAACGATCCTTTCTTGCCCTTGCTATATTTATATTTTTAGTGAGAAAGTGTAATTTATTTTTGATGCCTACGACAGCGATCATGCGTTTATCCATAGCCTTGCAGGAGTGTCCATGTGTGCCACAAAATCATAAATCTCTGATGTATGCACAAGTGTTGAATCCCACTATGCAGCGAAAGGAATGTTGAATCAACAGAATATACTCATGGCCGAGACGATCAAGCCTAAGACATTCGAATCTTGAAGGATATGACGCTTCAACGCTCAAGCATCTAAGAAGTCTTCAAATTGTACTCCCAATGAAAGAGTACACCTTCGATAATGGCGCCTCTGGCTTGAGCACATATATCTTAACGATGACACATTGATTCACCACCGACACGATCAAAGTGTAAGTAAACTACAATTGATAAGTGTCTTCACTATCCCATGACAAGACTTCTGGAGCAGATGCAACATCATTCATCAATAGATGCTACAAACTCCTTCAACTCTGCTAAGTGAATGAGGGATGCACCGGGGACCTGATCATATTAGAAATATCAATTCAATATGTTTCAATAAATGTTATTCACATAACAAGTCATTGCAACCTGATGTGACTCCATGAAACGTCATCAACGGAACCTCTCTACATCAGAAGCCCCTGCATGGCTGAGTAACTTCTTCTCTTCACCTCACATCCAGAATGGAGACTGCGATGCAATCTTTCGCAACAACGTCGACTCACTGACTTCATAGTAAAGTCACGATGTTCAGGAGAATTCATGTTGAACTCCAAAACACTATCGTCTCAGAGATACTCAACCCACCAACTAGTTCATAAATGTGAAGGCTCACTGGATGGAGGAGCAAAGACTATGTCGATAAATCATGGTTCTATCCTTTTAAGTCTCTGAAGCAACTCCGACCATAGTATCAGCATCAACAAGGATATCTGGAGGAACTCCGTCCATGGTCTCAGCATCAACAAGAATGTTTGGAGAAAATTCAACCGTGATCTCAACTTCAACAACGGTCTCAAGAACAACATCTTCATGTCAGGGCTTCATCAGCTAACCATTCTCTGAAGTGTTACACATGAAGCGGACTTCTCCAAGAACTAATGATTCATATCAAGATGTGTAGACCTGATAACATGCTCACATGAAAGTCTTCCCAAAGCTTGCACGATCGGTGGGCACAATCCAAAGTCTTCTATAAGATGTTCTCATCACCTCCACAAATGAGATACAACACACTTAAGGCTATGGGTTTACAAAAACGTATCGATGGGTAAGGAATAGGACAAAGATTCCTCAATGAAAGATGTTCGTCTATGTCTCTTCTAAAACATATCAAAAAGGCGCATCAATCGGACATACGAGCTGAAAGATATGGTCTTTACCGTCAGGTCTACGAAATCTAAAAAACTTGTACGGGATTACAAACTACAAATGTGCATGCTTCTTTGTCTAATCTCTATAACTCAAAATTGAGTGATTATTTTCTCATGTGATAACTCAGTCTCTTATCTTCAAAAGTTGGGGTCAAGCATTGAATTCCGACATCGTATGAGGTCCCCACAGCTTCCAGAGCGTACAACATACAAGCATCAATTCTTGGACGGGATTAGTAACTTCCACAGTCGATCGGTGTCTACCAGGTCTTTCCACTAAGTATTTCATCAAGGTACCTCCAACTTCGACCACCTAGGTCTTTACATCAATTTTTCTACCTGGGTCCTCTATCCAAGCCTTGCCAGAAGGAGAGAAAACGAAAAGGAGATATTTAACAAAATACCGGGGACTGACGGTCCACTGAACATGACGATCAGTCTCATAGTCCAAGACCCGTGGCACCAGACTCTCATGTGCTCATCATTCATCATAAAAGGAATTCTACCACCGTGATATGAAACCATAGTCATTACACCACCCCCTCTTGAGAGCAACCTCAGCTATGGTCCCGTGACCAGGGTTTCAGAAGTGATGCTTCTACTACTGACAGAAGATGACACTGCAAGCACCACCATCTCATGTATCTATCAAGGGTTCCTGATATCAAATGAATTAATGACATTAAAATCCTTCACCAACCATTCAAGACACAAGTGAATGGTCTAAAGACACAACATGAGTGTTTTACAACAAGCTCGTCTGAGATGATTTTACACTATCCCGCACAAAGCAGAGATCTGGGAGAAGTTGGTGAGGAATCCAGGGGTGGGTTATATACCATTCTCTTCATATGGATGTCCTCTAGAACATATCCAAAATTCACAACAATTGAAGAAACGTCTGAAGAGTTGTGGCCAAAACATTGGACCACATGCCAGCTGAAAATTTTCTGAAGGTCTCCTGGAAGTTTACTGTTTAATCGATTTCTACCCCTAAACTTCCTCAAAACTTAAAATTCTTCTTTCAAAGATCTTGGAAATTTCCTGGGCATAAGTATACATGGGTAGATCGCGAAAATCTGACATCAGGTGAAGATTTTACGGCGTTTTTGCTAAAGGCTGAGTTCTGAATTTTCTGGTGACATATTTCGGTAAAACTTTTCACTTATTCATGAGAATCTTCATTCATTCATCAAAAAATAAGCAATTTCATACTTCTATGAAGAAAATATATGATGGGTACTTACTGGAGTAGTCCCTAAAGTGCTCAAAGGACCGGAATTGCCAACATCACCATTGGAAACATCATTGCTTTCACTCGGTTTCGAAATCTGGGGTTTTCTTTTTCACCATCCTCCTAAGACGAATGGGAATCGTCTGTACTCCCTCATTTCATGGAAATATCCTCCTGAATACATCAACAACAATTAATGGTATTTCATTCAAGGAGTGCCATGAACGATTATACGAAGAGGTACTTACATTGAATTCTTCTTTGACGCTCGGTTCAGAAATTATTTGTTCAGCAGCAATGAATTGAAGACCGTCAAGGCTCAATAGAGAAAAAGTTCTGAAACGAATTAACAAACATTGGTTTCATGATCCTAATTTCCCGGAAAAGAAAAATTCATGATATAAGGAGCGCTAACAACTCACCAAAGAGATAGTCGGGGACTTTACAGTGATCGATATCATTCTATGATCCTTATTTCTGGATTCTCCACTCCGAAGACTTACTACTATTTCTGGGTAATCCATATCAATCGAACAAGGACCCATTTGTTGAGCTTCTATATCGATGTTATATTCCTCCATCAGAGACTTCCCGTGCATTACTAATACTAAGTAATCAAGAGTACAACTCAGTGCGAAAGATCTCTCACCATCACTCAGAGATCCCGGAAGCACCATTTATTGAAGCTGCATCTGTAGAGATATCATCTCTGGAAGTATCATTATGGGAACCAGTCATTCTTACAAAAGTTGTTGTGACATCAATACAACATTCCTACTTCAGTATATCATCCGTAGATGCAGATTTCATCAAAGCAGTGGAATTAAAGCACAATAAAAATAATTAGGATGCTCACATCAACATCTACAAAAATGGTAATTCTCAACTCTTACCTATTTACGATTTCACGAACTTAGTGATAATAACGTAAAACTTTGAAAACTTGCTCACACCTTCAAAAAACATGTGAAGACGAGCAAAATCCATCATTCAAGAGTCGACACTGACTTTTCACGAAATTATGAATAATTCACATAACCCTTCATGTGAACATTCACTGATTTTCTATCGCGAGTGCATACACCATGAAATCATGAAATTCACGAAAACATTATTGTTTGCTTTTAACAATTGTTTAAAATCATTTTGAAAAATCTTTCATAAAATCGTGAACAACCCACGTAACTCTTTACTGTGTGAACGGTTTTTCAAAATTTGGACAAACGTCCATTCTACAATTATGAAAACTCACATATAGACATTATTTCACCATGTATAACTGTCTACTTTCAACAGTTGTTCAAAATCAGAACATTGATTTTACAAAAAAATAAATATTTTAATGTGAAACTCACGTAACTTTGAATATATATATATATATTTGCTCCCTCTCACGAGCATCCGTCTTTGAAACGAGAGTTTATTCCATTTTGTGAAATCTCACAAATTAAAAAATAATAATCTACGTGAGTTATTTATAATAAAAAAATCAAATATTTTGCTCAAACGAGCACTCATCTATGAAACGAGGGTCTTTTATACTTTTGTAAAGGTCCACATATTCCAAATAAATTTTATCATGAGGTGCAGGTCTTTTCAAAAATTTCTCTAACTCTAAGGATCATTATTTATTACTTTTACTATGAACGAACCTACGTTCCTAAAAGTATTTGTGAAAGTCCATGCTTTGAAAATAGATTTTAGTTTTCATGAAACTTCATGAATTTTCTTTTATCTACTGTAACTAGACCATGTCTACTCAAGAATTCATGTTTCTCTTTCATATTAGGGATTTTGTTCGTATCCTAAACTGACGAAAAACGGGCATTCATACGTTTTCTAAAACAAATTCTCCATAAATTTGTATGCTCA
Organism: Papaver bracteatum; assembly: GCA_023529315.1. Lineage (NCBI taxonomy): Eukaryota > Viridiplantae > Streptophyta > Magnoliopsida > Ranunculales > Papaveraceae > Papaver > Papaver bracteatum. The sequence continues at coordinate 744,101 of JAJJWX010002261.1, read as the reverse complement.
CAACTATGGGATTTTTGTCTTATGAACAATTCATGAATCATAGAACAAACAGCAAAAAAAAAGTTTTTTTTTTTTTTGCACAGACTTACCTGTCGGCACCGGCCGGAATTTTACCGGGCGGTGATTGTACAGCGGCGGTGATGAAGCGGCATCATCCATGTATTGCAAAATCATCTCAATCGTCCATCTTCAGGGGAGGCCGAACATGCTAGCATGACCACCGTGGGCCCGGCTTCACGTCCGACCGATCGGCCAAAGCCGGCCTTGGTCAGGCGCCTCGGTTCGCGCGCCCGAAATTGGTGTGTCACGCTGCCTTAACAAATCCTTTGCGACATTGGATTTTTGTTGAAATCTAATCTCGACCACTCGTCTTTGCCGGCCAAATTGAGTGGTCTAGATCGGACCTTTGCGAGTCAAGCAAGCATGGGCGTAAACACGAGCGTCCCACCTCCTTGCAAGACCAATCGGTCCCTCCAGAAACGCTCCCTAAGCTTGAATTCATTCGAGCTGAAAGTGGAAGCTTGCGTACCTCCCAAACTAATCCAACGGTCTCATATTAGGGTCGCAAGCCATCTCATATGTCCAACTTCGCTAGCTTGGACGGATAGCCTAGAATGGGAATTAGGCGATAAGTGAGATATCACCGTGATCACCGTCCGCTACTCTTCCACATAATGTGATCGGCTAAGGCATGACCCGTCCATGCAGCCTCCAAATGGTTACTCGAATTAGGCAGATGCTCAACAACGATGCTTCAGACATGTTGAATACATTCGATGCATAACTTGCATAGATTACACTCAATACTTCACAAGTATCGACTTTCTAAATAACCTAGTTATTTATCCTAGCATCACATGCTACCTTATGTGGGTCCCATGATCCACACACTCGAGACATCAATCATGTCACAAACTGGGGGATACATACTGGGGTATTGGTCTGGCGGTTTATGGTGTGCAGCGTGCAACACGCCATCACAAGAACGTGTCAGGAAGACATGGACGGTTAGTGATGATGGGAGAAGTGGGCAAGACTAATCGTGTGACACTAACACCCAACTCCACTACTCCATCACTCTACTTCCTCCACTTCCTACGAGAGACGTGAATGAGGCTCAAATGACTTGTATAAATAGGTTCTTCTCCCTATTTCTAAAAAGAGAACAACAGAGAAATCAAGTGTTAATACAATTATATTCGAAACACCCAGAGCCTTCTTGTATTATTCGTAAGCCTGCTCACCTTTCTGTTACAAGTCATAAAACAGCTTACACCTTCACAATCTCAACACCTTCTTCGCTTCCCTCCCTAAGATCAACCCCATCTCCTTCACTTTGTGACCGAAACAAGTCTGGAACGACCATTTCTTGGTTTAGGCCAGAATTGTATAGATTGATCTCTCGAATCAAAAGCACTCCCGTGCAGTGCATTTGTTTAAGGTTTAAACTCATTTCTCATCCACACACCCCAAAATTACCAAAACCGGCAGAGATAGTTTTCACCCATAAACACTCCCCCTTTGTCAATTTTAGTGGCAAAACTATTAATACATATGGAATACAAAAATTATATAAAAAAACTTTGTAGCTCCTATTCCACATGCCTAATCTTCAACAATACTCGAAATCTTCGTCACTTTCAAGTAGTCCAATGATCCCAAAGGTTGTAAGTTTAGTATCATCGTTGTTGAAAATCCATAGCTATAACAATGAGAAAAGCATTGGTTCTCAATCATTGTTATACAGTGTCATAGTATTATTACATAGTGTCAAAGTCCAATTGTATCACAACTTCAACAACAATACTATGGTGATACTTCACTCCCCCTTAGTCAATACTCCATCTCACATGGAAACCACTCCCCCTTACATAATGATCCGAAAACCATATGTATTTGTAATGTGAACTACAATTAATTCTCCCCCTTTTTGTCAATAAAATTGGCAAAGGTACAAGAACGGGATCCTAATGACATTTCTGTAAGAGACATTTCATGACCAAAGGTAAATGTTCTATCATCTTGTTTAGATGCAATCATAAATTCGAGGCTAAATGCATTCATCAAGGAGTTTATAAAGATACAAGATAACCCCTAAAAATTCCACAGCTGCACTCCCCACAAAGATTTGGAAATTAAGCGCAAGTTCAAAAGAACTCTCCCCCATTTGATGTCATTCCCTAAGGAACAACAAGAGCGACCTTAATTTCAAGAGAAAAGAAGGATTTCCTTAGACTCAACAAATTACATACAAGTATGAGTTTGGAATCCAAAATATTCAATCATATTAACCAAAGCGAACCAAGATTAATTTGACTAAATATGCTCAACACAAGTAAACTTATGGAGACTTAATTCATTGATTAGATTATTCACAAGAGAACTCATAAATATTCTAACCGGATTACAAAATTAAACTAATCACAAAGTAATCAATTCAATTTTCCACACTCGACACGAGAAAAATATATGGAGTGCTAACTAAATAATCACACAAGATGATTGATTTTGTTCATTTGGGCTCAACATAATAGATTATGGAACCCCGACTAATATTATCATAGGAAACGACAACCTTAACCGTCCATGTACTCAACATGAGAGAATTCACGGAATACAAACTAAATAACCACACAAGTTGATTAATGCTCAACATTTTGCATCTTTATGGAACAACCAACCATGCCAATAATAAATCGACTTAGTCGTATCGTGATCAACATAAGATACAAGATGGAACCTTCACGGTAATACATAATAATAATATGGAACAATTAAGCTCTATACCGTGGATAACAAACAAGGACCTATTCTATTTTTCCATCACAAGGTGACATAATAGACTTTATCCTTGAATCACAAAAGATTTTAACCTATCTTACATCAATAATTGACAATATAGGCTTAACTTTTGTGTTTTTCCAAAAGTCCATTAATTCCTTCTATCAATATTTGCATACCAATACGTGAACGACTTTACTTTTGACAAAATATGGGACAATTAATTTCACGGACGTAAACATACAAATCCCATCAAAATATTGCAATATATAAAACCAAAAAGATTAATACTGCAACCATCATCTTCCAAAACAACTTTATAATTTAAACCAATAAATCTAAAAACAAGAAGATGAAATCATTGGATATAGCTATGTGTAATCACAATCATTGCTATTCCAAAACACTAGTTATTATTCTAAATATAACAGAAAACATAGAAGATGTACTAGACATTTAGACCTTTGAAGAATTCATTATCGTCCCTGAACTCCTTGTTGTCAACAGCCATTGGAACATATGGTTCATTAAGAAAGGAGTTTATATCAATGAACCTTCGTGGTTTATATTATCGAACCAGGGCCTTCTGAATCTCATGAGTCTTATACACAAAAGCCTTTATTTGTTGAATCTCCTTTTCCAGCTCTTTCAACACTTCAAGAACATTAGAAAACTTATGAGAATTTTAAGGAACGGCTCTTGGCTTCCTCGTATTCCTTCTTTTTCTTTTCAGGGTTGGAGGCAATGGAGATTTTTCTTTTTCCTTCATGATTGATGGCTTAACAATCATATTACCTTCTTTTTCATCAGAGGACGTCATTCTTGGAGCTTTCATATGGGTTTATGAGAGGAATTCACAATTATCTCAACAAGTAGTCTTAAGATAAAGAGAGGTTTTAGAGAATGAAAAAGAGTGTAGGGTTCAAAACCTAAAACAAGTTCGTGGACGATCAACTCTTATCTCTATAAAGAGCAGAATTGTCAATAGTACCCTTTTTCTTTTGTTTGATAGACAATAATAAGACAAAACTAAGAAAAGAAGAAACAAAACTTTTCTTAAAGCCTGAGAGGTAAAAAAATCATTGTCTCTTTTGATCAGGCACATGAGACAAGATTTTAGACACAACACATTTAAGTTGTGCTGTGGTGAACAATAATTTGTACACCAATTTCCTCTTGAGAGGAATCCACAGACCTCTGTCTATCAAAACAATTTGACCATATTTTGTTTTCAAATGGTCTTGATTTTTCCTTAGACGAAGATAAAATCTTACATACCTCTGCGGTCTTCTGTGCAAGTTTGAGTTTTCTTGCTAGATGATTTGATCTTCGTTGAAGTTTGTTGACGTGTCTTTGCTTGTGTTTGAACTTGTAACACCTTGAGAGTTCATGAACTTTTAATGAACAATATGAGCACATCACACTTGGATAATAATCAGGCTTCTGAATTGTGCAGGCGGCTAGGCACATAGTGGATCCTGAAACATTATAAACAGTGTTTCCTTGAAAATGGTCAATGTTTTCTTCCCTAATGGTTGGATTATCTTCTGAAAGAATATCAAAATTGATATGTATATTGCTACAATTATCAAAATCAATATTTTCACCAAGAAGTGCAACCCTTGATTTCCCATCTTCATTTGAATCATAGTCGTCAGACATTTCATCAAGAGTTGCAGCAAGACCTTTGTTCCCAGTGTATTTTCTTCGATTTGTACACTCGTTTGCAAAATGACCAAATCCTTTACACTTAAAGCACTGAGGCATATCCTCATCATCATTTTCATCAATATCCCTGTTTTTGTGAGTAACACGATTATGAGGTTTGACTGATGCCTTAGGCTTATCTCTGGAGAACCAATTACTTCTCTTCAAAAGAAGATCCCTAAACTGTCTTGTGATCATCGAGACTGATTTGACAAGATCTTAATCTTATGAATCTATCTCAGAGTGATCATCTTCAGAGATATACACTTTTTTACTTTTATCAAGTAATTTAGTGTATTTTAGTGCTTTGAACGCAACATCCTTAGCCTTGGATGAAAGTTCGTGATCAAAGATCTTAAGCTTACCAACCAGCGTGTTTCTGGAGAGAGTATCTAGGTTATTTCCCTCAACGATGGCATGCTTCTTCGCATCGTATCTAGATGGCAGTGATCTGAGAATTTTCATCACAATGTCCTTTTCAGGAATAGTCTTACCCAATACAAAATATGCATTAACAATTTCAGACACTTTTGTGATTAAACTCATCAAATGTTTCTTCATCTGCCATACGAAGGTTTTCCCAATCAGAACTAAGGTTTTGAAGACTAGCTTCCTTTTCACCGGTGTTTCCTTCAGATACGGTTGCTAAGATATCCCAAGCTTCTTGTGACTTAGTGCAGTTAGACACATGGTGCTGAAGATTTGGGGTAATGGCATGTATAATTGCATTCAAACCTTCGTAGTTTTGATTTGCAGCAAGAATCTCTGCAGGGGTGTATTCCACAATATTCTTTGGAACATTTACATCTCCAACTGCATCAACGGGAGCATTGTATCCATTAACAACATATACCCATGATTGTCAATCATGTGCTTGAAGAAAAGCGTGCATAGAAATTTTCCACCATAAGTAATTATTGCCATCGAAGACTGGTGGTACGTTTATTGAGATAACATCTCTGTCCATAGAGTTAGATCACTACAAAAACAGACTTGTAAGGTCTTTAACGTGTTTGCCTGCTCTGATACCAATTAAAAATGTGGGGGTCTAATAACTTCACCCAATATTTCGATTAGCAATCTGTATGGACAACTCCGAGTTGTTTTCTAAAGAATCAACAAGACTCAATCAATAGAAAATACTCAAGGAGTTATTATCTCAATCTCTCGATTTGACTTACTCAAGAAAATATGATTCGCGAGCCTAATCAAAGAGAGATAACTTGGATGGTACCAAAGACCAATATCCAAGTGTCAATCGATTTAACTCAACAACCAATAAGGTCGGATATTCTAATCGATTGAATAACACATAACCTGTATTATTTCAATTATATAACAAAATATAATGTGGAATAGAAATAACACAGACACCAAAATTTTGTTAACGAGGAAACTACAAATGCAGAAAAACCCCGGGACCTAGTCCAGATTAAACATACATTGTATTCAGCCTCTACAAACACTAGCCTACTCCAAATTAACTTCGGTCTGGACAGTAGTTGAACCCCAACCAATCTCACACTGATCCAAGGTATAGTTATGCTCCAACGTCTCTGATCCCAGCATGATACTGCGCACTAGATTCCCTTAGCTGATCTCACACACAACCAAGAGTTGTTACGACCCAAAGTCGAAGACTTTAGCAAACAAATCTGTCTCACACAGAAAAGTCTATAGGTAATAGATAAATTTGTCTTCCACGAATAAACCTATGAGTTTTGTTCCGTCTTTTGATAAATCAAGGTGAACAGGAACCAATCGATAAAACCAGACTTATATTCCCGAAGAACAACTCATTTTCATCAATCACCTCACAATAAACTTAATCGACACAGCAAAGAAGATTATTGAGGAATCACAAACAATGTGACGAAGATGTTTGTGACTACTTTTATCTTGCCTATCGGAGATAGAAATCTCAAGCCAATTATTACAATTGTACTCATACGATAGAAAGTGCAAGATCAGATCACACAACTACAAGAAAAGTAGTATCGGTTTGGCTTCACAATCCCAATGAAGTCTTTAAGTCATTAACCCGAATTCAGAGAGAAAACTCAAGGGTTAATGGAGATCGACTCTAGCTTAGAGAAAACTAGTATCACACAAGAAATGTGTATGGGGATTAGTTTTTCCAATATCCATAGTTCTCCTTATATATTCTTTCAAATCAGGGTTTACAATCAATGTTAGCTTGCTACCAAAGCATTCAATATTCAACGTTAGATGAAAAACTGATTAGATACAAGCTAATATCCCTCAACCGTTAGATCAAAAACTTAGCTTGCCATACACACATGTACTTGACGTTTTGGGTTCGTGTAACCATACCCAAACGTGTACAATGGTTGGTTCAATATTAGTCAACCAAATGCTTAGCCAAATGATAACTTTCATATCAACCATATTCTTCTTCACCATAACTAGTCCAAATGACTCGAATGAACTAGTTAGAGAGTTGTTCAATTTCTATGAGATCTCAAGTACTACAAGAGACACAACTGAATCAAAAACGGTGAGATTCACTCGAATCATTAATCATGAACTATAAAGTCACAGTTTCCAAAAGCATTCCTTAGTAATTTAGAATAAGTTCACGAATCAACGTTTTCAGACATAACCTCTTGAGTTCGCGGACTCAAGCTAACCAGTTGAAGTTAATAAACTCCAGTAGAATTTCTCGGGATGAGAACTTCCGTCAGTTCGCGGACTACACCTAAGCTTCAACTTCAGCAGATATTCTCGGGTTCGAGAACTTGCGCCAGTTCGCGGACTGGGTTCGCGGACTGAGTTGTTTCTCACGTTCCGGTTTCACTTGATCAAAAAAGTTCGCAAACTTCGGTTCAAGTATTAAGGACTTATACATATATGTGTTTCCACAATAATATTTTTATCCCACAATGGTTATATAGTCTAAACTCTCATTTCAATCATTGAAACATTCTCATAGGATGTCATATAGTTGTTATTCACAAACTAGTTTTCGTCAGAGCAATTTCCAAAGTGATTGAAACATAACATGACTTTCGTCACTAGGCAAAGATGAACTTGGATAAAGAGAAAGCTTTACCAACACCCATTTTTAGAAATAGATAAGCGAGATATACTTAGCTCGAAATGTCACATGTGCATATTCTTAGTCTATATAGTAAAACGACTTTTGTCTCAAGATAGGAGATAGAGTAGATAGACTTTTGAGTGATAGATAAGTTCAAGTCTCCAAATACCTTTTAGTCGATGAATATCCACTAGTTCCTTGAGTAGTCCTTCGTCTTGTATGATGATCGCCATGGAGTTCTTGAGCTCAACTACACTTTCTATCCTAGTCCGAGACCTTATATATAGTAGACTAGAAATCAAGACTATATAGTTTTGATCACTAAGATAGACAAACATGCTTGAGATAGCAACGCATGCGAGTTTGACCGAGCAGTGCTCTAACAAAAATAAAGTTAAGCGAGAGCGAAAACTAAAGAAAGACTCAGTTAATGTATCATAAGATTTTGGAAGTTTGATTTTAAAAAATGCTTAGAATTGACTTCCTCACCGAGGTCTACCGACTCAGTTGAAAGTATTTCTGAATATTCTCAAGATGATATTAAGTCAAGTCCTTTACTGATGATCAATGGCCTCGATTTTGAAAAACCTTGCATAGGAGGTGAAAAGTTTGTTGATCATATAAGTATAAAAACTTTCGATTACAAGAGTTAAAAGAAAACTTTCTATCTTGTACAACTGAACTCATCCTTGGACTAGAGAAGGAAAACTTCTAGAAGATCTAAGTAGTTTTCAAGATGAAAATGAACAACTTGTTTGTGATCTTTCCACCTTGACAACGAAATTAGATTCTCTCAAGAATACATCTTCCTTAAATATTCAATCTTTGGAAGAGAAACATGTTGAATCTGATGCAAGGAGTAACTTTCAACAAAAGAGTTTTGAAAAGAAATAAGGTGAATATCTCTCACGAGAAAAACACCGTGAGGATGATCTAGCTGGTTCTCTAGATAAAATCAAGACATTGGAAGAAGAAAAATTTTACTTGAAAAGGTCTAATGATAGCACAAACAATTTATCCTCATTTTTAGAAGCGGGAAGATTTCATGGTGATACACGAGGATTGGGATATTATAAGGAATCAAGTGCTTCCAACGATAATAATGAGATAAAATTTGTTAAAGTTACAAATTCTTCTCAACCACAGGTTTCCACTAATGTCAAAGATGTTCCTATTTCTTGTAGAGAAGAAAAGAATGTCAAGCATAATAATAATGTTTCAACCAGCATAAATCAAAGAAAGAACTTTTGCTAATGTCAAGAAAGCAACAACGTTGAACAAATATAAGAAGAAGAAGAAGAAGAAGAAGAAGAAGAAGAAGAAGAAGAAGAAGAAGAAGAAGAAGAAGAAGAAGAAAAAAAAAAGAAGAAGAAAAATCGTCGAGCTCCAAGGCAAGTGGATCCACAAAAAGGTAGCATTATTATTATTATGGTAATTAAGGGCACTTGCAATGGGGATGCAAAGTTCGTAAGATGCAGGATGCACTTTCCTTTGTATCAAACGAATTGGCTAAGTTTGCTCCCCGAAAGAACTCAGATCGGTATTGTCCAAAATTTAGGCAAAATAATTATTATAATGATAGTTCAAATTTTGCCTATCGCTCGACAAGGTCATCTCATAAAAGACCCGATTATATAAAGAGAGGTGACTTTATAAATGCAAAGATAAGATCCGATGTTCCAAATTAGAGAAAGGATATTTCAAAAAGTATCCAAAAGGGAAATGGTCCTAATGGTATGAAGGAGAAACCCTCTCCTGCGAAACCCATCTCTAAATGGGTCCCGAAGTCCTACATAACCAAAGAGGGACCAAAAGTTAGTCAAAAGAATGACTCACAATTGATAAATAATGGTAACAATGTTCATAAGAGTCTTCTTAGACTAGTGAAAGATATCATGTTGTCTAATGTCTCTTGTACGAATGCACATTGTGATACTAACACTCTTCATCACAAGTCAAAAAAGAAATACAAGATATGGAACAAGAGTAAGCAAACCAAGCAAGATGTCAAGAGTGATTCTGTCTTAGTCCTTAGTGACAAAGAAGACAAGGCTCAAATAAACACAACCTAGTTATGTTGGAATGTGCATGCTCACCTTTGTGCTCAATCTTATGAAGGGTGAGGAAGCACATGACCTCTCGGTTATTATATGACTAATTAACATCTCTTGGGAGATTTCTATTCTTCTATACTCATACCTTCGCTATCTATATTTGAGCTTTTGATAGAAACGGTAATTTTGAGTTTATTATATTGATATATACAGGTCATATATATGCATATCTTTTTTTTTACGGTTAAAGCGAGACAAAAATCATTGAATTCGGACACTGTATGCAAAAGTTATGTCTAAAACATTTTTTTGTTGGATTCATGTTGTGAACTGGTCTGGTGATTGGTATCACCCATCACAAGTAATCATCGTAACTGGTCCTGGTGATTGGTGTGACCCATCACAAATAATCACCATAACTTGTCCTGGTGATTGGTATGACCCATCACAAGTAATCACCATAACCGGTCCTAGTGATCGGTGTGATTGGTCCATACGAAGGAGTGTAAAACTGTTTTTCCCATAACTTCTTCATCCGAACTCAGAATAACCTCATTCTTTTTGCATTGGTTTCATAATTTAAATTCCTAAAAGATTGAGGTAATTACAATACATTATTTTCTGTTTAATATTTATGATGTATTGCAAATTGGATTTATGAGATGTTTGATTTCGGTTTTTATTAACTTTGATATTCGATATCATATGGTGTAACCCTTATGATTTGTATGGCTTTTTTATTTAGCGGGATTAAGTTATACACAATGTTGGTAGTATTTATCAAAGGATCATAAGGTGTTCCGATTGAAACTCATATGTGAAAAGTCACAAAATCTTGAATCAATTTGTGTTTAGCATAACATATGTGTTTCGGGTTTTCAACTTTTGCTATTGGCACACATTAGTTAAAACCGTTTCAATCTTTCTCTGGTAAAGGTTGCTTTTGTTTTTTTTCTTTTGTTCTTGCGAGATGATGACAACACACTGGGGGAGAGTTCTTATTTGAACTTGCGCTTAATGATATATCTTTCTAGGGAGATGTGGCTGCGGAAATTGAGGTAACGAATTTGTTAGTTAATCATTTTCCAGTTTAAGAAAAGCATGTTTATATTGCATATATTTTGCTTTTGCTTAACAAAAATTAGGTACAATTGATGTTTCCATTATATTGTGTATGGATGTGTGTATGATTCAATTTTTTTCCGGTTAAGACTTATCAAATTGGAGGATTTGGTTATTCAAGTCTAATCGAATGCCTTCACACAAAAAAACTAGTGTTTATCTTGTCTAAAGGGAAAGGTCTAAGTTATTGTCTGAATAATTAGAATTTGATGAGAAAAATAAAGTTAATTCTGATCTTTATTTTGGTCTTATCGAAATAAGCGATTGTGGATATGCAATCGGTCCAATAAGGGAATTGAGTATCTTAGTCGGATTGTTGAATTTTAGGGAAAATTGCTTTGGGAAATTATTTCATTGATAACATATTGAAACTAAATTACGTTGTAGTTTTGGTTTTAATATTGCTTATCTAAAGTGGTATGTGAAACCTTCGTGCTTAACTCTTATAGGTTGTTTACAAGTCTTTTAGATTTGTAAGATCCTTTCGGTTTGTCCTTTATTTTCTCGAACCTTTGTAATTTTGTGAGAAAAAAATGGGAGAAATATATGGAGTAAACAAGTGATTTTTAATCACTAAGAAATGACAATTGTGCTTAAACGTTATATCTAACAAAAGAGTAAAACATTGACTAAGGGGGAGAAACACATCATATTTCCGTGTAGTAATACTTACTACAAAAAGGGAATAACAAAGATGTTCGGATTGAATATCTACCTAGATTACCTTTAAGGTTATTGTGCATGTAGGATCAGAATATCGCAGGAGCAATAATCTTTTGAAGCTAACAACAACACTTTTGCGAGATTTTTAACTGCTCATTACAAATGTCGCAGAATGATTATAAAGATGACGTAATAGATGACGATAACACAAACATGAAGAAAGTGTGATAGTCTTGCGAATAAAAAATATTTGCAAAAGAAAGCCACTAATAAGCTTGCGAGATTATCGCAAGTCAGATCTGAAATTAAAGGATGCCTTAGCTGTCGTCCACTATGTAACTACCCTATATAAAGAGAACTAACAGATTCAGGAAGGGAGAGATCAATTTGAGAGTGTTGAGAAAGTTTTGAGGAGAGAGAAAGTTTAAGAGAGCGGTCGTATTTTTGATTTCTTTGATTTCTTGTAATATTTCTAAGAATTAATCAATAAAAGTGTTGTTCTTAATCTTCAAATATGTGTTGATTATTATGGATTCTTGTGAGGGGTGTAGTGTAGGAATTCATGCAACTACATAATGGCGCTAGAAACATGGATTGAAAGTTGAAAATCGTAGAAAAAACAAGATTAAAGATCAGTATTCAAGTTAAGAAGATGATTGAACAAGTTGGTGAAATAGTTGAAGGAAAAATGATTAAATCCAAGGATAATTACAGGAAGTTAGAGTGTAATACGATAACAAAAGAGACGATCAACCAATTCCATGAAAATATTAAAGGAAGGATTCATAAACGAGATTTTGAAGGAAAGAAAATTATGACGGTGGATAAAGTATCACCTCTGAAGGATTGGGAAAAGCATAAAATCACATTCACAACAGCAGAAATACCAAAAGAAAATTTGAATCATACATCTCCTTTGGTAATCACGGTATCCACTATACGAATGGAAAGGAAAAATCAACAAGATCTGCGGAAGAATGGGATGTGAATAGAACTTTGGTGGATGCAGGAAGTTCTGTAGATATAACATTTTATCATACATTTAAGAAAATGGGATACAAGGATGAAGAGATGTCTTGTTCAACTTATCATATTCATGGCTTTGGAAAATCTGTAACAAAACCTAAAGGCGAAATAGTGGTACGAATTCCGCTAGGAGAAATTGAAAAACAAGTAACATTATGTGTGGTAGATGTGGAATCACCATATAACATGCTATTGGGGTGACCATGGATACATGCAATCAAGGCTGTAGCATCAACATTGCATCAATGCATCAAGTTTCCTATGCCCAGTGGAGTTGGAGAAATTAGAGGAGATACTGATCATGCAAAACTGTGCTATCAAATTGAAGTGAGGAATTATGAAGGGCGTGCAATGATGCAAAATGATCGCATAAAATAGCGAAAGAGACAAAGAAAGAAGAAGAATTTAAAGTTTACATGATAAGAGCAAAAGAAGGAAAAGGAATACCCAGAGAAATTTCGCAAGAAGGAGATAAACCTGCGAAAGTTATGAAAACATCAACACCAATGGGAGAACCTGAGGCCAGCTATACCACAGCAGAACGAACAAAGGAAGTAAATATTAGAAGTGAAGAAGAACCTAAGATGCTGAAAATTGGAACTAAAATGGATGCAGATGAGGAAGAGCGAACCGTAAACCTCTTGCGAGAATATAAGGACATCTTCGCATGGAGTATGGATGAGATGTCTGGAATAGATCCATCAGTTGCATATCATAAGTTAGAAATTAACAAGGATGTAAGACCATTTAAATAAAGGATAAGAAAAATCGCAACAACATACCATTCCCAAATAGAAGAAGAATTACAGAAAATGCTTGACGCAAGAATTATAAGGCAAGCAAAATACCCTGAATGGATTGCAAATATGGTGGTGGTTCCAAAGAAAAATAAAGGGATAAGAATTTGCATAGACTTTACTGACTTAAACAAAGCTTGTCCTAAAGATAGTTTTCCATTACCAGATATTCCTCAAATGGTCGAATTAGCAGCGGGAAATGATAGAATATCTTCATTAGATGGGTATAAAGGTTATAATTAGATTCCTCTCGCTGAAGAAGATCAGGAACACATTGCATTCTTTGCTCCAAGAGGGTTATATTGTTATACAAAGATGCCATTCGGTTTGAGAAATACTGGTGCAACGTATCAAAGAATGGTGGAGAAAGTGTTTTCAAAATGGATTCACAAAACATTAAAGGTGTATGTAGATGACATGTTAATCAAGAGTAAAGAAGCTAAAAACCATGTACCGGACTTGAAGGAGATTTTCGATCAAATGCGACAATTTAACATCAAGGTGAATCCCGAAAAGTGCATTTTTGGAGTGGCTTCAGGAATTTTTTTAGGATATATTGTGTCAAAAGAAGGAATATAAGTTGATCCAGAGAAAGTACAAGCAAATCGCGACATGCCAACACCAGCAATAGTAAAAGATGTGCAGAAGTTGAATGGGCTCTTGGCTTCGCTAGGAAGATTCATCTCGCTATCATCAGACAAATGCAATCATTTATTCAATATACTCAAGAAGGGAACAAAATTCAAGTGGACAGATGAATGTGAAAAGGCTTTTCAAGGAATTAAAGAACATTTAATGAACATATCTATCTTACAGAAAGCGGAGCCAGGAGAAGAATTATTGATCTACCTTGCGACAACTTCGCATGCATTAAGTGCAGTGTTACTGCGAGTGGATGCAGGAATAGAAAAACCAATTTATTACATTAGCAAAACATTGAATACCGCAGAGAAAAATTACTCAAAGATTGAGAAGCTAATTCTAGCATTGGTTTATGCAACTTTTAAACTTCGCATCTATTTTCAAGCACATAAAGTAAAAGTATTAACAAAGGTGCCAATTGAGTCAGTAATGAAGAATTCAAAAAGATCAGGCAAAGTTGAGAGATGGAATGCACAAGTAGGACACTTTGAAATCAAGTATGACATTCTATCTTTGCAAAGATCACAAGTTATAGCAGATTTCTTAGCAGGGTTTCCTTTAGAAGATGATGAAGCTGTGGAAGAGATGATGGATATAGAAGAAGAACATGGAGACCCAAGAGATCTGTTAACAGAACCCAACAGGTGGGAAATATTAGTGGATGGATCATCAAATGGGGAAGGTAATGGAATAGGAGTTATCTTTATCTCGCCAGGAGGAGAAAAAATAGCTTTTTCATTTAGATTGGAATTCGCATCCACTAATAATGAGACGGAATATGAAGTTGTGATACATGCTCTAAAATTCGAAATATAAATGAAGTTGGAGAATGCTAGAATTACCAGTGATTCGCAATTGGTTATTCGCCAAATAAAAGGAGAATACACAACAAATGAACCATCTTTGAAGAAATACAAGAAACTTGTTGAAGAATTGTCAGCGAAAATTCCAAAAATAAAATGGAGACATATATCAAGAAAAGATAACAGACTCGCAGATGCCTTTTCTTTCATATCCAGCATGATGACAAATCCAGATGCGAGATGCATAAAATTCAGACACTTATATCACCTTCAATCAATAAAGAAGAAGAAACAGATGTAATGATAATAGAAAGTGGCAAAGAAGAACCAAGAGGCAATATTGCAGATTGGCGAACATAACTTCATGCATATTTGGCGAGAGGAGAAACACCAAGAAATAGATTAGAAGCACACAAGTTAAAAAGCCGTGCAACAAATTATGAATTAAGAGATGGAGTATTATATCGCAAATCTTTTAATGGGCCATTGCTTAGATACTTGACACGGGAAGAAGGAGAAAAAGTGTTAAAAATGTTGCATAGTGGGGATGCTGGTAATCACAGCGGAGGGAGATCTTTGGCGTACAGAACAAAAATGCAAGGCTATTACTGGACATATATGCATGAAGATACGAAGCAACTATCAAGACGTTACGAATATTTTCAGCGACACGGAAAGAAGATACACGCACCAGGGGCACCATTGTCATCTTCAACAAGTGTAGGAAAATGGGGCTTAGATATTGTGGGACCATTTTTACCAGGATCAGGGAAGAAGAGATACTTGATTGTCGCAACAGATTACTTCACAAAGTGGGCAGAAGTAAAAGCAGTACAACATATCCGCGACAAAGACATATTTACATTCATTTTTTGAAAATATCATTTGCAGATTTGGAATTCCAGCACAGTTGGTGTCTGATAATGGGAAACAGTTTGAGGGGCAGAACATAGAAATGCTACTCAATGCATTTAAGATAAAATGTGGAAAATCTACTCCTTTGTACCCACAAGCTAATGGACAAGCTGAGGAAACAAATAAGACAATAGCATACATATTAAAAAAGAAGTTAGAAGGGTACAATATAGCATGGTGCGAACAGATCCATAATGCAGTCTGGGCTTACAACACAACTAGGAGAGAAGCAACTGGGATGTCACCTTTTTGTCTAACATATTATGTTGAAGCAGTACTACCAACAGAAGTTGCTATTCCTACAACAAAAAGAGAGGCTTGGGAGAAGAATCTTAGTGCTGGTATGATTTTAAGTAAAATTGATGAGTTAGAAGAGAAGAGAGAAAAATCTTTACAACATATGGAAAATTATCAGCGAAGATTAGCTCGCGAGTATAACAAACGTGTCAAAAAACGTGAGTTCCAACCGGGTGATTTAGTGCTGCGAGAAACACCAGGTTATCAGCGAGAAAATGGTGGAAAGTTGGCGAGAAAATGGGATGGACCGTATATCACTAAAGAGATAGTTGGAACAGGGGCATATAAATTTATATATCTGGAGGGTAGAAATGTTGGTCAAAGACTTAGTAGACCATGGAACAGACTATATCTAAAAAGATATTACCAATAATAAATTCTGAGAAAGGATAGATGATGATATAATATATGATGAAACAAAGAAGAAATGAATAAAAGAATTTTTCATCACAGCTGCGAGATTATTCAAGATTATAAGAAATAGCGATATTCGCAAGAGAAATATTAGAATGGGATGAACCTTTATGGTATACACCCTAGTTCGCGGATAAAATTTCGCAAGAGAAAAATGTAAGACCTAAAGTACGTCATATAAGGGGGTATCTCTTTACATGTCTCAGGGATAAGGTTATACCACTGCTGGAACCTGAGTCATGGAGATTTGGGGTCAATGAAGCCCATCAGGGGGAGGTACCTTGGATTTTCAACCTGAACTTATGATTTAGGTTGGACGACTAATGGTCTCTTCCAAGGAGTGTAGAGTATGATCAAGGCACCAAGGTACACGGTTGAGCCAAGGGTGCCCGGGGGGTATGAAACTACCCTGGCCATTCTTGGAAAGTCTTGACTATGATGCACTCGGCCTGAAGAAAACCCCACCTAGGGTGCAGTCTCGTAATCATAAGCCACATAGGAAAAAGGGATAAGAAGCTGCAAAAACAACTGGTTGCTGTTAATACCGTATGGGAGGAGATAGTCTTGTATCTCCGATGTACACCTCCTTGAAGGGGCAACCATGGGGAAGATAAGAGTGGCACCCTCCATTAGGGAGCTGATAAGTGTCTTAAGACGCAAATGTCATGAGGCTTTTTACTCACGGGAGTATCAAGACTTGTCATATTTGTGCAACAAATATACAGAGGCAAAAATCCATGAGAAAAAGATAAGATGAGATCAATGGGTTTTTACATGAAAGTGTAAAGACGTCCTACGATTTCATCGCAAGACGACAATGTCATGGGGCTTTATTTTAGCCAGAAAACTTAGGCCTGTCATATTATCGCAACAAATTGACAAAATGAGGATAAGGAAAGATCAATGGGTTCTTACATGCGAATGTAAGAATGTTCTGCGATTTTGTCGCAAAAACATAAATTTGAAAAATAAGACCTTTAACTAGAAAGGCAAAATAAGACCAATAGAATAATTCCAAACATTAACTATTTTCTTTTAAGAATGCAGGAAATATTTGTTCATTCTAAAAAAGATAATGAGGGGAAAGTATGGGAATTTATAAATTGAATATCATTATCTTTCTCACAAATACTTAAAATGATAGAAGCATAACTAAATTCTAAAGTTGCGTAAAAGTATATCGCTCGCAAGAAAAGGGAAAAGAGGAGATAATTCAAGAAAATAAAAGCATGACTCAAGCTTCAGTATTAGCCTCGCCAGTTTCGTTATCTTTTCCTGTGTTATCACCTTCTCCAGTATTTCTCTCATTATGATCAACTCGAGTTTCTTCTTCATTTAACTTCTCACCAACTGTTGCTTCACCACCAGTAGCTACTTCTTCAGGATGGATTTCTTCTTTATCTACTGAATCTTCTTGAGAAACATCTTCTTCACCACTTACATAATCATGATCACTATCAGCGGGACGAGGAATTTCATCATCATCTACTTCTAGAGGCTTGATTGATATAGGGGGAAGAGAGTTTGACAACAAAACTTTATTCACAAGAACTTCAGCGCTAAGATGAACTTGGCGAAGAAAAGCCCTATCACGGTTTATGATCTCCATATCTTTAAAATATTCAAGGTAGTCATATCTTCTTTCTGCTCGACCGCGATAACGGGCAAGATGAGCAGCAAGCAATTCATTTTCCTTGCGAAGTTTAGCCAGTTTATCATTCAAAGCAGAAATAGTTGAATGAAGACTCCTCTCAGATTCTTCGAAAAACAAGAGTAAACATGACATTGTCGTATTGCGAAGATTTCGCAAAAAGAATTATAAAAAAATATAATAGAGGAATTAACGAGGCAGCGACTACCTTCCTTCTGCGAAGTTAAGTTTTGAACTAATGTCGAGCAAGAATCCTCCCATTGGTCCATGGAATCATCAAATTTATCTCTAACTATGCCCTTCAGGCGAGATTTTATGCTTTCTTATTTAGAGAGGAGATAAGTATTTTCCTTTGCTAATGAAGATTAAGATTCTTCTAATTGGGAATATTGTTCTTTAAGTTGGCTTACCTTTATACTTAAAGCTATTCTACCTTGGATGAGTGTATTTTTCTCAGTGATGGATGATTCAGTTACTTCCTTAAGTTCACCTTTTAGCGAATGAAGGGATCGTTCTTGGTTATCATACATTCTTTGAAGAATACTTGGTTGTTGCAAGGAGATCGCCACCTTATTTGAAAGACCCATCTTCTCTTGAGATAAAATCTTGTTTTCGTCTGATAAAGTTTCCATCGCTAAATTAGCCTTGGTTAACAAATAAGAGATGCGAGATATTTCGCTACTTAATAGATCTTGTTTCTGTGCTAATTGTGTGTTCTCTTTGGTAAGGTTCTCTATTTGATCAAGGGAATACGTGTGAAGATTATCTAATCGGTTATATTGGTCCATCCAAGAATCTCTATCAACAAATCTATTCAGCAACGGATTTAACTTTGAATATCCCCATTAATCGATTCTGATTTAAGGCTTAATGTGCGAACAAAGGATTTTAAGAAAATGGAGTATGAAAAAAAAAAAAAAAAAATTAACGTAGGAAAATCAAAGACAGCGATAGAAAAAGTTATACCTTTTAATTCATCATTTCTCTTGCGAATATTCTCGCAATTCAGTGAAGAATTGTTAAGTTTATGATGAAGAGTATCACATTCTAAAGTCTTGGCTTGGAGAGCCCCCTTTAAAGCTTCAACTTCATTTTTTAGAGATGCTTGCGAAACCATTCGGTTAGAACCAAAATATTTATTTAAAATCTCGCAGACACTATGCCTAACAGGATCGATAGAAGACTTCCTAGCATCATCTAAAATATCATACAAAACCTTAAAAGCAACATCTACTCCTACTGAAGTTTCTTTATAAGATGGAAGAGATGTAGATGGAGAAAAGGTGACAATAGAAAGTTGGGGATTTGAATTATTTGCAGCAAATGCATCATCCAAAGATGAAGTTTCTGGAAAAGTAATAATTGGAATTGAAGTAGAGTTAACTTGAGAAGTAACTACAGTAGAAGGGGAAGAAACTTCATTCGTAGCAATTTCAGGAATTTCATTTGTAAAAGGATCAGTTGAGGAAGGGATATTTATGGAGATATTCTCGCAGACAAAAATTAGAGGTTCAGTTTGCGAAGGTGTAGGAATAGAACTGGTAGAAATTAATTTGGGAATTGTAACGGCAAAATCAACAACTTTAACCTGGCGAAGTTTCTTGCGAGGCACATTAATGTTCTCATCACCCTGCGAATAACAATCTAGATAAGAAACAGAGGCAACAATATTGTTATTAAGAAAACAAATGTTTCTTACTACCTTATGATTCGCAGGCTTCCTTTTCTTTTCAGCGGATTTTTGATGCGAATTTCTGGAAGAATTAGGGTTTTGGACTACAAATTTGGTGTTAGAAGTGATTCCGCTGAAACAAAAACACAATATGGGAATTACATAAAATCAAATAAAGACAGATCAGATAATTTTGATGAACATAATTTAGATAAACAAGATTGAGTTTAGCAACGTTAGAAGAACATATACCTTGATGACTCCATGAAAGCAGTAACAGATGAATCTTTGGAGGAAGAAAGTTGCAGACGGAAAAAAGTACAAACAAACGAAAAGACGAGGAAGACGGAGAAGCAGAAGAAGAAGATTATTTATGTACCATATTATACCTTTTATAGACAAAGGGATGGTGACCGGATAATAATGAAAATACCGGTAAAAATAGGAATATGCGATACATGTAAGCGGTTATACTTAATTCACGGGGTTTTGTCGTGAAGAGAATATGGAAATATAGGAAACTGCGGCATTCTGAAGAGATGAAGATTCTCATAATCTTCTCCCCTTCGCAGAGAAGACATGAGAAGAGGCAAGATGTAGGATCAGAATATCGCAGGAGCAATAATCTTGTGAAGCTAACAACAACACTTTTGCGAGATTTTCAACTGCTCATTACAAATGTCGCAGAATGATTAGAAAGATGGTGTAATAGATGACGATAGCACAAGCATGAAGAAAGTGTGATAGTCTTGCGAATAAAAGAGGTTTGCGAAAGAAAGCCACTAATAAGCTTGTGAGATTATCGTAAGTCAGATCCGAAATTAAAGGATGACTTAGCTATCGTCCACTATGTAACTACCCTATATAAAGAGAACTAATAGATTCAGGAAGGGAGAGATCAATTTGAGAGTGTTGAGAAAGTTTTGAGGAGAGAGAAAGTTTAAGAGAGCGGTTGTATTTTTGATTTCTTTCATTTCTTGTTATATTTCTAAGAATTAATCAATAAAAGTGTTGTTCTTAATCTTCAAATATGTGTTGATTATTATGGATTCTTGTGAGGGGTGTAATGTAGGAATTCCTGAAACTACAGTGCAGGTTATTGAATAAAATCTTTAAGGTTACCTAGTAACTTGAGTAAAATCTTTTGTTACTCAAGTGTCAACAACGGCACTTATTGAATGAATATATGCAGGTTATTGTGTTGTTGAAACTTAAAATCAAGCATATGAAGAATGAGTTATTTTGTAATTCGTTTAGCTCGATATTTAATAAGAGTTTTGTCACTAAAATTTACAAAGGGGTAGAGCATAGCTCGGTTGAACTCACCAAGCGTTGTTATGTCAAGTTTGGTTGTCATATTTTAGTATCATAACTCATCTAGAGTCGCTTGATTAAATACTATAGTCAACTTCGTTTAGGTTAGACTAAAAAGTTTAGGAATGTTGAGACATACAGGTATTACTCCGAAGACCTGAAGAATGTGAAGATATAACGAACTACAACGACGACACCATCCTTCCTCTTGAGGTTAACAATATTAACTTGAACGGTTCATTCCTAACGTATCTTTCAAGTCGTGTTATATTGAAAACATAGCTGCGCAGCTGTATATACTGTATATATTATATGATACTCTAGTTATGTGACATGATCATAATAGTATATGATCATAGTATTAAGGAATTAGACAACGAAGTATAATGCTTAACTTTAGAACTTCGTAGATATGACATCAAAATAATCTTATATATAGTGTTGTGATTATGTGAATGAGTTATGGTGAAGATTTCATCATAGGATATTTTTTTTACATTTGTTTAAAGGAAATACATTCATGAACTTGTTTTGTGAATCAAAAGGGAAATCAATAGGGTTATTGGTCCGGCTATTCATTGCAAATCTTTGGATGACCAATATGTGTGACTTAGTAGAACCGATCTTAACTCAGGTTATGTATCTTTGTATAACAAATTATAATGCCTAGACTTATGATTTGATATGACCGGTTTTGATAATTGGTGTAACCAATCCTAACTAATCACCATGTGATGGTATGATCTATCCTTGTAATTGGTGTGACAGATCATATTAATTGTTGTGACCGATCATAAGTGTTGTGTGACCGATATTGTAATTGGTGCAACCGGTCCTGGTAACTGGAGTGACCGATCACAAGTAATACCATGTGTATATGGAACCGATCCTTGTAACTGGTATAACCGATCCTAGTGACTTCCAATCAGAAGTAATGCCATGTGTATATGGAACGGATCCTTGTAACTGGTGTAACCGATCCTAGTGACTGGTGTGACTGATCACAAGTATTTCCATTTTTAGGTATAACCGATCCTAGTGATTGGTAGAACCGTTTGAACCTATGTATGTGATTTGGTATTTGATCAATCACATAGTAGTCTTGGAATACATGCAAACCAATTGTAAACTTGTTTGGATGTGTGGTGTAACCGATTCCAAGAATGAAAATCCATGTAAATATGAAATAAGGATTTGCAGTGAAAAGATGTCAACATACTTTGAACGCAAGTAGTAACTCTTCTCATTTATTGTTCAAAGATATACCTTGGTACTCAAGGTGATCCTTTGTCGAAATAAATTAAGAATCTTTTAATTAAGGTTTTTGGTTTTATATGCTTTAATTACCAAAAATTAGTGCATATCTCTAGAGAATAAAAACTAGTAATTTGCATTTACTAATTGGAGATTTTTTATTGAGAAATTTTGGAAATATTGGACAAGAATTTATTGAAATTAGTAAAACCGAATTTTTCCATTCATTGCATATCTTGAGAATTTCTTCGGTTTTGGAAATTTCTTGGTGTCCAAACATCCCTGGTCTATAAAAACCTAAGTTTGCATTTCTAGCAAACTATCCTAAGAGCTAGGAAAACTTCATTTCTTGTTGTTTCTGGGGGAGCCGTCTATTCGGAGAGGAAAGATCCTAATTAGGTGAAATCACTTATGACCGCTCGTTAAAAGACTTATGTGGGATCAAGAAGATCTACGAGTACCGTTGGTGGGAAACTAGATAATTGCAGTGTTATTAGTTTTCGATTGATTTGATTGACTAAATGTTGTTGAAACTTTTATTGCACCTAGTTTGTTTATGCTTGAGAATCTTCTCTTCTGATATAAGATTCTCTCAAACTAGATCAGAGTATCGATAGGATCTTTATAATTGTTGTTGGATCTAAAGACATCTTGTGATAATCCATTGTTAACAAACTCTGTCCTGTATGTGATTGATCACTATAGGTTCAAGTGGTGTTGTGTAGGTTTTGAAGATAAAATAAGATTTGAAGACGAAAAAGATTTCTTATTAGTTTTCGTATCTAGTGAATTGTGTGCACAAACCTTGATCGGCTGGGATCCAACTAGAATCAGTTTATCTTTGATAGATCTGATTGATTAGTTATGTGAAATCGGAATTCTCTATATTTCTCTTTGAGATCTGTATTGATTGAGTACGAATCTATACTTGACTATTTCGGTAGTTAAAGTTAGATTGATCTAACCAGACAAAGGAGATTATTAGATTAAACGGATGAGCCTTTGTTAATGACTCATCTATATCTTGTAGCAAGATTGATTAGAGTGGTTACCAAACAGATTGTTCCTTTATTGTTTAGAATGCGATCCAAAGGATTTGTTATTCACGTGCGTGAATCTAGAATTCGAAGGCGCGGGGATACTGAGGGAACTAAATAGCTAGGGGTAGTCTGCTTGGTCTCAACTATACGAAGTTGGTGTTAGATTTTGTATAGCATCTTAATTATGAGAGTCTTCAAATCTGGACTAGGTCCCTGGGCTTTTCTGCATTTGCAGTTTTCCTCGTTAACAAAATCTTATTGTGTCATTTTCTTTTCTATTCCGCAATTATAATTGTTTTATTATAATTAAAAGTAAATTATATTTGTACGTTAACTCCGCAATACTTGATAGTGATCATATAGAGTTTGGTTAATACCGAACCTATTATCAAGTAACACACTTTGTTGTAGTATTGTCTCGATATTGTATTCATATTTAATCACACAAGTTATCTTGTTGTTGTATTGTCTCGATCTCGTATCCATAGACAATCACACGAAGTGTGAACCGAATAGTAGTATTGTCTCGACTCTATCCATAGACAATCACGTTCGGTAGAGGACTTATAGGTTGATAAATAAGAGATTGTGGTGTATTTTGGTACCCTCTTCTTCTCAAGTCAGAACTCCTAACGGCTTCAATTCCAAGAAAATAACCCAAATTTACTAGTTCTTTCATAACAAACTCTTTCTTAAGAGAAGCAATTAAATCATCAATCATTACAGAGGAGCTACCAGTAAATAAAATGTCATTGACATATAATAATAAAACAAGCATTCCATGTTGAGAAGAGAACACAAACATTGAAGTATCTAATATTGACTTCTTAAAACTATAAGTAATGAGAAAAGAGCTAAACATGTGAAACCAAGCTCTAGGAGCTTGTTTCAATCCCATACAAACTTTTCTTTAGATGGAAAACATAATTTGAAGGATAATCAGGATAAACAAATTACCCCGTGGCTATGACATGTAAACATCTTCATCTCAAAACCCATGCAAAAATGCATTACTGACATCTAACTGTCTTATTTGCTAATTGTATGTAATATCCATGCACATAAAAACTCTCACAGTTGTAGACTTCACAACTGGACGAAAAGTTTCATTATAATCAATATCATCATGTTGATCATACCCTTAGCAACTAGCTTGGATTTAAATATGTCAATTGTACCATCTGAGTTCTACTTAATATTATACATTCATTTTGATCCTAAAATATTCATGTGTGGTTCTGGGTATACATATTCCCAACTATCATTATCCCTTAAAGCCACATACTCATCTTTTATAGACACTTGCCATTTAATATCATTGTTTTATCTATAACATTACCTGTTTCTCATGGTATCATCAGGCTCGGTCCAAATATGAGAATTTCTTCTATAAATAATCTTTTTACAACAACCTTTTAGACAGATCATAGAATTAACAACAATTTTTTACAATAATCTTTTGATTCTCAATAATTCTTCTATCAATTTTGTGCCTATTTTCTAGGTCAAACTTTACAAGAACAAGAATTCAGATTAGATTTCTTGGTCATCTTTATCAATTTTTGATACAACGTTTGACAGTGATAGTTTATCAAATAAGACGAAATATGGTTTCCACTTCTAATTTCGCTGCTCCAAATGGTCATATTCTGATTTTTCATTACCATTTTCACTTATTGCGAATTTCATTTCATCAAAATTAGATTCAACATATTTCTTTTTATGGCGTGACCAGTTTGAATCAATACTAGCATCTACTGATCTTTATGGATATGTTAATTGTGATGAGATAGAACCTGTTAAGCATATTATTGTGAATGAAGTTTCTGTTCTCAATCCAAAATGGGTTTATTGGAAGAAGGTAGATTCTTTTGTTATGAGTTGTTTGAAGGCTACTTTTACACCTTCTACTTCTGGAGGTGTTTTGAGTTTATCCACTGCTAGGGATATTTGGTTGTTTCCTGAAGTCATTTTCAAGAATCAATTTATGGCCATAAAGAATATGCTGAGGAAACCATAACATGGTCTGAAGAAGGGTAATATGACTATTCTTGTGTTTTGCAAAATCTGAAGACAATTGCTGATTTTTGGCAGCAATTGGAGAAATAGTAAGTGAATCTGACTTAGTAGTGTATATGTTGAATAATTTAGGAAGGAATATAATAATTTTGTGATCTCTGCACAAAATAGGGAGATGTCATTTACTTTTGTAGAAATTAAACCTAGGATCCTAAATCATGAATAATGGCTTAGTGATCAGCAACAAGGTTTTTGCATGATTTTTGATGCACAAAATCCTTCAGGATTATACTCAATAAATGTAAGTTCTGGTAACAACTTTAATAAAAATGGCATAAATTTGACAATCCACTTGTGAAAAATCCATTCTTACATTTCCAACACCAGAAGTACCATCATATGAACCATAAGGTTTGAAGTTTGAAACATTCTTGTTGTTGTTATTATTATAAGTACCATTTTCTGAATTCTTGTTATTGTTATAATTTCCATTGCCTGAATTCTTATTCTTGCCTCTGCCATTTCCATTAAAGGTGTTACCAAAACTTACATTTCTTGAGTATAATCCTGATGGATTTTGTGCATCAAAAATCATGCTAGAATCTTGTCGTTGATCACTAAGCCATTGTTCATGATTTAGAAGCCTAGGTTTAATTTCTGCAAAAGTAAATGGCATCTCCCTATTTTGTGCAGAGATCACAAAATTATCATATTCCCGTCCTAAAAAATTCAACACATGCATTACCAATTCACATTCATGTACTCTTTCTCCAATTGCTGCCAAAGAGATATTTCAAATATACAAGAACAATCATATAACCCTTCTTCAGACCATGTAATTGATTCTTCGGCATACTCTTTCTGGCCATAGATTGATTCTTGAAACTGACTTCAAGAAACAACCAAATCTCTCTAGTTGTGGATAAGCCCAAAACATCTTAGAAACAAAGGTGTAAAAGTAGACTTTAAACAATTCATAACAAAGGAATTTACCTTCTTCCAATAAACTCATTTAGAATTGAGAACGAAAACTTTATTCACAATAATATGCTTAACAAGTTTTATCTCATCAACATTAACATATCCATAAATATCAATAGATACTAGTATAGATTCAAACTGGCCACGCCAAAACAAGAAATTTGTTGAATCTAATTTTGACGAAATGAAATTCGCAATATTTGAAAATATTAGTGAAAAACTCAGAATATTACCATCTGGAGCAGCGAAATTAGAAGTGGAAGCTATATTTCGTCTTCTTTGATAAACTATCACTGTCATGAAAACGTTGTATCAAAAATTGATGAAGATGACCGAGAAATTTGATCTGAATTCTTGTTCTTGTAAGTTTTACCTATAAAACAGGTACAAAATTGATAGAAGAATTATGGAGAATCAATAGATTATTGTAAAAATTTGTTGTTGATTCTATGATCTGTCTAAAAGGTTGTTGTAAAAAGATTATTTGTGGAATTTTTTTGAGCGAAGGTCATGGAAATTAC
The DNA here is from genome assembly GCA_023529315.1 of Papaver bracteatum. Classification (NCBI taxonomy): domain Eukaryota; kingdom Viridiplantae; phylum Streptophyta; class Magnoliopsida; order Ranunculales; family Papaveraceae; genus Papaver; species Papaver bracteatum. Next base: position 717,367 of record JAJJWX010002261.1, on the reverse strand, counting down.
ACATTTCCAATAAAGGGGCAAAAATGGTTTGGTTAGGTAGAAACTGGCAGAAAGGTGCGAGTTCAACTCGCCTTTAACTCACCGAGTTAGCCATACCCGGTTCTGCCTAACCTACCCTCCCTGGTTGAGTTATCCTAACTACCCCGGTTATTTTAGGTTAGGTTAGGTCTGTTCATTGGTTAGGTTAGTTGGATAGAGTTAAAAAGAAAATCAAGCTCGGTGAGTTGGATAGACATGGTTTGACGAATACCATGTCTGTTTCTCCTTCATCTTCTCTTATGCAAGTTCGCAGAGCGCCACAAATGGATGGATATGAATTCATCAAATCCAAATGGTATAGTTATATTTAATTTTTTATTTACATCAAATTTAAAGGTGACTGTAATTGCATTTTTTTCCTGTTTGAAACCCTGACACTCTCTTTTACTGGTTAAAACCAATCCCCTTGATTCTCCTATAGAATTCATTCGGTTCATTCGGAATTGAACTTTTGTCAAAGGTTCATGGGTTTTGATTGTCGATTTTGTTATTCGATTACCAAATTTGTATGTTGAGGTCGGTTGTCATAGTCATTCACAGAAAATATTTTCAATTATTCTCACTCAATCTAGTTTATTGCTGATTTTTACGAGTTTCTTTGAATGAAACTAACTTTAGGTATGATCTTCTCTTTGGTTTCACTTCACAGGGTTGGTTGCTGCTGGAAAGAAACCCATGGCACGGCATTAAAAAACCCACGCTGAAATTTGATTTCGAGGTTACTACTACTACTAACTTACCCTTCTCTTTCAATATTCTTTTGTGTATTTCCTTGATTTTTATTGTAATGGTATTTCTACTTGATTGTTGTGTTTCACGTCTTGTCTTAGATTTGCTTGTTATTTCAAAAAAATTGCGCTAATTGATATTCTGTCTAATGATAATATTTTAGTGCTTTTGTTGGAAATACAGGCAATTCCGATTGTTGGAGAATAAACGGCTCAAATAAGAGCTCAAGTGACATTTTGCGACAAAATGGTCAAAGCATCTCAAAGCTACCCGAATGGGACAGCTTAATTAAGTGTGGCTGCCAAGTTACCCACCCCAGTTGCCGCACATTTACCATTTCATGTCCAGAAATGCAAGCAAGGAAGCAAGCTCGTGAAATCCCACTAGTGGGACTAAACAATATAAGTGGGACGTGTCATTTCTCCAACTGCAGCCATTTAGTGGTTTTGGGTCTCAAACAGCTATTGTGTTCAGTGTTCACAAAAAAAGAATAAGAGCTGGAGAGAAATTGTTTGGCAGAGAAATGTTGATAGCAATTGAAGAACACAACTGGAGAGAAAAAGTATCAAGACGTCGATGGCTGCAACATTTTCTTTGTCTCGCCGAATCGAATTCGAATCCTTCTACAACCAAGACAGCTACAGATTTGGAAATGGTGGAAGTGGTGTTCATGGCTGTATAGACATTTGGGGTTCGTACTCGGACATGTCAAGAGAAGGCTAAGAGTGGTTTGAAATCAGGCACATAAGCACCTCCTCATGCCCCCGAATCAGCCTACAAACTGTCCGTGTAATTGCCTGAGTATGAATAGGAGTTGGTGGTTGTTGCTGTATGAACTTGTTAGCCGTGGTTTCGATGTTCTCAAACTGGTGGTTGTTGGTACAGCGAAGCTAGGGCCACTAGTTGGATAATTTGATCAGTTCTGAGATAGTCGAGACTCGTATCAACTTCTAGCAGTGGTGGAAGGTAGTGTCTAGAATCGGTGCAGTGATTCTTGGCAGCTATGATATGGCCTAGTACTCTAAATAGGTTTTGAGTTGGAGTTGTTGTTGTGGTCGTAGCTGGCGGTGATGGTGTTAAATGATGTTGTTGTCGTTGCATGCATGGCTGCTTTATTGGTGATACGGAAATATTGATTGTTGCGGCATCAGTTCTTATAGATGGAGATCGATTTATACTTCTGAAATTAGAAGCATCACCTTGTGAAGTTGCGAAAAGGTGATGGCTGAGTCTTGAATGAATGGCCAAGCTTCGTGAGTTGTATGGTTTTCATACTTTAGTTGTTACTGCTTTCAGGTATTTGGGACACCGTATGAAAAATATTTATTGGGCACCTCTCCAAAACCATGGCATAATATAATTTGGGTACCTTTTTAAGGATGTCCAAAAATATTTATTGGGTACTTCTTCAACAGGGTCAAATGATACAAATTGGGCACCTCTTTAAGGGGTCCCAAAATATTTATAATTAACCTGGCTGACTAGGGAGGGTAGTACTGGAATAAATGAACTCGACCAGGTTTTGTAAACTCATTGGGTCAGTCTGAGTCCATAAATCGTTTAGAGGGAGGATAACCTAACCTAACCCAATTAACTGACTAGGGAGGGTAGATTAGGTATTGAGTTGGACGGGTCACTGAGTGAGTTGGACTGAATTAGACAAGCACATGGTTGTTTGGTTTATAAAGAGTTGAACTGTGGTTGGACCTTTCCATGGAATAGGTAATTTTCATGACCTTGGCTCAAAATTTTTTCACATTTGGACCGGATCATATGATACCATGAGAAACGAGTAAAGTTATTGATGAAAACGATAAGTTCTTACAAAGAGATAATATGCCTTTAATAGGCAATCATTAGTTATAGTGTTATTACAAACACATAAACTTTTCACATAAACACAATACGGAATCATAAGTCAAGTCAACATTAGTTGATTTGACACGCACACCCTCTTTTCAATCATATACTCCCTCCGTTTCAGGAAAAGTGTTACTTTCACTTTTTCAATTTGGCCTATTTTTAAGCTAAAATGAAAAAGTGAAAGTAACACTTTTCCTGAAATGGAGGTAGTAATGTCTAAAAATATCGAAAAATGAAATCTTGATAACATGATTTTCTACAACGAACTTGATCATCAGAATTAATCAAAGGAAAAGTTGATATGTAACGTTCGGAAAATATCTATTTCTCGTAAAGCTATTTTTTTAGTTATTGAAAAAAAAAATTGAGAAATGTTACTCGCTGATAAGCTTTCGAAAAATGGTTCTCTTGTTTTCCAAAACTGGAGATATTTATTGAGTCCAAATTTGTTCACACTCCTTTAAAGAGTGTATATTTAACATATTTTTTTTGATTGGTTGATTATTTAACTGATGCCTTATTATCTTTTATGTTTAGAATCTCGACCCTCATTACATAACTCTCTAAATTAACAGGGGGTAGTCAAACAAGATTTATATGAACTTACGTAGATTTGTAATTTGAGTGACTCCCAGAGATTCTCTGAAAATCTAGAGACTTCCAGTGATTCTCTAAGAGTATTTTAGAGAGTCTTTGTGACTTATAGAGACAAAAAAATGAGATTTGCAAAGACTCCTTGTGATTTGTAGAGACAAAAAAGGTATAATATCCCATGAAAAATTTAACAGGGGGTTAGTCAATTGAGATTTGTGGAGATATTGAAAGAATTTTAGAGACTTCTAAAATCTCTTGTTAGTCAATAGAGAGTTCTTCAAAATCTCAAACAATCTCTGTTATTGGATCGTGACTTTTTAAAAGTCTTCAGAATTCTTTGTTATTGGATTTGGAATTTAAAATCAATGACTTGTGGTTTTGAGAGACTTGTAGAGACTTTTATTACAAAACATACCATAAATGGCTAAAAGAAAAATCTCTCCTAAGTAGGTGATATTTTGAGAGACTTTGTTCTATCTATTTTCTTTAAGGATTAAATATCAAAATATTAAAAACAATAACCAAATAAGCTACAATTAAAAATTCATAAAAAATGAAGAAAAAAATATTGTTGTCTTCCAAAACCCAATAAAGTTTACTAGAGATTCAAATCCCTTATGTTCTTCGTTTTGATTTTATTGGCAAAAAGGTTACAATTTCTGTTAGTCATGCATGGGCTAATACATTTTCATTGAAATATACATATATTCATTTTGTTTGTCTCATGTGTGTAAGCTGAAGTTCATATATTTTTTATGGTCTCAATGAATCACCTTAATTCCTTGAAAATCATCCAGAGAGTCTCTCAAAATCTCTACACTCACGGAGAGTCACCGAAAATCTCTTACATAAAAAGTCTTTGAATGTCTCTATTAATCCCAATTGACTAACCCCCTGTAAAACATCTACCAATTTTTTATTATCCATGTTACAATGTTTATAACAGTACCATGAATATCTAATCAAATATGTGTCCCTTGTCAAAATAAATCTCATTGTTGTCATATGCCTTAATATATAATATCCTATGTGCAGTAACTAATCTTGCATATCACAATCATAATCTTTGGAAATCAATTATCTTTAATCTTTAAAATAAAAAAAAAATAAAAAAAAATTATGAAAGATTTTCATGAATTGATGTGTATAGGATAGATCTTATCAATTATATGGAACAAAAAATAACCTATGTGCAGTAACTAATCTTGCATATCATAATCATAATCTTTGGAAATCAATTATCTTTAATCTTTAAAATAAAAATAAAAATAAAAAATTCTTTATGAAAGATTTCCATGAATTGCTGTGTATAGGATAAATCTTATCAATTATATGGAACAAAAAATAACCTATGTGCAGTAACTAATCTTGCATATCATAATCATAATCTTTGGAAATCAATTATCTTTAATCTTTAAAATAAAAATAAAAATAAAAAATTCTTTATGAAAGATTTCCATGAATTGTTGTGTATAAGATAAATCTTATCAATTATATGGAACAAAAAATAACATATGTGCAGTAACTAATCTTGCATATCATAATCATAATCTTTGGAAATCAATTATCTTTAATCTTTAAAATAAATATAAATATAAAAAAGATTTGCAAATATCAATTATCATATTCAGAATTTTGCATATCAATTACTAATAATTAGGTTGTATGTAACCCTCCATTATTCTGTTGACAAGGAAGAATTGTTATCTTGAGTATGATGTTTGCCAAATATTCCTCAAATTTCAAGTCTCTAGAAATATCACCTCTTGAGTAGAGATTTCAACTATGCCTATTTTCTTAGAAAAGTCTCTCCAAATCTCTAAAAATAATAAATCCATGACTTTCAATTCTTTTTCGAATAACATGGGTGTTGAAGTGACTCTTACGAACTCCTAATCCAATAACATGGAGTTTTAGAGAGTTTAAATGACTTAAAAAAAATCTCTAACCAATAATAAGAGACATTTGGGGACTCTCCAAAAATCTCTATGGACTAACAGGAGATTTGGAAATTCTCTGGAAGTCACTTGAAATCACGTTTGACTACCCCCTGTAAATTAATGGTAGTGGTTGAAATGTTACGTGCACACTCGTCAAGGAGTGTGCACAAATTCAAAGTCACATTTTTCCAACTCGATCCCTATTTTTTCGAATATGATTAGTGATAATGGTGATATCTCCATGTTGAAGCATGCTCTTAGTAGGAATAGGGTGACACATGAAATCCCATACGAAGAATTGAACCTTTGGTGGGACTTTAGGACCTAGAAATTTTTCCATGATCAGTGTCTTCCTTAGAGCATCTCTAATGGTAACTTGGTGTGCATGTTTTGTGGAAGTTGGTTTTTCCCATGTAAAGACCAATTTTTCCTTAATTTGAGGAGATGAAGAAAAACATCTCCAACCACAAATTGTATTTTTTTAGTTTTGAACTTTTAAAACCATTGATCCTAATTATATTTCTAATCATAACCATTAATAATGATGAGTAGGATGTTCACATCCTCTAAGAGAACCTCTAAAACTAGAGGATAGCTTTAAGGATGTCTACATAACTACTATACACATCATCTTTACATTCTCCTTTCACATTCCCATTGGAGATGATTTTTTGGTTAAATCCTTGAAAATCCTATGTGGCCTTATGATAGGTGTTGTAAAACACCTAATTTTATACCTAGTATTTATGCTTTCTTTGCTATTTATTTTGTGAAATATGTATCTTATGTGTGAATTTGAGTTGATTAGGTGCAATGGAGTCCTTTGGAGCAAAAGAAGGAGAAATTGTCCTTTTGGAGCGAAAAGGAGCACAAAGGTCAATTCATAGGTGAGTCATGGAGCCGTCTGAGATTGCGCAAGGAGGAGGTGAAGAATGTACTGTCAGTTTACCGCAACTGACAGTTTAGCGAGGAAGCGGATAGGCGGTCAGTTGCCTGGAACTGACAGGCCAAATGGAGTTTGAACACCCCTTATCTCATCGGCTGGGGTGAATACATCCATTCTTATTCTAACACAAGACCTAAAATTCAGAGAAACATAATTTTGTTCTCATCATTACCTGGACCAAAAATTGAGAGAATAGTCTTCTCCCAATCATCTGTCGGCTGCGGCTTCATGGTTTTCTGATGGCTAGGTGTTGAATTTGAATCCGAGAGAGATTGGGGATAAAGAGACTGATGTAGGGGAGATCAAGAAGTTGAGCCATTGATGCTGGAATTGGGATAAATCAGTTAACCCAAATTTCATCTGGTGAACGAGTATGAGAGATCTGTTCATGAAGATTGAGAAAATCAGAGAAGTTAGGAATGAAGGGGTTGTGAACTGACAAGGAATTAGGGTTGGAAAATTGGGTTCTGTTGTGACATTCTTTTCTTGGTAATTGAATGGTTTGTGGTGATGGTAGTTAAGATGTTAGGGTTTGAGGTTAATGAATGAATGGGGGTTTTAGGTTTGACAGAGCTTGAAGGAATGAAGATGGCTGTGATTTTAATAGAATTCAGGTAAATAAGAAGGAGCAAAAGATAGGTTAAACAGGTTATTGAAGCAGCTGAAATCCTTAGATGAATGTTAGGTGGTCTGATGCTACACTGTAATGAGAGTGCAGAGAGGAGAAGATGGGATGCATTGAGGGATTGAGATGTGGAATGTTAGGACAACAAATGTTCTGCTTATGAACTGCAATTGCAGGGAGTGGCTGTGTTGTTCAAAATCTCAGGGGAATACAAGGTTGATTGCAACTGCATAATGAGGGTATGATGTTGTTTTATGGCTTGAGCTGTGAGACTGAAATTTGAATGAGCTGTGAAGTGGGTAAGCTGTTGAAAGTGCAGGCATGAAATAGAAGCTGCAGTGGATTTGTGGAGGTGGTACTAAGATGGTTGAGCTACAATGAACTGATTTGAGCTGGAATTGCAGGTTATGCAGTTCAGTTGTGATGGTGGTATTGAGATTCAGTTGATGGTTTGGTTAAAATCTGGAACTGGGGAATGTGTTTGCTCTGAACTGAGTGATTGTTGTTAGATGAATGTTTAGGTTTGCAGTTCAGGTGATCTTGTAAGTGTTACAGGGAAGTAGTGTTTTGGTTGCAGCTGTGAGTTGGTAATGGTGCAGTATGATAATGAGATGAAGCTGGGTATGTTGCTAGGTTGATATTGCAGGTGCTATGAATGTGTCTGGTTTGAGGTTGAGCAGCTGTAACTGAGAGTGGTGTTCAAGGAAATGAGTATGTGATGTGTGGGTTGCATCTGGAACTGAAATTGGGTTCTTGAAGGTGGTGGCAAGATGATAAACTGCATAATGGTTGTTGCACTTAACTGCAATATGAATGAGATGGTATTGATGGTGTACTGAGGCTGTTGGGGAGATGTTGGCAGGGAAGAAAATGGAAGTGCAATGCAGGTGATAGCACGACAAGGAAGGCTATGTCATGGTTATGAAGTTACAGGTTGAAGTGCTGGCAGTGGTAACTAGTTAAGGAATGTGAGAATGGTTGCTGGTGAATACTAGAAGATTGCAGGTCTGAGCTATGGCTTAATTTGCAGGTGAGATGCAGTGGTGTTGGTGGTGTGTGTGTTGCAGTGGAGTGATGAATGCCATGGATTGTGTAGCAGGTTTAGCTGCTGCAATGAAGACAAGGTGGCTTCCATGAAGGTGCAGTGCATTGCTGGATTGGTTTGCTGGCTGAGTTGAAGTTGGTGCTGCAGGTTTATAAAGGGTGTTCTTCTGGTGGAAAGTTACAGCTTGAATTGGTGATAGTGAAGTGCATGGGATGACTGAAGCTGATGGATCTGTTAAGTATTGGCTGCAGTGGTGACTGATTTCACAGGGAGGACATAGTGCTGTTGCTACTGAGAAATTGTAGTTATTTGGTTGAGCTTCTGGTGATGTTTGAGCTACAATTGGAGTACTTAGAGTGGGTTGCAAACTAAGTTGGGAGGAGTGAACTTGAACAGGTGCTTTGAATGCAGCTGAGCCTAAGATGGAGATGTTGTTGCAGCAATATTTGGTGCTTGGAATTCAACCTCAGTTGGATGTTGTTGGTTAGCCTGAGATAGAAGCAAGCAATGAGCTAGCATTGCAGGTCTGAATCACAATGAACATGTTTGAGTTCAGACTGGTGGTTACAGCTGAAATAGAAATGCAGTTGCAGGATTGAAGCTACAAGTCTTTAGAGAACATCCATCTTGGTTGTGACATAGTTGGAATGATGGTGCAAAGCAGGGCCATCTTGGCTGTGTTACATTTGGCCTATGCAAATAGCTATGGCCTAGAGTCCAACCAGCCGAGTTACATAGTTGACTCGGTGACTCAGCGCGACTCGGTGCTTGACCCGAGTTGACTCAGCTGACTACCCGAGCTGACCCGTTTGACTGGTGACCGGGTGGACTTTGCCGGTCACCGGAGGTATTTTCCGGAGCCGGATTCCGGCCAGAAACACAGTTTTCCGGCGAGCATATTTTTGGGACATATTTTCAAATGGGTGTCTCACACTTGGTTCATGGGCTTGGTGGTCTTCTTGCTATTGGACTTTGGGCTTTGAAGACCTAATTTTGGAAAGTTGGAAAAGCTATAAAAGGAAGAGTTTCTATTCTTTTACGGGAGGACTTATCATATATTTTTCTACTGGGTTTTTGGAGGAGAGCAGCGACTAGGGTTTGCTTCCATTTATTTTTCATGTTCTTCAATTTATTTTTGATAATAATTATGTTGAATCTAAAAACCATGAGTAGCTAAATTCTTAATATTGGTTATGGGATAATAAGTGGATGTCACAAATAAAATCTGATTCAATGCATTAGTTTTGTCTCAAGTTTATTGTTTATGTTTCATTATTTATTTTGATTTATGATTTGATTGTTTATTTGGTTGAGTCCGGAATCAATCCGATTTGCATTCATATCTAGAGCTATATTAGGGTTTTCAATACGAAAACGTTGTTCATCCCTGATTCTAAGTAGCATAAATGTGGGTAGTGCTTGTAGATATATATCCTACTAGTCACATATGAATCATAACTTGGGTTAAATTGATTTAGTGCTTTTACACATTTCGATTGCCTTGATTAGTCTTATTCCATATAACTTATTGCTTCTAGGGAGTTAAATCTAATTTGCTTTTACACTTTAGGTTGCTTTCTAGGAAGAATTCACATATGCATCTTTTAATGTGGTTGTGATGAAATCAGGGAATTAGCGGGATATTCTTGCGATCAAGATATCCTAGGACTTTTAGTAAATGAGAGATTAAATATCAATTCTAGTCATTGATGAAAATATGTATTTTTGAATGAAACTATCCCGTGACCAATACTTTCTCCATATTGATTATTTTCATACTTTATTTCTTTCAATTTATTTTTATTGCTTTGATAAAACAACATCCCCCCTTTGGTTACTAGGAAACTGAAAATTTGTATAACAACAATAGCCTCTCTGTGGATACGAACTCTTTCTTATTGCATACTACTTTATTTTAGGAAGTAAGAAAGTGAAATTATTTTTGCGTCAGCTGACAACCGATCACCTTATATTTAGGATGTTTTCAATGTCTCATTGGAGATGCTCTTAATTAAATATTATCAACCTGTTGGTAGAAAGATCTCCTTCCAAGCAGGCATTTTGGTCTTAATAATCTAGGTGCATTTTGAGATCCACAAAATCTATTCTTTCAGCAGCACCTAAGGTTCGCCTATTAAACCTGGTCTTATGGAGGTTCCTAATCTCTTCCCAGCTCTAAAAATCGTGGCCTAAAGCCTCTCTTCCCACTCACATTTTCTATTGATTGAGAATCCCTGCGGGAAGAAATTTCAAACGTAGAATGGTTGTTCGTTTTGAAAAAGTAAAAAACGGACAATAATTAGCCGGTTTTAGATTAAAAACCTTGTAACTTAGTGGGGTCCACGGAAAAAATAAGTGTAATTTTGTTTAAAAATCGTACTCCCTCTGTCTTTTTTATCTGTCATATATTATATTTTGGTCTGTCTTTTTTTATCTGTCCACTCTGTTTATAGAGATATTTCCCTTTAAACTATCAAATATACCCTTTATTTTTCATAATTATAAAATAATTTATAATATAAACTCAATTCAAAATATTAAGGGTGGGGATCATTGGACTCATACTTTTGATGCATAGATTTGACAAAAAATTCCAATCGTTTCATTGCACATCATCCAACGGCAATCATGTTTGATGACGTGGCTTCTGTTTTAGCCTAAATAAATTTTACGGCCCATGCCAAGCCAAGCCAACACCAGATCCATTCCCGTATCTCTTCCACGTTATTGGGATAACTACTTTAGTCTCCTTTCTCACTTCTCTGTCATGTACCTAGTACTGTTAGCTTTGGGCTAGGCCATTAAAACTGTTTTCGGCTTATTACTTTATAGGCCCATTTGTGGGTGTGGTATCTTTGTTTTCGGTTTTAGAAGTAGTAAGCCCGTTGTTTGCACCCAACGACTGAATTATCCTTTTCTCTTGTTATGTCTTCTGGGATTGGGTGTTATTGGAATTCATTCAACCAATAATTGAAATTTTATTGAGGCTCAACCTTGTCTGAGGGAGAGTAGGCACTGAGGGAAATTCGATCTAGAATTCAGTTCATGACAATTGGTATCAGACTATTACAATCTTGATTTCCGCAGTTATGGCTGGAGGAGGAGAGAAACCTACCACAGTGAAAGAGGTTGTTTTTGTTCAACAAGCTCAAGAAGATCGATTACAGACTTTAGAAGATTCGTTTAAGAACATATCTACTGAAGTTCGTTCTCTTTCAACCGATATGGCTTCTGTGAAAGCATCCTTGGATGTTATTGCTTTATTCTGTCAATAACATGGTGGTCCTGAAGTTACTCCGGCAGCTTTATCTGATGGAGCATATCACTCTCAGAATCATGAATCGATTCATAAATCGAGTAAATTCTCTAAACACCCTAGGATTGATTTTCCTAGATTTGATGGTACTAATCCTAGAGGCTGGCTTCGTAAATGTGATAGATATTTTCAGCTAAATTCGATAGACGGTGCTCATAAGGTAGATCTAGCTTCCATTCATTTTGATGGTAAAGCAGATTCATGGTTTTTATTTTATCAGGAGGGTAAAAATTTTATCGATTGGCTTCAGTTTTCTTCGAATATTTGCAGCCTTTTTTGAAGATGTTGCTTATGATAATTATGTGGGTAGCTTCAATAAATTGTCTCAGCTTACTACAGTTGAAGAATATTATGAACGTTATGAGTCATTAAAATCCTTGATGAAAGCTCACAATCCATCTCTTAATGATTCAAATTTTACACTGAGCTTTATTAGTGGTCTCAAGGAAGAAATTCGTAACCCAGTGCAAATGTTTAAACCCACCTCAGACACTGATGCATTTTATCTTGCTAGAATGCAACAAGCATCTGTGGACTTTCAACACAAACGTTTTCGCACTTTCCCGAAACCATTTCAAACTTCCCCTACTACCTTCTCTACTTTACCATCATCTTATAAACCCTCATTGCCTCAACTCACAAATATTCCAAAACCTTCTTTCTCTAACACTAAACCATTTGTTACTCTTCCTAGCACAACCTTTAAATCTACCCCTTCGATTCCTCCTATTCGACGTCTAACTACATCTCAAATTAAGACTAGGAGAGATCAAGGCCTTTGTTATAATTGTGATGAGTTCTACAAACCTGGGAATTTGTGTAAGACACGACAATTGTTCATGTTAGTGACAGATGAAGTTTACTCTCCTTCTTCTATAGAGGACCTTGAAGAAGACTCTACACCACCAACTTCCCATATAGAATCTTCTATGGAGGTCTCTCTTCATGCAGTAACTGGGATGGTCACTCAGAATACCATAAGAGTACCAGGAATTCTGCACAATGAAGACATTCTGGTCTTGATAGATACTGGCAGTACTCATAGTTTTGTAGATTCCCAATTGGCAGAGAAATTACATTTACCCATTATACCTATATGGAAAATGTTAGTAACAGTGTCTAATAGAGATACTACTATCAACAAAGTTATGTGTTCTGAATTGGTTTGGAGTATGCAGGGTTATCAATTTTGTGGTGATTTAAGAATTCTTCCTTTAGGAGGTTGTCACATGGTGTTGGGTGTGGATTGGCTGAAGCAGTTAGGTGATGTAGTGTTTAATCTAGCTGATCTTAAAATTTCTTTCATCCACCAGGGCCAACAAATCACTCTGCAAGGTACTTCTTCCATTCCATCTTGCAAGTTAATCAGTGGTAGTTCCTTTATGAAGTTTATTAAATCCAATACCCCTGCTATTATTGGTCAATTTTTTTCCATTAGTACCACTCATTTAACACCAATTCCATCTGAAGTCTCCGCCCTTTTAGACTCTTACTGAGATGTCTTTGAGAAACCAACAACCTTACATCCACCAAGAGCATTAGATCACAAAATTCCCTTAAAGCCAAACTCCACACCTATTTCTCATAGACCATATAGATTCCCATATATCCACAAGGAAGTGGTAGAAAAGTTGGTTCAGGACATGCTCAACACTGGCTTAATTCAAGAGAATCATAGTCCATTTGCATCACCCATTTTACTGATTAAGAAAAAAGATGGTTCTTGGAGATTCTGTGTGGATTATAGAAAGCTAAATGATATTACAGTGAAATACAAGTTTCCCATTCCTTTGATTGAGGATATGCTTGATAAGTTGAATGGAGCTATCATTTTTACAAAAATTGACCTCACATCTGGTTATCATCAAATAAGAATGGATTTGTCTGATATTTTTAAAACTGCTTTCAGAACACATCAAGGCCATTATGAGTTTAGGGTCATGCCATTTTTCCTTACTAATGCTCCAGCCACTTTTCAGTCACTCATGAATACTATTTTCAAACCTTACTTAAGAAAGTTCATCTTAGTTTTCTTTGATGATATTTTGGTTTATAGTAAATCTGTTGAGGAACATGTATTACACTTATCACAAACCTTATCAATATTGAGAGAACATTACTTATTTTCCAACAAGAAGAAATGTTGCTTTGCTCAACCTCAGTTGGATTATTTGGGCCATCTGATTACTTCACAGGGTGTTGCTACTGATCCTGACAAAATTGCAGCCATGCAAACTTGGCCACAACCAGTTAATTTGAAATAGTTGAGAGGTTTCTTGGGCTTAACATGTTATTATAGAAAGTTTGTCAAAGGGTATGGAGTTATCAGCAAGCCTCTCACAGACATGTTGAAGAAGGATTCTTTTGTTTGGTCTCCTATGGCCTTGCAATCCTTTACTTCTCTCAAAAAGGCAATGATTTCTGCTCCAGTTTTGTCTCTGACATTTACACCAGAAACATATGCTTGCTCTTAAGGGTTGGGTGCAGTCTTGATGCAACTTGGAAGGCCCATTGATTTTTACAGCAAAGCCTTATGACCTAAAGCTTTGGCTCTCTCCACTTATGAGAAAGAGTTACTTGCCATTGTCATGGAAGTACAAAAATGGAAACATTACTTATGTCACGGCTAGTTCATTATACACACTGATCATCAGAGTTTAAAATATCTCATGGAACAAAGGCTTACTACTTTCATGCAACAGAAATAGCTCATGAAGTTAATGGGATTGGATTATGCTATCAAGTACAAGAAAGGGATGGATAACAAGGTGGCAGATTCCTTATCAAGGTGTTTATAGGTGATAATGGTTTCTGCTGATTTTGGTAATTGCAGGTGTGAAAGTGAGAAACAATTTAAACCCTAAACAATGTACTGCAAAGGAGTACTTTTAGATTCGAGAGATCAATCTGTACAAGTCCGGCATAAACCAAGAAATGTCTGTTCCAGATTTGCTTTGGTCACAAAGTGGAGGAGAAGGGTTGGTTTAGGGAGGGAAGCGAAGAGAGTGTTGAGGCTAGAATAATTCTGGAATAGCAGTGCTTGACTTGTATCAGAAGGTGAGAGCTTTGAGAAAGCTAACAAGAGTTTCCTTTCTGAGTGTGGTATTTTCCCTGACCAAGAACTCGTGTCTCTGGTGGAAATAGGTAAGCCTACTTATACAAGTCCAAAAAGAAACGTACTCTGGCCTCTTAAGAAAAGAAAACAGATGATTTAAATGGTAAGAGGTGGTAATGCCTGGTATTGATGGGATTTGATTGAATTGATGTCCCATAATGAAGGAGTGTTTCACCGTTGCTTCTTGCATTTACTAACCGCCTTAATCTTATTACATTATCTTGAAACGGGCATTTGTGTATGCCGCACGCTATAGACCACCAAACCAAAACCCTAATGAGCATCCACCAGTTTGCGTAGATGTCTCGAATGTTTTTGGAAAACATGGAGCATGTTATTGTGGCTTGGAAAGTCAAGCTAGGGAAACTTGCTATCCTGGTGACCTTCGACGGTCGAGATTTTGCATCTTGAGAGGAGGGGCAACCGTTGATCGTTGCGCGCCTTTGTTTTGGTAGCCGCATAATGAGGGCCAATGTGGTGGCGCGGCTAGGTTGGCATGGCATGGTTTGGCATGGCCAAACTTAGTTTTTCGGGCCAAAAGTTACCATGTGTCGTCTGGTAACCTTGGATGGCTAGGATTTTCTCCTAGGATTGATGGAAAACCGTTGATTGTTGCACGCCTTCGTTTTGGTAGCTGATAGGTGTTGTAAACACCTAATTTTATATCTAGTATTTATGATTTCTTTGCTAGTTTTCTTGTAAATTATGTATCTTATATTTTGTTTTTGAGTATTTAGGTACTTTGGAGTCATTTGGATCAAAAGAGGAGGAAACATGGCAAAAGCGTTGGAGGCGGATTGTCTCTCATTATTTGCTTTTATTATTCATCTCTGTCTGAAAAGTATGTCGGCTTTAGTGATGGAAATTCTGTCTGAAAAGCACGACAACTTTAGTGATGACTCTTATTGAAGAGTATAGGTGAATTTGAGGAATAAGGGACGGTTGCTGTTAGCGGAGGAACTCGGAAGGAGAAAGCGTTCAATTGGAGTATAAAGGGGCAAAGCTGTCATATCCTAGGCGGCGAACACTATCCGGAGAATCGAGCCATGGTTGAAGGTCGACCATTTCTACAGGAGCACTAAAGACGGCTGATGTTAAGGGGTGGCCACCTGTTATGGGGTACCCATTGGGGCGTCCCTTATCCTATGGAATGGAGTGCATATAACCACCCCAATCATTGTTTACCCTAAAACCGAGAGATATTCTCTCAGTCTCTCATTTTGTTCCACCCATTTGAAATGAAAGAGGAGAACATGAGAATGAGATCTAAAGAGAAACTAAAATCGAGAGGGAAGGCAAAGAAATTACAGAGATGGGTTCATGCTTTTATTCAAACTCGAGAAGGAATCATTGATTTTCCCCAAATTAGAGTTAGGGTTTGGCTACAAATTTGAGATGATGTTGTTAAATCGATGGGTATTGAAACTGTTGGTGTATGGGTTGTCCAAGAATTGGGTTCCTGTGTTGTATGGGATTGAATTGATGGTTTTGATTTCAGGAAATTACAGTGGGAATGATTGAATACAACGGTGGTTGAGTTAATGGTAGCAGGAGCTGGTGTTCTGTGAATGTTTGGAGGCTTTGGAGAAAAGGGGATCTGTGATGTTATTCATGAAGTCATCATAAGAGAAGAATTGAGGAGAGGGTTTTCTTTCCAGGTGGATGAAATTCATGAGAACTGAAGCAGTTGTCAAGGGTTTGAATTGCATCTCAGATGGCAAGAGATGGATTGTGCAGGGAATGAATGGCAGTGACAAGTAAGAAGCTGGTAAAGAAATTGCACACTCAGGTAAAATGAGTGATTGAATGTGAAACTGTTGTTGTAGCATGGATGTGATGGAACTCGCAATTGCTAAAGCTGGGAAGACGAAACTCTCTGCCAATGGAAGTGGTGATGAATATCAGTCGGAGGAGCTACAGATCCGATTGAGGGTGTTCTGCAATGAAGTGGTAAAACTGGACTGAAATGTCAGCAGCTGGAGATGTCAAGTTGGCAGCTGGGATTGCAGGTGGCAGTGACCTTAATTTGGAAGCAGTAGCTGGTTGCAGGTATGCAGAACTGGAGATGTTGTCAGGTAATACTGAGACAGTGGAGTTGAAATGGTACACAAAGTGTTGTGGCTCGGTGCAAAGGCTGTGACAGTATGAAGTTCTGAGACAAGGAAATGTGGCATGACTGATATAGTAGGGTTAGTTGGGTTGTTGTGCATAATGCAGAAAGGGCATTGAAGTGCAATGAGCTGCAGGTGGCAGCATTTGTGGTTTCGATGTGAGGTTGTGCAGTGTAGGTGGCTTGAGCTTGATGAGCAACTGTAGGTGTTGGTTTATGCAGTGAGTTGATGGTAATGAACAAGTGGTGATGTTGTTGTAGTATGGACTCGAATGGTGCAAGGAAGGTGTGGTTTAAGTTGGTATTGCAGCTGTGGTTAATGGTCAAGGACAATGGAGCAGATTGGATGTTGGTTGAGACAGTGGAGAAGCTACAGATGCAAAGAAAGTTTCAGGGAACAGCCATCATGGCTGGGAATCGAGCAGGTAAGGCATGGCCATCTTGGCCGTGAACTATTCTGGCGTGCAAGTGGCTTGGTCAGAACTAGTCAGCTGAGTTAGCAGCTGAATCGGTTCTGACTTGTTTTAACTCAGCTCTTCTGACCAGTTTGACTAACAGAAGACCGTTAAGTCAGCATTTATATCTAACTGTTGACTGACGGAATATTCCGTCGAATATTCTCCCGACGGACAAAACTTTTCAGGTTACCGGCGGCGACTTTCCGACGCCGGATTTCGGCCAAAAACCCAGTTTTCCGACGAACACTTTTTGGACAGATTTTCTACATGGGTTTCTCTCTCTTGTGGGCCGGGTGAATTTCCAACTAATGGACTTTAAAGACAGAACCTAATTTTGGAAGGAGAAAAAGCTACAAAAAGGAAAGACTTCTATAATTTTTAAACAACGTTTTATTCTATTCTTGGAGCTTTTGCAGAGAACAACTTCTAGGGTTTGATTTATTTTATGTTTCATCTTATTTCTTTGAATATTATGATGATGAACTCCATGAATATGAGTATCTAAATACAATAATTGGTTATGGGATAAAAAGTTGATTTCTTCAAGCATGTTATTCGATTCTATGAATTAGTTTTGTCTCAATTTTATCGCTTATGATTCATTGTTTTATTATCATATGATTTGAATGCTAGTTTGGTTGAGTCCGGAATCAATTGGATTTGTTTTCATCTCTATAGCTATATTAGGGTTTTCAATACGTAAAAGTTGTTTATCCCCGATTTTTAGTAGCATCTTGTGGTTAATACTTGTAGTGATACATCTTTTTAATCTCATATGAATCATAACCTTTGTTAAAACGAATTAGTGCTTTTACACGTTTGTTTGCATCGATTAGTCTTATTTCATAGAACTTATTGCTCTTAGGGAGTTAAATCTAATTGTGCTTTTATGCTTTAGGTTGTTTTTTAAGAAGATTTCACGATAGCATCTTTTAATGTTGTTTGTGATAAAATCAGGAAATAAACGGGATACTCTTGCGATCAAGATATCCTAGGACTTTTGATAATTGAGAGATTAAATACCAATTCTAATCATAGATGAAAAATACATGTTTATGAATGATACTATCCCTTAACCAATATCTTCTCCTTATTGATTATTCGAATTATTTACTTTGCTTTATTTACTTTAATTACTTAGATAAAAACAAAAACACACCTTGGGTTATTTGGTTACTTAAGAATCTGAAAATTGCATAACAACAATCGCCTCTCTGTGGATACGAACTCTTTCTTATCGAATACTATATTCATATTTAGTTGAGTGAGGAAGTGAAATTATTTTTGACGCATACGACACGCATCAAATTTTGGCGCCGTTGCCGGGGAGGCATTCGTCTTGTTATCTAGTTTTTAGTTTCTTTTTATTTTTCTGCTTGCATACTTGTGTTTCGTTTCTTGTCTTGTTTCTCACTTGTTTGCGAGAATTGTTTTTCAGGTACCTAATCTCTGGCGTCTAAAGATTGGAATTATCCAAGGTGCGGGATAGCTACTCGAAAAGGCACAATACTCCAACCAAGGCAAGGCACAACGGAAGAACACAACTTGGAAGTAGAACACGAAGCTCTTCGGCAAGAAGGAGATGAAGTAGAACACGATATTCCTTTTGAAGAAGAAAGAGAAGGAGAAGAAGCAATGGGTGGCCCTGCAAATCGTTCACTTAAAGACTTAGCTTCTCACAAGCTGGATATACAGCAGGGTTGCATTCAAACCGACTCCACTTTTGAAATCAAGACGGGACTTATTAGAGAATTACCAAAGTTCCATGGCTTGGTGAATGAAGATCCAAACAAGCATCTTATGGATTTCCACACCATTGTCATGGCTATGATCCCAGCAAATATGGAGGCGGATGGTGCTATGTTGAAGGTTTTTCGATTCTCATTGGAAGGTAATGCTAAGTATTGGTTATACTACTTGCCTTCCGGGAGTGTTACAACTTGGAATGGGCTCAAGAAACTCTTTCTAGAGAGATATTTTCCTGCATCTAAGGCTACTCAAATTCGCAAGGAGATTTTCGGAATGAAGCAAAATGTCGGAGAATCGTTATATGATTGTTGGGAACGATACAAGAGGTTGGTGGCAATCTGTCCTCATCACCAATTTAGTGACGCCATGATCATCCAATACTTCTATGAAGGACTCCAATCAAGTGATAGGAATCTTATCGACGCAGCGGGTGGTGGTGCACTAGTGAGCAAGACGGTGGCACAAGCTAGAGAGTTGATTGAAAACATGGCAGCAAACTCTCAACAATTCTTGAGTCGTGGTTCGGATGTGCTTCTTCGGAGAGTCAATGAAGTGAGCGAGGTGGAGGATCTTCGTCAACAAATGGGAAACATCATAGCAATGCTACAACAAGTTTCAGCTGCAGTGATACCAAGTTCTCATGGGTATGAAGACGTCAATGAGCAAGCTAATGCGATTTTTCCAAATCATCCAAGACGGTATGATCCTTATTCCAATACTTACAATCCGGGATGGAGAGATCACCCCAATTTTAGCTATGTGAACAAGCAAGGAGCGGTTCAACAACCTACTTTCAACAATTCGGGTGGATTTCAACCTCAACAACAACAAATCCAGCCACGTCAACAATTTCAACAACCTCAAAATCAGGGGTCAAGTATGGAAGAGTTGATGAAATCATTTATGCAAAGAACGGAGAGCACGATGAAAGAGTTGCAAACCCAAGTTGGTTCTATGGATCTTGAGTTGAACCAAATGAAGGCACAAAATAGTGGGAAACTCCCTTCTCAACCTATTAACCTAAAAGAAGGTGTCAATGCTATTACGTTGAGAAGTGGTACACAACTTGTGCAACCCGAAGTTGCTGATTCGGGCAAGGTGGAAACACCAAAGGAACCTGTTTTGGAGGAGAAGAATGAGGATTCTCCCCAAAATTCTGAGGTACCTATTCCTAACTCTAAAACTCCTATTCCTACTTATGTTCCTCATTTACCTTTTCCTCGCAGATTTGCAAATTCTAAGAAGGAGGCACTAGAAAATGAGATTTTAGACGTTCTTAAGAAGATTCATGTGAACATACCACTCATTGATGCTATTAAGCAAGTTCTAAAGTATGCAAAAGTGTTGAAGGACTTGTGTACCAATAAGAAAAGGCTCAAAGGTAATGAAGTGCTTAGTGTGGGGGAGAATGCTTTGACGATCTTACAACACAAACTTCCATTGAAATGCAAAGACCCGGGTAGCTTTGACATCCCCGTCACAATTGGTACCACTACATTTAACAAAGCAATGTTAGACTTAGGTGCATCCGTTAATGTTATGCCTGCATCTATGTATAAGTCACTTGATTTAGGTCCTCTCAAAAAGGCTGAAATTGTGTTGCAATTAGCCGATCGCTCTAATGTCTACCCTATGGGTATTGTTGAGGATGTTCTTGTGCAGGTTAATCAACTAGTATTTCCAGTAGTTTTTTGTGTTTTAGAGATGGATGAAGGTTCACCGGACTCGTCTCTTCCATTGCTACTTGGGCGTCCCTTCATGAAAACGGCGAAGACCATTTCTAATGTGGATAAGGGAACGCTAACTATGGAGTTTGATGGGGAAGTAATACGTTTCAACATTTTCGAGACGATGAGATATCCTAGTGATGTCCACTCTTGCTTCTCCGTTGATGTTATGGATACATTGGCACAACAAATGTTTGAATTGAATGGTGAAGATGCTTTGAAAAACGTTCTAACTACATCCATTGATAATGGTGTAGAGTGTGGTATTGAGGTTAAAGAAGCCCTTGGTGATCTCAACTCACTACAAGGATTCCCGGAAACTCATAATATCTCTTTTATTTCTTTACCATGCAGTGATGAAAAACTTTTACCTTCTATTGTTAAATCTCCAAAGTTAGAATTGAAACCTCTTCCTAGTCACCTAAAGTACTTGTACTTGGGTGACAATGAAGAGTTACCTGTGATTGTTTCTAACGAGCTTAGTGAATTACAGGAGCAAAAACTTCTAAGGGTGCTAAGGAAGCACAAGACGGCCATACAAGACGGCCATAGGATGGACAGTTGCCGATATCAAGGGTATAAGCCCTGCCGTTTGCATGCATAAGATTCTTTTGGAGGACGATGCAAAGCCTACGAGGGAAGCGCAGCGTCGTTTGAACCCCCCCTATGATGGAAGTTGTGAAAAAGGAGATACTCAAGCTTTTGGAAGTGGGTGTTATCTACCCCATATCCGATAGCAAGTGGGTGAGCCCGGTACAAGTTGTACCAAAGAAATCAGGTGTGACCGTGGTGGAGAATGATGAGAATGAACTTGTCCCAACTCGTGTGCAAACCGGTTGGAGGGTTTGTATTGATTATAGGAAATTGAATGCCACTACTAGAAAAGATCACTTTCCATTACCTTTTATTGATCAAATGCTTGAAAGTCTAGCTGGACACTCTTATTATTGCTTTCTTGATGGCTATTCAGGTTATAATAAGATTGTGATAGCGCCGGAGGATCAAGAGAAAACCACTTTCACTTGTCCTTTTGGTACTTTTGCTTATCGAAGGATGCCTTTTGGCTTGTGCAATGCTCCAGCTACTTTTCAAAGGTGTATGGTAAGTATATTTTCGGAATATGTTGAAAATATAATCGAAGTGTTCATGGACGACTTTAGTGTCTTTGGTGATTCATTTGACCTTTGTTTGAACAATTTGTCACTAATCCTTGAACGATGTGTTGAAACATATCTTGTGCTTAATTGGGAGAAGTGTCATTTCATGGTAACTCATGGCATAGTTTTAGGCCATATAGTATCTTCTAAAGGCTTGGAAGTTGATAAATCTAAGATAGTCCTTATTCGTGCTCTAACCCCTCCCACTACAGTGAGGGAGATACGCTCTTTTCTTGGTCATGCAGGTTTTTACCGTAGATTCATCAAGGATTTTTCCAAGATAGCATCACCACTTTGTACCTTATTGCAAAAAGATGTGGTTTTTAACTTTGACGAAAAGTGTGTGGCGGCATTCAATCGTTTGAAAGAACTTTTGATTTCAGCCCCTATCATTAAACCACCGGATTGGAGCAAGCCTTTTTAGCTCATGTGTGATGCAAGTGACTATGCGGTTGGTGCGGTGCTTGGGCAGCATGTGGGTAAGATACCACATGCTATTTATTATGCTTCTAGAACGTTAAATGAAGCCCAACAAAACTACACTACCACTGAAAAAGAGTTATTAGCTATTGTTTTTGCTTTGGAAAAGTTTCGCTCTTATCTAATTGGTACAAAAGTTGTTGTCTTTTCAGATCATGCAGCACTTAGGTACTTGCTTACAAAGAAAGAGGCGAAACCGAGGCTCATACGATGGATTTTACTCTTGCAAGAGTTTGATATTGAAATCAAAGACAAGAAAGGAATTGAGAACACCGTTGCGGATCATTTGAGCCGTCTTCCTGTGGATAAGGAAGCTATCCCGTTGCGTGAAAGTTTCCCGGATGAGCAACTATTCTCAATTGCGTTTTCGGAACCATGGTATGCGGATATTGTGAATTACTTGGTGTCTAAACAAATCCCAAAGAACTTGTCTCGTGCTGAGAGGGACAAACTTAAAAGGTTAGGAAACCAATATATATGGGATGATCCATACTTATGGAAACATGGCAGCGACCAAGTAATAAGAAGGTGCGTTCCCGACTCTGAATTTAACTCTATCTTGTCTTTTTTTCATTCATATGCTTGCAGAGGACATTTTGGGAGTAAAAGAACAGATCACAAGGTACTTGAAAGCGGTTTTTATTGGACAACTCTATTTAAGGATGCACATATATTTTGCACAACTTGTGATAGGTGCCAAAGGACAGGCAATCTAGGTGCCCGAAATCAAATGCCACAAACTTTTATTCAATTTATTGAAGTTTTTGATGTATGGGGTATTGATTTTATGGGTCCTTTTGTCAACTCTCATGGGAATTTTTATATCTTACTTGATGTTGATTATGTCTCGAAATGGGTGGAAGCTAAGGCCACCCCAACTAATGATTCTAAAGTGGTTTCAGATTTTGTGTAAGCTAATATTTTTGCAAGGTTTGGAATTCCAAGATCCATAATTAGCGATGGGGGATCTCACTTCAAAAACAAGTTCTTACAAGGATTGTTGAAGAAGTACAATGTGTCTCACAAGATTACAACACCTTATCATCCCCAAACCAATGGACAAGCCGAGGTGTCGAACCGAGAGGTGAAATCCATTCTGGAAAAGACGGTGAATCCAACAAGGAAGGATTGGAGCATGCGACTTAATGATGCTTTGTGGGCTTATAGAACCGCATACAAAACACCTATTGGGATGTCTCCCTTTAGGCTTGTGTACGGTAAGCCTTGTCACTTACCCGTTGAGATTGAACATAAGGCGTTTTGGGCTATTAAGCAATGCAATTTGGAGTTAGATGGTGCTGGAAAACAAAGGAAGTTGCAACTCAAATATCTAGAAGAGTTACGCAATGATGCATTTGAAACCTCGCGCATTTACAAGGAGAAAAATAAGGCATTTCATGATTTTATGATTTCTAGAAAATAATTTTGTGTTGGACAGAAAGTGCTTTTGTTTAATTCTCGCTTGCAATTATTTCCGGGTAAATTGAGGTCACGTTGGATCGGACCTTTTATTGTTACTAATGTGTTTTCTCATGGTGCAGTATAAATTCGTAGCATAGCTACAGGTAAGGAGTTTAAAGTGAATGGACACCGGTTGAAACCATATTATGAGAACTTTACTTCCGAAGTTGTGGAAGGTGTGAACTTTGTGGAGGCATCCTCGCTGGAGGAGTCTTAGCAAACAAGGAGAACGTCGGGCTGACGACTTTAAACCAAGCGCTAAGTGGGAGGCAACCCACCGGTTTTGTATCTTTACCCTTATCTTTTTATTTTTATGCATTTGCTTTTATCTTTATTTTCTTTGTTTTTGCATATCATTTGCGGAATTTCCCACCTTGAACTCTCTTTGGATGATTCAATTTTACATTGAGGACAATGTAAAGTTTAAGTGTGGGGGAGCATTTATATGTTTGTATAGTTTGTTTTATGCCTTAAAATAAATAAAAAATCAGAAAAATAGAAAAACCATGAAAAAAATTGTGCTTTTTGAACTCCGAAATCTAAAAACTTGTGCCTTTAGGATGACACCATTAGTGGATGGAACCATTTTGAATGCAGGAGTTGAGGAACCGATTAACTAAACGAGACGAACATAGATCATAATCATAAATACCATGATAGTTGTTACCATATCTCGGAATTTCACCATATCGCATTCTATTTTTATTTTTCCATATTTATCTATTGCTCTCTAAGTGATTTGGCGGGTCACTAAAAATCGAGTTGTTATTACTGCTAGGATGAAATAGAGTGATTGAGTTACTAGAAAAAGAAAAAAAAAGGAAAAAAGAAAAACAAAAGAGACCAACCAATTAGACCAAAATGGAATAAAGAATGACACTTGGGAATAGCAGTATGTGTGAAACGTAGTCCATGTCTCCGTCGCCTAAACAAGCGTGGAATGAAGGATCCAAGGCAACTATCATGTACTTGCTGACAAGAATCATGCGCTTGGATCCAGTTTGATCCAATCATGTTGTCTTCAAAAAAAAAAAAAAGTGAAAAAAAAAATGAAGAAAAAAATGAAAAAGAAAGGAAAGTATTATATTGGTTGAATAAAGTCACTCCTGGTTCCCTTGTATATGCTAGTGAGTTGATGTAGAATTCATACCAAGTAGCTCAATCCAATAGGAATAGGTTCATCTTGGCAGTGACCTTCAGACAGATATGGGAAACATCGAACACTTGTGAATATTCGCCAACATCTACATCTTTATCCATCTTCTTAATCTTTTCATTGTGATTGTGGTTTGTTAGTTTCCGAGTATTGTGGCTTGTTCGACTATCTAATTAAAGATTTATTTACTAATATATGAATTGAATTTGTGCAAGGTACCTCCTCATGTAATCATTTTGGATTTGTTCATTGATTTGTCACAAATAGACGGAGTTGGAAATATAGGTTTTGTAGGCAGCCCTCTTGTAAACCTTCACGAGACTAAAACTCGTCCACTAGGGACACCTAGGGGTTTAAAGGATTGTTATTTATGCTTAAAGTGACCGTAGCCTCGACGAGACGGAGTTGTATGTATCTTTTATAATTATTTTATTTGATTTGCTCGAGGACTAGCAAAGTCTAAGTGTGGGGGAATTTGATAGGTGTTGTAAACACCTAATTTTATATCTAGTATTTATGCTTTCTTTGCTAGTTTTCTTGTAAATTATGTATCTTATGTTTTGTTTTTGAGTATTTAGGTACTTTGGAGTCATTTGGATCAAAAGAGGAGGAAACATGGCAAAAGCGTTGGAGGCGGATTGTGTCTCATTATTTGCATTTATTCTTCATCTCTGTCTGAAAAGTATGTCGGCTTTAGTGATGCAAAATCTGTCTGAAAAGCACGACAACTTTAGTGATGACTCTCATTGAAGAGTATAGGTGAATTTGAGGAATAAGGGACGGTTGCTGTTAGCGGAGGAACTCGGAAGGAGAAAGCGTTCAATTGGAGTATAAAGGGGCAAAGCTGTCATCTCCTAGGCGACGAACACTATCCGGAGAATCGAGCCATGGTTGAAGGTCGACCATTTCTACAGGAGCACTAAAGACGGCTGATGTTAAGGGGTGGCCACCTGTTATGGGGTACCCATTGGGGCGTCCCTTAGCCTATGGACTGGAGTGCATATAACCACCCCAATCATTATTTACCCTAAAACCGAGAGATATGCTCTCAGTCTCTCATTCTGTTCCACCCATTTGAAATGAAAGAGGAGAACATGATAATGAGATCTAAAGAGAAACTAAAATCGAGAGGGAAGGCAAAGAAATTACAGAGATGGGTTCATGCTTTTATTCAAACTCGAGAAGGAATCATTGATTTTCCCCAAATTAGAGTTAGGGTTTGGCTACAAATTTGAGATGATGCTGTTAAATCGATGGGTATTGAAACTGTTGGTGTATGGGTTGTTCAAGAATTGGGTTCCTGTGTTGTATGGGATTGAATTGATGTTTTTGATTTCAGGCAATTACAGTGGGAATGATTGAATACAACGGTGGTTGAGTTAATGGTAGCAGGAGCTGGTGTTCTGTGAATGTTTGGAAGCTTTGGAGAAAAGGGGATCTGTGATGTTATTCATGAAGTCATCAGAAGAGAAGAATTGAGGAGAGGGTTTTCTTGCTAGGTGGATGAAATTCATGAGAACTGAAGCAGTTGGCAAGGGTTTGAATTGCAACTCAGATGGCAAGAGATGGATTGTGCAGGGAATGAATGGCAGTGACAAGTAAGAAGCTGGTAAAGAAATTGCACACTCAGGTAAAATGAGTGATTGAATGTGAAACTGTTGTTGTAGCATGGAGGTGATGGAACTCGCAATTGCTAAAGCTTGGAAGACAAAACTCTCTGCCAATGGCAGTGGTGACGAATATCAGTTGGAGGAGCTACAGATCCGAGTGAGGGTGTTCTGCAATGAAGTGGTAAAACTGGACTGAAATGTCAGCAGCTGGAGATGGCAAGTTGGCAGCTTAGATTGCAGGTGGCAGTGACCTTGATTTGGAAGCAGTAGCTGGTTGCATGTATGCAGAAATGGAGTTGTTGTCAGGTAATACTGAGACAGTGGAGTTGAAATGGTACACAAAGTGTTGTGGCTCGGTGCAAAGGTCGTGGATGATATGAAGTTCTGAGACAAGGAAATGTGGCATGACTGATATGGTAGGGTTATTTGGGTTGCTGTGCATAATGCAGAAAGGGCATTGAAGTGCAATGAGTTGCAGGTGGCAGAATTTGTGGTTTCGATGTGAGGTTGTGCAGTGTAGGTGGCTTGAGCTTGATGAGCAACTGTAGGTGTTGGTTTCTGCAGTGAGTTGATGGTAATGAACAAGTGGTGATGTTGTTGCAGTATGGACTCGAATGGTGCAAGGAAGGTGTGGTTTAAGTTGGTATTGCAGATGTGGTTAATGTTCATGGACAATGGAGCAGAGTGGATGTTGGTTGAGACAGTGGGGAAGCTACAGATGCAAAGAAAGTTTCAGGGAACAGCCATCATGGCTGGAATCGAGCAGGTAAGGCATGGCCATCTTGGCCGTGAACTATTCTGGCGTGCAAGTGGCTTGGTCAGAACTAGTCACCGAGTTAGCGGTGACTCGGTTGACTTGTTTTAACTCAGCTCTTCCGACCGGTTTGACTAACAGAATCACGTTAAGTCGCGAGTTATCTCTAACCGTTGATCGATTAATATTCCGTCGAATATTCTCCCGACGGACAGAACTTTTTAGGTTACCGGCGGCGACTTTCCTACGCCGGATTCCGGCCAAAAACCCAGTTTTCCGACGACCACTTTTTGGACAGATTTTCTACATGGGTTTCTCTCTCTTGTGGGCCGGGTGAATTTCCAACTAATGGACTTTAAAGATAAAACCTAATTTTGGAAGGAGAAAAAGCTACAAAAAGGAAAGACTTCTACAATTTTTGAACAACGTTTTATTCTATTCTTGGAGCTTTTGCAGAGAACAACTTCTAGGGTTTGATTTCTTTTATGTTTCATCTTATTTCTTTGAATATTATGATGATGAACTCCATGAATATGAGTAGCTAAATACAATAATTGGTTATGGGATAAAAAGTTGATTTCTTCAAGCATGTTATTCGATTCTATGAATTAGTTTTTTCTCAATATTATCGTTTATGATTCATTGTTTTATTATCATATGATTTGAATGCTAGTTTGGTTGAGTCCGGAATCAATTGGATTTGTTTTCATCTCTATAGCTATATTAGGGTTTTCAATACGTAAAAGTTGTTTATCCCTGATTTTTAGTAGCATCTTGTGGTTAATACTTGTAGTGATACATCTTTTTAATCGCATATGAATCATAACCTTTGTTAAAACGAATTAGTGCTTTTACACGTTTGTTTGCATCGATTAGTCTTATTTCATAGAACTTATTGCTCTTAGGGAGTTAAATCTAATTGTGCTTTTATGCTTTAGGTTGCTTTTTAAGAAGATTTCACGATAGCATCTTTTAATGTTGTTTGTGATAAAATCAGGAAATAAACGGGATACTCTTGCGATCAAGATATCCTAGGACTTTTGATAATTGAGAGATTAAATACCAATTCTAATCATAGATGAAAAATACATGTTTATGAATGATACTATCCCTTAACCAATATCTTCTCCTTATTGATTATTCGAATTATTTACTTTGGTTTATTTACTTTAATTACTTAGATAAAAACAAAAACACACCTTGGGTTATTTGGTTAATTAAGAATCTGAAAATTGCATAACAACAATCGCCTCTCTGTGGATATGAACTCTTTCTTATCGAATACTATATTCATATTTAGTTGAGTGAGGAAGTGAAATTATTTTTGACGCATACGACACGCATCAGTAGCCGCGTAGTGAGGGCCAATAGTGTGGCACGGCTAGGGTGTGTTTAGGCTTGGCATATGGGGCCAAGGGTTCGCCATGGGCGTATGGCGTGGCCAGGGCCGAGAAAAGGGCACTTGGCTTGGCATGACGTGACTAGCATGGCTAGGGCCAAGGCAGAGTGAGTTTTGCATGGTGCGGATAGCTTAGATAGGTTTGGTTTGGCTTGGCATGTGGGGCCAAGGGTTTTCCATGGACGTATGGCATGGCTAGGGCCAAGGTAAGGGCGTTTTGGCTTGGCATGACGTGACTAGCGTGGCTAGGGCCAAGGCAGAGTGTGTTTGGCATGGTGCGACTAGCTTGGCTAGGTTTGGTTTGGCTTGGCATGTGGGGCCAAGGGTTTTCCATGGGCGTATGGCATGGCTAGGGACAAGGAAAGGGCATTTTGTTTGTCATGTGGGGCCAAGGATTTGCCTTGGGCATATGGCGTGGCTAGCTTTGGCTAGGTGCGTGACCAAGCTAGGGTTTTGGGCCAAAGGTTGTGAGGTGACCTTAGACGGCCAAGATTTTCTCTTGGGATTGAAGGGAAACCATTGATTATTGCACGCCTTCACTTTGGTAGCCACGTGGGGAAGGCCAGCCTGGTGGCGCGGCATGAGGGGCCATGGCGAAATGTGTTTGGCATGGCGCGGTCGGTGTCGCTGGCATGATTTTCCATTGGCACAGAGGTGCGCCTAGCATGGTTGGCATGCTTGGGCGCAGTTGGTGTGGCTAGCATGATTTTCCATTGGCACAGAGGTGCGGCTAGCATGGTTGGCATGCTTTGGCATGGTTGGTGTGGATGGCATGATTTTTCATTGTCACAGAGGTGCGGTTAGCATGGTTGGCATGCTTTGGCGCGGTTGATGTGGCTGGCATGATTTTCCATTGGCACGGAGGTGCGGCTAGCATGGTTGGCATGCTTTGGTGGGGTGGGTGTGGCTAGCATGATTTGCCATTGGCACAAAGGTGCGGCTAGTATGGTTCGCATGCTTTGGCGTGGTTGGTGTGGCTGAAATGATTTTCCATTGGCACAGAGGTGCGGCTAGCATGGTTGGCATGCTTTGGCGTGGTCGGTGTGGCTGACATGATTTGCCATTGGCACAGAGGTGCGGCTAGCATGGTTGGAATGCTTTGGGGCGGTCGGTGTGGATGGTATGATTTTCCAGTGGCACAGAGGTGCGACTAGCATGGTTGGCATGCTTTGGCGCGGTTGGTGTGGCTGGCATGCTTTTCCATTGGCACAGAGGTGCGGCTAGCATGGTTGGCATGCTTTAGCGCGGTTGGTGTGGCTGTCATGATTTGTCATTGGCATAAAGGTGTGTCTAGCATGGTTGGCATGGTTGGCATGCTTTGGGTTGGATTTGCATGCTTTGAAGAATATACCCCTAAGTAATTATTTTAGAGGCACATTAACGGTTTCAGTACGTAAATGCTTGTTTCTTTAAATGTTGTGACATCACTTATGGGGTTTAGTGTTTTACGATTTTAACTTAAAAACCACCATCAACATTAAGTCCCCGTAACCCTAATTTGAAGATGGTGACAGACAAGGACGGAATCGAGGTGTAAATCATTGCAAAGATGGTCAGGAGAATCTGAATAACCTTTTTGAGTGGTAAAGAGAGTTTTGGCTTCCCGTGTTGGCATCCCTGCGTAAGTTGTACTGGGAATGTTGACCGTGAAGTGGTGAGGCGAAAGTTACCAACTTGGTCTGGTCGTACATCTCCAAGGCAAAGAGGGCACGGTCTTGGGAGGCGACGCAAGTGGACATCATGGCATGGTCCTGGTCGCGACAATGGCATGGTGGAACGTGTTGAGACGTTTGCCATTTTTCATGACCTTGTAGAAATGTTGGAGTGAATCTTAGGTATTTTTTTCCTTAGCTTGTCGTAAAACTTAGGCATGGATACCATAGTAATGTTGACAGCCCATACTCATTGTGCAAGGTAGGCATGTGATAGTAATTTCCATGTCTTCTCACGAAAACCTAGCTTTTTAGGGTTTGCTCCTTGTTTTGGTGTAGATGTGTGCATGATCCCCCTTTTTTTGGGGCTCCGGATGCGTGTAGTGGTGATGTAGAGTCTTGAAACAGCCCCAGGTTTGTGGCTCCCTTGTGTCTGATAAAAATAATTTCTACATGATTTATGTAATAATTCCTGCTCCTCTTGTTCCTTCGTAGTTATCGCAGCGGTGAAAAAACAACGTAAGAGAATTTTTGTTAAGATGTCAACAGTTTCCGTGGTACCGAAGGATGTGAGTAATTCCAAGCCAAGCATAGATGATGAGTTCTTCACGGCATCGGCCACGGTTAGGAGAAACCATCCCCAATATATACCAATCCTCCTGACCAGTTCAGAGAGTAAAGGAGAGGATCGATCGGTTTGGCCAGGAGGCATAATAAGGTTTTGCCTCCATATGAAATAATATCATGCCTCTCCTATCGACTTTAAAATCCCTGCAAGTCCATTGCGTTCCTTTGAGAAATGGGTGCGATCCATGATGGACCAGGAGCGCAAATTGTTGATGTTGTTATGTCTTCCGCAGTACTTCAAATTAGAAAAGACATTCCAGGCTTGGTCGCTTTTGTTTTCAGATGGTGTCCAGACACCCATACGGCCGTATGCAGGTGAGGCGAAATGATTATTTCTTTGGAGAGCGTGGTTGTATTGCTAAATCTTCCTGTAATTGGAAACCTCGACGTTAGGATGTCTGCAGATGAAGAAGAAATGCGCACCACCCTGGTTGCGAAGTCAAATGGATTCGTTCGAAAGGAAAACTAGACGAAGTGCTTTTAATGTCCTCGACGAAAATCCAGGATATTTTTGACGACGGCTCACATGAGGGCAACGTTGGAGAGATAGTGTTCTCGCGCGAATGATCGACATATGGGTTTTGACCAAGGGGTCCCATTTGTTCGCCAGCCGATTGTTCAAGAAATCCCATTATCAACTGTTCTCGATGCTAGTGCTCCTGTGTCGGGTAAAAGTATGCCTTTTCTCGCGAAACGGAATCCATCGACTCGGGATGTATGTAAGTAGAGAATCGTTGGGATAAGACCATATAGTCCCCAAGTGAAGGAACTAATTTGAAGAGACTTTAGCTTGGAATGTTTATATCTTTGTTCCTTTTCCGAGAATGCATTCCGAGTGGTCTCGAGGCACGAACGCCCTTTGACAAACTTGCGAGCGGTGACAAAGAATGGATCTTGGAAGACCACCAGAGAAAAGACGTAACCGTACTTCCTTTGGAAATCGCACCAGCTAGCGATTTGGACATGGAGATTCATCGTCCCGTTCCCTCCGTATCCTGTCCCCTTTCCCCGGTCATGTGTTGATTGGTGGATTTAGCGTTCCAGATTTGGGAAACCTATGGTCACTTCGTTGAGCAGTTGAAGGTCCTTCCGCAGTCAAGCGGAATTCAAGAAGTTGGCATTTAAGAGGGCAGCTTCCAAAGCAAAAAGGAGCAAGCATGTGGAGGAGAAAAACTATGGAGGGTTGGTTTTGGGAGGAAGCGAAAAGAGTGTTGAGGCCCTTGTCGTGAATACCGATAATCTAGTCGAAGAGCATTGGATCGTCTTCCTTTACTATCTTGATTTATATCGAAAATTGACATTATAACCGAAAGATCGAACCTCCCGCTATGGTCGCCAATTGTTTAGAAAATGCTATTTTGGTACAAAGTGAGTTTAAACCCTAAATAATGTACGAGTATTTAGATTCGTATTTTCCACCTAAACAAAGAACTCGTTCCAGACTTGCTTCTCACAAAGTGGAAAAGGGTTGGTTTTGGGAGGGGAGCGAAAAGAGTATTGAGGCTTAAACAAGTCCAAAAAGAGATTTGAGAAAGCTAACAAGAGTTTCCTTTCGAGTATGGTATTTTCCCCGACCAAGAACTCCTCTTAAACAAGAAAAAGAAACGTACGGATGAGTTAAATGGGAAGAGGTGGTAACGCCTGGTATTGATGGGATTTGATGGAATTGATGTCCCATAATGAAGGAGCATTTCACCGTTGCTTCTTGCATTTACTAACCGCCTTAATCTTATTATATTATCTTGAAACGGGCATTTGTGTATGCAGCACGCTATAGACCACCAAACCAAAACCCTAATGAGCATCCCCCAGTTTGAGTTGATGTCTCGAATGTTTTTGGAAAACATGGAGCATGTTGTTGTGGATTGGCAAGTCAAGCTAGGGAAACTTGCTATCCTGGTGACCTTCGACGGTCGAGATTTTGTATATTGATAGGAGGGGAAACTGTTGATCGTTGCCCGCCTTTGTTTTGGTAGTCGCGTAGTGAGGCCCAATGTGGTGGCGCAGCTAGGTTGGCATGGAATGGTTTGGCGTGGCCAAACTTAGGTTTTCGGGCTAAAGGTTACCAAGTGTCGTCTGGTAACCTTGGATGGCTAGGATTTGCTCCTGGGATTGAAGGACAACCGTTGATTGTTGCACGCCTTCGTTTTGGTATCCGCGTAGTGAGAGCCAACAGGGTAGCGCGGCTAGGGTGTGTTTAGGCTTGGCATATGGGGCCAAGGGTTCTCCATGGGTGTATGGCGTGGCCAGGGCCAATTCAAGGGCGCTTAGCTTGGCATGACGTGACTAGTATGGATAGGGCCAAGGCAGAGTGTGTTTGGCATGGCGCGGATAGCTTGTCTAGGTTTGGTTTGGCTTAGAATGTGGGGCCAAGGGTTTTCCATGGACGTATGGCATGACTAGGGCCAAGGTAAGGGCGCTTTGGCTTGGCATGACGTGACTAGCGTGGCTAGGTCCAAGGTAGAGTGCGTTTGGCATGACGTGACTAGCTTGGATAGGTTTGGTTTGGCTTGGCATGTGGGTCCAAGGGTTTGCCATGGGCATATGGCATGTCTAGGGCAAAGGTAAGGGCGTTTGGATTGGCATGTGGGGCCAAGGGTTTGCCTTGGGCGTATGGCATGGATAGCTTTGGCTAGGTGCGTGACCAAGCTAGGGTTTTGGGCCAAAGGTCGTGAGGTGACCTTAGACGGCCAGGATTTTCTCCTGGGATTGAAGGGCAACCGTTGATTGTTGCACGCCTTCACTTTGGTAGCCACGTGGGGAAGGCTAGCATGGTGGCGTGGCATGAGGGGCCATGACGAGATGTGTTTGGCATGGCGCGGTCGGTGTGGCTGGCAAGATTTTCCATTGGCACATAGGTGCGGCTAGCATGGTTGGCATGCTTTGGCGCGGTTGGTGTGGCTAGCATGATTTTCCATTGGCACAGAGATGTGGCTAGCATGGTTGGCATGCTTTGGCGCAGTCGGTATGGCTGGCATGATTTGCCATTGGCACGGAGGTGCGGCTAGCATGGTTGGCATGCTTTAGCGCGGTCGGTGTGGCTGGCATGATTTTCCATTGGCACAGAGGTGCGGCTAGCATGGTTGGCATGCTTTGGCGCGGTTGGTGTGGCTGGCATGATTTTCCATTGTCATAGAGGTGCGGCTAGCATGGTTGGCATGCTTTGGCGCGGTCGGTGTGGATGGCATGATTTGCCATTGGCACAGAGGTGCGGCTAGCATGGTTGGCATGCTTTGGCACGGTTGGTGTGGCTGGCATGATTTTCCATTAGCACGGAGGTGCGGCTAGCATGGTTGGTATGCTTTGGCGCGGTTGGTGTGGCTGGAATGGTTTGCCATTGGCACATAGGTCCGGATAGCATGGTTGGCATGCTTTGGCGTGGTTGGTGTGGCTGGCATGATTTTCCATTGGCACAGAGGTGCGGCTAGCATGGTTGGCATGCTTTGGCGCGGTTGGTGTGGCTGGCATGATTTTCCATTGGCACAGAGGTGCGGCTAGCATGGTTGGCATGCTTTGGTGCGGTCGGTGTGGCTGGCATGATTTGCCATTGGCACACGTGGGAATTAGGGTTTTGGCTTGTCGTAACCCTAATTTGAAAAATATACCATGGTAATTATTTTAGAGACACATTAAAGGTTTCAGTAAATGTGACTAGTAAATGCTTGTTGCTTTAAATGTTGTGACATCACTGTCTGCTAGGGTTTAGTGTTTTACGATTTTAATACTAAACAAAAAACCACCATCAACACAAGGATACCCCATGACAACTCTACTTGTCATTCTCTTGCAGTCTATCAACCACAGTGGTGCCAAGACATTCTTTCCAGCTATATTGATGACCCTTTTTCCCAACAATTGATTTCTGAGTTGCTCATCACTCCCAACAATAAATTGTATTCTCTCACAGAAGGTATTCTCAGATTTAAATCAAGACTTTATGTTGGTTACCACCTGAACTTTAGGCAGACCATCATTTATTTTGTTCATGCCTCAGCCATTGGTGGGCACTCTGGCATGATGGGCACATAAAATAGAGCCAAAGCTTACTTTTATTGGCCTCATATGAAAGAAGACATCTTCACCTTTGTGGCTTCTTGTGATGTCTGCCAATGCAACAAGACTGATCATTCTTCTCTTGGGGGACTACTAAAACCTCTGCCAATTCCAGAGAGAGCATGGCAACACATCTCCATGGACTTCATAGAATTTCTACCAATGTCTTACAAGAAGACTGTAATTATGGTGGTGGTGGACAGGTTGACTAAATATAGTCACTTCATACCATCCTCAACTTGCATCACTAAACATTCATTGGTTGGAACTTGTTGAATTTTCAACACCAATTATCATACATGACTCCATTTCGCTATGGTTACACTCCACCACATATGGGTTTTCTAGTTTATGCATCACATTATCAAACTCCATGGCCTCCCCAGCTCCATTGTATACTTTGGTCCCTTTGAAGTGCTGAAAGAATTGGGGTTGTTTCTTACAAGGTATTTATTAGCCCAATTAAAGAATAAAATTGGTCTTGTTCCCATGCCTTCCCTTACCACCGAATACAATTGTCACCCTAATTGTTGTGCTTCAATCATTGATGATACTACCTTCCTCAAGTTTTAATTCAATGGGATGGAGCTCCCGCAAGATGCCACATGGGAATACACCATTCAATCCCGTTCCAAACTTCATACCATCATTCTTTTTTTTTAAATCGTCATTCTTTGTTTTCTGTTTTAGAAGTAGTAAGCATATCAAGCGCTAATAAATTTTATTGTCAACCTTTCATAGGTAACTTAGGAAATCATCTATCGTCATTCTTTTTTCTTTTTTTTTCTCTTATGATTCTCATTTGGATTTCTTTATAATCCATAGATTTTAACATGTAAATTTATCATCATATGTTTCCTCTTAATCCAAATATACAATTTACCAAGCTCGAGTATGAACATATGTATATCAATTAGTGATCTTTTCTCCCCGTCATTCTTTTTTAAACCAAAATATGGTTACAAATAAAAAAAATGAAAGTATTTATGAACAAATTTTCTAAAATTATGCCTTAAATACCTCCAAATATTTCGTATAAAATTTGAAAGGCTTTTTTATTATCTTTCCAACGAGATAAAATTTGTAAAATTCCAAGGCACGGATTTATACCCCTAAAAAATAGGATACATAATTTACAAAAAAGTTAAGGTCCTCCTCGCTTCGATCGGCTCCAACTTTTATTTGAGCTTTTTAGTTCCTACCGATATTCATAAAATATAATTTTGCTTTACATCTAAAGCCCTGTCGCATCTACCAATATTTATGAAGGCTCCATTGTGCGACTATTAAGGTTTAAAGTATGACTGTCACAACTTTACTCATAATTTGATATTGATAGCTAGAATGTTATATCTTCAAAATATCTATTTGACACCACCTCTCGACAATAAACGTTTTTTTGATGTACAAGGCTATTTTTTTGAATTAACATTTCAAAGTTTATATTTAATCTGGTGCAATAGAGTTTCCTCCCCCGAGTTGTTTAAATTTGTGGGTTGCATCCTTTCAATACGTGTAAAATTGCTAATTAGTCTTTCATATCGTTTTCTTTCCCATAATAAAACTTTTAAATTCAGATCAAAATTAGCGTTTCCTCCCCAAATAGATCAAAATTAGTGTTTCCTCCCCTCGTTAGTTTTTGCATCCATTATTCGGTTAGCTAAGTCAGCACCTTTATACATGTGGCATAGATTGTACACGTGTTTCATTATCTTCCCAAAATACCCTGTAACAGTACCACACCACATGAGTCTCCTCCTTCTCCGCCACCGGTACGCCATTGCTTTTCCGTAACCTCGTTTAGCTTTTCCCATAGACGGCACATAAAGAAATTTTGGGAAAAATAATATTCCCTCCGTCCCACTAATAAATGACTTACTTTATAACTAAATTAGGTCATTTATTAGTGGGACGTAGATAATATTGTCTTTAGAGATTTGAATGAAGGTATGAAATTGATTAAAAAAAAAAAATCATTAAGAAAAACCAAAATCATGTTCTTCCCAAAATTGAAGAACCCTAATTCCTAAATTCAAGAAGAAAACCTAGCAGCACCATCTTCAAATCAAGCACCACCACCTCCATCGATGAAAACCCATGCTATATATATATATATATATGTAGAAACAGATTCGGGCATCGATTCAATTTAACAAAAATTACCCCCAATTTCAGAAATCTTTCTTCCGAGACCCTTAATTCATTTTCAGAAATCTTCAATCCCATCCAAACCCTTAATTCCTTCTTTAATCTCATTAATTTAACTTCGCAACGTCAAATTCATAGAAACAAGATACTGAATAGTCCCAGCAAGTTGTTGCTTCCATTAATGGTGGTTCGATTGAAACAGGTTAGCAAAAATTGAGCTTCTGCAATTGCATTAAAGAGTTAACAGAGGCTGGTAGGATTTTGAGATATAGAGAGAAGAAAAGGGAGTTACAGGAGACTAAAAAGAAAAATGTTTCCATGAAAGACAAGATTCACAACAGTTAATTAGACTATCTATTTTCCACCATTAAAGTCCCAAATTTCTTAATTAAACCCATGTCACCGTGTTTTGCTAATTCAGTAAAACCCAATACTCTCACAATGTTTTTTTATTTTTATATAAAGGTTCAATCATCGCTCTCACCATATACAGGTGCCGGGTTTGTTTTTTTTTTCTTTTGGATACTCCATGAACAAATCTGAAACTCATATCAATCTAACGAAGCAGGTGAGGGTATTTTGGTAATGTTATCCGACACGTGTACAATATTTGGCACGCGTATATTCACGCTGACTCAGCTAACCGAGTAATCGATGGAAAAACTAATGAGTGGAGAAAACACTAATTTTGATCTTTTTGGGGAGGAAACGCTAATGAGCGATCTTGGGAGGAGAGGAAACACAAAATAGCCCTAGTTTTAATTTTAATATAATATTTAATAGGGTTCCCAAACGCTAATTAGCGATCTTGGGAGGAGAGTAAACACAAAATAGCCCTAGTTTTAATTTTAATATAATATTTAATAGGGTTAGTTGACATTTCTTATGGTCCCCTAGATATATCTTGATTTTGTCAATTACGACAGTTAATAAAAGACGGAGGGAGTATAAGTTGATAGATAACAGATAATCATTATCCGTCTTGGATTAAAAATTGTGTAAGTTGGCCATAATATTGAAAACGGACAACCATTAGCGTTTAGGAATGGCTTGGGAAGAGCCATAAGATCCGGTCTTAGAATGCTAGCTTATTTTTGCAGACTGATTTTGAAGAGCAAAGCTGCTACACTTCCTCCACTCTCTTCCATCATTACGTGGCACCATCTAGACTCTTGATTTTATTAACTTTGATCTCATGGAAAAACAGGGGGTCCCACTATTATTAGTTTTGACCAATAGCTACTCGACACATAGGTGGGGGAAAGGAGCTGGGGTTATCTAGCATTTTTGTTTGACGAGTGGGGGTTATCTAGCAGTTTTGTTTGACGAGTATGTTGTACTTTACTTTCAAAGAGCTATCCTGCCAAAACAGAAGTATTTTGTTGTTTTTGCTTTTATTCTCAAGTTGGATTTTTGGGAGGACAAGAAGAAGGTGAAATCTTTCATTGATGCAGAGTCGAGAGGTTTAAGGAGCACAATATGTCCACAAATCTTTTCCAAATATTTCACAATTATCTCTGCACACATAAAAAATCAGAACCTGCTTCTACGAATTAAACAAAACAATTCACAACAAGATTAAAAAAAAAGGGGAAGAAAGAAAGAGACCTCCTTTCCGAAAATGCTCTCTTTCTCTCTAACCCAGATTGACACCCTTCCTCGTTGAGGTGAAGAAGAAGCCCCTCCCCACAAAATTAACTTGTTATATTTTCTTGTTTCCTTCCTCAGCTTCAACCTTGAGTGCCTTCAATCTCCTGTAACCCGTATCAGTTCCAAATATCCTGTCCAAATATAATAGAGATACAGCAAAAAACCAACCACTTTCAGTATATGCATTAACTAGAAGACAACGTTGAAATCTAGGAATTTTTATAATCGTAATCAGAGAACAACAAGAAGGCATGTTTTAATTCTTTGATATACCTCAGTCATCCCTTGTTAAGAGTGATTATTGGTAAAAATATTTAAAAGAAAAACAAGATTGACATCAAGTAACACATCATTTGTTACTTAAAATAAGTAACACATCATTTGTTACTTAAAATAGGTAGTCCACTCAAATGAATCAATTCCCATTACCAAGGATATGCTGAAAGTGGATAAGAATAGGCTGACATGATAAATATTTCATATAGTGAGCAAGAATGACCAAGATAAGAAGTTTTACAGTCCAGAGCATTAGATTCTACAATTTAAATGCCACATAGAAACATAGACCAATGCAGGACATCAATAAAAGAATAATAATCAGTTATAGGATAATCTAGTGAGAAAAATAATTCGAGAAGAACTTTCACGCATGCACAAAATTGAAAGTGTTGCACACGTTTCTTCACTTTCTGGTGGATTATCCCACTAATATCCATTTTGAATTTTTTCTTCAACAGTTGGTCAACTAATTAGTCACCAAGACCAAATCTACCAAATATAGCTTGTAACAATGAGAAACACACAACTAGATGGACTTTTAACCCTTGATAAATTCAACCACCTAGTGCAGGATAGCAAGAGATGAGTTTTAATCGTAGCATCTGGTCACCATTTCCCAACTTGAAATATCTAAATTTCGCATAGAATCTAGTAAAATATCTAAATTTTCTAATATTTAGTCAAAATTTTCTAACTGAGTTGTATCTTGAAGTATTGGAAGTATTAGTACGCGTATCAGTGTAAATACGTATCCATACAGCTGAATTTTTTTTTTAGGTGTATCGATGTAACACAGCAAATTAATTATTATATTACAAGACCATACAACTAGACAGACCTTTAACTGTTGACCAATCCAGCCGCCTAAGTGCAGGACAGCGATAAATGAGTTCTCATCTTAGCCACTCCAAGCTCTACATAACAGCTACAAAATTTTACTCGGTCCATATTTGTTGTTTTTAAAAAAAAAAAAGGTCAAATGGTGGCCCGTCTTAACAACCAGTTCAATCGCTGCTAGCAATCCAAGGCGAATGAATAAAGATAGGACTGGTACAGAGGATAGTTAGGTGAATCAGGGCAAAGGCCTTTAAAAGAATAAGTGTGGTACCTGAAGGTACCCGCCATGCGTCTAAAAGGCCCTTACTACTAATACATGATTCCTAGATTTAGACCTTGAGTAACAAAGAAGCCCTTCACTCAGATGTACTTAAGCCATGCTCAAGAATTTGAACACAAAAGGTTGTGATCTCATTTTCCTTTGTCACACTTGTTGCTCAAATGTTGGCCGTGTCAAGTAAATCCTAAATAGAGGTTTCAAGACAATTACTTACCGATCCATGTATGTAAACGTTGATGAGTAATTGCCAGACTTCGTATAAAGCAGACGGTGGTGATAGTCATGGAAATCCGCACTGTCAAATTTTCATGAGAAAGCATGTTATTAGCACAACGGATGTCAGATGCATTCCCAATGGAACAAGAACGAGATGAAGCCCATGCTTACCCTCCATACAACGGGAACAAATTTGAAATGCTCCATGGGAAATGATATCCACAATGTGCCTCCACTGTTTCTAGAACTCTTAATACCATCCATAACCATAAAGTGAACAAGTGAGGCCCAGTAATAGCAGGACCGATGATGGTAGCAAAGCCAAGAAACAATATCTCAGCAGGGTGAGCATATTCTGACGTCAGTCCAAATGGTGTGGCGTATCTAAGGACAATGTAGACAGAAAAATTAGAGCGGAATAAACAAAGTCCTAGATAGCAAGATACATGAAGTCAACAACGAATGACGATTGAGTAATTTACAACAAAAAAATACACATAGCTGTTACTCACTCATGATGAACGCTGTGGACATGCTTGTATAGCCATTTTGTATGTAAGATTCTGTGGCCCCAATAGAACACGAAATCCTCCAGGATGAAATAGAACAATATTTGCGCCAACACTACTTTCCTGGATAAAGAGCAAAATGTTTCTATAATGTGGA
Organism: Papaver bracteatum; assembly: GCA_023529315.1. NCBI lineage: Eukaryota > Viridiplantae > Streptophyta > Magnoliopsida > Ranunculales > Papaveraceae > Papaver > Papaver bracteatum. Next base: position 676,686 of record JAJJWX010002261.1, on the reverse strand, counting down.
TATTTCCATCTATGCTTTGTGAAAAAAACTTACGAATGCAGAACTGAAATGCTCGAGAAAATGAGTAGCGTAATATTTGGAGATTGCGAAAGCATGTATTTTTTTGAAGTTTTAGGAAAATATAAAGCTTTAGTATCTAAAGAACCTGAAAGTACCAGGACGGCAATGGCAGACTACTTTCCATTCCCATATATCTGAAGACTGGGTAGGATAAAATCATAACCGGTAAGTTGACACCAAAATGATACATCACTAGTTTTGCAATGCATTTCTCTTGCGCAGCAGGGGTGTTATTTTTCTCCTGCAACAAACATAAACCAGTTTTCACACAAATAATACAACAACAAAAAATGACACTAGAACAAACGGTGCCCAAATCACAATGCATTCATGCTAATGTGGCGAAATACAAAAGACAAATTGTTGATGAAATCACCAATTAATGAAGCTACAGATTTAATGATATTCAATTTTGATAAGCCCAAAGAGATAAAAACATAAAAAAAATACCTGAATTTTGTACTTTTTCAGGTAGCCTGCCCTTTCAAGAAATATGAAAGGAAGTCCGGAGAAGAAAAACACACTTTCATGGAGAAAGAAACTTCCTAAACAAGCGAGTTGAAAATCACTAAAATTAGTGATTAGATACTGCACAAAAGCAAAAAAAAAAAAAAAAAAAAAAAAAAAAAGTTCCATAGTCAGGAAGAGCTATCAGTATAATGTAAATCCAATTTGATAGATCAGACATTTTAACATTTGATGTACACATAAACTAACAACAAAAACTTTAACCAAGTAATGATAATTACAGAATCAACAGTTTCAAAGCGAATTGAATATTTACTAATAAAATCAGTAAGAAATTACTAACGAGTTGCAAGAATTTTCAGAACAATGTGAATAATGACAAAATCTGAATAAGAACCAAATCTTATACAGTTTGACCCTAAGATTAAAACCTAATTGATACCATTAACAATCTGTAAATATCTAAACGCATACTGTTAAAAAGAAGAACTCCAATCTATAAACTCAAATCAGAATCTAATCATAGAACAATTTCAATTCATTGTGAGTTCAATTCAACAAACCAGAAAATTTCATACACACAATTCCACAAGAGATACTAGTACGGATCGGAAACCAGCTGAATCATGCAAAAGAAATCGCGAGTTAGAAGTTACTTAGTACCTGCCAGCCCGATTCGAGAAGGGGGGCCATTACAGATAGGAGTGGAGAGAAGCAAACAGACGAGTTCTCGAGAGAGGATCCCCTAGTTGAAGGAGAGAGAAGAGAAGAATATTACTATGATGCAACAAGTTAATAAGATTTGTGCGAAATACATTCAGTAGTTCATTACAGACTGTCCATGTGGGATCTTTTATTTTTTCTTTTTCGTCTCCTTGGCCCTTTCAAAAAAAAAATATAGATAAGGTTTTGTTTAACTGCTTACTATCACACGGTGCTAAAAATTACATCGACCGACTTTATAATGAACCACAACAATTGCTTTATAAAAATGATCTCCTTGTTACGTAGATCATACTTACAAATTTTTTGACATGTTTTCTTGTTGGATTCTGCGTTAAAAGTGAATTTTAAGATTAACCGTATTTGAGATGCTTACGTTACCGTCCATTTATAATATTCAAGATGTTAAAGTTAGAAATGCAGGAAGCAACTCATTTTTTTAGAGGAACATGATCTATGCGTTGATGAAAACTTTCTCACTGCAAGAAATGCGTTTTGGTGCTGTCTCCTGGATTTAGTAGCCGGTGTAAATATAGTGGCAGTTTAAGGGTGTCCATGGAGATTGTATCGTAAAATAATTTTTCTAAACATGCAGAATGTCCCTCTCGTTCTCCATCTTTGCGGTCCTTTTTATGCCACAACATCTAAAGTATGACACATGAATGGATCAGAACCACTCACACACTCACGTAATTAATGAATACTCATGTGAGAAGGAAGTCCGAGAGCGAAATACTAGTGAACAAATACTGACAACTGGGGTATTTCCAATGAACCTTGATAGACCCACGGAAGTTTAACATTTCGTTTTATCCCGAGGGGAATCGCACGGTCTGAACCCAGCGTGCTTAAACATCAAGATATGGTAAGAGCAGTCGTGGGTCCCGCCACTCTCTGAATCGCACAGTCTGAATCATTCGGTGCAAAACTTCGGTCCCCTTTTTCGGTGTACTAATCATTTTCGATTTCCAATAGTATCCCTTCCCTAGATGTCGCTTATTATGGATCTTCTCTATAGTGATTTTCTATTCAATGACCAAATGGGATTACCAGGCCAGGTGCCGAGTGGACTTGTTGCCATACAAAAGAACATGTTTTAATTTGTAGAATCTACACTCGAAAGGAGATTTTGGATCCATGACTTCCAATTTCCACATTGAAGAACAAAAACTTTAGTTTTATCTATTTGACGTCCACATTTTTTCTATTTGCCACCTCTTCTAAAATATTAAAAATAATTTTACTTATTCTTTCCGATTTATCACCTACAAAAATGAAATTAAATTTTGATTAAAATTGTGACCACCTGAGTCGGACATGAGGCCGCGCGGGGGCCTTTTTTCCCTATTGTTACTCTCCCTTCCAAGCCCAGTCCAACATTTCAATAATAATTAAAAAAAATAGCTTTTGCTTTTGGAAGAAATCGAACAGCTGACCTTGGGTTAGAGGATTTATCAGCCCCTGAATTATACTTGGATTGCATCTTTACCGTATTATTACATAAATATTGAAATAACTTAGAGAAAACCAAATCGATCCAGCAAGCCATCGAGTTATTTTGTCATTTATCAGTCCCTAAATTATACTTGGACTGCATCTTCACTATATTCTTACATAAATATTGAAATAACCAAGGTTATATATTTTGAGTTCCCTTCAAGTATTTTTGTTCTTGTAGGTGGACATTAACAAAAAGAGTTACTGCTCTCGTTTAACTTAAGGTTTTATCTAGTGCACTATCGTCTATAAATTTACAAATTATTGACATTTTTTGCTTATTGTTGTTGTAAAATTATCAAAAAAATAATAATTACATATGCCCTTAAGAAAGGCCCTACGAATTTTTTTCACACGGGGCCCCTTCTAGGCACATGATCGGCTTTAGTGACTATTATTTTTGTTCTTCATCAATAATCTTCCTTTTTATTAGAACACCATTTTTCTTCTTCTTCATTGATCACTATTTTCATTACACAACCATTAAAACTATTGACCCTAAATATTAGAGTTTCGTTTAACTAAAAACTATTAACCCTAGAAAATGGGTGAACTAACCATGTTGGCTTTGTTGAGCCAAACCCATAACCATTGTGACCTTCCAATTAACTTCATGATTAATGATGCCGAAATACCTTGTTCTTTTTTACTTTTCATACGAAGTTCTCAAACATGGTAAATTAAAATACCTAAAGGTACAACATATATGAAGCTAAATTCTAAGTCGTGTGTTCACTTGAAAAGCACTATTGTTAGGTGGAGTTTTTTAAATGTCTTCCTCTTCAATCTTTTATTTATCAAACAATGTAAAATGAGTAAAAGCTCAACAATATTTAGTATTTCACGTAAAGTTACACTTAATTATAGTTAGACGTTGAAACAAAGTATCAACCATGTGCGAGTCTAACTCAGTTCAACTCACCCAATTACCAGAACCAGTTCATACCTAATCTACCCTCCCTAGTTAGTACTCTGGTTATGTTAGGTTATATGGGTTGGCTTTACCCGGATAGGAAAACCCATATAGTAATTATATCCCGTATCTTTCATTCCTCCCACTCTTTCTGTTTCAGTTTCTCTGTTCCAGGTTCTCCATCTTCTTCATCTTATGTAACTTTGCAGAGATTCAAAGACGGATGGATATGAATTCATCAAATCCATACGGTATATGTATATATCTCTATTTAATTTTTCATTCATATCAGATAGTGGGTTAATTATAATAGCATTTTTCTAGTGTTTAAAACCCTAACCCTCTTTTTACTGTTTAAAACCCTCGTGCTTCTCCTTTAGAGTTCATTGGGTTCATACTTCATATCCTCATAATAGTTGAAGGTGAGGGAATTGAATGGAATCATATTTGATTTGTAATTAGTTGGTTCTCTGATTCGGGTTGAAACCAAATGGAATCCAATACCATTGATTTAGAAGTGAGTCTTGATTCTAAATTAAGTTCTCGATTATCATGCTAAGGATTACACATCTCAGCTGGAAAAATTATTTATAGTTTTTGGACTACCCAGTTGATACCGTGTATGTTGAACTTAGGTTTTGTTCTGTTCCATGAGATCGATTTGATTATTTTTTAATGTGTGAAATGTAAATGGAAGAGATAATGAAACCCATCCTTCATTTTTTTTTTTTTTTTTGATATGTCTAGTTAGTATTGTAAAACCCTCATATGTTTTGAACACAGGGTGCAAGAAATTAGATTTTAACTTGTTACTATAAAAAGTGAACTAGAAATGCACATAATACTCGATTTTGGTTCAGTTTATCTTTCACTCAATTGGAAATTTGAAACTTGTTTACTTAGTGCGTGGAATATTTGTTTATTTTTTGAAATTCAAGATAGACTTATTGCTTTGGCAACCTCAAATAGTTTATTATGGGGATAAAAATTTCTGGATTTTGTATATAAATGGGAGGCAGTACTCCAGTGACCTTTTGCTCTTTTGTGTTTTGCTTTCTATCTTTGTTTGTGGTGTTACCCATTTGTTGAGTTTGCGAACAGCCGAACAGGATGTTACCACCCTTTACCCATTTACTATCCGGGTATACTAGCCAAACTCACTTAAATCTAACCTAATCCAGAGTAGTTAAACTTACTCGACTAGGAAGGGTAGATATATGTATGAACCGGTTCTGGTAACTGGGTGGGTTGAACTGAGTTAGACTCGCACATGGTTGATACCTTGTTGCAGAGTCTAACTATAAGTGTACCTTTACGTGAAATACATAATATTGTTGAGATTTTCTCATGAAAATGGGTGAAAGTAATGGCCGACAGGTGATGGAGTAGGAGAAGGTAGTTAGTGGGTGAAAATTAAGAAGAAGAAATAGTTTGTAACTTAGGGTTTTTTTTTTTAGTCATTAGGGTGATTATATTGTTGGGTGTAAACATATAGTCAAGATGTGTTAATTAGGAGATATTAAAATTTATGTGGCGGGTAAATAGGATAAGTGGATATTTTAAAATTTATATGGTGGGTAAATAGGATGAATGGAGGTGGTAATTTATGTGAGTGGCGAATAGGAAAAGTGTGGGTTGAAATAGGGAAAACATATTAGAATTTACGAAGAGAAAGATATTTGGAGATCCAAACAAGTAATTAATATCAGTGGCTCAAAAATTGCACGATATTGATCCGGTAAAGCAAATTCCATCTGTGAGATGAAAAACCATAATAGATATGTGCCTTGACTATTTTTTGTTATTTACGCCAGGGGGAAGGTAGGTTTTAATGAAATAGTGGGCAAGTAACAAATGTGGGCGCACTGAAGGGGTGCATGTAGACCTGCATGTAGACCTAAACTTGCTAAAATGGAATAAATAGGCTAAAAAAGGGCACTGGAGCCAGCTGGGCTAGACGTGCATCGCCCCATATTTGAAACGGATTCGGAAAATTTAATGAGATTTATAACCTCAGATACAAACCCCCCTTGGTATATATCTGACCTGGTTGCAGAGATCAAACAAAGGCTCACCCAAATCCAGTAATATACCGTTATCCACGTCTACAGAGAAGCAAATCAAGCAGCAGATGGTTTAGCACACCGAGCAGCGGATGATTGCTCCATAGGGAGACTCACGACAGCAATATGGGAACATACAATTCCACAATCTATCAGTTCTATTGTAATATCAGACTCAATGGGTATTACGTACCCCTATGTAATTTTAGTCTAATCTAATAAATTCCATGCTTCAAAAAAAATCAGTTTATGATCAAATCTACATTTAACTCTTTTTTTTTTCTTTTGGAAATGATTTTCCTAATTCATGGAATAAGACTGGGTCTTATGGGCATGCCCAAGGGTTCCCAACCCAAAAAACCGTGGCCAAAAGGGGTGATTCCCGCAAAGCTTCCCTAGTGTGCGGGAATCCCCGCGGGAAGACTCTTGGAACGGCTAATCATTAGCCGTTCCAAAAAAGCAGAAAACAGTTAGTCATTCACCGTTTTTCGGGAAAATAACGGTGAACTATTCCCCGTTCTTAAGGAACGGTTAACCATTAGCCGGTTTCTATTTCTTTTAACGGTTAATGGCTAGCCGTTCTTTGACCCTTTTTCGTTTACACTCCGTGTACACTCATTTGCAGTTTACGTTTTCTTTTACGATTCATAGAAATATTGTATTTGTTTTGAGATTAGTTGGAGTAATATATAAATTCAGCTGTGTTGGAGGTACATGTATAAAGGTGCATTTACACATACTCGGACGAACTATTAGCCTTGGATTCTTATCATCAGCAACGCACTATTAGGCTATGATTTTTATCACCTTTAGCATGGATTCTTATCTCTAAGTGATACCTCATTGAGATGGATATGACTTTATGTTTATCAACAACTAGGATTTCTCTTATAAATCCGGAACCAAATTTTTTCAAACACAATGCATTAACCACTCAAAGAAACACCTCCCTTGAAGCATAAAAACATTTTTCGAAATATACTGAGTCACAAATGAATTCTAACAGGAAAGGAAAACAGATAGTCTGTGTCGAGGCAAACCAAATTTGTCCACTATGTTTTCTTGATGACCATTCCGCAATGCAGTGCCCCTGGATGTATTCGAAGTACCCACATAGAGGTTGTACATGCATCAAAATGTTACTCAAAATGGAGCAAGGACAGAGTAGGTACCTGCGTTGCCAATTCGATAATTGTCGTGAAAAAGCACAGTGGTTGGAAGATGCAATCAAGGCAAAAGATGATATAAAGGTAGATGAACTCTGCAAAAACTTCAAAGAGAAAGGGATAATTAAGGTTGAACAAGAAAAGGTAGCTTCATGCCCAGTTCCTAATTGTAATTTTGTTATGAAACTCCATCGTTCTAAAGCTAAGAACACCTACGGTGTACATTTTTGGAAATGTCCCGGTTGTCAGTTGGTGGAATGGGCTGAGTAAGTTTTAATTATGTTGCTTGATAATTTGTTTGGGTAACTATTATGTGTTTATCATATAATGTTTAATTATGTGTTTTAGTTTGTTCAATTCTAGTTTGTCATGTAATGTTTATGTTTTATTACTATGCTCAGTTTACAATTTCTATGTACCCTTCATAATTCAATGTCATTTATGTCATCCAAATAGTAGGCGTCTCTTTAAACAGTTTGTGGCTCTCGTAAAAAAGTAAGGACATTTGTGAACATGAAACCATTTCCGTAAAAAATAACAGACGTCTTTTATTTTGTAAGATTCAAATTTTAAAAAAAAAATATTTGCAGGCTTTATTTTAAAATTATCATTGCCTTGCCACACATCAAACCAAAAAGTAAAGTTTGTGACCGACAATAGCCTAATTGTTTTTTGTTGATCATAACTACTACTTTGTAATGAGTGGATGGGTTTGATTTTAGAATGTATATAAACCCACGTTGTGACATCAAAAACCATAAGCAACATAACTCAAACACCCACCCGCTTGAGTTTAAGTATTAGTTTTATGTGTTTGTAATCTAAATTTCACATTTATCTCGCAACATTATTGTTTAAAAAATGGGGAGATTCACACGGAAAGATGACGCGGCTCTTATTGGTGCTTACTGTTTGGTTAGCAGGGAACCCCGAGGAACAATTTATAACAGTAATGAATTATTGTCCCTTGTTAAAACTGAATACCGAACCAGATCGGGAGGGGGGAGGGATACTGATAGATTTGTTACGGCTTTACAACGTAGAGTCTCCTACTTAAAACAAGAAGTTTTGATATATGTTGGCTGCATTAAACCATACTTTATAAACATGTCGGCCGGATGGAACCATGAAGATGCAATGAGTATATTATAATAATAAGTTGTGATATTGTATGAATTTTGTAATTTTTTTATTTGTTATCTACTTTATTTAAGAAATTGTCTATAGTACCTTGCAGGTCATCTAAAGTACGAAGATAGAGAAACAGGTTGAAAGAGATGGGCACATGATGCCGCTTTTCATATTCTTAAGGCGCATGAAACATGATACGATCCAGCGAGTATTCACTCAGTAACCGGGGTTTGAGAGTGATTTAAAGTATTATAGTGGAGTTTAGTGTGGTTGTATGTTTTTTTTTAAAACAAAGTAATTTTTAGAGTGATTGTATGTTTCAGTTGAGTAATGTCACATAAATATCAATTAGCAGTACAAAAAAGTTAAAATGATGCTTAAATAAGTTCATTTTATTCATAAACTGAAACAACAAACTCGTCTTTAACAACAGTTCTCGAAATTGAAACGGATTTGGTTTATAACAACGTTAACTCAAACATGTCGACGACCCATCACCACAATAGTAGAATCCGAAGGGATCACCTGTATAACATAAATGAAGTTAATAATATATTTTCAGAAATGTTTATGAAAATACATTTGAATATATATTTGGAACCAACCTTTTCGATATTTGGGAGCGTTATGTTTATGTAAAAGTTTTTCTTCGTTGGAGAAAAAATTATCACTTTCTTCAAAACTCATACCACTCCCACCCTTATATGCTTTCCATAGTCAGGATTTTCAACCACTTTGCGATGGACGTTTGATGGCATGTTACCACTGGGATCCTGCAATATTATAAAAAACCCAATGATTTATGGGTTTTAATAATTGATAACGAAATTTAAATGATTTACTAAATGGATAAATCACCTTTACTTTCAAACCATAGTCATCAAGATACTTTCTTTGCTCCTCGACTAGTACGATAAACCTTTCGATTCTTTGGTTTATCGGTTTAATAGATCCCAATGTCGTTCTCCCCTCCGCGTAATATTGTTGTGCAAAGAACCAAGGTTTAGTCTGGAAATGAAGATCGTTAACACCTTTTGTTCCATCCCTCGCTAATCGTTGGAGGACTTGTTTAGATACATCTTCCTCTCCCGTTACTATCCTTCTATGTCTGAGATCTTGTAACTTTTGAAGCTCTTTGGCCGGTCCCGGAAATTTTTTCCGAATACTAGAGGCCCCTCGTGAGTTAGGGATTATACGATGTCATTGTTTTACTACCGGACATGGGGTGAGGTCAACAATAACTGATTTATTGCGATTATCATATGGGTTTGATATGTTAAGCAGAAGTGGTGTGTTTTTTGAAAACTCCATTGCACTTTATTGGGTGATCTGTGAGTAACTATCTAACACCGCTGCAAGCTCATCTTCATCAAAACCTTCCCAAGGGTTGGCGTCGGCGATTTGTGGATGATTAATATGTTTGGAAAGGAAAAACCTATTTGGTTTGGCTATTGGTTGTCTGAAGAAATTGTGATTCTCTTTGTCGAACAGTTTTGGTTTTTATAAGCAAATAAAAGTATGGTCTGCATGAACATGCTTCATCATAAAAGAAATTTTTAATTGGATTCCCATAACAATGTGGTACAATTATTACAAATTGGTATTACACAAAAACTTAAACCTAACTCACTGTCACATGTAACTCGACTGCACTTAGCACGTGCAGCAAGCCTTTAAACCGTTTAGTGGACGGACGAGTTTTAGTCTCGTGAGGGTTTGTCCGATAGGTGTGCCCACAAAACCCATTCATTATGAAAATTAGTCTTCACTGGCGTCACCGACATCTTGGTTCTCAAGTGCTAACAGCTGTGGGTTCATATAAGTAAATTGTTGTCTCAAACTAAGGTAGAAATTATATAACTCAAATTCCTTTTGCTTTTGTTGCATGTATAACTCCATCGCATGACCCTCTTGCAATAATATACACATACAAACATATATTATGTTTACTGAAGTACCTATTAAAAATACGATATATAGTTTTACAAGGGTATAACTTACAATTCTCGCTGCATTCCATCCAGCAGGAACGTTACGATACATTGGTATTTACAGTGCTACGAATATCTTAACCTCTTTTTTAATGATGGATACTCGACAAGCAATAGTTTTATTAGACCGACCATTAATATTTCCTATTATGTCTGTAAACTCTCATAGCACTAGCTCCCAAAACAACCCAGCATGATGGTTTCTTTGATGAATTTGACGATTTGATACGGAATTGTAAGCCCTTATTAAAGCCTTGTCTTCCTCTGTAGATAACCTAACCATGTTTGGAAAATAAAAAAGTGGTATGAAAGATAAAAATAAATTAAATAAGAAGAGGATTGGTTTTATAAGTGTTCCAATTTCATGGATATTTATAGCCAGGCATCCTATAATTTAAAATGAACAAAAAACTAAGTTTTGAATCTCACTCTACTTGATTAAAGAAAAATCATATACCGACTACTGAACAAGTGATTTGAAGTATCACTGCTATTGGTAGACAACTCACTGGGCCAGTATTTGGAAGATCAATGTCATCGGTCGTTGAAATTTATCGAATAAAGTTTATATGTCAGAGACTTATAACCACACTATGTACCTAATCAATTCGTTGTTGACTGTTTTATGTTTATGTGGCCAGGTTTTGATGATAACTAACCACCACGAATAAGTGAAATTATATTATTTAAATATATTTAGGACGTAGTCCGGTACATCATAAATACATCAAATAAAGCCTAACTCACTATCGTTGGCACCACGACTGTACTTAACCGGTGCAACAAGCCTTTAAACCGGTCGGTATCCCTAACTACCGAGTTTAGTCTCGGGAGGGTTTGCCAGAGATGTACCTACAGAACCTCTGCAATACTTGTTGAACGATTAATCTTCATCACCATTTTTATGTGATGGTGGTACCACGCACAATTCAGGAAATTCATTTTTCAATATGACGTAGCATTCATAAAACTTAAACTCTCTCCTAGTATTTATAGCATACAGAGTAGTCGCCATAATTTCCTATATACACATAATAATTTAGGTTAGTAAAGAAAAAAAAATGGATATGAAGAGGTTAGTTAGACAAGATACACTTACAAGTCATTCAACGGTCAATAAAGGAGATCTATTATGTTGTTCATAAAAATATTTTTGGATGTGTATGTATTGGTTCACTTCTTTTTTTTATTACACCAATCCTACTCTTTATATTTTATTATGTTCTTCGATGAACGTTTATAAAAACATCTCTATAGTTATCGAAAACCTGTCTCCAAACTCTAGTTGCCGGCACCAACTGACGACGAACTTCTGACAGAGTAACAACATCTATCCAAGCATTTATGATGGCTATATCTTCTTCTGTCATATATAGAGGCATTAGGGATGATTTGGAATTACTTATTATAACGCTAATACAAGAAGATGAAGATATTTGTTTAGGAGATTAAAAATGTAGGAGACGATAATTTTTTCTTTGGTGTGTGTTGTTTGGCTTAAGGACAACTGCATTTATAGTGTTTACATATACTATTAAATTATTGTCATGTCTTTCAAATGACTGAATGACCCAGCAGAGATAAAGTGACTTTTAAGTTACTTTAAAAAATTAAAAACTAAAAAATATTTAAATTAAATGAATTAATTGATGGAATGGTCTTGTCTATGCCTAAATGAAGGGGAGTGATGGAATGACAATAAATTTAATTTAGCACAAATAATATAACACGAGATAATATATAGTTTTATTAAACCGTGGATTAATTTCTCAGTCATCGCGGTTACAATTATAGCATAATTACTAAAGCTTTAAACCTTTAGGTGACCCTTAAGAACGAGTGCTATCTCGTGAGGGTTTACAGAGAGGTGTGCCCACAAAACCTATCGTAACGAGGGTTTACATATGAGTTCATGAATCACCAGTACTTTTAAGCTCTGTTAGGAAACCCGAGAACTTGGTCTTTAGAAATATAAAAACTTCTCGGTGGGGAAACTAAACGCCTTTAACTTGTAGGTACTTCAAATCAGCAAGTATTTCCTGCAAGGAAAAAAACCGAAGCTTAAATATCAATGTTTATGTATTAAAAAAAAAGTTCATATGTACCATAATTTGAGTTGTTATGAATTGGGATCGCGACAACTAAAGACAGCTTCGGCCTGGAAGGCATAATATAATTGCATTTCCTCCTGAATTACTCTATATCTGTCCTTTAAGTTATCCACGGTTCTCTGGCAGGAATTCTCAAACTCTAACTTATAATTCTGCAACACCATCTCCCAAAAAGTTTCTGATGGTAACAAACCAAGCACAACTTCACAGCGGGAGCTACTTTTCACCCAAGATTTCATGATGACCAAATCTTCGGATGAATCAAACGCAACAATTTTCAAAAAATTATTGTTAAGGGGAGGTATATGTTGAAGGATGATGGAAGAAATGAATTTTTATTTGGTGTGAATTATTTTGAGGCTACATAGCCTTTCATAAGATTCTACGAAATAAAAAGGTCTCTATGGATAAGTATGAACCATCCATTTATTAAAGCAAAAGAAATCCAATTTTAATGCAATAGACAAACATAAATGTTAGAAGTCATTATTCATGGATACTGTAGATTTGAAAAATAATGTCACTGAACATGAACAAACATATAACGAGAGAAAGCATTATTCATGGATACTATACATTTGAAAATAAATGTCACTGCACATCGATAGATAAACAATTTCTGAAGTTATAATTCATGGATAGCAAAAAAAATATTAGAAATGAAACTACACATGAAAAAGTAAAATCTAGGGTACCAAAGAAGAGCATAATAATTTAATACATATTAAGACAACAACAAAGTGATACAACTATGTTCCTGGGAAAAAATCAAATGACCTGTTTTGTGTGTTCTCAACCTCAACAATAAACTCCATATTTGTATTTAAATCCATATTATTGTTCAAGTAAGGATTTTCTTCTTTACTCAATCTTGGGATTGAGTAGGTACGACTAATACCGGAGTCCCGGGCAACTGGGTGATACCCTGTTTCATGATCATCCAAACTAGAAGTAGCTTGATGCTTACGGCTACACTCACCAGAACCACCTAAGCCCAACATACGAAATGTCACGTGAAGAGAAGCTTCTTCTTGGGATTGTTCAGTGCTAAAAGCACTAGAAGATGTAACGCCAGTATCGGAAGGGCCATACGTAAAACGGTCATACAATAGTTTCTCGAGTACATCTTTATTTTCTAAGCTTTGTTGTGCCAAGCATCTCCACTGATCCTGTTACATTATTCATTCATAAATAATAATCCGAATAAAAATTTCTATTTATACTAATAAATTAACAAAAATAAGGTGTATTGATAACTTACCTCGGAGCCATGGATGTTACTCCAATCACGACGATGGGTGATATTTGGAAGATGATGTATTTCACGTATTCCTTCTGAGTTGACATATGGAAATGACTACTCTACTGTAGGGAATGTAGATGGCATCTCCGGTTGGGTATACACAAATGTTTCCACAAACTGACTTGGAGCCGGTACATTAGGAACAAAACGAGAGCTTCCAATATTACCAATACCAACCTCTTCGTGGTTTTGAACATGACTCAAATATGGAAACAAAGGACCCATGCTAATAGTTTTCCACCAACCCACAAATTCGGTATCATCTGCTATAGAGTAATGAACCCCTTCTCGTATATCCTCAGTTCTAGTGATTAAAAAATCAGGTGGCGGACAAAGAATTGAAATTATACCTAACACCTGCCTCAAACATCTCTCCCCAAGATAAAGGACCTCATCTTTCGTATCCACTACTCCCCTGAAATATATTATCTTTACACTTAACTCTCTTGATAAAACTACTTCCTCATCTTCATAATGGGAATTCATTACCCAAGGTTGCCAAATAACTACCCCAGGTGACAGTCTCAAATCCACCTGTCTTTTAGCATTGTTCACATAATGTTTTCCGGAGTCTGACTGTTTCACACGCTCTGTATGGATTGATTGAAACATATTAATCGCAGGGTACATTTGTTCAGGTACGAATGATCCTAATTTTAGTAATGGTTGACAATTACGAAAGAAAATATAATAACAATACTATAATATCATCCACATTGCTTCCAGGTTATTATCAACACCACTAGAAACCTTGTCCAAGTTGTTTAACAGTCTACCATAAATAAAAGAACCCCAATCAAACCTACCCAGATTTTGCAAGCTTTCTGAATCTCCCAAAACAACCAACCATGCTTTTGAAGCGTTAGAGGAAGTCGTTCCGGTGAATACTTGAACAATAACCCAAAGAATAAAAATCCTAGTCAATTTCTCCCAGACCTCAGTGTTGTCCCTGCGTTTCCTACTGTGTATATAAGATGAAAGGTGAGACAGACATACAACTTGGGATTTATTATCCCATGTTTTTTTTGAAGTCCTGGCTTGTCCGGGGGAGGTTTGAGCATCATCTTCCTAATCTGCGGATGGGTTATTTAGGTTGGCGATGACACCACTAAAGTACAAATCATCTAAACTTCTATAATATTCTCTGGTTAACCTCTTAGAGTAATTTATAGGCTCACCCTTGCCTATAGGGATTCCAGTTAACATTACGAAGTATAAAGGTGTCAATCCTATTTCAAATCCCGAAAAAGGGAAAGTCTTGGTTGTATGCCACCATCTAGCCACTAGAGCATTTGTGAGTTGCACAACTGAATTCTTAAAATTAAACGAAAATATCTTGGAAAAACCACAATTATCTAATACCTGACTTGCACGTGGATTATTCCATAGAGCGATATCATAATAATCCTTAATCTTTCCCCAACTAGTCCTCATTTTAATCTGTGGTGCATTTATACCTGATGTATGGCCATCTCTACCTTTTACGGGTAACTTTTGGTTCGTCGGGTACTCCATATCATTATCTAAATGCACCAAACAAAAAATATAAACATCCGAAAATCACGAAACAAACGTAAACCTCTTGGAGGAATTTTTTTTTTTCCATACTCAAAACCATGCCACATAATTAGGATTCTCACATTTATATGAATTGTGTATTATCCAAATCACACAATTCATTTGAATCGGTATTATCCCACATAATTAGGATTCCCACATTTATATGAATTGTGTATTATCCAAATTACACAATTCATATGAATTGTGTATTATCCCACATAATTAGGATTCCCACTTTGGATTACCACATTTATATGAATGGTGTATTATCCAAAGTACAAGACATGCAACATAATTAGGATACATAATTAGGATTATCTTAAATCAAATGTCACTACAATTCAACCATGTTCATCATTAACTAACCAATCAACCATGTTCATCAATAAGTATCAAAAAAAAAAAAAGAATCATGTAAAATTCATTTTAAACAAACACAAACTAGTGACTAATAGATATGGCATACAATTACTGTCAATAACCTATCAATTTTTCATAATTAAACTTCATTGAAATGGAAATTGAAAACTAGGGTTTTAGGTTAAATGGTTTACCTTCAAGGATTGAGGGTTTAAAACACCTTCAAATCAATTCCAACTTGGAATACACCCTTTGTTCCACAAACCCAAACAAAAAAATTTGAAGAAAACGCTGATTTTTATTTTATTTTACGGAGGGAGGAAGAAGAACTGTGGTCGCTGGAAAAAAAAAAAGGAAAACAAATGGACTCTGTCGAGTTCTCTGGGTGTTTTAAGGGAAACAGTGGAACGGATAATGATTATCCGGTTCAATTGATTTTGACCGGTCAAGATAAGGAGAACGGTTAACCATTAACTGTTCACTCTAAAGCGGACAACTATTACCCGTTATATGGAGAACGGGTGATCATTGTCCGTTTTTTTCCATAAAAACGGCTAACCGTTAGCCGTTCCAGGAAGTATCCGGGAAAAACCACAAGACCCAGACACTTCCTAGGCTGATGTGTAAGGTGTTTGGGAAGTGGCTGGGAAAAGCCACTAGACCCAGTCTAAGTAAACGTGGGTCTTGATGACATATGGAAAAAAAATCTAAAAATGAAAAGTTGGTTCATATACTGAATTTTTAATTATATATATAAGGAGATGAGTTGCTTTGGGCTCATGAATTTCATACTTGAAATGAGTGGATGCCCCAGTGAAAACCCAAACATCTTAAATATACAGATGTCAATGGTGATAAAATGTTTTAATAATATGGACAAGCTTAAACTTACAAAAAAAAAAAATTGCCTGATTTAAAGAGTCTAGTTACAGTCACTTTAATCTAAACGAACAAGTAAATACAATTTATATATGAAGATTTTTTCAACTGATGCATGAGATATCCTCAATTGATTTAAATTGAAGACACCGTCGACTTTTTGGATAACACAATTCAATCGTAATTCAAAGGCATTTAAACTATATTAGAATCTGTTAGAGCATTGATCGTTCGAACTCACAAGTGTTGTTATATCAAGTTTTTTGTCAAATTTAGTTGATCAAAACTATATCTTGATTTCTAGTCTACAATTAGTCAATTCTTTGATTAGGATAAAAGCATGTAGTTGAGAATCAAAATAACTTCTTGAACAAAAGGTAAGTGAAGACTTAACCACCTATTTCTCAAGTTGTATTCATCCTTCTATATATGAGACATTGTTATATGACTAATTGGACCATCACAAGCATATCAAGAATTTCGAGTCAAGTTTATCTTGGTAATTAGTTCTCGAAATATTTATGACTAAGCTTAATAAATATTTGTTCATACTTGACGAATTTCGGTTAAGAAGCATTTATTGTTCATAATCTAAATCATGATTTAAGATTATCATTCGAAAATAACCTGGAACAGTGATATGTATCATTGATGTTATTTGGGAATGTTTCGAGTTGATTTAGAGAGAATTATAGAACTAATATAAAGCTGGATATAGGACAGTATGCATACCAGTTCACATACTAGGAGAACTATCAGATCCGGCGCCGCAGTACATGTACCGGCATAGCTATAGGTCGACAACAACCTTTGGGTATGCATACCCGATATTCATACCATAAAAAGTTTGTTGCTCGTGAACCAGGAATGGTATGCATACCGTAAAGGAACTATTGGTTTTGAAACCAGTGTGGTATCCATACCCGGTACACAATTTGGAAAAGTTATGTGAGTTCCTGAATCCATTTTTATCTTAAGGGTACACATACCCGGTACATGGACCATGACAAAAATATTCACGAACAAGGAAGAGTACGCCTACCTAGTACAAGTACTTGCCATGTCGAATATTTTCAGATGCATTTAAAATTATTTTTGTGAGATAATTAGCATTTGAATAAATCTCTAACAATACTATATAGACATGATTGATCACATTATAACTTATGATTGTTTATCAAGCTTAAAGTCTTAAGCGTTATATGAAAATGATTAAGCTTATGGTTCAATCGGCTAGTTTCGGCTAACCGTCCATGAACAAATTCTTTATACACGGTTCGGTTACGGTTCATTCTAACCAGAGTGTACATCTTGATATGTTAATCACATTTCAAAGATTCATCTAATGGTGGATATTATTTGCTTGGTTCCAAAGCTATCTTATCTTAAACCTATACTTTAAAAGTCTATATATATAAGGGATAACCTCAAGAAACTTGTATTTATGAATCCCTGACAATACTCTTTGTGTGTCCTATTTGTAAACTAGAGTCGTCCTATTCCTTAAACCCTTCTAGGGTTTAACGACTAAAAAGACTTCACCTAGGGATTTGTGAAGCCAGGTTCAACTATCTTTATCTTGATAGTTAAAGTATCTTGATATTGTTTTGATTGTTGAGTTGCTCACTCAAACAAGATATATAGATATCGCAAATTTCTCTTCGTCTCAAACTTTGTGATTCCACAAGTTTAATACGTGTGAGGTGAATAATAATCTAGGTTGCTCTTCGAGAAGCATAAGTCCAGATTTTGAGGTTAGTTAGACTTTTATCTATTGCTATCGATTTCCAGTCTCACATCTTTGATCAAAAAGGAAATCACATATATACTTATCTGTGGGAGGCAGATTGGTTTAAAATCTTCAATTGAGTTGAAGAAACTCCTAGGCTATAAAGGACGTCAGCTAAGGGAATCAATTGCGCGGAGTCCTGTTGGGACTCAAGAGGCGTAAGGAGCGCGATTGTAACTGAATTGTTGTGAGGGATTAATTCGGTCTCAACTACATTCCAATCCGAAGTTATTTGTAGTAAGCCAGAGTCTCTAACGTCTTAATACAGTTTGGTGTTCAATATGGACTAGGTCCCGAGGTTTTTCTGCATTTGCAGTTTCCTCGTTAACAAAATTTATGGTATCTGTGTTATTTCTTTCCGCATTATATTATTTATCTTTATAATTGAAATAACACGGGTTGTACGTAAATCAATCAAAATATATACATCCATCCTTGTTTGTTGGATACGACTTGATTGATTCTTGGATATTGATCTTTGGAATCGTCCAAGAACTCTCACACGTAAATCAGGTTCACGGACTAGTCTCTGTAAACTTTATTATTGTGAGAGAAAGAGATATAACTCTAAATATTATTCCTTGATTGAGATTCATTAAGTTGAACTCTTGAAATTGTATTTAAGTTTGTCCATACAGGTTACCTAAGAAAAAGTTGGTGGTGTAATTTGGTACCCTCGCATTTTCAGAATCTTATCATATTTTTGTAAATCTCGGTATATATGTATCTATTAACGTCTTAGAATAAGACTGCAAATTTAAATTATTGACTTTAGTACTCTGTATATAAATACTAAAAGGATACACTATGATTGACATAATTGTGAGATCAAACAGAACATCCTTCTTATTTTCATTATTGTATCATCTTCGAAGATCATAAGTACTTTTCATTATGTTACTTTGTTTCTTGTTTAACGGTAGTTGTTGGAGCAATGCTTGGTTGAACCCACAAGTTTTGTCATTTCAATCTTGTTGTCAATGTTAGATGAATAAAATTATATCTTGATTTTTAGTCTACTAAGTCAAGCCCTCGGGCTAGGTTAGAATTTTGTAATTGAGTATCAAAAATCACCCTCGAAGAATGAAGATCAACGAAGATATTTGGAGAATTTCATCAACAAGGTATGTAAAGACCGAGCCATTATATTTTACTCACTATCTTACCATTATATGTTATGAGATATGTCGTATTACTTCTAGTAGATTTATTGCAATGAAGAAATTTTGAGTCAAGCTTGTCTTGTTAAACATCCCGAAATATGATTCAATCATTGGATGTTCAAAGGTCCTTAACAATATAAGTTCAAAACAATTTATTATTCAGGAATTAATTTGCGGATCAATTAAAAATATCCCAAGCAATGTATTTATCATTTGGGAATGTTTCAAACATCAAAAGACATAAATACAGACCTTCTGTTATTTCACCTCAGGGTAGGTTAGTGAACCATCTCGCAAACCATAGATATATGAGTTTCTGAAATACAAGGAAGGTTGGTGAACCAGTTCGCAACCTTAAGTTCAGAAGCGGACACTTCGCGAACTGTGGTGGTCTGAATTTTTTATTTTGGTGTAAAAAGGCTAACAATTGGTGAACTAGGTTCATAAACCGTGTCCATCTGAGTTTACGAGCCGAATAGGATTGACGAAACCGGTTCACGAAACTTTGCACCCTGAATCGTGAACTGCCTATACGGTTCACAAACCGTTTCACCAATTGTCCTAGTAAATGTTTAGCAGATGCTTAAAGACTTATTTTTAAACATGTTTAGCATTGTTATGACTCTCATAAATACCTATAAGACATCATTGATCACTAAAACATTTGTGTATGTGTATCATGATTAAATTCTTAAGTGTTCAAATGAACATCAAATTGCTTATAGTTCATAATGCATATTTTCCAAAGAGCGGTCATTATACACGGTTCTGTAACTGGACCACTGTGTATATCCTTCTATGCGATTTCAAGGTTAATTCCCACATGCTTACTTGAAACCCTAATTAGAGTTTCATCTAAACAAAGAAAGTGTTTGCGCGCTTGAATTTCTAGTATCTTAGCTTGTATTCTAAGAAACCCTTAGTCTTGAACATCTATAAATAGAGATGCTCTTTCAACTAGGAAATTCAATCCATGACACTGTGTGTCCTACTTGATAGCTAAAGTCATCCTTTATAGTCCTAGGTTTCCTTGGTGAAATATTATTAGGTTTACGACTAAAAGACTTCGCTTTGGGGATTCATGAAGCCAGGTCCGACTATATTTTACCTTGATAGTTTGTATATCTTGATCTTGCACTTTTATTATCGAGGTTTTCGTAATCTCTTTCAGGAAAGATAAATAGTAATCGCAAAGTTCTCTTCGTCCCATACTTTGTGATTCCTGAAGATATATATCTGAAAATGATTTTTAATTGATAAGTTGAAGATTGTTCTTGAGAGGTGGTAAATAATTAAGGATTCTCATCTGAGCGAGTACAAATGTTCCGTATTTGTGAGTTTTGCTATCTTTGTCAATTGCAAACGGATTTCAAATCCTTGATCTTTGACTCAAATGGAATTCAAATAGGATTATCTATTAGAGGCAATTTGGTATAAAAAGTCTTCACTTAGGTTTAAGCAACTATTAGGCTATAAAATATGTCAGCTAAGGGAATTAAATACGTAGACCCTTGCGAGGTTCAAGCGATGTAAGGAGCGTGAATGCACCTGAATCGCTTTGATACTCAATTATATTCCATTCCGAGGTCCCAGGGTTTTTATGCTATTGCGTTTTCCTCATTAGAAAAATTCTTGTATGTGTGTGTGATTTTTACTTTTTCGCATCTTTTGCTTGTTAAAAAGTACTATACTAGTTCATAATCCTATCAAAACGAAAAATTTGGTGGTGTACTTGGTATCTTCCCTTTTTAATTGGTATCAAAGTGGGTTTTTGTACTAACGGTGTCACAACCAACATGACAGGCTCTTGCTTTGATAGGAGTAGTCAATTAACATATTTCCAGTGTGTTCTATAAATCATTGATGATAATCTGAATATTTGTTTGAACAAAGTCATTGATAATCTTTGTCATGAGAAACAATGATTGATAGGGAAAATTGATGAACTTCATTGTGAATTATATATCAAGAATTCTGATTTTTGAGAAGGATCTGAAAGAGAAAAGATTCTTCAAAAAGATTTGGACGTTCAAATCCATATTAACAAGGATATTGTTGCCATGTTGTCTGAATCAAAGGCTACCTTAGCAAAAGTTCTTGAGGATTTGGAATCTGAAAAAAATAATCTAAATCCTTGAAGGATCCAAGTCATTCAACTATTGATTCATCCTTAGAGAATTATCGATAATCAGGAGATAAGCGAGGTCTTGGATTTGTTAAAACTGATTCGACTCATATTTCATCGAAAGGACCCAATGGCGTATCCACCAATTTTGTTGGTTCTTGTATATTTTGTGGTTCTTATAATCGTTATCAACATACATGTAAGATCTTTCGACAAAATTTAAAAGTTGCTAGAGTGCTTTACAAAAGAGCTTAAAAACTTATGTTTAATATTGAAAGACTTATGAAAAGTCTGACGAGATATCCTAATTCGAATAAAAGTAATGTCAGTCTGGGAGCTTTTTCCTTAAAGTCTACCTCCTCATTTCAGTGATTTCTCGAAAAGGGAACAATCAAACTTCCAAGAGTACCTGAAATTCATGATGTTATTTACGTCAAAGGTATGTCTGTTAATCTCTTTTCTGTAAGTAAAATTTGTGACAACTCTCTTAAAAATTCCAAACCACTTTGGGATATTTTTTTTTGGTTATTTTGTTTTTGGTACTCAAGTTTTTTCCAACTTTTGAGTTTGGTCTAACATTTGTCCAGCTTGGTGTTTGGTACTTGGAAAAGACGTTGATCTGCATTGACTTGGTTAGATGTTGGCTTCCGTTTAATAGTTATTAAAAAATTAAATAAAATCTAATTATTAATCAAAGTTACTATTATACCCATATACTTTACCAAACCAGTATCTAAAAACCTAATCTGTAGAAACTGAAGATGTTGTAAGTCGATGTTGTGGATTTGTGATGGGATTTAAGCCCTGGAACATTGAGGAGAAGAATTAGGTTTCGAAACTACAAGAGCTTGGTTCTGTTGGCAGTAGAGATTGATGATATGGAAGAACAATGATACAATTACATGGAAGAAGAAGAATTGAAGATGGGTTTGCCTCAGATTTGAATTCTAAGTGTTCGTTGGGATTTTATTGTTGATGTTAATATGGTAGAAGGAACGGGTATGCCAGAGTCGTTGACGCAGGTTGATTGAGATTTGGTCTTGATTGAGATGCAATTGGCATTTGTTGATATGAAATTTGGTATCAATTTTGCGGATTTCTAGCAGTGGATTGAAATTAGGGTTTACATCAATGAAATATGAATTTGGGGGTATTGTGAATTGATTCTGATTTCACAACAAGGAAGTGGAGATGCACTTGTGATTTTAGGGTTTTTGATGTATGAATGATCTTATGGTTGAATTGGATCTTGGAATTTGTCGTACTGATTTTAGGGGCATCAGAATTTGATTCAGGAATTAGTTTTATTGTTGCTTTGAGGTTTTATGAATTTTGTATATAGATGTTTCTATGGTGGTGGTCAAGAAGATTGAAAATGTTGAGTAATTATGCATCGGATTCGAAGTGGGTTTTGCAAGTCAGCGAGTCAAATTGAGTATATGGATTGTAAAGAAAATGAAATAGCTAGAAGATTGTGACTTCATACTTAATTTCTAAGTCGCTCCATTCGATCTAGGGATTCTATTAACGTTTGTTGCTTTGGTACTTAAAGGTAATACCAATTCACAAGCAAAGATTTTTGAAGTTCGAAGGCACTAACAGATGTTTGGGTTATGTTTGAAGGATTTGATCATACAAATATTTCGTGATGTGAGTTTGATTGTTTCTTTTCGCTATGATACAGAGATTCGGGTTGTGTTTGAACAGAAATGGTGGTTGCAACAGATTTTGGACAATGGTGGTTGGATCTGTATGTGTAGTATTTCATAGGGTTTGTGCCTAATTAATGTGTGGGGTTTGTTTAAAAAATGGGTATTGACTGAATCACGAAGATTTCGATCCGTGATTTGTTAGTTAAACAGAGATGATGAAATTTGGAAGGTTGAGAAGATGGTGAAGGGAAGTTAAGTTCTGTAATCAGAGATAGAGAAAATGGTGAAGGGAACTTATATAATTGTGTAAATATTTGTGAAGTTCAGGGTACATTGGTATATTTGTTTAGTTATTAGATTTTATTTAATATTTTTTATAATTACATAATAGAAGTCAATATTTAACATGGTCAACCCGGGTCAACGTCTTTTTCAGGTACCAAACGCCAAGCTGGACAAATGTTAGACCAAACTCAAAAGTCGGACAAAACTTGAGTACCAAAAACAAAATAACCCTTTTTTTTTAAATGAGCAGTGTTAGCGAATTTAAATACTTCTTTGGGTTGAAAATTCAATAACATAAGGATAGAATTTATATTTCCCAGGAAAAATATGCCAAAGAACTTGTAAGTAAGTTTCGCCTTGAAAAATCTACTCCTAAGATCACTCTCATGGCTACAACTGGGAAACTACGAAAAGACGAGAATGTTGTTAAAGTGGATTAGAAACTCTGCATATCCATAATTGGGAGCATGTTATATATAACAAACAACTAGACCTGACATTCTTTTTAGCGTCAGTTGTTGTGCAAGATTTCAAGCAGATCCCAAAGAGTCTTATCTTGCAGCTACAAAAAGAATCATCCAATAAATTAGACACATTATTCGTTACGGTTTATCCTACTCCTTTGATAATAACACTGAAATTACGTACTGCTTATTTTGATGCAAATTGGGTAGGATTTGTGGAAGATAGAAAATGTACATTAGAAGGATTCTTTTCACGTGGGTTTAAATCTTATGGTTTGGTATAGCAAGAAACAAATCTCACTGTCCTTGTTAACATGTGAAGTCGAATATATTATTGTAGGTTCGTGTTGTACTCAACTTTTATGGATGCAAAAAATTCTTATAAATTACGGAATAAATACTGGAACTATTAAAATATTTTGTAGTAACTCAAACGCAATTTGAACTACTGATAATCCCGTTGAGCACCCAATAACAAAGCGCACTGATATAAGATATCATTTCATAAGAGAACTCTTTGAGGATGTTATTGTCAAAAATGAGTTTGTGCATTTTGAACAACATTTAGATGACATTCTCACCGAACCTTTAGATACCAAAACATTCCAGAACCTTCGGAAAGCTATTGGTATTTTTCTAGTTCATTGCTCCAAGCTGGTACCTTTGCCCCCGATTTTATTCATATCTTTTAGGAAACTAAGCTTGAGTTCTAGTTTATTAAAAATTAATATTATTATTATCTTCATCTTTATGGTCATAGCATTGTGTGATAGTCACTCACAGCTGACAGTCACCTTAGGCTGATCGAAAAAACTCTTCTTCATAAGAATTGGTTTCAATAGGAATTGAGAATTACTTCAACTTTAGAATCTGAATGTGTGATCCATGATTGTGTACTTCATCATTTTAATATTTTCTATGAAGCATGTGATTGCGATGATCTTCCACCTAGTATACCTGCTTAATATACTAGTATTTAGTTAAGGTCCAAGAAAATCCTTCTTTTGTGATTAGAGTAAAGGCTGCTCATGTTGTTCTTTCGGGAATGACATCAAATTGGAGAAAGTACTTTTGAACTTGTGCTTGAACGTCATATCTTTATAGGGAGAGCAGATATGGAATCGTTCAAGATGCTTGTACCTATGTATCTTCTTGATGAAATCACCGAGTTTTTTTGGTGAAATCGTTTAAACTAAAAGTTGGCATGTGTTCTCTAGTTTTGACACTCTTTTGTTTAATTCATAATGATCCATGTTCACCTTTGTCGATTTTGTTGACAAAAAGGGGGAGAATTATTAAGTAGTATCCTACTACAACATATGGATTTTCGGAGCGTTATGTAAGGGGAAGTGGATTATGATCTATAGGTTTTACTTATTTTGCAAAATATGTAAGTATTGACTAAGGTGGAGAAGATATCACTGTAATATTGCTTCAAAGTTGTGGTGCAATTAAACTTTGAGGAATGTAACAATACTATGTTTTTGTATATAACAGCCATTGAGTAAGGTGATTTTTCATTCTAAAAAAGCTATTTTCGAGTATTCTCATATGTTGTTATCGCTACGGATTGTCAACAACAAAGGTGCTTAAAGAACACATGCAGAACCATACAAGAACTTGAAGTACGAAAAATTTAAGACGATTGCTGAAGAACCAAGGAAATCAAGCATATTGGATTTTGAGCTGAAAGATCATTTTATTTTGAATCCCATATATTGAAAAGTTTTGTCACGAAAGTTGACAAAGGGGGAGATTGTTAAACCAATGCTCGGTTGAACCTACAAGTTTTCCTATCTCAAGCTTCTTGTCAATGTTAGATGAACAAAACTATATCTTGATTTCTAGTCTACTAAGTCAAATGTCGAACTAAGTTAGAATTTGGTGGTTGAGTATCAAACAGCATCCTCGAAGATTGAAGATCGACGAAATATTTGGAGAATTTCATCAACAAGTTATGTGAAGACTGAACCATTCTATTTTACTCACTATCTCACCATTCTATTTTATGAGACTATGTCATATGACTTCTAGTAGCTTATTGCAAATAATAAATTTCGAGTCAAGCTTGTCTTGTTAAACATCTCGAAATATGTTTCAATGCTCCTTAACAATATTAGTCCAAACAATTTATTGTTCAAAGAATTAATTTGTGGATCACTTGAAAATAGCCCAAGCAATGATTCTATCATTTGGGAATGTTTCACACATCAAAAGAGAGAATTACAAAAAAAAAAGGTGTTATTTCGGCTCAGGATAGGTTGGCGAACTATCTACCATATATATTTGAGTTTCTAAACTACAGGGTAGGTTAGCGAACTATCTATCATAGATATCTAATTTTCTAAAATACAGGGAAGGTTGGCGAACCAGTTTGGAAACCTTAAGTTCAGAAGGGGACAGTTCACGAACCGTTGTGATCTAAATTTTCCATGTTGGTGTAAAAAGGATAACATTTGGCGAACTCGGTTTAGGAACCATGTCCATATGAGTTTATGAGATGAGTAAGGTTGGCGAACCCTGCTCGCGAACCGTTGCACCCTGGTTCATGAATTTCCTATACGATTCACAAACCGTTTCACCAACGGTCCCAATAGAAGTTTAGCAGATGCTCAAAGACATATGTTTTGCATTGTTATGACTCTTGATTAAATTCTTAAGTGTTTAAATGAACCTCAAATTGCTTATTGTTCATAAGGAATATTTGCCGAAGAACAGTCATTATACACGGTTCCGTAACCGGACCACTATGTATATTTTTCAATGTGATTTCAAGACTAATTCTCACATGCTTACTTGTACCCCTAATTAGAGTTTCATCAAAACATAGAAAGTGTTTGATTTAATCTCAAGTTATCTTAGCTTGAATTATAAGAAACCCTCAGTCTTGACCATCTATAAATAGAGATTCTCTTTCAACGGGGAAATTTAATCCCTGACACTTTGTGCCTTAGTTGATATCTAGAGTCATCCTTTATAGACCTAGGTTTCCTCTTTGAAATATTTTAGTTTTATGACTAAAAGAATTTGCTTTCGGGATTCGTGAAGCCAGTTCTGACTATCTTTTACCTTGATAGTCCATGTATCTTGATCTTGTTTTTATGTTATCGAGGTTCTCGTACTCTCTTTCAGGTAATATATGTAGTAATCGCAAAGTTCTCTTCATCTCAGATTTTTCGTTTCCTCAAGATAGATATCTGAAAACTATTCTTAATTGATAGGTTAAAGATTATTCTTAAGAGCCGATAAAGAATACATGCTTCTTATCTAAATGAGTGTAGGTGTTCCGGATTTGTGAGCTTTGCTAGCTTTGTCTATTTCAACCAGACTTCCAAGCCATGATCCTTGATTGAAAGGGAAATCAAATAGGCTTATCTATTACACGCGGATTGGTTCAAAAAATGAAAATATATAAGTACCTTAGGTTCCAATTACTGAGATCCGAATGGAGAACTCTTATGAATTCCTCGTTTACTTGGAATAATATGATCAGATGTATTTTAAATAAATATTTTTGGATAATGGGGGATGAAACTAAGGTTGAGATGTTGAAGGATCTTTGGCTTTCGCAAAGCCATAGACATAATGTTAACCTTCACAAAACTGAAACTGTCATTAAATATGTTAGTGATCTGTTTGTGCAATATACAAGGAATCCATAGCTCATAACCGAGCAAAATGTCAACTGATTATGAGGAGCACAACTATGACAAACTTATTAGACAAAGCATCCCAATGGACAATATTCTACAAAATTTTCTTAGAAAATGCTGAGAACTAACCAAAGATCAATGGAAGGGATTCTAGAAAACCAAAGACATCCCTCTGAAGTACAAATGTTTACATGGAGACCGCTTCAAAAAGTGCTAGCTATATAAACTAAAAAAGGTCGTCCCTGGTATTAATCAAGAATGCAAGCAATACAACAATGTTCTTCAAACATTAAAAAAAATGCTTTTCAAACCTTGGAGCACCTGTTTAATCATAAGGGAAGACTCTGCAAAAAACAAAAAACTGTCCCATTTATGGATTTTGAAATCCTAATGACAGGTTATGTGTCTGGATGGTGGGTGAATGCTTAGATACTATCTGTCCAAATAAGGAATTAAAAGTTATTGATTATATGGTTGATGGCATTCTTGAATTTCCAGATTGTAATCATTGGCCTCATTATGATGGAAAGAATATTCTTCAAGGGGTGGAATATGATATTAGAGATGAAGACATGGTGATATGGAAGGGCTGTAAAAATGGTGATTTTTCCATGAAAGAGACTTTTTGGGCTCTCACTGGAGATGTTATTGAGGTGGGTTGGACAAAATTGGTGTGGTTCAACACAAATATCCCTAGACATTCATTTATTTGCTGGTTAGCTTGTCATATGAGGCTTAAAACCAAAACAAAATTGCAGAGATGAGGACTTGTGGACAATGACCCATGTGCTTTGTATGGTGGAGGAACTGAAGATGAGGAACATTTGTTTTTAACATGTCCTTTCTATAGTATCACTTGGACAAGTTTGCTAATCAAGTTGGGAATACTCAGAGATGTGGCCAAAAACTGGGATGAAGAGCTTCTTTAGTGTCAGGATAATTTCAAGAATTAATGAGCTATCAATACTGTTAAGAAATTATGTCTGAATAGTTTTGTTTATCATATTTGGATGGAACGCAATAACAGAGTCTTTTCCACTAAAAAGACCAGTCCTGATGGGTCAGACACTTAATTACTCTGGATATCAGGCTTAAGTGTTTAGTTGCTAAGATTTTAGATAAACCTTATATTAGAAGATTTATGGAAGGTTGGGGCATTGATTGCTTATATAAGGAGGTGAGGGTAATATCTTGTTCTTGGTTGTTTCCTGGTGAATATGAAGTAATGGTGAATACTGATGGCTCTCGAAAAGATGAATCTGGAGGAAGTGGTGTTATTATCAGAAATCACCAGGGTGATACTATTGTTGTAGCTTGTGGTAGATCCATCCCTGACACTGTTTTTCCCATGAACTGCAAGGAGTGGAGATAGGTATTAAATTAGCAAAGATTAATAAGTGCAGGAAATTGCATATTTGCTCTGATTCTATGAATGTCTATCGACTGCTTTCTGGGTAGTGCTCTCCTATACGGAGTGTGTTACACATTTGGAGGCGAATAAAGCATCTTCAGAAAGAGTGTACTGCTATTAGATATACTCATGTCTACAAAGAGATTAACAGGGATGCAGACAGGCTTGCTGGGAAACACCCACGGGAAAGTTTTCTTATCATTGGTACTGACAATTTTGATAGTGAGATGAATATGTTTCTTGAGGAGGATAGGAGTGGAAAAGTTTATTTTAGGCAGTAGGTTTTCTTTTATTTATTTTTGTTTTGCTTGTAAGGTTCTGGGTGTTTCCTTAAAGCAATTCCTATGGGAATGAACAAACTCAAAATTTTGTTGAGCCACGTGGATGGTCAAACGGGTTTCTCCACTATGGTAAAGCAGGGCAAAATGAACACATTTGTTTTTCTAGGGCCCCACTAGTATTTCTTTTTAATATAAAATGTTTTGTAGGATAAAGATGAATAATAAAATATAATATTTAAGTGAGATAAAATAGGATGAACTGAGATAAAATAAGATGAAGTGAGATAAAATAAGGTTAAAAAGTAGTAAAATAATCAGGGATTGTACTTGGCGTCAATCCAAGATTCGCGGGCGTTAATGCAAAAGTCACTGGCGTTTCTGGAATTATTGCGCGTTGGTTCTTCTAACGCCAGTGTTCATACCAAGATCGTCCGTCGTTACCATAGACGCGCGCTGAATGTTTCGACTCAATGTTCAAAGTAACAGATTTGATGATTTGAACATCCATTTTTCATGTTTGTTCATGCCATAGTGGGAGCAAAATGAACAAACTCTGAGTTTGTTCAACCCTTAGGAACTGCTCTTAAACCCTAAGGAATGTGTCAAAACCAGAATAAAGCAAAAATAATTTCTGGCCTGACCTTAATCCCAACCCGGTATTAAATCGCCCTAATACCTTGGAAAAGAATTAAAATTACATTGTTGAATGGTTGTAATACCTTCCGGGTTAAGCTTAATGTTGGCAATCTTGTGTATATACTGCAATAAAACAAACATGGAAGAAGAGATACGCGAACCCAATTAGAAGAAATCAAAGTCAAAGCAAGGATTATATCCTCTAGCCTTAAGACAGATTCACCCAGCACTGGTGCTTACGGATTATCGATGTCTGTCTCCCAAGATACAACGACTTTCTTCTCAATGTAGTAGTACTCCAAACTTCGATAAATGGCGAACCAATACTTTAGTGATGAACTCTCTTGATTGGAAAAACTTAATCTCTACTGAATGCAATAGAATTAATACTAGTATTCTAATTGATCTTCTAACCTAATTGTGCGGGGTATATATAGATGCTAATGGTACCTCTTCGTCGAATCGTCGTGTTGCTTCATGGAGGGATGTGTCTGTATACGAATAGGTATATCAGGTTTCTCTTAGTTTCACGATAACTAACTTTTCCTAATTGGACCAAACACTATAAGGTCTAAACCATATGTATACAACCCATTTCCATATCCAACACACAAAGGATTTTCTATTCACTCGAAAATTGTCACGTCAAATACAATTTTCCAACAATCCCCCACATTGAAAAGGCGAGGGTACCCCAAATATACCTCAAGCTATAACTTTTCCTTCCTATAAGTCCTTTCCCCGAAAGTGATTATCTATGGACTGAGTCGAGACAATACAACAAACCGGTTCACACTTTGTGTGATCGTCTATGGATACGTGATCGAGACAATACAACAACAAAGTGTGTTTACTTGATACAAAGGTTCATACTTAACCAAACTCAATAGGATTCACGTATCAAGTAAATAGGAATTAACGTTTGTGCAATTTACTTTAATTATAATAAAACAATTATAATGCGGAAATATAAAGTAAATGACATAGCAAGATTTTGTTAACGAGGAAACCACAAATGCAGAAAAACCCCGGGACCTAGTCCAAAATTGAATACTCTCAAGATTAAGCCGCTATACAAAATAAGACAACTTCGTATAGTTGAGATCAAGAAACTAAACCTATAATTCACCTAGTTCCATCTATATTCCCACGCCTCCAACCTGTAAACAAGTTACGTACTTGGACCAATTCCTTTGGTTTGTATTCCAAACAGTAAAGGAACAACAAATTTGTTTGGTATCAACTCTCTTCAACCAAGTGATATGAGTTACGCAAAGGTTCCCTTGTTTATCTTAACATAAACTCCTTTGCCAGGTTCCAAGATCTATCTTATGTTCGATCACCCAAAGGAAATCGTTAAGATTAAGCCAGAAATACTCTTCAACCAAGTGATATGTGTTTATGCCGATCTTCCTCAATTAATCAAACCAATCTACCACAAGGATAAACCAATTATTAATTGGATCATCTTTTTCCCAAACAAGTATCGTGCACACCAAAGATTGTAAAAGCCAAGTTAGAAATTTTCAATATATTCTTTGTCTTAAAATCTTCTTAGATCTTCAATAAACACATGCACACAATTACTTGAATCTCTTGTGATCAATCACACACATAATGGAGTCTGTTAACAATGGATTATCACAAGATCGTCTTTAGATCTAACAACAGTCTAAAGATCCCCGTCGAAACCTTGAACTAGTTTGAGTGAATCTTATATCAGAAGAGAAGATTCTCAAGCATAAACAAACTAGGTGCAATCAAAGTTCAACCACCGTTAGTCAATCAAATCAATACGAAAACTAAAGATAAACCGCAATATATAGTTTCCCACCAACGGGTCACGCTAGAGCTTCTCAATCCCAAAGAAGACTTTAAATTGAGCGGTCGTAAGAGATTTCACCTAATTAGATTACTCTCCTCTCCGATAAGCAGCTTCACCAGTAAAAAAGACAAAAGAGTAAGTCTAGGTTACGCAGGATTAGTTTGCTAGAAATGCAAACTCGAAGTATTTATAGACAAGGAAGGTTGGACACCAAGGAATTTCCAAAACCGAAAATATTCTTAAGATATTTTTCATTACTACACAAATTCTGTTCCTATGAATGCACTGTCCAAAAATAATGATCGAAATCTCCTTGGAAAATCTTTAATTAGAAAATGCACATTACTAATTCTTATTTTCCAAATATAATTAAAAACCCTTAATTAAAAAGATTCTTAACTTATTTAAATTCGATCTTGGGATTTACTTCCTTCTTAGCCATTAAGGAATATCTTTGAACAAAATAGAATAAGCATTAATGCACCGTGTTCAAAGAGTGACGACATCTTACTCTTGCAAGTATTTTCCATACTTGCTCACTTGAAACCGATTTACCACACTTCCAAACAAGTTTAGAATTGGTTTATCTGACTTTCAAGAACTACGTGATTGATCAAGTACCGCTCAATCACAACTCATGGGTTTACGGTTCTACCAAAACAAGTTTCGGTTCTACCTCCATGTGAGTAATGTGCATAGTTACACTAGCTTACCAAAGATACAGATGACTAGGTACTAATATCGGTTCCCTGCATATATTTGGTATCTAACTTGTATGCACTGCACATGTCCATAGGATCGGTTCTCCCTTCCCAAAAACGTGTTGCACATGTTCATAGGATCGGTTCCCCTTTCTTCCATAAAATTTGTTGCACCTCATACAAGGATCGGTTCCCCTTGTGATGCACTGCACCTCTTACTAGGATTGGTTCCCCTCTTCCCAGTTGTAGGACCAGAATATCGCTACAACAGTATTCTTGCTAGATTAACAACACTCCTGCGATCGTCACCGCGAACTATTCAACAACACTTTACGAGTGTCACAAAATAACTTAAAGAATGATTCAAAGAATGACGTAATAGCTGACGATTGAAGAGACATGATAAAAGCATGATTGATCCGCGATGGTTACAATGCTTGCGAGATTTCATATTATAACTGTTGCGATAAGATCGCAAATCAAATCCAAAATTAAAGGGGAGCTTAGCTGTCATCCATTATATAACTACCCTATATATAGAGACCCAGTATGTCCAGAGAGATGATGATGTATTTTCGAGTGTTGAGAAAGTCTTGAGGAGAGAGAAAATTCAAGAGATCGGTTGTATTCTTGATCTTCTTCCTTTACCTGTAAACATTTCTAAAAATCAAATAATAAAGTGATGTTTTAATCATCAAATATGTGTTAATTGATGTAAGATCTTATCAAGGGTGTAGTGTAGGATTTCTTGCAACTACATTTTGGCGCCCGAAACAGGGATTGAAAGTTGAAAATTATAGGAAAAAGCAAGATAAAAGATCAATATTCGAATTAAGAAGATGATTGAACAAATTGGTGAAGAAGTTGAAGAAAAAATTGAAGCAAAGGAGAATTACAGGAAGTTGGAGTGCAATACGATAACAAAAACAATGATTAACCAATTCCATGAAGATATTAGAGGAAAGATTCATAAACGAGATTTTGAAGGAAAAAGAATTATGACAGTGGAAAAAATATCACCTCTGAAAGATTGGGAAAAGCAAGAAATCACATTCACAGCAGTAGAAATACCAAAAGAAAATTTGGATCATACATTTCCATTGGTAATCACGGTACCTACTATGCGAGTGAAGAAGAAGAAATCAACAAGAACTGCAGAAGAATGGGCTGTGAATAGAACTTTGGTGGACACAGAAAGTTCTGTGGATATTATATTCGATCATACATTTAAGAAGATGGGATATAAGGATGAAGACATATCTTGTTCAAATTATCACATTCATGGTTTTGGAAAATCTATAACAAAACCTAAAGGTGAAATAATGGTACGCATTCCGCTAGGAGAGATTGAAACACAAGTAACATTATGTGTGGTGGATATGGAGGCACCATATAACATGAAATTGGGGAGACCATGGATACACACAATCAAAGTTGTAGCATCAACATTATATCAATGCATTAAATTTCCTATGCCTAGTGGAATTGGAGAAATTAGAGGAGATAATGATCTTGCGAAACTGTGTTATCGAATTGAAGTGAGAAACTATGAAGAGCGTCCAAAATTGTGGCAAAAGAGGCAAAGAAGGAAGAAGAATTTAAAGTTTACATGATAAGAGCATGAGAAGGAAAAGGAATACCCAGCGAAATATCGCAAGAAGATGATGAACCCGCGAGAATCATGGAAACACCAACGCCAATGGGAGAACCTGAGGCCAGCTACACCGCAGCAGAACCAACAAAGGAAGTAAATGTTGGAAGTGAAGAAGAACCTAAAATACTAAAAATTGGAATTAAGATGTGTGCAGATGAAGAAGAACAAACCATAAATCTCTTACGAGAATATAAGGATATTTTCGCGTGGAGTATGGATGAAATGCCTGGAATAGATCCATCATTTGCATGTCATAAGCTAGAGATTAACAAAGATGTGAGACCATTCAAGCAAAGGATAAGGAAAATCGCGATAACTTATCACTCAAAAATAGAAGAAGAATTACAGAAGATGTTCGATGCGGGAATTATAAGGAAAGCAAAATACCCGGAATGGATTGCAAATATGGTAGTGGTTCCAAAGAAGAATAAAGGGATAAGAATTTGCATAGATTTTACTGACTTAAACAAAGCTTGTCCTAAAGATAGCTTTCCATTACCATATATTCCTCAAATGGTCGAATCAAAGACGGGAAATGATAGAATATCTTCATTGGATGGGTATAAAGGATATAATCAGATCCCTCTTCTTGTGAAGAAGATCAAGAGCACACTGCGCATTTTTTGCTCCAAGAGGATTATATTGTTACACAAAAATGCCATTTGGATTACGAAATGCTGGCGCAACGTATCAAAGAATGGTGGAGAAGGTGTTCGTAAAATGGATACACAAAACATTAGAGGTGTACGTAGATGACATGTTAATAAAGAGTAAAGAATCTAAGAACCATGTATAAGATTTGAAGGAGATTTTTGATCAAATACGACTCTTTAACATCAAGGTGAATCCTGAGAAATGCATTTTTGGATTAGTATCAGGGAAATTTTTAGGTTATATCGTATTAAAAGAAGGAATTCAAGTTGATCCGGAGAAATTACAGGCAATTCGCGATATGCCAACGCCAGCAACAGTGAAAGATGTACAGAAGTTGAATGGGCTAGCATCTCTAGGAATATTTATCTCGTGATCTTCAGATAAATGCAAGCATTTTTTCAATATACTCAGGAAGGGTGAAAAATTCAAGTGGACAGATGAATGTGAGAAGGTTTTTCAAGGAATTAAAGACTATCTAATGCACATATATATTTTACAGAAAGCGGAGCCGGGAGAAGAATTATTGATTTATCTTGCGACAACATCGCATGCCTTAAGCGCAGTGTTATTGCGAATAGATGCTGGGGTATAAAAACCAATTTACTACATCAGCAAAACGTTTAATTCTGCAGAGAAAAATTATTCAAAAATTGAGAAGCTAATTATGGCATTGGTTTATGCAACCTTTAAACTTCGCATATATTTTAAAGCACATAAAATAAATGTGTTAACAAAGGTTCCCATTGAATCAGTAATGAAGATCT
Organism: Papaver bracteatum; assembly: GCA_023529315.1. Taxonomy (NCBI): domain Eukaryota; kingdom Viridiplantae; phylum Streptophyta; class Magnoliopsida; order Ranunculales; family Papaveraceae; genus Papaver; species Papaver bracteatum. Next base: position 641,404 of record JAJJWX010002261.1, on the reverse strand, counting down.
CAAAAAGATCAGGCAGAGTTGAAAGATGGAATGCACAAGTAGGGCACTTTGAAATCAAATATGAAGTCCTATCCTCACCAAAATCACAAGTTGTGGCAGATTTTTTTAACAGAATTCCCTCTAAAAGATGATGAAGCTGTGGAAGAAATGATGGACATAGAAGAAGAACATGGAGATCCAAAAGATCTATTAAAAGAACCGAACATGTAGGAAATATTGGTGGATGGATCATCAAATAGGGAAGGAAATGGAATTGGAGTGGTATTTATCTCGCCAGAAGGAGAAAAAATGGCTTTCTCATTTCGTTTGGATTTCACATCCACTAATAATGAGATAGAATATGAAGCTGTGGTGCATGCTCTAAAGTTCGCCATAGAGATGAAGTTGGAGAATGCAAGGATTACCAGTGACTCGCAATTGGTTATTCGCCAGATAAAAGGAGAATACACAACGAATGAACCATCTCTGAAGAAATACAAGAAACTTGTTGAAGAATTATCTGCGAGAATTCCAAAAATAAAATGGAGACATATATCAAGAAAATATAATAGACTCGCAGATGCTTTTGCATTCATATCAAGTATGATGACAAACCCAGCTGCGATATGCATACGAATTCAGACACTTGTATCACCTTCAATTAATAAAGAAGAAGAAGAAAAGGCGGATGTAATGATAATAGAAAATGACACGGAAGAATCATCCAACGATATTATCGCAGATTGGAGAGCAGAACTTCACGCATACTTTGCGACAGGAGAAACACCAAGAAATAGATTGGAGGCGCACAAGTTAAAAAGCCGTGCAACAAATTATGAATTAAGGGATGGGGTATTGTATCGAAAATATTTTAATGGGCCATTACTTAGATATTTGACACGGGAACAAGGAGAAAAAATATTAAAAATGTTGCATAGTGGTGATGCTGGTAATCATAGCGGAGGAAGATCTTTGGCTTATAGAACAAAAATGCAAGGCTATTATTGGCCATATATGCATGAAGATGCAAAACAATTATCAAAACATTTTGAAGATTGCCAGCGATATGGAAAGAGGATACATGCACCAGGGGAACCATTATCATCTTCAAAAAGTGTGTGGCCTTTTGGAAAATGGGGCTTAGATATTGTGGGACCCTTTGTGCCAGGTTCAGGGCAGAAGAGATACTTAATTGTCGCGACAGATTACTTCACAAAATGGGCAGAGGTAAAAGCAGTACAACACATTCGCGATAAGGATATATTTACATTCATCTTTGAAAATATCATCTCAAGATTTGGAATTCCAGCACAGTTGGTTTCTGATAATGGAAAACAATTTGAAGGACAAAATATAGAATTGCTACTCAATGCATTTAACATAAGATGTGGAAAATCTACTCCTTTATACCCACGAGATAATGGTCAGGCTGAAGCAACTAATAAGACAATCGCAAACATCTTAAAAAATAAATTAGAAGGGTACCATAGAGCGTGGTGTGAACAGGTACATAATGCAGTCTGGGCTTACAACACAACCAGGAGATAGGCAACTAGAATGTCACCTTTTTGTTTAACATACGGTGTTGAAGCAGTACTACCAACAGAAGTTGTTATTCCTACAACAAAAAGAGAGGTTTGGGAGAAGAATCTTAATGCTAGTATGATTCTAAGAGAACTTGATGAATTAGAAGAGAATATAGAAAAGGCATTACAACATATGGTAAATTACCAGCGAAGGTTGGCTCACGAATATAACAAACGAGTTAAGAAACGTGAGTTTCAACTAGGCGATTTAGTTTTGCGAGAAACACCAGTGTACCAGCGAGAACGTGGTGGAAAGTTGGCGAGAAAATGGGATGGACCATATATCATTAAGGAGATAGTTGGAACAGGGGCATATAGGCTGTTAGACCTAGAAGGCAGAGATGTTGGTCAAAGACTTGGTAGGCCATGGCACATATTATTTTTAAAAAGATATTATCAGTAACAAATTTTTAATAAAAAATGGGCAAAACAAATTTTTACAGCTGCGACTTTGTTCGCAAGATTATTCAAGATTACATAAAGTATGAAAGATTACGATATACGCAAAAGAAACAAAAAATGGGACGAACCTTTATGGCGTACACCCTAGTTCGCGAATACAATTTCGCAATAGGCAAATGTAAGACCTAAAGTACGTCATATTATGGGGTATATCTTTGCGTGACTCAGGGATAAGGTTATACCGCTGCTGGAACCCGAGTCATGAAGATGTTGGGGTTAAAGAAAACCTATCCGGGAGAGATACCTTGTATTTCCAACTATATAAGGTTATACCCTGGTTGGACGACCGAGGGTCTCTTCTAAGGAGTGCAAAGTATGACCAAGGCGCCGAGGTATACGGTTGATCCAAGGATGCCCGAGATGGACGAACCTACCCTGGATATTCTTGGTAAGTCTTGGCTATGATGCGCTTGGCCCGAAGAAAACCCCAATTAGGGTGCAGTCTTGTAACTATAAGCCATATAGGCATAAAGGACAAGAGGCTGCGAAAACAACTGGTTGTTGGTAAATCCGGATGGGAGGAGCTAGTCTTGTATGGCCGATGTTCCATCCTTGAAGGGTAAACTAGGGGGAAGATAAGGGCGGCACCCTCCATTAGGGAACTAATAAGTTTCTAAATACGGCAATGTCATGGGGCTTTATGATCGCAAGATCATTTAGGCCTGTCATATTTTCGCGTGACAAATATTATACAAAGGCAACAAGCCATGAGAAAAGTTAAGATGAGATCAATAGGTCTTTACATGAAAATGTGAAGACGTCTTGCGATTTCATCGCAAGACGGCAATGTCATGAGGCTCTGTTCTCGCAGGGGAACTTAGACTTGTCATATTGTCGCAGATAAATTGACAAAATACAGATAAGGCAAGATCAATGGGCTTTTGCAAACAAATGTAAAGACATCCTGCGATTTTGTCGCAGACAGAAAAGTTGGCAAAATAAGACCTTTAACTAGGAAGGCAAAATAAGATCAACAGAATAATCCCAAACATTAACTATTTTCTCTTAAGAGTGCAGGAAAGATTTGTTCATCGCAGGAGAAATGATGAGAAACAAAAATCCTTCAGAGATCTTAAGAAACATTATTCAACATCGCAGAGCGGGATTATTAGAAGAAAATATCGCAGAGCGGGATTATTAGAAGAAAATATCGCAGTAGTATTTATCACACCGCATACCTATTTTTAATTTCGCAAAAATATAGCAACACAGCTCGCAAAAGAAGATACAAGAAATAATTGACCATTACAAGTAAGATAATGAAGGGAAAGTAGGGGAATGGATAAATAAAATCTCATTATCTTCCTTGAGAATATTCGAAATAACAAAAGTAAAAGTTGAATTCAAAAGTTGCATAAAGTTACATTACTCGCAAGAAAGAGTAAAAAAGAGAAAACAGAGAGAAAACAAAAATAAAACTCAGGCTTCAGTATTGATATCGCCAGATTCATCATCTTTGTTGGTATTATTAACCTCACCAACATTCTTCTCATTGTGATTGATTCGAGATTCTTCTTCTTCGCCAACAGTTGCTTCACCACCAGTGGTTACTTCTCTAGGAGGACTTTTTTCTTCTTCTGTTTGGTCTTCTTGAGAAATATTTTCTTCCTCACTTGCATATTCTAGATCCTTATCCATAGGGAGAGGAACTTCATCATCATCTACTTCTAGAGGAGGAATAGATACAGGGGGAAGAGAATGAGATATTATAATATCGTTCACAAGGACTTCAGCACTAAGATGAACTTTGCGAAGGAAACCTTTATCGCGATTTCTAATCTCCAAGTTCTTAAAATACTCAAGATAGTCATATCTTCCCTATGCTCGATCGCGAGATTTAGTATAACGAGAAAGGAGAGATCCATTTTCTTTGCGAACCTTAGACAATTTATCAGTCAGATCAGAAATGGTAGAGTGAAGACTTTTTTTAGATTCTGCGAGAAACAAAAATGACAAGAAAATATTCAGATGAAAATCTCGCAAGAAGTATAGTGGAGAAATTAAATAGAAAAATTAACAGTCAAGATAGTCAACATGACTACCTTCTTTTTGAGAAGTTAAGTTTTGAATTAAAGATAAGCAACAATTCTCCCATTGATTCATGGCATCGTCAAATTTATCCCCAACTATACCCTTCAGGCGAGATTTTATATTTTCTTCTTTGGAGAGGAGATACGATTTTTCCTTTGCTAATAAAGAATAAGATTCTTCTAATTGGGAGTATTGATCTTGAAGCTTGCTGGCCTTTAAACTAAGAGTTAATCTACCCTTGATAAGTTTATCCTTCTCAGCGGCAGATGATTCAGTTACTTCCTTGATCTCATCCTTAAGAGAACGAAGAGATTGCTCTTGATTATCACATATTCTTTGAAGATTACTCAATTGTTGCGAGGAAATCGCCATCAAGCTTGAAAAACTATGTTTTTCTTGAGATAAAGTTCTAATAAAGATTTCGTCGCCAAATTAGCCTTGATTAACAAATATGAGAGGCGAGTAACCTCGCTACTTAATAAATTTTGGCTTTGCGATAATTGATTATTCTTATTAGTAAGATTATCTATTTGATCTATCGAATATGTGTAGAGATTATCTAATCTATTATACTGGTCTATCCAATAATCTTTTTCAACACGAGCTTCTTCAGCGATAGACTCAAATTTAAGTCTCTCCTTGAACCGATTCTGATATATGAACCAAGAATTTAAGAATGAAGTTTGAGTACAGAGAAAATGAAAATTTGTTAGAACATAAAAACCAAAGACAGAGGAAGGAAAATTATAACTTTTAACTCATTATTCTTGTTGCGAAGATTCTCGCAGTCAAGTGAAGAATTGCGAAGCTTTTGATAGAGAATGTCACATTCTGAAGTCTTGGCTTGGAGATTTCTTTTAAGCGATTCAACTTCACTTTCTAAATCTGCTTGTGAAACAATTTGGTTAGAACCAAGATACTTACATAAAACCTCACAGACGTCCTGCTTGACAGGATCAGTAGAATACCTCTTAGCCTCATCCAAAACATCAGACAAGACTTTAAAAGAAATATCCACTCTTATCAAAGTTTCCTTAGAAGAAGAAGAAGAAGAAGAAGGTGCAGATGATGAAATAATGACAGTAGAAAGATGGAGGTTTTGATTGTTCGCAATAATTGCATCGTCAGAAGGAGGAGTGTTTGGAAAGGTAATAGTTGAAGGTAATAAAGGGCTAGAAGGAGTTTCATTGACAGCAACTTCGGGGATATTAGAGGCGATAATCTCGCAAAAATAAGAAGGAGGTTCCATTTGCAAGGTTATGGGAATAACTCTCGCAGATGTCAGCTTGGGAATAGTAATGTTAGCCTCAAGAGTTTTAACTTGGCGAGATCGTTTGCGAGGATTAGCAATACTTTCGTCATCCTGTGAATAATAACTTAGATAAGAAACAGAGGCAACAATATTGTTATTAAGAAGAAGTAAATGTTTCTTACTACCTTATGACTCGCAGGATTCCTTCTCTTGTGAGCTAAGTTTTTGAGAAGATTAGGGTTTTGGGTTGCATACTGGGTGTTAGGGGAAGTTCTGCTGAAGAGAAGATATAATAGGGGAATTATGAAGAATCAAATAGAAAAAATTAATAAAATATGAATAAACACGATTCAAGTGAGCAAAACGGAATTTAGTAACATCAGAAAAACACATACCTTGAAGAATCCATTAAAACAGTAGCAGGTAGATATGAAGAAGAAGAAAAATTGCAGATTGGAAAAATTTGCAGAGGATGAAGAAACGAAGAAGATAGAAGATTGAAAGAAGAAAATTAGTTTTGTAACCAAATTCTACCTTTTATAAGCAAAAGGAGATGACCTGTTGAGGAGTGACGTGCCGGTAAAAAGAGGAATTTACAACACATATAGGCGGTTAAGCTAAATTCACGGAGTTTTGTCGAGAAGAAAATATGGAAAGATAGGAGGCTGCGAGCATTATGAAGAGTTGGAGATTCTCGTATCACCTCCACTTCGCGAAGAAGACATGAGAAGAGGCAAGATGTAGCACCAGAATATCGCTACAACAATATTCTTGCGAGATTAACAACACTCCTGCGATCATCACCGCGAACTCTTCAACAACACTTTGAGAGCGTCACGGAATAACTTAAAGAATGATTCAAAGAATGACGTAATAGCTGACGATTGAAGAGACATGAGAAAAGCATGATTAATCCGAGATAGTTACAATACTTGCGAGAATAATTAGCATGAGACTGAGTAAATCCTTCATCAAGTAAGGCTGCAGAAAATTTAGCAAACCATTGACGAGAAGCCTGTTTTAGTCCATATAAGGATTTGTTAAGATTATAAACACGATTGTCTCCCTTTTTCTGAAATCCTGGTGAGAGTTTCATGTAGATTTCTTCGTGAAGATCACTCTGTAAAAAGGCATTATTGACATCCAACTGATGGAGAGGCCAGTTGTTAATGGCAGCAATAGATAATAAGACACGAAGAGATACTAACTTGGCAACTGGAGCAAAAGTGTCATGATAATCAATTCCTTTTTGTTGTGTATATCCTTTAGAAACAAGACGGTCTTTACGTCGTTCTATCGATCCATCTGGCCGGTATTTGATTTTAAATACCCATTTACATCCAATGGATATTTTTCCATGAGGAAGAGTAGCAGTAGTGAAAGTATTATTATCTTTCAGAGCAGTGTGTTCTTTTACAATGGCCTCACGCCAATTCGGAATTTTTATAGCTTCCGTAAAATTTCTAGGTTCATCGTTAGTAATAACAGATGAGAGAAACGCACGATGCTGTGGCGTAAACTTTTCAAAAGATATGTAATTTGTAAGAGGATAAAGAGAAGTTGACTTACAACTTTGAACCGAACATATATAGTCATTGAGATGAGATGGAAGATGGATTTGTCGAGAAGAACGATGTAAAAGTTGACTGTCATCATTGGCATTGTCAATTGAGGCAGTTTCATCTGGTGTTGTTGAGATAATATCAGGGGAAGGGACATGTAAAGTCGTTGGAACTATACTTACTTCTGACGGAACTGTGGATGTAATGTCAGGAGAGGGTGAGTCTGTTGAAGTATCAGCTGTAGACACGTGCTGTGCAGGTGAAGAAGGACTAGCTTTAGACGCGTGTTGTGCAGATGAAGAAGGACTAGTTGTAAGCGGAAGATGAAGCTATAGGGAATTTGCAGGGTCATCATATTATACAGTGTCTGGTGTAGAAATTATTAGTATGAAGTTTAGCATCTTTAAAAGGAAAACAATGCTCATGAAAAACGACATCCCTTGATACAAAGGTAGTTTTAGTTTCAATGTTCAATATAATATAGCCTTTGTGATTATTTGGATAACCAAGAAAAACACCAGGAATTGCCCTATGATCAAATTTAGAAGAAATATTTGTGTTTTGAGCATAACATAAGCAACCAAAAACTCGCAAGTTTCGATAATTTGGTGACTGTCCCAAGAGAACTTCATGGGGAGTTTTGTGTGAAATAATTGGAGTATGAATCTTATTAATTAAATAAGTCATTGTTTAGATGCATTCACCCCAGTAATCAATAGGTAAGTTTGCCTGAAATCGTAATGCTCTAGCTACATTAAGTAAGTGACGATGTTTACGCTCTACCACTCCATTTTGTTGAGGAGTAGATACACAACTGCGTTGATGATGAATGCCATTCTCAGTAAACCAAGTTTTTATCTCGCGGGATAGAAACTCAGTTCCATTATCAGATTGTACACGTTGTAATATAGGTAAATAGGGTATAGAGTTATCTGTTGAAATACAAGTAATACGCCGTGAATATTGAGTGGTAACAAAAATAGTGAGGTATTTGATGAACTTAAAAGTTTCATTCTTTGTTCATAAGATAAACCCATGTGCAACGGGAAAAATCATCCACAATGGTTATGAAATAACGTGCACCGGTAAGAGAAGGGGTTGAGAATGGTCGTCAAATATCACAATGGATTAATTCAAAACAATGTGTAGAAGAAATAGAATTTTTATTAAATGATAGTCGATGTTGTTTTGCAAGAGGGAAAACATCGCAAAAATTAGACGGACTGGAATTAATGTAATCAAAACTTTTACATAAAAATTTAAATCGTTCTAAGCTAGGATGGCCTATCCGGCAATGCCAAACATGTAATGACACTTTATTGCATAAGGCACTGTGCGTCATTGGCATGTGCTGTGGAACTTGGAGATGATATAGGCCGGAGAGAAAATTAGCCTGACCAATCACTTGTGTTGTGACTCAGTCCTGAAAGAAACAAACATTGTCAAATTAATAAGCGATACAGTTTGATTGACGACTTAATTGACTCACGGAAATAAGATTAAATTTGAAATATGGAATATGATGCACATTCAAAAGTTTAAGAGTTGGTGAGAAGATAACTACACCAATGTGTTTAACAACGGAGAATGAACCATCCGGTAATTGCATTTGGATTAAAGATTTGACAGCATATAGGATTTGGAATAATGCAAGGAATTATAAATATGGTGTGTAGCACCAATGTCTACAAACCAAGGGTCAACATATGACGTGTTTAAAATCATACCTGTGAAATTTGCACGAGGTTCCAGTTGGGAAGAGTCAGTGGAAGGATTGATGAGAGCAGGGAGACGTGCATATTGATCTGCAGACAATGCTGGAAGTGTGGGTTGAACGGCCAATGAATCACTTGGCACGGCTATAGTAGCAGCAGCTATCGGCAAGGTACTGTTGGTTGCAGGCAGTGGGTTGTTGGTAGTTGGAAAACCATGGAGGCGATAACATTTTTCTCGAACATGGCCTTATCTGTTGTAATAGTCGCAGTGTCGACGCTGGTGTTTATTCTGACTGTTTGGAGGACGAGAAGATGATGAAAAATGTTGATTGGTACTAAGAGCAGCTTTATCAACAGACGGGACTGGAGCCGCAGTGATTTTTTGTTGTTCTTCCTCCTGCTGGACTAGATTGAAGATACGTAACGCAGTAGGAAAGGGTTCCATAGTCAGGATTTGACTGCGGAGATTTGAGAACCTGTCATTGAGACCCTGCAAAAACTCCATGGCACGATCTCTTTCTAATCATTCAATCATGTGCTTACCAGCACCACAAATACATTCTTCAGTAGAAGCAACCAAAGAATCATATCGATCTCAGAGTGTCTTAATCTTTATGTAGTAAAGAGAAATATGCATGGATTCCTGCCTGATTGAAGAAATTGTAGATTTTAAACGAAAAAGGCTTGGAGCGTTTGATACACAGAACCGTACATGTAAGTCTTTCCAAATAGCATATGATGAAGCTGCATAGAGACAACTTGTACGTATGTCTGGATGGACTGAATTGAGGATCCAACTTCCCACTAGGTCGTCACAATGTTTCCAACAGCGATGAGTAAGATCATCTTTTGGAGGTGGTAATGATCCATCAACAAATCCCAGTTTGCCTTTGGCATTCAACGCCTTGGTAATTGATGTGATCTCAATGATGTTGTAGTAGTAGTAGGTTCGTTAAGACTTGTGAAAGCAGATTTTTAGACTTAATTTTTAAAGAAAAAATATAACAAACTCAAAATAAAAGGTAATGTGAGAATTATGGAGAGACTGGGGCTAGGATTCCGCTATTTACCAATTCCAAAGTGATACTAATTACAATCATGCAAATTCACACGTTCAATTTGACTCTCAACTATTGCAAAAGTAGATTTTTTAGAAACAACAAATGTTAATCCAAAGCATGGGATATCAAAAACCCTAGGCTAAGCATATTCCATCAATAGAAAATACAATTGTTTAACAAAAATCATAAAATATATTTTCAATCTAGGCAATTAATCATAATTAAAAATTGCACAAATTAAATAATTAAGAATTACTCCCTCCGTCTTAAAATAAGTGTCCTAATTGACTTTGTCAAAATAATAAGGATTTCCTATAAACAGTCTTGACTAACCCTTGACTAACCTATTTAATTTTAACTTATTACCAAAACTAAATAGAAGTATTAGGAATGTAATAACTATTCATAAATATTTTTATTTAAAAAAGGAATGACAATTAATATGAAAAAATATTGAATGGATTTTTTCCTTACATATGGTTAGGGCTGTCAATGGAAACCGATAATCCGAAATACGATACCGATAATCCGGTTGCCGTTACCGCTACCGTCCGACATAATGGATAACGGATAACCGATACCGCTAAGTTAACGGATAATTCTCTTAGCGGATAACGGCAGTGGAACTACCATTTCCGTTAGGCTTAGTTCCGTTATCCGGAAACGTGTGCACTGCACGTGTGAATTCTTACACCTAGGGTGTATTACCGTGTATTCGTCGAATGAATGATGAATCTCATTCTTCACTTCAGTTTCATTCTTCACTTCAGAGAGAAAAAGAGCGAAAATCATCGTCTTCCCTGCCTTAAAAATCATCGTCTTCTCTATAGAATTCTTCACTAGGGTTTTCTTATTCAATTTACTTTGAGTTTAATTTCAATCTTTAAAATTCAATATTCAATTTAGGGTTTCTGAAATTAGGGTTCACAATTTCAGATTTGTGAAATTAATCATGTCCCAATCCCAAAGCGAAAGAGAAGCATCAAACAAAGTTGGGTCTTCACAGAATCATCTCTCATTTTCAGTTGCATCACATTTACCTGCACATGATGCATCCAACCAAGTTCAAGGTTCTGGAATAAATTCAACACCTCTTCATTACACCGCAATTCGTCCTAGAGAGAAGAAGAACAAGATGTAGAAGTAGATGAAGACCCAGTTATAGCAGAAGAGAAGAAAAAACTGCGAGCAGTAAGGTCTGATGTATGGGTTGATTTTCACAGGAAAATTGAAAAGAAGTTTGTAAAAGGGAAGGAGGTTGGAATACTAATGGCTGAATGCAAACATTGTCGCAACAAGTTTCCTGCTCCCAAAGAATTGCCAAGGAACCAGCCGCTTGCATTACCATGCTAGAGTCCGCAAAGAAAAGCCCGAGAATAAGAAAGGACAAAGGAAGCTTGCTTCTCAAAACAGTAATGCTCAAACTAAGTTAGCCAATTGGAAGTATGATGCTATTCTTACTAGGACACTTGTTGCCAAAATGATTGCTAAACATGGTTATCCAATCACTATAGTTGAGCATCCTTATTTTAGAGAGTTTGTTAAGTCATTGAATCCAACTGCTAAGCTTTACACTAGGAATACAGTTAGGGAAGACATCATGAGACTTACAACTGAGTTCAAACTGCAATTACAAGAACAATTTGAGAATATTACATCTAAATGTAGTTTAACAACCGATATGTGGTCATGTAAGCATACAAAGGATGGTTATTGTTGTGTCACACTGCATTACATAGATGAGGAGTGGAAAATGATTAAGAAAACACTAGCATATACTTTAGTGCCATCACCACACTCTGGAGAAGTTCTAGCATCTGTAGTGAAATCGAGTGTGTCTAGATTGGAACATAGACAATAAGCTATTTGTTTGTAGTCAACAATGCTAGCTCCAACAATGTTATGATGGAAAATCAAGAAATGGCTTGATAGCAAAGACTGTTTAGTTCTTAATGGAGATATGTTTCAAATGAGGTGTAGTAATCATGTATTGCACTTGATTGTTGGGTGGGGAATGAGAGTAGGCTGCTCCATTTATAGATGCAAGTTAGAGAGTGTGTAAAATATGTCAAGTCAAGTCAGGCTAGAAAAGAGAGATTTGAATGTGCAATGGCCCAAGTTAAGCTTCTGCTTCAAGGTCTGTGGGTTTAGATGTGGATACCAGGTGGAACTCCACCTTTAAGATGCTAAAGGATGCAATTTTTTTGAGACAAGCTTTTGTTAGGCTAGCTGAATTGGATAATGACTTCAAGATACTACCATCTTCTAGGGAGTGGCAACAAGGAATGCATATATGTGAGTGTTTGGAATTGTTTGATGTCATTTCAACAAAATTTGCTGGGATTAAGTATCCCACAACAAATTTGTATTATAATGGGGTGCAAGAAGTTAATAGATGCATTAAGATCTGGGAATCAAGTGAGCATGAGTATATCAGAGACATGGCAAAGAATATGAGGATGAAATTTGATAGCTACTGGAAAGAAAGCAACACTTTGATGGGAATTGGAGTTGTTTTAGATCCTAGATATAAGGCTAGATGGGTGGAGTTTGTAATGAAGAGAGTATATGGTGGCAATCACTATCAAATCCACTATAACAAATTTGAGCTTGCACTCAATGCTCTTTACTATGCTTATGAAACAAACACCACAGTTCCAGATTATTATGATAGTGGAATGAGTCCAGCTGGAATGGAGATCTCTGCAAGTGCAACTACAACTTCATATGGATTTGGTTATGAAGATTTTATTATGGAAAACAATGTCTTTGAGGTTCAGAAGTCAGAATTGGAGACTTACTTAGCAGAACCAGTTCTTCCAAAAGGCACAACCATTGAAGAAATGAGGTTTGATATCTTAAGTTGGTGGAAGAATCATGCTCCAAAGTACCCAATTCTCTCAAGGATTGCAAGAGATGTTTTGGAAGTTCCAGTGACAAGTGTAGCTTCAGAATCTATGTTTAGTATTGGTGGCAGGGTTCTCACATCTCACAGGAGTTCATTAGCTCCAGATCTTGTTGAAGCATTGCTTTGTTTGGGTGATTGGTCACCATCTGAGATATCACTCTCAGTGAAACCGATTTATGTTCTTTAATGTCTAACACTTTTGATTCTTATTGACTTATTGTACACTTGCCAACTTAAAATGTCTAACACTTTTGATTTTCCTTTCAAAATGCGTGTTCGGGATCGAGTAAGGTGGAATGGAATGCGAGATGCGGTTAAGCGATGGAGAATCTGGAGATGGTGGAGGAATGCATTTTGCAGGACTTGCAGTTGCGATTGTTGCATCAAATGGAGATGGAGATGTCTTTTTTTTTGCAAAAAACATGGTTTTTCTTTTGCTATAACATCTGAACTTGTTTTCTTGTGTGGCATGAACATCTGTATGTCTTTTTTTTGTTGTGGCATGGATTTAGAACCTGTTTTGTTGGATTTAAAAGTTGTTATGTGTACTTGTTCTTAGTTTTTAGCCTGTTTTGAATGTCCTGTGACATATCGGACGGCAGTGGTTAATTATCCGTTTATCCGTTAAGTCCGGCGTAACGGCAACGTTTTGAGTTTTCTATTTCCGCCGGATATTAGCGTATAACGGATATCCGTTAATTTTAAACGGCAGCGGCAGCGGCAGAGCCTATTTCCGTTACGTTTGCATCCATTGACAGCCCTACATATGGTGATGATATTTATGATTTGGAATTAAGTTTATATTAAAAATGATTTTGTAATTATAAAAAATAAAGGGTATATTTGATAGTTTAAGGGAAAAGTATGTCTATAAACAGAGCGGACAGATAAAAAATGACAGACCAAAGTAGAAATTAGGACAGATAAAAAAAGACAGAGGGAGTACCACTTTTCATTGGCAAGATAGCTTCCTCCGTCGCCCCAGAGGATGGGTCTAGCACATCATGTTGGAAACACGCTCAAATTGATTTTTCATTGCTCACAATATGCTTACAAAGATGAATAGAGTGAAAATAAATTGAAAATCGGGTGTTTGCAACGTTTATAAATGTTGCAAAACACTGTTACAAAGAACGATAGCAGGTGTGCGTCACTGATTCTGTATCTTTGCGACCCTAGCTTCCTGTTGTTGACACTGTTTAAGAACGACGGTTTTTGGCCGTCTGTTCTTCGTGTTCTTCAGTTAAACACCAGCAAAAAAATATCATGTAACTTAATGATTCTTCACTCTGCTCTCTGCCCAAATCCTCCGCCCCCCTTCTCTGATACTCCAACGTCTTATTTATACCCAACAGGCCCAAGAATAACACCTCATTAATTAAAAATCTTCTCCATTATTCGGCAGTGAAGAAAAATATTTTCGAGAATATTTTATTCTCAAATTTAACTCCATACGCTGTTATCCCGTGCCAAAATAATCCCAACGCGTCCAGAAGTGGTAAATCATGCAGAAGGAACGCGAAAACCCTTTGATCACATACTCAGAGCTTGGAATGGACTAACCAAAACCCGAGCTGCTCTGATTTCTTCAACGCGAGAATCCAGCCAATTCTATCCGACGAAATAAGCCATACCATGCCTGTTATGAGCTGTCACATCATCCCAACAAATTCCAGCCATTAAGTCTCTTTGGTTCCCGACCAAAATCAAACCCTAAATCTTGCTGCCATGAATATCCAGTTTTCCCGCCAAACTCTGATTTTTGAAATGGAGAGGATGGAGTGCCCCGATCCAAAACAGGGGCGCCTTTATCATGCATGGGTGCCCTTATCCAAAGTGAGGGTGCCTTTAGTACTTTTCCATGTGGGTCAAAAAAACATTTTTTGAGCAACTTTTTTCACACAAGTGTATTTCTCTAAAAACACCTACACAAACATAAAAACACCATAATAAGTACAGAATCAAGCACTAATAATAGAGACACTGGGGACAATTCAGACACAAAAATGTGTCTATCAAATACCCCCAAACTTATTATTTGCTAGTCCTCGAGCAAATCTAATCTAGAAAATAAAAATCTAACTCACTAGGTGGCCCCAGTGACCGAGTTAATCTCAGGAGGGTTTACCAGAGGTATACCCACAAAACCTTGACTTCTAATTGGTCACCAGTATCCAAAGAGCTACGAGGACATACGTATTCTCAACCTATCACCAAGTAACCAGAATGCCAGAGAAATTAAAGGTGTCAGCTCTATAGTTGACTGAAGAAAAGGGGATACACATATGCAACACTGCTAGATAAAGAGATATCCGCTACACAGGTAGATAAACACTATAAGATGCGTCCGCTGATTTACAACTGGATAAGATTAGGAGAGAGAAATAGATGAGAGGGACATCTGCTACACAGCTGGACTAATTACGTGTGATGAGTTAAACCAGTGCTAGAAAAATCTCGTGCCAGATTGAAAGCGGACTAACAAAGCAACCAAATGTATCTTTCTTCGACTCTCTCATAGTGCTCAGTAGAAACAATGTCTTCTTCGGTCTTCAACTGTTGATGATAAACTATTGAACCTCATAGAACCTTGACAATTAACTCTTTTCTTCGATTTCTTGCTTGACATAAAAATTTCTACTTCCATATGGCCTTATTTGAACAAAAAACTAATTATTTGAACAAAAAGAACGTAATAGTGATATTTAGTATCATGAACTTCAACAACTTATATCGTTTTTTCTTGCTCTTATAACTTCTTGTAACCCTTGATTTTGAATTCTGATTTTCTATTGTTGCTTCTAAACCTTAAACGTCTTCCACTTTCTTCATAGATTTTGATGTCGCTCCGTTTGACGATGATAAGTTTCTACTGAGAGAGAGTCGTAATCTAGTAACTAAGACTACATTGTGAGGTTGCTTTGTCTTTCTGGCATTTCCTGACCTACTTGCCTTTCTATCATGGATGGTTAGGTCCATCACGGTTACCCTCTAAAAGGAACAAGTTCTCTCCTGAATTTCAAGGATCTCAATGTCTTTTTCTCTAATGTCTCAAAAGGTTGTTATCCCTAGCATTCCAATTTCTATCTTTTCGGTGAGAAACAATATGTAAACTTAGCTAATTGGATACTATGTGATGCTAGAAGTTTTTCCCTTACCCCCAAACTTAAATCTAACATTTTCCTCAATGTTCTAAAGATAAAATTAAAAACATGAACAATGAGAAACTGTTACCACTTGAGGGAAATAAATAAGGATATTACCGTAAGCATGATCATGAGTGCCTCCCAGAAAATGTTAAATTTAAAGTCTTTAGCTAGACATCAAATACCTCAAAAGGATTATCACCTTCCAAATTTATATACCAATAGCCGAAATAGCTGCGGGTCCTCAGAACCAAATAGAGCAGACACAAATGAAATACTACCATTTTGGATTAGAAAAATGAGCGGATGGAGCATAACTTGATCTAGGGATTTTATCAAGGCAACTAGATTTATCTGGGGTACCTCTTTGGGCTCTATATAAGTGTCTAGGGAAATAGGTTCAACCGAATGACATGTCTTTAAGATCCGGGTTTCTTCATGGACAATATCTGGAGGATCGGGTAGCAGAGTTTGAAGAAACTCAAGTAGTATCTAAGATGCACAAAGCTCGAGTCCCAAGTTAGGGACTTCAATTAGGGATACATGAAGATCACTAGAATCATCATTACCCACAAACTTAGGGTGAACAATATCCTCAAATGGACCAAGATCTATGGGATGGGTTCTAGGGTCCATAAAGTCACCACAATAACTAGCTTCTTTGGGAGACTGGTCATCTAAACGAACAACATCGTCGTATAAGGTATTATCAAAGAAAATCTCTAATATCGTCTCATCAACTAAGGTGTTCGTCATGGTTACCTCCTCCGAATCACTAATAGGTTCATCAAATAATGGATTATCAAACATCATACATGCTAAAGGATCAGGAACTAAAGTGCTAATCATGTTCACCACTTCTAAATCATCCATCTCAGAAGACTTAATAACATTAAATACATTTAGCTAAGTAGTCATGTTATTAAAAGATATGTTCATAAGTCCGGTTCTACAATTGATGACAACATTAGATGTGGCTAAGAATGGGCGACCTAAAATCATCGGGATTTGAGCACTTGGGTCCTGAACATGCTGGGTATCTAGAACAACAAAATCCACTATGTATATGAACCTATCAACCTTAATAAGAACATCTTCTATGACACCACGAGGCACTTTGACAGACCTATCAGCTAATTGAAGTGTCATCTTGGTCGGTTTCAACTTACCAAGCCCTAGCTGGGTGTACACATGATACAGAAGTAAGTTAACACTAGATCCTAAGTCAAGCAATGCCTTATCGACCATGTGATTACCGATTGCACAAGATATGGTGGGATATCCAGGGTCTTTATACTTAGGGGGTGTTTGGTTCAGAATAATTGAACTTACTTGACCATCTAAAAAGGCTTTCTTATGGAAATTAAGCTTACGCTTTCGTGTACAAAGATCTTTCAGGAACTTGGCATAAGCAGGCATTTGCATAATTGCTTCTAATAATGGAATGTTGATATTCACATGTTTAAATGTTTCTATTATCTCGTTGAAAATCGACTCCTTCTTAGTTGGGGTTAACAACTGTGGATATGGGGCTCTAGGCACAAAGGTAGTCCTATCAGGAATTTCTTGGGACTCCTTAGGAATTGTTTCAGTTTCCTCAGCTACGGGTTCCTCTTGTGGAGTAGAAGGTGGAACTACAGTATGTCCACCAGGCATGGCTACCTTATTGTCTATTGTTTTATCGCTCCTAAGGGTTGTTATCGAATTCACATGGCTTGATGGTCTTTCACCTACTTGATGAACTCCTCTAGGATTGGGCTGAGTTTGACTAGGAAACTTACCTTTTTCCCTCAAAGACTCATTTATCTGACTAATCTGTGTTTTTAACTCGAAAATAGCCTGAGAGTTAGCATAACCTATACTCTTACTTTCTTTTATCCCTTGCACAACCATTTGGTTGATTTTTTAAGAGCTTTTAATAAACGAGGTGAGAGTCTCTTCTAAACTTGTGATCTTTTTATCCGAAAGGTTCTGAAACTGGGGTTGACCTGAAGAGTTCTTAGCATAACCAAAACCTGGGGGAGGCTAAGAATTACTAGACTGACCTTGATTCTGGCCCTTAGACCAAGAGAAATTAGGATGGTTTCCTCAACCAGGGTTGTAGGTCTCTGAGTATGGGTCAAACTTCTGATTATTTTCAAACATAGCATTGTTATAAACAGCATGGGCTTGCTCTTCACTAACGTCGCCTTCCCAAAACGAGCTATTGGGTTCTATTCCACAACTAGAGACTTGAGAGGCTCTAATTCTATCATTAGGTTCAACAAGGGACCTATTTTTAGACTGACCCATTTCTAAAGCTTCTAACCTTCTAGACAAAGCAGTGAACTTAGCATCTGACCCAAAGATTGTATCGACCACATTGGTGCTATTTCTATTGACCAAGAGTCTTTTAGGGGGTTCAACACAAGACTCCCATTGTTGGGATTTTTCAGCTACATCTTCTAAGAAGGAAAATGCATCATCATCGCTTTTACTCGTGAATAAAGCAGCGCACATAGAATCGACCATGGCTTTGGTCGAATAGTCTAAACCTTCATACAGAATTTCAACTAGTTTTATTTTTTCGAATCCATGGTGAGGAAATTGCGACAAAAGATCATTAAATCTCTCTAAAAACCTATAAAGGGATTCTCCTTCTTGTTGCATATAGGCACTAATTTTCTGCCTAAAAGATGCGGTTCTATGCTTAGGGAAAATTTTTAAGTAGAAAATAGCAGTAAGTTGGTCCCATGTTTCTATAGACCCAGATGGTAGATTATTCATCCATGACTTGGATTTATCTCTTAAGGAAAAGGAGAACATCCTAAGTTTCATGACTTCATCAGTAAGATCCTTAATCTTAATTGTTCCACAAATTTTTTCAAAGTCCCTAATGTGAAATTAAGGGTTTTCATCATCTTTTCCTAAGAATATAGGGATCATCTGAAGAATACCAGGATTAAACTCATAAGTAGCCGTAGAGGCTGTAAATTTAATGCACGATGCTCGGTTGGTACTAGTTGGGTACATGTAGGCTTTTAAAGTAGCCATTGCTGGCACAACTGAAGTACTAGGGGTACTTTCTTCACGAAGAGACAAATTCTCAAAACTGAAGTTTCCAAAAACGGGGCTCTCAAAAGAAGAGTCTTCGATCTCCCCGCCTTCACAAGAAGTACTACTAGGTTTGTCACTAATCAAACGACCTAGAGTGTTTTTTTTCCAATCCCATTCTATAATTACCTCGGTCATACACTAGAAAAAACAAAAGAAAAAGAAAAGAAAAATCCTAAAAGGAAGGGAAGTTCTATGCAAACACAAACAAGGCTGACTCCACCAAAACAAACCTAGAGATTTCTAGCAAACAAAAAGCATGATGGATCCACTTAGATTGTTTTCTAGACCAGATTCTAATCCTTCGAAAGGGAATTCGTTACAATCTGAGAAAACCCCTCTGGAATCAATCCGAGTTTAAGTGAGTTGAATAGAGGCGAGGGAAGCTGCGTGGAGCTTTGATACCCAAGGCCTCGCCACATTACAAGGCGGCGCAGTCACGCATTCAACTCATGGAAACCATCATGAACTTCAAAGTATGCTTAAAGAGTAACCAATATTTTTCGAATGACTTTCCTAGTAATATCGTTACCCTATCGGTCTCGTTCTATTCCAAATTTTAAGCTTAGGTTCGCGTTTGGTATCGTTTTCCTAAGGCGGCCAAGAAGGGAACAGTGATGAAATCCGAACCCTTATCTTGTATGGCCAGTCCTTTCCCTTTACTAGGAATTTAAAACAGCCGTATTCAAGTCCTCAACATATATGCAAACGAATGAATACAATAACTCGTTGACATGGGATTCACGAGTGTTTCGACAAACTTACCTCCCATTCCAGATGGGGGATGAACCGTTTTAGTCGACTCGGGCCACGAATCCTATGTCATGTACGAACCTGAGGGGCCGAGGTGATATCGTAATCACCGTCCTTCTCTGCAAACAGTTTAATATTTAATTTTACCCTTCCTTAGGGTTTAAAAATAAAAGAATAATGTCCAAATGTCCAAGTCCAAAGTCCAAAAAGTAAAGTGCAAAAATAAAAAGATAATTACAAAAATAGAGAAATCCTAATACAATCTAAAAAAATAAACTCTCTTTTTTTCTCTTTTTTTTATAATAAAAAAATCTTCTTCTTTCGCTCCTCTCACTTTTCCTTTTACTAAAAGTCTTTAAGTATTCACCAAAAGCTTTGGCACAATTTTCTTTTGCACCAAATTCCAAATTCTGTAAGGAAAAGACAAAAACCCAAAAACGTAAAGAAGAACAAATAAAATAAAAACAAATAAAAACATAAAAAAAATTCTAAAAACTCTAGCCTAAAGACAAGTCCCCGGCAACGGCGCCAAAAATTGATGTGATCTCAATGATGTTGTAGTAGTAGTAGGTTCGTTGAGACTTGTGAAAGCAGGTTTTTAGACTTAATTTTTAAAGCAAAAATATAATAAACTCAAAATAAAAGGTAATGTGAGAATTATGGAGAGACTGGGGCTAGGATTCTGCTATTTACCAATTCCAAAGTGATACTAATTACAATCATGCAATTTCACACGTTCAATTTGATTCTCAACTATTGCAAAAGTAGATTTTTTAGAAACAACAAATGTTAATCCAAAGCATGGGATATCAAAAACTCTAGGCCAAGCATATTCCATCAATAGAAAATACAATTGTTTAACAAAAATCATAAAATCTATTTTCATTCTAGGCAATTAATCATAATTAAAAATTGCACAAATTAAATAATTAAGAATTACCACTTTTTCATTGGCAAGATAGCTTCCTCCGTCGCCCCAGAGGATGGGTATAGCACATCATGTTGGAAACACGCTCAAAATGATTTTTCATTGCTCACAATATGCTTACAAAGATGAATAGAGTGAAAATAAATTGAAAATCGGGTGTTTGCAAAGTTTATAAATGTTGCAAAATACTGTTACAAAGAACGATAGCAGGTGTGCGTCACTTGTTCTGTAGCTTTGCGACCCTAGCTTCCTGTCGTTGACACTGTTTAAGAACGACGGTTTTTGGCCGTCTGTTCTTCGTGTTCTTCAGTTAAACACCAGCAAAAAAAATATCCTGTAACTTAATGATTCTTCACTCTGCTCTCTGCCCAAATCCTCAGTCCCCCTTCTCTGATACTCCAACGTCTTATTTATACCCAACATGCCCAAGAATAACACCTCATTAATTAAAAATCTTCTCCATTATTCGGCAGTGAAGAAAAATATTTTCTTCTCAAATTTAACTCCATACGTTGTTATCCCGTGCCAAAATAATCCCAACGCGTCCAGAAGTGGTCAATCATGCAGAAGGAACGCGAAAACCCTTTGATCACATACTCAGAGCTTGGAATGGACTACCCAAAACCCGAGCTGCTCTGATTTCTTCAACGCGAGAATCCAACCAATTCTATCCGACGAAATAAGCCATACCATGCCTGTTATGAGCTGTCACATCATCCCAACAAATTCCAGCCATTAAGTCTCTTTGGTTCCCGAAAAAAATCAATCCCTAAATCTTGCTGCCATGAATATCCAGTTTTCCCGCCAAACTATGATTTTTGAAATGGAGAGGATGGAGTGCCCCGATCCAAAACAGGGGCGCCTTTATCATGCATGGGGTGCCCTTATCCAAAGTGAGGGTGCCTTTAGTACTTTTCTCCGGGGGGTCCAAAAAACACTTTTTGAGCAACTTTTTTTTTCACACAAGTGTATTCCTCCAAAAACACCTACACAAACATAAAAACACCATAATAAGTATAGAATCAAGCACTAATAATAGAGACACTGAGGAAAATTCAGACACAAAAATGTGTCTATCAGTAATGCCTCGAACCCAGGCACCATAGTTATCGACTTGTAGCAACGGAGAAAACAAGACTGTGGACGGATTGTCAGATGGATGTATGGCATAGGGATCAAGGATTCGAGAGTTACTGGTAGTTTCATGGTTTGTGTTGTGAACTGGAGAGTTGGGAATTGACTGAACTGGAGAGGTTGGGATGGATTGATCTGATTCAGGCATGGTTAAAAAAACTGGATAAAGAAGATATACAGAGATGAAGCGGAAGGAAAAATTAGGGTTCCTAGGATCTACAAGGATACTATCTTAGAGTTAAAAAAATAGATGAGTTTGAAGTCTTCAAAATTGTGTAGACTGATTGTATTGCGATGAGTATTTATATGAATACAAGTTACAGAGATGAGAGAAATATTCAATCCAAAGCTAAAACAAATCTGACGATAATACAAGATAGTTACAAATATTTGTTACAATAACTATGGACTTGGGCAGAGCTATATTATAGCTCCTGTTTGTGACTGTTGACGGCATGGTTGCATCTGTTGCCGTCTTCTTAGTTGTGGCAGCACATTTACACGTCCAATAGTATTTTAATGATTTTCTCTTGACTATTAGAAGTTCAAAACCCTTATGGTTCTGTTTGCAACTTCAAAACAAACCAAATTCAGAATTAGATCAAACAGTTCTTATTTCTTAGCAAATATGCAAACACATGCATGCTTTAAGTGTGACCACTATAAGCCCATGCCAAACTAGGGGCGGAGTCAAGAAATATTGGTCGGGGGGGCAAATGTATGCAGCCGAAGGCCACCAGAAATTTTTGGACGTTTTTGTTATTAGATTTCCGAAATTCATCATATATCATCACTAAATTTGATACCCTTAAGCAAATTTTAATAACTATCACTACCTTCTGTAAATTTTTTTGTAAGACTTGTGTTTGTAAATTTACAATCTAGGCTTATTTTACTTTATTTTGTTTAAACCTAAGGGGGGACAAATCTTAAAAAAAAAACTAAAAACCAAAGGCTAATTATATGATTTTGGGATTCTAGGGAGGATTGTCTTCCCTAGTCCTAAGGTGGCTCCGCCCCTGTGCCAAACCCAATGATTCTTATGAATTAAGATCGTATGGAATGCATAGTTCCATTTGGGTGCTTGCATGACACTCTCTATTTCCACAATCAAACTGGGAAACTAATATGGGTGTCTTCATAGATTATTTTGCTAATCTAAAACAGTCACCAGTGACATGTTTGTCAAAATTCTAAAAGCTCTTCTTAGAAGCTATCATTTCTGATAAAATTAAATTGTACATACTATATTTCATGACTATGCCCATCGTCATGAAATCACACTAGCACTTATGATTGTCACAAAATCTCACAAATGGGGTTGCATTTAACCCTTCAATTTGGACATGTAAATTAGTAGGCATAACCTTGGCCTCTGCCACGATCACACACAAATTTAGGAACCCGTTTAGTGCGTTCACATGGCAGTTATTGTGATCAGCCATGAAAAGGACTTAAACGGAATCCCTAAATGGTGTCAGGAAACTCAATCTTGAGTTTAACCAGAACCGTTAGACTCAAACTGGAATAGGAGTTCCGTATCGGACCATAAGACCCATGAGATTTGCGTACCAATTCTCCTGACTAACCAAT
This sequence comes from Papaver bracteatum, assembly GCA_023529315.1. NCBI lineage: Eukaryota > Viridiplantae > Streptophyta > Magnoliopsida > Ranunculales > Papaveraceae > Papaver > Papaver bracteatum. Next base: position 618,201 of record JAJJWX010002261.1, on the reverse strand, counting down.
CTCTTGTTGTTGCCCTTCAACTTTCGATAAATGCTAACATGCCACGATCAACACTTACGAATCCATGTCCATGTTTGACAGGAAGCATTCCACTAGAATTTCAATACCACCCAATCAAGCCAAAGTTGCATACTGTTGTGTAACAGTGGATTTTCAAAGGCCTCTTCCCTAAAATTCTTCTTTACAGTTAGTCGCATCCTTTTAGGAATTCAATTGGCAACTCTGAAATTTGATGTGATCGTTATTTTTGTAGATAAATCTTGTATCTCCACTTTGACTCAAACCATCATGTGAAACAAAGCATTGTTCGTCTAAGCGACCAAATAAAATCGCATCTTCGTTTCTGTTCAAGAGTCAACTCAGAGCACATACCATTTTCCTACAAGATGGTTTATAAAGGATGGATAAAGACGTGTCTCCTTGAAGAGGGGTGCGTCCTATAACTAATTGAAATCCGTTATAAAATTTCAAAGAACAGAGACGAAGTTAACCGTTTTTATTTTTATTGTCCACACTTTGATAAGAAGTTAATATGTTCTTATCGGCACAAATATGGCTCGTTGCCCTGCCATCGATCCACCATTCAAGGGAATTTCCAACCAAATTGACTTCCAATACGACTGCAGCCATATTTACGTGGTTTCGTTGTTTCCATTCCATTGTTAACTGTGTAAGAACTTTTCAAAATACTTTGTTAGGAAACAATGCACACACTGAAACGACACAGATTAAAAGTTTCGTTAACAGTAAAAAGAAATCCAAAAAGGACGAAACAGTTTGTAGAGGAAACAACTCGAACGGAATCCCTTAATGAGTCTCAAAAAAACTTTAATAATCTAGTGAGATTGAAAAAGATTCGGATTGGTTTTAATATTAAGCCACTAGGCAACCAAATCACTTTGCTTCTTACTGTACCAAATTTGTATGCGTGTCGTAACCACAACAAATTAATTAATATTTTACTACTTAATTAACAAGTAATATAGGGTAGTCAAGATCGATCCCACAAGGAGCAAGAGATTATAGTCGTCTTATAATGTCACAAAAAAGGGGGTATTGGTTCTTATATTTAAAAGCAAAAGAAATAAACAAAGTAATTAAAAGTTTAAGTTGAATTCAATAGAAGAGAATAGATCAAGGAATCCTTCTTCGCTGCAAAACAATGATTAAAGTTATGTTCTTTTCCACTTTTTATTAGTCATATATTATCACCAACCGTAGGTATAATAGCTAGATCAGTGTTAACCCATAAATCCCTTGTATCACCGAACACGGAAGTTCTCGACTACCGGATTCTATTTACCAAACCACCTAGTAGTAGATCACCCAAGATGTAATTTAGTTAAACGCATTAATATTTATGAATTTATTAGGTTGATATTAGTAGTTAAACTCTTAGATCAATGTCCACTTGCTAACGTTGTTTTTACACACAATTGCTCCACGGAATCCCTCCGCAAGGTCTTGTGTTTTCTACTTATGTAAATATTCAAGAAACGATTACTTATCCCCTAACTTTCACTAGCTTCCGATCAATTAACAAATCAATTTAGTTGGCCACCCAAACGACCTATCAATCAAGCATAAACACTAATATTAGTAAAAACAAACGATAATCATATGAAAAACTTCAAAGTAGAATTGAAGCAAAACTCAAACCATATATTAAGAACTAGGAATTCATCCTCAATCAATAAGAAAATTAGCTACTCATAATTTGGAGTTCACACAATAATAATAATAATAATTAAGGAAGAAAGAAAAACTTATTGAAAAGATAATGGTTGCTCCTTCCTCCAATCCTTGTGCACTTTAACTCATTCTCAAAAGTAGATGTGTGTAAAAGTTGTAGAGAACTCCTCTATTTATAGGCTTCAATACTCTCCATATCTTTGTAGGAAAAGATTCCACATTCCATAAGAACACCACTTTCCCAATTTGAGCCATATTCCAATTTCTAGTCCAATTCTCCAAAACTTCCAAGTTTTCATCCAATTCCCAATTCTAAGTCTTCACAAACATGAGAGAAGTCCACACAAAATTCTGCATTTTTGGTCACCGGAAAACTGGGTTTTTGGCCAGAAATAGGCGGGAATTCGTCGTCATCGGCCACCTGAAAATTCTCTCCGTCGACGGAATATTCTGTCAGTCCACCGTTAGGACTAACGGTCAAAGAGGTCAACCGTCAGTCAAATGTCAAAGTCAGATGGCGAGTTAGCTTCTTAGTCATGCTGAGTCGGCTGAGTGGTCTGAGTCACTGAGATGTATCGATCGTCGGGATCGTTCTGGAACGGTCATTGCCGGCACCGAGTCGACTCGCCGGAGGGGGAAATCGGCCGAGTTTCGGCTGATTACGGGACATTTCCGACCATATTTTAGGCCATTCTTTCAACTCCAAACCTGCACACCTAACATACATCTAATCATTCACATTTGAAGCACATTTTCTTCACCAGCAAAGCTCATTAACTGCTTAACCAGTTGTTGTAGTGGAACTGCAATTCAACAGCTTCTATAGCACCACCAATAGCATCAGCAAACCAAGTTTCACCCTAACCACAAACCCATCTTCCTCTTCGTCTCAGCTATCAACAACAAACGATTCTACCATCTATACAATCACCAATCAAAACCCAAAATTTATCAACCCCAGTTCTCAGAAAACCCTGAAATTGAGCTCAATTTCGACATTACCGCAAACCCATCTTCCTCTTTTGATTCAATAGCAGCATCCCATTCTCGATCTACAATTCATCTCTATTTCAGAGACCCCCAACAGCTGCAATCTTCTTCTGAGAACTAAATCTCTCTCTGAATTTCGACAGCAGCGTCATAATCTCAAGAACACCAAACCCTAATTTCCAACCCACATCACCATCTCATCAATTCTTTTTCGATATAACACAGCAGGAATTCTTCATCTCGATCTCGGCTCTTGGAATCAACAGTAGCCTCTCTTTTCCATTCCCAATTTCGAACTGAGAACATCCCTAATTTCTTCTTCATATTTATTGCAACATCAGGATGATTATAACTCTCAGCTCTTCTTCCTGTTTCTCAATTTCCTCTCTTTTCTTAATTTCTCGATCTCTTGATTTGTTTCTCAAATTCAACAGCTGCTTGCGTAGCTTTTCTCAACTTCAGGGAGGGACGAAATCATTGAATGAATGATTGAGAGTTTCTAGATTTAGGGTTTAGAATAATTGGGTAGCTATTTGCGCCCCACATATACATCAACCCAGGATATTTACATCTGCTGGTAAATGATAAGGGATACCCTGATGGTAACCCCTTAACCAAAGCTGGCTGCCTTTTATAATTCTTCCAAAAGCAAGTTGCCCCTTAACATGGGCTGGCCTTTTTTTAATACTCCTCTGAGAGAGTTTCCCTTTAACCGTGGCTCGTCTCCCGATAGTGTTTTCCTGGGAAATGACAAATTTGCCCTTTCTTGCTCAATTTTGGTGATTTCTTCTTCTTTTCCTCCGTGCGCCTCCAGAGTACCTAATAACTCAAAAACACACGTAAAATACATAATTTACAAGAAAAATAGCAAAGAAAGCATAACTACTAGATAGTAAATTAAGGTGTATTCTACACCTATCAAATTCCCCCACACTTAGACTTTGCTAGTCCTCGAGCAAATCAAAATAAAACTCACAACTTCAAAGCTTTCTAGCGTCCCAAGCATCCAAAGAGTTATGAGGACATAGAGTTTCTGCATGCTAGTAATAAGAAGTTAGAAATACTAAAGAACATATTCTCATTCTTAAATGTTGAGTGAGAAATAACCACACCATAATGAGAGAACACGTGTTTGAGAAACGATCAATAAGCATTTCGCCTCGACTTCTGCCTCACCAAAAGGGTTTTATGATAATTGCACTCAAAAAGACGGCTTTTTTATGGGTCTCACATGTGTGCAGGTAGGAATGAAGAGAGAATTCCTGCAACACGTTGAATGGTAGGAAGGATAACTTCCGAAATTTTGAAAAACCCACATCTTTTAACATTTTGAAAAACCATTTTTCTAACGATCTCTAAGAAAGGAAATCAACCACTTATATCGAGGATGAGATTACTTACTTACCTTCACATCCGATTGCCAATTATGATAACATCACTCTCAAGGAATCCAAAAGAAACGTCTTCCGCTCCTTGTCTTCATCTTCTTGGTTTTCGGCTTCAACTATTGATGATAAACTTTCGAATTTCGTAGATCCTTGACAATTTGTAACCTTTTTCCTTAAAATCCATGTCGCTTGAAACTTCCTTATAGATTTTCCTTCCCCACGGCTTATTCAATAAATAAAAACAAAACAATAATAGATATTTCTCTTGTCTCATATTTTTCATTTTTTTAGACAAGTGAAACAAAATACAAATCAAAGTGAAAAATAAAACAACCATGGCCGTGGAAAAGTACTTTACCGCTTGATTCTTCACAACTTGTATCGTCTTGAAATCATAAACTTCAATAATTCTCACCTTTTACTTTTCTTCGCTCTTGTAAATAAGTCTTAATACTTGGATATAGAATTACCTCATTGTATTGTAAGTCTTCAACATGTATACAAAAATATGCTCATTGTATGTTGCTTTACTTGAATATGAAATTTGCTCTTTTTCTTGTTCCATTGTTGCTTTCAAACCTTGAACCTTTTCAACTTTCCTTGTAGATTTTGATGTCGCTCCCTTGTTGTCGATGATTATGGTGTTTCTATGGACCCGTTGTTGAGAGAATGGTGCTAACTGCAAATCGAACTACAAGAAGGAGGCTTTCATCCATAGACGTCACCCTCATGATTTACAAAAATTAGCACTCAAGAGATCAAAATAGTGCTGAAATTGGGTAGCTCACCATTCTACTCGGAATTAACGTACGGTGACACACACTCAAAAGAAGCTCTTTAGTAAAGGAAGAATTTTTGGTCGGTGCCTTGGTTGATATGAAAATGGGTAGTCTCCAATAATGATTGATCAACAACTCTAATAACGCACTTCTCCCTGCACCAAATTTGCATCACCGGTATGATTAAATCCATTATTTAACACTCTAACAAGCAAGAAATCGAACGTAGTTCCCTAACATTTCCAAGTTCAATTATGTCGGTCAGAATTCTCTATGTAATCATACCTAGAAGCATGCTAGTGACTCTAAAATCTCTATAAGTTGAAAGTTTTATGCAAAAATATATGCTTAGCCACTCCCCCACACTTAAACCTTACATTGTCCTCAATGTAATTAAATCCTCCTAGCAAAGTCAAGGTGGGAAATCCTAATATGATATGGAACAAGAAAAATAAATAAACAAAACAAAAAGAAAAACAAAATAAAAAGCAAAAGCAAAAGGATAAGGATAAGAGATACAAAACCGGTGGGTTGCCTCCCACTTAGCGCTTGTTTTAAATTCGACGGCCCGACATAGCTCTTGCTTCACATTACTCCTCTAGAGGGAGCAAATATTCAAATGGAAGTTCATCCACATTCACATAAGCGATGTTCTCATAGTATGGCTTCAATCTATGGCCGTTGACTTTGGAAACCGAATTGTCTCTAAGACTAGTAATTTCAACTGCACCATAAGGAAAAACATTAGTAACAACATATGGTCCAATCCAATGGGACCTTAATTTTCCAGGAAATAGTTTAAGGCGAGAATGAAATAAAAGGACTTTTTGCCCCACAACAAAACTTTTCCTAGAAATCATCTTGTCATGAAAAAGCTTGGTCTTTTCCTTGTAAATCCGGGCACTCTCGTAAGCATCATTACGTATCTCCTCTAGCTCATTTAATTGTAACTTTCTTTGTTTCCCCGCTTCATCATACTCCATGTTGAATTTCTTTATCGCCCAATAAGCCTTATGTTCAAGTTCAACCGGAAGATGACAAGCTTTGCCATAAACCAACCGATATGGAGACATACCAATCGGTGTCTTGTACGCCGTTCTATACGCCCAAAGTGCATTATTAAGCTTAAATCTCCAATCTTTCCTTGTTGTGTTCACCGTTTTCTCAAGAATGGACTTGATCTCACGGTTTGAAATTTCTGCTTGTCCACTAGTTTGTGGATGGTAAGGCGTACCAATCTTGTGTGTTATGTTGTACTTCTTGAGAAGAGCATGAAAAGACTTCTTGAAATGTGAGCCTCCATCGCTTATCACCACTCTTGGTATGCCGTGTCTAGTGAATATGTTTTCTCTTACAAAATCACAAACAACTTGAGAATCATTAGTTTTGGTGGCTCTAGCCTCCACCCATTTCGAAACATAATCTATGGCAAGAAGTATATAAAAATTTCCATTCGAATTGACAAAAGGGCCCATAAAATCGATTCCCCACATATCAAAAATCTCTACGGCGAGAATTGGTGTGAGTGGCATTTGATTTCGAGCACCTAGATTGCCCGTTCATTGACATCTATCACACGATTTACAAAAAACATATGAATCTTCAAACAAGGTGGGCCAATAAAATCCACTTTCAAGAACTTTGAGAGCGGTACGTTTAGAACAAAAATGGCCACCACAAGCAAAAGTATGACAAAAGGAGAGAATAGATTGAAATTCGGAGTTAGGTACGCACCTTCGTATTATTTGATCAACGCCATATTTCCATAAGTATGGTTCATCCCATACATATTGCTTCGCTATCTTCTTAAGTTTCATCTTTTGGAAGTTGGAAATTGTACTAGGTACCTTCCTTGTCACCAAGTAGTTCACTATATCCGCATACCAAGGTGTTGATTCTTCCAAGAAGAAAAGTTGTTCGTCCAGAAAACGATCTTGTAATGGAAGTTCTTCGTGAGACATAAAAAGTCTACTAAGATGATCCGCAACGGTATTCTCCACACCTTTCTTATCTCGAATTTCTATGTCGAACTCTTATAGTAATAGGATCCACCGGATTAGTCTTGTCTTAGCTTCTTTCTTCTTTAGTAAGTATTTAAGTGCGGCATGATCGGAATACACAATAACCTTTGTATCCACCAAGTATGATCGAAATTTTTCCAATGCAAACACTATAGCCAATAACTCCTTTTCCTTGGTAGAATAGTTTATTTGTGCATCATTGAGGGTCTTAGATGCATAATATATAACATGGGATAACTTGTCCACTCTTTGACCCAAAACGGCTCCAACCGCATAATCACTAGCATCACACATTAATTCAAATGGAAGATTCCAATCCGGTGACTTGATAATCGGCGCACTTGTTAACATTGCCTTCAATTTGTCAAAAGCATCCTTGTATTCCTTGTTGAAGTCAAAAGGTACCTCCTTTTGTAGTAACTTGCACATCGGCATGGATATTTTTGAGAAATCCTTGATAAACCGCCTACAGAAACCTGCATGGCCAAGAAAAGAACGAACCTCCCTCACCAAAGTGGGATATTATAAGTTTCTTATTAAATCTATCTTTGACTTGTCCACTTCAAGCCCTTGAGAGGACACAATGTGACCAAGTACTATGCCATGGTTTACCATAAAATGACATTTCTCCCAATTAAGGACAAGGTTTGTGTCTATGCATCGTTTAAGAACTAGTTCAAGGTTGTTTAAACATCTATCAAAAGAATTGCCATAAACACTAAAGTCGTCCATAAATACCTCAATGATGCGCTCCACGTAATCCGAGAATATACTTACCATGCATCTTTGAAAAGTAGCCGGTGCATTGCAAAGACCAAACGGCATCCATCTATACGCGAACGTTCCAAACGGACAAGTGAAAGTGGTATTCTCTTGGTCCTCCGGTGCAATCACAATTTGGTTGTATCCCGAATAACCGTCCAAGAAACAATAATACAAATTCCCCGCTAACCGCTCCAACATTTGATCAATGAAAGGTAAAGGAAAGTGATCCTTCCGGGTTGCGGAATTAAGCTTTCTATAGTCAATGCACACTCTCCAACCGGTTTGAACTCTTGTAGGAACAAGTTCATCGTCTTGATTTCGAACAACCGTAACACCGGACTTCTTTGGCACCACTTGTACCGGACTAACCCATTTGCTATCGGAAATTGGGTAAATTACCCCCGCACTTAGCAATTTGAGTATCTCTTTGTTCACAACCTCCATCATGGGAGGATTAAGCCTACGTTGAGCATCACGTACCGGATTCACATTCTCTTCCATTAGAATCCTATGCATGCACATGGATGGACTAATGCCTTTGATGTCCGCAATTGTCCACCCAATAGCCGTTTTGTGCTCTTTCAAGACTCTAATCAAATGGTCTTCTTGTACCGGTGTGAGTTTCTTTGAAATAATCACCGGAAGCTCATCTCCATCTCCCAAGAACGCATGCTTCAAATGATCCTAAAGTGGCTTCAACTCTAGTTTAGGTGCCTTCACAATAGATGGTACAAGTAATTCATCATTCACGGGTAAATAAATATATTAAACATTACCCTTAGCTTCTTGTAATGCCGTCAAAGCACCACACGTCTCCACCAATTCCGTGGAAATTTCAACATCCAAGTTAGACATGCCGTGGACGTCCAATTCAATGCTCTTTTGCAACACCACATTAAGTTCATCCTATTGATTCAATTCCACCATTTGTTGTGCTAATGAACTAACCACATCAATAGAGTAAGCGGAATGGACATCACTTGGGTAGCGCATGGCTTTAAATATGTTGAAGTGTATTACTTCCTTATCGAATTCCATAGTAAGTGTACCCTTATCAACATCAATCTTCGTCTTTGCGGTCTTCATAAATGGCCTCCCAAGAAGTAGAGAAGTAGACGAACAATTCTCATTATTGTCCATATCCACCACGAAGAAATCCACCGGAAAAATTAACTCATTCACTTGCACTAGAACGCCTTCTACAAGTCCATTTGGATAAATGTTAGACTTGTTTGCTAATTGGATAATAACTCTTGTCTCTTTCAATGGTCCAAGATTCAAGGAGTCATATATATCGGCCGACATCACACTAATGGAAGCTCCCAAGTCAAGTAAAGCATGTTCAAACCTTTCCTTACCAATAGTAATTGGCACCATGAAACCACCGGGATCCATGCACTTTGTAGGCATCCTCTTCAAAAGCATAGCCGATGCACTCTCGCCAACTTTAGTAATTTCATTATCAAGCAACCTATCCTTCTTTGTGCATAATTCCTTCATGAACTTAGCATACCTTGGCATTGTCTTGATGGCCTCGATGAATGGGATGTTGATTTCTATCTTCTTGAAGATATCCATGAGTGCCTTGTCTTGAGCTTCCTTCTTGGACTTAGCAAAACGACTAGGAAAAGGAGGTGGAGTAGTAAAAGTAGGAACCGGCTACTTGGATTGGGCGGTTGGTGTTAAATTCTCCTTTGGTACGGATTCCTCCTTGTCTTTGACTATCTCTTCACTAGCTTCTTCATGATGACTTGGACTCTCTACTTGTCTTCCACTTCGTAAAGTAACCGCATTAACATTCTCTCTTGGGTTCACAAATGGTTGTGAAGGAAGCTTTGTAGACGTTTGAGCTTTCATTAAGTTCATATCGGTCTCCAATTGTCCCATTTGAGTTTGTAAATCCTTGATTGTTGAACCTGTCCTTTGTTCCAAAGCTTTGATTGCCGAATCGGTCTTTTGTTGGTTTTGTTGTAACATGGAAGTGAGACCTTGCATGCTTTGCATTATCACATTCAACTTATCATCATTCGACGAATCTTGCTCCTTGACTTGTTGTGGTTGGAATTGTTGTTGTTGAGGTTGGAAACGTGATTGTTGGAATCCACCTTGTTGCGCATATGGATTAGGAGCCGTCGCTTGCTTGTTTGCATATCTAAAGTTGGGATGATCCTTCCAACCGGGATTGTAAGTATTTGAGTATGGATCGTACCTTGGCATTTGATTTGGATATAAAGCATTTACTTGTTCGGTTTCATCATCCAGAATAATTACCGCGGCCAACCGTTGCACTACCCTCTCTATGTTGTTTAACCGGTGATCGGATTGTGAATACGGGTCACTAACTTCATGCACCAACTTAACCATTGAATCACCTCTTGCATAGAATTGTTGCGAGTTTGCCGCCATACTTTCAATCAACTCGGTAGCTTCGGCCACCGTCTTGTTCACTAGTGCACCACCACCGGTGGCGTCAATAAGATATCTATCACTTGTTTGGAGACCTTCATAGAAGTATTGGATTATCATGGCATCACTAAATTGATGGTGCGGACAACTTGCCACCAATCTTTTGTACCTATCCCAACATTCATATAATGACTCTCCCACATGTTGCTTCATCCCACAAATCTCCTTGTGAATTTGAGTAGCTTTCGATGCGGGAAAATATCTCTGAAGGAAAATTTTCTTCACCCCATTCCATGTTGTGATACTTCCGGAAGGAAAATAGTACAACCATTCCTTAGCATTGCCCGCCAAAGAGAACGGAAAAGCTTTCAAATTTGATCCATCCGCATTAATATCCGGTGGAAGCATGGCCATGACTATGCTATTGAAGTCCATAAGATGTTTGTTTGGGTCTTCATTCACCATGCCATGAAACTTTGATAATTCTCTAATCAACCCCGGATTGATCTCGAAAGTTGAGTTAGTTTGGATACACCATTGTTGTGTATCGAGCTTGTGAGAAGCTAGGTCCTTGAGTGTACGATCACCCTGCTTCTTCTTCTATGTACGAATCTGCGAACTCACCTGATGTAGAACGAGGAAGCGGAGTATTAATCGCTCGAATAAAATCCTTTAGTTGAGTGCCGGATCGAAGACGTATTGGACTCGGTCTTCCCTTTTTAAGCATTCACCAAAGATATAGTACCTACAACAAGGTTCACAAAACTAAGTTAGATACGATATAGAATCTAACAAAGCAAGAATAAAGCAAAAAGAAAAATAAAAACAACTAAAATAGTCCGTTGCTCCCCGGCAACGGCGCCAAAATTTGTATGCGTGTCGTAACCACAAAAAATTAATTAATATTTTACTACCTAATTAAAAAGTAATATAGGGTAGTCAAGATCGATCCCACGAGGAGCAAGAGATTATAGTCATCTTATAATGTCACAAAAAAGGGGGGTATTGGTTCTTATATTTAAAAGCAAAAGAAATAAACAAAGTAATTAAAAGTGTAAGTTGAATTCAATAGAAGAGAATAGATCAAGGAATCCTTATTCGCTGCAAAACAATGATTAAAGTTATGTTCTTTTCTACTTTTTATTAGTCATAGATTATCACCAACCGTAGGTATAGCAGCTAGATCAATGCTAACCCCTAAATCCCTTGTATCACCGGACACGGAAGTTCTCGACTACCGTATTCTATTTACCAAACCACCTAGTAGTAGATCACCCAAGATGTAATTTAGTTAAACGCATTAAGATTTATGAATTTATTATGTTGATATTAGTAGTTAAACTCTTTGATCAAGGTCCACTTGCTAACGTTTTTTTTACACACAATTGCTCTACGGAATCCCTCCGCAAGGTCTTGTGTTTTCTACTTATGTAAATAGTCAAGAAACGATTACTTATCCCCTAACTTTCACTAGCTTCCGATCAATTAACAAATCAATTTAGTCGGCCACCCAAACGACCTATCAATCAAGCATAAACACTAATATTAGTAAAAACAAACGATAATCATATGAAAAACTTCAAAGTAGAATTGAAACAAAACTCAAACCATATATTAAGAACTAGGAATTCATCCTCAATCAATAAGAAAATTAGCTACTCATAATTTGGAGTTCACACAATAATAATAATAATTAAGGAAGAAAGAAAAACTTATTGAAAAGATGATGGTTGCTCCTTCCTCCAATCCTTGTGCACTTTAACTCCTTCTCAAAAGTAGATGTGTGTAAAAGTTGTAGAGAACTCCTCTATTTATAGGCTTCAATACTCTCCATATCTTTGTAGGAAAAGATTCCACATTCCATAAGAACACCACTTTCCCAATTTGAGCCATATTCCAATTTCTAGTCCAATTCTCTAAAACTTCCAAGTTTTCATCCAATTCCCAATTATAAGTCTTCACAAACATGAGAGAAGTCCACACAAAATTCTGCATTTTTGGTCACCGGAAAACTGGGATTTTGGCCAGAAATAGGCGGGAATTCGTCTCCGCCGCCCCCCTGAAAATTCTCTCCGTCGACGGAATATTCCGTCAGTCCACCGTTAGGACTAACGGTCAAAGAGGTCAACCGTCAGTCAAAGGTCAAAGTCAGATGGCGAGTTAGCTTCTTAGTCAGGCTGAGTCGGCTGAGTGATCTGAGTCACTGAGCTGGATCAATCGTCGGGATCGTTCTGGAACGGTCATTGCCGGCACCGAGTCGACTCGCCGGAGGGGGAAATCGGCCGAGTTTCGGCTGATTACGGGACATTTCCGACCATATTTTAGGCCATTCTTTCAACTCCAAACCTGCACACCTAACATACATCTAATCATTCACATTTGAAGCACATTTTCTTCACCAGCAAAGCTCATTCACTGCTTAACTAGTTGTTGTAGTTGAACTGCAATTCAACAGCTTCTATAGCACCACCAACAACATCAGCAAACCAAGTTTCACCCTAACCACAAACCCATCTTCCTCTTCGTCTCATCTATCAACAGCAAACGATTCTCCCATCTATATAATCACCATTCAAAACCCATAATTTATCAACCCTAGTTCTCAGAAAACCCTGAATTTGAGCTCAATTTCGACATTACCGCAAACCCATCTTCCTCTTTTGATTCAACAGCAACATCCCATTCTCGATCTACAATTCATCTCTATTTCAGAGACCCCCAACAGCTGCAATCTTCTTCTGAGAACTAAATCTCTCTCTGAATTTCGACAGCAGCGTCATAATCTCAAGAACACCAAACCCTAATTTCTAACCCACATCACCATCTCATCAATTCTTCTTCGATATAACACAACAGGAATTCTTCATCTCGATCTCGGCCCTCGGAATCAACAGTAGATTCTCTTTTCCATTCCCAATTTCGAACTGAGAACATCCCTAATTTCTTCTTCATATTTCTTGCAACATCAGGATGATTATAACTCTCAGCTCTTCTTCATGTTTCTCAATTTCCTCTCTTTTCTTAATTTCTCGATCTCTTGATTTGTTTCTCAAATTCAACAATTGCCATTCCAGCAATTTTTCTCAACTTCAGGGAGGGACGAAATCATTGAATGAATGATTGAGAGTTTCTCGATTTATGGTTTAGAATAATTGGGTGGCTATTTGCGCCCCACATATACATCAACCCAGGATATTTACACATGCTGGTAAATGATAAGGGATACCCTGATGGTAACCCCTTAACCAAAATTGGCTGCCTTTTATAATTCTTCCAAAAGAAAGTTGCCCCTTAACATGGGCTGGCCTGTTTTTAATACTCCTCTGAGAGAGTTTCCATTTAACCATGGCTCGTCTCCCGATAGTGTTTTCCTGGGAAATGACAAATTTGCCCTTTCTTGCTTAATTTTGGTGATTTCTTCTTTTTTCCTCCGTGCGACTCCAGAGTACCTAATAACTCAAAAACACACGTAAAATACATAATTTACAAGAAAAATAGCAAAGAAAGCATAACTACTAGATAGTAAATTAAGGTGTATTATACACCTATCAAGTAGTTGTAAGACACTGTACTCTAGCTAATTTAGATAATTTATCAGCTACTTTATTCCTTTCCTTAGGAACATAAGTGAGTTTCCCGGATTTGAAAACTCTAAAAAAAAGATTTAATATCATAAACATAATGCTGCGGTCTCCAGTCTATAGTACCAACTTTACTATTGACCGCATTCACGACCACTTGCGCATCAAGCTCAAATAACACCTTCTCCAGCTGCATATCCTTTACCCACTGAACTGCATACCACATACCCATGCACTCGGCTTGCTCGGCGCTACGTATGTTGTTCAAATAGACGCATCTTTATTCCTTTCCTTAATTTAGATAATTTATCAGCTACTTTATTCCTTTCCTTAGGAACATAAGAGAGTTTCCAGGATTTGAAAACTCTAAAAAAAGATTTAATATCAGAAATATAATGCCGCAGTCTCCAGTCTATAGTACCAACTTCACTATTGACCGCATTCACGACCACTTGCGCATCAAGCTCAAATAACACCTTCTCCATCTGCATATCCTTCACCCACTGAACTGCATACCACATACCCATGCACTCGGCTTGCTCGGCGCTACGTATGTTGTTCAAATAGACGCATCTTTATTCCTTTCCTTAATTTAGATAATTTATCAGCTACTTTATTCCTTTCCTTAGGAACATAAGAGAGTTTCCAGGATTTGAATACTCTAAAAAAAGATTTAATATCAGAAACATAATGCTGCAGTCTCCAGTCTATAGTACCAACTTCACTATTGACCGCATTCACGACCACTTGCGCATCAAGCTCAAATAACACCTTCTCCAGCTGCATATCCTTCACCCACTGAACTGCATACCACAGACCCATGCACTCGGCTTGGTCGGCGCTACGTATGTTGTTCAAATAGACGCATCTTGCAGACAGTTGAGCACCTGCAAAATTGTGAATGATTAAACCAATGCCACCTGAATTATTAGCAGATTCAAAAGAACCATCATAGTTAACAGTTACGTAATCACCAGTAGGAGGAATCCAGTGCACATTATGCCTAATAACCGTTTGTATTCTAGCTGCCTGAGAGGAGATACGAGTTGGATGTTCTTCAATAATAAGATTGCATCTCTGAATGATTGTGTCTGGATTTGAAGTACTTTGTTGAAATACTTTCTCACATCTTTCAGTCCATAAACACCAAGCCGTGATAGACCTTTTAATCAATTCGAAATCTGTAATGAGATTATTTTCTAGACTGTCGAACCAATCACTGATCCAGTCAGACAGACATAGGGACGTATTTGAAGTACTTTGTTGAAATACTTTCTCACATCTTTCAGTCCATAAACACCAAGCCGTGATAGACCTTTTAATCAATTCGAAATCTGTAATGAGATTATTTTCTAGACTGTCGAACCAATCACTGATCCAGTCAGACAGACATAGGGACGTATTTGAAGTACTTTGTTGAAATACTTTCTCACATCTTTCAGTCCATAAACACCAAGCCGTGATAGACCTTTTAATCAATTCGAAATCTGTAATGAGATTATTTTCTAGACTGTCGAACCAATCACTGATCCAGTCAGACAGACATAGGGACGTATTTGAAGACCAACCAGTAGTAGAGAACCAGACTACTGCGGAATACTGGCAGTTCATAATAAGATGAGAATTCGTTTCTTCTTGAAGATTGCAAAAAGGACATTTGTTATCATCACCCACAACAGCAGGACCGAGAAGATCTTTTGTAGGGAGAAAACCAGATATAGCCTTCCACAAAAACTGTTTGATTCTAGGCAAGATTGGAAGTCTCCACATATTTGTGTAGATTTTATGCATTCTAGGACCAACAGTTTGATAAGGATTGGCTTCTTCATACATCATTCGATAACAAGACTTAACAGAGAATCTTGCATTTTTCTCAGGCAGCCAACTGAGTTTGTCTTCATAATTTTTGTGAATAGGAATCTGAATAACTCGACTGACCGTAGAAGAATCAAATAACTCATTCAGCAGTGGCATGTTCCATGTTTCTGCATCAGTCTCAAATAGTTGGTGCACATAGGTATAATCATTGTGTATAGCACAACCATGCTTTGGTGAAGGAGGCAATTGGGTGTCTGGAATCCCTCTGTGTTTCCATAGTAGAATGCTTTTTCCATTTCCTAAGTACCAGCAACTGTGTTTCTCAATGAAATTAATTCAGAACTAATACTACACCAAGACCAGGTAGTATTTGTCTTCTTCTTAAGATAAAAAAACTCACCATCTGGGAAGTATTTTGCATGAAGATATCTAGACATGATTGAGGTTTTGTCTGTACACAGCTTCCAAGCAAACTTTGCTAATAAGGCCCTGTTGAAAATCTCCAAATCACGGAAACCCAGTCCTCCTTCAGGTTTCGGATGAGAAGCTCTCTTCCAAGTTACTATCTTTTTGCCTTTATTTGTCTTTTTATTTCTCCAGAATTTTTGTTGAGATGAATTCATTTTCTTGATGGTATGATTGGGCAACTTAAAGCTGGTCATGTGGAGAATAGGAATAGCATTAGAAACATTCTTTATCATTACAGACCTAGCTGCTTCATACATGTTACTCGCATTCCATCTTGAGAATCTGTTATCCATCTTCTCACTCAGAACATCAAATGGAACCTTCATGTTTTTTCCCACATAAAAAGGCAGGCCCAAGTACTTCTCTTCCTTGACATTCATTTCTCTAACCTGTAGTAAGCCACTAATGATATGGCAAGCACTTGGAGTCATATTTGAACTGAAATAAACAGCAGACTTGTTAAAATTGATCAATTGCCCCGAACAAAAACTAAATTGTTCTATTACCTGAAGAAGCCTGCTAGTCTGATCAAGATTTGCTTTGCAAAATAAAAGACAATCATCTGCAAACAGCAGGTGGTTTATCTTAGGGGCAGATCTTGAGATTTTCATGCCTGTTAACTGACCTTTTATTTCACAGTGAGCCATATATCTAGAGAAAGACTCCATTGCCAGAATGAACAAGTATGTAGAAAGTGGATCTCCTTGACGAATACCCCGAGAAGGAAGAAAAGCTGTAGTTGGAGACCCATTAAGTAAAACCTCAATCTGAGTAGTACTAATACATTGATGAATGAGTTGACAAAAATTTTCTCCAAAACCAAACTGTTTTGAGAACATCTATTATGAAAGACCACTCTAATCTGTCAAAAGCTTTTGACATATCCATTTTGAGAGCTAGGTGACCACATCTACCTTCTTTCCTTTTCATGGCTTGAACTATCTCTTGGACTAAGCAAACATTTTCAGAAATTAATCTCCCCAGAACATAAGCAGCTTGCATTGGACCAACGATATTTATGATATGTTTCTTCATTCTTAAAGTAATAAGTTTAGAGATGATCTTATACTGTGTTAGGTCTGAAGTCTTCAGGTTTTTGAGGTGACTGAGTTTTGGGTATAAGAGAAACCCTAGTTTTATTGAGGTGTTTGAGAAGAAAACCTGAGTGAAAAAAAGATCTAACCATCTTGCACACATCATCTTTTACTACCTGTCATTGCAACTGATAAAAACCCGGAGGAAAACCGTCTGGTCCCGGTGAAGTCCAAGGAGCCATAGTCATGAGAGCAATATAAATTTCCTGATCAGTAGGTATAGCCAGCAGTTGAATATTATCTTCATCTGAAATAAGAGAAGGGATATGCTTGATAAAATGAAAACTTTCTGCCGGAACCGATGTAGTCATTAACTTCTTGAAATGGTTGCTAAGAATATTATCAAGAGAAGTTATGTCGTTACACCGTAAACCTTCTGGAGATAGTATCCACGATTAGCTCAATTGAAATATTTAGATCCATTGAAGTAAAGATCCATTGACTTCTGTCTATTTGAGCTTGCAAGAACATCATTTAGAGAACTAATATCACTTTGAAGATTAATAACCGCTGCAGTGTTGTTTCCATCATTTAAAGACTTGAAAGGGTATTTTTTGGGAAATATTTTTAAAGCCCCCATAGAATAGCCCACCTTAGCAACCATCAACATGAGGGATGAAGGTAGCGGTTTTGTTATGGCGATGTAGCTGGGGGAAGGTAGCGGGTTTTGTTTGTAGCTGGGGACATTCAAGTCATGGTGAACATCTTCAAACCAATGTTCTATAACTCCTGGTTTACTTATCAAAATTGGGTTTTGCCAACATTGGGTTTTTCAAAAACTTAAAAGAAATTCAAATTATTTCCACATACACCATCAATTTTCAAAATTACTTGTTTCATATACAAATTTTGATATCCTAGTTTTTGTTTCTTTCTTGATAATTAGAAAATTTTAGTGGGAAATATAAAAAAAAATTGGTACAAATTTGCTAAAAAAAACTCAATTTTGACAAGTAAATTAGGACGGAGGGAGTATAAGAAATTAAATTAGTTGTTCAGTTACCATTTTGTATTAGTAGCAGCTTATCATTGATCATATAATAAACCCACTAATCACGTTAGCCTTGCATTATTGGATGCAGTCCGAATCCTAAAAACTAAGTTGTTCACATACGATACAACCTAACTAAATTCCACGATTGGTTCTACGATAAATAATCTAATATATCAGAACTTGTTGATAACATTACACTAAACAAAAATAAAATTCGAATTAATTAGCCTCAGAGATCTTGGTGGAAAA
This sequence comes from Papaver bracteatum, assembly GCA_023529315.1. Taxonomy (NCBI): domain Eukaryota; kingdom Viridiplantae; phylum Streptophyta; class Magnoliopsida; order Ranunculales; family Papaveraceae; genus Papaver; species Papaver bracteatum. The sequence continues at coordinate 599,956 of JAJJWX010002261.1, read as the reverse complement.
TAATCCTCATAGACCCATCAAGACTCGAGAGTAGCAAATATTATCCTTACATCACCGGCTATCAATTCATAAACAATGGTGAAAACAATTGATTTAATAATTAAAGAAAGACGGACTAAATATTGAAAGACAAACTGATGTTAGTCAGAAGTAGTTGTTTTATCACGTTAATGAAAATCAATGCGAATCCGACTGATGTGTTTTTTTTTCATCATCCCAACATCAAAAATATCTTCCATACAAAAGAGCTAAACAGCAAAAGAAACCCAAAAATTAAGAACCCAATTCAAAATAATTTGAATTCATAAACAATGCTGACAACTACTATAAAACAATTGATTTAACGATTAAAAGTGATAGCTGTGATTAAACAAAACAGCTAAACATCCTAAGATTACAAACACAAATTAAAAAAAATTGAATCAAAGGATTGAGATAAGAGATAAGAATCTGTATGAAGTCAGTCAGAAGTAGCTGGTTTGTATGATCATATTAATGAAAATCAATGTGAATCCGACTGATTCGTGTTTTTTTTCATCATCCCAACATCATACAAAGCAATACGAACTCTCCTTTGATTCGATTTTTTTTTATAGAAAATACAAAATACAAAATCAAATATAATTTCCACCTTGAACTGAAAAACCATATTTCATAAAAAGAGGATCATCAAAACAAGAAGGCAGAAACAAATCTGTGTTGCCTGACCATAGATTCTTTGACGCATTAGTATCAGTAACGCCATAGAAATTGCAAAATTAGGCTTTAGATCAAAAGAAAACCTAATAAATTGGAACAAAAAGAAAAAAAATACTAATGAAGAACTCCTTGATTAGAAAATTGCTTGGAAAGGAAAACCTAATTTATGAACCCCAACTAATATCCCTGCCGACTGCTGTGGGGAGAAAGATGAATTAGCCTTCTTATTTATATATACTGCCAAACAAGATACTGAAGTCATGAAACCCTAGTTTTTCATGTTTTGTGGCTTTGCTCAATGGGCCTTGTATTTTTATGAGCCGAACACTTTCATGGACCCAAAATTAGAATCATTTTTTTGGGACTACCCAAAAAAGATAGGGGACTACTTTGTGATAGAAGTGTCCACCCTACAATGATAAGGGGTGTCCTAAAATGTGAAAATGACTAACTTACCCTTAACTTATATATATATATATATATATATATATATATATATATACCACCTCCTCCCATCACCACCACCTATATATATAACCAACTCCTCTCATCACACCCGCCGCTCACCACCACCGACCACCTCGAACCACCACCACAGACACCTCTATATATAGCTTAATTTAAATCATTAACAAAACAAAATCAAAATCACAAACCCATTACTTGTCATTCGTTTTTGGTTGCAAAAATGAGAAGTAATCATTAAAATGAGTTGAAAATGTAAGTTGCAGAGAGAAGTTCGGCTAGGAATTATGTGAAAAACTTTGTCGAACTAGCCGAACTCAACTTTTAATGGAGGTTTTTCTTTTTTCCAGAGAAAAGTTCGGTTACGTCACAAAATAAAATGTCTCAACCGAACTTTTAGTTCGGTTACGTCGTAAAAAGTTCGGTTTCGTCGCAAAAAAGTTCGTTTACGTCACAAAAAGTTCGGTTACGTAGAAAAAAGTTCGGTTTCGTCGCAAAAAAAAGTTCGGTTACGTCGTAAAAAGTTCGGTTACGTCGTAAAAAGTTCAGTTACGTCGCAAAAAACAAATCATTTACATCACAAAAATTCCGGTTTCGTCGCAAAAAGTTCGGTTTCGTCGCAAAAAGTTCGGTTACGACGCAAAAAATATTCGGTTACGTCACAAAAAAATCGGCCCATGAGTAAACCCATCAGGCCCGTGAGTCATTTTTCTTCCCATTTGAAAAACAACATTATTAATCTCTTTAGCAGAGAGGGGGGATTTAGGGAGGAGTTATCATATTTTGAGAATTTAATAGGAATGTCTTGAAGGATTTCATCCGGGAATTATTGGGGGTGAGAAGAATACAGACTCTTAAAAAAATCAACAAAGGATGTGCCAATACTATGTCTATCAGTTAGGATAGTACCAACAACATCCTTAATTCAGCTAATAGCATTTCTTTTTCTCTTGAAGAGGGTGACCTTATGGAAATATGGTGAGTTTCTATCACCTTCCAAAATCCAAACCTCTCTGGATTTATCTTTCCAGTAGAGTTCTTCCAAATTATAGAGATATTACAATCTAGCTCTAAGTCTAGAAATGTCCCTAGAATCTATAGGAGTAGAAGTCTGGATTTCCACTAGTTCCTCTCTAGTGGTGGAGATATTAGTCTGAATATTACCAAAATAATATTTATTCCAATCACGCAAACCTTTTTTTGTGTTTAGAAGTTTAGCTTTGAGCTTATAGATAGGGGATCCCACAACATTAACAGACCAAGAGTTAGCTATAATGTCTCTACAAGTGGGATCCTCAATCCACACTGCCATGAAGTGGAAAGGCCTAGGCATACAAATATCATCATAATTAGAACCAATATGCATTGGGAAGTGATCATAGGAATCTCTAGGAAGGTTATTCACACAAAGTTTAGGAAATAAAATCTCAGCAGTATGGTTAATAAGACACCTGTCAAGCCTCTCAAGAATGAAATCAGGACCATGTTGCATATTATATCAACTACCAAGTAAATCTAGGTCATGAGAATCCATCATCATGCAAATCAAAGGTATCACAATAATTTCTAAGATTAAGAGAATCGGGTCATCAACTTCTAGTCCACCATTCTTATCCTCGGTACCTAATAGAGCATTAAATTCACCTATAAAGAAAGCTGGTTCATCTAGTGGTATTAGAGATAATTGACGTTGATTCTCCCAAAAGGCTTTTCTAAGACTACTATTGGGTTCTCCATATATCAAATGTAAGTGACAAAGTTTGGAATGGATAATGTCAGGGGATGTGACATAGATGCCCCTAAAACTAGAGGATAAAACATTTAGTTGAATTTCCTTTTTCCAGGCAAGAACAATACCATAATTTCTTCCAATACTTGGAACATTAAAGGTGCAGGAAAATCCCATATTTCTTAGTCTTATAGCAACCAAATCTTTATTCATTTTAGTATCCGGCAAGAAGATGATATTAGGGTTTATGTTTCTAAATAATAGGCTAATTTCTTTATTGGCAATCTTTTTACCCAATCCACTAATGTTCCAGCAAAGTACATTAACATTGTTGACAGGAAAAAAATTGGCAGAGTAAGCAGCATTGATAGAATCAATAATAGGATGGGAAGGAGTTGAGTTTACCTGAGTGGTTGAAGCAGAACTGGTAGGTCTGTAAACTAGCCTACAATGATAATTGCAAGTGCATAGTGTCCTAATGTAACATATGGAAAGCACAGGTCGATCTACAGGGACAAGGTGGGTGTAAGGATGAATCTGTGGTCTTTACTACAACTAACTTCTATCAAGGAGTAACCAAAAATGGGGTTTTGTTGTCGATACGGATAGATGTTGGTAGATATTACAACAAAATAAAGAAGAAAATAATGTGGACTCTAAACAAGCAGATAACAAAGATGCTAGGGAAGTCGAATCCACCTCTTAACCCACACTAAGTCAATTCAGTCTCAATGCTATTCTTGTCCCTAGTAATGGAGACCGGTAGTCTTCTGCCTATCCGGGGTGGTTTTAGGAGGATGGTTTAGTGTCAATAAGATGATTTCTAATCCTAGTATTAGCTTCCCTCTCACAAAACAACTAACCGCAGATCAATCACTTAGATAATTAAACAAACCTGATATGGATATTCTAATCGCAACTAAGGTGTCCCTCCGAAGCACTAACTGTCTAGTTACAACACAACTAGTCAAGGGATCGAACAACAATCAGTTAAACACGAGTTGCAGCACAATCAACACAATGGTATTCTAACTACAATGGATACATGGCATACACTGTGTGAGCAAAATGTTGAAGCACTAAGATTATATTTATCCAAAATAAATATCAAAACTTGAATTAAACTGAGCAATGGATTAATGGTTTCATCTAAACCCTAACTATGAAATTAGAACATCATGGAGATAATAAAATCAAACATGAACTACTGCTTGTTGCACCAGCTAATCCGGGCATGAGTTTTACATCACACTGCCTTCTCTATTTATACACAATTTTCACTCAATCACTTAAAATTTGATAATTAGAGAACACCCACTTACCCAAAACGCATTTTCGGACGAACCCCTTCTGCAATTTAACTTTATAGCTCTTTGATTTAATGTTTGCTTTAGCTTATTGAAGATAACCCTAACTTTATCTCTCTCAATCCTAGCTTCTAGGGTTACTTTTGATGATAAGGAAGAAGAAGCTAAGATAGAGATAGATAGAGGTTAGGAGGTTGATTGATTGCATAGGGTGGCTGATAGGTTGGTTGTAGTTGGAAATGGAAGTGATTGATGGATGAGGAGAACTGATGGTTTTTGCATAGCTTGTAGGAAAGAAGAAAATGAAGCGAAGGTGTGTTTGGCTTCTGCTTGTATAAGGGAGAAAATAAGAGGATATGGTGTTGAGCGGAAGCAGCAAATGTTGATGCGTTGAACGGATAAGCTGTTGGATGTTGTGCAATTATTCTAAATCTGACGGTCCCGACATGGCAACGGGTTTAGGTTTTGGATCTTGGGTTTCATCACTTCTAGGCTCATGTCTTCTTACATACAACATTCTCCACTTGCGTATGAGGTGCAAACAACATTCTTCATTGCCTTCTAGTGGGAGCTTTGTTATCTTTTTTCCATTGACATCGATTATCTGCTTCTTTTGGCCTCTCGATTCATACAAGCTTTATTTAGTACCTAAAAACACAAAATTAATTAGTACAAGTATTTATTCTTGAAAACAGTAAAAATACATAATTTTGGATAATATATGATTTTAAAGCGCAAAAGATGAGTTAATTGCAAATAAAAAGGTGTATAAATATGCAATATTTAGCACACATCAAGAACCACCATCAAGAGTTGAGCCACTACAACAACCAATTTGAGTAGTCTCCTGGGTAGAACCGAGATTCAGAGAAGTAGCTGCATGAAGAAAATTATTGCGGACACCATCATTGCTTGGGGTATCATCAGCAGGTACATTATAACTACCGTAAGGGTCAACCATGGAATGGATATTGAGAGTATAGCTGGAGAGATTAATGGCAGGAAGATCTCCTAATTTGGTGATAGGGGGACAAAGAGTAATCATGTTCAGAGTTATCAGACTGATTTGGTATAACCACAATGCTAGCTAGAGTGAAATTGCTTGCTCTAGTGCGTTTTCTCAAATTAGCTCTGGGATTGATCTTTCTCTTAAGATTCGATAGGGAATCATGCTCAGTAGTAGCAGAGATAAACTCTTCTCTGGTGATAACAGGTTGTTTTGTTGAAACACCATCCATTTTGAATCTTCTGGATGAGTTGATGGTCCGAGTCGGACCCCGTTTGACGATTTATGGTTAACACAAAAAGTCTTAACTATAACATTCTGGGTAGTAACTTGCTTGAAGATAACTGGAAGGCCATTATTCAATTGGGTTGAGCTTTTGTGGACCGGCCCAACATCAAAGATCTTTAAGGCAGTAGATAGATTAATAAAATGACCCATCTGGAGATTATTGGATAAACCTGTTGGAGACAAATTATCAGTACTTTGAGCTAAATCTTTAGCTTTTCCTTTGGTGTTAACATGGTTATCAATAGTGTCAACTTGAGTTTCTGGCACTTCTTCATTAGGAGACGTGATAGTATCTTTGATCATAATGCTGGTAGTAGGTGAAGATTGTTGAGCCATTGATTGATTTGGAATCATTATCCTTGAGACTGCAGAGAGGACATATTTTGAGCTAGAAGCAGCTGATCCTTGTAATAGCTTTTGATTGGATTTTTAGGCTAGATAGTTGATATCTTTATGATCTAGAACATGACAAGAAGTGTACAAAAACTTGGGAACTTTATAGGATCTGCATTCAATGAGAAAAGGTTGATCTCTCCCTAAAGTGAATAAAGGGATTCCAGTGGGTAGAGCTTTCTGAACACATACTCTAATACAAACTTTAACATTCTTCTTTAAAGGATGATTCCCATAAGATGTTTGAGCCTTTACTAATTCCACAAGCTTGAAAGTGAGTTTCTCAAGATCCTGAAACTCGGTGCACTCCTTTGGGATGTTACATTAGATAAGCCAAAATGGTTCTTCAGCAAAAGACATGATGATTTGATGGTCATCTATTTGGGGGAACGACTTTGAGAACCATTAAATAGCCACAAGCATACCATGGTCTCTGCTCATTAACCATGTTGAAATCATTTTCAACCATAAATTGGATAAGGACCTTGTTTCTTAATCCATTGAACATAGTGACAGAAGGAGTTTGAGATAACGGACATTGGTTGCAGATGTAGTAGCGAATAAAAGAAGTAGGGATAAGAGTTTCGCAACAAATGTATCCAACCATACACCATTTCCAATTGTTATCATTTTCAGCTAAGATGATTGTTTTGTCGATGAATACTGGTTCAGTTAAAGATGAAGGTAAAGTAAGTTTTTCTGCCGTTTGGGTAGTGAGGTTTTGGATTTCAAGGTTTTCAGGTGTAATGGTATCCTGAGATGAAGATGGTTCCATATAGATTTTAATAGTGAAGGTGATGATAGAATTTTTATCAGAGAAGAAAACTTGTTTAGGGATTAAAATAAGTACATGAATGTAAAAGATTCTTATTGCAATGCTAGGATAGTGATATGGTCCTATCAAACAAATGTGAAGATACAACCAAAAGATGACATCTAAGGTGGACTGATCCTTAAAATGGGAAAATGAGAGAGTTGAAAATAGTCTGAACAGTAAATGGATGGAAAATGATATAATCTTGTGTAAGATTCCTAGTTTTTGTATTTAAACAAAGAGCCTTTATCAGAGATACTGGACAACTTGGTACCCTCGTTTGGAGAAGCATAAAGGGACTTAGGTTTCGATAACACGTGGGATCCAAACAAGCTACTTAATATTTTTTCTCCTTACGTATTGCTTATACGTGAGAATGATGGATAAAAGGGTTGATGAGTATTTAAGGGCTTTGTTTTGACATAGTTGGTAGGCAAGAAAATTATTGCACAACCTTTCAAATGTCATAAACACTGTTGGATGTGGTAAAAATGAAGGGTGGTAATTGTATGAGTGAGGTTTGGTGGGGTTATTATTAGATTTCCAGGTATTGAGAGAAAAGGGTTTTTTTTGTATAATAAGAAATAATGTTGGCCTGAGCGGTGTGAGGAATAACCCAACTAATGCTCATACCCCAATTAGCAACGGTGCCTCTCAACATGTGCGGTTTACTCTGAATCTGCATAAAACCAACAGTTTTAATTAAAACCCAAATAAACTCTTCAAAATTAGGTGAGCTAAGGATGCACCTCTTAATGGCAGTCCCATCAGGATTGAAGACAAATGAAGGGTCTAAAATTAGACTTTGAAAATAGATTTTAGTAGAGTAATGATGGTTTCTAAAAGGTTGCGCATGGCATTGAAGTGGCGTGAATAGCCAAGCGACAAGACTCTTGACCAAATGCCATAAAATGCCATTTATGGATAATCTACCACCATTATTTAATGGATACATGGTGATAAACAAATTATTATACCAAATTAAACCAAATACAGAAATCAAAGAAAAAGAGGTTAAGGAATAAGGAGATGGCCGATGCTGCAAACAGTTCCTCCGGTGGAGGTAACCCAGAATCACCACCCGATTACGATGCAATGCAACATGAAACTGAGGCTTTAACAAGCTTAGATATAGAGAGTTTGATCGTTTATCTGAATCTGGAGAAGACCAAGAAGAAGGAACAAGAAGAGAGAGAAGAATTTCAAAGGTTAAGGATTGAAAATGATGAGGAGTTTCAGTTGTGGATGAGAAAATTAGATGTTGTTGATGCATGTCGACATAGAGAGAGAATTCAGCGACAAGGTGAGTGAAATTGTTCATGGGGGAAGACTCAAAGTGCGACTAGAAGTGATAGTGAAGAAGGAAAATAGAACTGTGAAGGAGAAAAAGAGGGGGAAAGCAGTGATGATTCGATGAAGAGAGAAGAGAGAGCAAGAGATGCAAAGAGGAAAAATAGGAAGATGCAAGAGTTTGAGGAGGTGATGTACAAATGTTATCTCGCCGAAAAGAAAAACAACCCTCGTAAATTTGCTCTAACCATTTCAGAACCCCTAAATGTAGATTCTGACAGGGAGGAAATTATTGGGTTAGACATCGATGGAGAGCCTGTGTTTGCCTATAGTGAAGATGAATATGAGGATTAGAAGACCGAAGATGGAGATATCCAGGGGCCTTATACATCTTCAGATAGTGATGATGGTCAAGGTGTCTACTATGAAGAGGATGAGTTAAACTACATCAGAAATAGTGATGGCGATTCTTGGTGATTGCCTTGTAAGTACTGTCAAATCGCTTAGAACTAGAGTACTGTGGTGTCTTAATTACTGTTTCTCTTGTGCATCTTCGTGAAAACTTGTGGGGATATTAATAGTACTTTGTGTTGCTGAATAAATGCATAGATAGTGGGGTTTCAATAGAATCCATATGGTGGTAGTTTCTTTTGTTATTTTTTGTTGTGTGAATATTGTTGGTGAAGATCTTAGAAGAAGTCCGGTGATTTTGGGTTTCAATTTGCATTGAGTGCAAGTATTGGATCTCAGCAGGGGTAGTTGAAGTTATGATGATGGGTGAAACTTTTATGTCAGGTAGTTGGTGAAGATGCAGCTTTGATTTTGGGTTATAGAAAAGAAGTTGCAGTATTACTGATACCCTGTCGGATAGTTAGAATTGGTATATTGCTCGCTTTTCCTTTCTTTCGATGTAATTAAATTAGTTATGTTCTTCCAACTATTTGAATTTTTAGTGATGTTAAATTTATGAAGGTTGTTGGTTTGGGGAGTTTTAATTTCACTGTCAGTTTTTCTTGTTATTTTTGTTTCAGTAGTAGTGAATTGAGTGCAAAGGAGAAACGAACAAGTAATGTTCTTGGTGAATGATTCTGAGGTACTAATGATTATTAAGTAGAGATAAAATAGAATGATTGAACTGAGATTTCTAGGAAGAACACATAATTGCATTTGGAAAGAAATACTTGCATATGTCACGATGATGGAGCACAACTTCTTTAAACTTGACTTATTCACCATTTCTATTGATACATGTATTTTTGGTATTATATTTTTAACTTGTTAATCACGGCTAGTGCTATATTATCCTAGGCTCTCACCTGTTCCTTTCTCGAGTTCTATTTCAAACAACAATTGTTTGGGGAGATGAAAAACTATTATTTGCTACTATATCGATCTCAAGGAGATGGATGACAGTGATGAAGATCAATTGCAAGATTTATTTTACGTCAATACAACCCAAGATTCGGAGATGAATTATTTTTTGGATGGTAAATCTTTTCATCGTTTCTCATCTCAACAAGAGTCGAATGAAGAATGTGGACTTCACAATGAGGTAAGTGCGTCACTTAATTGAAAACTCAAGTTTTTCATGGTGAACAATGGTTGAAGCCTTATTTTCAAATTAGTTTTTTTTTAATGGCAGATATTGGTTTTAATGTTTTGGGCAGCTAGGTTTTTCCCCCCGAATAAATTAGACGTTAATCTTAATTAAATATAATGTTTTTGTTATGTTTTTTCTCTAATAGAATTAACAATGATATATGTTTCACCTGTAAAGACATTCAAAAGACATTCTGAATTTTGCTTTGTTTGAAATATGGTTGCACCACTACTTTCTGAGTAGACATAAATAACATTAGATTACATTGAACATCGACTAAAATATATACGAATGCTGATAGTCGAACTTTGAAAGCTTGATGTTACACAAAACGAGTGTTATAGTGAGACGAAAAAAATTGATACTAGTTAAGTAACCACTTCCAAGAGCATTGTTGTTATTAAATTAATGAAAGTTTATGATGGGACAAAATCGTGGTTTGTCTTGGATATTATACCAATTGAGAGGGAAATGGTGATTTGAATGGTCGACTATGTAGAAATTTAATTGAGGTATTCATCTTCAATGACTTAACTGAGGTGTTTATGTCTTGTGTTACCGGCGGTGTTGTCTGTCTATAAATAGGATATAAAAGAAGCCATGTTTTGCGTATAGTTGTCTACAAATGATAGGCACTCATCATCCTTATTAGTAATTATCGACACCTAACCGTTATCCAAGTACGGACTGATATACAGAAATGTGAGTGAACATGATAGGACATGTCCATGATAACATATCAGTTCAGTTCCAACAATATATCCACATAAATTATCTGGAAATGTGTTTGTTAGAGTTGTCAGGGTTGAGATCATCAGGAGAAAAAAAATAACACACTAAACCAAAAATACATACAAAACATGGATTCGTTCAATTTACAATGAACATGCCAATAAATCATTCCTAACAAGCCAAAGTACACTGTAAATCACAGGAATGATTCGTTACATGTATGTGAACATGATACTGAATCCGCCAACAAAGAGTCACAACCGCACTAAAATTCGGATTTAAAACAATATAAACACCTAATCGATAACCTTAGAATGTTACTTATAAATCAAAAAGCATACATTCCACTTGCACTACCACGACCCAGCTGTCCACCCAAGTTGTAGTTTCCACCCTACACACCACCACCTTTTGGACCATTACCAGCATTTTGCACAGTTTTTTAAGCCCTCTTTTAACGGTGGCTTTTTTAGGTTACCGAAGGGAACCGAACATGTCATCGACAATAATAACAAAGTTTTTTTCGAACAACCTAAGTTCGCTCATTCTCGCCCCACAATTATTAAATTTAAGCCAATATAATATAATAATTCCAATAATAAAATAGTTTTTATTCTTCTAACCTAAAATAGCTATATTTTAAAAATCTCATAACATGCCAAATTTAGATGAAAAAATTAAAATATCAAATTATTTTTCAATCATGATAGTCTCCACATTCACCTCTAAAACTCCTCACGTTAATTCACCATAACGTTAATTCTCGCTTCTGGTTGATTCTGGCCCCACCAGTTTTTTGTTTTTGTAAAGTTATTAAATTTAAGCCAATATAATTCAAGGATAATATCTTTTTATTCCAATAATAAAATAGCTCAATCTAAAATATTCTTCTAACCTAAAATAGCTAGATTTTAAAAATCTCATAACATGCAAAATTTATATTGATGGAAAAATTAAAATATCTTAAATATATTTTTCAATCATGATAGTCAAAAAAATCCACTTTTTCATCATGATAATCAACAAATTAAATAACAAAATCCACGATTGCATCATGATAATCAACGAATTATGCCATTATCCCACAATAAATCAAATGGTTATTAAATAATAAATAAATAGCGTCAAATGTCCAATGTCCGTTTACAGTTTTAACAAAAAAATTTCCTAATTACAACCCCAAACTATCAATTAAACTCCAAAATAGATAAATCGAAAAAGAAATCATGGGTACTAACCTTTTGATCTAGCAATGAATCTCTTTTGCGTGAATCTTTGTTAGTGGTCCTGCACATCAGTTGGAATTTTTGTTAGTATTTTGGATAAATAATTGATAACAAAGATTATAATCAAAAAGAAGCTAATACAAAACAAACGAGCATGAAAAAAAAATCGTCCTAATTTCACTATTATTTTTCTTAACTTTGTTTTTTCCATAATTAAAAGTAAAATATGTTTAGAATAGAAAATAGTTTAGATATTATGTGTGCAAGAATAGATGTAAACATTAATTGCGGCAATAAAATAATATCTAATTTGCATCAATATTGTGTCATTATTTTCTATTTTTTTACTATTTCCAGATTTTGACTAATAGGAAAAAATTTCCTTAGATATTTTCAATATAAAGCGCGACAGTAAAGATATTTATTTTTTGGAAAAAAATATAGCGCAATAAAAATGGACTTTCCAAAAATATAAAAATTATATAAACTTATTACAAATTAATATCGAAAATATATTATTCAACAACATATACTATTCTCTCAATAATATTGAGTTCTCTTAATAATTTATTACAAACTAATATCGATTGGTAAAAAGATAGTATAATAAGGAAAATCCATGATTTCCGTGCTGGAGCTTGCCAAATATATTAGAAATTCGATATTAATTGATAATATTCCCAAAACAAAATCATTTTATTTATGGGTTTAGTGTCTCTAAATAAATCATTAGAGCAAAAGCTAACCTCGGCCGTGCTTTGCACGCCTCTTCTTTCTGGATTTGATTATTTATTTTTTTAATTAATGACGCATCTGTTGTTTGATGTGCATGTATTTTGGAAGCGCGGTGATTGACACTGCAAATATTATTGCAACAATATTCTAATCTAATATATACTGTCGCATGGAGGAAATTGGTAGATCCTTTTTTTTTATCTCTTTTGAATCTCGCTGTAGAAATATAGAATCGTTAGTAGAAAATCGTGGAGGTATTAAAACAAGGTATTGAGTAATTGAAATTTTGAGGAAAAAAAAAGCGAACGAGTTTCAATATTTTTTCCTTAATATTGCTCTTTAAAAAAAAAACTGAATTTTTTTATTCAAAACATGTAATGATACTCGATATATTTTCTTGGATCAAAAATATCACAATAGGAAGATTTGGAGATATAAAAAGATATGGTGGCTATCTAAAATTTTGTAAGTTGCATCAATTTTAAGATATTGCTTGATATTATTTCCAAAATGAGATTTTTTCTTTTTGTGGTAACATAATTTTGGTGAATCTCTATTTAAAGCTTTCTAGCGAATGCCATCTTTGCTAGGTTTTTTTTATCCTTCTTCTTTTCAGCCAATTCTGTTTCTTGCGATGTTGGGTTTCGTTTCCTGATTTATTTTCTTTTGTTGTTGTTTGCTTTGCATGTTGATGTTGATGATTGCAGCAATGGGAGGAGGTTAATTCTTTTGGAGCTTTACGACGATGAGAAAGACTAATGCGAGGTATAATGAAATCATGAATTGTGTTTTATGATTTTTCTTTATTTTTTTTACAGCAGCTGTTGGTGATACCTTTTATCGGTGTTTATGGGTGAGTCATGTAACTAATTCTTCGTTGTTTTCTTTCCTTTTTAGGTATTATTATTTTATTGGTTTGATTTTAACTATCTTGCTTTACATTTGTTGTTTAGTTGTCTATAGCATATTAGAGGATCTGAAAATAAAAAGGAACTCATATACATGGATGATGGTATAAATTTTTCTCCATTATCTTATGTTTTTTTTTTCCAATAATTTTACTCATATTTCCCTTCTATTCTTGATCTATTTCACTTTTTCTATCTTTTATTTCATAGTGAAGCTTAACGAGAAATTTTGGCTGACATATTCATCCAGAGCGTTGCTGCTTTTATGTACTTAGAGTTGTATTATAAATATTTGACACTTGCTGTTTATACTTTGTTAGTCTTGATCTATAACCACAACCCTTTTAATCATTATCTATCAGTAACCCGATAACCTGTCGATTTCACGACAATATCAAAAACAGACGAAACCCTAAGTTGAGTCGTCCTGATTTACTCTTTCTTTAGAAGATGAATCAATTACTTGGAGTAGAACCACCATCATCACTCGTTTCTTTCCAAATCTACTCTTTTCTCGATTTCATAGTTTCTGATTTGATTCTCAAATATTTTACAGACGCACAACAGGGCTAAGAAGAAGAGAGAAGAAGAAAAACGAAGAAGAATGAAAAGAAATGAATAATTCTTCTCGATTTGGTTTTGATAAATCCAAAGACAAATGATAAACGCAATCACCCAAATGATATGGGGAGTCCAAGTCGGTTTGATAGCAAAATAATTATTTTGCCCTTCGAATAATCTGATGAAATCTTCTTCATCTGTTATCCAAATGACACATGCGAGCAGTCCATTCCGCGTAACTTTTCGAGATCTATCCCATGGTACTAATTTTGTATCTAGATCGTTGTTAGATTAATTTATATTAATTAACGTTCGTGTTAAACTAATCGAGTTATTATCGGCTAAATCGACACTTGATCATCTCTTGACCGGTCTAACAACATTGACGAGCTTGAGGGTCACTTATTATCCCCACCTTATATGATTTTTGTCCTCGAAAATCGAACCACCCCTCTGATCTTCAAAACTCCCCACCTTAAGAATAATCTTATCTCTTGTCTAAGCGCAAACAACATAAAACAAACCACAAACCTATATGGCTTTCTACAACTAAAATCTAAAATTTGTAGCTCTAGGTTCAACTACACTGATTTAGATTCTATCAAATTGGGAAGTCTAAGTTTCTTACGCTAATTTCTATTTTAACATATCTGTCTCTAACTTCAAGGAAGAATCTTACAAATCTTTCTATGGTTGAAACTATCGGTTCACTAAAAATTTAAATTATACTTCTATGATCAGTCATCTCTGAATGTAGTTGCCCTGTCAAGGTTGGCCAATCCCAACAATGCCTTCCTACGAACAGAGAAAACACAACCTTCACTATTCTCCAGTGCTAGATAAACTAATTATTAATTTATTAAAATTAATTAGTCTTTGAACTTTTATCGTAACTGGTGTAGCTTAAAATTTTACTTTGTAAAAATAAGTAAATAGTTCATAGCATTTTAAGTAATTTAGCTATCTGAATTAATTATTTTATTCATTTATTTCTCTTACCAATATAAGTAATCCCAATTCGATTTTTACTTCAATTTTTTATAATATTTGATAATTTTAACTTTATTGTAAAGTTATATATAAAATTTTCTAAATATTATCTATTATAAATTACTTCCAGCTTAATTACTCATATACTATTATCGACTGTATTACTACTTTCATTATTCTTAAGTCGTTTGTCCGGTGGTTACATTAAGTAATTATAATTATGTATTCTCCAAAGGTGGATATAATAGATTTTTATTTATTCATTGAATCCGATTACCATATCTTATTACATATTGACGTTGATAACTTAATACGATTTAAATTTTGAGTCTGCATAAAAATTTTATATATCTTAATAGTCATTAGATTTTTTTTCTTCTATTAATATGAAGTATTTTATTAATATACGAATCTATTTTATTTCACAACTAATGTTGTTCTAAGCATTCAAATACTATTATTTACGCTTCTTGTGTATTTGTTTCATTTTAGAAATTTACTCAGTCATTTATCAGATTAAAGAAAATTTGTAATTAGTTTAATTTATAAAAATTAATTGTAGATAAGCGTAAATAATTTTCCATATCTATTTAATCATAATTACTAATTTTATCATTACATTTCTTTAGTGACATTTTAGTTATGTTGAAGTTCAATATTATACTAATTAAGAAATGCTAACATTACTTATCAAATTTAGAATTATCACTTTTATTATAATTTATGATTACTATTATAATATTTTTATTATTAACATTGATGGTTGAACTATCATTCTAATTACTCTTACAAATATTAATAAGTTCCAAAAATTACTATCAACATTTATGTGGTTACTCCATAATTTATTTACTTTTCACATAAGTCCATGTGTTCAGTAAGTGTCGATTTGATTTATAAGTTATATCAATTATAATAATTTCACTATTATTATTATAGTATTAGATTGTTTATGTGTTCATACTTTTTAGATTAATTATTATCAAATCCTAAAGTCATTGGTGTACCCTACAATTTTTACTTCAATACATAAACAAACAATCAAACAAACAATTCAATCAATCAGATAAATCTTTTAATTATTGATAGCTTTTAGTGATTAAGATTTATCTCACAAACCAACCCAGTTCTAAACTAATCTAGTTCACTTACTGGCACTGGCTATTTCTATCTTTTCCCATATAAGATCTAATAATGAGCTCTGATACCAACTTTGTAGCGCCCCCTAAGCTAACAGCTGGCTAATCCAAGAATTTAGCTAAATAAAGAGGCACTAACGGATCTAAATTAAACACTTAAACTTTCAATTAAGAAATTTTCTACAAAAACTTAACCCAGAGCTAACCCCGCTCAGGAATATATATACAAGAACTCCTCTCCAATGATACATATAAAATAATCATTTGGATTACAATTAGAATATACAACAAATTAAACATATCAGTATATAATCAAATAACGAAGTTAACTCCTCGAAACTTTCATTTTAAGCAACTCTGCTCACATCAAAATGAAATTGGGGAATAATTAACATTTAACTTCTAAGTAATCATATGCAGATTTGGAAAACATTACATGTTTTCCCAAACATTAGCAGACAACAAAACCACTGAAATAAACAATCATGTATATGGACCTAAACTCCTCCTTTAGTTTCTGCGGTGACATTTACACACCTTATAATTTATGTGGTGACATTTACACACCGTAATACTGAAAACGTAAAGCAATCTGTGGGTGAAATATAGACCCGTAATATTGATGCCAATTCCACACCGATTATTAATATTGCGGTGTATCGCCCTAGCCATAAGAATATGAAGGAGCAGTATCCAATATACCACAGATGGAAATTCTCATTTCCCAAAGACAATCATAAAGATAAACAAAGCATGAAATATGCGAATAGACAATGCAATTAAGAAATAGACAATGCATGAGTTCATAAAACAAAGACTTTCATAAAAGAAATAACAATGATTACAAAACTGTTAAATGCATTCCCACCTCTTTTGATGACAAGCCTCGCCTACCTCGAGATCCATGATCTACTGGTTCATCCTTGAATCGATCATTGTCAATAGTATAACTGTTAATCACACAAGCACTCTAAGAGTTTAGCCAAAAAGGCTTACAAAAGAATCATACAATTCTATCTAATGGTTCTAAACCCATTATGGTACCTTATTCTTTATCTTTAGTATAACCAAGAGTTTACTAATCCAATTAGATTGATTTTATAGTTCGCAGCTAAGTCTCATGAATATCTACAACCTTGTAGAATAAACCAAAAGTCAGTTCAGACCATAAGAGGTCCAATTCATCACTTATAAGAAAACTAGTCCTAAGCCCAAGTCCACTAAACAATTCCATAACTTAAAGCCCAGCCTACCTAAACCAGCCCAATAAACTAAGGTCCAGTCCACCTGGTCAACAAACGGTCTCTCACAGTCCACTGGGTCAACTGGCGGTCAACGTCTAAAAGTCGAGTCAACAGTCATGGTCAAAGTCAAAAGATTAATGGTCAACGAGTTAACTCAGTCAAGGTCCACTGAGTCAAACCGATTCAACTCAGGTTACAGGGTTAACTCGACTCAGTCAGAAGAACTGAGTCAGACAAGACAATTCAGTCAGACATCTGACTAGGATGACTAACAGCCTAATTCTATCACCGATTTCATTTTAAACAATCACAACAATTTATTCATTCTTTCAAAATGAACTTCAGAATCAACTTACAAATACAACTTCAATTACCTGCAATTGCAGCTTTTCCAAGCTTTCACTGCTAGCACTAACTACATTCCTATAACTACATTTCAGTTACACCTTCTCTGCCTGCAAGACACAAACAACACCAACACTTATAGTTTCTAAACCTCCACCAACTACTGATATTCTCTGCAACTTCAACAGCACCATTACCACTTATAACTCAGTATAACTCTCACAACCTCAACACTTGCAGCTCAGAACAACTCAATTTTGTTCATCATCAATATCTACAAATACACACCCATTCCAAAATTGTTGAATTAACATACACAGAATCCAAAACTCATGACCTGAGACTCCATTATCACTATCTTCTCATGCATACCCTGTAACATCATTCCATTATTCAGTTCACTATAACTCCATGAATCAACATCATTACCAACACCAGTTTTTAAAGCACAATCCCTGTAGAAGTATCTCATTCACCCACTATTCATAACACCTACAACCTCATTTCACACCACACACATACCACCACAAGAATTCAAACATACCCTGCAGCTAAGGTTTACAATTCAACACCATCTTCATAACAACATCTCAATTCCATATGAATCTGAACTTCACAGTTCAACTCCCAACTCCACTCGAACTGTAATTACACATCCATACATAGCCCATTCTTACTTGCAATTCAATATAACACCATCACCACAAGAAATACAATGCAAGCACTCCAACAGCAACATCACTAGACTTCACTACCATCACTAAAACATCTTCAAACATCTAAACTCAGATCACTTACAACAAATCATGTCACCAATATCACTTGACCGTATCTCAACTCAATCGGCACCACTACAACTTACCAATAACTCATTTCCAAACTTATCTTCATTCAAAACTACACAAACTCAACAACTGAAATTGTATAACTTAACTAGAATCAAAGTGGAGAACAATTACCTGAAGTCTGAATTATCCAAGCGATTAAAACTTCAATTTCTTCTTTACTTGACTTAGTTCAAAAGCCCGCCTCAAAACTCGATTCAGTTCATCCAACACCAAATTATTTCATCATCACCATCAGTTCTCGACCAAACCCTAATTCAATTCCAAAATAATCGATGTCATCTTCCACAACTTCTCTAATTCGAACCCAAACCGTATCCTAGATCTTTACATCAACAAAACCCATGTCTAATCATCCTCCCAGCTTATCAATTTCATCTTTCAATTGTCCTCTGAACTTTAAACAAAACCCTAACTCACTGATTCTTCACTAATTCGTCACTGAAACAACTTCAAGGATCCAATTAAACCACAACCCTTTTAATCATTATCTATCAGTAACCCGATAACCTGTTGATTTCACGACAATATCAAAAACAGACGAAACCCTAAGTTGAGTCGTCCTGATTTACTCTTTCTTTAGAAGATGAATCAATTACTTGGAGTAGAACCACCATCATCACTCGTTTCTTTCCAACTCTACTTTTTTCTCGATTTCATAGTTTCTGATTTGATTCTCAAATATTTTACAGACGCAGAACAGGGCTAAGAAGAAGAGAGAAGAAGAAAAACGAAGAAAAATGAAAAGAAATGAATAATTCTTCTCGATTTGGTTTTGATAAATCCAAAGACAAATGATAAACGCAATCACCCAAATGATATGGGGAGTCCAAGTCGGTTTGATAGCAAAATAATTATTTTGCCCTTCGACTAATCTGATGAAATCTTCTTCATATGGTATCCGAATGACACATGCGAGCAGTCCATTCCGCGTAACTTTTCGAGATCTATCCCATGGTACTAATTTCGTATATAGATCGTTGTTAGATTAATTTATATTAATTAACGTTCGTGTTAAACTAATCGAGTTATTATCGGTTAAATCGACACTTGATCATCTCTTGACCGGTCTAACAACATTGACGAGCTTGAGGGTCACTACAACCACATTGGTATCAGGAATACAAATTTATCGGAGAATACCAAGAGTGGCACATTAACTATTATGGATTTTGTAATCAGAATGATTTGATTTTGTAATCGGAATAATTTCGGTATTGCATTACAATCAGAAGATTTTATTCATATTTTTATAAGATGTTTATTATGTTATCGCCGAGAAAAAATATCAATGGAAATATATGTCGTGAACAGAAAAGTCATCACGGGCCTCAAAATGCGCTGGTATGTAGCAAGCAACTTACATAAAAAAAAAAACTTACATAAAATAAGAGATTATAATTTGAATTTTTGTACGTAGTTTGTATTTTGCAGTATATCGAATTCTTATTTTTTGACGCATTGATAAATGAATGAATGGTATAGTTGTTTTGACGTTTTGAAATTTTAAGTTAAATAGTTGGCTTTCTTATTTTGGTGGAGTGATTGTCATACATTGTTTGAACTTGGTTGGGCTACTTTCATGTTTTATTACAAGATATAGCAGCAAGCAAGGTATAAAATTTAATGGTCGTTTGATAATAACCGATTACATGTCTTTTGCTTAAAGCATGGAGCTACCTTCATATTTCGTTAAAACTTCACTAAAACGTTATGATTATCAATGTCATTTTATGTGTACAGAGCTAGGCTATAACAGAGTTTTTTTTCTTTGATAGAAGACTATAATGGAGTTGGCTAATGTGTCCCTCTATCCTTTTCTTACTTGAAAAGAGAAGGCATGGAATACCTCTCGATCAGTTCTATTTACTCCCTTTGTTTCGGGACAAGTGTTACTTTCACTTTTTCAATTTGGCTTATTTTTAGGCTAAAATGAAAAAGTGAAAGTAACACTTTTCCTGAAACAGAGGTAGTATAAGATTATTCAATCCATGAGCATGGATTTTTATATTTTGGCGGTTTCATTTTTATTTGAAAATGTTTTATAGTACCTTTAGAAGAATTACATTTCGGAGTACACTTATCAGACAGAAAAGAGTGGAATTAGAACCGTGAGATACCAGATCCTTGATTTTAGTGCAGGTTTAGTTTTTGTGCGCCGTTAAATTGTATAGAATTCACACCATATATTTTGTTGCTATGAACATTTTGGTTGTTTTGGTTTGGTGGATATGTTGGACAGTGTAGCATATATAGATTGAAGATTCCCCACCTGTATGGGTGCGTACTAGAAACAGGACGTAGGAAGTTCCAACTCTGATGACGATGTGATTTGTAAAATGATCAACCATTATACAAGTGAATACGAGTGAGTTAGGATAACCAAAGAATCGAGAGATGGATTGATGAAAGAGGACACTCAATGCAAAAAGAACTGTACTGCCCTATACACTTACGGGCGGTCAAAAATAGATGATCTAGAATAACCAATATGCCATACCGTCCGTAGCCTCTACTCCTTCTATTTCATAATTTGCGTCCTTTATAATATTTTCTTTTGTACCCAAAAATGTACCAAATAGTGTTACTTCCGCTCTATAACTTTAATTATTAGTTCGTAGGCACATTGGGTAATCTGAATCTATTTATGGGAACATCCATAAGTTCTAAAATATCTATGCATTTTGTTCCCAATTTATTAATTTTATTTTTCCTTTGTTATATGAATTCTAATTTATTTTGTATTTGATTATTTCAATGTAGATATCTTTTTAGGTTCGTGTAGAAAAATGCAAAAATAATCAAAAATAATACCATTAAGCTACCAAAGAAAATTGGTACCCATTTTTTTACTAAAATGTTAACAAAATCACATGACACGTATAATCAAAATTGAGGAATTTATAGGAAATCAAGTGTTCGAAAGGTATCACTATGTCGATAATGTTTTTGTTGATGAAATGAAGGCATATAGTAATTTGGTGAACCGAATGAACCAAAAGTACGTTAAAAAAAGATAAATATTATTTTAAGGATCGTGAACATTGAATCTATGTTAATTATAAATAATATATGGTAAGTATTTCTTATCAAATATTTAATAGTTTTAACGAGATGCGCATTTAATTTAATTTATTTTTATTTTTATTTTAAAAAATTTTATTATTATTATAAAATTTCCTTTATAATTGGATAAAGAGTATTACAATTTCCTTTATTAATATTATTATTTCATAAATTTAAAATAAAATTATTTTATACTTAACAAAGTTATAAAACAGATCCATGCGTAGCACGGGTGAAAATCTAGTTTCAAGTTTCAACAAATTGAATCATCATATCCTGGCTGAGTAGCTCATTCTGTTTGATGGACCGCAAATATGGTACTACCAATTTAATCCGCTGTGACTGCACAATTGTCAAGTAATAATTCATTAGTTAGTGTAGGGTGGATTTATATCATAAAGAGGATCAAGGGATAATTATGCAAATATGTTGGAAAATATGGGTAAAAACAGAGGATGATAACACTAAAAGAAATTGTTGTTGTACTCAAAAGCTTTCAAGGCTCGGGTGATTTCTTTTAGACGATTATTTCTACCCTCCCAATATAAATTGGCGATTGCAACAGGTATGCGAAATAATGCCTTCAGGATACAATGAAAGCCCTACAACAGGAAATTGGATT
This sequence comes from Papaver bracteatum, assembly GCA_023529315.1. Lineage (NCBI taxonomy): Eukaryota > Viridiplantae > Streptophyta > Magnoliopsida > Ranunculales > Papaveraceae > Papaver > Papaver bracteatum. Next base: position 577,952 of record JAJJWX010002261.1, on the reverse strand, counting down.
CAAGGTTTGCACCCCTTGACCCAACCAAGAACACATGAGAGAGATTTCTGATGATGCTTTATATGGAGAGAAAACAGGTTGAATTCATTCTCTAGAATGGGAGAATTCCTTCACTACTTATAGGGTTATTCATGCCTATTGGAGATGCCTCTTCACTTCCAAAAGACACATAAGGTGTCTGTTGGGAATGGTTGTGTCCTTTATGAACCATCACACCTATTAGAGGTGTCCCTTCATCTCCAACTAACATCCATTGTGTTTATCCAGATTCCCCATCATAGTCCCTTCATCTCCAACTAACATCCATTGTGTTTATCCAACACAGAACACTTCCCCATCATAGTGACAAACCAAAAACTAAAACAGTTTTATTTTCTAAGTTATTGACAATATCCAACAAAATATAGGCACCAACATACCACAGTCTTCTTATATAAGGTGGGATCAGATATTTCCCGTCCCTAGATAACTGGAAGATGGGAAGGAGACACTTTAAGATGTGAAATGTGGTGGTACCATTTCTCATACTCTGTAGCGCACTGCTTTGTCTAAAGGGTTGACAGTTTCATAACATCGAGCATTCCTTCGGAAACATCTAATTGATTCAAGAAAAAGAGATGATAAGTCTGGAGTGGTTTGTTAAGTAGACTTTGAAAAGGATTTAGATAACATTAATTGGGGCTGCCTTGATATAGTTTTGGAGAGATTTGGTTTTGGTAATGTTTGGAGAAGCTGGATAAAATGGTGTATCTCTTATGTGAGATTTTCTATTTTAATAAATGGTGAAGCTTATTCTATGTTCAAATCTCAGAAGGGTATTAGGCAAGGGGATCCAATTTCCCTGTTTCTTTTCATTATGGTGGAAGAAATTCTTTCCTTAATGCTCAAGAAAGCTGTTGAAGTTGGTCTTATTTCTGGTTTCAAGGTCTCTCCTGAGGGAACTATGATTCATCATTTACAATTTGCAGATGATCTCATTGTCTTCTTAGATGATTCAACTGAACAAGTTACTAATCTGAAAAATATTCTCTTTGCTTTTGAGCTTGTATCTGGTCTTAGAGTAAATTTCAAGAAAAGTGCAATTGCTGGAATTGGCTCTAATAATAATGCTCATCTTTGTGCTGATATATTTGGTTGTGATCTGGTTCATTTTCCTATTAATTATCTAGACATTCCCTTAGGAAGCAAATCAAAATGCAAACCTATATGGGATGTGATAATACAGAAAATCCAAAAAATATTAGCTACATGGAAGAAAAAATATCTCTCAAAAGGACAAAGATTGATATTGATAAATAGTGTTCTGTCAAGCCTACCAATATACTATTTAACAATGTTTCAGATGCAGAGCGCAGTTATGAAGACAATTGAGAATATTATGAGGGATTTTCTCTGGGGATCTACTTCAAATAATAAAAAGAGAAGCTGGGTTTCATGGAAAAGAGAAAATATTCCAAAACACAGGGGAGGTATTGGCATAAAGAAATTAAAGTTGGTTAATAAGGCTCTTCATTGTAAATGGATTTGGCGTTATGGCGCAGAAAAAAAAGCGCTGTGGAGAAAAATAATTCACCAGAAATTTGGAGGTAATGTCAATTCTTTCTTACCAAACTCAAGTTTAATATCTGTTGGTCATAGCTTGTGGGCTGGTTTTCTGAAGTCAAAAGATCACATAATGCAAAACACCACCCTGAAAGTTAAAAGTGGTAATAAAATCTTGATGTGGGAAGATAAGTGGATTGGTAATCTCCCTTTAAAAGATTCCTTCAAAACTCTATATGAGATTTCAAGAAAGAAAAAAGCAACTGTTAAAGACTGCATTTCAACTAGTGGGGCTTGGAATTTGGACTTCACAAGAAATCTGAGAGAAAATGAGCTAGGTGAGGTTATCTCACTTTTACAATTATTGGGAGACCCTTCTGTAGTACTCAATTCAGCTGATGAAGATGACACAAGGATTTGGGATCTGGGTGATGATTTCAGTGTTGCAAACTGTTATGACTCACTTGATGTGGATGGTTTCTTATCTTTTCCTCATAAACAGCTTTGGAACAAAAAATTTCCACTAAAGGTTTCTTTTTTGGTTTGGACTCTATGCTTTAATGGAGCTCCAACTAATGATTATTTGGCAAGAACGGGTAGGTCAAATACAGGTAATTGCATCCTTTGTAATGAAGCGTTAGAGACTAATGACCATCTGTTTTTACACTGTAAAGAAACTTCAAAGCTATGGAGTTACTTCTTGGACGGTTTTGGGTTGCAGTGGGCTTTTGCTGAAAATGTTAAACTGACACTTTGGGAATGGCCTTGCAAAAAGGAAAATAACATGAAAAATAAGCTTTGGGGACTTATTCCTTTCGCAATTTGGTGGACGGTTTGGAAGGAAAGAAACGATCGTTTGTATGGAGGCAAGAGAAGCAGGAATTGGAAACATCTAATCATTTCCATTAAGTGTACTTTGTTTAACTGGGGTATGCCTAATAAGATCTTCGAAGGCTTTTCTTTAAGTACTCTTATTAGTAATTGGACTGCTGTTGTTGGCAGCTAATGTATTGATTACTCTTGTTCTCTGATAGTTTCTGTCACTATTTAGGTGACGGTAACTCTTTTTTATAAAATTTGCCCTTTTGCGTCAAAAAAATAAATTCATTACCTCCACGTTGACAGGTAATTCAATTGTCACAAGTTGGCGGATGTAACCAAGTTGGCGCGTTACCCTAGTTCTTTTGTACAGTATGTAGCCGCTGGGATAAAAAAAGGGTCCATGACACAAGAAAACTTCATTGAATATATACTTGTTTCTCATGTCCTTGTAAGTCTCAAATATAACTTTACTTGTATTATTACCCTTAAACTTATCCAGCGTCAATCTGTGTACTGCAACTTCATGAATTTGGATCGAAAATAACCGTTGTGAATATACCTGTTGATGGTGGATTTTCAACAAAGGACAAAATCGTAAAATCATGATACTGCATGATTCTGGCATGTGACGATTCATATTTTACGAAACCATGATGGACATGTTCTAGAAAATCCTCCACTAGCTGATCGTTCGACACCTTGCATTTCATCGTGACCTCTATGTAGAATAACATAATTGGGCGGTTCTCCGTAAGATTGAGAGCAATAACGCTTTCAGGACGTCGGTGACACTCACTGTTCCCTGACTACATGAGAGAGACCCACCTCTACCTAGAAGAATGATTGCGTGGTTCTCCATAAGATTAAGAGCAATAACGCCTTCAGGACGTCGGTGATACTCATTGTTCCCTGACTATGTAGAGAGACCATGTATAGATCCAGGCGGTTCTCCGTAAGATTGAGAGCAATAACGTCTTCAGGACTTCGGCAACACTCGTTGTTTCCCGACTATGCACCTTTCAGAACGGGTGTGACGCTTTAATTGACTAATATCCCTTATGTAATTGATTAATTCTACCATGACATTTACCACTGAATTCCTAGAAAATAATTTATTTTATTTCGTTGCTCCGATTTCATGATCGAATCCACAATGGAATAGTAATAATCTCATTACTGCGATTTCATGATCGAATCCACGGCTGATCTCATGAAATGGTAATAATCATATTACTCCGATTTTGTGGTCGAATCCAAGATCCCATGGAATGGTAATGCTCGTTCTATTATTCTGAATTCATGGTCGAATCCATGGCTGATCCTATGGATTGATAATAAACAACTACTCACTTTTATCACTCAGTTTCATGAATCATTCTCCACTAAATTTCATAAATTAGTAATAGATACTCAACAATCGGGCATCTGGACTACCACTGAGTAAGACCCATAAAATAGTGCAAGTGTACTCGACAATGATGCACGAATGAGCATGCGAAAATATGGACAAGTGAGGAATCATGCATAAAATAGGAGAGAGAAAATAATAACATTAAAATAATGGAGAAGCGCCCATCGGTCGGCCACCGGCCGGCCGGCCGTGCCTAAGTCGTGGCCGGTCCCATGCTTCCTCCATTATTTTCCTTATTTTGTTATTTTCATGAACTCATGAAGATTCCTCCATTCTAACAACTTTCCTTGTTTGAGCAAAACTCATGGTTTCTCCATATTTTCATGATTTCTCCATATTTTCGTAGTTTCACGAAATAATAATATAAAGTAGGGAAAGGTGTTGCGGGACCCGGCAACTTAGCCGCCGGCCATGCCCTAGTCGTGGACGGTCCCACACCTTGCAATACCTAATCTTTCATAAATTGTTATTTCTCTCATCTCATGAAACTCCTATGTTTCCACAAAAACTCATGGATTCTCCATAACATCACGGTTTCGTGAAAAATAATAATATAAAATTAGGGAAAGTGTTGTGGGACCGGGTAACATAGCCGTCCGGCCATGCCCTAGACGTGGCCGGTCCCACACCTTGCAATCGCTAGTCTTTTATAATTATTATTTTCCTTAATTCATGAAACTCATTGGTTTGAGCAAAAATCATGATTTCGTCATAATTTCTCAAATTTTACTCAAATCTTGAAAATCCAAAAGCCAACATGGTCACACGACCGGCTAGCCTCTCACGACAAATTTAGATATTAAATACTCTTTATTTAATATTTATAAAATATTGATTAATTGAGCATACATGCTCATTCCAACAAAATCAAGAATTTCAGTCAAGATGAAACTCTTCTGAAATTTCACAATGTTGCTCAAACGCGCATCAGAAAATGCTGAAACTCCCAGTACGGAAACATGGACATCATGGTAACACGTGCATACCTTTTTGACAGACCAAGGCCATCCTTAGGGATTGCACAAAGCCGGTCCCACATGTTTTCACACTTTTGACCTAATTTGCGCAATCGCTCGTATTGGGTCCAAACTCTTCACAACCAACTCATAGTTTGTAGAAAAGCCCATCAGCGGTCCCACGACCACCAAGGGCCGGTCTCATGCCACCTTGGTCGGTCCCTCACTTTTCTATAATTAGGTTTTATCACCTAATGCTCAATCAAGCACTATTTCAATAAATGATGAAACCGGCATTTAATCGTCATTCATTCACCAAATGGCCAACTCAGGACCCTGGTGCACGCTCACTCGAGCAATTGGGCATCACATGAACGTCCATAGTATCATGTGATCGGTCCCTCCTTCGCTCATGACCTATTTTCAGCAATTCGTCGACTAATGAGCAATTGATCAAAAATTAGGGTTTTCGAACAAATGCTCAACAAATCATCATTCTGAGCAAATTCAAACACTGATAAATTTATGTTGATCCAGAGATCAATATCTGGATTAATTATGCAATATTCGGTAATCTATCAGTATTTAAATTAATATTTTATTGGGTCACGTAAGTAATTCGCCGAATTAAGCAATACTTGCTCAGTTGCTTGAATATTGATCCCACTATCAATATTCAGTAATTCGTCGAATTGAGCAACACTTGCTCAATTGCTCGAATATTAATCCCACTATCAATATTCAATAATTTATCTAATTGAGCAATACTTGCTCAGTTGCTCGAATATTGATCCAACTATCAATATCCAGCAATTTATCAGTAACTCGTTGAATCGAGCAATACTTGCTCAGTTGCTCGAATAATCCACATATATTCAGTAACTCATCAATATTCAATAACTCGTCGAATTTACAATATTTTCCCAGACGAGCAACATTAAAATTCATGAATCGCTGAGCATTTGTCAATCATGCTCGATTCAACAAAATCTAGACTTATAGTCTAATCAGTCAACAATCGACTAACTAAATACACGTCTGTCATGCAGACTCCACGATTCATGAGACATCAATCACGTTACCAATGGGGGATATCACTTAGGGTTTTGGTTTGGCGGTCTACGACATGTGGATTCATCCACGACGATAAATGTGTGTAAGTCGTGCAAACGGTTGAAGGATTTAGCAAAGTAGTGGGTGCACGATCAGTCAAGTCTCCACACGAATGGAACTAACTTTACCACGATCTCCCACTTTTCCACTCTTTCACTCAAGAAACCGTCACACTTACATGGATCAATGTGTTCACTACTCTGACAATATAAATAAGTCTATGAATTCATGATTGAGGATATCATCAGCAATCATCCACACCGAATTTCTCGAGTAACTACTCTCAAGAATTCATCAATCTACCAGAACTTATTCGAACTTAATAGTTCATCAATTTGCAGAAACCTTCAACACATCCACAATTCTTGATCATCATTGATCCCACACAATTCTCAGCTTGCCTCCTACAGATCAACCCATCTCCCTCTTTGCGACCGAATTGACTCTGGAACGACCATTGACTTGGTTTATGCCGGATTCCTACAGATTGATCTCTCGAATCTAAGTACTCCCTTTGCAGTACATCTGTGTGAGGTTAAACAGGTTGCTCGGTTGAGGAGTCTCGACGACACGTTCGTCTCTTCACATCCCTAAAAACCAACGATTTTTTTTCCCCATCCACAGATTGGTGACCACAGTGGGTGATTAATCTCTCAGTTGCAATCTCTCATTTTCACAAAATGGTTGATCTTAGGTCAGGTTCAGTTACCAAACCTAACCCAAATAGTGCTAGTACTAGCAACAACGGTGGTACTCCAGAAACCGTTTCTACTTCCAACAATGGCGGTAACACTACTCCTCCATAAACCAATATCAGAAGTAATCCTATTTTTGGTCGGGCTCCTGAAGAAACCAGAGAAAATCCACCCACTATCGCTGATCTCATGAAAGTCCAGGAAGTTCTCTCCAAAAATCAAACTGATATGGCTACTACTCATAAGGAGTTATGTAACTATCTCAAAACTATCACTGACAAGATGTTAGACAAAACTCATGATAAGGGAAAAGACAAGGAAACATCTCCAACTAAAGATCCCGAAGTTATTCCAGTCCCTGACGATGATGAAGCCCGCAAAGCTGCAGAACCTAAACCTGTCGGTTTCATCACTCGTGAAGGCCTGGAACGATTTATGGAGAATCAGGGAAAGGGCCATACACCTTCCGTGCACCGTAATCAACCTCCATATCCTGCAGCTACGTAAAGAATTCCTTTCTTGAAGAGCTATACTTCCCCAACATTCACATTATACAACAGAACAAGGAACGCTCGAGAACATGTCTCTCGATTCTTGGAAGCGCTAGGAGAACATGAACACAATCATGTCGTCTGTTTGAAGGAGTTCTCAAAGTCTCTGACAGGCCGAGCATATACTTGGTACAACAACATTGTACCGGGGATCATCACTGGCTGGGGAGAAATGGTTAATGCCTTCTACCGGAAATACTTCTTCGTCTCAGAGAATATCACTCTCTCTGATTTAGGAAGAATGCCTCAGAAGAACAATGAACATCCGAACGATTATGTGAAGAGGTTCAGAGTCCAAACTTTAGATTGTCATGATCCGAATGTCATTGAACAACAACTAGTGGACTTGTGCATCAACAAAATGATCCAGGTCTACAGATCCTTGCTGGAAAATCTTCGGTTCCAGACTTTCTCAGAGCTTCATGAAGCGGCCAAACGATCAGCGACTACTGCGCCTTCCTTACTGGAAAGAGCAGAACCTAGACTGAGAACCTCGTGATACTCAGCATCTCTTCAATATACCACATAACCTCCAACCTTCCATGAACTTTGTTGCTGAAGGAAGCAAAATGAAAGCCGAGCCACCACATCACAAGCATGCGTCTCCAATCTCTCAGGTTCCTCCGGAAGCGCAAAGAGAGGATGAACAATCCTGAAATGCACAAACCTCAACCCTGCATCAACAAATGGAGAAATGATCAAACAGACTCAAACTTCCCTCTTCTCACCGAAGAAGTGATCGAGTTACTGGAAGTCTAGATTCAAGATGGTGCAATCAAATTTCCATTCACCAGAGGAGAAATGGAAAATCCGATATACTGCCGCTTTCATAGGTATGTCATTCATCCAACAAGTGATTGCAAAACTTTGAAATGCATATTCGAAGAAAATGACGATTCAGGAGAACTGGGGACTGAAGGAGTACACAAGAATCCTCTCTTAATAAGAACCTTCACACTCCCTGAACAACCAGTCAAAGAAGTAGTTCAGTCATTGATCGAGCACATCTGCAAATTGTTTTATCTGTCAAGAGACAAAGGAAAGACATGTTCACAACATTGAATTATATTGTGTCAGATGTATGTCCATCCCGAAAATACTCCTTGAACCTTCATCCACAGACAAGGAAATGCACGACTGGGGATTGATTACCACAGTCCATCTTAGAGGAAATGAATTTGGAAGAATGTTGGTCGATGCTGACACCGCTATCAATAACATTCCACTGAAATCCCTCATATCCACAGGCATCACTCGACAATAAGCTACTCGTGATCCCATCTCAGTCAGATACCTTGAAGGAACGCTTAGAAATACTTATGGCTACATCATTATCAAAGTGAACATAAGTTCAACCAGGACAGAAACCAAGTTTCACATGATCAGGAAGATCCAGGATATGACATGTTCTTCAGACAAGCGTGGATCCACACTGAAAATATGGCTATTGACAAAGCGTCTTTGGTTGCATATCTGTCCAACGAAGAAAATTCCGATCCAGAAGACTTGGCGGACATCCCATCATCAGAGCACTTGGAGGAATTTCGAACTTTGAAGAGGTCGAAGCAATAACCTGCAAAAGATGTATAGACATGCATCAAGAGGTTCCGCACTCAGGCATGGCAAAGAAAATCATGAAGCTCTGATATCTGCACAAGTATTAAATCCCACTACCGCAATGAAAGGGATGCTAAATCAACAGAAGATACTCAGGTCCAAGACGATCAAACCTAAGACATTCGATGCTTAAGGGATATGATGCTTAAATGCTCAAGCATCTAAGAAGCCTTCAAATTTTACTCCCAATCAAAGAGTACACCTTCGATAATGGCATGGTGCATCTGGCTTCAGCACAAATATCTCGACACATTGATTCAACACCGACACGATTAAAGTGAAACTGAACTACAATCGCTGAGTCTTCACTATCTCCATGACAAGACTTTTGAAGCGGATGCAACATCATTCATCCATCGATGGCACGAATTCCTTCAACATGCATTAGGGACTTGATCTTATTGGACAAGATTCAAGACATAGCAAGTTAGTGCAACCTGATGTGGTTCCATGAGAACTTTATCAACGGAATCTCTCTACATTACGAACCTTGCATGACTAAGGAACTTCTCTCCTCACCGATCACACCCAGAATGGAGACTGCTGATGCAATCTGCCGTAACAACGTCGACTCACTGACGAAGCCAGTTCACAGTAAAGTCACACTGATCAGGAAAATTCGGGTTGTACTCCCAGTACACCTACATCTCAGGGATGCACAAACCACCCACTACACTACACCAAATTTGGGGATTAGCAACAATAGGTGGCAGTTGCAAAGTGGGGTCGCAACAGTTCAGCTCTGTTACGAAAGTCGATGTTGCAATTTTTCCCAATGGCTACATTGCCGTTGCGAATTTTCAACTGTTGCAACGTCAAAAGATCGCAACTGTTGCGAAATTAGATGGTCGCAACTGCTGTAAGCAGTTGCGATTATTTTTGCAAAAAAAAAAAAGAAAAAAAGAAGTGGTTTTGGTCAAAACCGGTCAACTTTTTGTGAACTATTTACTGTATTCATTTTCACAATTTATAAGTACAAAGGTGGAGATTTAAAGAAACAGTAATATGCAAAATAAAACCTATTATACATTCAAGAAATGAATTTCAAGTAGCCAGTAGTACAAAATTAAAACATGCCGACAGACCAAAGACAAAGGGAGGTTATGTATGCAGTCTACATAAACATCCTAAAACTAGACTTTACATCAGAGCATAGCTTGTATATTTATACAGTAAAATATGATAATACATAAGTCGAAAGCTGAAAATACAACTACCCAGCTAAAAATAATCTACCCCAGATTATCCTCATGATGTACATATCAAAATAACAAAATACTAACATTGGTAGCTCTTTCCCGGCTTACTACTGCAAGCCCCTCTCGTACTCTGCAGGAGGAAAACAAGGAAAACGGGTGAGCAATGCCCAATATGAGTTACAAGAAATCTAGGAATAGAATGGAACAATTGATGAGCAACATTGTCCAGACCAATGTTTAACCAAACATAAAATACTATCAAACCCAAAAAATTTGAAGCTTGCTTAAGTTTCTTGTTCCAATCAAGACAAAGCACGTAATCTGCGTGACTATCCTTTTCGAACAAAAGAAGAGAGACAAAGATCAATATAGCAGATAACAATGGATGAGGAAGGGGAGTGACTGGAGTCCAATACTTTGTCTGATTAAGCAAAATAGTAAGAAAAAAAGACACCAAAAGTGAGATATAAAAATTGTGAAGGATCCCATAGCTGACCTTATAGGGCAATTAAGTGAAATCCGTGATGCCCCTTCAATTATCTCATAATCTGAGAAATTTAAAAGTGATGGGTTATGCCTATTATTCATATGAAACTAACTAGAACAGTACAATATCACATCCTCAATTTTCATACCTAAGTCATGTGTCGAAGAAATAGAGCACGAATAGTGTTGAAGATTCAGAAGACCAACAGATGACACCTTACTCGTAAAAGTAATGACTATGGCATAATTACCTATACAAAATAGATTTTACGGTTACAGATCTGTGTGTGAACAAGCAACTTTATATCTGACTACATATTTCAGAGAGAGATAGACCATTAAAGTGCCCAACATCCTGTAGGAGGTTCAATCCAAATTTGACCATTGTAGTCACAATTGTTGGGAATTGGGGGCCATTATCCTGATCCAAGAAACAGTAAATAAGCGCTTCCCATAGCTAAATGGAATATATTACGATTGAAAAAAATAAATGCAGAAATGAGTTTATCACGGAAGAGGAAGACATCATCAGGTCTAAAACAAACCATTGAACTATTGATCCTTCTTTCGATTCCCTTTCCATTTAACAAGAAACTGCATAAGGAAGAAAAAGATAATTAGAAATGAATTTTTTTTATCACGAAAGTGTTGAAAAAATGATTTTTTTTTTTGAAAGAGCAGAGGAGTAAGTGGAAAGTACTTTGCTCATTGGGGGATTATAAGGCAAGACGACGTATCAATGTTATATGTTTGAGCACCAAATAATCGATGCATAACAGGCAATAATTGAGTTGTTCAAAAATAGAAGTCTGATACAGTAAATAGTGGGTAATGACTTTCATATAATCTGGTATTGTTTGGTAAAGTTTACATGACATGTTCATTTATACTTCTAAGGTTTGTCAAGCAATTGAATGGCTTAACCAAATTGATCAGAAAATCGTTCTTAGGAACCAAATTAGCCTAGTGAGGTAATACTGAAACAAATTTGCATAGGATATACTAACAATCTTCTCCCGAGCACTTGCTTTATTCTTTATGACATGGAAATAAAGCAAATAAGCCCCAAATCCATGCTACTTGAAAAGAAAAAAGGGTTCAAAAACACTGTATAAGAATGTTAATTTCCACAAAAGGGATATGGAAGAGAACATGTCTAAACATAGGGGAAAAATTATCTACAAACCTTGACTTCAAGGTAAGAAAATATGTGGGACATCTTCATCCAGGGATAGAATCTGCGTACCATAATGAAGCTTGCAATTAGTATATCGAGACAATAATCAAACCCAAATTAGAATTAATACCCACTAAGACATCATTCCATGGCATTTGAAATCACAAAAACAATTATCTTAGACTTGTAGAACTGTCATATAACTAATGATAGCTTAGAGGACCACGTTATGAAGCTTCATACATGTCTACAGTTTTAAAAACTATTGGTGGAGGACTGTCCGGTTGTGTGAAAACATCCGCTGGATTGCAAAAGCTCATACCTAGCTAATTATTCAAAGGTAACATCATAGTTAGGGAAATCTTTTTATACAAAGTCATGATGTGCGGCTGAACTAGGGGTTTACTACTTGCTAAGAAAATGAGAAATTTGTCATTGGTATGTTAAGTTGCAAGGATATTGATTAAAAAAATTATCTCCGCAATGTAGCCAAGAGTGACTACTATGGTAGGGAATTTTCTTAATCAATATCCTTGCAGCTTAAGAAGAATTAAACTGTTGGATGAATAATGATTAAGAAAATAATCAAACCTCATTTGTGCGACTGATAAGAATATCTACATCTTGTGCTAGGAACCATCCACTCTTACTCGGACTCTGAACAAATTGCAAAGACATGAGATAAACATGACATTCAAGAAAAATAATTGCCCTATAAGGTCAGCTATGGGATCCTTCACAATTTTCATTTTCTTCTTACTCTTTTGCTTATTCACACTCGCTTTCCTCATCCATTGTTATCTGAAACAAAAGAAAGTATACTAAATAAGCAATGTCCTCAAATCAACAATTCTAAAATCGAAAACATAACTACTAACCAAGAAAATATAATTACTTTTTGAAACTAACCCAAATTTGGTCTAACCCCCCAAATGTCAATGTTGTTTCTAGTGAATGATCAATCAGTTTATTTGTATTCTGACATAGCTCCCTTCCCTGTAATCCATTAGCCTGCAAGTTCTAAACAAACGCAATAATCCTAGTTACTCAAAAACTGAAAATACTCCTTAAAAAAACAACAATCACCACTCATTGAAGAAAAACAACAATTAAACATTCAATACACTAAATGAATATATCCAAGTCCTGTAATTAAAGATGAATTATGACGAAAAGGAAAAATATCCTTTTCCAAGCAGAGTGATATCCAGCTCTTTACAGCATACCTAGAACCCCATCTCTGCCTGTAACAAATCAAATTCAATTTGAATTTCAAAACCATAATCTTATCCTGACCTATTTATAGAAATTTCATTTACACAATCAATATATATCAAATAAACAAACAAACCCCTTTGTATTAACCCTTGTTCCAAGATATTTTCTATCTTCTTCTTCGTCAACGACGACCATTAGGTTTTGGGTTTGGGGGCTCTTCAAACAGAAAGAGATTTCTAGGGTTTCGAAAGAAAAGAGGGAAAAGGATTTGGGCGTTTATGAGGTTGATGATAACGATGTTGCTGGTAGTAGTAAGGGGTTAGAGAATGAGAGAGAAGCATAGATTTACAGACGAGAACAAGAGAGGAAGGGAGAACAGAATGAAAGGTAGAGAAGATACAAGAAGAGAAGATAAGAGAGAAGAGGTTTTATCGATAATACTAAAGAACGAGTCAGTTCTGAAGCTGATTCCGAATATCTGAATGGGCTGAAACCAAGTTAGCTTGAAAGTATGGGCAGGACACACACGAGTCGCACGCGTAAAACTGAATTCTCTTGCGAATCGCAACACGGATGAACAATTGCGAGTTTCGTAACTGCATCAATTTGTTGCGAATTTTTTGCAACTGAATTTGTTGCGAATCTGAGTTGCTAAACCCCATATTTGGTGTAGTACTAGTTCGTGAATGTAAAGGCTCACTGGATGGAGGAGTAAAGGCTATGTCGATAAATCATGGTCCTAACCTTTTCAGTCTCTGAAGTAACTCCGACCATAGTATCGACATCAACAAGGATATGTGGAGGAACTCCATTCACGGTCTCAATATCAACAAGAATTTCTGCAGAGAATTCAATCGTGATCTCAGTATCAACAACAGTCTCAGGTGCAACATTCAGCTTCATCAACAAACCATTCTCTGAAGCATTGCTCGATGAAGCGGACTTCTCCAATCATTAATGATTCATGTCAAGATGTGTAGACATGAAAATATGTTCACATGAAAGTCTTCCCAAAGCTTGCATGACTGGTGGGAAAAAGCCAAAGACTTCTACAAGATGTTCTCATCACCTCTGCAAATAAGATACAATACACTTCAGGATATGGGTTTACAAAAACGTACCAATGGGATAATTCTTTCTCAACAAAAGATGTTCTTATATGTCTCTTATACAACATACCAAAAGGGCGCATCAATTGGACATACGAGCTGAAAGATATTTCCTTTACCGTCAGGTCTACGAAATCTAAAAACAATGTACGGGATTACAAATTACAAATGTGCATGCTTCATTGGATGACCTCTGAAACTCCAAATTGAGTGATTCTTTCCTCATGTGATAACTTAGTCTCTTATATTTAAAAGTTGGGGTCAAGCATCGAATTCCGACATCGTACGATGTTCCTACAGCTTCCAGAGCGTACAATAAGCAAGCAGAAATTCTTATACGGGATTCATAACTTTCACGGTCGATCGGTATCCACCAGGTCTTTCTACTAAGTACTTCATAAAGGTACCTCCAACTTCGACCACATAGGTCTTTACATCAATTTTTTTACCTGGGTCCTCTATCCAAGTCTTGCCAGAAGAAGAGAAAACGAAAATGAGAGATTTAACAAAATACTGAGGACTGACGGTCCACTGATCATGATGATCAGTTTCATAGTCCAAGACCCATGGCACCAGACTCTCATATACTAATCATTCATCATAAAAGGAATTCTACCACCGGGACATGAAACCATGGTCATTACATCACCCCCTCTTGAAAGCAGCCTCAGTTATGGTCTTGTGACCAGGGTTTCAGAAGTGATGTTTCTACTACTGACAGAAGATGGCACTACAAGCATCACCATGATCATGTATCAATCAAGGGTTCCCGATCTCAAATGAATCAACGACATTAAAATCCTTCACTAACCGTTCAAGACACAAGCGAATGGTCTAAAAACACAACACGAGTGTTTTACAACAAGCTCGTCTGAGATGATTTTACACTGTCCTGCACAAAGCAGCAATCTGGGAGAATTTGGTGAGGAATCTAGGGATGGGTAATATATCATTCTCTTTGTATGGATGTCCTCTATGACATATACAAAATTCATATCCATTAGAGAAACGAGCAAAGATATGTGGCCAAAACATTGGACTACATGCCAGCTGAAAATTTTCTGGAAGTCTCCTTAAAGTCTACTGTTTCGCCTATTTCGGCCCCTAAACATGCTCGAAACTCAAAAAGCTTATTTTCTTAAACTTGGGAATTTCTTGGGAATGAAAAAACATGGGTAGATCGCGGAAATCCGACATCGGACGAAGATTCTACAGTGTTTTGCTGAAAGGCTGAATTCTGAATTTTTCTGGTGATGTTTTTCGGAAAAATTTCTCATATATTCGTATGGATTCTCATTCATTCATTCACAAGTCATCAATTTAATACTTCTATGAAGAAAGTACATGAGAATACCTACTTGAGGGGTCTCTAAGCCGTTCAGATGATCAATATTGCCGGAATCACCATTAGTAGCATTATTTCCTTCATTCGGTCATGGGTTCTGAGAATGCTCCGTCTCACCATTTTTTAAGGAAGAATGAGCATTGTCAATACTTTGTTCATCCACGAAATTTCCTCCTGGATACATCATCAAAAATTATTAATATTTCATTCAAGAAGTGTTATGAACGATTATACAAAGAGGTACTTACATCAACTTCTTCTTCAACGCTCGATTCAGAGACTATTTGTTCACCCGTATAGAATTGAGGACCGTCAAGGCTCGATGAAGCAAATTTTTGAAAGGAAATAACAAACCTTGGTTTCATGATCCTAATTGCAAAAAAGAAAAGAAAAAGTCATGATATAAGGAGCGCTAACTACTCACCAAAGAGATAGCCGGGGACTTTACAGTATTCGATATCATTCTATGATCCTTATTTCTGGATTCTCCACTCCGAAGGCTTACTGCTATCTCTGAGTAATCCACATCAATCAAACAAGGACCCATTTGTCGAGATACGATGTTATATTCCTTCATCAGAGACTCCCCATGCATTGCTGATACTACGTAACCAGGAGTACAACTCAGTATAAAGGATCTCTCACCATCACTCAGAGGTCCCATAAGCACCACTTCTTGAAGTTGCATCTGTAGGGATGTCATCTCTGGAAGTATCATATTTGGAAGTGTCATTATGGGAACCAGTTATTCTTGCAAAGCTGCCGTGACGTCCATACAACATTCCTACTTTAGTATATCATCCGTAGATGCATATTTCATCAAAGCAATGGAATTAAAGCAACTGGATAATTATGATGCTCACATCAACGTCCACAAAAATGGTAATATCCTTAACTCTTACCTGTTTACGGTTTCACGAACTTAGTGATAATAACGTAAAACTTCAAAAACTTGCTCACTCCTTCAAACCTGCGAAGATGAGCAAAATCTGTCATTCAAGAGTCGACACTGACTTTTCATGAAACCATGAACAATTCACATAAACTCTTCATGTGAACGTTCCATGATTTTATGCCGCAAACACACATCATAAAATCATAAAATACATTTGTTTATCTCTAAAAATTATTCTAAATTGCTATTTTGGTTTTTTATCGAAAAAAAAAAACTCATGTATGTTTAAAAAATATATATATTTCCCTTTCTTACGTGATTTAATTTAAAAAAAAACCTTATTTTTGCTCAAACGAGCATTTGTCTATGAAACAAGGGTCTTTTCTATTTTTTCAAAAGTCCACGTTAGAGCTAGCAAACGGGCGGGTCGGGGCTGGCCCCTTGCGGGTTACACGGGTTCGGGTTAATACGGGTCAAAACCCGCGGGTAGAAATTAATCACGGGTGGTCATTTCTTCAAACCGTGCCCGTAACGGGTTAAACTTGCGGGTTCACGGGTTAGCCCGCCCGTTTGACAGTTCTAAATTTGATAGTGTTTCCTCTGATTTCTGGTCTATTTCCGGACACGTTCAGGCCATCTAAAGCTCCTTCTCTGCAACCTAACATTCATCTAATTCATTTGATATTTGATTCAATAGTCACAGTGTCACATAAACATTATTACCAAAGCACCACAATTACAATTTTACAAACAAATATCCAACATGCAAAGAAATGAGAAAATCTAATAAAGTTCAACTATTCAGCATATAGATTGATGACATTATCTATCACATTTAGGACATTTAATTTTATCACAATTTTAAGATTTAAGCATCAACAGTTCAACAATGAAGTCCAAAAATGAAGTGGATTTTTTTTAATCTTCGATTGAGTTGAAAATGCAACTAGCAGAGAGCTATAATAGCAATTACTAATCAACTACTCCCCAAAGAAATAGCTGAAGCTCAATCCCCTACACACAAGAAGACATTGTTCACTAACAAGTTATATCAATTAACTTTTTTAACAAACACAATCGTAAATTGTCTTTCTCTCTTGACTCATTAAATTCCATAGCATATCATTTCAAGTAAATTTAGGGTTTTACTTACTTTTTGAATCCTGAGTGCCGTCAATTCCACTGTTCACTAAAGAGTTATATCAATTAGACAGTTACAAATATATTATGAGTTTAAGACAAAGATCAGAAGTTGAAACTTGAAACCCTGTAAACCACAAAATTGAAACTCAGTCAACAAGCATCCAAAACCCAACAAAAATTACACTCAATTGAACTTAAATAATCATGATTCTGTCATTGAATTTGAGAAAGACCAAAAATTCATCAGAGAATGAATAATTTAAAAATCAACAAATTAGATAAAAGTACCTTAGATACTTAGATCTGTGTGGCTGTGGTCCTTGGAGATTGTATTATCTTCGCAGAAGAAGAACATGAATTGTTCTGCAGTGCGGCGGGCGGACGAAGAAAAAGAAAGAAAGGAAGAATGAAAAGAAGAAGGAAGCTGCTAGACCTAGGGTTTTTTCTTTTTTTATACGAAAGGGAGTCATGGGACACATGTATTACATTGTGGGTAAAGATAACTGCAGGTTAGCGGGTTAAATCTGCGGTTTTATGGTCCGGGACGGGTTAACACGTTTCCCAACGGGTCACCATTTCTCCAACCCTAACCCGGCTTGTTTATATACCATCCAAGCCGGGTTCGGGTTTTTACGGGTCGGGACGGGCCAACCCGCGGGTTTTCAGCTTGTTTTCCAGCTCTAGTCCACATATTCCAAATAAAATTTTGAAGGTTTACATATAAATTTTATCATGAACTACATGTCTTTTCAAAAATTCCTCTAACTCGAAGGATCATAATTTATTACTTTAACTACGAACGAACCTACGTTCCTAAAAGTATTTGTGAAAGTTCATGCTTTGAAAATAAATTTTAGTTTTCATGAAACCTCATAAAACAAAATTTTATCTGTTGTAACTAAGTCATATTTACTCAAGGATTCATGTATCTCTTTCATATTAGGGATGACTGCTCGTTTCATAAACTAATGGACGAACGGACATATACGTTTTCTAAACAATTTCTTCATAAATCCTAAGCCGACCATAACTAGGCTTCTAAACGCCCAAATTAGCAGTGCCTCATCTCTCCGTGCTTACGAGATGACACTCTATCTTGCTATCAGAGTCCTTATCTGCGTATTGATCGATGTCGTAGGAGTCAAAAATAAATTACACTTTCTTACTACTCAAAATATATAATGAAGCAAGGGGAAGAAAGTATCATTCCCACAGAGAGGACTAGGTTGTCAATATGTTTCGGTTTCCTATGTAAAACAAGGGGGAATTTTTTGATTTTTATGAAACTAAAAATAAAAACAAACAAAACAATAACCCTAAAATACCAATAGATATGGATGTAACTTCAATCAATTCTAGACTCAACCAAACAAACACTCAATCATATTGCCATACGTCAATCATGCAATTATTATAAACCGTAGAAAGTGAACGATGGTTTTGAGAGAAAACTAACTCATAAAGATCAAAACTTGTTTTCAAAATCAAACTACATCTTTAACCAATAATAAAACTTAGTTACTCATGTTAAAGGAGTTCATCACAAAAGTTGGAGAATAAAACTATCATGCAAATCCTAGAAAGAAAGTAGAAGTCTCCCTCATAGAGATATATGAGATAATCCTAGGTTTAGAGAAAGAGTTTTCTATTTATATGCCTCTCCCATTCCAAAAGGATACTCTATCCAATATTAGGTCTTCTCAAAACCCATCTCCAAGTGGTCCACCAAGCCCATGTGTGGAAAATACCCGTGTGAAAATTCTGTCAAAAAACTGTCGTCGGATTGCTAACATCATCACCGGAATCCGGTCACCGACCGCCGTAATTTGTCACCGGAAAAATATATCCGGAAACTGAGCCATTAGAAACTGTCACAGGCAAATATGTACTTCCAGCAACTCATCTCTCCTTCTCTGCAGTTCAAACATTCACAAAAACCATCTAACCACATTCTAATCTTGCGAAAACGTTCCCAAAAGCGCAACTCCACATATATATGCCGCGGCCATATCATGCATCCAACACATACCCCCTTCATGATTGATTGAAACATTAGAATCCACGCTTCAAGTTCCGAAATCCATCAACCGAAACTACTTCCACCGGCTCGCCATTCTCGCTGCGTTTCTGCACAGTTTCTTCCTTGCTCACTACCAATGCCTTCACTGCTCAGTTCCATGTCAGCTTCATTGCAGAATTTACCAGGTATATCATACATCCAACCCATTCACCATCAGCTCATTTCAGTTTACCACCACTTACTCCCTGCAGCTACATATCCTAACATTCATCTAGTTCAGTTCAATCATTCATGCGCACTGCTCAAACCTTCCATCCATTGGTTGTAACTTCAATTTCAGATGCAAATTCAATTCTGTGGCTCAACAAAGCCATTTTAGCTGCTAAACTCAGTACCCCATCTTTCCTAGCCATCCATGGAATCTGTATCAGGCCCTTCTTGTCTCAATCCACCCCTGCATATACAATCAAGTGCATCAGTCCTTCATTCAGTCCTTCCGATCTTTTTCTGCTCCGGTTCAACTGTTGCAACCATGGCAACCACTTAACTCTGTTGCAAAATCCTTCTCTCCCTGTATAACAGCACAACCACCAAAAATGGCATAGACAACAACAACTCAAATTCAGCTACCACATTACTGCCATCACCTGCAATCTTCGAATGCCACAATAGATCAACAACCCACTGGTGCTCATATGCTTGCATTACAACACCAGTTCCAATTCCTTCTTTATATTGCAGCAACACAAACTCTCCCAATTAGTTCCATATATTCCGTATTTCGAGCACCCACACAAACCTATACTAACACAGCTTCAAGCCTTCATTGTGGTGCCATTGCATCCATCCTGAACAACATCAACAATTATTTTCTGAATTCCAGCTCAACCCCATTCTATCACCAGCATACAACTTCATTTTCTTTAGCTTCAATACCAGTACCAATCCAAACTCAAGAAATACACAAACCCATTTACCATTCCTTGCTCCAATTAAGCTATAATGACCACCTCCAACCCATAATGCAGTTCACCTGCAATATCAACAGCAGCATCACAACCCAGATTGCTCTTAACTCACCACTGCCTTCAACTGCAACTGCATACAACTCACATATTCATATCCACTATCACTGCATAATAGCACCATTTCTTATTCACCTGCAATTACTTCAATCACCTCCTACAACATCAGATTCTCTCCAGCTTTTCCTCAAGCCACTCTCAGGAAACCAACACACACAACAACTGCATCCCTGACTGCAGCAATATCTCACTCCCATGATGGACAACCTCAAATTCATACCAGCAGCAACTTACTCACTGCACCATCAACAACAGCTAATTCACTTCATTCCTCAGCTATCACTAGAAACCATGCACTTCCACCTCCATTGATAACACCACAGAAACCCTAGTTTCTATTTCTTCTCAATCAACCATTTTTGATCTCTGTCAAAGATTCCATAAACTCACATTCTAACCAAAACCCATCTCAGCTTTCTTCCATTATCATCCATCAGGCCTGCGATTCAAGCTCAGTCCAATACCTTCTCCAATTAATCACAGACTCAGAAACCCCCATTTCTATCTTCTTTTTCTTCTATTGACTCCATTGCACCTAAATAACTCAAAATCACACATAAGATACATAATTTACATGAAAACTCACAAACAAAGCATAAACAATAAATATAAATATAGGTGTTTATCACACCTATCAAATTCCCCCACACTTAGACTTTGCTAGTCCTCGAGCAAATCAAACAAAATAATTCTAAAACATAATACAACTCCGTCTCGAGGCTACTATCACTTTTAGCATAAATAACAAGCCTGTGAACCTAAGTGTCCCTAGTGGACGAGTTATAGTCTCGTGAAGGTTTACAAGAGGTCTACCTACAAAACATATATTTCCAACTCCAGCTACCTGTGACAAATCTATGAAAGAATCCAAAATGACTATTGGAGGAGGTACCCTGATGCGAATCCAAATTAATATATATGTAAATTAAGCTCTACTCAGAAAGTTGAACAAACCACAATACACGGAATCTGACTAACCACAATCACAATGAAAAACATTAAGAAGATGGATATAGAGGTAGATGTTTGCGAATGTTGACTAAGTGAATGGTGTTTCCCATATCTGTCTGAACACCGCCAAGATGAATCTATGCATCCTATTGGATTAAGCTACTGGTCTGAATTCTAGTGTCAACACAACTGGCATATACAAGGGAACCAGCAGTCAACAATCTTAATTCTACATCAAATCAACTGGCATATACAAGGGAACCAGGAGTCGACTTTATTAAACAATAATAATATTTTTTCTTTTTTTTTTCACTTTTTTTTTTTTTGAGATAGCATGATTGGATATTTTGGATCCAAGCGCATGCTTCTTGTCAGCAGATTACATGGTAATTCCATTGGATCCTGCATTCTACGCTTTTTTAGGCGACGGAGATAGGGAGAACACACACATATTGCTATCCAAGTGTCATTTTTATTCCGATTGGTCTAATTGGTCAGTCTCTTTTTTTTTTAGCAACTCAATCACTCTATTTCATCCTAGCAGTAATAACAATTCGATGTTTAGTGACCCACCAAATCACTTAGATAACAATAGATAAATATGGAAAAATAAAAATAGAACGTGATATGGTGACATTTCGAGATATGGTAACAACTATCATATTATTTCTAACACTTGAATAATTCTGTCCTTTTAGTTAATGGGTTCCTCAACTCCTCCAGCCAAGATGGTTCCATCCATTTAGATTGATAGTATCATCCTAAAGGCACATGTTTCTAGGTTTCGAAGTGTATAAAGCATTTTTTTTATGAAACAAGGGAAAACTAAAAAGGCTAAAAACTCTATATGAGAACACTCCCCCACACTTAAACTTTACATTGTCCTCAATGTAAAATTTAGTCATTCAAAGTAAAGTTCAAGATGCGAAATTCATAACATGATATATATACACAATAAGAAAATAAAATGCATGATAAAAAACGGATACTCCAACTCATAACTATTTCTGAACAATAGAGAATAAACACTAAACAAGATATTTAGTTGGCATCTAATCCCAACTCAGCCAAAATATACCTCATCGTCAAGAAAAAATTCCATCTACTTAGAAAGGCTAGTGTTTATTCTAAATTGTTCAAAAATCTCTAAAAGTTGGAGTTTCGATATGCAAATATCCAAAATAAGAAAATAAAGATAAAAGACTTAACAAATAAAAAGATAGAGGTAGATACACAAAACCAGTGGGTTGCCTCCCATTTAGCGCTTGGTTTAAAGTCGTCATCCCGACTTGCAAGATGAATTCCCCATACACCAATAATCTGAAAAGTTGGGGATCCACCCGTAGAACCTATTTTTCAAACATTAGCTTCACACAAATATTAGTAATATAAAACAGAAACGAAGCTATTAACCGATAAAAGCTTCCCCCACACTTATTCTTTTCCACACTTGGAAGTGTATAAAGAATATAGAAGTCGGGTACTTCCATGGTTTCTTGATCCATAACCTGCATAGTATGGGAATCAAGGATCTCTAATAGCGGATATCGAGAAATAAAATCATTCAACAATACTCTCGAAGCACATACATTCAAACCAATAAGAGGTAAAGGAGAAGAATTAATATGCAAAGGGTTAGACAAACCTATCACAATCTCTTGTATTACAGAATCCTCTTTATCCTTGAAAAACTCAAGTGAATTATTCACCTCTTGTATATCATGGTTCTCTATCAAACCTTGCATCCATTCTTCGTCCGTTTCTGCCTTAACCAAAATCTCGGCATCAACATCTTCATTACAATCCTTTGCAAGCTCAATTGGGTCTTCCACAATATTGGTCATAATGGTCACATTCTCAACATACCCCTCTTCATTATAAGGCACATACTCCACTGCGGATTCAAGTCTCACCATAAGGAACTTTTTTAGAACACTCATTGCATTATCCTCAAGCTCTACCTTTTGAATAGGTTCTTGATCGTTATAAAGATCAATGCTTGAGTAAGCTACACTAGTGTCATCATATTCCTTTTCAACTTCACCTTGATCGCAAAAAGACTCTATTGTACACTCTTCGGGGATGTCACCATAAATTGGTTCAAGCGATGTACTTTCATAGTCACCATCACTATCATAGTTAACATAAGATTGGCTACCACTTCCTAAAGATTGGTCTTTCGCAGAATTTTGCATGTCCTCTTTGTAATCTTCAATGCCTTGTCTTAAATAAGAAACACCTTTTTGAAGCTCTTGGAGTGATCCATCTAAATTTTGAAAATAGTGTTCCATTTGTTGGTAAAGCTCATTCGACAAGGAAACAGTAGAGTTACTTACTTCAGTATTGCTAGGCCAATTATCTTCCCTTTGAATGGGTGAATGATCATAACTACGATCAGAAATTGGGCCAAACATACTATGAGCACATTCGGTCGATAAAACTGGTTCCATGCTTGGTTGTCTACAAATTGACTCCATGCTGACCATAAATTGTTGCATTTCATCTACCAAACTAGAATAAATATTAATAGAAGCACAAGTATCATCCCCTCTTTGTGGTTGCTTACTTACATACCCACCGTAAGAAGGTTGGAATGTATGAGAACAACTAAAAGGATACGTGGAGTATTGACCATAATCAAAGGATTGGTTTTGATTGTACTCCCCATAAGGGTGATAGTTGTCATAATGTTGAGGTCGAAAGCCGTACCCATTGTTCCAATATGCTCCGTCCATTCTCAAAACTATGTTAAAAACCAGAAAATAATAAAAACAAAAATAAGAAACAAAACTAAAAACAAAAATAAGAAACCAAAAACAAGTGACAACCGCTGCCTCCCCGACAACGGCGCCAAAATTTGATCGTTGTCGTAGGCGTCAAAAATAAATTACACTTTCTTACTACTCAAAATATATAATGAAGCAAGGGCAAGAAAGGATCGTTCCCACAGAGAGGACTAGGTTGTCAATATGTTTCGATTTCCTATGTAAAACAAGGGGGAATTTTCTGATTTTTATGAAACTAAAAATAAAAACAAACAAAACAATAACGCACGCAAATCAAGATGTGAAATATTGGGTAAAGGTTTCATCTTCAATTGTAAACAAGTTTTTGAAAGTATGAATAGAATTCGTATTTAATCTCGCTATCATCAAAAGCCCTAGAATACCTTATTGCAAGAATACTCCGTAAATTTCCTAAATTTATCAACACACACATTAGAACTGCGTGTGTGAATTCTACCTAAAAAATAACCTAACGCCTTGCGCTAATTAAGTTCAATTCCTATGAGCATTAAGTTTCAGAAATAGGCTAATCAATGCAATTGTAATACATTGCGCAAACAATTCGAACAAAGGTCAATTTCTACATATGATCACAAGAGTGTATCACTACAAACCGTAATCATATCATGCTACTCGTATTCAAGGTTATCGCTTGATGATGAACCCTAAAATACCTATAGATATGGATGTAAGTTCAATCAATTCTAGACTCAACCAAACAAACACTCAATCATATTGCAATACATCAATCATGCAATTATTATAAACCGTAGAAAGTGAACGATGGTTTTGAGAGAAAACTAACTCATAAAGATCAAAACTTGTTTTCAAAATCCAACTACATCTTTAACCAATAATAAAACTTAGTTACTCATGTTAAAGGAGTTCATCACAAAAGTTGGAGAATAAAACTATCATGCAAACCCTAGAAAGAAAGTAGAAGTCTCCCTCATGGAGATATATGAGATAATCCTAGGTTTAGAGAAAGAGTTTTCTATTTATATGCCTCTCCCATTCCAAAAGGATACTCTTTCCAATATTAGGTCTTCTCAAAACCCATCTCCAAGTGGTCCACCAAGCCCATGTGTGGAAAATACCCATGTGAAAATTCTGTTCAAAAACTGGTGCCGGATTGCTAACATCATCACCGGAATCCGGTCACTGACTGCCGGAATTTGTCACCGGAAAACTATCTCCGGCCAATGAGCCATTAGAAACTGTCACAGGCAAATATGTACTTCCAGCAACTCATCTCTCCTTCTCTGCAGTTCAAACATTCACAAAAACGATCTAACCACATTCTAATCTTGCGAAAACGTTCCCAAAAGCGCGACTCCGAACTTATATATTCCGTGGCCATATCATGCATCCAACACATACCCCCTTCATGATTGATTAAAACATTAGAATCCACACTTCAAGTTCCGAAATCCAGCAACCGAAACTACTTCTACCGGCTCGCCATTCTCGTTGCGTTTCTGCACAGTTTCTTCCTTGCTCACTACCAATGCCTTCACTGCTCAGTTCCATGTTAGATTCTTTGCAGAATTCACCAGGTACAACATACCTCCAACCCATTCACCATCAGCTCATTTCAGTTCACCACCATTTACTCCCTGCAGTTACATATCCAAACATTCATCTAGTTCAGTTCAATCATTCATGCTAGGGCTGTCAACGGGTCCGGTTCCTCCCGGGTATCATACTACCCAGAACCAGACCCTATTATTTTTTTTCGGTTCCGGGTCCGGTTCCTAAATTAGTTGGCCCAATACCGGACCCTATTAAACAGCCGGGTACCCACCGGTTCCGGGTATTAAACGGGTATTTCATTTTTAGTTTTACTACACAATAAAAATACGCATCAATGCAATAGTATGGGTTTCCAGTGCTTTAACAAATCAAGCACATAATAATTTCATCAAAACACACATGAGAAAACAATGGTTACAAGTTTCCAACTCCTCTCCACTTACAGAGAAAAAAGGCCTGAGCTTTAAGCTTGCGACTTTGGACTATGACAATGGTGCTAGGACTTTGAGCAAATAAAATAACTGATATCAATTATTAGTAATGGCTAGCGTAAGTCAAACAGTATATATACAATAAGCTGGTACAGCACCACATAGTTTATGATTCCATTTTTTTGTCAAAGTCCAAGAACCATGTTGGTGATACTGTCAAATAACTTGATGCTAATATCAACTTCATATTCATTTGCCTGTCCAAGACAACAAAAATTAGAGAATTATAATCTAAAAGAAACTGCAGTAATGGCCCAAAGACGTTAACATTTAAAACTAAAAACCAAAAGTGATCATCATCGGTAATGTTATGGGATGGCCTCTCTTATGTCTCCATCCCTGGTTGTTATGGCTATAAGGAGTTACCTGGCCTTGCAATTGTACTGAGCTCATTCTATCCTTCGTGCGTCCATTCTTTTTGAAGTTCCCAATTCCTAGTGACTACTGTCCCAAGTTCTATAAATCAATACAATTTAAAGTAAGTTTCCAGAATAAGATACAGACAAAGACAGCATTCCAAAATGAATTAAAACGGCATAGATCCAGAATATTATAATATGTTAGATGTTGGTTTAGTATGCCTAGGAGAGATTTCGATCACAAATCCTCAGTAATCCAATAAGAAACATATAACTGATCAAATTAACAAAATCCACCAACAAATCACCACTACAATTACTAAATAAGTAAAGAATGAAATAAAAAAATTTACCCTTTTTTCTTAATTCGGGCTTTTCATCAAACACTCCATGTGCAATTTTATTGGTTTCAAGAGGTGTGTCTCTCCTTGTTGTAGTGAGCTCCTCATATATCTTCTTCACCAGCAAAATCATGCTTGAATACAAGTATACAAGCCAACATTTTTAAGCTTTCTCAAACACCGGAACATTCTCTGTTTCATTTTAGCCATTCACTTCCCACAAGAAGGTGAAAACAACTAGTGTTCTTCAGTATTTTTCTCATTTAAAATCAATATATGAAATTCATTCAGATTTGGAATTTAGCCACAACCAATCCTTCACCAGAACTTAAATTACTTTGATTCCTCTTTATTGACTACCAACATTAACGGAAGCAAAATTAAATAATTTAGAAATAATAGAATAAGCTAGAAAAGGAATAAAATTAAACTACAAAACGCATGAGATAGTGAAGAAATTATGGGAGTTCATGGAAATCGCTTCTTTCTTCATAATTTAGGTTCTCAGTTCAGAGAGTGGGAAGTGAAATTATCATGGCTGATAACTTATTTTGAGGTTTTAAGCAGATTTGATCGGGTACCCAAAAACCGCGGGTACCCGTCGGGTAGGACCCAGTTGGACCCGTTTATAAACAGATCTATTCGGGTAAATACCCGCCGGGTCTTAAATGGTTAATGGGTCCAACTTCTGGACCCGGAAACAGACCCAAATTCAGCGGGTCCGGTTCCGTCTCCGGGTAATGGGTACCCATTGACAGCCCTAATTCATGCTCACTGGTCAAACCTTCCATCCATTGGCTGTAACTTCAATTTCAGATGCAACTTCAATTATGCAGCTCAACAAAGCCATTTCAGCTGCTAAACTCAGTATCCTATCTTTCCTACCCATCCATGGAATATGTATCAGGCCTTTCTTGTCTCAATCCACCCCTGCATATGCAATCCAGTGCATCAGTCATTCATTTAGTCCTTACGATCTTTTTCTGCTCCGGTTCAACTGTTGTAACCATGGCAACCACTTAACTCAGTTGCAAATTCCTTATCTCCCTGTATAACAGCACAACTACCACAATGGCATATACAACAGCAACTCAACTTCAGCTACCACATTACTGCCATCACCTGCAATCTTCGAATGCCGCAACAGATCAACAACCCACTGGTGCTCATATGCTTGCATTACATCACCAGTTCCAATTCCTTCTGTATATTGCAGCAACACAAACTCTTCCAATCAGTTCCATATATTTTGTATTTCGAACACCCACACAAACCTAGACTAACACAACTTCAAGCCTTCATTGTGGTGCCATTGCATCCATCTTGAACAACATCAACAATTCTTTTCTGAATTCCAGCTCAACCCCATTCTATCACCAGCATACAACTTCATTTTATTTAGCTTCAATACCAGTACCAATCCAAACTCAAGAAACACACAAACCCATTTACCATTCCTTGCTCCAATTAAGCTACAATGACTACCTCCAACCCATAATGCAGTTCACCTGCAATATCAATAGCAGCATCACAGCCCAGATTTCTCTTAACTCACCATTGCCTTCAACTGCAACTCCATACAGCTCACAACTTCATATCCACTATCACTACACAATAGCACCATATCTCATTCACCTGCAATTACTTCAATCACCTCCTACAACATCAGATTATCTCCAGCTTTGCCTCAAGCCACTCTCAGAAAACCAACACACACAACAACTGCATCCCTGACTGCAGCAACATCTCACTCCCATGATGGACAACCTCAAATTCATACCAGCATCAACTTACTCATTGCACCATCAACAACAACTAATTCACTTCATTCCTCAACTATCACCAGAAACCATGCACTCCCACCCCCATTGATAACACCACAGAAACCATAGTTTCTATTTCTTCTCAATCAACCATTTCTAATCTCTGTCAAAGACTCCATAAACTCACATTCTAACCAAAACCCATCTCAACTTTCTTCCATTATCATCCATCAGGCCTGCAATTCAAGCTCAGTCCAATACCTTCTCCAATTAATTACAGACTCAGAAACCCCCATTTTTATCTTCTTTTTCTTCCATTGACTCCATTGCACCTAAATAACTCAAAAGCACACATAAGATACATAATTTACATGAAAACTCGCAAAGAAAGCATAAACAATAAATATAAATCTAAGTGTTTATTACACCTATCACGCATTTGCTCATACATGACACCATTGGAGACTACCTTTGTATGACTGAGCTCAACCACCGATCTCGTCGACTGAAAATTACCATCTAATGCTTACTGCGGAACATGATTGTACCTCACTAAGAAGGGGACTTAATGTTGATGGTGGATTTTCAACAAAGAACAAAACAATAAAATCATGATACTGCAGGCTTCTGGCATGTGACGATTTATATTTTATAAAGCCATGATGAACATGTTCTCGAAAAGCCTCCACTAGTTGAGTGTTCTATACCTTTCATTTTGTTAGAGCATTGCTCGGTTGAATCCACCAAGCGTTGGTATGTCAAGTTTGGTTGTCATATTTTAGTGAAGCAAAACTCATTTTAGAGTCGCTTGATTTAAATATACTAGAGTCAACTTCATATAGGTTAGCTTGAAAGTATTAGGATGAGACATTACAAGTATTGCGAAGACTTGAAGAAGTGAAGAAGAACGGAGCTACAACGACAACATAATCCTTCCACTTGAGGTTAGTGATATTTGACTTGAATTGTTTCATTCCCTAACATATCTTTCAAGTCGTGCATATTGAAAACATAAAACTGTGAAGCATGAACACTCTAGATAGACATAGTATTAAGGAATACAATATGAAGTTTCTTGCTTAACCATTAAACTTTGTATATAAGACATCGACATAATTGTATGAATAATATTGTGATTATGTATGGGAATGAGGTGAGGATTTCATCCTAGGGAACAATGTTTACATGTGTTCTAAGGAAGTAAGTTCATGATATGTGTTGTGAACCGAAAAGGAAATCGCCATACATTGTTGGGACTGTTCTTCATTGCATATCTTATGAACGACCAATATGTGTGATTAGTATAACCGCTCACGACTTGTTTCTGTTCTTGGTAGAAGTATTCACATGAGGTATCACTTATGTATTGGTATGAATTTTATTAGTGAAACCGATCTTAAGTAATCACCTGGGGTATGATCGGGTTGTGTATGTCTAAACTTATTAACGGGAAGAGGGGAACCGATCCTAGTAAGAGGTGCAATGCATCACAAGGGGAATCGATCCTTGTATGAAGTGCAGCAAGGTTTATGGAAGGAAGGGGAACCGATCCTATGAACATGTGCAACAAGTTTTTGGGAAGGGGGAACCGATCCTATGGACATATGCAGTGCATACAAGTTAGATACCAAATTTGTGTGGGGAACCGATCCTAGTACCTAGTCAGCCGTATCTTTGGTAAGCTAGTGTAACTATGCATAATACTCACATGGAGGTAGAACCGAAACTTGTTTTGGTAGAACCGTAAACCCATGAGTTGTGATTGAGTGGAACTTGATCAATCATATAGTTCTTGTTGAATTATACCTTACCTACTCCTTTACCTACTCCATTACCTACTACCTTACCTACTCCTTTACCTACTACCTTACCTACTCCTTACCTACTACCTTACCTACTCATTTTTTAATCTATATATATTCACTTCTCATTGTAAAGAATTATCATTCAATATATTTGTTAATGAACCTTAAGCTTCTTAACATGGTATCAGAGCTCCATGGTGAGTTAAGTGCTTCTTAGTAATAGTGAGTGCTTCGTTACTTCAATTGAACCTTCTTCCGCTGGCTTAAGTTTCTGCTCTTTCTGTATACACTTATTGAAACAAGTAAGTTGTACTACCGATTTTTTGATAAACTTGTTATGTTGAGTTTATGATTGTCCTTTTTTAATCCTACTTAATCGTGTTAATCCATTTATCTTGAACTAAGTAAGTTGTACTGCTGTTTTTGTTTCTTACAAACAGTTATCATCTTTGATCAAGATCTTTTTTTTTTATCTTAGCTAATTGAGTTTGTTTTTCTTATAAGCAAACCCATGTTAAGTTAGTTTTCACATATTTGGTTGATTTGTCGAACTTAATTTCTCTGTGCAAGAGAGAAAACTTGATTTGAATTTGAACTCTTACCGTTTTTACCCTTATAGGACTTATTCCTCATATTCGATTACTCATATTTTTTAGCTGCTAGCTAGTATCTAGCCGGTTTGTTTTTCGCCCCCCATAAACAGTTGTGTACACAATCAGTTTCATTTATACCTTTTTTTAGTCACAAAAAAAAAAAAAAAACTCTTGCCAAGTTTTTCGCAAGCTGCTTGCGACCTGTATTCATACTTCATATAATTTCTTCTTTAATCGTGATAATGTATTCCGTTAGACGTTGTGTTTACTGTGGAAGCAATTCATACTTCGTGGAGAAATGTTTCAAGAAAATTGGCTATCCCGATTGGTGGGACGCCTATAAAATACAGATAAAGATCGACCAAAGAGGGGTAGATACATGTACTTCAATGATGACTACGACGACCGATTATCATTCTTTGGTTAATCCGAACCTTTTTCAGCAATCAAGTAAAACCGATACGGCTTTACTTACTACAAATTCAGAAAAATATCATGGTTGGGTGCTTGACTCCGGTGCCACTAATCACATGACATTTGAAGCATCTATCTTGAAAGATGCATGTGCACCTGAATGCTCAAAGGTGTATAATGCCAATGGTGTTCCGTATCCGGTTATTGGAGCTGGGAGAGTTGATCTGAATTCTTCCATGACTTTAGAACATACTCTGTTGATTCCTTCTCTTTCTAATAATCTTTTGTCCGTATCACAAGTGACTGCACAATTAAATTGTGTAGTATTAATCTATTCAACCTTTTGTTTTCTTCAAGATCTTGGTAACGGGAAGATAATTGGGCGTGGTACTAAAAGAGGAGGGTTATATTACATAAATAATGTGTGTGAAGGACGGTCTTTGTCGGCCAAGGGGTCCTCTCGTGCAAATGAAGATCAAATTCTATTATGGCATCACAGGTTGGGTCATGTTTCTTTTGGTTATTTGCAACACTTATTTCCAACTTTATTTTTAACCTGCAAACCTTCTGATTTCAATTGCGAAACTTGCAACTTAGCAAAGAGTCGCCGTGCGACTTACCCTGATAGCTTTAGCAGAAGATTAATTCCTTTCTCTTTGGTTCATTCTGATGTTTGGGGGCCTTGACGGATTACAAGTAATTCAGGATTTTGTTGGTTTGTTCTATTTGTCGATGATTGTACGCGTATGAATTGGCTTTATTTGATGAAAAATAAAAGTGATGTAGATGGTATTTTCAAATCTTTTCATGTGATGATTCAAACACAATTTTCCACCACTCTAAAGGTTCTTCGTTCTGATAATGGTGGTGAATATGTTAATGAAGTGTTACAAGGTTATTTCCAGGAACATGGTTTAATTCATGAAACTACTTGTCCTTATACGCCACAACAAAATGGTGTTGCGGAGAGGAAGAACATGCAATTACTTGAGATTACTAGAGCTTGTTTGATTGGAGCAAACATGAGGCCACATTTCTGGGAAGAAGCTATCACTAATGCAGTGTATCTTCTTAATCGTGTACCAACTAGTGTTTTGAAATTTCAAACACCCTTGGATAAATTGGCTTCGTTTATGACAATTCCTTATCAGCTTAAACTTCCTCCGCGAGTGTTTGGATGTACCGTTTATGTTCACATACAAAAACATTTGCGTAGCAAGCTGGACCCATGTGCACTAAAGTGTGTTTTCGTTGGTTATCATCCGTACCAAAAGGGTTACAAGTGTTATCATCCTTCTACTCGTAAATTTTATGTTAGCATGGATGTTACCTTCGTCGAGCACAAGAAGTTTTATTCAACATGTGAATCCAGTCCTCCTCTTCAGGGAGATAGTCAAATTAAAGAGTTGAATTGGATTGATTTATTTCCAACTAATAGTGAGATAAATCTTCCGGTCACTGAAGAAATTTCAAGTAACACTTCTGGTTCTACTGATATTGGTGCGATCACTATGACACCCACGATAACAGCTCAAGAGGTCGAAACTCATGTGATTGAAGTCCCCGTCCTTTCTTCACCAGTAGCACCTACAACGAGTAGCACAGTTCAAGAGGTCGAAACTCATGTGATTGAAGTCCCCATCCTTTCTTCACCAGTAGCACCTACAACGAGTTATCCTCTTGCTGAAACTCCCGAGGAAAACCCAAATCCTTCGATTAATATTGATAATACTTCTGAGTTTCTTGAAACTGATAAGTATCAATTACCACAAAGAAGTAATCCTGGAGTGCCACCAGATCGTTTTTCACCCGAAGCAATAAAGAAAGCGAAATATCCTATTTCCAACTACATGTCTACTTATAGATTATCAGAAGATGGAAAAGCATTTATCAGTGAAATAGCAGATATTACTATTCCCACAACTGTAGAAGAAGCATTAGCCGATCCGAAATGGGTTGGTCCTATGAAAGAGGAGATGGTCGCACATGAGGAAAATGGTACATGGGATATAGTCACACTATCAGAAGGGAAGAAACCAGTTGGGTGCAGGTGGGGATATGCTATCAAACATAATCACGATGGTTCGATTGCTAAGTACAAAGCAACACTGGTGGCCAATGGATTTACCCAAACTTATGGTATCGATTATCAAGAGACATTTGATCCTGTTGCGAAATTCAATACTATTTGGGTCCTTCTTTCTTTGGCACCAAATTTAGGATGGCGTCTACAACAATATGATGTAAAAAATGCCTTTTTATATGGTGATTTGAAAGAAGAAGTCTACTTGACACTACCTCCAGGTTATAGTGCTCCAGATAAGGCTAATGTAGTTTGTAAGTTAAAGAAGGATTTATATAGTCTGAAACAATCTCCTAGAGCATGGTTTGGTAGATTTCGTCATGCAGTGAAGAAGTTTGGGTATACACAGCGTAACGCTGATCATACCTTGTTCCTTAAAAGAGTAGGTGACAAGGTTACTACACTTATTGTCTCTGTAGATGATATGGTGGTAACAGGAAATGACCCTGAAGAGATGAGTAATCTTAAGAGTTGTTTGAATTCTGAGTTTGATATGAAGAATTTGGGTGGACTTAAATACTTCTTAGGTATCGAAGTTTCACGATCTAAAAAGGGAATTTTCTTGTCTCAGCGTAAATATGTGATTGATCTGTTGAAGGAAACCGGTATGCTTGGTTGCAAATCGATAGGGTCTCCTATGGAACAAAATCATGGTATTGAAGAGTGTTCTGATCAAGTACCAACTAACAAAGTGAAATACCAAAGGTTAGTTGGCCGCTTAATTTATCTTTCTCATACAAGACCTGATATTTCCTATGCTGTAAGTGTTAAGAAACAATCTCCTGATTTTTTGTTTCTTTCAGAAACAAAAGTAGAGAGTGATAAAATGATCTCCCTAGAAAATTCTTTAAGTTACTGTAATTATGTTCATATAGATAGGGTTGGCCTAGCTGGAGGTCTAATTCTAATGTGGAAAGATGGAATCCATTGTGAAGTTCAGGATGTCTCAAAAAACATGATACATGTTGTCACTAAAATTGATCCTAGTAAACCAGATGTTCTTATTACTTTTATGTATGGGTCCACTTATTTTGATAAGAAAAAAGAACAATGGGACTTTCTGTTAAGGATTAGTGAAAACATCATGCAACCATGGTTGGTAATAGGTAATTTGAACTTTCATATCAATGATTTATCTGAAGCTGTTAACTATTCCACTGAAGATAGGTATGTTCAAGAGAAAATGAATATCTGTGGACTTATGGATATTGTCTATAGTGGTAAGCATTACACTTGGACTAGTAATAGTTTTGGAACTGGCAGTAGAAAGTCTAGAATTGATATAGTTATAGGTAAAAACTACTGGTGTAACTCATTTCACCAAGCTAAGCTTATGCACTTAGTTCAAGATGGTTCTGATCACTGTCCTATCTTGTTAGTTCCACAAGTTCTTAGTAGAAATACCTGGAGGCCTTTCAAAAAAATTTCCATGTGGATGAAACACTTTGCTTTTAAAACTCAATTAACTATAGCATGGGCTACTAATGTTTATGGTTCTGCAGGATTTCAACTGATTGCTAAGAAACATAGTACAAGGAAAAGACTTTCTCACTGGAATAAAATTGAGTTTGGAGATATTGATAGAAATATAAATAACTTACAAACTCATCTTGAGGTAGCTCAAAATGACCCAATTTCTGTTTCTCATCATGATAACATTGTTACTCTCACTAGAAAGCTAGATGACTGGTTTAACATTAAGGCTGAGTTTTATAAACAAAAATCTGGGGACACTTTCATAACTGATATGGATCAAAATACAAAATATTTTCACACTTTAGCTAATAGAAGAATGTTTAGGAAAAATATTGATTGCTTATGTGATAATAATGGTGTTTGTTTTAATGATAGTGAGGATATTGCTAATATGCTTGTAAGCCATTTTGAGAAGATAAGTAAAACTTCTAATCCTAAGTTTACTTATACCACTTTTGACATTATCCCTATTGTTATTAGTGCTCAAGACAACTCTCATCTCAATAGAATCCCTTCTAGTGATGAAATCTTTCAAACTATTAAGCATATGAATGCTTGGGGTTCTCCTGGCCCTGATGGTTTCCAATCTAGTTTTTACAAATACAATTGGGATATTGTTGGGCTAGATGTTACTAATGATGTTCAAAGTTTTTTTGCCAACAACTTTCAATAAAACTTATCTTAGTTTGATTCCTAAGACTGATAATGCTTCTAAACCTGTGGATTTTAGACCTATAGGTCTGTGCAATACTATTTATAAGGTTATCTCTAAGATTATGGCAGATAGAATTAAACCTCATTTAAAACATCTAATCTCTCCTTATCAAGCTGCCTTTGTACTAGGTAGAGATATACATGACAACATTATTGTTGCTGATGAGATGATTCACACTATGAAGCACAAAGAAGGTCACAGTGGTACCATGGCTTTAAAACTTGATCTTTCTAAAGCTTTTGATAGAATACAATGGCCTTTTTTGCTAGGAATTCTTAGAAGTGTTGGTTTTGATGAGAAATTATGTGGCTATATAAATCAGTGCATCTCCACTACTCACATTTCTATTCTCTTAAATGGTTCTCCTACTCATGGTTTTAACCCATCTAGAGGCATCAGACAAGGTGATCCCTTGTCACCCTATCTTTTCATCATCTGTGTGGAATTATTATCTAGACTATTATTACATGCTGAAACTAATCATCAAATTTCAGGAGTTAAAGCAGATAGGAATGCTCCAGGTATTACCCATCTAATGTTTGCTGATGATATTCTTATTTTTGCTCAAGCTGATATGCACAACATTGCTGGTATTATGGATATTCTTGACTATTTTGGTAGTGTTTATGGTCAAATGCTCAATTTGGATAAGTCAAGTGTTTATTTTAGTCATAATCTTAGTCCTAGTTTTAAAGAAATTCTTGCTAAAGAACTTAAAATGACTGAAATGAAGGACAGTGATACCTATTTGGGAGTCACTTTGTTGATAGAAAGAAACAAAACCAAAGCTTTTAGGCCACTGATTCAATCCTTTGGTTCTAGACTTAAAACTTGGAAAGGAAAAACTATGAATCATTCTGCTAGAATTGTTGATAAGCACGTAAGTGCTACATAGCCTACATTTTATACCCATATTTATATTAGCTAGAACTCGGTATTTTAGCTAATAACACTAATTTAGTGCTTTTGTAAAAAGTACAAGTGAACCCGATCACCGGACTCATAACTAGCTAAATTGGGAGTTACAGTGGCATTTGTGACAATAAACACTAATGCTGCTGCTGTCGACGGCATGGGAGACAGTGAGAATTACCCACTCCACACATGGCCGTTACGCTGCCACAGAATGGTGCAGCTAAACCAATTTGTTATTGTGCATTCAAGCACATGGACCCCCTAGGGCTTAAAGGATGATGACATGGCACCATTTCCTCTACACATTTCTACGTGAATACTAAAGGCATCCTTATGCCTGTAAAATAAAAAGAAGAAATTCTCATTTTCTTAACATGCAGATGAAGTTCTTATGGAGAAATCCAAGCCGTTACCTTTATTTAACTTTCTCTTTACATCTGTTGAAGGAAGACAAGATCAAGATGTTGGTTGGAATGAATGAAGATGGGTGAAGTCTCTTGGCATGATTGCAGTCGATAGTTAGGTGGTGGGTTAATTAGTATTTGGGTCGTAAATTTTGGTATGTCTTTGAGTTTGGGTCGTAAGTTTGTCCGTTTTTGAGTTTGGGTCGTTGACCCCGTTAGTCAACGACGTCACTAGTCAAATTGTTAGTCAAAGTTAACTTCAGTTAGCCAATGTATTTACCCAGTTTGTCGAGGCTCTCCAGACCTCGTTAGAAGTCGGAATTAAGAGTTTGACCCCATCTTAGAAAGAAGAAATAACCACCTTCCAAACGCACTTTAAAAATCTAGATTCAGAGTTCAAATGGTCAATCAAAAGTATGCGCAAACTAGGTCACAAAATTGCGTAGCTACAGATTTCAGCTCAGGCCAGCTAGTTTCCGGGGAACAGATCTCCTAAACGATAAATCCGATTGCTAAGCCCTTTTAACTCATTAAATACAAGACATAGAGGAACGTTTTTCGTTAAGAAAGTGTCGCCTAAATCCATACCTATTGGTGCCAGTTTCGCAGACAACAAGGGGCAGAAAACTCTCGGAATCTGGATTTTCTGCCACAGTTTTATGCCCCTTGTTGTCTGCGAAACTGGCACCAATAGGTAGGGATTTAGGCGACACTTTCTTAACAAAAAACGTTCATATATGTCTTGTATTTAATGAGTTAAAAGGGCTTAGCAATCGGATTTATCGTTTAGAGATCTCCTTAGAAACTAGCTGGCTCGAGCTGAAATCTGTAGCTACGCATTTTTGTGACCTAGTTTGACATACTTTGATTGACCATTTGAACTCGGAATCTGGATTTTTAAAGTGAGTTTGGAAGGTGGTTATTTCGGCTTTCTAAGATGGGGTCAAACTCTTAATTCCGACCTCTAACGAAGTCTAGAGAGCCTCGACAAACTGGGTAAATACATTGGCTAACTGAAGTTAACTTTGACTAACAGTTTGACTAGTGACGTCGTTGACTAACGGGGTCAACGACCCAAACTCAAAAACGGACAAACTTACGACCCAAACTCAAAGACATACCAAAACTTACGACCCAAATACTAATTAACCCTTAGGTGGTTGAGCTGCTGCAATCAGTCGTAGCTGGCAGTGATGGTTTTATATTCTCATAATGGTTGCTGGTGGTAATGGGTGTTTGTTTTGGGAGAAAGATCAGTTGAGTTGGAGTTAACGCATGGACTGAGATTCAGTCGAATGAGAAGTGGATGGACTGTTGAGAAGTCTTGGAAGATGGAGAAGGTTTTGTTCGTGTATTGGCTTAGTCATCTTTGTCGTGGGAGTTTTATTGGTGAGCTGTGTACTCGATGCTAAGGGAGATGAACTGAATTGAGCTTCTCATCAGGTGGGTGCCAAGATTCAGACGGACGGAGATAAAATGGTGGGTGCCGAGTGTTGGTGCTGTAGTCGATGGTGGCTCTGTTCATTTCACAGCAACAAAGATAGGTTCCGTTGGTGGAACTAATTGTAATTAGAGGTGATGGCCACTTGGTTAGTGTTGGGGGAGGCTTACGAAATCCGAGCCGCTATGCGCAATACGAAACCTACACGAGCAATGAACAAAAAACCCCTCAAGGTGAAGGGTAAAAAACCACGGGCAAATCTTCCACTATAACAATAATGAGAAGTATGTTGCTTGGCTAAATGGGTAGGTCAGGCCTTCAGGGACTCGTGACTCAGTCTACCAGCAATGGGTAGCATTATCGATTGGGGTAGTGTGTTAACTGAACTGGGGTTGCAGTGGAGTTCGAAAAATCAGCAAGAGAACATCGATTTTAAAGCTTACACAACAGCCAGGAGGTGCTGACTTTGCCTCTGTTCTGAGGTGATGTTTAACGAACAAGGAGATGAAGTTTCAGTTCGACAGAAAGAGTGAACTGGGTTAATTTGGTCGACGGCCCTGGTAGTGTTGTAACTTGTACGTGTTTTGTATGGGTTTGATGTTTGAGTTGAGAAGATAACGGTGAAATGGGAATGGTGGTTGTCGATGGACGAAACAGTTGCTGCAGGTGCGTGGAACTGTTGCAATCGTCTGTTCTCGAAGGTGGAGAGAGGAGCTGCTGTTGGTTGGCTTGTACAAGGAGAAGTTTTACAAAGTTTGGCAGGAAGTGCTAACGAGAAGTGCAGGTGAGAAATCTCAGATAATAACAAGTTGAAGAAAAGTTTTTGTATAGCTTAAAAGAAAAGTTGCAGACAAGACTGTTCTTAAGACAGTATTTATGGACCAATTATTACAGGACTAAAACTGATCAATAATTGGAAGTCTTGACTAGACAGCCAAGTCAAGCTGACTTTGACGAAAGACTTTACTTGACTCAATAACATTCTTAACACCCCCTCAAGTTGATACATGAAAACACTTTAGAAAACTTGAAAAACTACAGAGATATACAAAGCAAAAAGTTTCTGCAAGAACTTTGCTTGAACAACCAAGACAAGAACAAACAAAAGTAACAGTAGTCTGACAAACCAACCCTCAAGAGCTAAAGGAAAGAATAACAAACACTTAAGTCAAGTAACTGTAGTTTGCTGAAAAGCCAACCCAGAAAACATCACAGAATTGTTGTCAGAAGTAGTTGAAATATCTCCCAGAAGTTGATGAGGCAATGACATAAAAGTAGGTGAGCACAGCCCTTTAGTAAAAATATCTGCAATCTGATTTGCTGAAGAAACATGATTGAGCTTTATAAATCCCTTGATCACCAAATCTCTAATCACATGATATTGTACTTCTATCTGCTTGGCCCTAGCATGAAACATAGGATTTGAAGCCAAACAAATGGCAGATGTATTATCACAAAACATCTGTATTGGAAGAGCCACTTAAATATGTAATTATGTAAAGACATTTGATAACCATTCTAATTCAGATGCAGACACAGATAAGCATTTATATTCAGCTTCAGCAGAAGACCTATACACAGTTGGTTGCTTCTTGCTAGACTAACAAATCAAAGAACTGCCCATAAAAATTGCATAACCAGATATAGACCTTCTTGTATCTGTCCAGCCAGCCCAATCTGAGTCAATGTAAGCTTTGACAGATGAAATATCACCCTTTTTAAGAGTAAGACCAATACCAATGGTGCCCTTCAAATATCTTAAAATCCTCTTAACTAACAAAAAAATGAATATCAGTTGGAGCATGCATAAATTGAGACACATAATTGACTCCAAAAGCTATGTCAGTCCTAGTCATTGTTAGATATTGCAAGCTACCAACTAGAGTTCTGTATTCAGCTGGATTTACTAACAAAACACCATCACTGATAGAATCTCTGGATTCTTTAACAACTGGAGTATCACAAGGTTTACACTCAAGCATATTTGCTTTTGTAAGAATCTCCAAAATATACTTTTTCTGTGTTAAGACTAAAGAATCTGTATGCCTTTGAACTTCAATACCCAAAAAATAACTCAAGTCCCCTAACTGTTTGATTGCAAATTCTTTACTTTAAGCTTGAACCAATTGTGTCATAAGTATCTCAGAACTTCCAGTAAGTATAATGTCATCCACATATAACAGAAGAATCATCATTTCAGAAGAAAAAGTATAAATGAACATAGAATGATCACACATTGATTTGATGAAACCATACTAAAGTAAAAAATTGCTAAACCTTTCAAACCAAGCCTTGGGTGTTTGTTTGAGCCCATATAAACTCTTCTTTAGATGACACACATAATCAGGAAATTCAGGATCAACAAAACCCTGTGGTTGAACCATATAAAAATCTTCATTCAAATATCCATGCAAGAATGCATTAGATACATCTAATTGTTGTATTTTCCAATTATTTGTGACATCTAATAACAGAACAACTCTAATTGTAGTAGATTTCACTACATGGCTAAAAGTTTCACCATAATCAACACCATCTTGTTGATTATACCCCAAAGCAACTAGTCTTGATTTAAATCTATCCACCTTACCATCTGTTGTTAGTTTAATCCTGTAAACCTATTTTCAGCCTAAAATATTCATATGAGGCTCAGGTTTAATCAATTCCCAAGTATCATTATCTTTTAAAGATGTATGCTCTTCTTTCATTGATACTTGCCACATATGATTTTTCATTGCACTCTTAAAGGTTTTTGGCTCAGATGGAATGTCTAACAAGGAAGAAAAAGCAACAAAAATAGGATGTTTTACATAAAAATGCATAACATGAGCTTGATAAATTTTTGGTTTGACAATAACTCTCATAGATCTTGTCACAATTGGACTGGAAGAATCGTTAGAAGAAGAACTAGTAGACAAATAATTAATGATAGTAGATAAAGAAGAATGAGTAAGAAATGTGGGTGAAGGTGTTGATGAGATAGAATCTTTAGAATAATAAAATTCATGTTCTGAGAAAACAACATTTCTAGAAATATGAGTTTTTCTAGACACGGGATCATATCATTTATATCCTTTATGCAAAGGACTATAACCTATGAAAATACATTTTACAGATTTTGGTGAAAGCTTATCTGGTCTTGAATGACCAAGAAATGGATAACAAACAGTGCCAAAAACTCTTAAAAAGATGTAATCATGTAAAGTATGATGAAGAAATTCAAATAGAGATTTATTTTGTAGAATATGAGTTGGAGTTCTGTTTATAAG
Source organism: Papaver bracteatum (assembly GCA_023529315.1). Taxonomy (NCBI): domain Eukaryota; kingdom Viridiplantae; phylum Streptophyta; class Magnoliopsida; order Ranunculales; family Papaveraceae; genus Papaver; species Papaver bracteatum. The sequence goes on along the minus strand of JAJJWX010002261.1, from coordinate 536,229 downwards.
ATATAAGTGGCAGTTAAGAAGGCATCATACCAAAAAGATTTAGGACAAGAAGTTTTGAAAAGTAAAGTATTTCCCATTTCAATTATATGCCTATGCTTTCTCTCAGCAAGGCCATTTTGCTCAGGAGTTTTTGGACAAGAAATTCTCAAATTTATACCATTTGAACTAAGATAAGCTCCTAGAGTACCTTTAACTAGTTCACTAGCACCATCTGTTTGAAAAGATTGGATTTTTGTTGAAAACAAATTTTCAGTCAAATTTTTGAAATGAATGAAACATTTTAAGACATCAGTTTTCAGTTCCATTGGATAAATCCAGTGAAACCTACTATAATCATCTATAAACAAAATATATTATTTATAACCTTGCAGAGAATAAATAGGAGAGGGACCCCATTCATCACAATGAATCAAAGACAAAGGGGCAAGAGCATGAGATAGAGAAAGTTGGAATGGAAATCTTTTGCCTTTAGCAATTTGACATGAATGACACAAAGAAGGTGCTGACTTTGAAGACTATACAACAATATGCTTGGAGGAATGAAGTTGATGTAAATTTTTTGAAGAGGGATGGCCTAACTTGTTATGCCAAATTTTAGGAGAAGCATGAATAGCAGACAAAGCATGTTGTAAAACAGATGAGGAAATTGGATATATGTTATTAATAATTTTATCCTGTGCTAAGAGTGCATTAGTGGACAAGTCTCTTATTTCATAACCTAAAGGATCCAATCTAAAGTAACACTTATTATCAGTGGTAAATTGTCCTACTGACAATAAATTGTGTTTCATATCAGGAACATGTAGAATATTCTTCAACTCAAAACTAGTATGCTGAGTATGTAAACTAGAATCACCAGTTAAAGCAATGGATAAGGACTTACCATTGCCAATCCTGACAGCATCCTTGTCTTTATAATTTTAAGTATTTTGCAACAATGATGAATCTTCTGTCATATGAGCTGAAGCTCCAGAATCAGACAACCACAATGGAGAACTCGAGAGATCATCATTAATGTGAATGGAATTTGTGTGCTGACTAGTAAAATCTTGAGGAGAAGTAGAAGTATAAGCCCCATTATCTGTTTGTTGAGCCTTAGAAACACCAACAAAACCAAAATTGGATGGAGGATAATATCTAAAATGACACCTGCTTGCATAACGACCCTTCTTTCTTCAAATTTGACAGTCAACTTGAGATAAATCCATCCTTCTAGAATCCCCAGTTAATGTAGAACTACCCTTGCATCAAAACTAGTTTGTGAACCATATGAAGTACTTCCATTCTTTCCATTCCTACCATTCTGTCCAATTCTTTCTCCATTTCCTCTACCATATGGAGCTCCATTCTTGTTCTTGTAACCATTCCTATTGTGTGATTGATAACCAGTATTTGAGTTAGAACTTCCACTTCTTGCATACAGACCAGAACTATTTTGAGAAGTAAAAGTGGACATAGTATACTTATCTTGATCAGAAAGCCATTGTTCATGTGTAAGTAACCTAGCTTTTAATTCTCCAAAAGTATATGAAGTTTCTATATTCTGAACTGAAACCACAAAATTGTCATATTCTCTCCCTAATCCATTTAACACATGCATTATCAAATCAAATTCACTAACTTTTTCACCAATGGCAGCTAAGGAATCATCAATTGTTTTGATCTTTTGTAAATACACCAATATATGTAAATTTCCTTTTCTAATACCAAACAATTGTGCTCTCAACATATTCTTGCGAGCCCTATACTGAGTCTTGAAACAAGATTCAAGATATTCCCATATTTCTCTTGCAGTAGTTAAACCAAGAATATCCCCAGAAATAGCAGATGTAAAGGTAGCTTTTAAACAACTAACCACAAATCGATCCATTTTTCTCCAAGATACCCATCTTAGATTCAAACTAAGAACTCCATTAATCATTAATTTTTCTTCTGCTTCTTGAATATCACCATTTACATGACCATATAAGTCAGTTGTGATCAAAATAGACTCAAATTGATCACGCCAAAGTATAAAATTTGAATTATCTAACTTCAATGAAACGAAATTCGAGATATTGGTGAAAGGAAGAGTAAAATTGGACGAATTACCATCAGATGTTGTTGCAGCGGTAGACATTGTTATATCGATTTCTTTAGGATTTGGATTGATAAGTTTACTTCTGCGAACCATAAAATTGCATACCCAAGAGAGAAAACACCAGAATCAATACACATATGTGTTTGATTAGATTTTTGTTGTGAAAATTTGTTTTTGATGTGAATCTAAAACAAGATTCAAATTGAAGAAAGCAGCTATAAAAGATATTATAAAAGGTATTGATCTGATGTTGAAAATGTAATGAAAGTTGATTGTGAATTAGGTTTAGGATCTAAACTTATCTGATACCATGAGAAATCTCAGATAATAACAAGTTGAAGAAAAGTTTTTGTATTATTGCTTAAATAAAAGTTGCAGACAAGATTGTTCTTAAGACAGTATTTATGGACCAATTATTACAGGACTAAAACTGACCAATAGTTGGAAGTCTTGACTAGACAGTCAATTCAAGTTGACTTTAACTAAAGACTTTACTTGACTCAATAACATTCTTAACAGCATGTGATGGTGTTTATATTGAACGGTGCAAATATGAAGTCTTGAGAGTTGTGGCCGGTAATAGAGATGCAGATGGATCTTGAAAATAAAGAATGGGCAGGTAACAAGATGAGTCTGTTCTGTGTATGGTTGCGATTTGACTCTATTGATTTACATTGATACGGTGGGGAACAGGAAGGGTTTCAGATGTTGAGTTAGTTTCCCGGTGAAGGAAGGTGTTTGGACGGTCAGAAAATGGACTTGGGTGTCGTGGCCGGATTATTGGGAGAGTTGGATTTGGAGTGTTGTTATGGGTATTGGACTGGGCCTAGGCAACTTCGATAGATCTAAAATTGGATTTGCGCAACACATATAAGGGAAACGGAAGAGAGACAGAAAGGGGGGTTTTTGGAGTTCTGTTTTGGAGACGAGGCTGCGGCTCTCTACAACAACAAACGGATATCATGGTTTGGAGCTTCATTTCCCCCATTTGATTTTAATTAGTTAGGGATTTATTCATATTTGTTTATGGTTTTTAAGAAAGTCATGGCTAGATAATTCCATGTTAGGGTGAAATGATGAATTTGTAAGATTTATTTGTTTTCATGAACAAGGGTTTTCTATCGATTGAATTTAATTTTAATAATTTTTTCTCTCTATCAATGTTTATTTTCTAGCTAGATTTTTCATGTGCTATGCCATGTATAGTTCATTGTTGGATTAGTTAAAAAACTCATCGAACCTAAGTAACATTTGAATTATGAATATTCCTTGACTCTTCATGCCATGTATGATTAGTTCTTAGAAATTCTACTTTTAGGTGAGAACAAATAATTCATTTTTGATGATTATTCTCAATGGTTCATAAATGGAATATCTTCTATGTATGAGTAGTTAGGTTTGCCGCTTCACGTGAGTATATTTGAGACCCTTTATGATTGAATATGAGTAATTTGCCTACAACGGATTCCCGGATCTTTAACACTTCACATCCCTGGTTCCTCCCCGTTGGATTCATTTTATTATTTTAATCTATTTTCTTCGTATTTATTCTACTATAAAACACAAAAACATTATTTCTGGTTAGTCAATTAGAGATATTGGTTACGGTATTTCCACCGCTCCTCGTGGGAACGACATGTACTTGCCTCTGTCTACTAGTTAGTCACCGTGCGATTGCGGTTATTATATAAATAGGGTTTCCCATAAATCCTATCAATGTTATGGTTAAACATGTTTTAAATGCCTTACCTACCTATGAGATGGGTTGTTTTAGAATTCCTAAAACTATGATTGATCAGATGGATGCTATTCAAAAACATTTCTGGTGGGGACATAGTAGTAATAGAGGCCATTGTTTAATAGAATGGAATAATCTAAGTATTCTTAAATCTTTGGGTGGTATGGGTTTTAGAAACCTTGAACAATTTAATACTGCTATGTTAGCTAAGTTGGCATGGAAAGCTTGTAATGATGAAAATTCCATTTGTATGCAAATTGTTAGAGCCAAATATGGTACAAATGGAAGTTTACTCCATCTAGATAAGTTAAAAGATAATTCTTCTTGGCTTTGGAAAAGTATTTACTCTGGTATTAAGGTTTTGCAACAATACTCTCATTAGAATACATCATTTAATTCAACAATGTAATTATGCTATTATTCCTACTAATGTAAACAGGCAATGCAACATTCTCATCAAGGAATGGATACCTCCAGATGAAGGATTTGTTAAATTGAATATTGATGCTTCATACATGACTGAAACTAGGAAAGGTAGCATTGGACTAATTGTGTGTAATCATGCAGGAAATGCAGTAGGGGTTAAAGGCTTTCAGCTGAAGGAAGAGGTGGATGCAGATGTAGAAGCGAAACATTTTGAATGCAAAGATCTTATCATGACAGTAGATTGGATGGAGGAGTATGGTTTTAACAAAGATGTCTTTGAGATGGACTGTGTAAATGTGGTGAACTCTATTAACAGTGGAGAATCTCAAGTGCACTGGTTTAATCAACATTTAATTTCTGCAATCAAGAACAAGTTTTCCAGTAATAATTTTTGGTTTTACAAGATAGTTAATAGGCTAGGTAATAGTGTTGCTCATGCACTAGCAAGTAAAGCTAGACTTGAAGCTCTAAGTTTCTCTTATGACTCCAATTTTCCTTCTGACATCACCAAATGTATTGAGGAAGACTATGTCTTTCACTTTTGTTATAGGGAGGAGGTTTTCGGATCAAGGGAGTGTAGAATTCGTACTCAACTCACTCAATGCTACTGATTCAATAATTTGATAAGAATCAGACAAAATTACTCTCACACAGAATCCACGTTTCAACTTTCAGAACAACCCAAATCATATTTTCCCTTTCTTATTTCTTTCTATCAGCTTCCAAGAAAAATCATAAACCCTTAGTTATTTTCCAAAACCTCTCGAAAGTTAAACTCATTATCTCTAATAAATTATCGTCAAGGTATTATTGGCTATGCGTGTATAAAGAACAATATCAACCAGTAAAACCTTGGTTCGTTTGTATCTGTGGAAAAGAAAATAAAGATTCGCGTCCGCGATTCAGAACGTGAATCACAAACTTTTCTACCATACAAAAGGCGGTGAAACACAATATTTTACTATCAACAAAGTAATGGTGAATTAAATTCTTTCACTACCACCAGAGTGATGGTGAAATGCAAAATTTTACTACACCGGGATGATGGTGAACTACAACATTGGACATGTTTGGTTAGTGTTACTAAGGTTTTCCATTTTAGGTTCTCCAAATGAATAGATCGTATGCCTATCTTTGTGTCATTTGAACATATTGGAACCTAACTACGTCAATGAGGCGTGGATAGGCATGAAGGTTGGTGAAACAATAAAAGTTGCAAGTGTTTCAAATAGTTAGAGATACAAAAGTAATGTTTAATAATATTACTGCAAGGTAACTTTAGTCATTCTCGTTTAAATGAATTGGATAGAATCTAGGTTCTTGTCACATTTATTTCATTTGGAACATTACTGCATGGGAATATAACATAAAAACAAGTAGGTTTAATGGCAAATCCAGAGCATAAATACAAGCAGGTTTAGTATTCCAAGTGTACTAGGAAAAGAGTTTAAAGACAGAAAATTGAAAACGTAAAACTATAAGCGCTGTAAAAGTTGGTTCTTGCGTCTTTTGAGCTTGTTCTTCTTCTGTTGAGGCATCAACAAAGGTCGAACAGGCATGTCATCATTCGAATCAGGCAAAATATCCAACTTTTCATGGTTATCATAATTTTCGAGCAATGTATATACACGACCTATAATAAAAAAAAAAAGATTAGTGGCTCTTCCTGGCTCTGATTCAGATCCAGATCAAGAAACAAGCTTCCAAACCTTTTTGATGTTCCGTTTATAAACACAAACAATTCCCAATTACGTTAGAGAAATCAACTAATAATCAATAAGGAAAATAAGTTTAATGCGACTTAACAGCTCTGCCTTTATCTCCATCAATAAGAGGTTTAGCAAGGAAGTTAGGGAGACATAGTATATATATATATATATTTAGTGTTCTTCGGTTACAACCAGACAACCTCCATAAGATGATACTACTAGTACTATTAAGAAATCATACAAAATTAGACGAAATGAATAAACTTCCGAAGCTATTGTAGAATTGAGAAAGGGCGTTAAATATACACTATTCGCTCTATTTATGAGAAGTTTTTCTACTTCTGGAAAAGTAGAACAATTCTGATCTCAACAAAGCGAATGAGTTATGAAGGGAATTTTGGTTTTGCTTACACATACCTTGTTGGCCTGGAGATCAGAGACACATACAATCATCATATAATAGCTTCATTTCCATTATGACCTCTCCTCTCAACAAAGCGAATGAAGAAGATTCAATATGGATGAACTGATTTGCCGTAAGTACTCAAATTCGATTTAAATTAGGCTAATTTTGCATTTCACCATCACTTTGGTGGCAGTGAAAGAATTTATTTCACCATTACTTTCATGACAGTGAAATGTTGTGTTTCACCGCCTCGTGTATGTTAGAGAATTCCGTAATTAACGTTCCGATTTGAGAACGTGAATCTTTATTTTCTTTTCCACTGATACAAACGAACCAAGGTTTTACAGGTTGATATTATTCTTGATAAATGCATAGAAAAAAGAGAAAATCATGCTTTAATCGCCAATAATACCTTGATTAACCTATTAGAGAGATAATCAGTTTAACTTTCCAGAGTTTTTGGAAAACAATTCTAGGGTTTATGATATTTCTTCGTAGTTGATGGAAAGAAAGGAGAAGGGGAAAATTATGATTTGTGTTATTTGGATAGTTGAACTTGAAACGTGGATTCTGTATAAGGGTAGTTTTGTCCGACTCATATCAAACTATTGACTCGCCATTGTTGAGTGAGTTGATTACAGATTCTCCACTCCCTTGATCCAAAAACATCCTCCATGTCAATGTAGTTAATATCGAATATCGGTTTATCTCTGCCAAGACCGATACACCGGTACGGCTTTATATTAAGGATATTATCGTTGAAATATCGGTATAATATTTGTTCCAAATTTAGAGACTATAATTTTATAGCAAACATTTTCTTCACACATTTTCTGTTAAGATATAATATATACCATCAATTTTATCAAAAACACAAAAGAGTAACTTCAATAACTTAAAAGTTCACAACCTAAAATGATAATTAAACAAGTTCAGGAGAGTAACTTCAACAACTTTAAAGTTCACTACCTAAAATGGTAATTAAACAAGTTCAAACTAGAAACAGGTGAGTAACTTCAACAACTTTAAAGTTTACTATCTAAAATGGTAATTAAACAAGGATATTATTACAATTTTATCCATTCCCGTCTTTGAAAAACCTATACCCTTAATGTTTACCTAAAACGACTAATTTAACCCATACCGAATTTTCATGAAAATTTGGTATCGGCTCATATTGGCCGATATTATCGGGAATATATCGTATCGTCGATATTCTTCTATCGCGTCGCTTTAGAGTGATATCCGAAATTTCGTTGATATATCGGCCGTTATTAACTACATTGATCCCTGTAACAAAAGCGATGTCTTTTACAACAGTTAATCAATAAATCCATCTATTAGTATCAAAAAAAAAAAAAAAATGTACTACAAATCGTTAATATCAACTCGGTGGATCAACTCAACAATCAAGTTTAAAAGCAGGTTGAAACGGTAACATATTTGATGTTTGTTTTTCTCCCCAATTTGCAAGAACACTCGACTCGATAGACAAGAAGAACGGAAAACCCTAGAAAATAAAAAATCAATGGCGATTGCAAGAACAGGAGTTTTCGTCGATGACTATTTAGAATGTAAGTAACCCTAATGTTTTGTTCACACGTGATTTTTTGTTGTCTTACCAATTTTCAATTATCTGCTAACTGTTTTAAATCATGAATCTGAAGATGCAAGCACATTACCAGCAGAGCTTCAAAGACTTCTTAACACCATGAGGGAACTCGATGAGAGGTCGCAAGGTCAATAACATAAGTCTCATCTTAATCTGAATTACCAATTATTTGATTGGATCAAATATAAACAAAGTATTGATTTTATTTTTGGGGTTTTTGTTTGTCTATGGAAGGAATGATAAATCAGACAAGGGAGCAAACTAAGTACTGTTTAAGATATAATAGTTCTCAAGGATCAAAAAAAGTTAGCCCAGAAGAAGAAGAAGCAACGCTTGATAAGATGAAAAAAGATATAGAGTCTAGCCAAGACAGTGCATTGAGTTTATGCACTGAGAAAGTGCTGCTCGCTAAACAAGCGTATGATCTCGTAAGCATTTCCATTATAGTATTTAGTTGTTTTCCCCAGAACTTGCATGAATAGCTCGAGTTGTGTATGCTTATATCCATGAACTAGACTTAACTTCAAAATTTGGTGAAAAATGTTTCTCACTAGTTGTAGTTTGTTTGCTTAATCAGCTTCTGGTGTTTCATTAGTAAAGAATTTAAATTAGCATTCAGTTAATGGTAGTGAAGTATTGTTGATTTTTTTTTCAATGATTGCACTCTTAAAATATTGAAATTGTTCACATGGAAAGAAACTAAAAATGCCAATTTAGTGGTAGTGTCTATGTTCGAGGCTTTGGTTAAACGATTGAAGGTATCAATATTGAATTGATTTAGGAAGACAACAACCATTAAGATACTGCAAGGGTATGAAAAACAACAAATCTAGCCGTTCTAAAAACCTAAAGTATTGCAGAGAAATGATCTCTTATCAATAATTTGAAAGGAAAAACTGTCATCTAATTTTGAAGTATTACCTCCTTTTACTTTGGCGGATTGGTCACCATGCAATCACACTAAGACGGTAAACATGACAAAGATTGTGCTAAAAAAATCTGTTTCCGCTTAGAAATAAGTTATGTATAGCTTGGAGAGCTATAAGAGATCGCTGTGGTATATGATATGGCGTATAAGGCATTTCCATTTTCCAGTTAAGTAATTGTCCAGTAATATGTTTCTTTCATGGTAGTTTTTCATAACTGATCCGATGTTGCTTCTCACAGATAGACAGCCACGTGAAAAGGCTCGATGAAGATCTAAATAACTTCGCAGAAGATCTAAAGCTAGGTACGGAATGTTGAAATAATATGGTATTTGTGTAAACTGACTCCAACTCCCACTTCATTGTTTAGTAGGTGTTGCTTCCCTTTGGTCGTTCTGAATTTCCATATAAGAATTCTTTACATCGAAATTTTAGCACAAGGTGGCCTGTAGAGAGATTTCTGTGCTTTTTGTTATGTTCTTTTTGTAATTAACATTTTCTTTTACATCTATCTCAGAAGGGAAAATACCAATAGATGAGCCAGCAATTCTTCCTCCACTGCCTTTAGTCCCAAAGGATGAAAAGCGAAAGTCCTACTTTGGAACACCTCAATCCAAGAGATTTGATTACAGAGACAGGGATTGGGACCGAGAACGTGATAGAGACTTTGAGCTTATGCCACCACCAGGCAGCCTTAAGAAGAGCGTCCCTGCACCGGTTGATGTCGATCAACCCATTGATCCAAATGAACCAACCTACTGCGTTTGTCACCAGGTACAGATAGTCATTGTGATATATTTCCTTCCTGATTTTGTATAACTATTCTGCAAGGATGAGAAAAAAAGTCAGTTACGCTTAGCCTGTCACAGTATCTGGTTTACGTATTACTTTTCCTGATTCCCAGGTTTCTTTTGGTGACATGATTGCCTGTGACAATGACAATGTAAGTCCTATTCTCATTTCCCTTATTTATCTTATCTTTTTTTTTTTTTTTTTGAGGGTTGGGTGGTTACAAAAATTTGAAAAATTTGTGAGCAGTGCCAAGGAGGTGAATGGTTTCACTACTCTTGTGTTGGGCTCACACCAGAGACAAGATTCAAAGGGAAGTGGTACTGCCCAACCTGCAGAATGCTCCCATCTTGATTGGGAAACCTTTTGTATAATAGTTTTTGGGTCTTTCCATTGAAGAAATGAAACATGTCTGACTCGGGTGAAAAGTACATCATTCGTATTTGACTTAGTTTATTCTATTTGTCAAAATCTTTGTTTTTGGGATCCTCGTCACTTTGTAAGTTTTGAATCCTGTAATGCCATTTGTGATTACTTATTACATATGGTTATTGTAGGCTCTGGTACGTATAATAGTTAAATTTCCAGAATAGAATCTTTACTAGCGTGTCATTATGCATTTTGAATGCCCATTCTATAATATCCAAGCTTTCCGTAACTTTCTTTTCTTTCTCTCGTCTCTTATCCCTTTGGATGGTGGATATATAAGATATTTAGAAAAAGGGCTAAAGGAACAAAACAGTATACAGCACTTGTAGTTATGCGGCAAAGCACATACTCTAATAGGGCTGTTAACCGAATAATAAAATGAAAAATCTACTCTTATTGGGGTTTTCATGTTCACATCCTTTCCCTAGCTTAATCCATAGTCGCCTCTGTATCCACTAAGTAACCCTTAAAAGTTGAATCTGAAAATACACGACTGATGAAACTTGTTTCCCACTGGACAGTAGTCAGCAAGGAATTGATTGAAGTACTTTGGAACCAAACATTTGGGCATTGTTTAACAAGGGTATGTATCCTTTAAAGTACAAAACCTAGAATTAGTTGAATGCTTACAAGAATGTCCAGGGATTAAAAAGAATTAAAAATCCATGTAAGCTGTCATTTTATTAAAAAGAATAGCTAACACCGAATAAGCCACAAATTCTTACAAGTTGCAACATACAAAATCTGAAGAGAGAAAAAATTCAAACTGCAAAAAAAGTATTACATCTGAGTTTCGTTATATCTATACAAAACTATAACTAGATCAAGGAAAACCAGAGTAGGGATACTAAAGTTGCTACTATTACAAAGAAATGTCCAAGAAGTGTAGATGAGGAGGAAGAAGAAGAAGAAGAACCAACAATCTGAATGATGAATCTGCAGGTTCCTTGCGATGGATCCTGATTAGTTACCTTAGCTAGACCATCGAAATTACAGCTATTTTCCATCTGACTTTTTACTTGGAAGTACATATTAAATGCATACGAAGCATTTCCTTGCGCATCTAAATTATTGCATGATCCTCCATATCCAAGTGAAGTGCAATCGGAGTTACTGCAAGCATAGTTAATGTTATCTCCAAGTTTACTTAAATCATTCTGATTGCCAGTAAACACGCACCAACTTGGAGAAAGATACTGAACGTTCTTCGCAGCTACAAGAAATGTATTCGAACCCTGACCTGTAACATCCATAGCAAACTTGGGTTGTCCGTCGTACCTGAAAATTCCCCAATGACGTTCGAAATTCCCAGGTGCAATACTCTTAGCATCCTCATCAATCAATCCAAATAGGTAAATCTCCATATTGCCTGGTCTCAATGGTGTTCCTTGATTTGTTGCAAGTTTTCTCAAAAGCCCATTATAAAATCTCTGAGCATAAGCTAAGTTTGCATTCTTGTCACCATCAGTTGGCCATCCTACTTCACCAACCAAGATCGGCATGTTCCCAAATCCCGCAGCATTTAAAGCCGAAACCAAAGTATCAAAATTTGCATCAAACACATTAGTGTAGGAGACCCCATTATCAGTAATTGGGCTACTTGCACCATCAAAGAAAGCAAAGTCTAAGGGGAAATCTGCATTGGCGTAGAGACTTAAAAACGGATAGATGTTCACAGTAAAAGGAGCATTATTTTTGCTGAGGAACTGAACAATCTGATTCATCAGGTCACCAATATCAGCTCTGAACCTTCCTGTAGAAGGAACAGGGTTGCTTGCAGGTGAATTGTAGACATCGGCGTTCAGGGGCACCGTAGCCTTAATTTTATCACCGCTACCGGCTTCGTTTAGGGCATTTTGTATGTTTTGTAGGGCAGGTAACGTAAGTTCCACAAATGAACCATTGTATGCTGATAAGAAAGGTTCATTTCCAACAGCTACGTATCTGTGACAGCCAAACGCACCCACAAACATAACATTAATAAGAGTTGGAATCTTCCTACATGCTAACCACCGACTGCAGTTAATTTCTTGGCTGACAATAATTGAAGCGATCTTCTTGATATTTACTTGTTCGAACTTAAATCTATTTCAATGGTTCTTTAAAGCGAAAATTCTCAAAATCAAGATATAAACAGAAATGAAAACTGATTCCAACATATACAAGGTGAATGGATATGGGACTGAAAAACTAATAAAGAATCAGAATAATTTGAGTTTATAGCTATTTAACTCAACAAAAATGGTGAAACAAAAAAGAAGAAGGATTTATATCACTTACTTTATATTAACGCCTCCATTAAAGTTGAACCGAGTGATATTCTGACTAACCCATTGTTTAGCTCTCTTGTAACTAGTCATAGCTTGAAGTTGATCATTCGGGATGGCTACCATAACTTCAATACCACTTCCAGCTAAAGCTTTCATAGTAGATTCATCGGCATCAAACAATTTCACTTTCTGAATCCCATTATCTCTTAACATCTGAACTACCGTCTGTGGTGGTAACTGATGGGATGCCATGGTTCCCCAATTCACTCCAATACCTTCAACAAACTCTAAATCTAACCACATCCCAACAAATGAAATCCATAATATTCCAAACCAAAGCTTATTACTACCCATTTCCACCACTGAATACCAACTCTAGATGGGAAATATTGGTCAGTACTGGAAGCCTAAAAAGTACTGATTTTTGGAGGTGGATAGAGATTTTTTTCCCTGGACTATGATGGGTTATGCATAAACTGGCGAGATTCGGGTGGAAAAATGATTTCTTTGCAAGAGTTTTGAAAAATCTAGCGATTTCTTGATACAAGAAAAAAAAAACTAAAATATTTGTGAGAAACTGTTAACAAAACATAGAGATGGGGAGAGAGAGAGAAAATACGAGCAAAAAGTTGAACTTTCCAGATGCTCACACTAAAAGTTGCCCAAAATCAAACTGGCAAAGATTAGGTTGTCGACAAGTGAGTGAGGTTAGAAACAGACAATAATAACAATTAAAAAGAGAGGATAGTAGTTTTTTTAAACTAAAACTTGCGCTAAAATGAAACGGATTCTGTTACTTAAAGACTTCTAAACGAGGTTTTATAAACAGAAATAATTACAACGGGAATCAGAAACCAAATCCAAAATGTTTAAATTATGAACCAGGGAAGTAGTGTGAGACTAAAAAGCTACTAAAAAAGAGAAAACAGAGAAAAGTGATTAACTAACAGCTCGGAAAACCACCGTTTTAAGCTGAAGCTGAAGCAGCTTACGTAAGATTGACGTGGAAGAAAGTGGGGTTGTGGGGGATAGGAATTTGTTTGTTTATTTATAGGATTCTGACCGACATTTGTTTAATAAGATGAGACCAGAGTCTTTATAAAGATTTAAAAAAAATTGAGTTTTGTTATCTCGTGCGACTAATGCACAAGATAAGGACCGATCATTGCATTGAAAATTATAAAATATAATTAAAAAGAAGGGAAAAGATAACTTGGCTTTAGTGATTGTTTTGTTACCAATTAATTATAAAACAAAAACTTACAAAGTTAAAAATTACATACTAGTCAAGCGAGCAACAAGCTGTGCCGCTAGCCCTTTTGGAAAAGATGCAATTTTCAATGCAATTTTAAATCCATTTTAAAAATATATTCAGAACAAAAAAAATATTTATCAAAACGAAAAAAGTAAATCGAATACCATTCTTCTTTTCTATTGATCGGCCATTGTCCATTAGGCAGCTTTCAAAACTGAACAAAGTTTATTCGATGTTGGAAAATGCATTTTTTAAGTTTTAGGATCAAATTTTTCCTTTATGATTTTGATACTTGATCTTCAAATGGAATAATTCAGTTGGATCATGCATCCATTATGTGTACTACTACTATAGAAGAGGTGATTAGTGATTTAATAGGGTCATTTGCGATTTTAATAAGGGTCTCATCTCCGTATGTGGAAGAAAAACTTGCAAGTTGCAACTACACTCTAAAACATGCCCATCACTTCTTTTGATGATATCATCACCCACTAAATATACCATTGTACTACAGTGACATCGTCAAGAACTTGAATACACGTCATCTTGAATAAGAGCATACACCCAAAAAAAATGGAATTGTTGGATCACCAGCGGATGTGTTAGTTTGATAGCTCAAATTCCATGAGTGCAATAATGTAATTTATTTGCGCCAAATGGTTGGAGGCAGAGAATTTCACCCGACCCAACCTCGCATTCAAGGACTTGTTTGATCTACAACTTAAATTCTGACATTTGGCAACTCTTTTCATGCATGAATGTTAAACTTGGAGAATTATTAGACTTAGCCAAATGGTGCTTAAATTCAATATCCTAAATCCTCCTTTTATATTGTTGAACTGACATGTGCCTTTACATCAACTGGAGGTGAAACCACAACGGGAAATCTAAGGATTTTACATTCTTTCTACATATTTCAAGATAAATCATAAATATAATCTTTTTCTCTTCTTTTTTTCCCTTTCTCTAGGAAATGTGGTTAAATCTAGAGATATCCTCACAGAAATCCTCACGTTTGGGTCATCCCACTGAGATATCCAAGTTTCAATTTAACCTTTAAACACGGACGACCGAGTCTGTCCGTTCCCATTTGTTAAGTTTAGATTTTTTTCTTCCCATTTTACCCTTAACTGTTTTACCCTAACTGAGAAATAGAATGTTACAGAAGAAGATTAGATTGAATTTTGTTTCATTTCTTCTTTTGTCTTTCTGTTACTGGTCTCGTCTCAAGAGAATATTAGAGAATTAGGATTTTGCAAAATCGACGATTTCCTGAATGCGAAGAAGAATCTAGTAAGATTTCAAGACGCGATGAAGAAAAAACCAGAGAAGAACAAGATGAAGAGGTAGGGTCGAATTATTTTTAACATGTTTTTGGTGATTTATAAACCCTGATTGATGAAATTGATGAACCCATCTGATGATTTTTGTTGTGTTTGTGTTTGTATTTTATTTGAGTAAACCTAATTCTGTCTGCAACGATTTAATCTCTAAGTTTTAGATTTCGATATGCGTTTGTGAATTAGTTTCGGACCTAGGAAACGAAAATTAGGATCGCAAGGCCATGTAAGTTCAAAATAATCCCACTCCAGAATTGTTATCTTCTCAATCGTGGTTTCACAAGTTCTCCATTTTGGTAAGATTATCACAGAGCATGATGGCTCCATTTTGGTAAAAGTTTGTGGTTTCACAAATTCTTACTTGCTGCAACATCTAAGGTTATGATCTGTGATGCTGCACCTATTAAGAAATTATTATGAGAACCCTTTCATGGTTCTGTGATAAAGGAGAAACAGTATATTTGATTTTGCTTTTTAGTGGACATTGCTTAGGTATTGCATAAGATCGGTGACTAACCCCAACTGATGATAACTGCCTATAATGGGTTGGACCATTTACAACTTCAACAAAGGTATATATGTTTATATATATTTGAAATTTTTAGTAGTATAATCTTTTCTTTTTTACTAATTTGTTTCTATACTATATGAAGTGATTCCAAAGATGTTAAAGTTCATGAGAAATCTTAGAAAGGTAATCGATTTTGAGATTTTCTAAAAAAAAAATCGTATTTTTTTTCAGTGTTAGTATTGGTTTGGATAATAACCCATGGTTGTGATATCAGGAAATTACTAATTGTTGGGGGATTTGACCTTGTAAGATTACTGAGCAACTTGGGAATTCAGGTATGGGGTTTATCTAATTGCCACTGCTTTATATATTGATGGTTGTATAAGCTTGTTTGCTTGTTTATCGGTTTGCAACACGATTTTTGTTTATGAGACTATTAGAGATGTGCTTATACTTCACTAGAAGAGTTCTCAATTAATTTACTGCAACATTATATTTTTGTTTATGAACTCTTTAAATTTCTCAAACCGCTATGTTGTTCACGAGAAATTTACTCGTCCAATACAAAAAGTAACTCAATTAATAAGCTCTTAGCCAGTGCATATATGCATAGGTTAACATTTGCCATTTTCTAAACCACAGTTCAAGTTTTTTCGTGGATTTTTTTCCGGTTATGAAAATTTTAGGAAGACGATATGTATCAGAGTTGCATCTATTTCACCCCGACTATCTAATCACTCGAATACAACTCATAATATATCGAGGAGGGATCCCCTCACACTTTTATTATCAAACTATCTCACATGTTGGACGTACTTTTTGCGAATTAGCACCAAACCATAACGTATTTAAAGCTAGTACTTTGGGGATATGTTAGTATTATACACCTCTACTTTCCTACCGAAATTGAAAATATTCTGAAACGTATAACACCATCATCTACTACTTTGAAAATGAGCCGTTGAAAATTTATGAATTTCTGTCCGTCGAAATTTAGACCGGTTGATTGTGAGGTTTTATATTTCGGAATGAGCTCATTTTTGTTAGGCATGTAGAACTTGGTAAGAGAAACATATCCTCAAAATATTAGCTTCAAATCTGTTACGATTTGATTTTTATTCACAAAAATAATGTCTAACGTGTGAGATAGTGTGATAATAAGAGTGTGAATGGATCCTTCCTCCTATATCTACCTTAAGTAACTTGCATTAAATAATACTTTCACAATCCTACGATTTGAACGCCTAACTCACATAATCTATCTTAGAGCATCTCCAACAGGGGTGAATATCTTTTTTTTTTAGTTACACATAGGATTTTAGACCGTTTGGCATAAATCCATCTCCAATAGTAGGGTCTTACAAACTAGAAGGGACCAATTACTAAATATGAAGGTATTCAAGAAAGTGTTATTTACACCTCCGGCTCCACCTCCATGTCATATTTTTTACTATTTTTAAAAAAAAAAATCTCCATTGTTGGAGATGGTTTTTTAGATATGAGGTCATATATTTGCTCTATGTGTAGACCCCATAAATTAAAGGACTAAATAAAAAAGCCATATAGGATTTTTTGCACATTTTGTTGGAGATGCTCTTATTTTGTTTCATCTGTTGTTCCTTATGGATAGTCGAAAACTAGTTTATATATTGGAGAAAACAATAAAAACCGTAAAATATTGTCTGAATAGCGTTCCAGCTAAGCCAAGAATTTACCGAGGTAGGTGAGATTTTAACCCCTTCTCTACCAGATGCACTATCAATTCCCAACCCAAACCAAAAGAAACATAACTATAATGACGATTTAGTAGGCTAGGTCTCTTTGAAGCCGAATTGGATAAAAATTAACCCTGATGGAGTAGCTAGAGGACATCCAGGTTATGCCGAGGCAGGCTTCTAACACCCGTATTTTTCACATGACTCATGCTCAAAGGTGAGTCATTGAATGAGATGAAGATTCATCTCAATCCTATGTTGGGTGTTTAGGATATTTTGGCCCAAGACAGAAGTTGCACCATAATGGTGCATCACACCAGTGGGTGTCTGGTCGAGAGTAATATGGCACCATAATGGCGCATTATGCCAGTAGGTGGATGGCTGAGAGATATTGCACCATCATGGCGCAATACCCAACTTGGCCATTGGGTCAGAACTGAATAACACACCACCATGACGCATTATGCAAGGGGGCATGACAACGGACATGAATAGTGAAGCAAGCATGTCAAAGTACTCCCCAACTTTTAGTTATATAAACGTCGATAAGACATATATAAGGAGGGGTAGTTGGTTGAAGAACATATAGCGGAGATGCGCCATTAAGCTCACAACTTAGCCATTAAATCCTATATTATGCGAAAACATTATTATAACGCATTGGTCACACAAGAAAGCTTTATGATGCTTAGGCATCATCGATGTGACGTTGCGAACTTAGATTTTCACCAAAATGGTGCAAAACGAAGGAAAGGCTAATGATGCACATTCTTATGCATCATTTGCGAAGGACCCTATAGCATATCCACTAATCTATTGCTTGACTTCGGCTTGCAAAACTAGTTGGCTTTAGTCATTTTTCCAACTACGGTCAGTGCTTGATCCCTTCGAGCCACGAAGAAAGGTACGTAATAGCAATGAGTTGCAGCATTGGTGTTCTAACACCTTGTCGCTCATATCATCTAATCGTGAGGCGATTGCGACATAATGACAACTCAATCTGGCTTGGAAATGCCGTGCAAGAGATGATTGTTGCGATACTTGATGAGGTAAGTTGCAATATATTTCTTAGATGCTCATACTTCCTATCAAGTTTTTCGACTTAGGCTTGTACCACTTGCGAATTGGTCATTTCCAAAGAAGGAAGCTTAACCGATATGTAAGTACAAAGATAATGCAATATAAGTACGACATGAGTCTGACTAATGCATCCTTCGCAAAAGTAAGATAAATGCATGCATTCATCTCAATGCCAAAGCTAAGTGAGGAAACTATGAATAGGCTTGCAATGGACTATGTACAAGTCGAAGGCACTGGCCCATTGCTGAACAAAGACTCAAAAGCCAGTGATGCATACAAGAATACATCGACACTAGATTTTATGGCTTTGTACCCTTTTGAAGAACAAAGGTAAATTGAAACTGTATGTAAACTAAGTTTAAGGTATCATGCTTGCGGATCATGCTTTCTAAGGAAAATGTATATTTAATAAGCTAGAAATGAAGCATTAAGTTACGTTCACTAACATTATAGTGGCACATTGGGGAGTTTCGGCATGTACGCTTTAGCACCCAGACGTAATTTTCTGGTTCGTCAGTTGGTATTAGAGCAAATTCCGATATAACGCTAGGGACTGTGCGTTATAGACTCGTTAGCGAATATTTTGTAACGAGACTACAAAATTTTACTTCAAAGGAATAATAAGTTAAAATAGTATGCTAAATGTTGGGCGATTTTTTTTAGACTTGGTCGAGTAATGCTAGTTTTCCAGGCCTTAAGTGGCGACCCACCAGATAGTTGGTGACCCAGAAGATCGTTTGGAATGGTAGGTAAACAATGGGACTTGTTAGAGCACTGCCCGGTCGAACTCGCAAGTTTTGTTATCTCAAGCTTGTTGTCAATATTACTAAAGTTAAGTCGCGGACCAGGTTAGAGTATGATAGTTGAGTATCATACATCACTGAATAACCCTCGAAGATTGAAGACTGAAGATCAAACAAAAATATTTGGAGAACTTCTTCATCAAAGAGGTATGTGAAGACTGAACCATACTATTTACTCACAAGTATAACCATTATATCTATATAAGACTATGTCATACAAATTCTAGTAGATATTGCAAATAAGGAACTTCGTATCTCAAAATATGATTCAAGCAATAAGCATTCATATATATGACAAACTTTATTAATAACAATTGAAAAAGCGGGGGTCTAACAACCACACCCAATATTTCGTTTGGCAATCTGTATGGAACAAACATCAGTATAATCTCAAGAATAAAAACTCAATTGAGAAATAATATTTAAACAGAATCAAGTCTGTAAACCTGATTTTAGTGTGAGGTTTCTTGAAACAAACTTTTGTATTAATCACAATCTATTCAATATCCACCGTGTATAAACCTCTTTAAGCAACAATCACTAAAGGAATATTTCAACATGGTGTCCACTTGAAACAGGGTTAGTCCGGACTGGTCTAACAATAAGAAAATAACAAAAACAATTGTACAAGATCAATCAAGTCTTATCCAACAAACATGGTCGGATTTAACACCTATGATTGATTAATGTACAACATGTATTATTTCAATTATATAAATAAAATATAATTCAGAAAAGAAATAACACAGACACCATAAATTTTGTTAACGAGGAAACCGCAAATGTAGAAAAACCCCGGGACCTAGTCCAGAATAAACACATACTGATTATAAGTTGTTACACCAATTTCCTACTACCTATTCGGACTATATGTAATACCTTCTTCAGCTGTATTCTTATAGAACTCCTAGCAGAACACCGATTCTCTTTAGGAACTCTTCTCCTAAATCTTCTAGCAGAACCCAAGGCTCTCTTTAGAAGATACAACAACACGATTGATATGATTCGATATTTTGTTTGCACAAAACACCGGTTTGATTTCCCTTTAGATGTAAATCAAGGTTTTGGAAATCTTGTTTTTGTTTTGAGAAAAACAATTACTAGGTAAAAGTAATATCAAAACAAACTTGTAGATTAGGGTTTTAACTTACAATCAGTATGCGTACTAAGAAGTCCATGAGCTTGATTTTCGTAAGTGAACTTGGGTGATTCTAAAGATTAATTTTCAAGTTAAGAAAACCCTAATAATTATACAACAAGAACAACTAGATAAATCTAAAGATATCTTGTTTAAAACTTCTTAAGGATTTTTACGAGATACCTTAATCGAAGTTTTCTTTCTAGTTTCCGATTTCAACTAACAAATGTTGGTATACAATCGGAAACTAAAATCTATCATAACCTAGGGTTTATGATCAACAACTCTTGAATGGTTTTATATTAGAAAAAAAACCCTTAAAATAGACAAGAGGTGAAAAATCTTGATTACAAGTTGTATAATCAATCACGAAGATTAGATTCAACTTGGCTTTGTGATCCCCAATACAAAGACTTTTATTTCACTCTTGTTCACGAAGAACAGAAGACATGGAAAACAACCTTATGAAGCTAACACCAATTTTCCAAAAGGGTATGAAAACCGTGTAGACTCATGAACCCTTTATTTATAGTGAAAGGTAGCTTGAAAGCTAAGCATAACTATTTTCCTTTTTCAAGACTCTCCTGATTTTGGGAGTCTTTCCTAAGTTACAACTCTTACCAAAATAATTAATTAGGAAATATTGTATTTATGTGAATAAATCACAAATTAAATTAGGAAGGAATCACAAACACTTTAATATGGTAATCAAAGATGTTTGGAGTAATAGCTAACTTGCCTAGATAAGGAAACATCACCAACTTGACCAAAAATGCCTTTTAGTCACGTAATTAGGCCCAAGTCCGCGGACCATTACAAACAGCCCATGGATTGTTTCCTACTAACGAATTGTTTCACTCATAACTTCATCGTTATAACTCGAAATTGAGTGATTTTTGGCTCGTTGAATTCGTAAGATCATTCACTATAACATGAGATCCTTTATAGGGATAAAGGTTATTATCACCAAAGTCATGAATCAAATAACCTCAAGTATATATACATAAATGTACATTTACCGTCATAGGAATTGTTCCATAGAGTGAGCATTTATCTCGATAGATTAGAAAGGTAGAATTGAACAATCAATCACATACCTTTGTTGATGAAATACTTGTTGATGTCTTCTTGTAGTCTTCAATATTCATCCTTTAAGGATAGCTTCGATTCAACTTCTTAGACCTAATCTAGTCCGAAACTATCTTTAGTATGCTAAATCAAGAATGAATTTTGGAAACTAAAATTGACAACTAACTTGACATACCAATGCTAGTGGGTTCAACCAAGCTATTCTCTAACAATCTCCCCCTTTGTCAATTTTAGTGACAAAAACCATTTTACATATGGATTGTACTTGTTAAAAACATTACATCTCCAAAAACCGATATGCTTGATTTCCTTGGTTCTTCAACTCTGTGTGTGTTCATCCTGTACTTGTTGAAGATCCATCATAGTATTATTACACAACATCAAAGCTTCATTGTATCACAACTTTGACAATAATACTACGGTGATATGTATCACTCCCCCTTAGTCAATACTCAATCTCAACATGAAAACCACTCCCCCTTACATAATGATCTGTAAACCATATGTATTTGTAGTGTGAACTACACTCCCCCTTTTGTAAATATAAATTGGCAAAGGTACAAAAACTAGTGGGATCCTCATGTAATTTTCACGGAGACACTTCATGACCAAAAGAAAGAAACATATCAACTTCGTTTAGACGATATCACAGAGTCGAAACTTAGTGACTTCATCAAGGATTTTATTAAGATACAAGTTAACCCCTACATGTTCTACAACCGCTTCTCTCCTCAAAGATATAACAATTAAGCACAAGTTCATTTAGGAACTCTCCCACATAGGATGTTATTCCCGAAAAAAAAAACAAGAGTGACTTTTCTCCAGGGAGAAGGATTTATATATTGAATTTTAGAAATCCTACAAGGAGATACGATTAAAGAACCAATCATTGAAAGTCTCTCATGAGATTGTGTTACTAAGAAATTAGAACTATCTCATGGTAACAATACCAAATATGTAATCATAAAGATCAAGTATTGTGATCATCTTTTCTAAGATACAAACATATATAAACAAGAGTTGATATTCTTAGAAGGAAGAATAACCTTTTCCACAAGGATGGTTACCACAAGTGTACGAAAAAGTTTCTTTGACAATAAAAACCAACATCCAATAGCCTTAATTATTGCTCATAACCTTACGAATTTCAATCACAAATCAAGTTAGGTAATTAAGAATCATACACATGGTATTTATCCATATGAGCACTTTCATATCAACCTTATTCTTCTTCACCATAACTAGTTCAAATGACTCAAATGAACTAGTTAAAGAGTTGTTCAATTGTAAGGAAATCTTATGTGAAAAAGCGGGGGTCTAACAACTACACCCAACATTTCGATTAGCAATCTGTATGGACAACTCCGAGTTGTTTTCTAGAGAATCAACTAGACTCAATCAATAGAAAATACTCAAGGAGTTATTATCTCAATCTCTCAATTTGATTTAATCAAGAAAATACAATTCACGAGTCTTAATCAAAGAGAGATAACTTGGATGGTACCAAAGACCAATATCCAAGTGTCAATCAATTTAAATCAACAACCAATAAGGTCGGATATTCTAATTGATTGAATAACGCACAACCTGTATTATTTCAATTATATAAAAATATAATGCGGAAAAAAAATAACACAGACACCAGAATTTTGTTAATGAGGAAACCGCAAATGCAGGAAAAACCCTGGGACCTAGTCCAGATTAAACATACATTGTATTAAGCCGCTACAGACACTAGCCTACTCCAAATTAACTTCGGTCAAGACTTTAGTTGAACCCCAATCAATCTCACACTGATCCAAGGTACGGTTATGCTCCTACGCCTCTGATCCCAGCAGGATACTGCGCACTTGATTCCCTTAGCTGATCTCACCCATAACCAAGAGTTGATACGACCCAAAGTCGAAGACTTTAATAAAAAAATCTGTCTCACACAGAAAAGTCTACAAGATAGATAAATTCGTCTTCCACGAATAAACCTATGAGTTTTGTTCCGTCTTTTGATAAATCAAGGTGAACAAGAACCAATCAATAAAACCAGACTTATATTCCCGAAGAACAACTCAGTTTTATCAATCACCTCACAATAAACTTAATCGACGCAGCGAAGAAGATTATTGAGGAATCACAAATGATGAGACGAAGATGTTTGTGATTACTTTTATATCTTGCCTATCGGAGATATAAATCTCAAGTCAATTATTACAATTATACTCGTATGATAGAAATAGCAAGATCATATCACACAACTACAAGAAAAGTAGTATCGTTCTGGCTTCACAATCCCAATGAAGTCTTTAAGTCGTTAACCTGGTTTTAGAAGAATAAAACCAAAGGTTAAAGGAGAATCGACTCTAGCTTAGCAAACTAGTATCACACAGAATGTGTGGGGATTAGGTTTCCCAATTGCTAGAGTTTTCCCTTATATAGTCTTTCAAATCAGGGTTTGCAATCAATGTTAGCTTGGTAACAAAGCATTCAATATTCACCGTTAGATGCAAACCTGATTAGATTCAAGCTAATATTTCTCAACCGTTAGATCGAAAACTTAGCTTGTCATACACACATGTACTTTACGATTTTGGGTTTGTGTAACCGTACCCAAACGTGTACAATAGTTGGTTCAATACTAGTTAGCCAAATGGTTTGCCAAATGATAACTTCCATATCAACCATATTCTTCTTCACCATAACTAGTCCAAATGACTCAAATGAACTAGTTAGAGAGTTGTTCAATTGCTATGAGATCTCATGTACTACACAAGACACAATCGAAGAAAAAACGATGTGATTCACTCGAATCGATTCATGAACTATAAAGCCACGGTTTTCAATAGCATTCCTTAGTTTATTAAGATAAGTTCACAAACATCGTTTTTAGACATAACCACTTAAGTTCGCGGACTGGGTTCGCGGACTCAAGTTAACCGGTTGGAGTTCACAAACTCCAGTATAAATTCTCGGGTCGAGAAATTCCGTCAGTTCGCGGACTGAAACCGAGCTACAACTCCAGCAGAAATTCTAGGGTTCGAGAACTACGCACGTTCACGGATTGAGTTGGCTACTCAAGTTTCGGTTTTACTTGATCAACAAAGTTCGCAAACTTCGGTTCAAGTGCTAAGGACTTATACATATATATGTTACCACAATAATGTTTATATCCCCCAATGGTTATACTATCTAAACTCTCATTTCAATCATTGAAACATTCTCAGAGGGCGTTATACAGTTGTTATTCACAAACTATTTTTCCTCAGAGCGATTTCCGAAATGATTGAAACATAACATGACTTTCCTCACTAGGTAAAGATGAACTTAGATAAAGCGAAAGCTTTACCAACATATTTCGAGAAATATATAAGCGAGATATACTCAGCTCGAAATATCACATGTGTATATTCTTAGTCCATATAGTAATACGACTTTTGTCTCAAGATAGGAGATAGAGTAGATAGACTTTTGAGTGATAGATAAGTTCGAGTCTCCATATAACTTTTAGTCGATGAAGATCCACTGGTTCCTTGAGTAGGCCTTTGTCTTGTATGATGATTTCCATGGAGTTCTTGAGCTCAACTACACTTTCTATCCTAGTACGAGTCCTTAGCTATAATAGACTAGAAATCAAGACTTTATAGTTTTGATCACTAACATTGAAAAACATGCTTGAGATAGCAACGCATGCGAGTTCGACCGGGCAATGCTCTAACATTATGTATTACAAAAGACACAATTGAAGCAAAAACAATGTGATTCACTCGAATCGGTTCATGAACTTTATAACCACCGTTTACAATTGCATTTCTTAGTTTATATAAGAACAAGTTCACAAACATCGTTTTTAGATATAACCTACTCAAGTTCGCAGACTGGGTTCGCGGACTTAAGTTCTCGGATGGAGTTCACAAACTCCAGCAGAAATTCTCGGGCCGAGAACTTCCGCCAGTTCGCAGACTTAGCTCACGCACTACTCCGTCTCTCTTGATCAACAAAGTTCACAAACTTCGGTTCAAGGAGTAAGGACTTATACATATATGTGTTTCCACAATAATACTTATATCCTCAAATGGTTATATAATCTAAACTCTCATTCCAATCATTGAAAAATTCTCAGAGGACATTATATAGTTGTTATTGACACACCATTTTTCGTCAGAGCAATTTTCAAAGTGATTGAAACATAACATGACTTTTGTCACTAGGTAAAGATGAACTTGGCCAAAGCAAAAGTTTACCAACATAATTTGTGTGCCCCAATTCTTTTGCAATCCTCACCGTATTTACAAGGGCTTCTTGGTGGGGATGCACTTTCAACACAATTAGGTTGTGTTGAGGTGAACAAATCTTACTCACGACAGGTATTCGAAACAAAATCATGCACGGACTCTAGGAATTTAACAACTCTCTTTAAACTTTCAATAATTGTTCCATACCTTTTTAAGATGTTATCCCTTGTCAAAATCTTTTCTGGGAGATTCTTCTTAATAATACTCGTTAATTTATTGATCTTATTTGGTACCCATTTCTGAGTAGCTTTTGGAGTAACGTATTTTTTTTTTCTCCCTTAAATAATTATAAAATTTCTTACAGGGGATACTCGAAGAACTGATATTACGAGACTCAATTTTTCTCCAGTTTGGAATATCAGATCTTGTCATCCTAACAGATTCAGATCTGGTTTTATCTCGTTTAAGAAATATGCAATTCCTTTGCAAGTGTCCTGGTTTTCCACAATAAAAACAGTGTTTAGTAGAATGGAAAAAGTTATGTTTAGTATTACCTGAATGTGTATGTGCTTGCTTTGGAGCTTGACATAATTTCCTCTTTACGTCATCGGCAGTTGGTAGAGATACTTTATTTTTGTCAACCGTGGAAGGTATTGGTTTGGAAGAATCTTTAACTTTGACAAATTTTACCTTCATAGCCCAATCCTCGTGTATCACTATGAATTCTACATGCTCCCAATATTGAGGTTAATTTATCTGAGCTTCTATTTCTAGACAAACTCTCTTTTAATCTCGAGTTTTCTTCTTCCAACCTTTTGACCTTTTCAAGCGCAATAACTAGATCATTCTTGGATGATTCATATTGAACTTTGAGATCTTCTCGTTCTGAATCAAATAATAAGTTCATCTCAATGTTTTCCAAGTTATCTAGCTTTGCTTGAAGAGTAATTTCCCGATCTCGACCTTCGACAATTTCTTCTTTAAGCTTTCGTATTTCGGTGAGATAATCTCTTGCACCAATAGAATCAAGTTGGTCCTGCAAGTCTTTATTCTGACTACGAAGTCTATCATATTTAACTTTCTCACTGAAAATGGTGCTTTCAGCTTCCGAGAGTTTCTTATGACATTCCTTAAGAAGATTATTAGCAATTGGATCTACATGGAACACTTCATCGTCAGAATCAGAATCAGTATCCGAAAGAATTTTTCCAGAAGATAATACAACCTCGCCTATGTACTCTTGGGTATTATAATATTCATGTCCATCATCAAGAGTAGGCAAATCTGCTGCATATGCCGATTGTCTACGGCTCCAGCTTGGACATACTGCAGAAAGATGCCCGAAACCACGACAATTATAGCATTGTACATCATCATTATGAGATGTTATCACTTTAGAAAAAAAAATTATCCTGTCTCTCAAGAGTTTTCTAAATTGTCATGGAGTAACATCCTTAGTATCTGGCGAACCAGATTTATCCTTAGAGGATTCAGAATTTTTTGCAGCTTTAAGAGAAATCCCCTCTTTTCAAGATGCGTGTTCATTATCAAAGATCTTTAACTTTCCAGCAAGAGTATTTCTGGAGAGTGTAGAAAGATCATTTGCTTCTTCAATGGAATGTTTCTTAGACTCGTATCTTGATGGTAGGGACATGAGAATTTTGGACACAATATATTTCTCCGAAATAGTTCTTCCTAATGAGTATGAGGCATTAACTATTTGAGAAAGTCTTTGGTTAAACTCATCAAAGGTTTTATCATCAGACATGCGAAGGTTTTCCCAGACAGAAGCTAGATTTTGAAGCCTTGCTTCTTTTTCTGCGGCATTCCCTTCGAATAAGGTTTTTAAGATATCCCAAGCATCTTTAAACTTATTACACGTAGTAATGTCGTGCTGAAGATCTGGGGTAATGACATGGATGATAGCATTTAATCCTTCAGAATTTTTCTTTGCAACAAGAATCTCAAGATCATTATAATCACCAATATCCTTTTCAACAGTTACACCGTCTACTGTGACTGATGGAGGATCATAGCCATTAACAATACGAACCCGTGATTTAAAATCTCGCGCTTGTATAAACGAACACATATCAATTTTCCACCATAAATAGTTTGTGCCATCAAAGACTGGTGGTACGTTTATAGAGATAGCACTTCTGTCCATATCAGATCGCTACAAACACAGACTTGTAAGGTCTTTAACATGTTTTCCTGCTCTGATACCAATTGAAAAAGCGTGGGTCTAACAACCACACCCAATATTTCATTTGGCAATCTGTATGGAACAAACTTCAATATAATCTCAAGAATAAAAACTCAATTGAGAAATAATATTAAATAGATTTATCTCCTTCTCAACCTAATCAATAGTTAAACAGAAGCAAGTTCGTAAACCTGATTTTAGTGTGAGGTTTCTTGAAACTAACTTTTGTATTAATCACAACCTGTTAGAGCATAGCTCGGTTGAACCCACTAGCATTGGTATGTCAAGTTATTTGTCAATTTTAGTTGTCAAAATGCATTCTTGATTTAGCACACTAAAGATAGTTTCGGACTAGATTAGGTCTAAGAAGTTGAATCGAAGCTATCCTTAATGGATGGAGATTGAAGATTGAATACTACAAGAAGACATCAACAAGTACTTCATCAACAAAGGTATGTGATTTATTTCATTTAGATTCTTGTTCAATTCTACCTTTCTAATCTATCGAGATAAATGCTCACTCTATGGAACATTTCCAATGACGGTAAATGTATATTTATGTATATATACTTGAGGTTATTTGATTCATGACCTTGGTGACAATAACCTTTATCCCTATAAAGTATCTCATGTTATACTGAATGAACTTGTGAATTCAACGAGCTAAGAATCACGCAATTCCGAGTTGTAACGATGAAGTTATGAGTGATTTAAGTTCATTAGTAGGAAACGTTCCATGGGCTCTTGAGTCCGCGAACTTGGGCCCAGTACGTGACTAAAAGGGATTTTTGGTCATGTTTCTTTATCTAGGCAAGTTAGCTATTGATCCAAACACTTTTGATTACCATATTAAAGTGTTTATGATTCCTCACTAAGTTAAAATGTGATTTATTCACATAAATATAATTTTTGCTAAATAAGTTATTTATTTAATTATTTTGGCAAGAATTTTAACTTGGGAAAGACTCCTATTTTTAGTAGAGTCTTGTAAAAGGAAAATATCTAAATAAGTTATTTACTTAGATTCCAAACTATTGTTCACTATAAATAAAGGGTTCATGAGTCTACACGGTTTTTATCCCCTTTGGAAAATTGGTGTTAGTTTCATAAGGTTGTTTTCCATGTCTTATGTTCTTCGTGAACAAGAGTGAGATAAAAGTCTTTGTATTGGGGATCACAAAGCCAAGTTGAATCTAGTCTTAGTGATTGATTATATAACTTGTAATCTAGGTTTTTCACCTCTTGTCTATTCTAAGGTTTTCTTTTCTGATATAAAACCATTCAAGAGTTGTTGATCATAAACCCTAGGTTTTGATAGATTTCAGTTTCCGATCGTATACCAACACTTGTTAGTCGAAATCGGAGACTAGAAAGAAAAACTTCTATTGAGGCATCTCGTAAAAATCATTGAGAAGTTTTAAACAATATATCTCTAGATTTATCTAGTTGTTCTTGTTAGAGAATTATTAGGGTTTTCTTAACTTGGAAATTGATCTTTGGAATCACCCAAGTTCACTTACGAAAATCAGGTTCACGGACTTCTTGTGAGTACGCATACTGATTGTAAGTTAAAACCCTAATCTACAAGATTTCCAAAACCTTTATTTACATCTAAATGGTAATCAAACTTGTGTTTTGTGCAAACAAAATATTGAATCATATCAATCGTGTTTTTGTATCTTCTAAAGAAAGCCTTGGGTTATGCTAGAAGATTTGTGTGAAGAGTTCCTAAAGAGAATAAGTGTTATGCTAGGAGTTCTGTAAGAATACATCTGAAGAAGGTATTACATCTAGTCCGCATAGGTAATTGGAAATTGGTGTAACAGCTTATAATCAGTGTGTGTTTATTCTGGACTAGGTCCCGAGGTTTTTCTGTATTTGCGGTTTCCTCGTTAACAAAATTTCTGGTGTCTGTGTTATTTCATTTTTCGCATTATATTGTTTATCTTTATAATTGAAATAATACAGGTTGTACGTTAATCAATCATAGTTGTTAAAGCCGACCTTGTTTGTTGGATAAGACTTGATTGATCTTGAATAATTGATTTTATTATTTTCACATTGTTAGACTAGTCTGGACTAACCCTGTTTCAAGTAGACACCGTGTTGAAATATTCCTTTAGTGATTGTTGCTTAAAAAGGTTTATACACGGTGGATATTGAATAGATTGTGATTAACACAAAGGCTTGTTTTAAGAAACCTCACACTAAAATCAGGTTTACGGACTTGATTCTGTTTAATTATTAATTGTGTTGAAAAGGATATAAATCTCTTTAATATTATTTCTCAATTGAGTTTTTATTCTTGAGATTATATTGAAGTTTGTTCCATACAGATTACGAATGAAATATTGGGTGTGGTTGTTAGACCCCCTCTTTTTCACAACCTATTCAATATCCAATGTGTATAAACCTCTTTAAGCAACAATCACTAAAGGAATATTTCAACACGGTGTCCACTTGAAACAGGGTTAGTCCGGACTGGTCTAACAATGTGAAAATAACAAAAAACATTGTTCAAGATGAATCAAGTCTTATCCAACAAACAAGGTCGGATTTAACAACTATGATTGATTAACATACAACCTATAATATTTAAATTATATAAATAAAATATAATGCGGAAAAGAAATAACACAAACACCATAAATTTTGTTAACGAGCAAACCACAACTGTTGAAAAACCCCGGGACCTAGTCCAGAATAAACACACACTGATTATAAGTTGTTACACCAATTTCCTTCTACCTATTCGGACTAGATGTAATACCTTCTTCAGCTGTATTCTTATAGAACTCCTAGCAGAACACCGATTCTCTTTAGGAACTCTTCTCGTAAATCTTCTAGCATAACCCATGGCTCTCTTTAGAAGATATAACAACACGATTGATATGATTCGATATTTTATTTGCACAAAACACTGGTTTGATTTCCTTTTAGATGTAAATCAAGGATTTGGAAATCTTGTGTTTGTTTTGAGAAAAACAATTACTAGGTAAAAGTAATATCAAAACAAACTTGTAGATTAGGGTTTTAACTTACAATCAGTATGCGTACTCACAAGAAGTCCGTGAACCTGATTTTCGTAAGTGAACTTGGGTGATTCCAAAGATCAATTTCCAAGTTATGAAAACCCTAATAATTCTATAACAAGAACAACTAGATAAATCTAAAGATATCTTGTTTAAAACTTCTTAAGAATTTTTACGAGATACCTTAATCGAAGTTTTCTTTCTATTTTCCAATTTCGACTAACAAGTGTTGGTATACGATCGGAAACTGAAATCTATCATAACCTAGGGTTTATGATCAACAACTCTTGAATGGTTTTATATCATAGAAAAAAACCCTTAGAATAGACAAGAGGTGAAAAATCTAGATTAAAAGTTGTATAATCAATCACGAAGATTAGATTCAACTTGGATTTGTGATCCCCAATACAAAGACTTTTATCTCACCGTTGTTCACAAAGAACAAAAGACATGGAAAACAACCTTATGAAGCTAACACCAATTTTCCAAAAGGGGATGAAAACCTTGTAGACTCATGAACCCTTTATTTATAGTGAAAGGTAGCTTGAAAGCTAATCATAGCTATTTTCCTTTTTCAAGACTCTCATAATTTTGGGAGTCTTTCCTAAGTTACAACTCTTGCCAAAATAATTAAATAAATAATTAATTAACAAATATTGTATTTATGTGAATAAATCACAAATTAAATTAGGAAGGAATCATAAACACTTTAATATGGTAATCAAAGATGTTTGGAGTAATAGCTAACTTTCCTAGATAAGGAAACATCACCAACTTGACCAAAAATGCCTTTTAGTCACGTAATTGGGCCCAAGTCCGCGGACCGTTACAAACAACCCATGGATTGTTTCCTACTAACGAATTGTTTCACTCATAGCTTCATCGTTATAACTCGGAATTGTGTGATTCTTGGCTCGTTGAATTCTTAAGCTCATTCACTATAACATGAGATCCTTTATAGGGATAAAGGTTATTTTCACCTAAGTCATGAATCAAATAACCTCAAGTATATATACATAAATGTACATTTACAGTCATAGGAATTGTTCCATAGAGTGAGTATTTATCTCGATAGATTAGGAAGGTAGAATTGAACAAGAATCCAAATGAAATCAATCACATACTTTTGTTGATGAAGTACTTTTTGATGTCTTCTTGTAGTCTTCAATATTCATCCTTTAAGTATAGCTTCGATTCAACTTCTTAGACCTAATCTAGTCTGAAACTATCTTTAGTATGCTAAATTAAGAATGAATTTTGGAAACTAAAATTGACAACTAACTTGACATACCAACACCAGTGGGTTCAACCGAGCTATTATCTAACAACAATTTATTATTTATATGCTATTTTTATTCAAGTTAATCATTTGAAAATAGCTCATGAATTGATGTTCATCATCTATGGCTATTGGGAAAGTTTCAAATCGATTAAAGAGAAGTTAAAAAACTAATGAATTCTGGATACAGGATAGTACACGTACCATCGTCATTTGAGTTCCGAAATAGGGGTAGGTATGTGTAACCAGTATGCATACCTCTTAGTTCTAAGTTCGGTTCCAAAGGACTGCGTCGCTTAACTATTTTTTCTGTTGTGAATCTGTGCCGCAATATTGGTTGGTAGAACTTTATATTTCCATACAACTTATTATCTTAATATACTTTTTCTGTTTTGCTTGTTTTATCGGTTTTCAGTAAAACCTGTATTGTTTACAAATCATTCTAGTGATTACTTGAAAGTTAGTTATTGTTTCTACTGGGCACCCTTCGGGATGATGTGCTCACCTAATTCCCACTTTCAGTTTCAGAGGATATATTCAAGTGTGTACGTGGAGATTATCGTTCAATTCTTGGATGCTTCGAGGAGTTGAATACGTTTGTTGGTTAGCTTCCTCTATGTTTATTTTGTGTTTATATTCTATTTGTAAATCAACTCACTACTGGATATGTATCACTTGAGAGGATTTCTTGTACTTATTTCAGAGGGTTTAGATTCGAGGTAATCTTTATTTAGAATTTCTTTCTCAGTGTTTTAAATAGATGATTTAGATCGTTAGTGCCTCATTTTATAGTTAATCTCTTGGATTAGTCAGCTGTTAGCTTAGGGGGCGCTACAAATTCGGTCTCAACCATATTCCAGTCAGAATTCTGATAGTATGCTAGTGTCTGTAGCGGATTAATACAGTTTGACATTCAAATCTGGACAAGGCCCCGGGGTTATTCAGCAGTTGCAGTTTTCCTCGTTAACAAAACTTCTTGGTGTCTTGTGTTTTTCCTTTTCGCATTATGTTGTTTATCATTATGATAGGAATAACACAAGTAGTACGTAATTGATTTTTTCAGATAATTCCATCTTAATTTTAATATATTAAGAGACTCGTTCTTGTAGAATTCGTATCTTGGAAGATAGATAACAAGTTTCATATTTGGAAGAATTCATATTCAATTATTTGGAAACGACTATATCGATCTTGGATATTGATTTTTGAGATCATCCAAGTATTCTTCTATACAATCAGGTACACGGAATTGTGAAGAGGTAGAGATATAAATTCTATATACATATTGTTCAAGGATCATTAAGTTGGTTTACTTGCAATTGTATTATGTTTTTTCCATACATTTTATTGAATGAAAAAGTTGATGGTGTACTTGGTACGCTCTCATTTTCAATTAGTATCAGAGCAGGAAAATGCAATAATACCTAATAAGTATGTGTTTTTATTGATCCTAAAAGATTTATTCTAATAGGAAACTGCTTTGGAAGACTTGTTTCTTTCACCTGTAACGTACACCAGACTTTCTTAAGATTCTTATGAGCTTTTTATCTGAAAAAATCAATTATTCAGTTCCTCAAGACGCTCTCGAGTCAACTAAGGCCTCCAATCTTCCAGTTGATGGTAAAGAATCTAAAGAAAAAGTAAAAGTCCATTTAACAAGGACAAAAGTCAAGAATTTTTCTGTCAAGAGTGTCCCTAAATCTGTTTAAGGAATGTAACAAAAAATGACCCATAGATGAATATCTCTTTAAAGACATTAATAGTACTGTTGAATTCTTGAAACGTATCGCTTCGATCAAGAATATGATTAATTATTTGCAAAGTTCCAACTTTGATAATACATGTTTTCGATGTGGACAAATTGTTCATGTTAGGAAATCTTGCAAAACACATAAAAGGAAGACTGTGGGGGTGATGGCTACTCCAATTGGTTATGAAACTCATTTGGTTGATCACATTAATAACATGAAGGGAACTAAAAAGAGAATATTTAACTAGATCAATAAAAATCACCATTTGATCATGATCCATGCACAAGAGAAGAAGACTATCATTCTGAGATGGTTCGTGAGCATCTTCTTGCTTACCCAACTTCTTGGTAACAAGACTTTGATACCACCCTATCATGTACATAGATTGATATAGGTCAAGTGACATATAAGCATGATATTTTCTATTGTGTTTATTTGGTTATTGTGATCTTTCCGTTTTATGTCTTATCAGGTGTCTCCAGTGGTATCTGAGTATTCTCTGATACTCTACACTGGATAATAAAGAAAGTAAAATTGTTCTTGTAGTGATGACATTAATATACTTATGATGTCATGTGGAGCCTCTCTCCATGTTTAATATATGTCTCGACGACTTAAAATCCCATATGGCATCATAATTGTCTCCTACACACCTGATCTGTAAAAGAGAGTCAATATTGACTTGGGTGTTACCACATCCATAATAGTGAGTCCAATATGTAATGAATCGATGTGGGCATCAATAATGCATGTGATCTTAGAAACATATTCTCCATGCCTATATGACTCCTAATCAAGAGACGAGAACATGATCCATACGAGCATTTGTTAACTAGTTGTGTTAAAGATGCTCTCGGATATTTCTAATCATCATATTGATACTTAAACTTAGGTTTTTTTTGGAAGTAAATTTGTTATCCCTGTGAGTATTCAGAAATATTTGGATAACGCGGTTCATCTTGGTAAAATAC
Source organism: Papaver bracteatum (assembly GCA_023529315.1). Lineage (NCBI taxonomy): Eukaryota > Viridiplantae > Streptophyta > Magnoliopsida > Ranunculales > Papaveraceae > Papaver > Papaver bracteatum. Next base: position 501,451 of record JAJJWX010002261.1, on the reverse strand, counting down.
ATATTCTTGTTGGATTTTATATCAATACCAATTGATGTCATAATATTGATTGAGTATTCTCACCAGTCAGGAGTTATCTGTGAGTCTCAGTGATAACACCTAATATTCGTGATTAGATGATTTTACTATATTTAAAAAAAGAAAAGATAACTGTCCCTGAACTGACATGCCCATTAAAGCCCATATAAATTATATGGACTCGTGTACGTCTTATATCCCTTCTTCTCCAACATTTCATGAACGCAAGCAGAGAAAACCTAAGGTTACGGAACTGGGTGCTTCTCACTTGAAATTAGATTTTGAGCTCTACTTTTTGATAAATTTTCTCTTGGGATTAAGCTGTTCTTCAGAAGGGGGCTGATTATTGAAGTGATTATTCTCAAAGAAGCTCCACCAAGTAATTTCCACCTCCTTCTTCATATCAATTTAATACTTTTAGTAAGCATGGTTAGAATCAAATGGAATTGTGCAATATCCTTTAAGGGTTCATCTCTAAAAGCATCTTGTTTCAAAGAAAATGGTGAATCAAGTAACCAAACATCTTGTAGGATTGTCTTTGTCAGTGAAGATTGTTCCAAAACCTATGATAAAATTATTTTTTGAGAATTCATCTTAGAAAAAAAGTTGGTCAAATATTTTGTGCATGTTGGAGAACTCTCTTGTCTTGTAAAGTATAATCTTGGTGAAATATTTGATGGTCATGGTGAAGAATTTGACATTCTCACAAGAGTATTTTATGCTAATATTCCTAATGTTGATTTTGAGGAGTTATTCTTTAGCACCATGATTGTAATAAGGATTATTATAGTTGATAGAGATTTTGTGGCAAATGTTATGGTGCTTCCTACGGGAACCTTCTCCTTTCGTAGACCAAGTGAAGAAAAGCCTTCATGTGAAACCATTTCCTTCAAATTCGTTGGTAAGAGTTTTTTCCTACTATGATCGTTTAATGCCTTTGAAGACTTTTTGTAAGATTGGGTTCCAAACATTTGTTCTTCCACTATCGAAAATGCTCGTTGGAGTCGAGAATTGGTGGAATTGGTCTACTTTATTAATGTGGGAGTTCAACGTCTTGATGTGTGTGATTGGATTATTCAACAAATGTCCATCATGACACTTATGAAAAAAAAAAGGTTTCCTTGTCTAATTGAGAGGATTTGATGAGCCTTCAACATTGCTTCAATTGGTACTTCTATTGGGACTCCCTTTTCCATTATCATGACCACCTTAAAATGAATGAGAATGAATGATTACACGAGTAAAAAAAGTCATTCTCCTTTCTCGACCGGTTCTTGTGATTCTACCCCCTTGGGACTTGTTCACATGATTCTCAAGAGTGTAAAATATGGTAGATAACAAGGTAAAATGTGTACAAGAACAATTTGTTTTTCTTGCTATAAAATTTCCCGAGATTAAGGATAATTTGGATAAAATCCAAGCTTCTTGGATTGAGATGGAGAGTGAAGATGATGCTTAGATCATTTTCTTATTTCCTTTTGTCACTAGTTAACTCCTTGTAGGAATTTTATTCTTATTGCTTAAGGAAGAATACTAGTTTTTGTAGTAGCGTTTATATGTGGTTACACTAGCTATTCCAAATACTATTATCTTGCAGTGATTAAAGTTTATTTAGTTGAATTTTATTTTGGAGATGACTCGCAATGCATAATCTTTGTTAATTATATATATATATATATATATTATTTTGATTATATATTATTTTGATTATATATTATTTTGTGAGATATGCTCTTTCCTATTATATTTATGGTGATTAGAACAAATATCTCATATGTTCTCATAGGTTAAGCTCTTAACTCTTTCCGTTCATCACTGCTAAAAGAGCAGTAAACTATTTTGATAATTGTAATATTGATCTTCTCATGATTACACTTATTGTGAATATATTACATGGACTCCGCAAGATGTTCTCTAGTAATAGGCTTTTCACCTAGAATGCATAACTGCCAATGAACAAGTACGAGAACTTTAATCTCTACCTCCGTACATGACTAGGAAAGATATAATTCTTATGTTGAGTCATATCGCATAAATTTTCCTATTTGTTCTTAATTAGCCTGAATAATAGTTTTTGTTGATGATTATTGTTCTTAGGAAAATAATGTATCTTGGTGTCCCTAACATTTAGATCGTTGTTTTTTTACTTCTTTGTTCCTAACTGGAGAGAAGAGAAAAAAATATTGGATACAAGTCTACTTTGTTCGTAACCGGTGAGTAAATTTTTTAATGTCCAAAGAAAATCCTAAAAGTCGCTCACGTTGTTCCTTTGGAATAACATTACAATCTCTTTTTTTCGCCTTTGCCAATTATGCTGACAAAAAGGGAGAGAATTATTTAGTAGCATATGGATTTTCAGAGCATTATGTAAGGAGAAGTAAATTATAATCTATAGGTTTTGCATATTATGCAAAAGTAGTAAGTATTGACTAAGGGGGAGAACATATCACCGTGGTATTGCTTCAAACTTGTGGTGCAATTGAACATTGATGAAGGTAACAATATTATGTTTTTTGGTATTAAAAACATTGAGTTGAGAGATTTATCATTTAATAAAAGCTTGAATAGAGTAGTCTCATATGTTGTTATCGCTACAAATCTTCAACAAAAATGGAGCTGAAACGATCATATACAAAACCATAAAAGAACTTGAAAAACGAAGAATTCAAGACGATGTTGAAGAACCAAGGAAACCAAGCATGATGGATTATTAGCTGAGAGATCTATTTATTTTGAGTTCATATGTATTGATAGTTTTGTCACTAAAGTTGACAAAGGGGGATATTGGTAGAGCACTGCTAGGCCGAACTCGCAAGTTTTGTTATCTCAAACTATTTGTCAATATTAGTAGCCCAAAACTATAACATGATTTTTTTTCTACTAAAGTCAAGTCTCGGACTAGGTTAGAGTATCGTAGTTGAGTATCAGATATCACTGAATAACTCTCGAAGACTAAAGACTAAAGATTAAACGAAGACATCTGGAGAACTTCATCAACAAAGGGGTATGTGAAGGTTGAACCATTATATTTACCCAAAAGTATAACCATTCTATCTATATGAGACTATGTCATATGACTTCTAGTAGATATTGCAAAAAAGGAACTTCAAGTCAAGCTTGTCTTGTTAAATATTTCGAAATATGATTCAAGCAATAGTTGTTCATATACTTGACAAAATTAGTTAAGAAATTTTTTATTCTTTATGAACTATTTTTGTTTCAAGTTAATCATTTGAAAATAACTCATGCAATGATGTTCATCATCTATGGCTACTAGGTGTTATGCCCGTGCTCTGCACGGGCCTAGATATCTTGAACAAAATAATAATAGCATATACGTAATTAAAAGTATCAAAAATTCTTTGATATTCTTCATGTTTTTTGTTCCTTAGCAATAATATTCTGCTATGTGCTTGTAGTAGTAATAATTTGCGCTTATAGCAGAGACGTCAACTCTTACACACTTTTTAAGTGAATTTGATTGAGGGTAACATACTCTGCCTTGCACACTCATTGCAGTGCAACCATATCATTTGCAGGGCATTTTAGAATTGGACATCACACTTTTCCATACAAACACTTTTCCTTGTTGCCGAAAAGTCAGTTGTAATATAGTACACACCGGTGAGTCTGTGGAGGAAAATTTGCATCTAGCATTGATATCTTCCTCTAGCTAAGAGAAGAACTTGAAATGAAAGTTAGATCGTTAGTCAATTTTAATAATTATCAAGGCTAATATCAAGCTTAATAATAAGCAAGACTTATATGAAAATGTCACTCAGTAGTCCATATCTAGATGACACCAACAATATAAGAAACAATAAAATGATTATTATCAATAAATATTAGGTTCTCAAATCTATCAACACTCGATGGTTACCATCAAATACTAAGAGTTCGTGTTGCAAAAAAAAAGTTGATTTTTTTCTTTATTTAACCGGCCATATGAAATCGCCAATGATATTCCGAACAATCACGCAGAGGTATGTTTACCTGATGACAGTTGGCGCATATCCTAAATTCAACTGGTGCCAAGTGAAAACCTGCAGGGGTTCCTGTCACTGGGATATTTTGGAGTCTTTTTCAGCCATACTGATCCGCACTTGTACGAAAGTCCAAGTTTCTACTACTTTACCAAATTAATGTCACTCGGAAAATATAGTGTGAAAATAATCGCCTTAATATCCATAAATATATAATAGTGTAATGTTGACTGACTAAGAGAAATCGATCAATTGGATAGATGTAGAAAAAACAATTAGCCGAAATAAGGTTTTACCTAAATAAGACGAAGGTTGTGAGCTTTCTCAATCACAAATGCATTAATCGATCCCCACCAAATCTGCCATAAACAACTGATCACACTGATCCAAAGAATGCTTTTCAACTGTGACAAACTATGTCGATTGCCGAAAATGTTAGAAAATTGAATTGCAGACTGAATATAACTTAAACACACTCCTAATCCATCTCCAAACAGTAGTGGAATAAGAATAGTTGAAGAAAGGATGTGAAAACGTTTGATAATGCGAGTGATTTTCACAAAGAGAATAACTAGCTGGAAACGATCGTAATACCTGACATCATCTGTGACAACTATCCCATGAAATAACTCCCATGTTAATCACGCTCGCTTAGGAAGATTTGATGCTTATCTGTTGGAGAGACCTTGAATGATCGTAAGCATATTTGAGCAAAATTACAGTCATATGTTGATAAGTCCACAGTTATCCAACTGTTATTTTTCGTCGGATATAAATTCATAGACCTTGTATCGGTGGCTATGTCTATCCAATTAAGAAAATCATTGAGAGTTGATCCAAATGCCTCACACCATTGTTCAACCAATATTCCATAACAATCTAAGTTGCATAAACTGCCACTATTTTTTTCACACCAGAATACCAAAAGCAGAAGTTAAACCAAGAATATTCCCAATACTAAGATTATAAACGAATCGTTCACCTGCTCTTTTTTTCTATACCAAAACCAAGGGGAAAGCATAAGGAAACACCTTATTTTCTGGGCATTGACGAAACCAAACAAAGAAAAAATCAGGAAAAAAAAATGTTAATCCAAATAAAAAAATTACCCGCTCAGTGAGTTTTTTTTCAAAAAATCGAAAATCAACAAACAGAGAATAGGAGAACAAAAAAGAAAAACCTTTAGACATATCCATGTTGATCCTGAAATATTTATATTTCCTCTTAGATTTTTCTGGAATATCTCTACACATCCATGGATTGTTACCTGCAATATCAACAACGAAAAAAAAGTAATCAATAGCAATCACAACTTTATGATTAGGGTTTAAAAATAAAACGAAGCATGGAGAGGAAAAAATGCAGCGAAAAATAAAAGATAATTATCCATGTATTATTACCTGCAATATCAACAATAAAGAGAACCAAATTAGTAGCAATCATTCCCTGCAATATCAACAATGAAGAGAACGAAATTAATAGCAATCACAACTTGACAATTAGGGTTTACAAAGAAAAAGAATCATGGAGAGGAAAGAGTGCGGCAAAAAAAAAATGGAATAAAAAAGATCGGAGATCGCAAAATATATCAAAAAGATAGAGAAGTGGGTGTGAAAATACCAAAATTTGGTGGTGTGAAAAAACAAATAATTCCTATTGGTCTATAAGTCTTAGGTGGGGCCAGAAGCTCTAGAATCTAAGCTTGATACAACTTTTAACCACAACAGAGTATTTTCTCCTGAAACTATATATATAATTGGGAAAGTTCCAAATCGAAAGAGAATTTACAAAATTACTGAATTCTGGATACAGGACAGTATGCGTACCATCGTCATTTGAGTTCCGGAATAGGGGTAGGTAAGCGTACTCAGTACGCATACCCCTTAGTTCTAAGTTCGGTAACAGGTTAAGGTATGGGTACTCAGTACGCATACCTCAAGGGTATAAGTTCTTGAATTACCTTAGGGAACGCATACCCGGTACACATAGCTTGGCAGTCTGAGTTCACGAAAAAGTCCATGGGTACACGTACCTTCGCATACCTACCCAGTATGAACTTAGCAGATGCATTTATATTAATTTATAAAATACGTTTGGTATTGCTATGACTCTCATAAGAAACTCTAAGACATCTTGATCACTATGACACCTTGTGTATGTGCATCATGCTTCAAGTCTTATGTGTTTAAATGAACACGACTTTGCTTATAAGTTCGAAAGGCATGCTTGCCATGAACTATCATTGTACACATTTCCATTACCCTGGACTATAGTGTATATTCTTATATGTGGTTCCAAGACAAACTTCTCGCATGGTTACATGAACTCCTAACAAGAGTTTCATATAATAGAGAAAGTGCTTGCTTGAATCTCTAATTATCTTAGCTTGATTTATAAGCAATCCTAGTCTTGAAAAATATATTTAGAAGACTCAAACAACTAGGAAATTCAATTCATAACACTTTTGTGTCCTAGTTGTTTGCTAGAGTCGTCCTCTATGAACTTAGGTTTTTTTCTAAGAAACGTATTAGGTTTACGACTCAAAGAGTTCACTTAGGGATCCATGAAGCCATGTCTGACTATCTTTACCTTGATTGTTCATGTATCTTGATCTTGTTTATTCTGTTATCGAGGTTTTAGCAATCTCTTTCAAGGAATGATATACATAGAAACCATAAAGTTCTCTTCATCTCAGACTTTGTGATTCTTCAAGATAGATATCTAAAACTCTTCTTAATTGACCAGTTTAAGTTTATTCTTGAAAGATGGTTAATAGTTTTGGCTTCTTAGCTAACTGAGTGTAAGTGTTCCGGATTTGTGAGGTTTAGTGGCTTTGTCTATTGTAAACATATTTTTAAGCCTTGATTTATTGATCTAATGGGAAATAAAATAGGCTTATCTGTTTGAGGCAGATTGGTATTAAAAGTCTTCACTTAGGATAAAAAAACTCTTAGGATGTAAACGACGTCAGATAAGAAAATTAATTGTGCAGAGCCTTGCGAGGTTCAAGAGATGTAAGGAGCACGACTGCGGATGAACTGCTTGAAGGGTAAATTCAATCTAAACTACATTCCATTCCGAAGTCCGATAGTATGCTAGTGTCTGTAGTTGATAAATACTGTGTTCAAATCCGGACAAGGTCCCGGGGTTTTTCTGCAAATGTAGTTTTTCTCGTTAACAAAACTTCTAGTGTCTTATATTTTCCTTTCCGCATTATATTAATAGGAATAACACAAGTAGTACGTAACCAATTCTAGTAGATAAGTCCATCTTAATTATGATTGATTATGAGATTCTTCCTTGTGGAATTCGTATCTTAAAAGATTGATAACAAGTTTCATACTTGACATTCAATTATTTGGATACAACTAGATTGATCTTGGATGTTAATTTTTCGAGATCGTCCAAGCACTCTTTTGTACAATCAAGTTCATGGATTTTGTTTTCTTGACTTTATAATTGTGAAGAGGTAGAGATATAAACTCTATATACATATTGTTCAAGAATCATTAAGTTGGTCTACTTGCAATTGTATTAGGTTTTGTCCATTTCGATTGTCGAATGAAAAAGTTGATGGTGTACTTGGTACCCTCTCCTTTTTAAGACTAATCATCTCCACCTGTTTGGAACAGTGTGTGTTGTCAGACCGGATATCATCCTATTTACAAGCGGCAACCCCGATGACCATTGGTAATTGGTTAACAGTGGATTACATCCTACTTCTATGATATTAGAATTTTGTCCTCAAAGTATCGCACTAAAATATTGCTTTTTATTTCGATGACCCTTGCCAACCTGTGAACTTTGGGGATTCCTGGGTGTTGGGATGGTATGTGCACTTAGGATCCTGTGTTGAGATATCCTTTTGGAAATCCTACGTATGTGGTATGGGACACATGCTTAAAAGATCTAAATCGATATCCTTTTAGGATTCCTGGGTATGTGGTATGAGACGTTTCCTCATAAGGTATGAATTGTTGTTCACGATGAATTGAAGAAACCTTGGGTGATCTCTGAGCATTATAGTATGGAACTTCTACTTAGGAATTCCAAACCAATTGAGCTGTCCATAATAGTTTTTGTTTTGAATTTTGGGAAAGAAATTATTTATAGGGTGTAATAATGTAACATCCGCACTTTTTTCGCATGTTGTATGCTTAAAGATGCGTCATTGAATGAGATGAAGCTTCATCTCAAGCCTATGTTGCGTGTTTAGGACATTTTATCCCAGGATAGAAGTTACACCACAATGGTGCATCATGTCAGTCAGTGGATGACCGAGAGTAATGTTGCACCATCATGGCGCATCATGCCTGAGGGTGGATGGATAAAATATATTGCACCGTCATGGCGTAATTTCCAAATTGACTATCGGGACAAAATTGAATAATGCACCATCATGGTACATTATATCAGGAACATGACAACGACCATAAATAGTGAAGCAAACATGGAGAAGTTCTCCCTAAATTTTAGTTGTAGAAATGTCAATAAGACACACACATATATATAGAGGGATAATTGGTTGAAGGTGCATATAGCGAAGATGCGCCATTAAGCTCATAGCTTATCCATTAAAGCTTATATGATGAAAAAGCATCATTATAGCACGTTGGTCACTCGAGAGAGATTCATGATGCTTAAGCATCATCGTTGCAACATTGCGAACTAATATTTTCACTCCCATGGTAAAACATGAACGAAAGGCTGATGATGTACATTCTTGCGCATCATTTTCCAAGGACCCTATAGCTTATACGGACTAGGCTATTGCTTGGCTCTGGTCTTGAAAAACGAGTTGCTTTAGTTGTTTGTCCCAACGCTGATGAACTACAATTAGTGCTTGATCCTTTCGATCCACAGAAGGGTACGTTGGTAGCGCAATGAGTTGCAACATTGGTGGTACAACACTTTGTCGCTCATATCATGTAATTATGAGGTGATTACGACATAATGACAACTTATATCATCTGGTTCGGCAATACGATGCAAGCGATGATTATTACCATACTTGATGAGGTAAGTTCAAACCCAGTTCTTGGATGCTCGTACTTCTTATTAATTTATTCAACATAGGCATGCACCACTTGCAAATTGGGCATTGACAAAGAAGGAAGCTTAACCTTATGCAATCTAAAGGGAATTTTCATACGCATTTCATCACAAGGATGACTGTACGAGTATGGAATGAGCCTGACTGATTCATCCTTTGCACATGCAAGATAAGTGCATGTATTAAACTTAATGCCAAAAAGAAGTAGGAATAGCCTTGCAATGACCTATGTGCAAGTCCAAGGAATGCTCTATGCCTGGAGATAGACTCGAAATCCAGTGATGCATGCAGTAATGCATCAAGAATATCCTTTATGGCTTTGCACCCTTTTGCAGAACAAGAGTAAGTTGGAACCGTATGGAAACTAAGTTTAAGGCATCATGCTTACGGAGTATGCTTGCAAACGCAAATGGAAGTGCATTTGTGAAGCTAGAAGTGAAGCATCAAGACCCGATCACTAGCATCGGGTGGTGCATCAAGAAGCTCAGACGTAATTTTCAAGTCCGTCACATGCTTCATATACAAAGATTCCATCTTAGAAACATTAGCTCAACTTGTGGGATCACCACTACTTTGATGGAGTAGACATAAGCCATGATAATGGGGAAATGTTGGCGATGGACATACCGTGGAACAAAGTGTACTTAGAAACTAACATGGAAAACCTAGTTCTTGTACTAATAATTAACCGCCTTGATATATATATAGGGTATGATAATGGAATAAAAAGATGGATGAAACAAACACCATACACCTTGATAGAACACAATTATAGAGAAGGCAATCGGGCGGCTGACGAACTGGAAATATATGCTGCAGATGAAAGTCAAACATGCTCTTTCTCAACGAACATTTGAGATCATACTGTACCGATTTCTAAAAATCATTTGTTTCAAATGACTCTAGGATTATTATGTATCCTCGTGTAGTTTGTGATTTTTTTTTTTTTTTGCTCGAGTAGAATTTTGCAGCATCACAACCGATCATTTGGAAATGCGAACGACATTTAACTCATTCACTTAATTTAGACATATTTTTTTTACATATCAAGTGTTCTAGCAATAGTCATTACAACCGTTCATATATTCAATGATCCATTGTGGTGCTGCTACATCAAAAAAAAATTGAACATCGTGCGAGCAGAATTGGCCAAGTCTTGCCTGAGACTCTTTAATTAGTCCATTGAATGGACAAATTTTGTTGGAAATTAAAGTGTCTACACTACAATACCGACCTAAAAGTAAGAAGATTTCACCGGATAAGGGTGTCCTTTTCTAACGTCAAAAAGGTAACAAATATGAACTTCTCCAACAATTCCGTGTTTAAAGTCTCCTTTTCCTTTTACACTTTGTTGGCTCTTGGTGTAAACATCCTGAGGCAAGGAGGAGATGGTCGGTAAGGACGTTATTTGGTTACGTTTGTAAGATAGTGCGGGTCATGAATGATAATGACCTAAGAGCTAAGTGTATTCATTTTGGGTAAGCATCTTGCTTTTAATAAATGTGTGTATACAGGACAAACCTGTTTATCTTTCTTTTATCAAAAGATTATCGGTGACAAAGCCTCTTTTAGTTTAAGCACTCTAGGTCTAGGGACCCATATAATTTGGGCACATTGTTGTCTGACATGATAGGTGGTAACTTAGCTACCCGAACTTGCAGGTTTGCATCAGTATGCAATCGACCAAGGAGATATAAGCAGTAATACAGGAAAAGAGGTGGCTACTTAAATGCAATGTTGCAAATGGGGGTACCAATGTCGACCGATCATGACAATGCACAATTAGTTCATATGTTGATCAATATTGCAACCAAAATATACATTAATGCTTTTGAGTATTGGGCTTGACATTCAATAAGCTCTATTGGCGTAATTTGTTTTCCGTTAGTCTTTCATTTTTGTGTTCGTTATCGAGAATATTCCAATATGACACCCGGTTGGAAAGAAAACGTATATCCTTAACTGGGTTATTAGTAGATAAAACACCGTTTTTTTGTTTGTTTTTTCTTCTTTGATAAGTGTGTTTCCTTTTGTGTACAATGGCTAAAAATAACTTTATTTTTTATTGCAGATCAAGAAAACAAAAGCTTATACTCCCTTCATTTTTTTGAAAAGAAATACAATCACCTTTTCGATTTGGCATATTTTTAGGTTAAACAGTAAAAAAGATAATATCTAAGGGAGTATTTATTTGGTCCAAAAATTGTTACTTAGTTTTTATAATGCTGACTTTTTCTTTTTTTTTTTGGAAATAATGTTCGAGCTGTCATTCATGTATATCTAAAATTAGAAGAGAAATCTTAAAAAATAATATTATTGTAGATGCATTTTACTACAAACTACATCCAAAGGATAGAAACCTACTACTCATACAAATGAAGGTAAAGACTCAACAACGAACACAAGATATACGTGGTTCAGTATGATTACCTACGTCCACGGGGTGAAAGGGTGAATCTTATTACTTCCAAGTGTTACAAAGGTATTACTCTTCACCAAACTCCCTTACACGATCCACTCTCTTCTCGCTTTCTTACTCTTGTTGAAATGTCAAGTCTCTCTCCAAAATTACAACCTATCTCTCTTGGATATAAGTTCCTCTATTTATAGGAAAGATTACATACAACCAAACTATGGTGTTAGTCACACTACATATAATCTGAAGTTCTGCGGTCGGGCCTACTTATGTCGTCCCTTCTTCAGTTCATGTAGCCGATGTGTTTTGACTCCTTCGTCTGTCTCTTGTCCGAGCCGATCCCTTCGGGTGTTCTCATGGTACGATGTCGCCCTTCTCATCTGTCGCTCTTGTAGTTGGCCGATGTGACACATATCTTCTTATCCGTTTGACTACCGCTCCTCGTTTGACTCACTATGTCTTGTCTTGTCATCTTTGTCAGGGGACTGAGGTCGAGTCTTGTCCGACAGCTGTAGAGCGATCATGCCCGATCCACGTGGCTTCTTGAATCTCGCGCCTGCCAGTTCTTCCTTCTATGCTTCGCGTCTCTTCGTTTTTGGGTGCATCAGAGCTTAAGATGTTGCCACCTGGCCCAGTGGATAATTTACACCTACATTTATGCCCCTTCTTTCGCTTGTGCGGCATACACGAGTGGAAAAAAGTCGTCCCAACTGCCCACGTCCTCGTCCATGCCGCGAATTCCGCCATGCAGTCCCCCATTAATCCACTTTATTACCTGTAACCGTCGGCGTCGGTTACAACTCTCCACTTTAAATATCCCTCTTCCCTTCCTCTTTCTTCTCCTTTTCCATTTCTTTTCCAGTTCCCCGCCGCTGCAACCTTCTCTTCAGAATTTCTTCATCACTTTCTTCCTTCAAAAACCCTTGTTTTCTTGATTTTCTTCCCTCATATCTTCCTCTTTAATTGCTATAGTAGCCGTGGTTACGTTTTCGTCGTCCCAACTCTCTTCGCCGATTTCCGAGTTCCGCATTGTTTCCGCTGATGGCTTCTTTTCCCTCTATGACTGAGAAAAGGTCTGTTGATGATGTTTTTTCCGAGATTGATGCCTTTTCCCTTTCTTCTCTGTTTTCTTACGAGAGTCCCTCCAAGTACGATGATCGTGCCATGAAATCTATCTTTCCTGATGATTCTCCTTCTGTTTCGTGCAGGTCCGAGAAAAAGGGTAAAGATCTTTCTGACGAAGAATTTATTGAGCAACTGAAGGAGAAGTACGATCTTCAAAATTACGAAGTCACCCTTGTCTCGGGCCGGAACAGCCTCCTGAAGAAGTCCGATATGGAGAAGCACGAGCAGTCGGCTAACTGCGTGGTTATCACTCAGGGCCAACTGGAGCTAGGCCTTCGTCTTCCCTTGTATGACCCTGATAGCCCTTTCTACTATGAGGTCCTCTCCCAGCTCAAGCCTTATCGCGCTTTGGCTCAATGGACTGGCAACACTTTTCGCATTATGGATGAGTGGAGAGCTCGCCGATATGGTCATGGTTCCGATGCCGAGTGGTCGACCTACAAGCCCGAGGACGCTCCCGCATATATTGTTTCAAACTTCCTTTCCAACTACCGAGCTGGTACTTCCACCTTAGGTGATCTTTCCGGTTTTTCTGCTAGTCCTCATTGTCACCGATCTATGCCCAAGGGTGTTGAAAGGATGATGATGGATGCGGATCCCATCGGTCAGGGTTCTAACAGACGACCCCGTTATTCCAATGACCCGATTTATCCCCGAGTTCCGCTTCTTGTCCGAGGTCCCATTCTACATGGTAGTTTCCCGCCGCCTTATTTTCCCGCCGAGCCCTATCCTTTCTGGGTTGTTAATGATGATAAGGTATGCGTCTCTTTCCTCTTTTCTCGATTTCTATTCTGTTATCTTTGACGCCAATTGGCTGTTTTGTTGTTATTAAAACCTCAAGGCGATTCTACCAAGACTTCCGGATCGTCGAAGAAAAGAGGTGCTAGCACAAGGGTCGAGGAAGACCAGGGGAAGGTAACAAACATAATGATTTTATTATAAGTACATGTACTTGCCCCTGTTTTTTGCCTTCACATGTTCTGACGAGAAGCCTTGTGCATAAGTTTCCCAGACGCGATGAAGATGAGGCCGATGTGGAGGAGGTTGATCCTCAACCTTTGAGACGTAAGCCTCATAGGGGGAAGCATGTCGTTGCTAAGCCACAACCAAGGAAGAAACCGATCTACGATATCCCCGATGAAGATGACCTATTCGGCGTGGATTTATCGGGTTCAAAGGGTGATGAAGGTGGCAAGGGCGATGGGAAGGAGATGGGCGAGAACGTCGATCCTGAGGTGGTTGTTAATTCTGAATCTCCCGACAAACAAGGACCCTTGAGGGAGCCCGAGCTAGGAAGAACTGTTGATGCTGGGTCGGAGGTGCTTCATCGTCTGCCCAAGATTACTGGAGGGTCCTCGTCCGGTATCGAGACCTCTTTTACTGTCTCGGGTCCCATCATGAATTCTCTTGGAGCGCTGACTTCCCCTGATTTCAGTGCGTATACAGAGGAGCAAATGCTTGCTGCGGTGCCCCTTTATGGCGATATTTCCCAGACTCTCGACACGGTGGTGAGCGACTCGTCTTAGTATGGTGATTCCCCATTTATTATTTCCGTTCTCGTCGCCACTTATAATTGAATTTTGTTTACTTGTGTTAGATCCTTAACCGGGTTCGTTTGGATGCCGCCAATCGTCACCGAGAAAAGCAATTGTTAGAATCTCTCCAACTCTAGTTACAAAACGAGAAAAGCCGCGCGCGCGAGCTAGAAATTAAACTCGCCGATGCCCAAGGTATGTTAAAATTCTGCGAACCTTAACTTATGTTGATTAAGTTTATCGTGCTAACATCCTGAGTCGGGTATCCTTATGTTAGCCTAGGTAACTAGTGTAGGCTTAGACGCTTCTTCAGAGTTTAGGATCATGAAGAGGAAATGGGATATTGAAAAGGATTTAGTGGAGAATCTCCGTCGGCGAATGGCAAACAAAGATGACAAAATAGATCGCCAAGCCGGAGAAATCGAAGAACTCGAGGATGAACTAGAACGGTATCGTCAGTTTGAGTACGACCCTGCAGAGATAGACAATTTACGAGCTCACTTGGGCTCTTCCCAACGCCTTACTGCTGAACAAACTACTCTGGACACGAACCTAGATCAACGGGTATACGCTTTACAATTTCAGAATCGAGACCTTCATGAAGATCGCCGACGAATACTGATGGATAAAGATTTGGTGGAGCGAGCCAATCGGGATCTACTTGGGAGAGTGGGCGAATTTGACAAAGTTGCGGGAGAACTGGGGTGGAGTAAGTCGCATCTTACAGTGCTTCATTCGTCACGAAATCGCTTGATGGATGAGTGGAATGAACACAAGAAGTATTTCCCCAGTAACGAATTCAACGATCATCACTATAACGAGTTAACCATGAAGTTGTCCAAGGCCGAGGATGAGTTTTCCAAGTCGGTAGAGTCGCTTCAGTCAGTGTTACCATCCCTTTCAGGTCTCTTAGACGATGTGTTGAGGCCGTTCCTTAGATTTAGATTATGTATTATTCTTGAAAAATTGTTAAACCGTGTTCGATGAATAATGTTCTGTCTTTGTGATCTTGTAGCCGAGCAAAAACGTTCTCAGGAGCTGGATCTGGAGGTCCGCCGATTGAAGCAGGTCGAGGTCGATTTGGGTTCCAAGCTGATCGATGCCGAGGAGACCCTTTCTCAGCTTACCCAGCAGCTCGAGGAGGAACGCGTCGCTCATGCAGAGGAGGTAGACGAGAAGGTTCGGACGGGTATCGAGGAGTGGGTCGAGAATAAACGGCGCGAGGTCGCGCAAAAGAGTGCTGACGCGATTCCTCCCAAGGCTTGATTCCTCTTTTTGTAGTGTTGCGTCACTAACTCGCCCTTTGTTCTGGGTTGTAAATCGCTTTGAACACCTCTTCCGCTTCTTATTTCTGATATCCTGCTTGTTTGTTTATGTGGGGTGCTGCGTCGCCGATGTTGTCCGCTTTACTTTCGCTACACTTTCCGTTTCGTATGGTCGCTTAATACTTTCCGCGCTTTATTATCGGACGCATGGTGCTATCGATTTAACTTCTGTTTCTTATGTTATTCCGGCAATCGTTGATTGACACACGACGCTATAGATTTAGCTTTTGTTCCTTATGTTATTCTGGAAGTTTGTTGATTGACGCACAATGCTATCGATTTATCTTTTGTTCCTTATGTTATCCCTGCAGTTTTTTGATTGACGCACGACGCTATCGATTTAGCTTTTGTTCCTTATGTTATCCCTGCAATTGTTGATTATGTATGTTAGTATTTTAACCTTTTCTGTCGAACACACCCAACAAGGAGGGTCGTCGGGCCCAATTCCATGTCCTGATTGGGATATCTCATCACTATCTCTTGGATTCAGTGGAATGGTACCAGTCAACCTAATTCTAGGCTCGATTTCCCCGAGCGGTTATCGATCAACCAATCTCGGGCAAGTGGTCACAACCACCTGCGATGAGGGCGGCCTTTCAGATGGTAGTAGGCCACCTAGATGAGGAGACCTCGCATCTCAACAACCTTTGGAACTGGTTTCCAACCACCAGAACCCTTAGGATACCTCGGCACTTGCACACTTCCACTGCCCCGAGTACGAATAGCCAGGCGACTATAAGGCACCTCGGCACTTCCACACTGGCGTTGCCCCGAGTACGAATGCCCATTCGAGTGTAAGTCACCTCGACACTTCCACACTAGCTTTGCCCCGAGTACGAATGACCATTCGAGTGTAAGTCACCTCGGCACTTCCACACTGGCTTTGCCCCGAGTACGAATGACCATTAGTCGCTCATGCCCTATATCATACCCCTGGCGGTTTCAAAGAGATAGAAGACATGTTTGCTTACCTTTTCGCCGTGTCGCCCTTCAGGGGTGGTAGAGTTTCAGATATTTGACATTCCAAGGCTTCGGCTCTTTTGTTCCATCGAGTCTCAATAATCAATATGATCCCTCGCCCGCTTTAGATGCAATTATATACGGCCCACCCCACTTTGGTGCTAATTTTCCGCCCTTTTTGTCTCGCTCCCACTCGTACAAAAATTTCAACACTTGCTGTCCTGGTTGAAATTCCCTCGGGCGAACGCGTTTGTTATATTCTCGTTATAGCCTCCTTTGATAGTTTTCCATCTTTTGTAACGCCATCTCCCTCGTTTCTTCCAAATTGTCGAGCTTTGCCAAAATTAGATCAGACGAGATATTTCGCCTCCATGCCTTCGTTCTAGTTGTAGGGATCATTCCTTCCGTTGGTAGAATCTCCTCTGTTCCGTAAGCAAGCATAAATGGCGAGAACCCTATGACTTCCCTCCGCGTGGTTCTGTACGCCCATAACACATTGTACAGCTCCTCGCACCAATCACTGTACGATCCATCTAATTTATTTTTCATGTTGTCGGCGATTGTCTTGTTAGTGATCTCAGCTTGCCCATTACTCTGGGGGTAAATGGGGGTAGCTTTGCTCTTCCTGATGTTGTATGTGTTGAACAAAAGATCGATGTTTTCCCATTGGAGTTGTTTACCATTATCGGAGACGATAGCTGCCGGGACCCCAAATCGGCAAATGATATGTTCCCAAATAAATTTGAAGATGTCTTTGTCTCGGATGTGCCTTAGCGGTGCATCCTCTACCCATTTGGTAAAGTAATCGGTGGCCACGATCAAGTATTTCCTCTGCCCCGTTCCTACATGTAATGGTCCGACAATGTCTATTCCCCATTTGGCAAAGGGCCATGGGCTTATAATAGAGTTCAAAGGTGCTCCTGGCGCTTGGATTTTCTTGCCGTACCGTTGACATTCTTCACAAGCTTTCGCCATTTGCTTGGCGTATTCGTTCATGTATATCCAAAAGTAGCCCATTGTTTTTTCCTTGGCCGATAAGCTTCTCCCCGAGCTGTGGTTGCCGGCGGCTCCGTAGTGTAATTCATGCAATATTATGTGGCCTTCTTCTCTACTTAGGCATCACAAAAGTGGCCCTAGGTAAGATTTTATATATAAGATCCCTTCCCTCATCTCGTAGGCGCCCGATTTACTTTTGATTTTATTTATCTCTGGACGACCCCTGGGTAGCTCGCTCGTCTCCAGGTATTGATGTATCGGCTTTCTCCAATCGCCTTCTTTGTATCGCTCGGCTGTGTTGACAGCAACATTGATTTGCTCTTCGGGTGTTTCAGGGATAGAAGGGGTAAGAAGCCTCATAACACGGATGCCTTCAATGTTGGGGTCTACTAGATGAGAGGCGATGTATGATAGAGCGTCCGAGTGCATGTTATCTTTTCGACAAATGTGGAAGAATTTAATGTTCGGTATTTGATTGATGTAAAATTGGGCGAGCTCCCAATACTTTTGCAGCACAGGATCGTGCGTAGAATATTGGCACGTAATTTGCCGGATCACCAATTGTGAGTCACTAGTCAAGCGAACCTCTTGCAGTCCCATCTCCACGATTATTCGCAAAGCATGGATTATCGCCTCATACTCGGTGACATTGTTTATTGCCTTGAGTTCTAGTCTGAATGAATGTACCATCTTCCCCCCCTTTGGCGTGGTGAACACTAGCCCAAGGCCCGATCCCTCTTTGTTTGATGCTCCATCGACGAAAACTTCCCATCGCGTAGGACTGCTGGCTTCTAATAGGTCAGTAGGTTCTTCCCGCTCTTCTATCATCCCTGGTATATCTTCCACCTCATCTTCGTCGCTAATTGGGAAATCTGCTAAGAAGTCGGCCACTACCTGTCCTTTAATCTCCGTCCTTGTCTCATATAGAACATCATACTGTTTGATCAAGGCGCCCCATTTAGAGATTCTTCCTGATCGCCCTGCATTATCCAAAACTTCCTCGATCGGCAACTTGGTGAGCACCCGTATACGATGAGTTTGAAAATAAGTCCGGAGTTTTGAAGCGGCAAAAGCTAGGGCCAACACCATCTGCTCCATTCTGGTATAGTTTTTCTCGGCAGGGCTTAGTGTTTTGCTGGTGAAATATACTGGCTTCTCGGTGTTCCCCTCCGTCTTAACCAATACTGAACTAATGACGTATGGTGTCGCCCCTAAATATAGGGTGAGTATTTCCGTCGGCTCGGGCCTCTGCAAAACCGGGAGGCTGGCTAAATGTAACTTGATGTTTTGAAAAGCCTCTTCGCTTGCGTCCGTCCATTGAAACTGTTGTCCCTTCTTCAAGATGTCATAAAAGGCTTTACATTTGTCCGACGATCGTGACACGAATCGCCCCAACGCTGCTATGCAGCCATTTAGCTTTTGCATATCTTTTAACGTTACGGGAGAATGCATTTCTAAGACCTCCCTAACCTTTTCAGGGTCTTCCTCGATTCCTCTGGAGGTGATGATATATCCCAACAACTTTCCCGATGTAACCCAGAAGTCGCACTTAGCGGGGTTGATTTTCATTTTGTGTTTCCTCATTGTCTGAAAAATGTCCCGAAGGTCTCGGACATGATCCTTATCTCGGCGACTCTTAACTAACATATCGTCCACGTAAACTTCTATGGTGTCGTGGATTTTATTTTCGAACATGTCTCCCATTAGTCTCTGGTAAGTAGCGCCAGCGTTCTTAAGTCCAAATGGCATTTTTGTGTAGCAATACAACCCTCTTGGTGTGAAAAAGGAGGTATGCTCTTGGTCCTCGAGCGCTAATGGTATTTGGTTGTAGCCCATGTAACCGTCCATCAATGTCATCGCCTCGTACCCGACTATGGACTCTACTAGTTGGTCTATGCTTGGAAGAGGGAAGCTGTCCTTCGGGCAGGCCTTGTTCAAGTCACTGAAATCAATACATATTCTGACTCCTCCTTTCTTTTTTGGTACCACGACCATGTTAGATATCCATTGTGGGTAATGGGATTTCCTGATTATCCCAGACTCCTGCAACTTTTTTTAGTTCGGCCTCAACTGCTGCCTGTAATTCTGGTGCGATGCGCCTCATTTTTTGCCTGAGTAGTTTGAACCTCGGGTCAATCTTTAAGTGGTGGCAGCAGACCTCCGGGTCAATGCCCTCCAAATCATGCACCTCCCATGTGAACGCATCTAAGTTTTCCCTTAAAACCGCCGTGAGTTGACTTGCTTGTTCATCCGATAGTAAAGTCCCAATCCTTACCAACCTTGGCTCCTCAATCGTTCCCAAATTCACTTCCCGAGTCGGCTCGACCGTCGAGAAATTTGATTTGGCTTCCCGAAATAGAGCCGCTTCCTTTGACTGCTATAAAGGGTCTTGCTCTTGGGTCTCATATGCCATGACCACTTGTGAAATAGTCTCTTCCAATTCTTCGGCAGCCTTAACCTCTTTGGCTTCCTTCTTCTCTCATCTCAGTCGAGCTCGCCGATCTTCGTTGACTTCGGCATCAGTCTGCATGCATTGTCGCGCCGCCTAAGAGTCGCCCACAACTTCATCTATTCCCTTGTAAGTTGGTGTAGGTGTAAATTATCTACAGATCCAGGTGGCAACATCCTAGACCCAGTGCACCCAAATACAAAGAAACGCGAAGTATAGAGCAAAGATTAAAGAGCGTGAGATTTAAGGAAGCCACGTGGATCGGGCGTAATAATGTCGGACAAGACTTGACCCAGACTTCTGATAAAGATGACAAGATAAGGAGGGACGGGACAAACGAGGAGCTACAATCAAACATGCAAGAAAGTGTGGAACACATCGGCTGATCATAAGGGAGACTATCGAGACAACCGACATCGCGTCAACAGAGGACCATAAGAGATTGGCTCGAATGAAATACAGGCAAGGAGCCAAGATGCATCGACCGCACAAGACGACGTGATTCAGCCCGATCACAGAACAACTAATTATATGTAACAGGGTCAACATTCTAACTTCGTTGTATAAACTTTCTCCTATAAATAGCGGGACTTGTATTCTAGAGAGGCAGGTTGTAATTTTTGGGAGAGAAAGGAGAGAGAAACCCGATTAGCATTAGAAAGAAGTGAATGAGAAGTAAGTTCATCTTGTAAGGAAATCCCACTAAGAGCAACACCTTTGTAACACCGTGAAGTAATAAGATTCATCATTTCACCCCCGTGGACGGACGGGCGATACTCGGCTTATCACGCGACGTAACTAATGGCTAGCACTTCAGGGACGATAAGGATGTTGAGGAATCGCACGGTTACTAGCAGCAGCATGCAGGCAGGGATAATGGGGCCGAGGCAAGGGAACAATCGACAACCACCGCCCGAGGAATCTCATGCAGCTGCGCGAGGGATGCCTGTTGTAGACGAGGAAGTAGATTTGGGGCGGGATGATAACACCTTACCTCTGCACCAGATTATACTAAATCAGAGAAGAGTCGATCAAGTCGATGGACTCACAGCTTCAGACACCGATGACGATGAGGAAACACTTGCATCGCGAGCTTAGAGGCAATCGACGAGGCGACAAATTGAACACCAGGAAGCTTTGTGAAGGGAATAAGAGCGTCTTAGGAAGATTCAGTTGGGGCGAGAAATAGCAAGTGACATCGGCCCGACAACCGTTCAAGCTGTTAATCATATAACCAATCCAATACCGCCCCCACCACCCACATCAGCACCATTACAACCTCGGCCACACCAACCCAATGGACATTCCAGTCATGATAGTACGGACCCGGCGTTTTTGGCCATTTTGGAGAGTCAGAGGAGACAAGAAGCGGCAATGAGGGAACTCCAGCAGCGTAATTTAGCCTTGGAGTATGAGAACTACCAACTGAGGAACCAACGGACCAGATCAAGAGGGTCTTCAAGCCGAGGAACATCGGGTTATCGTGGCCGATCCGATCACTTGCCACCCATGATGGGGCAGAGTAACATTAATCAGCCCAATCAGTCAGGTCAGCCGCCATTACCTCCGGTTCCCCCAACGCAGAGATATGGACCACCCGAGGACTCGTCCACCGATGAAGAAAGGCGAGGAAGGGACGGGAGACAAGATCAGACAACTAAAGCCAAGCTTAAGGAGTTGGAAGGAAAAATCAAGGAACTTTCGGGCGGAAGCGAAGAGGATAAGCTGGCCGAGATTATGAGCGAAGCCTAGAAAACGCCTTTCTCTCAAGAATTGGAACAAATGCCGTTCCCACCTAAGTGTACTTTACCTTCATTCCCCTCTAGATTTGATGGAACTGGCGATGCGACCGAACACCTTAAGATGTATACCATGTCACTGATCCAATGGAGAAGTAACCCGGTAGTTATGTGTAAATTATTTCCAGCTAGTTTGGAGGGCGAGGCGCGAGATTGGTTTTATTCGCTCGCACCTGGTTCGATTAACGGGTACGATGCGCTAGTCGAGGCCTTCCTTGAGACCTATATGCATAACAATCGACCTAGGACAAGAATGAACAAGCTTTTTACCCTCGCCCGAAGATTCAGAGAGCCATTGAGAACCTTGACCGACAGATGGAGGAAACTGTGTACTGAAATTGGGAAGGTACCGGTGGACCAAGCCATCTTTGGGTTTGAAAACGCGTTGGGGAGATCGGACCCCATTTGGATTTCCATGTTTTCTGAAAAACCTAAAACCTTAAAGGAGATGAGAAGAATGCAAGAACACTACATCACCTTGGAAGAAATTCAGGCCGAATCAAGAGATAGAGGGGTACAAGAAGCCAGTGCTGAAATCGGTACTGAAACTAAAGCTGACAAGATAAGGCGGGACGGGACAAATGAGGAGCTACAGTCAAACAGGCAAGAAAGTGTGGAACACATCGGCTGATCATAAGGGCGACTATCGAGACAGCCGACATCGCGTCAACAGAGGACCATAAGAGATTGGCTCGAACGAAATACAGGCGAGGAGCCAAGATGCATCGACCGCACAAGACGACGTGAGTCGGCCCGATCACATAACAGCTAATTAGATGTAACAGGGTCAACATTCTAACTTCGTTGTATAAACTTTCTCCTATAAATAGCGGGACTTGTATTCTAGAGAGGAAGGTTGTAATTTTTGGGAGAGAAAGGAGATAGAAACCCGAGTTAGCATTAGAAAGAAGTGAATGAGAAGTAAGTTCATCTTGTAAGGAAATCCCACTAAGAGCAACACCTTTGTAACACCGTGAAGTAATAAGATTCATCATTTCACCCCCGTGGACGTAGGTAATCATACCGAACCACGTATATCTTGTGTTCATGGTTGAGTGTTTACTTTCGTTTGAGAAGAGTCGTACATTTCTATCCTTTGGATGTAGTTTGTAGTAAAATGCATCTACAGTTGGGAACCTTAATCTCTGATGATAGGCTGATGCCACCCCTTTAATTCCAGCTATCCAAGGTCGCCCGATAATTGCTTCATAAGGCGAGGCGACGTCGACCACACAGAAGGTGGTTAGTGTGTCGAGGTAGCCCCCTCCGTCCGATACCCTCAGTGTTACCTCGCTCTTAGGGATAGTTACTGTTCCATTAAAACCGTAGATGCGATACGTCGAGGGGACGAGAACATCGTCCGACAGCTCCATTCTTTTAAACGTGTCATAGAACAATACTTCAACTGAGCTTCCGATATCGATGAGGATCCTTCTTACTCCCCATCTCTCAATTAGTAACGTGATGACCAGGGGATCATTGTGTGCTTGCCTATTTGCTGGGACATCGTTGGCCGAGAAATAAATAGGTTGCATCATCCAAGATTCCATAGGTAAGGTCTTGGCCACGCTAAATATTTCCTTGCCGTTGCGATCCCTCTTATGGATCCTTGAAGTGATTATTGGTCCGAGGGTGTAGTCTTGCATAGTGGAATATGAAATAGTATTCACAAACTGAGTTGACCTATCAATACGGACTTGATAAATCAGCGCATCAAGTGTCACCATCGGATGAGCTGGGTGTCGGACGAATTGCCTTAAGTATCTATCTCGAACAAGGTGTTGGATGATGTCCTTAACTTCTCGGTAATTATTGGTGGAGTGGCCTCTATATTGATGGTAGAGACAGTACTCGGGGTGATTCTTGGTCTCGTGGAACTGGACCCCCCTTGACGCTGGGTAATTGATATCGTTCCTCTTCTCGACTTCCTTGAATACCTCCTCTAAAGGAGCGTTCAAAGGAGTATACGATCAGGCTTCATGCCTCGGCTTCTTCCCTTTATCCACCCATTCCTTCTTCCCGCTGCTCCCCGATGGATGGTCCGATCTCTTCTCGGGACGCCTAGCGGGATCGTCCATGACTGTCTTGGCCTCCGCTGCCTCCGCGCTAGCTTCTTGTACCCCCTATCTCTTGATTCGGCCTGAACTTCCTCTAGGGCGATACAATGTTCTTGCATTCTTCACATCTCCTTTAGGGTCTTTGGATTTTCAGAGAACATAGCTATCGAGATTGGGTCTGATCTTCCCAATGCGTTCTCAAATCCGAAAATAGCCTGATCTATTGGCACTTTTCCAATCTCAGTACACAGCTTCCTCCACCTATCGGTCAGGGCTCTCAAGGGTTCCCTGAATCTCCTGGCAAGGGTAAATAGCTTATTCATTCTTGGCCGAGGTCGACTGTTGTGCATGTAAGTTTCAAGAAAGGAATCCACTAGTGCATCATATACGTCAATCGATCCAGATGAAAGTGAATAAAACCAATATCGCGCATCTCCTTCCAAGCTCGCCGGAAAGAATTTACACATGACTACCGTACTACTTTTCCATTGTATCAACGATATGGTATACATCTTCAGATGCTCGACCGCGTCTCCTGTTCCGTCGAATCTAGAAGGAAACGTTGGTAAGGTACACTTCGGGGGAAACGACATTTGTTCAAGTTCTTAGGAAAAAGGTGTCTTCTCCGCCTCGCTCATAATCTCTTCCAGTTTTTTCTCTTCGCCATTTCCCGATAGATCCTTAATCTTTGCTTCCAACTCTTTGAGCTTTGATTTTGTCGCCCCGTCCTGCCGCTCGCCTCTTTCTTGCCTTTCTTCATCAGTGGAAGACTCCTCGTGTGTCCCGTATCCTCTTGGGGAAGGTATTGGAGATCGCCTAGACCGATTAAGGTTGCTCGGCCCAGACGGGGGTGGTGGTTTCTCTAATCGACTGCGGTTGCTCGATGTTCCTTGGCTAGACGATCCTCGTGACCTGGTTCGCTGGTTCCTTAATTGGTAATTCTCGAACTCCAAGGCGAGATTCCGCTGCTGGAGATCCCTTAGTGCCGCTTCTTGTCTTCTTTGACTTTCTAAAATAGCCAACAACGTCGGGTCTGTGCTCTCATGGCTAGAATGTCCATTGGAGTGGGATGGCCGGGACTATAGCGGTGCCGACGTCGGTGGTGGGGGGTAGTATCAGACCAGTTATATATCCGGTTGCACGAGCAGGTACATGCCCGAAGTTACTGGCTGCTCCTCGCCCCAATTGAATCTGTCGCAGACGTTCTTGTTCTCTCCCCAAGGCTTCCTGGTACTCGGCTTGTTGCCTTGATATTTGTCTCTGAGCTTGTACCGCAAGTGCCTCTTCGTCGTCCTCTGTGTCTGAAGCTGTAATCCCGTCGACTTGGTCAACTCTCCTTTGGGTCAAGATGACCTGGTCCAAGGGTAGGGTGTCGTCATCTCACCCAAGATCCACTCCTTCATCTACAGTTGGCATGCCTCGCGCAGCTGCATGAGACTCCTCGAGTGGTGGTTGTCGGCTCCCCTCTTGTCTTGGCCTCGTTACCCCTGTCTGCATGTTTCTGCTAGTAACTGTGCGATTCCTTAATGTCCTTCCCGTCCCTAAAGTGCTAGCCATCGGACGTGGTACGTGGTGAGCCGAATATCGTGCCTACCTACATCAGCAAATACAAAGAACACCTTACTTTGACCTACTATTGGCAACAAACGTTCATAAAGGGTGAGATATATCCAACTGACGTAAAAAATGTGACGATAACGAAGCTTTCAGATACACGGCCGACTCGTTTTATCGGGTAGGTTCTGCCTATCTACCCTATTTTGACTCTGGCTGACTTTGTGGAAGAATTTGCGTTACGTCGCTATCACTCCGTACGACGTCGCTTTCATTACCCAACCCATGCATTTAAGCTAGTTTGTCCTTTATTATATATGCTCCAAATCATTAAACTTATGCACATGATGATTAAAAAGTACGGCATGCAACCTCACGGATCGAACCAAGTTTGTACAAACTCCACTTTCTCAAGATCTAACTATGACCTTTACGATGACTTATGCTACACCGCCGGGAAAAACTCCATATGGTCGACAGCTTATCACTCGAGGAGACATCTAAAACTCAAACTTTTTGTAATTCCGAGCACCCAACTTTGTTCCGTAGATGGAAAACGACTTGCTTAACGCTAAAATTCTTCCAACCATCAAAAAGAAGCAGTCGTCCTTTCGACAGATTCTCGACCTAGCTTCCAACCTGAACTGTTAATAGCCGGTGAGCTTAGGAAGATTCTCTGCCGATCAAACTGTTGGCGGGCGAAAAAACGAGAACTCTACTACGCTTTGTGAAGACGCTGCTACTGTTGTAACTTTACACACATAGTAAATAACTCAAAACAACAATCATTTTGGCCAACATAGTTCATCCTAGCTTCAACTACAACACTTTAACGTGTAATTAGGAGCTTTTGATCGTCTTTGAAGGCCTTCTAGGCAAGGTATCCGGAGATCTTAGTCGGATCCCCTTAGTCGACGACAAAATGTAAATTCATTTTACTACAAACTACATCCAAAGGATAGAAACCTACTACTCATACAAATGAAGGTAAAGACTCAACAAAGAACAAAAGATATACGTGGTTCGATATGATTACCTACGTCCACGGGGTGAAAGGGCGAATCTTATTACTTCCAAGTGTTACAAAGGTGTTACTCTTCACCAAACTCCCTTACATGATCCACTCTCTTCTCGCTTTCTTACTCTTGTTGAAATGTCAAGTCTCTCTCCAAAATTACAACCTATCTCTCTTGGATATAAGTTCCTCTATTTATAGGAAAGATTACATACAACCAAACTATGGTGTTAGTCACACTACATCTAATCTGAATTTCTGCGGTCGGGCCTACTTATGTCGTCCCTTCTTCATTTCATGTAGCCTATGTGTTTTGACTCCTCCGTATGTCTCTCGTCCAAGCCGATCCCTTCGGGTGTTCTCATGGTACGATGTCGCCCTTCTCATCTGTCGCTCTTGTAGTTGGCCGATGTGACACATATCTTCTTATCCGTTTGACTACCGCTCCTCGTTTGACTCACTATGTCTTGTCTTGTCAGCTTTGTCAGGGGCCCGAGGTCGAGTCTTTTCCGACAGCTGTAGAGCGATCATGCCCAATCCACGTGGCTTCTTGAATCTCGCGCCTGCCAGTTCTTCCTTCTATGCTTCGCGTCTCTTCGTTTTTGGGTGCATCAGAGCTTAAGATGTTGCCACCTGGCCCTGTGGATAATTTACACCTACAATTATCTCAAACAATGAGTTGGAGTTTATTTTGGGTTCTCAAGACGAAGTTTGAAAGTATCTCCTTTCAACAAAAATACAGGGAAGCAAATTTTGTTGCAAATACCTTGCCAAAGGAGGAGCTGCCAAGGAAATGGAAGGAATTTGGTTTTTACAACCACCTGATGCGAATCAGACATCTGATTAGTGATGATTTATCTGGTAGAGCTGAAATCAGAGGTGTCTGTGGTCAATGACCAGTGTAGCAAAACAAACAAAAAAAATTGATTTTGAGAACATTATTTAAATAGCATATCGTCGAGAAACTTGCGAAATGATCTTGTACATTGAGTATAAAGTTTATAAATACCATAATAAAAAAAAATCAAAATCTTAATATTCACATTACCAGTTTAGCTAAATTTTTGAAAATTATATATGCACCGATAAACTTGGTATTCATTTTGAAAAATGTATTGTTTATTTATTCATTTTGAGAAAATAAACTATCCGATGGTAATCCAATTTGCTAGATGCTTTAGCTGTTCATTTATAAAATATGATTTAACATACCAAAGTTAATTTATAATAGCTTTGACTTTTATATATTTTCAAATAATTATGAACCAAACATTGGAGAGTTTCTCTTGATAAACCAAACCTATACAACCTTTTCAAATGACGAAACAAGTATACTTCATTCTTGATTATGCTCTGATGACACATTTTCACTAAATTCGCCCTTCCTCTAAATGAAATACTAAGCTACTGCGCATTTGCTTTGCTGACAACAAATATCACTTGTATAACTGATTCCATGCTCAGTAAAGCACAATTCACACTAGACCCTAGTCAATGTAAACTATAAAGGCATCTCGAAGTATAGAAATCAGACAGATGCATGGGTGTCGGGTCAGTCGATCTCCTAGGTTGCAGTTTGCATGCATTTTTTCCCACACCAATCTATATTTTCTTGGTCCCAATATGACTTTCTTAAAATCCGTTTCTAAGCACTCATTTTATTATATGTTTCAGCTACCGCATGATTTCAGACCAATATGTTCGTTTAATTTTTGTATTCAGAAGTCGGCAAAATCAAAGTCAAAACATCACACAGGGCGCAAATCATACTTCAGCCACCACCACTGGATTATGACACCTTTCACGTACGTACGTTGTTGAAAAAAAGGAAGGGGGAGAAGGGGTGGGTCGTTAATAAATGTGAAATAGAGAGGAAATTTGAGGGCATTTTAGAGTCTTTCTTTTTTTTATTATAAGAAAAGAGTATAGGTGCTTAGACAAGCAACCCGCTCATGTTTACAACATGATATCATCTGAGCTAACTCGAGCATCAAATATAACCCTCAAAAGATAGTCATCATTATTACAGTAATCCTTGTGAGAATTGTTTGTGGAATTCTGTAAAACTAGCATGATTATATGGAAATTTTTTCCTCTCCATGTAAAGTCAGAAAATAAGGTAAAATACCTAGCTAGTCTGGCAAGATTGACAGCAGCATGGTTTTGCTGATCAGTGACTTTGGTGAGCTTCCGTAAGACGAAATCAATTTGAACATAATTATTGTTGTTGTCCTAGCTTTTTTTTTTCCTTCCTGTGAAATGATTTTGGACTTCCAGTTGATAACCTTTTTTGATAGCTTATAGAATGTCTTCTGTTTCTGCAGCAAAGTTTATGTTTGTTTGCCGCATAGTCTTCCCCCAAGTTAGAGCGAGTTGAGCTCCTCTGCTTGTTCTTTCCGCTCCTCCTATTCTAGTGGTGCAGTCTTTTAAGTTTCTTGTGCCCATGCAGTGACCTGTGAGGGACATTGAAACCAAGGAGAAGTTAGTATAAGTTTGAAGATCATTATTAACATGACATGGATCAGCTGGGGTAATATGCATGTTAATAGTGATTCCAAATTTATCAGATATGTGCCTGTGCTGACTGTAATTCTCCGGAGAAGAATGAATATTGTTAGGCTGGTAATAAGGGTTATTAAGGATGTGCCCTGGTTTATGGTGCACTCTAGAGTGGTTGCAGAGGTGCTGAGTAATTTCTGTTGCGGTAGTCGAGGCAGAGGGGGTAGCTTTCCAGATAAACCAGCAGATGGTGGCATAAGAAGCATTCCAACGGGCATATTGGTTATCTGCCTGAAACCAGTGGTTGAACCAATCATGAAGAGAGTTGTAGAAGGAGAAGAGTTGGTGTTGATCTCCAAAAAGTTTCATCCAAAATTCAGAGGAAGCAAGACAAGTTAATAGAACACGTGTGATATCTTCAGCCCATTTTTACAGAAAGAGCATATGGGGTCAATGTAGCTCAGGATGCTATTTGTCTTAGCATTAGTTGGTAGAATACCATGAGCACATTTCCAGATGAATAGGTGGATAGCTGGGTTTGTATCAATCCCCCATATTTGACTCCAAGGAGCTATCTGACTATCATTAGCATACTTTTCTTGAATCTGTTTGTCATATAGGGATTTGACGGAAAACTTGTTGTTGGGGGTGAGAGCCCATTGAATTTCATCCTGTTCATTAGGATAATGGGGGTTTTGGATAATGAGTTGTTGAATTTCTGGAGTGAACCATTGGTTTAAGATGTTATTGTCCCATTCTCCATGGGTATTGAAAAGTTGATTGACTATTATAAGGTTATCTTGGCAGAGGGTAGGTTTGGGTATTCTGTTGGAGGTATTGTTAATCCATCTGTCTTCTCAGATATATATCTGGTTTCCATTACCAATCTTCCATATATAGTTCTGCTGAATTAAGGATACGCCTTCCAGAATTCCTTTCCATATCCAAGAATCAGTAGTCTTAGGCTTGGTGTTCATTCTTATAACATCAGTAATTAGATAGTGGGAATCCTTCATGGTGCTGCTCCATAGGGATTATGGGTCCATAATTAATCTTCATGCTATTCTGGTGAGCATAGCCAAGTTGAAAAGTTTCATGTTATTGAATCCCAGGCCTCCTAACTCTTTGGGTTTGTTCACTGCATCCCAAGCAATGTAGTAGAGACCTTTAGATTTATCTCGTTCTTTGTTCCATAAGAAATCCCTTTGAATGTCATTGATCTCATTGCAAGTGGTTTTTGGTATTTTGAAGCAGTTTATTTAGTAGATACTGGAGGTAGAAGTGACAGTGGATCATGGTTAGTTTCCCAGCAGTTGATAGGTTTGTCTTCCATCCAGCAAATCTGAATTTCAGTTTGTCAACACAAGGTTTGAAGGCTTGTATCTTACTCTTGGAGGTGAACAGAGGGGATCCCAGATATTTATTAGAAGTATTGATCCTTTGGACTTACATAATATTACTGATATTGTCAGCTATTTCAGGTACAATATTCCTGCTGAAGAAAATGCCAGGCTTTGAGAAGTTTATTAGCTGACCTGAAGACTGACCGAATTCTTGAAAGATCTTGATTAGGTTGTTGCATTCTTGCATGTTTGCTTTGCAGAATATCATGCAGTCATCATCAAATAGAAGGTGGTTGATTGTTGGGGCATCCTTGCAGATTTTGATTCCTTGAATTTGATGTTGGTTTTCAGAATGTGTCAGATATCGAGAGAGATCTTCCATGCAGAATAAAAATAGATAAGGAGATAGGGGATCTCCTTGTCTTAAGCCCCTAGAGGGTTTGAAGAACTTTCCTGAAGATCCATTAACCAAGACATCCATATTGGTGGTAGATATGCATTGGTGAATTAAGTTACACCATCGAGTACTGAATCCCATTTGAGATAAGACTTGTAGCAGGAAGTCCCAATTGACTATGTCAAAATATTTGGCCATGTCTATTTTTATGCCCATAGTGCCATTGCTCCCTTTTTTCCCTCTTTTGGTGTTCATGTGGTGAATTATTTCGTGTGTTATGGCAATGTTGTCAGAGATTTGCCTTCCATGGATAAAGGCCGATTGGAATGGGGATATTATTTTAGATAACAAGGGTTTCAGTCTTTGGGCTGGAAGTTTAGAGATGATTTTGTAGGTGGTATTACATAGGGAGATGGGTCTGAAGTGAGAAGGGGTAGTGGGATTTTCAATTTTGGGAATGAGGGATATGAAATTTGAGTTCATTTATTTTAGGATGTATCCAGAGGTGAAGAATTGTTGAACCATGGTTGTGATATCTTCTCCAACAATGTCCCAGTTGGCTTGAAAGAAGTTAGGAGGAAACTATTAGGGCCTGGGGATTTGTCTCCAGCCATGCTGAAAATAATATTTTTGATTTCCAGAGCCTTAGGGATTCTAGTGAGATTTTGGTTCTCTTGATAAGTTACGGTGGTGGGAATGAGGTTTATTATGAAGGGTTTAATTGTAATGGTTTCAGCAGTTTCCATGTTAGCAAAGTGAGTTATGAAAGTCTGAGTGATCTCACAGTTATCATGAATCCAGGTACCATCCTCCTTTTGTATGGAGTAAATTTTGTTTCTTCTATATCTTTTCTTGGCTGCAAGGTGGAAGTATCCAGTATTTCTGTCCCCAAGTTTGATATGTTGGTCTATTCTCTTGGTCTTCCAGAAGGATTCTTGTACCTGCTGCTAATGCTCCACTTGCAGTCTAGCAACTTTAATGTCCCTTCCCCTTGTAGAGTTGAACTGATGATTTGTTATCCAATCCAGGTGTTGTATGCTTTGTTCCAAGTTGGTCTTGATATTACCATAAACTTCTCTATTCCATTTCTTTATCCTAACTTTCACATATCTGAGTTTTCTAGTTATTTTTATGGCTAGAGAGCCTTTGTGATGGGCCTTCCAGTAATCATCTATGATTCTTTTACAGTTAGCATGGTTGAGCCAAGGGCCAAAGAATTTGAATGGGATGTGGCTATGTTTCCAGGAAGGGTTGGTGTTGAGAATGATAGGGTTATGATTAGATCCAATGACAGTGAGGTTGGAGATTGTAGCATTGGGTTGGAACTCCAGCCAAGCTTCATTAGAGAGACCTCCATCCAATCTATTCTCAGTGAGTTGGATACCACTTCTTCTGTTGGTCCATGTAAATGGAAATTCAGTGTATCTCAAGTCAGTAAGCTTAGCTTCTTTAATTTTGTTCAAGAATAAGTCCGCTTTAGATTGATCTAAAGAGTGTTGACTATACTTCTCATGCTCATGAAGTACAAAGTTGAAATCACCCATGATTAACTAAGGCAGGGAAATATAAGCACAAGTATTTTCAATCATCTTCCAAGAATTGAGTTTTTCACATGTAGTATAAGGGTTACCATAGAAACATGTGAAAAGCCAAAGTTCTCCTTGTAAAGGTTGGATGATGGCACTAATATGGTGGTCCGAGAAGTCCTCAATAGTGACAGCTAGATTAGTTTTCCAAGCAAGAGCTAAGCCTCAAGCTATTTTGGCTTTACCTTTAGGTTCAACAAACCAAAAATTGTAGGATTTTCTCAAGATTTCTGGACTGTTGATTAGTTTCAGATAAGAATAAAATATCAGGATTATGTTTGTTTAGCATTCTATTTAAGTGCATACTAGTATTAGCTTGTCCTATGCATTGACAGTTCCAAGCTATGATGGAGTAAAATTGCCAAAAATAAGATATGATTGGATAACTAAAGATGATGATTCTGTAACCTAGGACAGATGTGATGAAACTTCTAGCAAGTAATTCTATTTTAATCCAAAGAAAATTGAGCATGGTGAATAAGGCAGACATTGCACTGTGATAAAAGAGAATAAAGGAGTGGGTGGGTTTTACCTGAGAGGTGTTAAAAGGGTTGACTCCTTCCAGATTGCTAGTAGTTTCTTCAGACAGTTAGTCCTCTTCCATTTAGGTAGTCTATATATTTCTCCTTTTTGCTGGTTGGTGGCGATTCCATTGTAAAGCTTGGTAATCAAGGTATACAAGTAAGTTGTGCAGTTTCCTCTTGGGATCAACCAGTTGAGGATGATGTTCAACATCAACTCCTTTGAGCTTAAATTATGATTTTCTTCTTTCCCATATGAGCTTTTTCTTATTGTTAAAATCTTCCAATATTTGTTGTTGAATATCAGCTAAGGTGGGAAGGTTATTGAGGGTATTGTTTGAATCGGTGTTTGTGCTGATATAATGATTGTTATTATTGATTTTTGGAAAGATAGTTGTAGGGTCAATTGTTTCTTGTAAATCAGTCGGAGTGGAACTGGTAATAGCTTTCTTTCTTGCAGCAGCCTTAATGTTGCCTTTCTTTTTCATAGTAGACTCTCTATTCTTGCTGCTTTCCACAAGCTTCTTATGTTTCTTTTGGCAGGAAACAACCTCAGGGTTGGTTGTAGGGATGTCTCCAGTGATTGGATGATCTAGACTAGCTTGGAAGATTAGATAATGTATAGAGCCATTTAGTTCCTCAGTAGAGTTTTGAATAAGGATTTTCTGTTGAGCAATTCTCATTTTGATTGCAAACTCTTCAGCAGCATCCTTATCAGAATAATGACGGATATGAGGTAGTTTTGTTGGGGTACTGTATGGAGTGTTGCCGGTATTAGGTTAGGATGGAGTGGTGGGTGTAGATGGGTAAAGATTCCTGGAGGTGGAAGTGTACTGATTAGTGGGATATTTCTGATTGTCTTCTTTTTTCTTCAATGCATAAAGGGACAGGGTGATCAAGAATTCTACAAACCTTGCAAAAATATATACCAGTTGTAGATGGGGAAAAACGATCTGCTGGTTTTTTGCGGAATTGAGGAAGACCGTGCGGAGGAGATTCCTTGAACCGAGCGAAATGTTCAACCTCACACAAATGTACCGCTATGAAGGGGGTGATTTTTAGTTCGAGAGACCAATCTGTAGTACTCCAGCCTAAACCAAGACAATGGCCGTTCCAGAGTAAATTCGGTCACAAGAGAGGATGGGTTGGTCTGTAGGAGGGAAGATGAGAAATGTGTGAGATCAATGGTGATTGTAGGTGTGTTATGGTTTCCGTTTAATACTCTGAATGATTTAATATTTCCTGATTGAGAGTGATTTCTGTGAGTTCATGTAGACGAATGAGCGTCTGTATGAACTTTGTTGAGAAATTTCTCGTTCAGACGATTGTTGTTCGAATGTTTGAGAACTCTTCGAATCTTGTCCTTCATTCGGGATTCAGAAACATTATATAATGTCGGAGTTGAAAACACCATGATCCCATGAAGTGTGACAGTTGATGGAGTGAAGGAGTGGAGAGATGGAAATAATGCTCAAAACCAGTTGCGCTCATCGTGCGGAGACTTGGTTGATTTTTCACCCACTACTTTTCTAACTTCCTCAACTGATTGCACGACTTGCTCACATTTCATCGTGTGTTTGAACACATGTGCCGTAGACCGCCAAACCAAAACCCTAGTTGATATCCCCCCAAGTGACACGATTGATGTCTCGTGGTTAATTAAGTCAGTTGCTGATTTCATGACTTCGTGGGACGATGAGTCCACGTATTTGCTGAGTTAAACATGAATTTGTAAAATGTTCTACAACTCATGAATCGAACGTGTCTGCTGAGACAGTGATAGGATCCTCACGTTGAGGAGAGAAAGTGTTGCTCGCTAATTTATTTAATATTGATAGTTCCATTAATTTGAGTATAAATATTGCTCACCTGATGAAATATTTGAGTAAATATTGCTCATCTGAGCAAGTGTTGCTCGTCTGATGAAATATTTGAGTAAATATTGCTCATCTGAGCAAGTGTTGCTCGTCTGATAAAATATTTGTAGTGTGACCAAAATAAAATATTAATTAAAGCGCTGGTAATTTAACCGAGCATAATTAATAAGAATATTGATCATGAAATCAGTGTGAAATTATTAGTATTTGAATCTGGAATCATGATCCTTGGATTCAGAAACCCTAATTTGATCAATTGATGACCAATTGATGATTTATTTGAAATTAACCACATAATGAAGGGGAACCGGCTTCATGTGACCGTGGATCAACCAAGAAATTCTCATATGCTCACGTGAGCGAAATCCAAGACCTCTTTGAAGAGTTGGTGAGTTGTTGAAAGAATGATTAAATGCTGGTTTAATCATTTACTGAATTATCATTGGGTTCAGATTAGGTGATAGAACCTAATTAATTATTATTAAAACATGAGGAACGACCAAGGAGTTGTGAAACCAGCCCTGGGTGGTCACGGGATCAAATGACGATCGCTCCGTCGATTCGAAATTGTTTGGAGAGTTTTTGGACCTAATACGTGCAATTGTGCAAATTAGGTCAGATTGTGAGAAACACGTGGGATTGGCTCATTGCGAGCCACAAAGCCAACCTTGGTCGGTCAAGGTAACATGCTTTCGTCGTTGAGACGTCCGTGTCTCAGTTCTGAGAATTTTGATATTTTATGATGCTCGTTTGAGCGACCATTTGAGAAAATATGACAAAATTAAGGTTTTCTGATAAAACCGTCAAAACTTCATCGGATGAAGGAAAATAATGAAAAGTGAAGGAATTATGAAGAGGTGAGGGACCGACCAAGAGGTCATGAAACCAGCCCTGGGTGGTCACGGGATCAAATGTTGATCGTTTGAGCACTCCCAGACTGGTTGAAACCCTAATCAGCGTCCTTTGGTAGAATCAACATAGATTTCTCATACGGACTCGGATTTTTCTGGTCCGCCCCTCCATTACGTACGGAAAAGAATTTACTATCTCCCAACGAGGGAATATTTAGGTTTTAATATCTTTCGGGAGGTGAAAACATCCATAGAGTAAAACTCAGGAAAAATCAAAGGGGCCGGTCCCTTAACATTTTTCCTAATATGATAAAACGAAGGAGTTTTGCTGAAATAAATGAGTTTCCATGAGACGAAGGAAACATCAAAAATCATAAATAATAAAATAAGGGACGTGTGAGTGTGTGGGACCGGCTTGGAGCATGACTGGCCCACTCAGGCCCGTTCCCGTGCGTTTTCCCTATTTTATGCATTATTTCATGATTTGAAGGAATTTTCATAATTTGAAGGAAATATCATGAAATCAGGGAATTTTCATGGGATTATGAAAACATGAAAAATATGCTAATAAAAGAGTGGGACGTGTGAGCCATCCATGGTTTGGCCGACCGGCCATGACTGTGCACACGGGTTTCCTAAGTTTTATTATTTTTCATGGGACGAAGGAAATATCATGAGATTAAGGAGTTTTCATGAAATTAGAGCAATTAATAAAATAATGAGGAAATATGAGGTGTGGGGACGGCTGGACCAGGCATGGCCGGTTGTCCAATGGTCACGCCCCCCTCATGCTCTCCTTGATTTTATATTATTTCCTCCGCGCGGAGGAAGCACCATGAAGTTGAGGAGTTTCCTCAAAACAAAGGATATTTGTTCAAGCGAAAGGTTTTTCATGAACTCAGAGAAAACAAAAACAAAAATGATAAAAATATGAGACTGGTGTGGGATTGACCACGGCACGATCGGCCGGTCAGTGGGTCCATGCTCCCAGCGCCTTGGTCAATTTTTATTTATTTGTTATTTTTCGTCCTATTTTGCATAGGTTCATCGTTTCGTCGTATTTTGAAATACTTGCTCGTGCGGTGGTTGTTAGTGTATCATTGTTGAATACGATTGCACCATCTGAGACAGGGCTTGCTCAGGCGGTAGCCCTGATGCCCGTGCATCCAATATTTATTACTAATCCATGGACTTCTGCTGGGAAGAACCATGGTTTGCGTAATGAAATATTTGCGAAAATATTTGAATATTTTCAGAAATTCTGCGGATGAATCCAAGAATTTAGGTTTGAGACAAGGCTCGCTCAGGCGGTAGCACTGATGCCCGTGCGTCAAATATTTATTACTAATCCATGGACTTCTGCTGGGAAGAACCATGGTTTGCGTAATGAAATATCTGCGAAAATATTTCAATATTTTCAGCAATTCTGCGGATGAATCCAATAATTTAGGTTTGAGACAGAGCTTGCTCAGGCGGTAGCCCTGATGCCCGTGCGTCCAATATTTATTACTAATCCATGGACTTCTGCTGGGAAGAACCATGGTTTGCGTAATAAGATATCTGCGAAAATATTTGAATATTTTCAGAAATTCTGCGGATGAATCCAAGAATTTAGGTTTGAGACAGAGCTTGCTCAGGCGGTAACCCTGATGCCCGTGTGTCCAATATTTATTACTAATCCATGGACTTCTGCTGGGAACCACCATGGTTTGCGTAATAAAATATATGCGAAAATATTTGAATATTTTTAGAAATTCTGCGGATGAATCCAAGAATTTAGGTTTGAGACAGAGCTTGCTCAGGCGGTAGCCCTGATCCCCGTGCATCCAATATTTATTACTAATCCATGGACTTATGCTGGGAAGAACCATGGTTTGCCTAATGAAATATCTGCGAAAATATTTCAATATTTTCAGCAATTCTGCGGATGAATCCAAGAATTTAGGATTAATTAATTCATGACTTTATACTAGCAGAGCAAGTTGTTCGGGAGTTGTTCATCCCCTGATAGAAATAATTACTGAAGTGCTCAGTACTCATGAGATATGCCGTTGTCCATCTGTGAGACTACATATCTATATGCACTCTGAGAGAAAGTATTCTCCATCATAGGATTTGATGAGAGACCCGTGTCTCAATATTCACGCCTGATTACTGAATCAGAGGTTCGTATAATTATGGGTTTAAGATTTTAGTCTTTGTCGAAAATCCACAATCTACACCAGTGAGAGCATATGCAAGTTCCATCCAGTAAGAGGTATTAGCATCCTCATAAGCATCAATACCATACTTTAAGGATCTGGATGCGTCTATGGAGAGTAGGATTTCAAGATTCTTTTCATCATCATCTCTTTCATAAGATTTCTTTGATTCTTGATAGATACCAGCTGGTCTGATTAGATTTCTTATGTCGGGTATGATGTGTTTTGGAATTATTTTCACCAACGTCCAGATCCAGACTTTGTAAAAGTTTGTTTCATCAATGAAATCAGGTCATGAGGTTGGGACCTCAGTGAGAACTATAAGCTTGTCAAAGATTCCTCTTGTTCCTCCTTTTCTGAACACTTTGTAATCCTCAATACTTTTCAGCCTAATTGAGTAGTAATTCCTTCTCTTCTTCCATAAGGAGATATCAACATTCTTTCTAAGATCCCAGTTGGTATTAATGAATCTGGATATAACTCTTGTTTCATGTGAAATTGTACTGCAGTACCTTCCAATGAAAACCCATTTCCAGTCTTATTTTTTCTTTGGTAAGACATTTTCTTGGTTGATGAAAACTTTTGGGAATAAATCCTCTGATATGTTAAGAGAGGAGTTCATTTGCTTCACAAGATTGTCTATATTTTCAGTGTTCTTAGTTCCTGAAGAAGAGGCCATATAAGGGGGATTCATAAGATCTATTTGGGGGAGATTATATCTGAAATAAGTATGAGAGATGGTGTAGATATTGGAGGGAAAGGTTGTATTATAGTGGCGAACTTTAATTTGAATTTTGAATATTTTCTCAGTGGAGTTCAGATAGTACAAGTTTTTGTTTTGTTGCAGTTGGGAAGTTTGTATAGGATGATAGCAAATGCTAGCTGAGTTGTAGGCCAGTAACCAGTAGGCTATTAACCAAGTGCAAGACCATATTATCCAGCTAGTTGGATCCTTGATAGAGTTGGGAAGGTTGATGAAGTTGACTACTGGCAATCTTTTGGAGCAGTACATGTCAATAAGACTTGAACCAAAGTGATTCCCAAGATATATATGATAAACATGACAACATAAATATAATTTTTGGTCCATGGTAAAGTAATTTTTGGTTTTATTCAGACTGTGGTCTTGATAGTCAATGTTGAATATTTTCCATGTGATGCTTATGTATGTTAGAGCACTGCTCGGTCAAACTCGCATGCGTTGCTATCTCAAGCATGTTTGTCAATCTTAGTGATCAAAACTATAAAGTCTTGATTTCTAGTCTACTATAGTTAAGGTCTCGAACTAGGATAGAAAGTGTAGTTGATCTCAAGACTCCATGGAAATCATCATACAAGACGAAGGATTGCTCAAGGAACCAGTGGATCTGTAACACCCCGATTTTCGAGCCCCGGATCCTGCCCGGATCACATGACCAAAAATCCGAAGTACTACTTCGATACCATAGCCAAAGACCGGCTACTAAGCCCAAGCTCGTTAAGTAATTCATTTGGTCTTAATTAATTCATGTTCGTTATAAGAATTTTCTCGCAGCGGAATACTTAGATTTTTTTTCTAGAGAATCATTTTAAAAGTACGTATGCAACTCAAAAATTCTATAATTTTGATCAAATGTCCCTTAATATGTTTTACATTTGTTACAAAAAGAATCAAATCAAAACCTATTAAAAATTTAAAATGATAAACAGTCAACTCAACATCATATAATATTTTACATCTTTGAATCTAAGACTAATTACATCTTTGAACTAGAATTTATGCATAAACAACAAAATTAAGGATCTAAAATTATTCTCTAGGCTCCACGTTGATCAACTCCTTGTCATGCGTCAAATATGGAATTTTTGTCATAATACGACGTGAGTTTTGACACTCAGTAGGCAAAGAAGCAACAAAACATTTTTATGCAATAGTTTTCAATTCCTATTTAAAAACATCTAGCATGGTTAACACCACCGCAAACACATGGAAACACCACATCCATAAACAATAATAAATTCAATCAATCCGCTCGCCCCAGGGAGCCCCACGTGGGTTTAGGAAAAAAAACCTTTCCCAAGGATATCTCGTATCCCGTCATAAATAATTTTTAAGAATCACAATCTATGGACCGCAGCCCAACATTCATAATCATGCTCACAACATCGATTATCATCCATATATTAATGAAAACTTGCAAGCATAACTTTAATCAAAAGAAACTTAAATAAAAAGAAGATTTTTGATTGTGTTGCGCCTACCTCGATTCGGAAGATCCAAAAGTTATGAAAATACAAGCTACTAACTTTTAAACACCACGATCCACCATCTTCGTCACCAAAATAATCATCTCCAATATTATTCTCTATTTTATCTAGTGACTAAACTTTTATGTTTTCTAAACGACATAATCGTCTTCTCTCCCAAAATATCAAATTATCGTCGTTCCTCTCACAATAATCTTTTGTTTTCGTTTTCTTATAAATAATGTTCAGTAGAAAAAGAAAACCCATAATATGACAACATTTATTTTATCTTATTAGGAAACATTTTTGATTATAGCGAAACCGCTCGCATGCAAATAATAAAGCTCATTGACTTAAGTTAATTTCCTATAATAAAGTGACAACCCATGCACATTATTTATTAATTTAAACTTACCAAAAGATAATAAGCATCTTGCTTAATACTATACTTGACAAAGATATTTCTTATTTCCATTATATTAATGTTATTTCTATTTTTATCCAAATCTACCTTTCATACACCTAAACATAATTTCAAAATTATATATTTCCTTCCTTTTCAGACCTAAAATAAATTCCACATTTATTCTCAATATTTAATCATGTCAAGTCTATAAATATATTCAAGATTTTTAATTTCACATCCTTGATTAGCTAGAGCACAAATTATTAAGTTACCAAAATAATTCAAAATTTCCATTTCAATTTTCTTATGTATTTAAAATCCATGCAAAAAATTTCATTAATCACTAACTGTGACAATTAAGGAAACTAAATTCTCTTTATTTACATTTACCAAATAATCAACATGCAACCAGTCATTAATAAAATATACTTGTTTCCATTTCCACCTCACATTACAACTAGCAATAATAATTCTTATAATTAAATTAATGAACTTAACACATTGCCAAAAATAATCGATTCATAATTATATTATTTATATTTATAAAATGACACCTAATAGTATATAATATGTACACACTTTTCTAAAAATAAATCATAAAGACATTCATAAGCTCATGCAAAACATATACTGTATTTTTTTTTGTCTTATATACAATAAATATCAAGTTACACAAATGTCATCATGTCACATGTCAAGCTCCATCAATTATTTATATTCTTGTTAAAATCAATCAATTCTAATTAATTAATAAAATGAAAATTAATGACGACTTAGATCAAGCACTAGTTCGCTAAGATAATCTATTACATTACAAAATTACCCTTTTATCAATATACAAAAATACCCTTAAATTTTTTACTGGGTATTACAGGATCTTCATCAACTAAAAGTTATGTGGAGACTTGAACTTCTCTATCACTCAAAAGTTTATCTACTCTATCTCATATCTTTGAGACAAAAGTCGTTCTACTATATAGACTAAGAATATGCACATGTGACATTTCGAGCTGAGTATATCTCGCTTATCTATTTCTCGAAATGGGTGTTGGTAAAGCTTTCGCTTTAGCCAAGTTCATCTTTTCCTAGTGACGAAAGTCATGTTAAGTTTCAATCTTCTTGGAAAATGTTCTGACGAAAAATAGTTTCTGAATAACAACTATATAACGCCCTCTGAGCATGTTTTAGTGATTAAAATTAGAGTTTAGACTATATAATTATTGGGGGATATAAATATTGTTGTGGAAACACACATATATATATATAAGTCCTTAGCACTTGAACCAAAGTTTGCGAACTTTGTTGATCAAGTGGAACCGGAACGTGAGAAACAACTCAGTCCGCGAACCCAATCCACGAACTTGCATAGTTATCGAACACGAGAATTTATGCTGGATTTGTAGCTCATGTGCAGTCCGTGAACCCATTCCACGAACTGACGGAAGATCTCGAACCCGAGAATTTCTGCTGGAGTTTATAACTTCAACCGATTAGCTTGAGTCAGCGAATTCAAGAGGTTATGTATGAAAACGTTGTTCGTGAACTTATTCTATATTACTAAGGGATTCTTTTGCAAACTGTGGCTTTATAGTTCATGATTAATGATTTGAGTGAATCACATTGTTTTTGATTCAATTGTGTCTCTTGTAGTACTTGAGATCTCATAGCAATTGAACAACTCTCTAACTAGTTCATTTGAGTCATTTGGACTAGTTATGGTGAAGAAGAACATGGTTGATATGGAAGTTATCATTTGGCTAACCTTTTGGTTAACTAGTTGTGAACCAACCATTGTA
The DNA here is from genome assembly GCA_023529315.1 of Papaver bracteatum. NCBI lineage: Eukaryota > Viridiplantae > Streptophyta > Magnoliopsida > Ranunculales > Papaveraceae > Papaver > Papaver bracteatum. Next base: position 459,463 of record JAJJWX010002261.1, on the reverse strand, counting down.
CACGTTTGGGTACGGTCACACAAACCCAAAATTGTCAAGTACATGTGTGTATGGCAAGCTAAGTTTTCTATCTAACGGTTGAGGAATATTAGCTTGTATCTAATCAGGTTTTCATCTAACGGTGAATATTGAATGCTTTGTTACTAAGCTACATTTATTGCAAACCCTGATTTGAAGACTATATAAGGGGAACTCTAGCTAATGGAAAAAGCTAATCCCCACACACTTTTCTTGTGTGATACTATTTTTCTCTAAGCTAGAGTCGATCTCCATTAACCCTTGAGTTTTCTATCTAAACTCGGGTTAACGACTTAAAGACTTCATTGGAATTGTGAAGCCAGACCGATACTACTTTTATCATAGTTGTGTGATCTGAACTTACTCTTTCTATCGTACGAGTACAATTATAATAATTGGCTTGAGATTCTATCTCCGATAGGAAAGATAAAAGTAGTCACAAACATCTTCGTCTCATTGTTTGTGATTCCTCAATAATCTTCTTCGCTGCGTCGATTAAGTTTATTGTGAGGTGATTGATGAAACTGAGCTGTTCTTCGAAATATAAGTCTGGTTTTATCGATTGGTTCCTGTTCACCTTGATTTATCAAAAGACAGAACAAAACTCATAGGTTTATTCGTGGGAGACTAATTTATCTATTACCTGTAGACTTTTCTGTGTGAGACAGATTTGTTTATTAAAGTTTTCGACTTTGGGTCATAACAACTCTTGGTTATGGGTGAGATCAGCTAAGGGAATCAAGTGCGCAATATCCTGCTGGGATCAGAGGCATAAGAGCATAACTGTACCTTGGATCAGTGTGAGATTGGTTAGGGTTCAACTACAGTCCAGACCGAAGTTAATTGGTAGTAGGCTAGTGTCTGTAGCAGCTTAATATAGTGTATGTTTAATCTGGACTAGGTCCCGGGGTTTTTATGCATTTGCGGTTTCCTCATTAACAAAATTCTGGTGTCTGTGTTATTTCTTTTCTGCATTATATTTTTATATAACTGAAATAATACAAGTTGTGCGTTGTTCAATTGATTAGAATATCCGACCTTATTGGTTGTTGATTTAAATCGATTGACACTTGGATATTGGTCTTTGGTACCATCCAAGTTATCTCTCTTTGATTAGACTCGCAAATCTATTTGCTTGAGAAAATCAAATTGAAAGATTGAGATAATAACTCCTTGAGATATTTTCTATTGATTGAGTCTTGTTGATTCTCTAGAAAACAACTCGGAGTTGTCCATACAGATTGCTAATCGAATATTGGGTGGTGTTGTTAGACCCACGCTTTTTCAATTGGTATCAGAGAAGGAAAACATGGTAAAGACCTTACCATTCTGTGTTTGTAGTGATCTGACTCTATGGACAAGAGTAGTATCTCTAATAAACGTGTCACCAGAAATAAAGAATCTGTCTTGTCAGAGTCTATCAAAGAGAAAGATTCTAGAATCTCAAGAATAGACGAACACTGTGTTGAAATCAGACAGGAAGATATTGACATGCACCATTCTAATTGCCCTTCAAAAGAGTTTACTTCTCTAAATGAAAGGGAAACAGATGAAGAGAGTAAGTTGATTCTAAATCTCATTAGAATCCAAGCTGATAGATTTAATCGTTTGAAGAAACATGTCAATGGTCTTCTTGATGTAATTAGAGACTGCAAAATCAAAGAAAATACTGAAGATTATTCTTTATGTATGACTCTTGAAGCAAGCCTCACAAAGGATGCTTTTGAAATAGAATGTAGCTTGAATAAACTCTCTATTCAAGGATGCTCTAGGAAGTCTAATACATCAACTGTATCTGCTACTACAATAAATGCTCCAGAAGAAAAAACGGAGTCCCTTCCAAGCAAGGAAAATGTGTCAGTCTCCTCTGATCAAGGAAATCTCACATCACATGGAAGGAAGGAATCTCATGACGAGAATGTTAAGACTAAACTGACTAATCACGTTTGTGATCAGAAAGTCTGTCACTTTTGTGTAGCCAAAGGTTCTGCTAAAAAAAAAGGGAAACTCCAAGTTGAATAAAGGCTCTCTTGTTCAACTTCAACGCACCTTAGACTTAATCCTCAAAGGTGTAACTGATATTCGTATGTCGAAACCTATTGGTTTTCATATGGAACCTGTGCATGTTGCCAGGAAGGTCAGTTCAATGAGTTCCTCAAATATTAGGAAGCGGAACAAATGTCTTGACAAAAATTGTTTGAAGAAAGACCAAGTTGTTTTCTCTGAAAATAATGCTTCCCATGATTTAAAGAAAACCTTAGAAGAAAGGAGAAAAAGTGATGATACGAGAAACAACCTGATAAAGATGATTTAAGGGTATAAAGAACTCGTTAACAAATTGTCATCCTCCTCAAGTCAAGACTCGTCTGGTAAGATTCCAAACTACGTCTCTTATTTTGATGATAGTAAGTTTTATGATAACTTCTCAAATCAAAAGGAATCCCTCTCAAAATTCAAGAGGAAAAAGAGACTTGATCATAGACATAGTTCCTTGGATGAGATCAAAGCTCATACATGTGCTAATTAATCACAAGGTTGGGAACTTGCTCATAAAAATCTTGTTGATCAAGATGTGCAAAAGTCAGGTGTGCTTTGGCAATTGCATTTCGCCTAGTTAAGCTTTACTCTTATCGTTTATAGCTAAAACTAGTTCCAGCAAACAATATTGCTTAAAATCACTTGCATGGTCTTTAAATCTTTTTTCTTCCCTGTTAATTGTCACGTGTTTTTCCTTATGGGGTGTAATGTGTTCGGGTGTGTACACGGGTTGCCATCTCGAGTATACAGTCTGAAAACCCTAAAGGTCCTCCTTTCAAACAAACCTTTAGATAACCGACCTATTAAGTTTCATATGTTCATGCTCGCATACTCTAGGTCATTTCTGGGTTGTCAAGGATGTCCTCTTCTACATCTCTCTCTGGTGTTTTTGCTAAGGGATTTCTTAAGAAAGGTTTTTGTGTAGAATTGAAAGGAAGGAAGAAAAGAACTCTTGTAGAAGATGGTGCACATAATGCCTCATGCTTTTATGCCTACTCACATCAAGATGTTTGTTGATGGTGGATTTTATTTCAGGGATAAAGTTATAAAACCAATTTTTGTGTAATCATCCTGCAGGGGATGAGACTATTTTATAAGTGATGAATACTTCTTCGCTTTATTAATTCACCTAGAATGGAGCATGTAGCAACAATCCCCCGAATATTTTGTGAATTTAAGCATTATTGATTAATGCATAGAATGCCTTGTATTTCCTGTGATGTTCCTAGCAGAACTCTCATTATTAGAGCGGCATGATGACTGATTGTTACTCGCATCAGAGTAACATGATTATCCAAGTACCAACAGTGAGGCATGCACGAAATTCCCGTACAGGCTGTAAACTTTCGGTGTGTTATACTAGCCCGATTGAGCATGTAACTCTCGGTGTGTTATACTAGCCCGATTGAGTATGTAACTCTCGGTTTCTTATACTAGCCCAATTGAGCGCGTAGACTGTCCATAGCAGTCTAGAAACGATCACGATCATCCAACTTCACCAGCATGATTGGGTGGTCCAGATCAAATCCAATACCCCCAAGCAGGTATTCACTGCCGACCCAACGCGGACCCCACATGACCGGCCTCCCAAAAGGGGTGGCATAGCTTGCCAAACCGTCCAAACTGAGCAGAATAGATAAGAAACCCTAAATTAGGGTTTTCAGCACATTACATGTGTCGCAAAATGATCTCAACCATCCATCTTCGCAGGCATAGATGGAAGGTGTAGATGTAAATTCAAAGGGCCCAGAGAATGTCAACACAATCACCATGGGCCCACATACACACATAAAAAAATGGTCAGGACCAACCATGTTTGGTTGTCCCAATTCGTGCGCGCAAAACAATGCATGAAGCATGGCCGGCCAAAACCCTAATTAGGGTTTGTATCGATCACGAGCGTCCGTTTTCTCCTGATCGAATGAAGGGCTTATGAGACAACTGAGCAGGTTCAATGAGAATCAACATGATCACCATGGAACCACCTATATCCTCACCCGATCGAACAAGGCATATCATGCCTAGTTTCTCCAAAACGCACGCCCAAACTAGTGTGGTCGCGCTTCCAAAATTACAAAATGATCTCGACCACTCAACTTCGCCAGAAAAATTAAGTGGCTTAGATAATGTTTCCATGGGACAGTCAGGTATAGGCGTGAATACCATCCTGCCACCTACACGCTGGATCAAACGGTCGAGACCGACCAAGCTTGGTTGTCTCGAAACGCATGCCTTGAAGATGGCATATCGTACCCTTTAGGAATCCTTTGCGGCATAGAAAGTTTGTCGCAAATCGATCTCAGCCACTCAACTTTACCGGTAAATTCGAGTGGCCTAGATCAAACCTTCGTGGGAAAGTGAAGCATGGACATGGACATCATCATGCCGTCTACACACATGCTTGATCGGTCCTCCATGAAACTCCTCCCATGCTTGGATTCGACCAAGCTAAAGGAGTACACTCGTGCACCTCCTAAACCCTAATTCGAGGGACGCAGATGTGGGTCGCAAGTCATCTCGTCCGTCCAACTTCGCCATCTCGGACGGATGGCCTAGGATAAGAGTTAGGCGACCAGTGAAGTATCACCGTGATCACCATCTTCCATTCTACCATACCATGTGGTCGGCCAAGGGAAGATTTGCTAGTGCAGCCTCCAAACCCTCACATGAATTAGGCAGGGCATGGTGCTCAACAACGATACTTCATATATTCCGAATACATTCGATGCATAACATGCATAGAATACACACGATACTTTACAAGTATCGACTTCCTAAATAACTTAGTTATTTAACTAGCATTACATGCTACCTTCTGTGGGTCCCACAATCCACACACTCGAGACATCAATCATGTCACAAACTGGGGGATACATACTGGGGTATTGGTCTGGCGGTTTACAGCGTGCACGTGAAACGCGCCATCACAAGAACGTGTCAGGAATACATGGACGGTTAGTGATGATGGGAGAAGTGGGAAAGATTGATCGTGTGACACTAACACACCACTCCACTACTCCATCACTCCACTTCCTACGAGATATGTGAATAAGGCTCAAATGACTTGTATAAATAGGTTCTCCTCCCTATTTCCAAAAGACAATACAACACAGAAACCAAGTGTTAATACAACACGTATTCAAACCCCCAGAGCCTGCTTGCATTAATCGTAAGACTGCTCACCTTTCTGTTACAAGTCATAAACAAGCCTACACCCTCATAATATCAACACCTTCTTCGCTTCCCTCCCTTAGATCAACCCCATCTGCTTCATTTTGTGACCGAAACAAGTCTGGAACGGCCATTTCTTGGTTTAGGCCATAATTGTATTGATTGATCTCTCTAATCAAAAGCACTCCCGTGCAGTACATTTGTTTAGGGTTTAGATTCACTTCTCATCCATACACCCCAAATTACCAAAACCAGTAGAAGTAGTTTTCACCCATAAACAATTGGCGACCATAGTGGGAGATTAATCTCTCGGTTGCAAAATCAATTTTCAATTTCATTTCAATCTGTTCAAATTGCAAGATGGTAGAACTTAGGTCAGGATCAACAATCAATTCCCATGGAACCAGCACCAACAACACTCTTGGTATTACTGTCCCTGTCAGTGTAGCTGCCACGCAGAATGTGACCAATACATCTCGTGGAGCCGTCTCATCTACCATTAACACCAGCGGAGCAGTGGATATTCCAATAGGCATGACACCTCCTATCACCAGAGCCAGAGCAGCCGCAAATCCCGACATTTCTTCAAGTGTAACGCCTCCGGTCATCACTAGGGAAACCGCTACTCCTCCATCAGGACGATGGGCTGGAGGAGCAAGAGGAGGACAACTCTCTATCACCATGGTGGACTTGATGGAAAGACAGGAAGTTATTGTTAAAGCCCAAACAGATATAGCTGCGACTCAGAAAGAGGTACTTACTTTTCTCAAAACCCTAACCGAACGATTGCCGCAGGGGCCACGACAGCCCCTGGAGCCAATGAGGAACGTGTTCGATGCACCCGGGGCAGGCACTTCAACGGTGCATACCCGCATGGACGAGGAAACTCATGACACTCCTGAACTCCCAAGAGAAAGAGTCCAACCATCCAACTTCATTACGCGTGAGGACCTGGAGCGACTTCTCCGAAGCCGGGGAAAAGGAAATATTACGGACATGCACCAACACCAGCCTCCATAGCCTCAAGATGTATAATGAATTCCTTTCCCAAGGGGCTATGTCTCTCCTCAATTCTCCTATTATGATGGTACTGGTAACGCTCGTGAACATATATCTCGATTTTTGGAATGTTTAGGAGAACACGAATACAATCATGTTCTCCGCCTGAAAGAGTTCTCGAAGACACTTACCTGAAGAACATATACTTGGTACAACAGTCTCGCACCTAACAATATATCCAATTGGAGTGAGATGGTCAACGCCTTCTACAGGAAGTATTTTTTCATGTCAGAGCAGGTCACCTTTTCAGATTTAGGAAGAATCTTTCAATGGAGTAATGAGCATCCGAACGATTTCGGAAAAAGGTTCAGGACTCAAGCATTGGATTGTCATGATCCGAATGTCACCAAACACCAGCTGGTGGAGTTATGCATCAACATTATGATTCCAATATACCGTGCTTTGTTAGAGAATCTGGGCTTCCAAACATTTTTGGAGATTCATGAAGCCGCTAAGCGCTCCGCTACGACAACCCCATCATTGTTGGAAAGAACAAAAATCGTTCGGAATGAAGATGCACGTGAAAACCGAGGAAGCAGATGCCTCATCAATAAGAAATATAATACATGTCCTTCTGTGAGCATGGTGAGCGAAGGAGGAAAAAGGAAAGCGTCGGCAACAGAATAGCCGCCCAAGCATGCAACATCAGCACATACGACTCCGTCTCGAAATAAAGTGGACAATGCTCCTATACAAGAGTCCGGAGATACGGTTCCAAACTTCCCCTTTCCCATGAATGAAGTGATAGAACTCCTGGAAGCATGGATTCAAGATGACGCGATCAAGCTACTACCTATCAGACGCCCACCGACCGAGGATGAGATGATAAATCCCAAATACTGCCACTGCCATAGGTTTGTCAATCACCCGACCAAAGATTGCAACAAGTTGAGACAAATCTTCAAATAAAAAGTGGAAGCAGGAGAACTCCTGTTAGGAAATGAGGGCGTTCATAGATATCCTCTTCCCATTAGAAGCTGCATGATCTCGGGGGATTCTGTCTGCAAGACTGTTGTTTGTGGGAGAAAACTACTTCTGCAGGTTTAGGTAATTTTGGGTGTGTGTGGATGAGAAGTGAATTTAAACCTTCAACAAATGTGCTACACGATGAGCACTTTTGATTCGAGAGATAATCTGTACAATTCTGGCCTAAACCGAAGACACGGACGTTCCAGATTTGTTTCGGTCACAGGTGAAGGATGTGAGGTTGATCTTAGGGAGGGAAGCGAAGAAGGTGTTGAGAGTATGAAGGTGAATTCTATTTGATGACTTGTTAACAGAAGGTTGAGCAGGCTAGCAAATGTTGCAGACATGCTCTGGGTGTTGAATACGATGGTATTAACACTTGGTTTTTATGTGTTGTTGGAAATAGGGAGGAGAACCTATTTATACAAGTCGATAAGCCTTCATCACGTCTCTCGTGGGAAAGTGGAGGAAGTGGAGTGATGGAGGAAGTGGAGTTGTGTGTTAGTGTCACACGGTTGCTTGCCCACTTCTCCTATCATCGCTAACCGTCCATGTTTCCCTGACATGATCTTGTGATGGCGTGTTGCACGCTGCACGCTGTAAACCGCCAGACCAATACCCTAGTTTGTATCCCCCAGTTGTGACGTGATTAACGTCTCGAGTGAGTCGTGGGACCCACATAAGGTATCAAACAGTGCTAGGTAAAATAATCAAGTTATTTGTAGGCGCATATTGTATGCATGCGGTGCATTAAATATGCTTAACATGCTTGAATCCTACACAACCTTGATGAAAAGATTGCAAGTTGAAGCGACTCAACTAGCTATGTTCAGGCGTTGTTCGGAGGTCGCATGAGCGGGACCCACCTTGGCCGGTTATGCCATGGGGAAGTGTGGAGGATGGTGATCACAGTGATACCTTGTTTTCCACCTAACTCCCTTCCTAGGCTATTCATCCAAGCATGCGAACTTGGACGGACGAGATTGGTGGAGGAATAACCTTTGGATTAGGGTTTGGAAGGCTTGCAATCCTCCCTTTTCACCCTAATGGTTTTCAGCCTTGGGAGGCGTGCGTGGAGTAGCCGATCGGTCCAGCAGGTAGGCGGGACGCCACTCTTCATGCCTATGCTTGTTGGAAGTCAATCAGAGCAATCTAAGTCGCTCGTTTCAGCCTGTGATGATGGACAACCGAGATTAGAAGGGGGTCGTGCATGCTACCTTTGGGCACGAATTTCGAGATGGCTAGTCTGCAACCGTTCGCGGCCGATTGGTTGGCCATATATCTGGGCCCACAGTGGACATGCTGGTGTGGTCGGCCAGCTAATCCCGCCTTCCTTTGGCTTCCGTTCGTTTGTCTCAAAGTGGCTGCCTGTGACCACTTGATGCAAACCCTAATTTTGGGTTTCCGACCGGTTACCTACATCCGACCGAATACGGAATTTGTCGACCTCTTTTGGTGAGGTCGATGGTGCAAGGGGAATTTTGGGACGACGGTGAGCATGTGCGTGCGCGCTACTCGGTCCCGCGCATGATCTAGGCCGTCCAACCATGCCTGCGAAGTTGGACGGATGAGATCTATTTTTGAGTTTGTTTTCAGCAGGTGAGACTAACATGGGTAGTCTTGCATGCGTTCAACGGGGCTAATATAACCCGCCGTCAGGTAGCCTACGGGTATTTGCATGTCGAACACAAGGCTTTGAGCAGGGAATTAATTGTAATGCTGCAAACCTACAGAAAATCGGGATGGTTGCTACATGCTCCGCTCTGGGTAGGTTTTAATTCTCAAGGATGGTTGCACATGCTCCAATAAATTAATATGGTGAGAATATTCACCGCATGAAGGCTTTATCCCTTGCAGGACGTCAGCTTAGAATTTGGCTTTTACAATTTTAGCCCTGAATAGAATTCCACCATCAACATTAAGTCCCCTGCCTAGCATGCAATGGTTACACTATTGTAGGGTAGGCATGAGATGGTGACAATTTGCATACAAAAATAACTAAATTCAGAGTAAATACATGTTTACCGCGTGGGAAAAGGTATGTCATGTGTGTTAAATTCCTTGGAGCCGGTTGAGTTGATCCTTCCAATGGTAAAGCTCGGCTGGGGAAGTACAACTTGGTGGGTCGATCCACCTTGGCCTTCCTCTTTATGTGTGCCTTCTCATATGCCTAGCAAGCATCGTGCATTCAATAAACATTGTTGATCACAATCCCGACTCAACAGCCTCAGAAAGCGGCAATGGTGGACTTCTTTTCTCCTGGGGATCTTGTTGAATCGTGAAGCATATAAAGAAGTTTTCCTGTATTCTTCTCATTAGGCGATCGTCTTCTTCAACATCTCAGGTATTGCTCCACACGTTGATTTCTTAAACGATTGGCGATAGTTGTGATTAGAATACTTTTTATGGTCCACCGTAACTTATCTTCCTCTCTTTTTTGCAGTACATCATGAAAGGAGTTGGTGATGATCACTCTGCATCTTCTTCAGAAAAAAGTTTTGAAGTTGATAAACCAAAAGCTAACGCACATGAGGAGGTGATGGCTAAAATTGATTCGCCACTTCGTGAAGTCAGCCATGCCGTACAGGGAATGTCTATCTTGCATTTAACCATTGTCAGGGGGCGGATCCATGCTCTTTCAGTTGCAATCGATATGGAGGAGAAACAAAGACATGAAGAAGCGTTGCGAGCGAAGTGGAAACGCGAGGCGTCACAAGCACCAGTAAGCTCGAGAACTGAAAGGTTTGCGGCTCGGTTGAAGAGACGGAGGGTTGAACACGAACGTCCTGCGGGTGATGGGAAGTGTGATTACCCAATACGTAGTGGTGTGATAATCCTTGACCCTGATACTGATGAGACTAAACGTCCTAAAGTGATTGGCACGATTTCCAAGGTTGCAATGGATTCTGTAGAAGGTGCAGAAGATACGCATGCTGAAGATGCTGAGGCGGTAGCTGCTGTGCCCGAAGAAGAAGTTGAGGCGTCTCTGGATAAAGCGGCACAAGATGTGTATCCCAACAGTGATGAAGATGCAACCAGCAATTGAGTTTCCCTGTTATTTTTCTTCGTAGTTTTTTTTTTATACTCAGTGGCGGCTGAGTTTGAAGTTTTATTCTTTGCTTGCTTGTCTTGAACAAAGTTTTTATTCAATGTTGCTTTCGAAACATGCATATTTTTCTGCTTGTGCCCCCTGACGTGAGTCTGGCTCTGTTGAAGTAGATCATGTAGTATACCTTCCTCCTCCCCTTTTTACATGTTTTATTCCTCCCATATTACCAGGCTGGTATGAAGATTTGGTATGAGGATTTAGGGTTTTCTTTCTGGGTAATGGTGGTTTGAAGGTGGCTCATAACTTTGTGTGATTTTATGAGAAATTATAAAAGGAATGAAATCTTGATTACTTAAAGAAATATTGAAACCCTAATAAGTATGAAGGCAAGCGATGCCATCATTTTGAAGGAATTACAAATATTGTGAAAAGGAAAATTGTTGGAGGAATCCCCCCGGGGGGATTAGAGAGGTGATGTCGTGTCTTCAAGTGAGGTAGGGCTTGAGCCATCGTGAGTGAACAACCACACCTTCGAGTTTGTCTGCATTGATGATCTTGCAGTAACCGCCCAAGATAACATCTGCCACTAAGAATACTTCCTCTTCCTTTGCAGGCATATCAGGCTGGGCAGTTATTTTTACTACCATGTTTCTAACTTGGAACGTGGTTACCTTTGCTACCATATCTCCGATTTGAAACGTATTTGGACTTGGTATAACAGCTTGCTTCTGACACGTGTCGTTCTTGACTGCTTCCAAACTTTTAGTGAAGCGCTTAAAGGGGCCAGCACTCCATTCACATCTCTTGGTGGAGGCCCGCCTGTAAGGTAAAATAGTCCCATTTGGTCCAGCAAGACAATTATCCACTACTTGCAAAAAGGGTTATTCAATGAGACTTATTTGGGCTCAGAATCTCTTGACGTAGGACGAAGGGCTTTCACCAGGGAGTTGCATTATGCTTGTGAGTTATTGGTATGGAGGCAACATGCAGTCTTCGAGTCTCCAAGGTTTGTTGAAAATCATCGGAGCTGGCTTGTTGGAGATTCTTCCAGGTACTGAGATTGGTAAGGAATGCGCCTTGTGTACCCACGGGCGCCCCAGAATCATGTCGTAATCTGGATGTTCCTTAATTATATGGAATCTGGCTTGTGTTGGAGTGTTACCTATCTTGACATCAAGGTCAATGTATCTGTATACATCCACAAACTCTCCTGCTGGGCTCATGATCACAGTCGGACCACGGGTAGCCTTCTTCTTTGAGATTTTCGCAGCTTGCAGGTTCTTGATAGTAACGATGTTGAATTCAGAAGCTGTATCGATTAATGTGCTATTTAACTTGACATATTTCAAATGGGCGACGGTCAAAAGTCTCCAGTTTCCTTTGTTGGCGCTATCTTCCAAGGAGGCTTGAGATGCTGGAACGACTTCTTTTTCTGGGTACAAGCGCCTGCCTAACACAATACGGTTGAGGGCCATGAATATATATTGACATTGTACCTTGGAAAGGTACAAGATTTCACACAGGTATTCCATCATGGATTGTGCAGTCTTGCGCACAGAGTCTCCAGAGATCATGCAACTTCGGACATGAAGAGGGTCTCTGTGAACTCCTTCATTTCCCAATTGAAGCTCTCCTGTTGCTATCTTTTCCCTGAATATTTCTTTCAACTTATTGCAATCCTTAGTTGGGTGGTGGACAAACCTATGATAACAGAAGTACTTAGGGTCTGCCATGTCTTTCCCAGTTGGTGGATGTCTGATAGGAGGTAGCTTGATAGCATCATCCTGAATCCATGCCTCCAAGAGTTCCATTACTTCATTTATCGGAAACGGTAAGCCTGTGTCTTCGGTACTCTGCGCAGGATCTTTGCCTGTTCCCTTTCGAGGCGAAGCTTTATGCATTTGAGCCGCACGCTTGGGTAGTTGTTCTGCCGCCGCTGGAGCTTTTCTCTTTCCGCCTTCGCTTACTACACTGAAAGAAGGGCCAGTATTATACTGCTTGTTGATGAGGCGCCTTTTTCCCCGATTATCTCGTGAATCGTCACTCCGAACGATTATGCTGGGGCAGTAGTGGCTGAACGTTTGGCTGCTTCATGGAGCTCTGAGAATGTCTGGAATCCCAAGTTTTCCAGCAGGGCGCGATATATGGGTATCATTCCGTTGATGCATAATTCCACCAGCCGTCGTTCTGTGACATTTGGTTCATGGTAGTCCAACGCTTGTGAACCTTTTGACAAAATCATTTGGATGTTCGTTGTTCCGTTGGGAGATTCTCCCCAGGTCTGAGAAAGTAACTTGCTCAGATATAAAGAAGTACTTTTTGTAAAACACGCTGACCATCTCACTCCAATTGGATATGATGTCGGGTGCGATGTTGTTGTACCACGTATAGGCTCTCCCCGTAAGTGATTTGGAGAATTCCTTCAGGCGGAGAACGTGATTGTATTCGTGTTCTCCTAAGGATTCTAAAAATCGAGAGACGTGTTCACGAGCATTACCGGTACCATCGTAAAGGGTGAATTGAGGGGAGGTGTGTCCCTTGGGAAGAGGAATTTGTTGCACGTCTTGTGGATATGGAGGCTGGTGTCGATGCGCGTCCATCGGATTTTATTTGCCATGATTTTGGAGGAGTCTCTCCAGATCTTCACGTGTAAAAAAGTTGGATGATCGGCTCCTTTCCCTGAGACGCTCCTGGTCCCTTTCTCTTGCGTGGTCAGCAGCATAAGACTCTTCGTTCAGGTAGGCTTGCGTAACTGAGGCACCTGCTCCAGGTGTGCTGAACGTATTTCTTGTTGGCCCTTGGGGCTGTCTCGACTCTTGCGGTAATCGATCGGTTAATGTTTTAAGGAAGGTGAGTACCTCCTTCTGAGTGGTTTCCATGTCTGCCTAAGCTTTAGCAAGGGTTTCTTGTCTCTCCATCAAGTCTACCTTGGTGATAGGAGGTTTTCCTCCTTTGGGTCCTCCAGATCCTCGTCCTGAAGGGGGAGTAGCAGTCGTTCTGGTGACGGACGGAGGTGTCATACTTGAGGAAATGCCTGGGTTTGCAGCCGCTCTAGCTCTTGTAATGGGAAATGTCACACCTACTGGAATGTCCGCTCCTGCTCCGCTGGTACTGGTGGTACTGATGGTAGAAGACGCAACTCCACGGGAAACGTTGGTTGTACTGGCGGGTTGTATAGTGACACCAGTAATTGGGATATCAGCGTTAGAAATGCTGTCGGCGCTACCTCCCTCGGGATTGGTTGCTGATCCAGATCTAAGATCCACCATTCTTGAAAATTGAAATGGTATTGAAGAGATCGTCTTCACAACCGATATATTAACCTCCCACTGTGGTCGCCAATTATTTGTGGGAGAAAACTACTTCTGCAGGTTTAGGTAATTTTGGGTGTGTGTGGATGAGAAGTGAATTTAAACCTTCAACAAATGTGCTGCACGATGAGCACTTTTGATTCGAGAGATAATCTGTACAATTCTGGCCTAAACCGAAGACACGGCCGTTCCAGATTTGTTTCGGTCCAGGTGTGAAGGATGTGAGGTTGATCTTAGGGAGGGAAGCGAAGAAGGTGTTGAGAGTATGAAGGTGAAGGCTATTTGATGACTTGTTAACAGAAGGTTGAGTAGGCTAGCAAATTTTGCAGACAGGCTCTGGGTGTTGAATACGATGGTATTAACACTTGGTTTTTCTGTGTTGTTGGAAATAGGGAGGAGAACCTATTTATACAAGTCGATAAGCCTTCATCACGTCTCTCGTGGGAAAGTGGAGGAAGTGGAGTGATGGAGGAAGTGGAGTTGTGTGTTAGTGTCACACGGTTGCTTTCCCACTTCTCCTATCATCGCTAACCGCCCATGTTTCCATGACACGATCTTGTGATGGCGTGTTGTACGCTGCACGCTGTAAACTGCCAGACCAATACCCCAGTTTGTATCCCCCAGTTGTGACGTGATTAACGTCTCGAGTGAGTCGTGGGACCCACATAAGGTAGCAAACGGTGCTAGGTAAAATAATCAAGTTGTTTGTAGGCGCATATTGTATGCATGCGGTGCATTAAATATGCTTAACATGCTTGAAGCCTACACAACCTTGATGAAAAGATTGCAAGTTAAAGCGACTCAACTAGCTATGTTCAGGCGTTGTTCGGAGGTCGCATGAGCGGGACCCACCTTGGCCGGTTATGCCATGGGGAAGTGTGGAGGATGGTGATCACGGTGATACCTTGTTTTCCACCTAACTTCCTTCCTAGGCTATTCATCCAAGCATGCAAACTTGGAAGGACGAGATTGATGGAGGAATAACCGTTGGATTAGGGTTTGGAAGGCTTATAAGCCTCCCTTTTCACCCTAACGGTTTTCAGCCTTGGGAGGCGTGCATGGAGTGGAAGATCGTTCCAGAAGGTAGGCGGGATGCCACTCTTCATGCCCATGCTTGTTGGAAGTCAATCAGAGCAATCTAAGTCGCTCGTTTCAGCCTGCGATGATGGATAACCGAGATTAGAAGGGGGCCGTGCATGCTACCTTTGGGCACAATTTTCGAGATGGATGGTCTGCAACCGTTCACGGACGATTGGTTGGCCGTGTAGCTGGGCCCACAGTGGACATGCTAGTGTGGTCGGCCAGCTAATCCCGCCTTCCTTTGGCTTCCGTTCGTTTGTCTCAAAGTGGCTGCCTGCGACCACTTGATGCAAACCCTAATTTAGGGTTTCCGACCGGTTACCTACATCCGACCGAATCCGGCATTTGCCGACCTCTTTTGGTGAGGTCGATGGTGCAAGGGGAATGTTGGGACGACGGTGAGCATGTGCGTGCGCGCTACTCGGTCCCGCGCGTGATCTAGGCCGTCCAACCATGCCTGCGAAGTTGGACGGATGAGATCTATTTTTGAGTTTGTTTTCAGCAGGTGAGACTAACATGGGTAGTATTGCATGCGTTTAACGAGGCTAATATAACCCGCCGTCAGGTAGCCTAATGGTGTTTGCATGTCGAACACAAGGCTTTGAGCAGGGCATTAATTGTAATGCTGCAAACCTACAGAAAATCGGGATGGTTGCTACATGCTCCGCTCTGGGTAGGTTTTAATTCTCAAGAATGGTTGCACATGCTCCAATGAATTAATATGGTGAGAATATTCACCGCATGAAGGCTTTATCCCTTACAGGACGTCAGCTTAGAATTTGGCTTTTACAATTTTAGCCCTGAATAGAATTCCACCATCAACAACTGTACAGAACATGATGGAATGTTTGTGTGAAATCTTGTATATCTCAAAGGGACAACATAAAGACATGTTCACAGCCCTCAACCATGTTGTGTCAGACAGGCGTTTGTATCTAGAAAAGGAAGTAGTCTCGAAGCCACAGTCTCTTCTTGAAGACACGGCCAGCAAAGGGGACTGGGGAATCTTAACCATCACTTGTTTGAAGGATGTCGAGTTCGACATCACATTGATTGATGCAGCTCATCACCGTTAAAACTCTGAGGACCGCAAGGATTTCAAAATAAGAAGCTACTCGCAGCCCAACCGTCATTAGGAACTCAGAAGGAGAATTCAGACGCCTATGGGTACATTGAGCTCGAAGTTAAAATCGGTAATACTCTAACGCATGCTAAATTTTACATAGTGCAAGAGTGTCCGAATTACGACATGATCCTGGGGCACCCGTGGATACACGATAACAA
The DNA here is from genome assembly GCA_023529315.1 of Papaver bracteatum. Lineage (NCBI taxonomy): Eukaryota > Viridiplantae > Streptophyta > Magnoliopsida > Ranunculales > Papaveraceae > Papaver > Papaver bracteatum. Next base: position 443,488 of record JAJJWX010002261.1, on the reverse strand, counting down.
AGCAGCACTAGGAGTGAGTCCTTTGCCGGTTTCAGTGCCTGAAAGAATCTCCAACAAACCATTAATCCCCGAAGATTATTTATTGCCGTATCGACACCTTGCAAACGTGACACAACTTCCTGAAGAAAGCCTGAATTCGTACCTTAAAAGGTTCCGAGCCCATTTAAGTCTCATCGAACAACCTTTTTTACAAACAGTAAAGCCTCTTCCTGCTGAGGCTCGGGAACTTGTTTCAATCAACAACCTAACCTCCACTAAGAGATGTGAGTGGGGTGCTGGTCCTTTCAAACGTTTTACTAAGAGCTTGGAAGTAATCAAAGACAACGTGTCCTAGAAACAAGATAATGTGCCAAGTCCAAATCCATTTCAAATTGGAGATATGGTAGCAAAGAGGACCACGTTTCAAGTTGCAAATATGGCGGTAAAAATGACCAACCAATCTGATTTGTCGGTGACAAAGGAAGATGAACCATATTTGGTAGCAGATGTCATCCTAGGCGGCTACTGCAAGATCATCAATGCTGATAAGCTTGAGGGCGTGACGATCCACTCACGATGGCTTAAACGCTACAGTACCTAGAGACGCTATGCTGCTCCACCTCTCCAGAGTTCTTCGTGATGGTTCCTCCAGCGTTCCTCCAACAATTTCCCCTTCCTTGCTATTTTGTAATTCCTTCAAAAAATGATTGAAATACTTGCATTCATAATTATTAGGGTTCCAATTTCTCAATTAAAGTATTATTTTCTTTAGAAATTTTTTAGCCCTAGGCATGACACAAAAACCCAGGTTCGACCTGAGTCATCATTATCCACCAGATTAAACCATTATTACCCACCAGATTAAACCAGAGAACCCTAAAAGGAAAACACTTCACACCTTTCGAGAAAGTTGGAATGCATGCAAAGGAAAAGAAAGCATCTTGAATAGTTTTTCTCAGCCTACGTCAAAAGGGCGCAGACGAGCTTACGCCAGGAGGGTACGGACCGGTCTGTGGTATTTCATTATGGAATTACTTCTCTTCTCACAAGGATCACGTACAATCATATGAAAGCACAATCACTATGATGCAGTCTTAATGATGAGTTTATTTCAAAAAAAAAAAAAACTTGTCCAAAAAAGTAAACAAAAATGAGATAAACCTTGAACTCAGCCTCCACTAAGTACAAAGAGAAAAGTGTTCACAAGGTCACGTGAAAATACTAAGAAGAAAAGAGAATTGACAGGAAGATTCAGTCATCAAGAAGGTCAACCGTGTCCTCTCCACCATTGAAGGCTGCCTCAACGTCATCACGTGCCGCTACTGCTTCTTCCTCCGGGTCTGCCTCCGCCTCCACTTCAGGTATTTCTGCAACCGCGTTCTCCACGATGTCTATAGTAGGGAAAGCTTCCATATCTTCCTCAAGAGACGCTGCAATATTGGAGATCGTGCTGACGACTTTCGGGAGCTCGGGTTCGTCCATATCAGAAGCAAGAATGATTACACCATCGCGGACCGGATAATCACTCATGTCTTCTCGTGGAGGCCATTCATGTTCAACTCTTCGCCTTTTCATCCGTGCAACAAATCTCTCAGCTCTTGCGCTTACCCGTGGTTGCAACGCTTCCTCAAGCCTCCATTTTTCTTCCATGTCGATTAAAGTCAGAAGATCATGAATGCATTCTCGAGCGACACGAAGGTACAGAATTGGCATGCCCCGTATGGCGCGATCATCTTCGAGAAGCCGTACACCTCCTCGAACAAACCATCAGTCTCGGGTTTATTCACTTCGAAGCTTCTTTCAGGAGAGATACCAGAGTAGCACTACACCATATCCTGCATTTTGCAACACATTAGTTTCGGAGGTGTGCAACGGATATTGGCGTTGCACCACTGAGCAACGTCAATATCCGTTGCACACCCAAAAATACGTTGGTAAAAATAAATAATATTGGTTTGTTAATTAAAATTAATTGAGCAACGTTTGTGAAACGTATAAAAACATTGGGCACTGTTGGTAATTTTGTAATATCTGACATTTCCATGGGATTTTAGTAGTTTTTTTTATTTAATTTTAGTATTTTTTTTTATTTTTTAGAAAAATCCTAAAATTGGTTCCCCAAAATATTTCCCTCTCAAATTTTCGGCAAAATCATCCTCCCTCCTAAACTTGAATCAACAAAAAATTCCCCCTCTAATTTTTCACCAAAATCATCTTCCCTCTCATTTTTTTCACCAAATTTTAATTTTCTCTCAATTTTTTCAGACATAGATATTTTATTACTCTCCCTCTCTCTTATTTCACCAAAGATACACTTATTGCTCTCTCTCTCTCTCTCTCTCTCTCTCTCTCTCTCTCTCTCGTTTTTCCCATCTTATAGAGAACTTTAACCATCGAGACCAAAACCCTCGGACGAAAATTTTCTCTCAGATTCACAATCAAATCCAAAATCTCTTGATCTTTACTAACAACTCAAAACCCGAGTTCTAGTAATCAATATCTGAAAATCTCGATCTATTCTCTAGAACCTTAAAAAATTTCTAAACCTAAAATCGAAAATCAATTCATGAAATCCGAAATTAATTCATCTGATAGTTGATTATCATCAGGTATAAACCATTATTTACTGGTACTGTTGTTAAATTTTGATTTTGTTGGTTATCTTATAATCTATTTCTTGACCTAACTATGTGAAGTTGAGTCTTATTGCATGTACATATTTATATGTAATTTTAAAGCATCGATGTATTTAGATTTTAGTTTAATGTGTTTATTGAAGTTGTTTTGGTGTTTTGAAGTTAAGGTTTTTACTTTGATGTTTTGAAGTTAGGGTTTCTACTCTGCAATTTTATTTTTTTTGGTTTTATGTAGAATTTCAAGGCATGGGTGTGTTTTTCTTTGATGTTTTGAATGTTTATGCTGATTTGTGAGCTATTTTTAGGTTTAAATTGTTTTTTTAGTTATCAATCTCTTGCTGCTTGATTTAAAAAAGCCACTTGTTTGATTTTTTACTGCTGGATGTAGTCTGAATTCTATTAGTCCAAGTTGATCAGTTGATTTATTTTATCTCATAGTTTTATGGTTCAGAGATCCAAGATGTGAAGGCTTTCATGTATGAATTTTTCATCCAGAAATCCTCAAATCCATGTTTTTAATGAACTGTTCCTGGTCATTTTTTGATGCTTCATTAGTACAATTTTACTGAATTTGGTTGATGAATTTATGGGTTAGTATACCATGATATCAAATGACGGGGAAGGATGCTGTATAGCGAAGTTGTAGACTTTGAGTTCTTGATGTTTCCTAGGGATGAACAAATGACGTGGAAGGACGCTGTTAAACTTCGCCTTGGTGATGCAGTATCAAATGTTAGTGACCTCTTTTACTGTTAATTTTGTTCTAATTTTATTTTATTTTTAATAAAAAGTTGGCTTTCCTCTTGCTTATGTACCTTTACTGTGATATTACATTGGTTCAGGGAACTGTGAACAATGAAACTCTTGGTTACTTCATTGGGAGGGTATATGTGTTCCTTACACGCCTTGGGATCAGTAAAGAATGTCTACGATTTCGCCAGCATCTTGAAAATGAGATGGACCACTATGCAGCTGACTATTGGGATGCTGAGATTGAGTGTTCCTATGTCTAGATAGAGTGTGTTGGTATTGCAGTGCATACGATCTACGCTCTCACTCGGTAAGAGTTTATTGACTACTTTAATTGAGATGTTTCTCTTTTAGAAAAAGATATATTTTCACTATGTCATCCGGCTGGCTCTTCTAAATTTTAATAGATCCACCGTAGATATTGCTCTATAGAAATAATCCTCTCATGGCACGTGCTCACCCTTTAGTATCATGAAGTGAAACAAAATAAAGCAATACATTTCTTTTATTTGCGTGGGGGTTTAGTTTGAAATATTGACAAGGGAGTTTAGGATTATGTTGCTAAATATCATATTTATATTTGTAGTGCTTTGCAATAATGAAGTGATATATGGAAAAAAATATGTACTACATTCTGACAGAACGCTGATGCTGTATCCCATTGCTGCAGGAAAAAAGTGGTACTCCTCTTGTTGTTCATGAGAAGTTCTCAGTACCAAAAGAATTGGAGGTACGCTTCCCTATTCTCATTGAATTGTAGACTTCAGTTTATAATTATGTATTATGTTGTGCTAATACTCCTTAATATTCAATTTCAGAAACTGGTTATTACTCCATTGAAGAAGGAGCTAGGCCTTGCATTCAAGGGTAACCAAAAGAAGATAGTGGAAGCATTAGAGGTATACACCAATACTCTTTCTAACTATTGGGATCTCTTCTTTACTATGATATAATAAGTCCATACCCAGAGATAAGTCCATATCAGTTCGTTTTCTAGGGTCTTAAATTTCACCCCCACCCCACCCCCATGCCTGCTATTCATTTCATCTCATGTGTCGGATAGGCCATGAATGAAAAAGAGTCTATGGAAGTGAAAGCTGCTTTGGAATCAAAAGGGGAGGTGGAGTTCCAAGTATGCATTCTAGGGAAGGATGTCACCATTAAATCGAACATGGTCTCAATTTCTAAGGAGATATAGAAAGAACATCAGAGAGTCTTCACACCATCTGTGATTTCTTTTGGTATTGGGTGAATAATGTATTTCCTCTTTGAGCATTCATTCTACACGAGGCCAAGCAAAGCAGGGGATGAACAGTTGAATGTGTTCAGTTTCCCCCTGTTGTAGCTCCCATCAAGTGCGTTGTCTTTCCACTTGTTCAGAATCCATAGTATGAGGCAGTTTCCAAACAAATCTCAAAATCACTAACTGCTGCTAGAATCTCTCACAGAATTGACATAACAGGGTATATGGAGTGGGTTGATAGGTGGAGCCGCTGTTCAAACCTTGATTCTGATCATAATCACCATTATATGTGATTGGGATATGCAGGTGATTCCTCATTTGAAACTCTACTATATGTTATTCCATATTATTGAGCGACTTATGGCTCCTGTTTATAAAAAATTTATGATGACAATTCTTAACTCTTCTAGAAAACCCCTCTTCTATTTTCCAAACAGAGAACTTTGAGATCTAGCTAGATTTCGCCTGAAAAATTTGAAATCAAATCCTTTACTTATTAAAGATGGTGATAGTTATTAAAGATGGATCTTTATTATTTTTTTCCGGTGGTGATGATGAGAATGGGTTAATCTGGTTTAGTTTGTTATCTTTCAGTCACCTTGTTTTGAATATAGGGCATTTTATTGAGCATATAGATCACTAAGTATAGTGTAGTATACATGTTTGGATAAAGGCCTCATAGAAATAAGTCTTATTCTTTCCTATTAGAGCTCTGTAATCAAGTAATATTGAGATTAATATGTGTTTTATAATTTTTAGTATTTGTTGTTCGTTCTTAGATTGCCTTATATTGTTGTTATTAGATTGGATGGTTCACTAGTAACCTATCTACTTTCTAAATTGTTGCAGTCTTTGTTGCAGCTACATATGTGGTTGATCTTTGTTTGGTGCTCTTGTACAATACAGCCGGTGATGGCTTATCAGGAAGTTGCTTTCCTTAATTCAGTGAGTGGTTCTATAGTGAATTCAATAGATCCTTTAGTCGGACTAGATTATGTCACTTATTTTGATGTTCGTTTGCAGTCCATTTGCTTTTGTTTTAAGTCATCTAATTCCAGTTACATTTTTTTCCAGGTCAAGACGCTGTGTGAATACATCCAGGTTTTTGGAAAGCAAGACTTCAAGCATCTGATGAGGTATATCACTGGTTTTTCATTTGTAAGTAAGCATAGTCCTTAAATATAGATGTATGTTGAGAAAATGGGTAATAGTTATCCAAGTTTGCTGGCATACTTTTAAGTCTCATTTAGTTTCATTTCGTTCTCTAAATTCACAGGTGGAGGATAAATTTAAGGAAGGCACCAAAAGACTAGCTAAGGTTGTTAAACTACAATCGGAAGTTGAATGACCTCCTTGACGCATTGGACTTCAACCAAGTTGTGATTTTTGTCAAAAGTGAGCAGAGTAGCTAAGTTGAACAAGTTACTGGTGGAACGTAACTTCCCTTCTATTTGCATCGACTCTGGGATGTCCCAAGAAGAAAGGTAAGACAGTTATGCAATGTTATATCTTTGTTTCTTTGTTTGTCAAGATTATGTTTTATAGTTTATAAATAAAGGACTATAAAGATTATTTTGAATTTTGAGTTGGCTGTGGTGCGTGAAATAGGCTGTAACACTTCAAAATCCCGTGGGATTTCGGAAGTTTCAATTATGCAATTCAAAAAGTTAGGTTGGCTTCAGAATTCGATTGAACCCATAGATGTAATCCCTGGTTTCAGCAAGGGCTGTTGTTAGACTCAAGTAATGGCAGCCCACAACCAAATGATTTCGTTCTCGTAGCTTACTACAGGATACAATTATCTTATCACTTTCTTTATACTTGTCAGCAGGGATTCTCATGATCAAATCCAAGTTATTCTGATTTTTTTTTACATTCCAGTTTAGTTTATTTTTTAATAATATTTGATTCTTGGTTAGTGCTTTCAGTTTGGGTGGTCCAGATCAAATCCAATACCCCCAAGCATGTATTCACTGCCGACCCAACGCGTACCCCGCATGGCCAGCCTCCCAAAAGGGGTGGCATAGCTTTCCAAACCTTCCAAACCAAGCAGAATGGACAAGAACCCCTAAATTAGGGTTTGCGGCACATTACATGTGTCGCAAAATGATCTCAACCATCCATCTTCATAGGCATAGATGGAAGGTGTAGATGTAAATTCAAAGGGCCCAGAGCATGTCAACACAATCACCGTGGGCCCGCCTACACACATGAACAAATGGTCAGGACCAACCATGTTTGGTTGTCCCAATTCGTGCGTGCAATACAATGCATGAAGCATGGCCGCTAAAACCATAATTAGGGTTTGTATCGATCACGATCGTCTGTTTTCTCCCGATCGAATGAAGGGCTTAGGAGATAACTGAGCAGGTCCAGTGAGCATCAACATGATCACCGTGGAACCACCTATCTCCTCACCCAACCGACCAAGGCATATCATGCCTAGTTTCCCCAAAACGCATGCCCAAACTAGTGTGGTCGCGCTTCCGAAATCACAAACTGATCTCGACCACTCAACTTCGCCAGAAAAATTGAGTTGATTAGATCACGTTGTTTATGGGTGAAAATTACTTCTGCTGGTTTTGGTAATTTGGGGTGTGTGGATGAGAAGTGAATCTAAACCCTAAACAAATGCACTGCGCGATGAGTGCTTTTGATTCGAGAGATCAATATATACAATTCTGGCCTAAACCAAGAAATGGTCGTTCCATACTTGTTTCGGTCACAAAGTGAAGGAGATGGGGTTGATCTTAGGGAGGGAAGCGAAGAAGGTGTTGAGATTGTGAAGGTGTAGGCTTGCTTATGACTTGTAACAGAAAGGTGCGCAGGCTTACGAATAATGCAAGCAGGCTCTGGGTGTTTGAATACGTGTTGTATTAACACTTGGTTTATGTGTTGTGTCCTTGTTTGGAAATAGGGAGGGGAACATATTTATACAAGTCATTTGAGCCTTATTCACGTCTCTCGTAGGAAGTGGAGGAAGTGGAGTGATGGATTAGTGGAGTGGTGTGTTAGTTTCACACGATCAATCTTGCCCGCTTCTCCCATCATCACTAACCGTCCATGTCTTCCTGACACGTTCTTGTGATGGCGCGCTGCACGCTGTAAACCGCCATACCAATACTCCAGTATGTATCCCCCAGTTTGTGACATGATTGATGTCTTGAGTGTGTGGATCGTGGGACCCACATAAGGTAGCATGTAATGCTAGTTAAATAACTAAGTTATATAGGAAGTCAGTACTTGTAAAGTATCGTGTGTATTCTATTTATGTCATGTATCGAATATATTCGGCATATATGAAGCATCGCTATTGAGCATCATTCCCTGCCTACTTCACTTGAGGGTTTGGAGGCTGCGCTAGCAAATCTTCCCTTAACCGACCACATGGTGTGGTAGAGTGGTAGACAGTGATCATGGTGATACTTCACTGGTCGCCTAACTCTTATCCTAGGCCATCCGTCCGAGCTGGCGAAGTTGGACGGACGAGATGATCAGCGACCCACATATGCGACCCTCATATTAGGGTTTAGGAGGTGCGCGAGTGTACTCCTTCATCTTGGTCGAATCCAAGCATGGGAGGCGTTTCATGGAGGACCGATCAGGCATGCATGTAGACGACATGCTGATGTCCATGTCCATGCTTCACTTTCCCACGAAGGTTTGATCTAGGCCACTCAAATTTATCGGTGAAGTTGAGTGGCTGAGATCGATTTGCGACAGAAATCCTATGCCGCAAAGGATTCTTAAAAGGGCACGGTATGCCACCTTCAATGCACGTGTTTCGAGATAACCAAGCTTGGTCAGTCTCGGCCGTTTGGTACAGCGTATAGGTGGTAGGCTAGTATTCACGCCTATACCTGACTGTCCTATGGAAACGTGGTCTAAGCCACTCAATTTTTCTGGCGAAGTTGAGTGGTCGAGATCAATTTATGATTTAGGAAGCGTGATCATGCCAGTTTGGGCGCACGAACCGAGGCGCCTGACCAAGGATGGCTTTGGCCTATCGGTCGGTCATGAAGCCGGGCCCGCGGTGGTCATGCTAACATGTTCGGCCTTCCCTAATATTTCATCTTTGCCTTCCATTCAAGCCTGCGAAGATGGACGCACGAGATGACTTTGCGACACATACATGATGCTGCAATCCCCAATTAGGGATTTTCTGGTCGTGCATCATGCTTGGTTTGGTGCGCACGAATTGGGAAAACCAATCATGGTTGGTCCTGACCGATTGGTCATGTGTGTAGGAGGGCCCACAGTGATCGTGTTGATATGCTCTGGACCCTTTGAATCTACATCTATACCTGCGAAGATGGATGGTTGAGATCGTTTTGCGACACATGTAATGTGCCGCAAACCCTAATTTATGTTTTTTTTGTCCATTCCGCTTGGTTTTGACGGTTTGGCAAGATATGCCGCCCCTTTTGGGAGACCGATTGTGCGGGTTCCTCGTTTGGTCAGCAGTGAATGTTCCAATACCTGCTTGGGGGTATTGTATTCGATCCCGACCATCCAATCATGCCTGCGAAGTTAGATGACCGTGATCGTTTTTAGACTATTACGGACAGTCTAGCAATCGGGCTAGTATAACACACCAAGAGTTACACACTCAATTGGGCTAGTATAACACACCGAGAGTTACATGCTCAATCGGGCTAGTATAACACACCGAGAGTTATAGCCTATACGGGCATTTCGTGCATGTCTCACTGTTGGTACTTGGATATTCATGCTACTCTGCTGCGAGTAACAATCAGTCATCATGCCGCACCAACAATGAGAGTTCTTCTAGGAACAACACAGTAAATACAAGGCTTTCTATGCATTAATCAATAATGCTAAAATTCACAGAATATTCGGGGGATTGTTGCTACATGCTCCATTCTAGGTGAATTAATTAAGTGAAGAAGTATACATCACTTATAAAATAATCTCATCCTCTGCAGGATGTTTACACAAAAATTGGTTTTACAACTTTAGCGCTGAACTAAAATCCACCGTCAACATTAATTCCCATGCCTAGCATATAATGGTTACACTATTGTGGGGTAGGCATGAGATGGTGACAAATATACAGGAGAAAACGAGATGAAGGGAGCTTACCCGGAAAGCCTTGCTCGTCCGCTATTAATCGTGCATGTGAACATGTTGTTGCAAGCATGAAATCCTGAGTGGGACCGGTTTCCTTTTTGGGTGTTTAAATTAAAAGAAGAATCCAATCAAAAGAGGAATCCACATCCTATTGGGATTCTTCCAATTCTTGCTTATAAAATGGGACGACCCCTTTTCTTTTCCTCACGATTTTTTTTTATTATTGTTCGTCTTCTCCCGCAGCTGATGTGCATGTTGCCGCCCGCCACCGTCCACCGCCGAAGCTTTCCGCCGCCGCTCGTTAGGTAACGTCCCATTTTTTTTTATTTTTTTGTTTGCAAAACCCTAATTTCTTAGGTAAAACCCTTTCACTCTTTGAGAAGACCATCCTGTTTGTAGATGAAACTTTGCTTCTTTTTAATGTTGCATGAAAAACTTATAGCCTTAGGTTATAGTTTGAAAACCCATGAATAAGCTCGTTTACTCTTCGCCCATAAACAAAACCGTGCATGCAACCTTAAACAAACGTGGGACCTGCCACGTTCACCTGATTGACCATCCTTGTCTATTCGTCCAATTTCCGTCTTGTCATGACCCAATTCCAGCTTACTTGACCGATATGAGATTAGTCTTGCATGACCCAATACCTGTTTGGCCGAACCATGGGCCCCACCTGTGCCTGATCGAACATGGACATGTTGCGTGCCTGATTCACTCGAATATGAACGTGGGGTGACGCACATATGTATTTTTTATATAACGGTTGACCTGCTTCACCCTTAACACGAAGTAATGACTCATTCCTTCTGCACTTCATTGTAGTTGTTGGAAAATGAACAAAGAGGCTCTTGTTGAGATGTCATCTGGGGATGTCGTTATTGCAAAATCGGGATGTGTTGATAACTCCAGAGACATGCCAAATATAGATGATGAACTATTCACCGTTCCCTTCCCAAGCGTTAGAAAACATCCTAGCCACAAGATAGTACTGCTTTCAAACTCAAAAGGTGAAGAGACTGTTGCGTCATCTTCTCCATCATTCGTAATGAGATTATGTCTTCGAAAAAATGAATATCCACCTTCTCCTATTGACTTAAAGGTTTTCCACACTCTACTGAGCTCTTATAAGGGATGGATGAGACGTATGCTGAGCAATGATAATATCAAGGACAACTTGACCAAGGCACAGATCATTGAAGCTGTTATGGCGTCTGCTTCTCTTCATATTAAGAAAGATACTGCGGGTTTGATTACTTTCATTTCGCGATGGCATCCTTCCACATACACGGCCATTTATAAATAGGGAGAAATGACTATCACCCTGGAAAGTGTATCCGTGCTGATGAATCTTCCGATTACTGGTAACTTCCACTATATGTTATCTGACGAAGTGAAGGTAACCCTCAAGGCTATACTTAAAAAGACTGGAGAGTATGACCAACATAAAAGCTATGTAAGATGCTTCTATAATTGGTGGGTGTCTGAGTGGTCTCCTGCGAAACCGAAGCCAGGTCAAAAATTGGATGATGAAATTAGCGTGGTTGCGTTTCTTTCCTTGTGATTATCTCGGGACATCTTCGATGATGGTTCTGGGAAGAAAACTATAAGACACAACCTCGTCATGTTCGCTATAAAACTGGAAAAATGTGTGGTTCTTCCTTTGGGCGCTTTGTTCCTTGGATCACTATAATCTCATCTAGATGCTTTGGCGGTAGACATGTATGCTTCCAACGGATATAAAAAGGTAAAAACGCACATCCACATCGCTTTCCTCCAAGCGTTTTTGTGGGAACATTTCAAAGGTTATGCTCTTGTCCCTGCAACTCCGCTCCCAGGTTTGTATGGTGGTTCAAGGATACTTTGTTGGTAAAACAGGCGTCCAAAACCCGGGGTTAAGATTTGTTGATTTTCTTGATAACGTGTATGCCATAGACTTCCGCCCATGGGGGTCGGTCCATTCTTTAGTGATTCAACCGGAAACTTCCACCATTTCTTATGACATTGTGTTGCACACTAAAGGAATAAACATGAGTCATGGAGCATCTACCTTCGAAGTTGTATACCAGGATATATTCCAACTTTATTCGATGAGCTCCTCTCTGCGGTTTCTTACAATATCGACAGAGCCGCTCGCCAAATGGGATTCGACCAGGGTGTTCCCTTCCATCATACATGAATGCCTTTTTCAGAACTCGTCCCGTCCATTCTCAATGCTGACATCTTCACACCAGAGCAGAGCCTTCCATTTTTTCCCATTAGAAGAAATCCGATGGCAACTAATAATTACAAGGAATTTTGGAGAAAGCATTTATTAGCTTTCCATACATTCTCGGAAGAAGTTGAGACAGCTCCTCGTGACATGCCATCTCCTGAGATCCTGAAGAAGCACAAGCGGTTGAAGCCACTTCTGGGTAAACGATTCAGAGATAATGCTACTGATAACTGCAGTCCCCAGGCCAAGAAGCAATCATGCGGCCCCGTGATCCTCAATTCCTCTAATATGCAGGTATTTTAAACATCTTCGATCTTTTGATTTCATTTTTATTAAGTAACTTTCACAAACGATGAGTCTTGTTTGTGATAGTGGGAAGTCTTGAGGCACTGATCCTCATACCGAGAAGTCCGGTGATACTGTAACCTTTGTAGAAGACAACGACGATGATGGAGGTTCAGTCCATGATGAATGAAGCATCTCCGCGCATAATGAGGAGCCTGATCAATATGGCGAGCTAGGAGGCGAGACTATGAAAGATGATAACCTTGAGATTGGGAGGAATGACGATGTAGAAGTTTCTGGAAACACCACATCCGTGATGGTTGTAGATGCTAACCCTTTTAAAGAGCTTCTCGTGACTTCTAACGCGTTGGTCATGTACTCCAGTGCTGGTGTCACCTTTGATCCTTATTTTGATGTTCCTTTCACAGATCATGTGCTAGTTGGAGGGTTCAACGTGCCATCTAAGCACGAAGAGTTATATACCAAAATATGGAAGAAGTATGGTCACATCGCCACTACCAAGAATCTTACAAGTCATCTTGCATTAGGCAAGCGTGTCGAAGAAGCTTTATCTTCTATCCATGACATGGGTATCATGACTGGGCGCACCGCTTCTGAAGAAGTAATCGAAAACTGGGAGTTTTACCGTGACGTGTTCGTGAAGTATGAGTTTAATGCCTCCTGGTTCTGTGAAGGGCTCGCTAAAATCCAGAAGCTGCAAGCTGAAACGCGTGAAGTCCCTTCGGTAGACAACATCTATTTCCAGGAAGAAAAGGTTAAAAGAGTATCTCATGAGTTGAAGCTGGAACAGGCTCTTCTCTAGAAGATGAAAGCCGCCCATTCATACAAGGATGAGTTGTTGCTTAAGGACTTCCCTTGAACGGTTTTATGCTATGTTTTTCCTTTTTGTTTTTTAGGAGTTTTTGAGTGATGTGAGGGTTTCTTTTCACAACTTGATTTTAGGTATTGAACTAGTAGGTAATTGAATTTCGGATTGATTTGTTTTGAGATAGTTTATCTGAATGAAATTTGCATTCTGGTTATGAGTAATGTGGCTAAGACAACAATTTATATGAATTTTTAAATATCGTGCTAGCAGGAAGGAAAAAAAAACATAGCGTCTGATCATTGAATCCTTGTCATGCGGGATGCCAAGTCCCCAGTAAACTCTAAAACCTTCTTGTAAAAATTGCGTGATAAAATTTACTTGCTTTTGGAATTCCATCGGTATGAATTTATATCTCCCCTAGTTCTTGCTTCGAGAAATTGCATGCATTAATCTTCGGAGACATCGGCAAATCTTCGGCACCAAGCTTCTCTTGTAAACGCGCTTCAGGGCATTGCATTCACTGGTGGGATGGTGGAGAAAAAAATGATAGTGACAATTTCTTGGATCTATCACCTCCTAATCAGTTGGTTGTCGCCATACCTGAGGAAGTTGGACTTCTCCGTCTTGTACCCACATCTCCAATAATTCCAAGACCTTATTCATGGAAAATGGGAAATGCGGGTATGTTGATCCAGGTTTTTCTTGCTTTGACGGACGTTTCTGTGATATCTCTTGATGACTTTGATATGAAAAACGTTTTGGAGTCGGGGCATGTGCCAATGTATACGCGGATCTCTTGGGTGGCCGCCTTCGCTGAGGCGCTGCTGCTTTCAAATGTCCCATTTAAACGAGAGCACCATCGTCAGTTAGTTGAGTCAGGTATCTCCAGCCTCTGTGTTCATATGACTCTTGGTTGACTTCCCCCTCTTCAGGTAGTTCTTCTCTTGGTTGAAAAGTGGCGTTATATTGGGCAGCTTTCTGTACTTCGGCAAGGTTCTTGAGATATAAATCTTCCAGCAGGGTTTCACAGGCTAGCCTCTTTCTTTTGTCTGATAAAGGATGTGGCATTCCTGACACGTCATTTTCCTTGTAGAGTTGCTTTGAATCTCCTTCGTTGGCCGGATTATGTTGTTCGTCTCTCCTTGGCCTCCTGGTGCGGCCATGTGTTCCTTCTGTGTCCCGATTGGTAGAAACACGATTTATAGATATAGATTAGACTGCATCGTCATTCATGATACTCTCCGGGTAGGCATCTGCATAACCTTCTCGTAATTGAACTGCTATATCATTTAGAAGACAGAACGTTTCGCTCTACCTTCTAGCGATACCAATTTGGTTTGATAGGACGTCTTCTAGCATTCTGGATATATTCTCCATGAGGTTTGGATCTTTCTTGGTCCCCGGATAACTCGTCTGAAGAGAATACATCGTAATACAGAAACCGGATTTTTCAATTGAAAGAAATGAACATGTTAACAATTGAAATGAATCTAAGATCTATCCCCTTGAATTTGAGAAAATCGAATCGGGTATTAAAACATAAAATTGGGAATTGGAAATTAATATTGCAACCGAGAGATTAATCTCCCACTGTGGTCGTCAATTATTTATGGGTGAAAACTACTTCTGCTGGTTTTGGTAATTTGGGGTGTGTGGATGAGAAGTGAATCTAAACCCTAAACAAATGCACTGCGCGATGAGTGTTTTTGATTCGAGAGATCAATCTATACAATTCTGGCCTAAACCAAGAAATGTCCGTTCCAGACTTGTTTCGGTCACAAAGTGAAGGAGATGGGGTTGATCTTAGGGAGGGAAGCGAAGAAGGTGTTGAAATTGTGAAGGTGTAGGCTTGCTTATGACTTGTAACAGAAAGGTGAGCAGGCTTATGAATAATGCAAGCAGGCTCTGGGTGTTTGAATACATGTTGTATTAACACTTGGTTTCTGTGTTGTGTCCTTGTTTGGAAATAAGGAGGAGAACCTATTTATACAAGTCATTTGAGCCTTATTTACGTCTCTCGTAGGAAGTGGAGTGATGGAGTCGTGGAGTGGTGTGTTAGTGTCACACGATCAATCTTGCCCACTTCTCCCATCATCACTAACCGTCCATGTCTTCGTGACACGTTCTTTTGATGGCGTATTTCACGCTGCACGCTGTAAACCGCCAGACCAATACCCCAGTATGTATCCCCCAGTTTGTGACATGATTGATATCTTGAGTGTGTGGATCGTGGGACCCACAGAAGGTAGCATGTAATGCTAGTTAAATAACTAAGTTATTTAGGAAGTCGATACTTGTAAAGTATCGTGTGTATTCTATGCATGTCATGCATCAAATGTATTCCGCATATATGAAGCATCGATGTTGAGCATCATGCCCTACCTACTTCACGTGAGGGTTTGGATGTTGCGCTAGCAAATCCTCCCTTGACCGACCACATGGTGTGGTAGAGTGGCAGACGGTGATCACGGTGATACTTCATTGGTCTCCTAACTCTTATCCTAGGCCGTCCGTCCGAGCTGGCGAAGTTGGACGGACGAGAAGATCAGCGACCCACATCTGCGACCCTCAAATTAGGTTTAGGAGGTGCGCAAGTGTACTCCTTCAGCTTGGTCAAATCCAAGCATGGGAATCGTTTCATGGAGGACCTATCATGCATGTGTGTAGACGGCATGATGATGTCCATGTCCATGATTCACTTTCCCACGAAGGTTTGATCTAGGCCACTCAAATATACCGGTGAAGTTGAGTGGTTGATATCGATTTGCGACAAAAATCCTATGCCGCAAAGGATTCTTAAAGGGGCGCGGTATGCCACATTCAAGGCACGCGTTTTGAGACTACCAAGATTGGTCAGTCTCGGCCGTTTGGTACAGTGTGAAGGTGGTAGGATGGTATTCACGCCTATACATGACTTTCTTATGGAAACTTGATCTAAGCCACTCAATTTGTCTGGCGAAGTTGAGTGGTCGAGATCAATTTATGATTTAGAAAGCGTGATCATGCCAGTTTAGGCGCACGAACCGAGGCGCCTGACCAAGGCTGGCTTTGTCCGATCAGTTGGTCATGAAGCCGGGCCCGCGGTGGTCATGCTAGCATGTTTGGCCTTCCCTAATGTTTCATCTTTGCCTTCCATTCAAGCCTGCGAAGATGGACGCACGAAATGACTTGGAGACACATACATGATGCCGCAAGCCCCAATTAGGGTTTTGTCGGCCTTGCATCATGCTTGGTTTGGTACGCACGAATTGGGACAAACAATCATGGTTTGTCCTGACCAATTGGTCATGTGTGTAGGTGGGCCCACAGTGATCGTGTTGATATGCTCTGGGCCCTTTGAATCTACATCTACACCCTCCATCTATACCTGCGAAGATAGATGGTTGAGATCGTTTTGCGTCACATGTAATGTGCCGCAAACCCTAATTTAGGTTTATTTGTCCATTCCGCTTGGTTTGGACGGTTTGGAAAGCTATGCCGCCCCTTTTGGGAGACCGATCATGTGGGGTCCGCGTTTGGTAAGAAATGAATGTTCCAATACCTGCTTGGGGGTATTGGATTTGATCCCGACCATCCAATCATGCATGCGAAGTTGGATGACCGTGATCGTTTCTAGACTATTACGGACAGTCTAGACACTCAATCGGGCTAGTATAACACACCGAGAGTTACACACTCAATCGGGCTAGTATAACACACCGAGAGTTACATACTCAATCGGGCTAGTATAACACACCGAGAGTTATAGCCTGTACGGGCATTTCGTGCATGCCTCACTGTTAGTACTTGGATATTCATGCTACTTTGCTGCGAGTAACAATCAGTCATCATGCCGCACCAACAATGAGAGCGCTGCTAGGAACAACACAGGAAATACAAGGCTTTTATGCATTAATCAAAAATGCTAAAATTCACAGAATATTCGGGGGATTGTTGTTACATGCTCCATTCTAGGTGAATTAATTAAGTGAAGAAGTATTCATCACTTATAAAATAATCTCATCCTCTACAGGATGTTTACACAAAAATTTGTTTTACAACTTTAGCCTTGAACTAAAATACACCATCAACACACGTTTCCATGGGACAATTAGGTATAGGCGTGAATAACAGCCTTCCACCTACACGCCGGACCAAACGGCCGAGACCGACCAAGCTTGGTTTCTCGAAATGCGTGCCTTGAAGATGGCATACCGCGCCCTTTAGGAATCCTTTGCGGCATAGGATTTCTGTCGCAAATCGATCTCAGCCACTCAACTTCACCGGTAAATTCGAGTGGCCTAGATCAAACCTTCGTGGGAAAGTGAAGCATGGACATGGACATCAACATGTCGTCTACACGCATGCTTGATCGGTCCTCCATGAAACGCCTCCCATGCTTGGATTCGATCAAGATAAAGGAGTACACTCGCGCACCTCCTAAACCTTAATCTGAGGGTCGCAGATGTGGGTCGCAAGTCATCTCGTCCGTCCAACTTCTCCATCTCGGATGGACGGCCTAGGATAAGAGTTAGGCGACCAGTGAAGTATCATCGTGATCACCATCTTCCACTCTACCACACCATGTGATCGGCCAAGGGAGGATTTGCTAGTGCAACTTCCAAACCCTCACGAGAAGTAGGCAGGGTATGGTGCTCAACATCGATGCTTCATATATGCCGAATACATTCTATGCATAACATGCATAGAATACACACGATACTTTACAAGTATCGACTTCCTAAATAACTTAGTTATTTATCTAGCATTACATGCTACCTTCTGTGGGTCCCGCGATCCACACACTCGAGATATCAATTATGTCACAAACTGGGGGATACATACTAGGGCGTTGGTCTGACGGTTTACAACGTGCCGCGTGCAACGCGCCATCACAAGAACGTGTTAGGAAGACATGGACGGTTAGTGATGATGGGAGAAGTGGGAAAGATTTATCGTGTGATACTAACACACTACTCCATCACTCCACTTCCTATGAGAGACGTGAATAAGGCTCAAATAACTTGTATAAATAGGTTCTCCTCCCTATTTCCAAAAGACAAGACAACACAGAAACCAAGTGTTAATACAACACGTATTCAAACACCCAGAGCCTGCTTGCATTAATCGTAAGCCTGCTCACCTTTCTGTTACAAGTCATAAACAAGCCTACACCTTCACAATATCAACACCTTCTTCGCTTCCCTCCCTAATATCAACCCCATCTCCTTCACTTTGTGGCCGAAACAAGTCTGGAATGGCCATTTCTTGGTTTAGGCCAGAATTGTATATATTGATCTCTTGAATCAAAAGCACTCTCGTGCAGTGCATTTGTTTAGGGTTTAGATTCACTTCTCATCCTCACACCCCAAATTACCAAAACTAGCAGAAGTAGTTTTCACCCATAAACAATGTTGAGAATGAGGATATGGTGTCTGCTGTAGTGGTTCATGACTTTCTAAAGTACTTCGAGAAAGCAAAACTGCAACTTGTTGATACAATGAAAGATCTTGATGTGGTTAGATGTGAGTTTAAAATGGTTACTGCTGTCCTTGGTCTCATGAAGACATATGTTAAAGAACTTCTCAACGAGGATATCTTCTCAGAAGACACAGTTGATGTGAATCACAAGCTCAAAGATGTTGAAACCCTTGAAACTGTCAACCGTGAACTTTAGTTTATGATCGGGTTCTACTTATATGATTGAGCTTAGCATATCAAGTAAATCTTCTATGTTTTCGTTTTTATTTAGAAGAATAACTAGTGTTTTGGAATAGCCATGATTGTGATTACACATAGCTATATCCAATGATTTCATCTTCTTGTTTTTAGATTTATTAGTTTTAATTCTAAACTTATTTGGAAGATGATGGTTGCAGTATTAATCTTTATGATTTTATATATTGCAATATTTTGATGGGATTTGTATGTTTACGTCCGTGAACTTGATTTTCCCATATTTTGTCAAAAGTAAAGTCGTTCACGTATTGGTATGCATATGTTGATCAAGGAATGAATGGACTTTTGGCAAAACACAAAAGTTAAGGCTATATTGTCAATTGTTGATGTAAGATAGGTTAAAATCTTTTGTGATTCAAGGATAAAATCTATTATGTCACTTTGTGATGGAAAAATAGAATAGGTCCTTGCTTTTTTGTTATCCACGGTATAGAGCTTAATTGTTCCATATTACTATGTATTACCGTGAAGGTTCCATCTTGTATCTTATGTTGAGCACGATACGACTAAGTCGATTTCTTATTGGCATGGTTGGTTGTTCCATATAGATGCAATATATTGAGCATTAAGAACTAAATTAATCAACTTGTGTGTTTATTTAGTTTGTATTCCATGAGTTCTCTCATGTTAAGTACATGTACGGTTAAGATTATCATTTCTATGATAATCTTAGTCGGGGTTCCATAATCTCTTATGTTGAGCCTAATTGAACTAAATCAATCATCTTGTGTGATTATTTAGTTAGCACTCCATAGATTTTTCTCATGTCAAGTGTGGACAATTGAATTGATTACTTTGTGATTAGTTTAATTGTGTCATCCGGTTAGAGTATTTATGGGTTCTTTTGTGAATAATCTAATCGATTAATTAAGTCTCCATGAGTTTACTTGTGTTGAGCATATTTAGTCAAATTAATCTTGGTTCGCTTTGGTTAATATGATTGAATATTTTGGATTCTAAATTCATACTTGTATGAAATTTGTTGAGTCTAAAGAAATCCTTATTTTCTCTTGAAATTAAGGTCGCTCTTATTGTTCCCTTGGGAATGACATCTTATGGGGGAGAGTTCTTTTGAACTTGCGCTTAATTGCAAATCTTTGTGGGGAGTGCGGTTGTGGAATTTGTAGGGGTTATCTTATATCTTTATGAACTCCTTGGTGAATGCATTTAGCCTCGTCTTTATGATTGCATCTAAACAAGATGATAGAACATTTACCTTTGGTCATGAAATGTCTCGTACGGAAATTTCATTAGGATCCCGTTCTTGTACCTTTGCCAATTTTATTGACAAAAAGGGGGAGAATTAATTGTAGGTCACACTACAAATACATATGGTTTTTGGATCATTATGTAAGGGGGAGTGGTTTCCATGTGAGATGGAATATTGACTAAGGGGGAGTGAAGTATCACCATAGTAATGTTGTTAAAGTTGTGATGCAATTGGACTTTGACACTGTGTAATAATACTCTGACATTGTATAACAATGATTGAGAACCGATGCTTTTCTCATTGTTATAGCTACGGATTTTCAACAACGATAATACTAAACTTACAACCTTTGGGGTCATTGGACTACTTGGAAGTGACGAAGATTTCGAGTATTGTTGAAGATTAGGCATGTGGAATAAGAGCTACAAAGTTTATTTATATATTTTTTATATTCCATATGTATTAATAGTTTTGCCACTAAAATTGACAAAGGGGGAGATTTTCAGAGCATTGCTCAGTCAAACTCGCATGCGTTGCTATCTCAAGCATGTTTGTCAATCTTAGTGATCAAAACTATAAAGTCTTGATTTCTAGTCTACTATAGTTAAGGTCTCGGACTAGGATAGAAAGTGTAGTTAAGCTCAAGACTCCATGGCAATCATCATACAAGACGAAGGAATACTCAAGGAACCAGTGGATCTTCATCAACTAAAAGGTATGTGGAGACTTGAACTTATCTATCACTCAAAAGTCTATCTACTCTATCTCCTATCTTTGAGACAAAAGTCGTTCTACTATATAGACTAAGAATATGCACATGTGATATTTCGAGTTGAGTATATCTCGCTTATCTATTTCTCGAAATGGTGTTGGTAAAGCTTTCGTTTTAGCCAAGTTCATCTTTTCCTAGTGACGAAAGTCATGTTAAGTTTCAATCTTCTTAGAAAATATTCTGACGAAAAATAGTTTGTGAATAACAACTATATAACGCCCTCTGATCATGTTTCAATGATTGAAAAGAGAGTTTAGACTATATAACCATTGGGGGATATAAACATTGTCGTGGAAACACATATATGTATAAGTCCTTAGCACTTGAACCGAAGTTTATGAACTTTGTTGATCAAGTGGAACCAGAACGTGAGCAGCAACTCAGTCCGCGAACTGGCATAGTTCTTGAACCCGAGAATTTCTGCTGGAGTTGTAGCTCATGTGCAGTACGCGAACCCAGTCCGCAAACTGACTGAAGCTCCCGAACTCGAGAATTTCTGCTGGAGTTTATAACTTCAACCGGTTATCTTGAGTCCGCGAACTCAAGAGGTTATGTCTGAAAATGTTGTTCATGAACTTATTCTATATTACTAAGGGATGCTTTTGCAAACCGTGGCTTTATAGTTCATGATTAATAATTCGAGTGAATCACATCGTTTTTTATTCAATTGTGTTTCTTGTAGTACTTGAGATCTCATAGAAATTGAACAACTCTCTAACTAGTTCATTTGAGTCATTTGGACTAGTTATGGTGAAGAAGAACATGGTTGATATGGAAGTTATCATTTGGCTAACCTTTTGGTTAACTAGTTGTGAACCAACCATTGTACACGTTTGGGTACGGTTACACAAACCCAAAAACGTCAAGTACATGTGTGTATGGCAAGCTAAGTTTTCGATCTAACGGTTGAGGAATATTAGCTTGCATCTAATCAGGTTTTCATCTAACAGTGAATATTGAATGCTTTGTTACTAAGCTAACATTGATTGCAAACCCTGATTTGAAGACTATATAAGGGGAACTCTATCTATTGGAAAAACTAATCCATATACACTTTTCTTGTGTGATACTAGTTTTCTCTAAGATAGAGTCGATCTCCATTAACCCTTGAGTTTTCTCTATAAACTCGGGTTAACGACTTAAAGACTTCATTGGGATTGTGAAGCCAGACCGATACTACTTTTATCGTAGTTGTGTGATCTGATCTTGCTCTTTCTATTGTACGAGTACAATTGTAATAATTGGCTTGAGATTCTATCTCCGATAGGCAAGATAAAAGTAGTCACAAACATCTTCGTCTCATTGTTTGTGATTCCTCAATAATCTTCTTCGCTGCGTCGATTAAGTTTATTGTGAGGTGATTGATGAAACTGAGCTGTTCTTAGGGAATATAAGTCTGGTTTTATAGATTGGTTCTTGTTCACCTTGATTTATCAAAAGACGGAACAAAACTCATAGGTTTATTCGTGGGAGACGAATTTATCTATTACTGTAGACTTTTATGTGTGAGACAGATTTGTTTATTAAAGTCTTAAACTTTGGGTCGTAGCAACTCTTGGTTATGGGTGAGATCAGCTAAGGGAATCAAGTGCGCAGTATCCTATTGGGATCAGAGGCGTAGGAGCATAACTGTACCTTGGATCAGTGTGAGATTGGTTGGGGTTCAACTACAATCCAGACCGAAGTTAATTGGTAGTAGGCTAGTGTCTGTAGCGGATTAATACAGTGTATGTTTAATCTGGACTAGTTCCCGGTGTTTTTCTGCATTTGCGGTTTCCCCGTTAACAAA
The DNA here is from genome assembly GCA_023529315.1 of Papaver bracteatum. Taxonomy (NCBI): domain Eukaryota; kingdom Viridiplantae; phylum Streptophyta; class Magnoliopsida; order Ranunculales; family Papaveraceae; genus Papaver; species Papaver bracteatum. The sequence continues at coordinate 420,974 of JAJJWX010002261.1, read as the reverse complement.
ATTCTGGTGTCTGTGTTATTTATTTTCCGCATTATATTTTTATATAATTGAAATAATATAGGTTGTGCGTTGTTCTATCGATTAGAATATCCGACCTTATTGGTTGTTGATTTAAATCGATTGACACTTGGAGATTGGTGTTTGGTACCATCTAATTTATCTCTCTTTGATTAGACTTGCAAATCTATTTGCTTGAGCAAATAGTATTGAGATATTGAGATAATAACTCCTTGAGATATTTTCTATTTATTGAGTCTTGTTGATTCTCTAGAAAACAACTCAGAGTGTTAGGGTTCTATACCTTTAGCACTGGAGAGATGAATTAAAACACACGAAAAGTTCCGGATAAACCCTTTGAATTGGGGGTCATCCACCAGATCAATGAAAGAAAACTAGGTTTAACTGAATTGTTGTATTAATTGATGATCCCTACGTAAACATGGCTAGCATATTTATATGTAGCATAACTTGTTACCCAAGTTGTAGTAATTTAAAGGAAACTAAAAGACTTCTAACTAAACTAGATGAATTAAAGGGAACTGTCTAACTAAGGAAAGTAATAACTAAACATGGAAATACTAAATAAGGCAGTAGAAAGTAAGGTGTTGGTGCTGCAACATCCCATCCCGCCTGAAAAACGACTTGTCCTCAAGTCTGAAAGTCTGGAAAACGATCGATAATCTCATCTGCATCTTCCCAAGTTGCTTCATCACTTGAATGATCTTTCCACTTGATAATCCATCTAGTACCAGCAATATTCCCTCTTTTTAACATCTTTCGATCCAGAATTAACTCAGGTTCCCATTTTTCATAATCCACAGTAGTTGGTAGATCAGAGTTGACAATAATGGAAGAACCAAGTTTCAACTTTAATTGAGAAACATGGAACACTGGATGTATGCGACTAGATACCGGCAGTTCCAACTTATATGCCACCGTGCCAATTTTTTCAATAATACAAAATGGTCCATAGAATTTTGGAGATAGCTTAGAGAAAGACTTGTCACGAACTGTTGTCTGACGATAAGGTTGAAGGCGAAGGAAAACCCAATCACCAATATCAAAATAACGTTCAGTCCTATGCTTGTCTGCATAGTTTTTCATCCTAGCTTGAGCATCATGTAAATTAGAGTGTAGAATTTTCAAAATATGATCTCTTGCTCTTAACAAATCATCCACAGCATGCACAATAGTTGTGCCAGGTTGATAAGTTGAAATTGTTGGTGGAGCACGACAATACAAAGCTTGATAAGGAGTCATCTTTATGGCTGAATGATAACTCGTGTTATACCACCATTCAGCCCACGGAAACCATTTAAACCAATATGTTTGTCTGATTCTAGTAAAGCATCGCAGATAACATTCTAAAGTTCGGTTAGTTACCTCAGTTTGGCCATCCATTTGAGGATGATAAGCTGAACTTCTACAAAGTTGAGTATCTTGTAAAGTAAAGAATGCCTCCCAAAAATTACTCATGAAAATAGGATCTCGATCACTAGTTATTGTTTTAGGCATACCATGAAGGCGAACAACTTCTCGTACAAAGACATCAGTAATGGTGGAAGCAGAATAAGGGTGTGATAATGCTATAAAGTGAGCATACTTAGATAGACGATCCACAACCACTAATACGAAGTTCTTTCTATTTGATAATGGAAAACCATCGATGAAATCCATAGAAATATCAATCCAGACATCAGTAGGGATAGATAATGGATGTAGTAGTCCAGGAGGAGCTGAAGCTTCATACTTATTGCGCTGGCAAATATCACAGTGTTGTATAAATGTCTTAACCGAAGATTTCATACCCTTCCAATAAAAGTTTTGTTGAAGACGTTTATATGTTCTTAAATATCCAGAGTGTCCACCGACTGGAGTTGAATGGAACTCATGAAGGAGTTTATTACACCACGCAGAAGTAGATGCCACAACAACACGATTTTTAAAGCGTAAAAATCCATCAACATATGAGTAATTACGTTTATATCTTGGATCTTGACGTAATTTCTGAATAAGAACTCCCAATACAGCATCTGCATGACATTCTTGAGTAATTTCATGGATTCCAGAAAAAATGGGAGTTGAGATGGACAATAGTTGAGTGTTAACCATTCTCGATAAAGCATCTGCAGCCCTATTTGCAGCTCCACATCTATAGATGATTTCATAATCATACCCCAATAATTTAGACAACCATTTTTGTTGTTCAAGAGAAGACAATATTTGCTCAAGGAAATATTTAAGACTTCTATGATCAGTGTAGATTTTGAAATGTCTCCCAAGCAAATAAGGTCTCCATTTGTTTACTGCAGAGACAATAGCAAGCATCTCCTTATCATAGACCGACAAATTCAAATTCTTACCTGTTAAAGGTTTGATGTGATAAGCAACAGGCTTGTTAGACTGCATCAGAACTGCTCCTAATCTATTGGAAGAAGCATCACATTCTAAACAAAATTCTTTTGTAAAGTCTGGTAATGCTAAAACTGGAGTGCTTGTTAAAGCAGACTTAAGCTGATTAAATGTTGTTGTAGCTTCTTCGGACCATTTGAAAGAATCTTGTTTTAACAACTTAGTGTGTGGAACACAAATTTTGCCATAATCCTTCACAAATTTGCGATAGTAGCCTACCAACCCTAATAAGCCTCTAAGATCTCTAATTGTGGAAGGAATAGGCCAATTCTTAATACTTGAAATCTTGTCTTCTTCGAAAGCAACACCATCAGCTGAAATTGTATGACCAAGATATCCAATGGATGACTTTGCAAAGTCACACTTAGATTTCTTTAGAAATAACTTGTGTGTGCGTAGTAAATCAAACACAATCTCCAAATGCTTAAGATGTTCAGATAAGGATTTACTGTAAATCAATATGTCATCGAAAAATACCAAGACAAATTTCCGAAGGTAAGGACGAAACACATCATTCATCAAACTTTGAAAATTTTCGGGTGCATTAGATAATCCAAAGGGCATTACTAAAAATTCGTAGTGACCATCATGTGTTCTGAAAGCCGTTTTATGAATATCTGCAGCAAATAATCTGATTTGATGAAAACCAAAACGCATATCCACTTTAGAAAAAATTGTAGCTCCGTTCAGTTCATCAATTAACTCATCAACAACAGGAATTGGAAACCTGTCCTTCACAGTAACTTTTTTAAGTGCCATGTAGTCAACACACATACGCCAACTAGAATCCTTTTTTCAAACTAATAACACAGGAGAAGAATAAGGACTAGAGCTTTGACGAATGAAACCATCTTGTTTGAGTTCAGATACAATTTTCTCAATCTCAGCCTTTTGAAAGTGTGGATATCTATATGGTCTAACATTTATTGGTGATGTGTTAGGAAGCAAAGTTATGCGATGATCATGAGCTCGACAGGGTGGTAAGGATGTAGGAGACTCAAAAATATCTGAATAACGCAAAAGTAATTCTAAAACAGCGATAGGTACCTCATCAGAAGTTGATGTTGACAAAGTAGGAGTAAGCTGAAGAAGAAATCCATTGGGTGCACAATCCAGAAATTTTTGCAGTGGAGAGCTGTCCAGTAACATAATGGAAGATGAAGAATTTCCAACCAAAAAATAGTCAGTATTATTTAGCTGAAATCGCATATGTTGTTTGGTAAAATCCCACATAATTTGACCCAAAGTTTGAAGCCATTGAACACCAAGAACAACATCGCAGCCAATAACAGGCAAGAGATAAAAATCAGTAGTGAATTTGTAGTCTTGTATATGAAGAGATATATCCGTACAAGAACCACAAGTGTCTAGAAAACCACCATTACCAACCATAACTTGTAACGCAGCACCACTAGATTTAGGAGAAAAACCATGTTTCTTAGCAATTGATGGATGTAAAAAATTATGAGTTGATCCGGAGTCAATGAGAACTGTAAGGGGTTCTCCCTTAATATAGCCTGTGACTCTCATAGTTTTAGGAAAAGAAGAGCCTAGAAGAGAATGAAAAGAAATTTGAGAATCCTTAGGAACCTCAACGTCATTGTGAATTTCTTCTGTAACCTGGAGATCGTCTTCCTCTTCAACAATATTGGTAATCTCATCCATGTTAGAAGCCATATCCAAAATTAATAATCCTGGCTTATCACATAAGTGACCCGGTGTATAGAGTTTATCACAATTAAAACATAAGACTTTTGCTCGTTTTTCCCTTTGCTCTTCTATAGATAACCTTTTAGCTCCTAGAGGTAAAAAAGATTTATTGTATGGGGTGGGTTGTAAAGTGGCAGCGGGTCTGAACTAAGGAGGACGATAAGGTTGCCTTGTAGAAGCCTTATTAACTGCTGCATAAGCTTCTTCTTGATGAATGGCTTTAGTAAAGTCCTCAGTTAAGGTTTGTGGTGCCAATAATTTAACCATAGTGCCAATGTGAGGTTTCAAAGAATGGATAAAACAGTTGATCAAGAAATCCTCAGGAAAATCAACTAAGTTCAATAAATGTTCGAACTCAGGGATATGTTCACGGACAGTACCTTTCTGTTCAATAGTGCTTATAGCCAACCTAGCATCCACGAATTTTGCTGGAGAAAATCTTTCACGAACCAAAGTACAAAATTGGTCCCATGTAGTAATCGCAGTTTGAGTTCTTCTCCATCTAAACCACTGGTTTGCCTCAACTTTAAGGTGTGCAGCAGCAAGAGTAAGTTTAAGAGCATCAGATGCATTGTAAACATCAAAATATTGATCAGCATTGAAAATCCAGCCATTGGGATCGTCACCAGAAAAGTTAGGAAACTTGATATTAGGGCGTAGCTGTTGTTGTTGACCATGATTTGGAGGCGGCGGTGGTGGAGGAGGTGGTGGAGGGTTTGTAGTTTCAGGATGTTGTCGGAGTAGGGGGACAATTTCTCGAAACATATTGCGGAAAGAGTTTTCTATGGTTGTAGCGAGAGCAGTACGGTCTTGTTCCCGAAGTAACGACTTCTCTGCCATCTTATTCTTATGAGTTTCTTCATCGCGGGCATGAAGGTTAGTAATAGCGTCAACAAGATTGTCAACCTTGTCTACTAAGACTTTAATACTTTCGTGCACGGTTTTCAGATTTTCGGTGTAAGACATTGGAAGGAAAAGAAGAACCCTAAAAAAAAAATTGGTGGATTTTTTTGAGATTGAACTGAACATGCTCTGATCCAGGTGTTAGGGTTCTAGACCTTTAGCACTGGAGAGATGAATTAAAACACACGAAAAGAGCCGGATAAACCCTTTGAATTGGGGGTCAGCCACCAGCTCAATGAAATAAAACTAGGTTTAACTGAATTGTTGTATTAATTGATGATCCTTACGTAAACATGGCTAGCATATTTATATGTAGCATAACTTGTTACCCAAATTGTAGTAATTTAAAGGAAACTAAAAGACTTCTAACTAAACTAGATGAATTAAAGGGAACTGTCTAACTAAGGAAAGTAATAACTAAACATGGAAATACTAAATAAGGCAGTAGAGAGTAAGGTGTTGGTGCTGCAACACAGAGTTGTCCATACATATTGCTAATCGAATTATTGGGTGGTGTTGTTAGACCCCCGCTTTTTCAATGTACTTTCTATGATTATGGTGATTTAGGATATGTATATTGATTAAGGTCTTATAAGGGTGACCTGTCATGCGGTTAAGAGAAAAAGGCCAGGATAAACCTATGTACTTTAAGATTCCCTTATGTTGAGAATGCATTTTGTTTTCAAGGAAAATATCTTTAGTGGCATAGATAATGCCATAGCACTGAGTTTGGCTCAAGATTTGTGTGAGGTCACACCTGTGGCATGGGAGATGGTTTATCTTATACCTTGTATCAATTTTGGGATTGCTCCTGAGGTTTGGGTCTCGGATTGGGTCGATTTTTTGCTCCACGAACGGGTTAGGGGGAAATCAAATCCGATTCAAATTCAATCCTTTGTAGTAACTTCCAAGTGTTGGTTGTCGCTTCGTATTAGCCAATAAACTTGAATAGCAGAAGTTATGTTGTTGCATGCACCCATTTAGATTTTATCTCCACAAGATCCAGCGCAACCAATCTCTAAGATAAGTAACAGATGGTTGGGATGCTTTAACTGTTGGTCTTCCCAGCCATATAACCATCTGTGGAGAATGTAGTTTCAATTTCCAAACTTGTAAGTTCCAAGTACTCAATAACCCAAAGGTTCAATGTCGAAGAGCAACTAAATTGCTTATCATAATTTGGACATGCTCCTTGCTAAGAGTGGACGAGAATCGGCAGTTGATGGTCCAGCAATCCAGAAACCCAATATCGAATTGCATAATAATAATCAGGTACGGGTTCTTGACTTTCATAATCAAAATGGTGATGATTAGTTTCAGATTTTGTTTTTCTTGCCTATAGCATAGAATGTTTACTGTTATTAGGAATCTGATAACTAGTAATTTCAAGTTTCTCCAATTTAATAGGTGATAAAAGAGTGTAGTAGTACCGAGTCTCCTGTCAAGGACATGCATGAAGTTGCAAGTGGTGGTAATGATGTTAATGAAGGGGGGGGGGGGGTTACAGGTAAGTTGTTCTGATGTCCCTAGAGGTGGTAAAGCACAAGGACCGCATCGGGTAACTCTCTCTCAACTCATGGGTGTGAAGGATGGCTGGATATTGTTTGCTTTTCATCCTAACAAAGGTCACTTCATTGTTAATGAAGGAGTGGTTCTGGTTGGAGATCATCAGATAATATGTGGTGGTGCTAGGTAGGTTTTTTTTTTCTGCTTCAGTTCCAGAGGCATGCAAGGCTAGGATTCATGAAAATGATTCCCTTCTCATCCCCAATGATATTGTGGTTTTCCCCAACATGTTTATGATGGCCCCTGAGATGCGGCAGCTGGCTGAGGATATTTATGACAATGTAATTTTTGGTCCTCAGGAGATTACAGAGCCATATGAGATAGCAGAGGATGAAGTGCTGCCTATGGCAAAACCAAGAGATGGTGGGAGATATTCCGTTCCAAGGATAACACTTGCACCAGAAGCCAATGAGGGGGAACCTGTAGCTGCACAAGAGTGAGTAAATGAGGTTGCAAGGGGATCTGGAGATGCACCAGAGGTAGGGCCATGAGGTGCACATCTCCAAAACCTTGGTGGTGTAAGTATTTTCATGTTTATCTTTTTGAGGAGTTTTACGGTGATGCTTCAGACAATGGTTTTTCGATATCTTGGTGGCAGTTATGCTAGTTGTGGAAACAATGTTTAAAAAAGTGGTTGAATAACTATGGTTGTGGGTTGTTTTATTTGAAGAAATGTTTGAAATTGTGTTCTTAATTTCCTGGTTATCTATGAATTGAATTTTATCATAGTGATTGGTTTTGTCATAGTGGTTGGATTTTTCATAGTGGTTGGATTTGTCAGGGTTAGTATGTTGGATAGCAGGATAGAGATGTAGGTTTGGTTTTGTGAAAATATTTTTCTGATTTTTGTGATAGGTTCGCTTACTAGGTGGCTTACAGGTTATGATCCATAGATTAGCAAATTGGGGTTTTCTGATACCTATAAGAAAAAGCAGGCAAAATCTAGTATCAAGAAAAAAGTAGTGAGGTAACATACCATTGCATATTTTAGCACTTACTAGAAGCATATTGTCATAAAAGGCTTTGGAATCAGCACTTGCTAGAAGATTAATCATTACCAGGGGAGAGGGGTGAGCTCTGAGAGGGGGTCTAACTTTGCAGTACTCATAATTATTATTAGTAACTAGTTTTCCATCGCAAAAATCAGCAAGGCATAAGAGAGATATAAGGGGTTTATAAATCCAGGAGAATTTGTGATTTTGCCTAGAGAGCATACTGTGAAGGTTGGTAGTATAGGTTTGTCGGTTGATATTATCAGTACCAAAGGGTAAGATGCTCCCAAATGAGCCAAACCAGTACAGGTTCAAATTGACATCTTTGAATGGATTGTGGTTGAGGTTATAATAGTTGGTATTCCTCTGATGTGTAGGTTTTAAGATAGCAGGATAGATAATTTGAGAGATAGTAGAAAGACAAATGATGATTTGAGTGACAGCAGTATTACCAGCAGTAATTTGGAAAGCAGTAGTGATTTCAGCGATGTAGGTGATGTATGTGGTGTATTTGATTGTTGTAAAATTTGTGATTTCACCAAAGTTTGGGATACTTGTGATTTTTGAGTCGATTTTCATCTTCTCCTCTTGAGGGATTGCTGGGATGATTATATTCCTTGTAAGAATGTTGGTAGTTTGATCAGTGTAGTTGCAGTAGTAGTAGCATTGATTGGGTTGAGTTTTGGGCATCATTGGTTGAGTTTCGGTGGGTGCATCCGGCGAAAACTAGCCGTTGAGCCGACCGTTGAGGGAAGCAGACAAGAGAGAAGCGGGAAATTACCTAGGGAAAAAAGAAAGACCGGTAGAGGGGAGAGGAGTGTTTAGAGTCTTTCGAGTCGAAAGTTTCGACTGCGCTAGTGTACAAAAATCTTTATGCGCCCCCAAAATTTGTAACTTCACGATGGATCCCCAAGGCCCAAACCATCCGGAGGCCCGTTAAACGTGTAAGTGTACGACAAAAATGCTTGACAGACCAACAAATAAAAAACCGACTCTTACTAGGGTTAGTCAATTAAAATTTAGTTGGTATGCTCCCTCCCATTGCGGAGATAGGGGTTCGAACCCCGAATTGCCAGAAATAACTCCTTGTAAGGAGTTAATAATGTATCCCAAGACCACTCTTCCGAACTATCAAAAAAAAAAAGTCAATTAAAATTTATAGGGAGTTTTAAAGATATTCCAAATCTCTTGTTAGTCGATAGGGAGTCTTCGTAAATCTTCGAAAGTTTTTGTTATTGGATAGTGACTTTTTAAAAGTCTTTAGAATTCCCTGGTATTGGATTTGGATTTTCAAATCAATGATTTAAGGTTATGGGAGATTTATAGAGACTTTTATGTGAAAATATACCATAAAAGGTTTAAACAAAAAAGTCTCTCCAAAATAGGTGATATTTAGAGAGAAAAGGTCATTTAAAAAAATAAAAAATAAAAAAAATAATAATAAACCAAATAAGTTATAATACACCTGGATTGATTGGGGTATACCCAATAAGACAAAATATGGTCATTTAGAAGTAAAAAAAGGTCACCCCTTAACCATAAATTTTCAAAATGGCTAAATTTCCCCCACAATGATTAACACTAATTTAATTTAAATAATTAGATTAATTAAATAAGTTATATTAGTTAGTTGATTTATATGAGAAGATTTGGAAATAAAAGGGAGTAAGAAAGAGTATGTAGTGGTATATGAAGTTTTTGGGGGAAAAGTTAGGGTTTTTGAGAAATTTGTGATATGAGTGAGATGAGTGATTGTAATCCTAATTTTGAAGTGGGGGAGTTTTCTATTGTGATATGAGTGAGATGAGTGATTGTAATCCTGATTTTGAAGTGGGGGAGTCTTCTAATTTTCCTCCTACAGATGAGTACTTGTATGATGATCTAGCAAATCATGAGCGAATGGATTATATGCATGATCCTCACTTTTATTTTCCTCAAACTCAAGATGGGTATGGAAGTGATGAATGTGTTGAGCCAAACGTAGAATCCAATGACCCAAAGAAGAGAATGGAGCTGCAAGTAATTAGGTAGACAACTTACATGGTGAACATTGTGATTTTTCAATGCAAATGATCGATTTTGCTTTATTTTTTTCACTTTTGTTGCCCAGTATCGGCAAGGTCGACGATTATCGATCATGCCGACTTTTAGCCTTAGCGTGGTATATAATACCAAATGCTCCGAATTTTCATGAGCATTATTAAGTCGGCAAGGTCGAAAATATGAACCCTGCTGGCTACAAGAATTTTTGCAACACAAGATACGTGATGTGAAACATGCTTAAGCCGGCATTTTAATGAATATGTCGACCCTGCTGACTGTAGTTTGGTCGAAACTGTTGTATTTTTATACATTGTCGGTGGTTATTTAGTCGGTGCGGTTTTATATATCAACCATGCCGACTATTGTAGTACATATCAACTAACTTTTGATGTTTGTAGATTGCATTGGTACCGATGACGGATCAGCCTCAAGCTCACAATGTTAGGGGTCCTGATACTTTCGCACATTACGCTAATGATTTGGAATGGGAGGAAATATACGATGCGGTCAAGTGGGTTATTGAGAAAGAAAAAGAGAAGATGTGCGTTCTAGTGAAAAACACCCAACAAAAAGATTCGCGATTTGAAATGGTATGTGAGTGTAGTGGGTCGCCGTACGCAAGTCACAAGAGAAAGGGTTATGTGTATGATAAGAAGATGACTAGGCTGTACAAGACGAAGTCAAAGAAGTGTGGATTCCCATTCAATATTATTTTTTGGAGGAACAAAGAAACCGATAACATGTGGAGAATGAGGAGAGTTGATGTTGGTTGGCATAACCATAAAGACCCGGAAAGTCTTGTTGGGCGCTACCAAGTTGCCAAGTTGAAACCACACGAGTGCAACTAAACCTATAGTTCACCTAGTTCCGTCTGTATTCCCACGCCTCCAACATGTAAACAAGTCACGTACTTGGACCAATTCCTTTAGTTCGTATTCCAAACAGTAAAGGAACAACAAATATGTTTGGTATCAACTCTCTTCAACCAAGTGATATGAGTTGCGCAAAGGCTCTTCTGTTTATCTTAACATAAACTCTTTTTCCAGGTTCCAAGATTTATCTTATGTTCAATCATCCAAAGGAAATCGTTAAGATTTTTCTATCAATACCTTTAATCCCAAGGAAATGTATTGATGCCGATCTTCTCAACTATTCTATCAAAATACCGCAAGGATAAATCGATTATAGTTGGATCATCTATTACCGAAACAAGTATTGTGCAACCAAAGATTTATATAACCAAGTCATAAATCTTCTATCTCTTATTTGTCTTCAAATCTTCTTAGATCTTCAATAAACACCTGTACACAGCTACTTGAATCTATTGTGATCAATCACACATAGAACAGAGTCTGTTAACAATGGATTATCACAAGTTCGTCTTTAGATCTAACAACAGTCGAAATATCCCTGTCGAAACTTAAAACTAGTTTGAGCTAATCTTATATCAGAAGAGAATATTCTAAAGCATAAACAAACTAGGTGCAATCAAAGTTCAACCACCGTTTGTCAATCAAATCAATATGAAAACTAAAGATAAACCGAAATATCTAGTTTCACACCAACGGTACGCACTAGAGCTTCTCAATCCCAAAGATGACTTTAAACTGAGAGGCCGTAAAAGATTTCTCCTAATTAGGTTATCTCTTCTCCGAATAGGCGGCTTCACCAGTAATAGTACAACAAAGGAAGTTTACTGTCACGAAGGATTAGTTTGCTATAAATGAAAACTCAAAGTATTTTTAGATAAAGAATTTTGGACACTAAGGAATTTCCAAAACCGAAAATATTCTCAAGATATTCAATATTTTCCAAATTCGGTTTTCATAATTCCTGAGAATGCACTGTCCAAATTTATGATCGAAATTTCCTTGGAAAATCTTTAACTAGCAAATGCACATTACTAATTTTTATTTTCCATATATAATTAAAAACCTTAATTAAAATATTCTTAACTTATTTAAATTCGATCTTGGGATTTACTTCCTTCTTAGCTGTTAAGGAATATTTTTGAACAATAAAAGATATGCATTAATACACGTTCTCAAAGTGTGTCGATATCTTACCTCTTGTAAGTCCTTTTTCATACTTACTCACTTGAAACCGATTTACCATAATTCCAAACAAGTTTAGAATTGGTTCATCTGACTTTCAAGAACTATGTGATTGATCAAGTAACACTCAATCACAAGTCATGGGTGTAACGGTTCTACCAAAACAAGCTTAAGTTATACCTCCATGTGAGTATTGTGCATAGTCACACTAGCTTTCCAAAATTTGGTTGACTAGGTACTAGGATCGGTTTCCCACATATATTTGGTATCTAACTTATATGTGTTGCACATGCCCATAGGATCGGTTCCCCTTTGCCTAAAAACGTGTTTCACATGTTCATAAGATCAGTTCCCTTTTCTATTATAAAACTTGTTGCACCTCATACAAGGATCGATTCCCCTTTGTATGTGTTTCACCTCTTACCAGGATCGGTTCCCCTTTACCCAGTGTTAGGTCTTACACACACAAACTCGATCATACCCCAGGTGATTCCTTAAGATCGGTTTCACTAATAAAAGTCATACCAATACATAAGTCAGGCCTCATGTGAATAGTTTTACCAAGAACACAAATAAGTCATGAGCGGTTATACTAATCACACATATTGGCCGTTCATAAGATATGCAATGAAGAACATCCCCAATAACGCCTGGCGGTTTCCTTTTCAGTTCACAACACATATCATGAATTTACTTTCTTAAAACACATGTAAAAACATTGTTTCCTAAGATGAAATCCTCACCTCATACCCATACATAATCACAATAGCATTCATACGATTATGTTGATGTCTTATATACAAAGTTTAATGGTTACGAAATAAACCTTATATTGTATTCCTTAATACTATGTCTATCTAGAGTGTTCATGCTTCGCAGTTTTATGTTTTCAATATGCACGACTTGAAAGATAGTTAGGGAATGAAACAGTTCAAGTCAAGTACCACTAACCTCAAGTTGAAGGATGATGTTGTGGATGTAGCTCCGTACTTCTCCACTTCTTCAAGTCTTCGCAATACTTGTAATGTCTCATCCTAATAATTTCAAGCTAACCTATATGAAGTTGACTCTAATACATTTAAATCAAGCAACTCTTAAATGAGTTTTGGTGCAATAAAATATGACAACCAAATTTGACATACCAACGCTTGGTGGGTTCAACAGAGCTATGCTCTAACAAAAATATAATGCGGAATATAAATAACACAGATACCAAAAATTTTGTTAACGAGGAAACCGCAAATGTATAAAAACCCCGGGACCTAGTCCAAATTCAACACCACACTAAATTAAGCCGCTACAGACACTAGCCTACTACAAACTAACTTCGATCTGGACTGTAGTTGAACCCTAATCAATATCACACTGATTCAAGGTACATTTGCGTTCCTTACATCTATGATCCCAGCAGGATACTACGCACTTGATTCCTTATGTCTCTGATCTCACCCACAACCAAGAGTTTCTATGAACCAAAGTCGAAGACTTTAATAAGCAAATATGTATCACACAGAAAAGTCTATGATAATAGATAAATCTGCCTCCCACATATAAACCTACGAGTTTTGTTCTGTCTTTTGATAAAATCAAGGTGATCAAGAACTAATCAATAACCTGGATTTATATTCCCGAAGAACAGCCTAGAATTATTGATCACCTCATAATAATCTAAATCGTATGGTATCGAAACTAGATATTGCGGAATCACAAACGATGAGACGAAGATGTTTGTGATTTATTTTTATCTTGCCCCATCAGAGATATAATCTCAAGCCAATTATTCAATTGAAATCATACGATAGAAAATGGAAAGATCAGATCTCTCAACTACAAAAGAAGTAGTTTCATCTGGCTTCACAATCCCAATGAAGTCTTTAAGTCGTTAACCGACAGGGTCTCGAGAATAAACCTACTGTTAAAGGAGAATCGACTCTAGAAAACCAACTAGTATCACACAGGAGGTGTGGGGATTAGTTTTTCCAGTTTCTAGACGTCTTCTTTATATAGTTTTCAAGTCAAGGTTTGCAATCTAAGTTACCTTGGTAACAAAGCATTCAATATTCACCATTAGATGAAAAACCTTATTTATCCAAGCTAATATCTTTCAACTGTTAGATCGAAACTTAGCTTGTCACACAAAATGAAATGTATTTCATTTAGGTTTGAGTAACCGTATTTAAACGTGTACATTTTGTTGGTTCACAAATAGTTAACCAATGGTTAGCCATATGAGCACGTTAGTATCAACCATATTCATCTTCTTCACAACTAGTTCAAATGACTCAAAAGAACTAGTTGAAGAGTTGCTCAATTGCTTAGATCTTTATACATAGACACAATTGAGACAAAATCGGTTTGATTCACTCGAATCAATTCATGAACAATATAGCCACAGTTTGCAAAGATCGCATTCCTTATTGATTAATTGTTTAAGTTCATGAGCTACCAATTCGAGAAATATAACCAGCTTGGGTACGCGTATGGGTATGCGTACCATAGCTACCGGATTTGAGTTTACAAACTCAGCAAAAAGTTTTGGTTCGAAAACTTCTGTGGGTACACGTACGGATACGCGTACCTAAGGTGATTGGTTTGATAGTTTGAAAACTTAAAAACCCAACCTGTCTCCTTCACTAATACCGCATGCACACATATGCACTCACTTGGTTTCCGGTACATGGATTTATACACTAATGTGCGAACACAATATATATGCTTATATCCATAAATGGTTACGTAATCTCAACTTTATATTTCAATCATTGAAACATTCTTCTATAATGTTATAATAGTCGTTAGACATAAGAAACGACTATCGTCATAAAATCTATTTTCAAGATTGAAACATCATCATGACTTTCATCACGGGTAAAGATGAAAAGTGGTTAAAGCGAAAGCTTACCAACACATATTTCGAGAAAAAGATAGGCGAGTAAACTCGGCTCGAAATAGCAAATGTGTATGTATGAAAACCATCATACTTATACGACTGTTGTCTTAAGAGTAGGAGATAAATAGAATTTTGAGTGATAGATAAGTTCAACTGGTTCCTTGAGTAGTTCTTCGTCTTTGTAAGATAATCTCCATGGAGTCTAGATCTCAACTATACTTAACTATCCTAGACCGAGACTTAGTTATAAGTAAACTAGTAATCAAGACATATAGGTTTGATCACTAATATTGACAAACATGCTTGATATAGCAACGTATGCGAGTTCGACCGAGCAATGCTCTAACAATCTACCCCTTTGTCAATTTTAGTGGCAAAACTATCAATACATATGGATTACAAAATAGATAAAACTTTGTAGCTTCTCGTCTACATGCTTGATCTCCTTGGTGCTTCAACATTACTTGAAAACTTCTTATTTTCCAAGTACTCCCATGATTCCATAGATGTTCAACTCAGCATCATAGTTGTTGAAGATTCGTAGCCATAACAATGAAAAAACAAAAGCTCTCGATCATTGTTTTACAGTGTCATAGTATTATTACACAGCATCAAAGTTCTTATATCAAAACCTTGACAACAATACTATGGTGATATGTATCACTCCCCCTTAGTCAATACTTTCGTCTCAACACGAAAACCACTCCCCCTTACATAATGATCCGAAAACCATATGTATTTGTAGTGTGAACTGCATATTAATTCTCCCCCTTTTTGTCAATAAAATTGGCAAAGGTACGAAAACGGGATCCTAATGAAATTTTTACAGAGACACTTCAAGACCAAAGTAAAGGGCATATCAACTTTGTTTAGATGCAATCATAAAGCCGAAGCTAAATGCATTCATCAAGGAGTTTATAAAGATACTAGATAGCCCCTAAAAAATTTCACAGCCGCACTCCCCACAAAGATATGGAAATTAAGTGCAAGTTCAAAAGAACTATCACCCATTTGATGTCATTCTCGAGAGAACAACAAGAGCGACCTTACTTTTAAAAGAAATGAAGGATTTCTCTGGACATCAAAAACCACAAAAATGAGTTTGTATCCAAAATTCTCAATTAAACTAACCACAAGAAAACCCATGATTAATTTAATCGGAATACACAACCAAAATAACCACAAACGAATCTATGATTACTCTAGTCGGGAATGCTCACATAAGAAGACTTATGGAGCTGCACATTATATACATAAAATATGGACCATGGAAGATCAATACTGTGGCATGGACAATGATTCATTCTATTTTCATCACTATTTGCACAATGATATATAATAGACATAATCTTTGTAAACAAAAAATCATCCTATCTTCCATCAATTATTTGTTTAACGACATAATAGGTTTAATTTTTTTTTGTCAAAAGTTCATCGATCTTGTATCAATACTTGCATATCGACATATAAAAGAGATGACTTTTGACATTGTATGGGACAATAATAGTTCATGGACGCAAACACACATATCCCATAACATATTGCAATATATAAAACCATAAAGATTAATACTGCAAAAATTATCTTTCAAACAATTTTAGAGTTTAAATAAATAAATTTAAAAAGCAAAGATGAAAATATTGGACATAGCTATGTGTAATCACAATAATGACTATTCCAAACTCTAGTTATTCTTTCTAAAACACAAGAATAAAAATTCTCGTAAAAAGACTTCCTAGACATTATAGATCTTTCTCAGAGCATCCACTGAGAATTCCTTCTCATTATTGAAGAAACTATTGATTATGGGATCATTCAATTCCTCTAGATCTTCAGAAATGTCAGTTAACTCACTAAGTTCTCTTTTTAGTCCACACAAGGTGTTCTTGGTTAGAGACAACATTTGTTCATAGTGAGTTATCTTTTCCAAAGAGGAAACGATTTGAGATTTTAAATCATTTCTCTTGTTGATGAAATCTTTCACCATGTCTCTAAAATTATTATTATATTAACAAACAGATAAGAGACAGTTAGAGGAAGAACCTTCTCTATTAGTTGTCGACTTCACTTTCTTTATCCTTGAAGAAGAGATTCCTTCACAAAGATACACATTAGATGCTTCAACTGCATCTCTTTTTGTGATCCCTCTAGTCACAGAAGCCATGAGACTGTATCTTATGATAAGGGATGACAAAGGAAGGACACGGAAATATAAACGGATTCATGAACACAAAACCTTGGAAGGAAATTGAAAGAGTCCTCCAATATTTTTTATCTGCCTTGCATCTTCTTAGGATAATATTTTCTTAACAAAAAAAAGATTTATAATTACACATACTTGAGCCACATTTTAAATGCAAACCTCATTTTTCCCAAGATAAAGATGAGGATGCAAATGTCACCAATATTAATTAGTGATCGAGCGAGCCAGGTGCTCACATTTTTTACCATTTGGTGGCTTGTCAACGTTTGTTGTGTAAACTGATTTCTTACCTCGTCTAGATCTGGATATTCTTGGAACACCTTGATTATCCAGAGCTAAATTCATTTTCTTCATGTTCTCTTGAAGTTTGGTGATTCTTTTGTTGCTCCTTCTGAATCTCCAACACGTGCTTTGGTCATGCTTTGAATTTCCATAAAAAAAAACAAATCAATAAAGATCTTTTGTTTTTATGGGACTCTTCTTGTTTAACACAACAATCAACAATCGTTGTTCCTTGATTAGTTGGAACAGACGTGTTCTTTGAGCTTGCAGTTTTGATTCTGAACCCTAAACCATTGGTGTTTCCAAAGGATCTTTGACTAAACAACATTTCTGAAATTTTTTCAGAGCTTCCAGATAACCTTTGCAGATCATTCTTAAGAGTATCAATCTCTTCTTCCTTTATATAAATGGTTTTGAAGAAGTTGTCATTAAGACGCTCTATCTCAATATCCTTCATCAAGAGTGATGATTCAATTTTCTTCAAGGAAGCCTTTAGATGAAATAAAGAATATCTTTGTTCAAGAGATTGAAAAACTCTGTGTCGTATTCAAAATCTGAATCAGAAGTTGAATAGGTGAGCGATTCTGCCGATTGTGCCGAAAGTCCATTACATCGGTTATGATCATCAACGACGTAATCACTTAGAGTAGATTTTTCTTATATTGAATCGTCAGAAGCATTAACTGAATATGGATATTCATCACATCTATTCTTCCTCCTTATAAACATTTTGATCTCTTTCATCATCTGTTAGAGCATAGCTTGTTTGAACCCACCAAGCATTGGTATGTCAAGTTTGGTTGTCATATTTTAGTGAACTAAAACTCATTTAAGAGTCGCTTGGTTAAATGTACTGGAGTCAACTTCGTATAGGTTAGCTTGAAAGTATTAGGATATGAGACATTACAAGTATTGCGAAGACTTGAATAAATGAAAAAGTAAGGAGCTATAACCACAACATCATCCTTCCACTTGAGGTTAGTGATATTTGACTCGAACTGTTTCATTCCCTAATGTATCTTTCAAGTCATGCATATTGAAAACAAAACTGCGAAGCATGAACACTCTAGATAGATATAGTATTAAGGAATACAATACAAGGTTTATTTCTTAACCAATAAACTTTTATAGATAAGACATAATCATTTGAATGCTATTGTGATTATGTATAGGTATACGTTGAGGATTTCATCATAGGAAACAATGTTTTACATGTGTTTTAAGGAAGTAAGTTCATGAACTTGTTTTGTGAACCGAAAAGGAAATCTCCAGGCGTTATTGGGGATGTTCTTCATTGCATATCTTATGAATGACCAATATGTGTGATTAGTATAACCGTTCATGACTTGTTTGTGTTCTTGGTAAAACTATTCACATGAAGCTTGACTTATGTATTGGTATGACTTTTATTAGTGAAACCGATCAAAAGTAATCACCTGTTGGTATGATCGATTTTGTGTGTGTAAGACTGAATCTAGGTGAAGGGAAACCGATCCTAGTAAGAGGTGCAACACATACAAAAGGGAATAGATCCTTGTATGAGGTACATCAAGGTAGCAGAAAGGGGAACCGATCCTATGGACATGTGCAGCACATTTTTAGGCAAAGGGGAACTGATCCTATGGACATGTGCAACACATATGAGTTAGATACCATATATATGTGTGGAATCGATCCTAGTACCTAGTCAACCAAAGTTTGGCAAGCTAGTGTGATTATGCACAGTACTCACATGGAGGTAGAACCGAAAACTTGTTTTGGTAGAACCATTAAACTCATGATTTGTGATTGAGTGTTACTTGATCAATCACATAGTTCTTGAAAGTCAGATGAACCAATTCTAAACTTGTTTGGAAGTGTGGTAAATCGGTTTCAAGTGTGTAAGTATGAAAGAGGACTTACAAAGAAAGGATGTCGATACACTTTGAACACGTGCAGTAATGCGTATCTTTTATTGTTCAAAGATATTCCTTAACATCTAACATGAAGTAAATCCCATGATCGATTTAAATAAGTTAAGAATCTTTTATTCAAGTTTTTTAATTATTTATGGAAAATAAGAATTAGTAATGTGCATTTACTAATTAAAGATTTTCCAAGGAGATTTCGATCATTAATTTGGACAGAGCATTCTCAGGAATTATGAAAACCGAATTTGGAAATTATTATTGAATATCTTGAGAATATTTTCGGTTTTGGAAATTCCTTGGTGTCCAAACTTCCTTGTCTATAAATACTTTGAGTTTGAATTTTTATCAAACTAATCCTTCGTAACAACAGACATCCTCTTTTTTTTTGTTACTGGTGTAGCCGCCTATTCGGAGAGGAGAGTAACCGAATTAGGCGAAATATCTTACGACCACTTAGTTTAAAGTCTTATCTGGGATTGAGAAGCTCTAGCGTTTACCATTGGTGGGAAACTAGATAATTACGGTTTATCTTTTATTTTCATATTGATTTGATTGACTAACGGTGGTTGAACTTTGATTGCACCTAGTTTGTTTATGCTTGGGGATCTTCTGTTCTGATATAAGATTCACTCAAACTACTTCAAAATTTTGACATGGATCTTTAGACTGTTGTTAGTTCTAAAGACTATCTTGTGATATTCCATTGTTAACAGACTCCATTCTATATGTGATTGATCACAAGAGATTCAAGTAGTTATGTGTAGGTGTTTATTAAAGATTTAAGAATATTTGAAGACAAAGAAGATATAACTTGGGTTTATAATCTTTGGTGTACACAATACTTGTTTCGGTAAAAGAGGATCCAACTATAATCGATCTATCCTTGTGGTATTTTGATATAATAGTTGTGTAGATCGCCATCAATACATTTCCTTGGGATTAAAGGTATTGATTGCAAAATCTTAACGATTACCTTTTGGTGATTAAACATAAGATAGATCTTGAAACCTGGCAAAGGAGTTTATGTTAAGATAAACAAAAAAGCATTTGTCCAACTCATATCACTTGGTTGAAGAGAGTTGATACCAAACAGATTTGTTGTTCCTTTACTATTTGGAATACGAACCAAAGGAATTGGTCCAAGTACGTGACTTGTTTTATAAGTTGGAGGCGTGGGAATGCAGACGTAACTAGGTGAACTATAGGTTTAGTTGCTTGGTCTCAACTATACGAAGTTGGTTTATTTTGTATAGTGGCTTAATCCAGAGAGCATTCAATTCTGGACAAGGTACCGGGGTTTTTCTGCATTTGCAGTTTCCTCGTTAACAAAATCTTGTTGTATCATTTACTTTATATTTCCGCATTATAATTATTTTATTATAATTAAAGTAAATCACACAAATATTAATTCCTATTTAATTGATAAGCAATCCTATTGTGTATGGTTAAGTCCGAATCTTTGTATCAAGTAAACATACTTCGTTATTGTATTGTCTCGATCTCATATCCATAGACGATCACACGAAGTATGAACCGATTTGTTGTATTGTCTCGACTCAGTCCATAGACAATCAATTTCGGAGAAATGACTTATATGAAGGAAATTTTTTAGCTTGAGGTATATTTGGGTACCCTCGCCTTTTCATCATCAGTGATTTATCAAAATCAACATGATTGGAACAACATTCATCTGCCCAAGACAAGTTAGAGGATTCACTTGTTGTGATCACAACGTTGAATGCAGAAGTTCGGCATGTGTTTCGGTAAAGATCAAGAGTTTTTAACTTTCCAATCAGATTATTACTGGAAAGTATGTCAAGGTTATTTCATTCTACGATGGCATGCTTCTTTGAATCGTATCTAGATGGCAGCGATCTGAGAATTTTCATCACAATGTCATTTTCAGGAATAGTCTTACCCAATGCAAAAGATGCATTAAAAATTTCAGACCCTTTGTGATTAAACTCATCAAATGAATCTTCATCTTCCATACGAAGGCTTTCCCAATTGGAATTTAGGTTTTGAAGTCTGGCTTCCTTTTCACTGGTATTACCTTCGAATACGATTTCTAAGATATGCCACGCATCTTTAGACCTAGTGCAATTTGACACATGGTGCTGAAGATTTGGGGTAATGGCATGTATGATGGCATTCAAACCTTCGGAGTTTTGCTTTGCAGAAAGTATCTCAGCACCATCGTATTCGCCAATATTCTTTAGAACAATAGCGTTACCTATTGCCACAATGGGAGCATCATATCCATTAACAACATATACCCATGATTGAAAATCACATGCTTGAAGAAACGCTCACATATCAATTTTCCACCATAAGTAATTTGAGCCATCGAAGACTGGTGGTACGTTAATAGAGATAACACCTCTGTACATAGAGTCAGATCGCTACAAACACAAACTGATAAGGTCTTTAAAACGTGTTTGCCTGCTCTGATACCAATTGAAAAAGCGGGGGTCTAACAACCTTACCCAATATTTCGATTAGAAATATGTATGGAATAAATCGAATATACTTTTAAGAGAATCAACTAGACAGTCAGATTCAATATTAAATAAAAAGCATATCAAGGAGTTAATATCTCTATCTCTCGATTTGATCTATACACAAGCAAATAAAAATCTGCGAGTCTTTATAAAATACAAGAGATATAAACTTGGATGGTACCAAAGACCAATATCCAAGGATCAATCAATTCCCAATCAACAACCAAAGGTTGGATTTCACAATTGATCGATATAACGCACAACCTGTGATATTTCAATTATATAACAAAATATAATGCGGAAAAGAAATAACACAAAACCCCGAGACCTAGTCCAGATTGAACACCACACTGTATTAAGCCGCGACAGACACTAGCCTACTAAAAACTAACTTCGGTCTGGACTGTAGTTAAAACCTAATCAATATCACACTGATTCAAGGTACAGTTGTGCTCCTTACATCTCTGATCCCAGCATGATACTACGCACTTGATTCCCTTAGATGATCTCACCCACAACCAAGAGTTGCTAAGACCCAAAGTCGAAGACTTTAATAAACAAATCTATATCACACAGAAAAGTCTACGATAATAGATAAATCTGTCTCCCACAGATAAACCTACGAGTTTTGTTATATCTTTTGATAAAATCAAGGTTAACAGGAACTAATCAATAACCCGAAATTATATTCCCGAAGATCAGCCTAGAATTATTGATCACCTCATAATAATCTAAATTGTATGGTAGCGAAACTAGATATTGCGGAATCACAAACGATGAGACGAAGATGTTTGTGATTTATTTTTACCTTTCCCTATTAGATATATAATCTCAAGACAATTATTCAATTGAACTTGTACGATAGAAAATGGCAACATCAAATCGCTTAACTACAAGAGAAGTAGTTTCGTCTGGCTTCACAATCCCAATGAAGTCTTTAAGTCGTTAACCGACAGGGTCTCGAGAAGGAACCTACGGTTAAAGGAGAATCGACTCTATCAAACCAACTAGTATCACATAGGAGGTGCGGGGATTAGTTTTTCCAGTTTCTAGACATCTCCTTTATATAGTTTTAAAATCAGGATTTGCAATCTAAGTTACCTTGGTAATAAAGCATTCAATATTCACCGTTAGATGAAAAACCTGATTTATCCAAGCTAATATCTTTCAACCATTAGATCGAAACTTAGCTTGTCACACACAAATGAAATGTATTTCATTTAGGTTTTGAGTAACCGTACCTGAATGTGTACATTTGGTTGGTTCACAAAAATAGTTAACCAATGGTTAGCCATATGAGCACTTTCATATCAGCCATATTCATCTTCTTCACAACTTGTTCAAATGACTCAAAAGAACTAGTTGAAGAGTTGCTCAATTGCTTAGATCTTTATACATAGACACAATTGAAACAAAATCGGTTTGATACACTTGAATAAACTCATGAACACTATAGCCTTGGTTTGCAAAGATTGCATTCCTTATTGATTTATTGTTTAAGTTCATGAGCTACCAATTCGAGAAATATAACCAGCTTGGGTACGCGTACCTTAGCTACCGGATTTGAGTTTACAAACTCAGCAGAAATTTTCGGTTCAAAAACTTCCATGGGTACACGTACGGGTATGTGTACCTAAGGTGATTGGTTTGACAGTTTGCAAACTTACAAACTCAGCAGAAATTCTCGGTTCGAAAACTTCCGCTGGTACGCATACCCAACATGTCACCTTCACCAATACCGCATGCACGCATATGCATGCACTTGGTTTTCGGTACATGGATTTATACACTAATGTGCGAACACACTTTATATGCTTATATCCATAGATGGTTACATATCTCAACTCTACATTTCAATCATTGAAACATTCTTCTATAATTTTATAATAGTCGTTAGACATAAGAATCGACTATCGTCATCAAAGCTATTTTCAAGATTGAAATGTCACCATGAATTTCGTCACGGGTAATGATGAAAAGTGGTTAAAGAGAAAGCTTACCAACACATATTTCGAGAAAAAGATAGGCGAGTAAACTCGTCTTGAAATAGCAAATGTGTATGCATAAAAACCATCATACTTATACGACTGTTGTCTCAAGAGTACGATATAGATAGACATTTGAGTAATTGATAAGTTCAAGTCTCCACATAGCTTTTGGTTGGATGAAGTTCCACTGGATCCTTGTGTAGTTCTTCGTCTTTGTAAGATAATCGTCATGTAGTCTAGAGCTCAACTATACTTAACTATCCTATACCGAGACTTAGTCATAAGTAAACTAGAAACCAAGATGTATAGTTTCGATCACTAATATTGACAAACATGCTTGAGATAGCAACGCATGTGAGTTCGACCGAGCAATGCTCTAACAATTATGTAAGGGGGAGTGGTTTTCATGTTGAAAGTATTGACTAAGGGGGAGTGATACATATCACCATAGTATTATTGTCAAAGTTGTGATATAAGAAGTTTGATACTGTGTAATAATACTATGACACTATATAACAATGATCGAGAACTTTTATATTGTTGTCACCATAGATGCATTCTCCTAGTGCTTGTAAATAGGTAAAATTTATTAAGGCTAAAAATTAAAAAGGCGGGGGTCTAACAACCACACCCAATATATCGATTAGCAATCTGTATGGACAAACTCCGAGTTACTTTCTAGAGAATCAACTAGACAGTCAGACTCAATCTAGATAGAACTATCTCAAGGATTTATTATCTCAATCTCTCAATTTGATCTATACTCAAGCAAATAGAAATCTTTGAGTCTTTATCAAAGAGAGATAACTTGGATGGTACCAAAGACGAATATCCAAGTGTCAATCAATTTAAATCAACAACCAAAAGGTCGGATATTCTAATTGATTGAACAACGCACAACATGTATTATTTCAATTATATAACAAAATATAGTGCGGAAAAGAAATAACACAGACACCGGAATTTTGTTAACGAGGAAACCGCAAATGCAGAAAAAACCCGAGACCTAGTCCATATTAAACAGACACTATATTAAGCTGCTACAGACACTATCTTACTCCAAGCTAACTTCAGTCTGGACTGTAGTTGAACCCTAACCAATCTCACACTGATCCAAGGTATAGTTATGCTCCTACATCTCTGATCCCAGCAGAATACTACGTACTTGATTCCCTTAGCTGATCTCACCCACAACCAAGAGTTTCTATGACCCAAAGTCGAAGACTTTAATAAACAAATCTGTATCACACAGAAAAGTCTACCGTAATAGATAATTCCGTCTCCCACGAATATACTTACAAGTTTTTGTTCCATCTTTTGATAAATCAAGGTGAACATGAACCAATTGATAAAACCATACTTATATTCACGAAGAACAGCTCATCTTTATCAATCACCTCACAATAGTCTTAATCGACGCAGCGAAAAAAGATATTGTGGAATCACAGACGAGACGAAGTGTTTGTGACTACTTTTATATCTTGCCTAAAAATGGAGATAGAAATATCAAGCCAATTATTGCAATTGTACTCGTATGATAGAAACAGCAAGATCATATCCCCCAACTACGATAAAAGTAGTATCAGTCTATCTTTACAATCCCAATGAAGTCTTTAAGTCGTTAACCTGGTTTTAGAAGAAGAAAACCATAGGTTAAAGGATAATTGACTCTAGCTTAGCATAACTAGTATCACACAGAATGTGTGGGGATTAGGTTTCCCAATTGCTAGAGTTCTCCCTTATATAGTCTTCAAATCAGGGTTTGCAATCAATGTTAGCTTACTAACAAAGCATTCAATATTCACCGTTAGATGAAAACCTGATTATATTCAAGCTCATATTTATCAACCGTTAGATCAAAAATATAGCTTGTTATACACACATGTAATGCACGTTTCTAGGCTTCTGTAACCGTACCAAAACTTGCACATTAGTTGGTTCAATTACTTAGATCTTTATGTACTACACAAGACACAATCGAAGCAAAAATGATGTGATTCACTTGAAACGATTCATGAACTATAAAGCCACGGTTTGCAATAGCATTCCTTAGTTTATCGTTTTTAGACATAACCTACTCAAGTTCGCGGACGGAGTTCATAAACTCCAGCAGAAATTCTCGGGTTCGAGAACTACGCCAGTTCGCGGACTGGGTTCGAGGACTGATTTCACGAACTTAAGTTCACGTACTACTCCGGTTTCACTTGATCAAAAAAGTTCGCAAACTTCGGTTCAAGCAATAAGGACTTATACATATATGTGTTTCCACAACAATGCTTATATCCTCTAATGGTTATATTGTCTAAACTATCATTTCAATCATTGAAACATTCTCAGAGGGCGTTATATAGTTGTTATTCACAAACTATTTTTCGTCAGAGAAATTTCCAAAATGATTGAAACATAACATGACTTTCGTCACTAGGTAAAGATGAACTTGGCTAAAGTGAAAGCTTTACCAACACATATTTAGAAAAATTGATAAGCCAGATATACTCAGTTCGAAATACCACATGTGTATAATCTTAGTCTATATTGCAAAATGACTATTGTCTCAAGATATGAGATAGAGTAGATAGACTTTTGAGTGATAGATAAGTTCAAGTCTCCACATACCTTTTAGTCGATGAAGATCCACTGGTTCCTTGAGTAGTCCTTCGTCATGTATGATGATCTCCATGGAGTTCTTGAGCTCAACTACACTTTATATCCTAGTTCGAGACGTTAGCTATAGTAGACTAGAAATCAAGACTTTATAGTTTTGATCACTAACATTGACAAACATGCTTGAGATAGCAACGCATACGAGTTCGACCGAGCAATGCTCTAACAATCTCCCCCTTTGTCAATTTTAGTGGAAAAACTATTAATACATATGGAATATAAAAAATATATAAATAAACTTTGTAGCTCATATTCCACATGTTTTATCTTCAACATTACTCGAAATCTTCGTCACTTCCAAGTAGTCCAATGATCCCAAAGGTTGTAAGTTTAGCATCATCGTTGTTGAAAATCCATAGCTATAATAATGAGAAAACAAGAGTTCTCAATCATTGTTATACAGTGTCATAGTATCATTACACATCGTCAAAGTCCAATTGCATCACAACTTTAACAACAATACTATGGTGATACGTCACTCCACCTTAGTGAATACTCCATCTCACATGGAAACCATTCCCCCTTACATAATGATCCGAAAACCATATGTATTTTTAGTATGAACTACATATTAATTCTCCCCCTTTTTGTCAATAAAATTGGCAAAGGTACAAGAACGGGATCCTAATGAAATTTCTGTAAGAGACATTTCATGACCAAGAGTAAATGTATATCATCTTGTTTAGATGCAATCATAAAGCCGAAGCTAAATGCATTCATCAAGGAGTTCATAAAGATACATGATAACCCCTATAATATTCCACAGCCACACTCCCCACAAATATTTGGCAATTAAGCACAAGTTCAAAAGAACTCTCCCCCATAAAATGTCATTCCCTAGGGAACAACAAGAGCGAACTTAATTTCAAAAGAAAAGAAGGATTTCTTTGAATTCAACAAATATCATACAAGTATGAATTTGGAATCCAAAAAAAAATATTAAATCAAATTAACCGTAAGCGAACCATGATTAATTTGACTAAATATGCTCAACACAAGTAAACTTATGGAGACTTAAAAAATCAAATAGATTAATCACAAGAGAACCCATAATTAATCTAACTGGAATACAAAATTAAACTAATCACAAAAGTAATCAATTTAAACGTTTATACTCACATAAGATAATAAATGGAGCGATGACTAATTTAATCATAAAAAAAACCAACCCAGTCGAAAATGCTCAAACATAAGACAAACTTACGGAGTCATAACTAAATAATCACACAAGATGATTAGTTTAGTTCAAAATGCTCGACATAAAGTACCTTACGGAACAACAACTAATTTAATCATAAAATAATCAACTTTGGTTGTTTTAGTGATCGACATAAGACACAATACGGAGCCTCACAGTAGTACACAAAATATGGATCAGGGAAGATCAATTACTGTGGAATACACAATGATTCATTCTATGTTTTCATCACCATTTGCACGATGACATACCATAGACATAATCCTTGAATCACAAAAGATTTTAACCTATCGTACATCAATAATTGACAATATAGGCTTAAATTTTGTTTTTGTCAAAAGTATATTCATTCTTTTATCAATACTTGCATATCAATTCACGAACGACTTTACTTTTGACAAAGTATGGGACAATCAAGTTCACGGACGTAAGTACACAAATCCCATAACAATATTGCAATATATGAAACCATAAAGATTAATACTGCAAAAATTATCTTCCAAACAAGTTTAGAAATTTAAACCAATAAATCAAAAAACAAGAAGATGAAAACTTTGGACATAGCTATGTGTAATCACAATAATGGCTATTCCAAACACTAGTTATTCTTCTAATCAAAACACGAAAAATAGAAGATTTACTAGGCAATAAGACCTTTGAAGAATTATTTATCGTCCCCGAACTCCTTGTCGTCAATAGCCATTGGAACATAAGGTTCATTAAGGTAGGATTTTATATCAATAAACCTTCTTGGTTGTTTTTGTTGAACCAGGGCCTTCTGAATCTCATGAGTCTTATACGCAAAAGCCTTTATTTGTTGAAACTCATTTTACATCTCCTTTAACACTTCAAGAACATCAGAAAACTTCTAAGAATTTGAAAGAACGGCTCTTAGCTTCCTCACATTCCTTCTCTTCCTTTGAAATGTTGGAGGCAATGAAGATTTTTCTTTTTCCTTCATGATTGATGGCTTAACAATCACACTACCATCTTTTCCATCATAAGACATCGTACTTGGAGTTTCCATGACTGTATGGGTTTGTGAGAGGAAATCACAATTAACTCAACAAGTAGTTGTAGATGGGGAAAACCGATTTGCTGGTTTTTACGGAATTGAAGAGCCGACCGTGTGGAGACTCCTTGAACCGAGTGAAATATTGAACCTCACATAGATGCACTACAAGAAGGGAGTGATTTTAGTTCGAGAGATCAATATGTAAAACCCCGGCCTAAACCAAGAACAATGGTCGTTCCGGAGTCAATTCTGTCACAAGAGAGGATGGGTTGATCTGTAGGAGGGAAGCTGAGAAATGTGTGAGATCAATGGTGATCTGAGATAGTAGGTATGTTGTAAATTCAGCATGAGAATGCTCTGAATGATTGGATTTTACCTGATTGAGACAGAGTGATTTCTGTGAGTTCGTGTAGACGAAAGATTGTCTGTATGAACTTTGATGAGAAATTCCTCGTTTAGGAGAATGTTGTTTGAATGTTCGAATTGTTCGAATCTTGTTCAATGTTGTCCAACCTTGCTGTTTCAATCAGGATTCAGAGACATTTTATAATACCGGAGTTGAAAACACCATGACCCCATGAAGTGTGACAGTTTGCTGGAATCAGAGAGTGGGGAAGTAGGAAATCGTGTTAAACCAATTACTCATCGTGCGGAGACTTGGTTAATTTTACACCCACTACTTTGCTGACTCTTCCAACTGATTGCACGACTTACTCACATTCTCATCGTGGGTGAACACACGTGCCGTAGACCGCCAGACCAAAACCCTAGTTAATATCCCCCCATGTGACCCAATTGAAATCTCGTGATTGTGGAGTCAGTTGCTGACTTTGTGGGATGATGAGTCCATGTAGTGCTGAGTTGAACACGTTTTATCAAATGTCCCGAAACTCATGAATTAAATGTATGTCTGCTGAGACGAGGTGCCATTATAACCTAAAATGAGCAAACTGTGTTGCTGAATTGTCGAATATTGATAGTTGAACCAATATTCTTTGATCTGAGCAAATATTGCTAGTCTGAGCGAATATTGTTAATTTAAGTGAATATTGCTGGTTCAAGAAAATATTGCCAGTTTGAGCAAATATTGCTCGTTTGATGAATTTATTGGTAGCAGGACCGAATAAAATAATAATTTAATTTACTGACTGCTGAGTCGAGAAAAATTAATAAGAATGTTGATCATGGAATCAACATAAAATTATTAGAGTGTTTGAATCTGCTCAGAATCATGTTTCTGTGGAGCTCTAGATTTAAAACCCTAATTTTACCGAGATGATGATTTATTGCAAATCAACATGGGACCGGCTACATGGGATGACGGGTTCACCATATAACGCCCAGATACTCGAATGAGCAAAAATACCAAAGTCTCTTGAGGACCAGTTGGTGATATAATGATTAAATGTTGGTTTAATCATTTAACGAAATAATGCTCGTGTGAGCGACAAATAATAAAACCTGGTATTATGAAAACGTGAAGGACCGACCAAGAGGTCATGAGACCGGATCCTAATGCGTGTGGGACCAGCGGATGGTCGTTTGAGCAAACTTCCAATAGTTTGGAAAGAGTTTGAACCTAATATGAGCAGTTGAGCAAATTAGGTTAAAATCATTAAAATATGCGGGACCAGCTGTTTGCAAGCCTCAGGGTCACCCTTGGTCGGTCAAGGGGATGTGTCCGTGTCACCACAACGTCCGTGTTTCAGTCCTGAGAATTTTGATATTTTCTGGTGCACGTTTGAGCAACATTTGGAGAAAATATGCAAAATCCATGGTTTTGCTGAAAACGGGAAAAATACATGAGATGAGGGAAAATAAATAAAACAAGGAATTACAAGTTATGGGACCGGCCACGGCTAGGGCATGGTCGGCCGTATGACACGCGGTCCCACATGCTTTTCCCAGTTTTATGTGATTTTATGTATTTCTCTCTCTGATTTAAGGGAAATTCCATGAAACTAGAGAGTTTGGCGAAATTAGGGAACTCCCATAAGGAGAGACAAAATAAAATAAGATAAAATAAGGAATGAGAGTGTGGGACCGGAAAAGGCCAAGGCATGGACGGTCGGCCATGGGCGCGGGTCCCAAGACACTCTCCCTAATTTTATGTAATTTTCATGATTTTAGGGAATTTTACATAAAATCAAAGGGATTTGTTGAAAACCAAAGTATTTTGTTAAAATCGGGGAGTTTTCATAAAATCATGAAACAAATCACCAAATAATAATAAAAAAAAGGGCGTGTGGGACCGACTAGGGCATGGCCGGCCAGCTAAAGTCCGGTCCCACAAGTTTTTTTCTAATTTTTTAATATTTTCTATGATTTTAGAGAAAATACATGAAATTAGGTAATTTTAGGGAAAATACATGAAATCAAGAAATTTTCATAATTTTAGGAGGAATAATAAAATAATGGGGAAGTGCGGTGTGGGACCGGCCACGGCCAAGGCATGACCGGCCAGCCGGCGGTCCCATGTCACCTTTTCCTAATTTTATTATAAGAAACCAAGGAATTTTCATAACTTGAGAGAAATAATAAAATAATGAGGACGTGAGGTGTGGGACCGGCCACGGCCAGGGGATGACCGGCCGGACGACGGTCCCATGTCACCTTTCCCTAATTTTATTATTTTTGATAAAATCATGTGATTTAAGTAAAAATACATGAAATTAGGTAATTTTCATGATTTTAGAGAAAATTCATAAGAAACCAAGGAATTTTCATAACTTGAGAGAAATAATAAAATAATGAGGACGTGAGGTGTGGGACCGGCCACGGCCAGGGCATGACTGGCCGGCGGTCCCATGTCACCTTTCCCTAATTTTATTATTTTTGATAAAATCATGTGATTTAGGTAAAAATACATGAAATTAGGTAATTATCATGATTTTAGAGAAAATTCATAAGAAATCAAGGAATTTTCATAATTTGAGAGAAATAATAAAATAATGAGGACGTGAGGCATGGGACCGGCCATGGCCAGGGCATGACCGGCCGGCCGACGGTCCCATGTCACCTTTCCCTATTTTTATTATTTTTTTATAAAATCATGTGATTTAGATAATTTCTTTGAATTGCTCGAACGAGAGGATTTTCATGAGATCAGGAAAATAGCAAAAATATGATAAAATATAAAATTAGGCAGGGACTGGTCACGGCATAACTGGCCGGCTGGTGAACCCAGTCCCCTGGCGTTTTTGCTAATATTTTATTACTATTATTTTCCTTCCTATTTTGCATAGGTTCATCGTTCGTTCATGCTGGTCTGTGCATTATTTACTAATTACACTTGCACCATTTTTGTCAGGGCTTATTCGATACTCAGATGCCTGTCTCGTCGGATATTTATCACTAACCCGTGGCATTCTGCTGGGAAGAACCACGAAATGAAGTGACGAAATATAACGGAGAATCGTAAAATATTGTTGGATATTTAGACGATTAAAGATGGCTCGTAGAATATTGATGGATATTCAAACGATGGTTCGTAGAATATTGCTGGATATTCAGATAATTAATCAATGGCTCTATACTAGAAGGGATTCCTGCCTAGGAGCATTAATCGTCTGAGGGTTTGAGCAATATGAACTTACTGGAGTGTCGTATTCCTCTTGCATAGTCGGGGAAAACCGGTCGCATCCCGAAGACGTTGTCGCCCAATCTTTCGATTCTATACAGTATGAGATGTACCGTGGTCTCAGCTGGGAGACTGCACATCTGCATCTTCTCTGAGAGACTTTCTCCATCATAGGGTTATGCGATGTGCCGTGGTCTCAGCTGGAAGACTGCACATCTACATCTTCTCTGAGAGACTTTCTCCATCAGAGGCTTATGAGATGTGCCGTGGTCTCAGCTAGGAGACGCACATATGCATCTTCTATGAGAGACTTTCTCCATTAGAGGTGGCATGAGCTTTCATGCATAGAGACATGAGTCTCGGTACTCATATGATTGCCGGATTCAGAGTAATTACTGAAATTGCTCACTATTCATGAGATGTGCCGTGGTTTCAGCTGGGATACTACACATCTTCATGTACTCTGAGAGACAGCCTTCTCAGTCAGAGATTTATGGCATGAGCTTTCATGCTTTAATCGAGAGACATGAGCCTCAATACTCATCTGATTGCCGAATCTGGAGTACAGTTTTACAATTCTACCCTTTGTCGAAAATCCACCATCTACATTAAGTCCCCTGCTTAGTGAGGAACAATCATGTTCCTCGGTCAGCATTGAATGGTGATTTTCCAGGTTTAGATAGAAATAAGTAATTGAACTTAGTTATAAGACATGATGTTACCGGATTTCGACTGAATGAGCAAACCACGGTTCGAGCAAAACCCAGTGGCATAATAGGGCATCACCCAACGAACATAAATTCGTGTAGAACTATTGATTCGATGGTGGAACCATGGTTGGTTTAGGATTTACGGGCCGGGCCCAAAAAGGAAATCCTTAAGGAATTAGGTTTTGGAAATAAAATTAGGTATAAAAGGAATTAATCCTTTTTTTTTACTTCTCCCACACGTCCACCATCTCCTCTACCTTCTTCCTCCCCTCACGTCAGTAGCAGCAGAAGAGAGCAGGAGAAGTTCGCCGAAATTCCACCCGTCGGCGCCGTCTGTTCAACGTCCGGCCAAATTCTGGCCGGCAACGTCCAAGTCATTTGTTTAAAAAAATATACTTTCTGATTTCATGAGTTGTTCATTGTTTCATCATGTTAAAATTTTATACATGGGTATATGTGATGTGAATCAATAATGTTGTAGTAATAATAGGTTTGTGAGACTTGTGAAAGCAATAGATTTTAGATTTAATAAAACTTAAAAATAAGAAAACTTAATGCAAATTTGATTTCAAGATATTGAGAATAACCAAGACACTGATTCCACTATTACACATGAATAAATTATGGTAAATAACCCAAAACTCTAATTATCTTTTAAGTATTTTGTTTCTTAATTCACAAATAATCAGGCAAATTCTCAAAAATTAATTGTATCCCCTAAGCATAGATTATCTTAATACAAAGCATAACCTTTCTAAGTGAATCACAACTAATGAAAAAAATTATGCAAACAATAAAAAACTCTGCAAAAGCAGTGATTGAGTGAATTATAAATTATAAATTAGAGAAAATAAATAATTACCAATTATTCATGCGTAAATAGCTTCCTCATTGCCTTGGTTGCGAGAGAATTAGCCGCTCATCATGTTGGAAACACACTCAAAATTCATTTTTATTGCTCAAAGTGTTTACAAATGATGAAATGGGAAAAAGGATGATGAAACCGGGTTTGTAACAGTTTTATTTGTTACAAACCGAGCTGTTACAAAGAACGATAAACACTATATGTCGCTAACACTGTATCGATACGACCCTCTTCGAATTGTCGTTGTTGCTGTTGCAAAAACGACTGCCTATGGTGGTGTTTTGTTCTTCGTAGATTCTTCACCAGCAGAAAAATATTCTTCCTGCAACTTGATTTTCTCAACTTTCTGATGCTTTGAATCTCTCCCAATCTCTACGTACCCCTTCTACTCGACCCCAGAACCCTTTATATACTCTACATGGCATAAAAAATATCACGCAATAACTTCAAACAATTATCCATTTCTCGGCATTGATAAAAATATTCTCGGGAATATTTTCTTCCATATTTTACCTCCTCAAGCTTTTTTTTTCGTGACATAAGACTTCCAACACGTTGAGTAACCATTCAGAAACAATATAACACGTAGCATGCACACGAAAATCTCTCGACCACACACTCAGAGCTCGGAAAAACCCGTGAGACTCTGTTTTCTCCTCGCGTAATTTCCAGCCAATTTTAACCGATTACAAAGCCCATACCAATCCTGTTACGCTTAAACAGGCCTTCCCACGAAATTTTAGCCATTGAATCTTGTCACAGCTCCTCCAAATTCGAAGCAGTAACTCTGCACTTTTCAAATATATTTTTCCCACCATTTTTGTTCTTCACGAGAAAGAAGGCGGTTAGCCCTTATCCAACGTCATGGGTGCCGAATAACCAGTGGGTGCCCCTTAGTAATTGGGTTACCCCTTATCCAAAGTAGGAATCCGAATAGGAAATGTCCTCCGGGGGTTTTCCGAGCAACTTTTCGAGCCGAATTTTCCAACAATCTTTATTTCCAAAAAATACTTACAAACACACAAAACACCATAATAAGGACAAAAACGAGTACTAACAATACGAAACATTGAGGACAAATTCGATACATAAATGT
Source organism: Papaver bracteatum (assembly GCA_023529315.1). NCBI lineage: Eukaryota > Viridiplantae > Streptophyta > Magnoliopsida > Ranunculales > Papaveraceae > Papaver > Papaver bracteatum. Next base: position 386,392 of record JAJJWX010002261.1, on the reverse strand, counting down.
GTCTATCAAATACCCCCAAACTTATTATTTGCTAGTCCCGAGCAAATCTAATCTAGAAAATAAAATAACTGCACTTAGCACGTGCATCAAGCCGTTAAACCGCTAGGTGGCCCTAGTGGCGGAGTGTTGTTTCCGGAGGGTTTACCGGAGGTGTACCCACAAAATCTTTACTCCAGACCCTAGCTATCTACGCAGAACCTTAGAAGGCACTAAAGAATCTCCTTGGTTGTCATACTTATTGACTACAGGAGGAAGTACCCTGATGCAAAATTCCAATTGTTGTATACGAGTTTGCACTCAAGCATACTAAAATTCATATAAAGTGACAGAGCTCTACTCAGATAGTTTCTGTACATCATAAACCGGAGTCAACCAATCACATAGATTAAGAAGAGAAAAGCGTGGATGATGTTGGCTAAGGTGAACCTATCCTAACGGACTGAGATACTAGTCTTGGACTAATATCAACACACTGGCATATACAAGGGGACCAGTGGTCGATAATCCTAACTCTAGCTCAACTCAGCTGGAATATACAAGGGTACCATTGGTCGACTTTATTGTATTTATTCAGTTTGGTCTAGTGGTCTGGTCTCAAATTATTTATTTATTTTTATTTATTTTTGTATCTCAGCCACTCTATTTCACCCTAGCAATGGTAAAAAGAAAAATAAAATAAGTGATCAGGATTATTTCGATGTTTCCATCACGAGGATATGGCGAAACTACCATGTTTTCTTTTTCTAACACCTGAGCTCCGTGATTTTATGAATAGACTCTTTAGATGTTTCCATCTAATCAGATTGGTTCCTCAACTCCTACAACCAAAATTCTTCCATCCACTTAGATTGGTTAGTGCCATCCTTAATAAACATAATTTCTAGGCTATGGAGTTTATTTATTGCAACTAAAAGCTAACAAAAAGTTTCTTCCCCACCCCCAAACTTAAATCTAACATTTTCCTCAATGTTTCTAATGAAAGAGCAATACCAAAAAGTAAAGTAACATGAGGAATCATCAAAGAGAGAAGTTGGAAAGATAGTACCTGGGTGAAGAGAGAAATCAAAAACTAATATACAACATACAATCGCCTCGATGGTCAATCAAGGGTAAACATGGTCCTCCATAGGGACCTCCTCAACATCACCTGTAGGAAAGGGCTCTAAAAAGGGTTTCAATCTTTGACCGTTAACCTTCGAAGAATTACTACCATCCGGTGTCTCGATCTCAACAGCTCCATGAGGAAAGACAGTGCGAACAATAAAAGGACCCGTCCATCGAGAACGTAACTTCCCAGGGAACAGATGCAAGCGGATATCATACATAAGAACTTTTTGACCTGGAGAAAATGACTTCCGTAAAATATTTCTATCATGCACAAGTTTCATTTTGTTCTTATACTCCTTCGCACTATCGTAATCATCTATACGAATCTCGTCCAACTCATTAAGCTGGAGTTTCCTATGGGCTCCTGCCTTGTCAAGTGAAAAAGTTAGCTGCTTAACAGCCCAATAAGCTCTATGTTCTAACTCAACAGGTAAATGACATGCCTTTCCATAAACAAGCCGATAAGGAGACATTCCAATGGGGGTCTTAAACGCAGTACGGTAAGCCCATAAGGCATCAGTGAGTCTAGACGACCAGTCTTTCCGATTAGGATTAACTGTTTTCTCTAATATACGTTTTATCTTCCTATTGGAAACCTCTACCTGGCCACTAGTCTGTGGATGATACGGGGTGGCTACCTTATGTGTAATACCATATTTCTTCATCAAAATCTTAAAAGGTCCATTAAAAAAGTGCGACCCTCCATCACTAATTATAGCTCACGGTGTACCAAAACGTGTAAGTATATTATTTTTCAAGAACTCAATCACAACCCTATGGTCATTGGTTTTACACGCAACCGCCTTAATCCTCTTAGAGACATATTATACGGCGACAAGGATGTATAAGTTACCAAAAGAATTAGGAAATGGACCCATAAAGTCAATACCCCCACACATCAAAGACCTCAACAATTAAAATCGGGTTCAAGGGCATCATATTCCTACGGGAAATGGTTCCTAATTTCTGGAAACGTTCACAAGTAACACAGTAACTATGGGAGTCTTTAAACAATGAAGGCCAATAGAATCCACACTGCAATATCTTAACAGTAGTATTCTTAGCACTAAAGTGACCCCCACAAGCATGATCATGACAAAAGGAAATAATACTGACTGGTCACTCTCATGTATACATCTCCTAATAATCTGGTCTGGACAATACTTAAACAAATAAGGATCATCCCAAAAGAAGTGCTTGACCTCGGCTAAAAACCTAGAACGATCTTGTTTACCCCAATGTTGGGGCATTCGACCAGTAACAAGATAGTTTACTATATTCGCATACCAAGGTGATTGGGAAACAGAGAACAATTGTTTATCAGGAAGCCATCCCTTATATGAAGGGAATCATCAGGGGAACTAACAGTTAGCCTAGACAAGTGGTATGCTACTACATTTTCTGCACCCTTTTTGTCTCTAATTTCTGGACAAAATTCTTGTAATAAAAGGATCCACTTAATCAATCTAGGTTTGGTATCCTTCTTAGACAAAAGGTATTTCTAAGCAGCATGATCAGTATAGATTACGGTCTTAGAACCTAAGAGATAGGATCTAAACTTGTCTAAGGCAAACACAATGGCCAACAGTTCCTTCTATGTGGTGGTATAGTTCAACTCGGCATCATTTAGAGTTTTGCTAGCATAGTAAATCACATGAAGTAATTTGTTTTCTCGCTGACCTAGCACAACACCAATAACATAATCTGAAGCATCGCACATGATCTCAAAGGGTAGGTTCTAGTTTGGTGCATGGACTATGGGGGCAGTAGTGAGTAATGTCTTGAGATTCTCAAAAGCCTCTAAACAAGCATCATCAAAGACAAACTTAGCATCTTTTGCAAGAAAATTGCAAAGAGGTCTAGAAATCAAGCTAAAATCCTTAATGAATCGACGATAAAAACCTGCATGCCCTAAGAATGACCTAATATCTTTTACAGTTTTTGGGACCGGTAAAGTTTTAATAAGGTCAACCTTGGCTCTATCTACCTCTATACCCTTTGAAGATACGATATGCCTTAGAACGATTCCTGAACGAACCATGAAATGACATTTCTCCCAATTAAGCACTAAATTCTTTTCCTTACACCTAGTCAAAACTAATGACAAATGATGCAAGCACTCATCGAAATATGAACCAAACACTGAAAAATCATCCATAAAGACCTCTAAGAACCGTTCTACCATGTCAGAAAATATTCTCAACATACAACGCTGAAAGGTCGCAGGGGCATTACATAGCCCGAAAGGAATGCGTATATACGCAAAGGTACCAAAGGGACAGGTAAAAGTGGTTTTCTATTGGTCTTCTGGGGCAATAGGAACCTGATTATAGCCGCAGAATCCATCCAAAAAGCAAAAATGGCTACGTCCAGCTAATCTTTCTAGCATTTGGTCGATGAAGGGAAGGGGAAAGTGGTCCTTCCTAGTGGCCTTGTTCAATTTTCTATAATCAATACAGACACGCCAACCCGTGGTCATTCGGGTTGGGATTAACTCATTATTATCATTATGGACTACAGTAATATCGGATTTCTTGGGAACAACCTGAACGGGGCTGACCCACTTACTGTCTGAAATAGGGTAGATAATGCTTGTATATAATAGCTTAAGAACCTCGGTTTGAACTACTTCTTTCATATTAGGGTTCAGTCGACGTTGCATCTCCCTAGACGGTTTGGTATCTTCCTCTAAATAAATCTGATGCATACAAACAGTATGACTTATACCCTTAATGTCTATTATGGTCCACCCTAAAGATTCCTTGTTGTTTTGAAGGATGGTTACTAGCCTACTTTCCTGATAACTATCCAAGTCGGATGCTATAATCACAGGTAAAGTTTCAGATGGGCCTAAGAACACATACTTTAAGGTATCTGGCAATGGTTTTAGGTCCAACTTAGGAGGCTTTTCTAACGAAGGAACTAGGGTAGATTTAAAAACGGGTAGAGGTTCGAACTTAGGTTTCCAGCCATTACTAGTGTCTATCAAAGGGGTTGAATCTAACAAAGCATTCACCTCATTCATCACATCATCATCATCAAAATCAATCCCAAAGTGAGCTAGGCATTTCTCTAATGGATCTTCTAGCAAAGTGTTTGGTAATGACTCCTTGACTAATGTTCCTATCATGTTCACCTCTTCTATGATCGAGTCATCTAGTTCAGCGGGAAGCTTACTAATATGAAAGACGTTCAGCTCAATAGTCATATTACCAAAAGACAAATTCATAATACCAGTTCGACAGTTAATGGTCGCATTGGATGTAACTAAAAACGGGTGACCTAAAATTACCGATATCCGGTTCTTTGGGTCAGGGATAGGTTGGGTATCTAGGATAACAAAATCCACCGGATAAATAAACTTGTCTACCTCTATGAGAACATCCTCGATCACACCCCGAGGAATTTTAACGGACCTATCATCTAACTGAAGAGTCATCTGGGTAGGTTTCATCTCACCATGTCCTAGCTTAAGGTACACATGGTTTGGGAGTAAGTTCACACTGGCTCCTAAGTCAAGCAACGCTTTCTCAACCCGGTATTTACCTATTGTGCAAGCAATGGTAAGGGACCCTGGGTCTTTGTACTTAGGAGTAGTGGTATTCTGAATAATAGAACTCACATGACTAGCTAAGAAGGCTTTCTTTTGAACACTAAGCTTACGCTTTCGTGTACACAAGTCCTTAAGAAACTTGGAATAAGCGGGAATCTGCTTAATCGCATCTAACAAGGGGAGGTTGATAGTAACCTTCTTAAAAACCTCCAATATATCATTAAAGTTGGACTCCCTCTTAGTTGGAACTAGCAGCTTGGGGAACGGGGATCAAGGAACAAAGCATGGCTCAATATGACCCTCATTGGTATCTTTAGAGACTCTGTTAATCTCCTCATCATTTTCTGACTCAGAAGGGTGAACTACAACATGTTCACTATCAGGCATGGTTACCATGTTGTCTACCTCTCTACCACTCCTAAGGGTTTTAATAACATTCACATGTTCTGATGGTCTTCCACCTACTTCATGAACTCCTCTAGGATTGGGTTGAGTTTGACTAGGAAACTTACCTTTTTTCCTCAAAGACTCATTTATCAGACTAACCTGGGTTTTCAACTCGGAAATAGCCAGAGAGTTAGCATAACCTATACTCTTACTTTCTTCTATCCCTTGCACAACCATTTGGTAGATCTTTTCAGAGGTTTTAATAAATGAAGCGAGAGTATCCTCTAAACTTGTGATCTTTTTATCAGAATGGTTCTGGAACTGGGGTTGACCTGAAGGGTTCTTAGCATAACCAAAACCTGGGGGAGGTTGAGAATTACTAGACTGACCTTGATTCTGGCCCTTAGACCAAGAAAAATTAGGATGGTTTCTCCAACCAGGGTTGTAGGTCTCTGAGTATGGGTCAAACTTCTGCCGGTTCTCAAACCTAGCATTGTTATAGACAACATGGGCTTGTTCTTCACTAACATGACCTTCCCAAAATGAGTTATAGGGCTCTATTCCACAACTAGAGACTTAAGAGGCTCTATTAGGTTCAACAAGGGACTAATTTTTAGACTGACCCATTTCCAAAGATTCTAACCTTCTAGACAAAGCAGAAAACTTAGCATCTGACTCAAAGCTTGTATCTACTATATTGGTGCTACTTCTATTGACCAAGAGTCTTTTAGGGGGTTCAACACAAGCCTCCAACTGTTGTGATTTTTCAGCGATAGTTCTTAAGAAGGTAAAAGCATCCTCAGCAGTTTTATTAGTGAACTCACCAGCGCACATAGACTCGTCCATGGATTTGGTCGAATAGTCTAAACCATTATAAATAATCTCTACAAGTTTCATCTTATCAAATCCATGGTGAAGACACTAGGATAGGAGATCATTGAATCTCTCTAAAAACCTATAAAGAGACTCTCCCTCTTGTTGCACACTAGCACTAATTTTCTGCCTAACAAATGCGTTTTTATGCTTAGGGTAGAATTTCATATAGAAGGCTGCAATCAGTTCTTGCCATGTTTCAATGGATTCAGATGGTAGGTTGTTCAGCCAGGTATTGGCTTTATCTCTCAAGGAAAAGGGAAATATCTTAAGTTTCAAGACTTCATCAGTAAGGTCTTTTATTCTAACTGTCCCACAAATTTCCCCAAAGTCCCTAATATGAAAATAAGGGTTCTCATCATCTTTTCCTAAGAATATAGGGATCATCTGAAGAATACTAGGTTTTATCTCGAAATTAGCCGTATTGGCTGGAAATTTAATGCACGAAGCTCTCGGTTGGCCCTAGTTGGGAACATGTAATCTTTCAAAGTAGTCATTGCTGGCACAGCTGACATACTAGGGGTACTTTCCTCACAAAGAGACATATTCTCAAAATTAAAGTTTCCAAAAATGGGGCTCTCAAAAGAAGAGTCTTCGAGCTCCCCGCCTTCACAAGAAGAACTACTAGGTTTGTCACTAATCAAACGACCTAGAGTGTTTCTTTTCCAAGCCCGTTCTCTAATGACCTCGGGCATACACTAGAAAAACAAAATAAAAATAAAAATAAAAATCCTAAAAAGAAGGGAGGTTCTAAGCAAACACAAAGCAGGATGACTCCACCAAAGCAAACATATTTTCTAGCAAACAAAAAGCATGATGGCTCCACTTAGATTGTTTCTAGACCAGATTCTAATCCTTCGAAAGGGAATTCGTTACAATCTGAGAAAACACCTCTGGAATCAATCCGCGTTTAAGTAAGTTGAATAGAGGCGAGGGAAGCTTCTGGAGCTTTAATACCCAATTCCTCACCGCATTACATGGCGGCGCAGTCTCGCATTCAACTCACAGAAACAATCATGAACTTCGAAGAATGCTCAAAAGAGTAACCAATATTTTTAGAACGAGTTTCCTATTAAGCTCGTTACCTTATCGGTCTCGTTCTATTCCAAATTTTAAGGCTTAGGTTCGCGTTAAGTTTCGTTTTCCTAAGGTGGGAAAGAAGAGAACAGTGATGAAATCCGAACCCTTATCTTATATGGCCAGTCCTTGCCCTTTACTAAGAATTTAAAATAGCCGTTTTCAGTTCCTCAGCATATATGCAAACGAAGGAATACAGTAACTCGCTGACAGGGGATTCGCGAGTGTTTCGACAAACTTACCTCCCGTACCAGACGGGGCTATGAACCGTTGTAGTCGACTCAGGCCACGACTCTTATGTCATGTACGAACCCAAGGGGCCGAGGTGATATCGTAATCACTGTCCTTCTCTGCAAACAATTTAATATTTAAACTACCCTTCCGTAGGGTTTAAAAATAAAAGAATGTCCAAATGTCCAAGTCCAAAGTCCAAAAAAAGTAAAGTAAAGTGCTAAAGAAAAAGAAAATTACAAGAATAGAGAAATCCTAATACAATCTAAAAAGAAATAACTCTTTTTTTTCTCTTTTTTATATAAAAAAAAATCTTCTTCTTTCACTTCCCATTTTACTTTGTCTTTAACTCCAAATCTTTAAGTATTCACCAAAAGCTTTGGCAAATTTTTCTTTCGCTCCAAATTCCAAAATCTGTAGTAAAAAGACAAAAACAAAAACGTAAAGAAGAACAAATAAAATAAAAACCTAAAAAAAAAAAAAAAATCTAAAAACTCTAGCCTAAAGACAAGCTCCCCGGCAACGGCGCCAAAAATTGATGTGAATCAATAATGTTGTAGTAATAATAGGTTCGTGAGACTTGTGAAAGCAATAGATTTTAGATTTAATAAAACTTAAAAATAAGAAAACTTAATGCAAATTTGATTTCAAGATATGAGAATAACCAAGACACTGATTCCACTATTACACATGAATAAATTATGGTAAATAACCCAAAACTCTAATTATCTTTTAAGTCTTTTGTTTCTTAATTCACAAATAATCAGGCAAATTCTCAAAAATTAATTGTATCCCCTAAGCATAGATTATCTTAATACAAAGCATAACCTATCTATTTGAATCACAACTAATGAAGAAAATAATGCAAACAATAAAAAACTCTGCAAAAGCAGTGATTGAGTAAATTATAAATTATAAATTAGAGAAAATAAATAATTACCAATTATTCATGCGTAAATAGCTTCCTCATTGCCTTGGTTGCGAGATAATTAGCCGCTCATCATGTTGGAAACACACTCAAAATTCATTTTTATTGCTCAAAGTGTTTACAAATGATGAAATGGGAAAAAGGATGATGAAACCGGGTTTGTAACAGTTTTATTTATTACAAACCAAGCCGTTACAAAGAACGATAAACACTATCTATCGCTAACACTGTATCGATACGACCCTCTTAGAATTGTCGTTGTTGTTTTTGCAAAAACGACTGCCTATGGTGGTGTTTTGTTCTTCGTAGCTTCTTCACCAGCAAAAAAATATTCTTCCTGCAACTTGATTTTCTCAACTTTCTGATGCTCTGAATCTCTCCCAATCTCTACGTACCCCTTCTACTCGACCCCAGAACCCTTTATATACTCTACAGGGCATAAAAATATCACGCAATAACTTCAAACAATTCTCCATTACTCGGCATTGATAAAAATATTCTCGGGAATATTTTCTTCCCTATTTTACCTCCTAAAGCTATTTTATCGTGACATAAGACTTCCAACACGTTGAGTAACCATCCAGAAACAGTATAAAACGCAGCATGCACACGAAAATATCTCGACCACACACTCAGAACTCGGAAAAACCCGTGAGACTCTGTTTTCTCCTCGCGTAATTTCCAGCCAATTCTAACCGATTACAAAGCCCATACCAAGCCTGTTACACTTAAACAGGCCTTCCCAAGAAATTTCAGCCATTGAATCTTGTCACAGCTCCTCCAAATTCGAAGCAGTAACTCTGCACTTTTCAAATATATTTTTCCCACCATTTTTGTTCTTCACGAGAAAGAAGGTGGTTATCCCTTATCCAACGTCCTGGGTGCCGAATAACCAGTGGCTTCCCCTTAGTAATTGGGTTACCCCTTATCCAAAGTGGGAGTCCGAAGAGCAAATGTCCTCCGGGGGTGTTCCGAGCAACTTTTCGAGCCGAATTTTCCAACAATCTTTATTTCCAAAAAATACTTACAAACACACAAAACACCATAATAAGGACAAAAACGAGTACTAACAATACGAAACATTGAGGACAAATTAGACACATAAATGCGTCTATCAATATGTTAACGTGAGTTTTGTAGAAAAACCCTTAGTTATTAAACGTATGTTCGTTCCGTCGTTAGTTTTGAAACTAATAATAAATCTCTGATTTATGAGAGATTTTTCTTTGAAAATAGACTTGTGTCCAGTGATAAAATTTTGTTTATGAGCTTTCATGGGAAATAAAACCTTATGTTAAGAGTTGTGAGCTTTCACAAAACCGAAGTAAACCTCGTTTTATAAAATAGGGTTCATTCGAGGGAAAATAGATATTTTTTTATATACATAAACTTATGTCAAGTGATAAAACTTTATTATGAGCTTTCATGAGAATTAGTATTTTATCACAAGGGGTGTGAGCTTTCACAAAACTAGCATAAACCTTCGTTTTTAAAAGAAAATGTTAATACGAAGGAAATAGATTTTTTATAAATATGTAGCCGTGACATATTATGTGTATGTAACTTATGTTCAGTGATAAAACCTTATGTATGAGCTTTCATGAGAATTAATATTTTATCACAAGAAGTGTGAGCTTTCACAAAACTAGCATAAACCTTCGCTTTTAAAAGAAAATGTTAATACGAAGGAAAATAGATTTTTTTTTAACATATATGCAACCGTGACATATAATGTGGGATATGATGACATATGTTATTCACATGGATTTGTTCCTATTAAATAAATTCTTGAAAATTTACGTGAATAAGTTGCATGAATTATTGCTTTGCAAAATCAAGACGTGGGTTTTGAGCAACCTTCGAAACTAGACAATTTATTTATGATGAAATAATGTCTTGTTGTAACTGATAGGTGTAGAATACACCGTATTTACTATCTAGTATTTATGCTTTCTTTGCTATTTTTCGTGTGAATTATGTATCTTATGGTCGCTTTTTAGTTTCATAGGTACTTTGGAGTCATACGGAGCAAAAGAATGAGAAAACGTCTGTTTGGAGCGTAAAGCGCAAAAAGTCATTTCACGGGCGATTGGGAGCCCATTCAAGGTTAAGGGACTACAACTCTTTTAAAGAAGTATTAAAGACAGCCTAGCCACGGTTAAAGGGTGGCCAATTTTGTTGTAAATGGAAATGTTAAAAGCACCCTTGAAGTTACTCAGGGCACTCGTATTGGGTGGATCGTATGCCGCAATGGGGTGGATAATCCAACCCACTATAACCCTATATCGAGATTTAGTCAATCGTTCTCATCCTCTCATTCACAAATTCCACCTGAAATTGAGAAAAAAAGTTAACCAGCAGCCATTGCTGCCGTTTCTGTCCGAGAATGAATCTGAGAGATGTTGAGCGAAGAATTAATGGAGATTAAAGATCTGTGAAGAAGTATGAATCAAGAATTGGAAGCTGTAAATTGGAGACGTCTTATGAAGAAATTAGGTTTTGAACATACATGGAAGGTTGAAATGGAAGTTGCTGCCGTTCGGTTAAATCAAGAGATGGGTCTTTGTTATAACTCAAGTTCTGTAATTGAGAGAAGGAAGTGAAGTTCCATTAGGAAGAATGAATTAATGGGTTTTTTACGAATTTGAGTGTGATGGAGAAAGAACTAGGGTTTCTGTGGTGACTTAAAGGGCATCTGTAGATGGATATGCTGAGATTGTGAAAGAGGGGTTTGGGTTTGTTGGAAATGATCAAGACTGATGAGTTGTTGCCTTCGATTTGGAGATTGATGGACTGGATAGAGAGCAGCTTAGAATGGGTGAACTGCAGGTGGTAAATTGATGAACTGAGATGATGAATGCTAGGTTTGCAATCAATTAGAGAGTTGGGTTTTGAAATTCAGGGTTGGTGGTGCTATTGAATGTGATTTAGGGTTTGAATTCTCTTGTGTGTGGGGCTGTTTTGCTGAAATAGGTGACAGAATTTGTGTTGTCAGGGAAGATGTGGCTAGCAGCTTGTATTGCTGTTTGCATTGTGGCAGTTAGAGCATGGGTCTGTGATTGAGTTTGTGTGCTTATTGCTTTGGATGTGTGTTGTAGATTTTTGTGAATTGCAGGTGGAGCAGGCCATGGAATTGCAGCTGCAGTGTAATGGGTCGCAATTGCAATGTGTTGGTGGAACTGATGGCCTTGTTTCAGCTGCTGTGATGTTGCAGTTTATGGCAAAGAAGCTGGTGATGCTGCAATGGATTGGTTGCACTAGTGACGAAAAAGAAGAGTTGGAGCTTGGCAGTCGCGCAGTCGAGGGTGTGTTACCATGAGTTCCTGAGAAGTGTGCAAGAACTACAGGTGGTGTCAGTTGGAAAAAGTGGCGATGAACACAGGCATGGGAGTTGTTGATATAGCGCAAGCAGTGTGTATTATTTGGTTTGGCTTGTGATATGGATGTCCAGAATTGCAGGGACAAGTACTGTGATACAGGGTGTGAAGGCAGAGCTGTTATGAGCAGTTGCAGGTGATGGATTGCGCAAGGAGCAGCTGAAGCCACTGATGGAGTTGAGCAGGGATTACAGTTGCAGTTGCAATGCCTAGCTGGGAGAGCAAGTGGAGCCTGAGATGGAGCGAAGTTGGTGCTACTGGGATTGTGCTGAGGTTGTAGAGAAGGTTCATGGATTTGGCATGAAGCTGAAATGCAGGTGGATATGAAACAAACTGGAAACTGCAGAAAACAGTGCGAAAACGGGGCGAAATTGGTGAACCGGTGAGCATAGTTCCGGTTGTCGGATTTTGGAACCAAAAGTGGGGATCGTCAAGATTCAGTGAATCATGAGGCGGGTATGAGTCGAACGAAAGAGTTGGCGGCCGGACATAGGAGCTACGCGTCGCGCTTTTGGGTGCGTTTTCACAAGGGATAGAGAGTTGGATTTAGATGAGTTATGCAAATGGTTAAAATGCAGAAAAGAAAAGTTGAGCTATTGGAAGTGTAGAATTGGCTGGTGACAGTCTCCGATAGTAAAAGTGGCCTGAGTCAATTTTCCGGTGACCGGATTCCGGCGACGGTGACCGGATTCCGGTGATGACGTCAGCACTCCGTCGACCATTTTTGGACCCGAATTTTCCAGAGACATATTTTTCACACATGGGCTTGGTGGACTAGTAGATGGACGTGGACTTGAAGATTTTGAAGACTTTGACCTATTTTTGGAAAGCAAAGGACTATAAAAAGAGAGTTTCTACAACAAAGATATAACGTTTTATTCTATTCTTGGAGCTTTTGGAGAGAACTACTTCTAGGGTTTGCTTTCTTTTATGTTTCATCTTATTTCCTTGAATATTTTGATGATGAACTCCATGAATATGAGTAGCTAAATACAATAATTGGTTATGGGATAAAAGTTGATTTCTTCAAGCATGTTATTTGATTCTATGAATTAGTTTTGTCTCAAGTTTATCGTTTATGATTCATTGTTTTTATTATCATATGATTTGAATGCTAGTTTGGTTGAGTCCGGAATCAATTGGATTTGTTTTCATCTCTATAGCTATATTAGGGTTTTCAATACGTAAAAGTTGTTTGTCCCTGATTTCTAGTAGCAACTTGTGGTTAATACTTGTAGTGATACATCTTTTTAATCGCATATGAATCATAACCTTTGTTAAAACGAATTATTGCTTTTACACGTTTGTTTGCATCGATTAGTCTTATTTCATAGAACTTATTTCTCTTAGGGAGTTAAATCTAATGGTGCTTTTACACTTTAGGTTGTTTGTTAAGAAGATTTCACGATAGCATCTTTTAATGTTGTTTGTGATAAAATCAGGAAATAAACGGGATACTCTTGCGATCAAGATATCCTAGGACTTTTGATAATTGAGAGATTAAATACCAATTCTAATCATAGATAAAAAATACATGTTTGTGAATGATACTATCCATTAACCAATATCTTCTCCTTATTGATTATTCCAACTATTTACTTTGCTTTATTTAGTATTATTACTTTGATAAAAACAAAAACACACCTTGGGTTATTTGGTTACATAAGAATCTGAAAATTGCATAACAACAATCGCCTCTCTGTGGATACGAACTCTTTCTTATCGAATACTATATTTATATTTAGTTAAGTGAGGAAGTGAATTATATTTGTGTCGTCTGACAAGCGATCAAATTTTGGCGCCGTTGCCGGGGAGGCATTCGGCTTGTTATCTAGTTTTTAGTTTCTTTTTAATACTTCTGTTCGCATACTGTTTTTTGTTTCTTGTCTTGTTTCTTACTTGTTTGTGAGAAGTGTGTTTCAGGTACTTTACCGAAATACAAACAAGAAGAAGCAATGGGTGATGACGCTTTAAATCGTACACTTAAGGACTTGGCTTATCATAAGCTGTATACACAGCAGGGTTGCATTCAAAACAACTCTACTTTTGAGATAAATCCGGGATTGCTTAGAGAATTACCAAAGTTCCATGGCATGGTGAATGAAGATCCAAACAAGCATCTTATGGACTTCCACACCATTTTCATGGCCGTGCTTCTAGCGGGTACTAATGCGGATGGTGCAATGTTGAAAGTTTTTCGATTCTCTTTGGTGGATAGCGCTAAGGATTGGTTTTATTATTTGCCTCCCGAAAGTGTCACAACATGGAATGGGATGAAGAAACTCTTTCTAGAGAGATATTTTCCATCATCAAAGGCTACTCAAATTCGCAAGGAGATTTGCGGAATGAAGCAACATATGGGAGAATCTTTATATGATTGTTGGGAACAATACAAGAGATTGGTGGCAGCTATCCTCATCACCAATTCAGTGACGCGCTGATTATTCAATACTTCTATGAAGGACTACAATCGAGTGATAGGAATCTTATTGATGCTGAAAGTGGTGGTGCACTTATGAACAAGATGGTGACACAAGCTCGAGAGTTAATGGAGAGTATGGCAGCAAATTCTCAACAATTTTCAATTCATGGGTCAGAACCATCTATCAAGGAAGTTAATCAAGTTGGCGAGATTATTGAATTACGTCAACAAATGAACAATATGATGGCAATGATGCAACAAATTGCAGCATTGGTTGTAAAACCATCACGCCCAACTTATGAGAACGTAGAACATGTCAATTCTATATTCTCAACCCAGCCGAATGGTATTTACTCCAACACTTACGAGCAAGTTGCAAGTGCAAGTTCTGTTTCTAGCCATCCGAGTGAATTCCAACAACAAGTGCAACAACCACAACAAGGGAATAATCCAGAATTGGAGAAGATGGTTACTTTGGTGGAGGCTCTAATGTCCGTGGTACAACAAAATAAACAACTAGCGATCTTAAATCAGCAGAAAACGGATAATGCAATTAAGGAGTTGCAATCACAAGTTGGTCTACCGCAACAACAACAATTCCAACAACAACCACCTAAAAATCAAGGGTCCAATATGGAGGAGTTGTTGAAATCGTTTATGCAAAGAACGGAGGGTGTGGTCCAGGACTTGCAAACACAAGTAGGTTCAATGGCCAATGAGATCAATCAGTTGCATGCACAAAATGGTGAGAAACTCCCTTCCAAACCTCTTAACTCGAGTGAGGGTGACAATGCTATTAAGTTGGGAAGTGGTACACAATTTGTGCAACCCGAAGTTACAAACTCGGGTAAAGAAGAAGCCCCAAAGGAACCAATTTTGGAGGAAAAGAACGCAGATTTTCCCCAAACTCCCGAGGTAACTAAATCAAACTCTAAACCTCTTGTTTCTACTTATGTTCCTCCTCTACCTTTTCCTGGCAGGTTCGCTAAAGCTAATGCGAAGGTGGAACAAGATAGGGATATTTGGGATGTTTTTAAGAAGGTCCAAGTGAATATTCCACTCATTGAAGTAATTAGGCAATCTCCTCGCTATGCAAAGTGTGTCAAGGAATTGTGAACTAACAAGCACAAGCTAACCGGTAATGAAGTAATGAGTGTGGGGGAGAACACTTCGGCGTATCTTAAAAAGAAACTCCCACCTAAATTGAAAGATCCCGGTAGTTTCACTATTCCATGCACAATTGGTAAAACACGTTTTACAAAAGCTATGCTATATTTAGGAGCTTCCATTAATGTTATGCCTACTTCCATTTATGATGCTTTAAATCTTGGTCCTCTTAAGGAAACCGACATAGTTATTCAACTTGCCGATAGATCTAACGTTTACCCAAAAGGGATTGTTGAGGATGTTTTGGTGCAGGTAAAAGGACTAATATTTCCAGTGGATTTCTATGTTCTAGACATGGGTAATGTGAATTCATCCTCGTCTACACCGTTACTATTGGGTAGACCATTTTTGAGTACTGCTAGAACGAAGATTGATGTTTACAATGGCACCTTGACTATGGAGTTTGATGAAGAAGTCATTCACTTCAACATATTTGAGGCGAGGAAACACCCAAGTAACATTCAATCAGATTTCCATAATGTGTTGGACGCCGTCTAAGGCGTAAAAAACAAGGAGTACGTCGGGCTGACGACTTTAAACCAAGCGCTAAGTGGGAGGCAACCCACCGGTTTTGTATCTTTACCCTTATCTTTTTATTTTTATTTTTATGCATTTGCTTTTATTTTTATTTTCTTTGTTTTTGCATATCATTTGCGGAATTTCCCACCTTGAACTTTCTTTGGATGATTCAATTTTACATTGAGGACAATGTAAAGTTTAAGTGTGGGGGAGCATTTATATGTTTGTATAGTTTGTTTTAGTGTGTTTTATGCATTTTAAAAAAAAAAATCAGAAAAATAGAAAAAACCAAGAAAAAATTTGTGCTTTTTGAACTCCAAAATCTAGAAACTTGTGCCTTTAGGATGACACCATTAGTGGATGGAACCATTTTGAATGCAGGAGTTGAGGAACCAATTAACTAAACGGGACGAACATAGCTCATAATCATAAATACCATGATAGTTGTTACCATATCTCGGAATATCACCATATCGCATTCTATTTTTTTTATTTTTCCATATTTATCTATTGTTCTCTAAGTGCTTTGGTGGGTCACTAAACATCGATGTGTTATTACTGCTAGGATGAAATAGAGTGATTGAGTTACTAGAAAAAGAAAAAATATATATATATATGAAAAATAATAAGAAAAAAAAAAGAGAGACCGACCAATTAGACCAAAACGGAATAAAAAGACACTTGGGAATAACAGTATGTGTGAAACGTAGTCCCTGTCTCCTTCGCCTAAACAAGCGTGGAATGCAGGATCCAAGGCAACTATCATGTACTTGCTGACAAGAATCATGCGCTTGGATCCAGTTTGATCCAATCATGTTGTCTAAAAAAAAAGGAAAAAAAAAAGGAAAAAAAAAGAAAAGAAAGTATTATATTTGGTTGAATAAAGTCACTCATGGTTCCCTTGTATATGTCAGTGAGTTGATGTAGAATTCAAACAAGTAGCTCAATCCAATAGGAATAGGTTCATATTGGCAGTGACCTTCAGACATATATGGGAAACATCGATCACTTGTGAACATTCGCCAACATCTACATCTATATCCATCTTCTTTGTCTTTTCATTGTGATTGTGGTTTGTTAGTTTCCGAGTATTGTGGCTTGTTCGACTATCTAATTAAAGCTTTAATAATATATGAATCGAATTTGCAAGGTACCTCCTCCTGTAGTCATTTTGGATTCGTTCATTAATTTGTCACAATTAGACGGAGTTGGAAATATAGGTTTTGTAGGTATATCTCTAGTAAACCTTCACGAGACTATAACTCGTCCACTAGGGACACCTAGGGGTTTAAAGGCTTGTTATTTATGCTAAAAGTGACCGTAGCCTCGACGAGACGGAGTTGTATGTATATTTTAGTTTGTTTGATTTGCTCGAGGACTATCAAAGTCTAAGTGTGGGGGAATTTGATAGGTGTAGAATACACCGTATTTACTATCTAGTATTTATGCTTTCTTTGCTATTTTTCGTGTGAATTATGTATCTTATGGTCGCTTTTTAGTTTCATAGGTACTTTGGAGTCATACGGAGCAAAAGAATGAGAAAACGTCTGTTTGGAGCGTAAAGCGCAAAAATTCATTTCACGGGCGATTGGGAGCCCAGTCAAGGTTAAGGGACTACAACTCTTTTAAAGAAGTATTAAAGACAGCCTAGCCACGATTAAAGGGTGGCCAGTTTTGTTGTAAATGGAAATGTTAAAAGCACCCTTGAAGTTACTCAGGGCACTCGTATTGGGTGGATCGTATGCCGCAATGGGGTGGATAATCCAACCCACTATAACCCTATATCGAGATTTAGTCAATCGTTCTCATCCTCTCATTCACAAATTCCACCTGAAATTGAGAAAAAATTTAACCAGGAGCCATTCTTTAGTTTTAATCCGAGAATGAATCGAGAGATGTTGATCGAAGAATTAATGGAGATTAAAGATCTGTGAAGAAGTATGAATCGAGAATTGGAAGTCAGAAATTGGAGACGTCTTATGAAGAAATTAGGTTTTGAACATACATGGAAGGTTGAAATGGAAGTTGCTGCTTTAGTTCGGTTAAATCAAGAGATGGGTCTTTGTTATAACTCAAGTTACGTAATTGAGAGAAGGAAGTGAAGTTCCATTAGGAAGAATGAATTAATGGGTTTTTTACGAATTTGAGTGTGATGGAGAAAGAACTAGGGTTTCTGTGGTGACTTAAAGGGCATCTGTAGATGGATATCTTTGAGATTGTGAAAGAGGGGTTTGGGTTTGTTGGAAATGATCAAGACCGATGAGTTGTTGCCTTGATTTGGAGATTGATGGACCGGATAGAGAGCAACTTAGAATGGGTGAACTGCAGGTGGTAAATTGATGAACTGAGATGATGAATGCTAGGTTTGCAATCAATTGGAGAGTTGGGTTTTGAAATTCAGGGTTGGTGGTGCTATTGAAGGTGATTTAGGGTTTGAGTTCTCTTGTGTGTGGGTTTTTTCTTTGAAATAGGTGACGAAATTTGTGTTGTCGGGGAAGATGTGGCTAGCGACTTGTATTGCTGTGTTGCATTATGGCGGTTAGAGCATGGGTCTGTGATTGAGTTTGTGTGCTTATTGCTTTGGTTGTGTGTTGTAGATTTTTGTGAATTGCATGTGGAGCGGGCCATGGAATTGCAAATGCGGTGTAATGGGTCACAATTGCAATGTGTTGGTGGAACGATGGCCTTGTTGCAGTTTCTTGTGATGTTGCGGTTTATGGCAAAGAAGTCGGTGATGCTTTAATGGATTGGTTGCACTAGTGACGAAAAAGAAGAGTTGGAGCTTGGCATTCGCGCAATCGAGGGTGTGTTACCATGAGTTCCTGAGAAGTGTGCAAGAACTACAGGTGGTGTCAGTTGGAAAAAGTGGCGATGAACACAGGCATGGGAGTTGTTGATATAGCGCAAGCAGTGTGTATTATTTTGTTTTGCTTGTGATATGGATGTCCAGAATTGCAGGGACAAGTATTGTGATACAGGGTGTGAAGGCAGAGCTGTTATGAGTAGTTGTAGGTGATGGATTTCGCAAGGATCAGCTGAAGCCACTAGTGGAGTTGAGCAGGGATTACAGTTGCGAGTTGCAATGCCTAGCCGGGAGAGCAAGTGGAGCCCGAGATGGAGCGAAGTTGGTGCTACTGGGATTGTGCTTGAGGTTGTAGAGAAGGTGCATGGATTTGGCATGAAGCTGAAATGCGAGGTGGATATGAAACAAACCGAAAACTGAGAAACAGAAAACGGTGCGAAAACGGGTGAAATTGGTGAACCGGTGAGCATAGTTCCGGTTGTCGATTTTGGAACCAAAAGTGGGGATCGTCAAGATTCAGTGAATCATGAGGCGGGTATGAGTCGAACGAAAGAGTTGGCGGCCGGACATAGGAGCTACGCGTCGCGCTTTTGGGTACGTTTTCGCAAGGGATAGAGAGTTGGATTTAGATGAGTTATGCAAATGGTTGAAATGCAGAAAAGCAAAGTTGAGCTATTGGAAGTGTAGAATTGCCTGGTGACAGTCTCCGATAGTAAAAGTGGCCTGAGTTAATTTTCTGGTGACCGGATTCCGGCAACGGTGACCGGATTCCGGTGATGACGTCAGCACTCCGTCGACCAGTTTTGGACCCGAATTTTCCAGAGACATATTTTTCACACATGGGCTTGGTGGACTAGTAGATGGACGTGGACTTGAAGATTTTGAAGACTTTGACCTATTTTTGGAAAGCAAAGGACTATAAAAAGAGAGTTTCTACAACAAAGATATAACATTTTATTCTATTCTTGGAGCTTTTGCAGAGAACTACTTCTAGGGTTTGCTTTCTTTTATGTTTCATCTTATTTCCTTGAATATTTTGATGATGAACTCCATGAATATGAGTAGCTAAATACAATAATTGGTTATGGGATAAAAGTTGATTTCTTCAAGCATGTTATTTGATTCTATGAATTATTTTTGTCTCAAGTTTATCGTTTATGATTCATTGTTTTTATTATCATATGATTTGAATGCTAGTTTGGTTGAGTTCAGAATCAATTGGATTTGTTTTCATATCTATAGCTATATTAGGGTTTTCAATACGTAAAAGTTGTTTGTCCCTGATTTCTAGTAGCAACTTGTGGTTAATACTTGTAGTGATACATCTTTTTAATCGCATATGAATCATAACCTTTGTTAAAACGAATTAGTGCTTTTACACGTTTGTTTGCATCGATTAGTCTTATTTCATAGAACTTATTTCTCTTAGGGAGTTAAATCTAATTGTTCTTTTACACTTTAGGTTACTTTTTAAGAAGATTTCACGATAGCATCTTTTAATGTTGTTTGTGATAAAATCAAGAAATAAACGGGATACTCTTGCGATCAAGATATCCTAGGACTTTTGATAATTGAGAGATTAAATACCAATTATAATCATAGATGAAAAATACATGTTTGTGAATGATACTATCCATTAACCAATATCTTCTCCTTATTGATTATTCCAACTATTTACTTTGCTTTATTTAGTATTATTACTTTGATAAAAACAAAAACACACCTTGGGTTATTTGGTTACATAAGAATCTGAAAATTTCATAACAACAATCGCCTCTCTGTGGATACGAACTCTTTCTTATCGAATACTATATTTATATTTAGTTAAGTGAGGAAGTGAAATTATTTTTGACGCATACGACACGCATCAGTAACTTCAAAGTTAAGTTATGTGAATGTTCACATTATGAAAATTATGTCTATGATTTTATGAGAAAATCATTTTTATGAACTAATGAAGTTTCGTTCGTTACCGCAGGTTTCAAGAAACGAACTAATTTCGCGTGCTAACTCTTGTGGCACCATCACTACTGTTAGTGAAATTGAAAGAGGTGAGAGTTAAGAATTACCTTTTTTAGACGTTGGAATTCCCGTTTGCATGAATCCATCATCTCGCCAAATTTGCATTCAGACGACTGAAAATAATAATTGTTGTGGGTTTCACAGCTGCTTTGCAAAGATGTCTGATTCCTCGGCCCATGATGCTTCCAGAGATGAAATGTGTGTAGATGATGACATCTCCAGAGAATAAACATGTATGGATGAGACTTATGTTGGCAAAGAAAAAGAAACACCTGGAGTCAAGAATGTTCCAAACATAGATGATGCATTCTTCGAGGTTCAGGAGACTGAAAATCGTCTCAAGTCCCCAGTGTATCGTCTTTTGATTAATCCCCGAACAGTTACTCAGAAGAAACTGGTGACTCCCCGAGATGCCATCCGGTTTTGTCTTGAGCGAGGTTTCTTCCAAGCTTCAATGATCGAATTCAAGCTATCTCGACTACCCTTAGAGAAGTATTATGGATGGTCAAGGCACATGCTGGGATTTCCTCGCGTTAGAGATATGCTGGATAGAGCACAAGTTACTAAGGCCATTCAGACAGCTGGAGACTTATATATCTTTCATGACACACGAGATATTGTATCTCTTCTTGCTCGCTGGTGCATCCCAACTCACACGTTCATATGCAGCTGGGGAGAGTTTACCATCACCTTAGAGGATGTAGTTGCTTTATTGCATCTTCCAATTACAGGTAACTTTCCTGAAGAACTTTGGACGGCAGAGGAGAAAGCAGTTTTTAAAACCTTAACAGCTGAGATGGAGAGGATCAACAAGGTCTTTGGTAAAGGTTGTTATGCTCATTGGCTAATACACTAGTGGCCACGAGATGTCCATCTTGACGAACTCGATGGTATGTTGTCCATTGCCGCTTTATTGTGCTTATGGCTGTCCAGGGACATGTTTGAAGATGCTGGGACCTTGTTGAAGCCATTTGTAATCCCTTTTGCTATTAAGATAGATCAAGGTGAAAAACTCATGTTAGGTAGCTTATTCCTGGGCTCTTTGTATTCTAACCTGGATTCTTTGGTTATAGACTCCAGCGTTTCGAACGGCTTTATGAAGATTGAATGCCAATACGATGTTTCTCCAAGCTATGATGTGGGAACGTTTCGAAAATTATGCTCTTATTCCCCATAGTATCTTGCAAGGTCTAAACTCTACTGATGCTCGACGTATTTTCTATGAGAAGGACAACACTAGGATCATGCGCTGGTCTACAAAGCAAATTCAGTCGAAGACGCGCCTTATTGATATGTTAGATAACAAGTCCGAGTTCAATTTCCGTCATTGGGTGGTGATTCCTCTTTACATTTCTCAATTGACGACTTTCAATACTGGAGAAAGTAAGTATTTGAAATCCGGCGCTGATTTGAGCAATGGCGAAAGATCTTTTATGCTGAGTTGCACTCCCGGTCATCTATTATCATCTATATATGGAGATTTTTCGATGGAGGAATATAACATTGATAGAACCGCCCGTCAGATGAGTATGGAGGCATTCCAACTTCCCGGAAGAGAAAACCATCTGTGGAACAGCTTAAGACCTGTTTAGATCATACACATGTTGAAGGAAGCTTTTATTGGTTCCCATGTGCTGATCGAACCACATATGTGACTCCGAGTTACATAGAATTCTGGGACCAACAGCTTAAGCGTCTAAATGATTATGTGACGGCAGCCCAACTTTTAGTGAAAGAACCTCCTTCTTCTGAGATGAGTGCTTCTCGTCCAAGATTGAGAAATATTTCTGGTGGTGAGAAGCGAAATACATCTCCAGGAAGTTTACCGGTATGTATTTTTTTGCGTATTCTTCATATAGCTTGTATAATTGCCTTTAATCATCATATCAATGTCTTCTTGCAGGATGGTCGTGCTGTGAGATCCCGAATTGAAGTGAATTTCTCAGAAACAGAGGCAATTATTCACGGTGGAGAAGGTAGGAGTAAGAATTGCAAGTTGGTTCCTAACACCATAAAGTCCCCAGTTGCTTTTCTGGTAAGTTGTTGATACTTTTCCGCTGTGACTTCTTCTATCGCTTTACCAGGACCAACACTTGCCATTTGGTTACAGAATTTTGCTCCATCCGTTATTGATAGTCTTCATTCGCTCATGGTCAAACAACCCAGGGACACAATACTGATGAGGAAGTTGATGTAAGTATCATTTTTCAAATTAAACCACCATGATATGCCTCGGGATGATTTGATGGTGACCATTGTTGATGTATTCATGAGGAATTTACCTTGGATGAGGAGGATGTTGATGTAATGCCTTCCTCATTGAGTGACAAGGATGTGGAAAGTTCCCGAAATTCTGAACCGAATGAAAATATGGAGAGTTCTCAAATTTACGAACCGAATGGAGAAAACGGAGTTGTCGATGATGATTCCATCACTGCCGAGCCCCTAAGTGGTTTGGAGACTCCCCTAGTAAGTATTTCTCCTATGGCTTCTCCATAGAAGTATAAAATTGCTGATTTGTGCATGAATGAATGAAAACCCATGCGACCATGCACATAATTTCGGCGAAATACGTCGTCAGGAAATTTCAGGCTTCAGTTTTAATGAAAATACTGTAAATCCTTCGCCTGGAACCGGAATATCAATGTCTGCATATGTATTTTCAATCCCACGAAATTTCTAATCCTTGTCAAAGAATGTTTTTAAGTTCTGGGCACGTTCAGGGCCTGAAAAAGGCGAAATAGTAAACTTCCAGGAGACTTTCAGGACTTTTCCAGATTGCGCTTTGCTTAATGTTTTGGCCACATCTCCTTGATATTTTATCCAATCATCATGAAATTTTATATGTTGTAGAAAACTTCCATACGAAGAGAATGATATATAACTAAACCATTGATTCTTCACCAATTGCTCCCAGTTCGTCACGTTGTACAGGGCAGTGTAAAATCTTCTTAGGCGGGCTCGTTGTAAAACATGATTTTATGACTTTCACACCATTTGTTGACATCTAGCATGCATAATGAAAGACTTTGATGATGCTTGACCATTTGTGTGATGTAGTTCATGACTTCTTTTGGTTTCATGCTTGGATGATCCTAATCTCATGTAATCTTCGTATTAGGTGCAAAATACCGAAGTTGAGAATGAAGGAACCCGAAATGATGAAGTGAGCGACCCTGGGGCTATTGATAAGGAGGAAACTATATATTCCATTCAAGACCTTGAAAGTGTTGTTGATGGAGCCGTGGAAACTCAGATTATTGCTGCTTCAGTAATAGAAGAATCCAGGACACCAGCGGAAAACACTGAAGAAATTGTTGCTTTGATTGTAGGGGCCGCTTCAGTAATTGAGAACCGTATAGTTGTACATGAATATCCAAGTGCAGGAGTTGCCTTTGATCCTCCATTCGATGCCTCACTCCTGTATCATGAGTTAGTTGGTGGATTCAGTGTTCCCATTGGATATGTGGGTTTGTATAAGAAAATATGGGAGAAATTTGGCCACATAATTGTTGACAGGAATCCTGGGCGCGCTTATGCTTTAATAATGCAGGTAAGTGTACTCTTGCATGTTGTAAGCGATATATGCACTAGATCCAGAAATGTTGTAACTCCAGATGTACTCTTTGATTGGGAGTTCAACTTGGAGAATTCTGAGAGACTTGGTTTCAATGTGAAATGGCTTCATAAGAAAATGAATGCTATTAAGGATTCATGTGAAAATAACATACCCTTTCCCAATGATGCTGTGATGGAGAAGGAAGACAAGATTTCCAGACTGACTGAAGAGCTAAACAAGGAGAAAGCGGCTTTACAGGCTTTGAAGGATGCAGAGGCGCAAAAATCTTTCTTCGTTGATTTTCTTTGATTCCTTTTCCATAATCTCTTGAACTTATGAATTTCTGAGAGATGTGAGGTTTTATTTGGGTTTTGATATCATGATTTTGGATTGGTAGATGGTTAAGGATTTTCTTTTGGATTTGATAGAGATTTTCTTTTAAGAAATATGAATTGAATTTTTGATAAATTGTTGAATTCAAATACTGATTGCAAGTATTGCAAACATTTTGGAGGAATTGAAATACAACGAAAGAAAATCCTAAAATGCCAAATCCAGACGTCATGAATGCTTAGATGCCCAGTACCTCAAATGCCCAATAGTCTCAGATAAATTCCTTAAGCCAACTCTCGTGAATTATTGGTAAGGTTCGTCCATCCATGTTGATCAGTTTGTAGTATCCTCCGGTGATGGACTTAGCGATCATGAATGGTCCTTCCCAATTAGAGCTCCTCTCATAATGGAGATCCCCTTAGTTGCCTTGAGAACCAAATGTCATTCCTTGAATTTGTTCGGCTTTGCAGTTCGTGCCTTGAATATTTTGCGCTGATTCCATGGTTGTGGTACATATGGACATTCGGGCAGAGAGGAGTATCCAACATATTGTCTGTCATGTTTAGCTAAGTCTCCAGTAATAAACTTTTTGATGGAGTGATCAGCATGGAGATTCCCTGAACCCAACCATTGGGCATAATATTGCCGAGGTGAAACTATCCATTCGTAACTCTTAATCATTGCTAAATTGTTCATGGGGAGGAGTCCCTGGATCAACGTAGCATATTTGAACATTGGTAATATTGGAGCATGAGGAGGGATAAGACTTGCTTGAGCTTGAAACCTCCTGACAAAGGTGTGTGGATTTTCTCCAGGTTCTTGCGTAAGTCCTACTAGAGTTTTAATTTCCTCCAGACGCTCAAATGGTGGAGCATCTTCTGATTCCTCTTCTGACTCAGAGTCTTCGTCGGTGGTGGATCGTGTTAAAGGCATCAGATTCATCCTTCCAGCATGGATCCAAGTCCTTCCAAGGATCATGTCATATCCAGGGTCTTCTCGGATTATGTAGAACTTGGTCTCAGTGCAGACCAAACTCTCCGTAACTTTGAGAATGATGAAGCCATATGCGTCTCTAGAAATCCCTTCGTGGTCTCTGACTGCTATGGGAGCATGAATAGCCTCTTGTCTAGTAATGCCAGCAGCCCTGAGGGTTTTCAAAGGGATGATGTTGACAACAGTACCAACATCAACAAAGGCCCTTTTGAATTCATTTCCTTTAATGTGCACTGTGGTGAGCAGTCCCCAATCATACATTTCTTTGTCAGTGGCTCAAGGTTCAGAAGGTACATCTGGAATCAGCAGGTGTTTCCCGGAAACTATGTGATTTAAAGCCGCAAACATGTCCCTTCTTTACGCTTTTGACAGATAGAGCAATTCGCAGACATGCCTTATCAATGACTGAACTGCTTCCTTGACCGGTGCTTTGGAAATGAAGCAAGTCCGAACATGGAGAGGATCTCTGTGCACCCCTTCGGATCTAAGATTAAGTTCTCCTGACTCAACCTTTTCTCTGAATATGCGTTTTAAAACTTTGCAACTACTTGTCGGATGATTCACGAATCGGTGGAACCGGCAATAACGAGGATTTTCCATGTCCTCCTCGGTTGGGTCTCTCCTAACGTATGGCAATTTGATTGCACCATCTTGGATCCATGCATCTAGTAGCTCGAGCACTTCTCCAATGGGCAGAGGAAAGTCAGGTGCATCGTCGTCAGGAGCTTTTGTGCGTTGGCCAGGAGTCCGTGCTTGTGCCTCTAATTTGTCCTTCTTTTGTGTCTTCAGAGGAGCGGCAGCATGCTTGTCCGTGGATTCGGCTTTGCGCTTGCTCCCTTCTGCAACAGTGTTTGTAGAGGGCTACATGTTGTACTGTTTTTTGATCAGACGTATGCTACCTCGAGTGTCACGTGCTTCCTCAGTCTTCATGGGTTTTGCTCTTTCTAAAGAGCAGGTGTAGTGGTTGCTGACCTCTTGGCCGCTTCTTGAAGTTCTTAGAAAGTCTGGAATCGAAGATTCTCCAGCAGAGCTCTGTATACCGGGAGTATGCCGTTGATGCACAAATCTACTAGCTGTTTTTCTGTGACATTTGGGTTATGACAATCCAGGGCTTGGACTCGGAATCTTTTCACGTAGTCATTGGGATTTTCACTGACCCTTTGAGACATCCTTCCAAGGTCAGATAGAGTGACTTGCTCTGACACGGAGAAGTATTTCATATAGAATGCGCTGATTATTTCTCCCTAGTTATTGATAGTCTCTGGTGAAATGTTGTTATACCAGGTGTATGCTCTGCCTTTCAATGATTTTGAAAACTCCTTGAGCCGAACAACATGGTTATGTTCATGTTCTCCCAAGGCTTCGAGGAAACGGGAAACGTGTTCTCGAGCATTGCCAGTTCCATCATATAGGGTAAAAGTTGGAGAAATGTAATCTTTAGGAAGAGGAATCCTCTGTGTAGTGACGGGATAAGGAGGTTGGTGACGATGGACATGTGATGTGTTGCCTTTTCCACGGTTCTCCAGAAGACGCTCCAGGTCTTCACGAGTGATGAAGTTTGATGACTCCTTTGTTGATGAATCGCATGCAACTTTGCCGGCTTCGTCATCATCTACTGTATTAATTGGAATTACCTCAGGATCAGCGGTGTCTAAGGGCTTTTCCATTTCTTTCCATTTTTATTGAGCCTTCTCTAACAGTTTGTCCGTGAGAGTCTTCAGATGGTCCAATAATTTTTGTTGTGTTGCAGCCATATCTGTCTAATTCTTTGCAAGAGTCTCTTGCGTTTTGATGAGATCATCCATGGTAGGTGGTGGATTTCCTCTGATTTCTTCGGGACGTCGACCGAACAAAGGATGACCTTCCGCGTTGGCGTGAGGAGGAGTGATGTCACCACCATCAGTGTTAGTGGTCGGAACAGTTTCCTGGATGTCTTAATTGTTGCTAGTGCTTGCGATATTTTCATTAGGATTTGTAACCGATCCTGACCTAAGACCAACCATCTTGTGAAAATGAAAGTTGCAACCGAGAGATTAACCTCCCATTGTGGTCGCCAATCTGTAGATAGGGAAAAATCATTTGCTGGTTTTTACGGAATTGAAGAGCCGACCATGTGGAGACTCCTTGAACCGAGCGAAATGTTGAACCTCACACAGATGCATTGAAATAAGGGAGTTCTTTTAGTTCGAGAGATCAATCTGTAATACCCCGGCCTAAACCAAGAACAATGGTCGTTCCAGAGTCAATTCGGTCACAAGAGAGGATGGGTTGATCTGTGGGAGGGAAGCTGAGAAATGTGTGAGATCAATGGTGATCTGAGATAGTAGGTGTGTTGTGAATTCAGCGTGAAAATGCTCTAAATGATTGAATTTTTCCTGATTGAGAGTGATTTATGTGAGTTCGTGTAGACGAAAGATTGTCTGTCTGAACTTTGATGAGAAATTGCTCGTTTAGGCGAATGTTGTTCGAATTGTTCGAATCTTGTTCAATGTTGTCCAACCTTGTTGTTTCAATCAGGATTCAGAGACATTTTATAATGCCGTAGTTGAAAACACCATGATCCCATGAAGTGTGATAGTTTGCTGGAATCAGAGAGTGGGGAAGTGGGAAATCGTGTTAAACCAATTACTCATCGTGCGGAGACTTGGTTAATTTTCCACCCACTACTTTGTTGATTCTTCCAACTGATTGCACGACTTGCTCACATTCTCATCGTGGGTGAACACACATGCCGTAGACCGCCAGACCAAAACCCTAGTTAATATCCCCCCATTGTGACACGATTGAAATCTCGTGATTGTGGAGTCAGTTGCTGACTTCGTGGGATGATGAGTCCATGTAGTGCTGAGTTGAACATGTTTTATCAAATATTCTGAAACTCATGAATTAAATGTATGTCTGCTGAGACGAGGTACCATTATAACCTAAAATGAGCAAACTATGTTGCTGAATTGTCGAATATTGATAGTTGAACCAATATTCTTTGATCTGAGCAAATATTGCTAGTCTGAGCGAATATTGCTAATTTAAGTGAATATTGCCGGTTCGAGCAAATATTGCCAGTTCGAGCAAATATTGCCCGTTTGATGAATTTATTGGTAGCATGACCGAATAAAATAATAATTTAATTTAATGACTGTCGGGTCGAGAAAAATAAATAAGAATGTTGATCATGGAATCAACATACAATTATTAGAGTGTTTGAATCTCCCCAGAATCACGCTTCTGTAGAGCTCTGGATTCAAAACCCTAATTTTACCGAGATGATGATTTATTGCAAATCAACATGGGATCGGCTACATGGGATGACGGGTTCACCATATAACTCCTAGATGCTCGAATGAGCAAAAATACCAAAGTCTCTTGAGGACCAGTTGGTGATATAATGATTAAATGCTGGTTTAATCATTTACCGAAATAATGCTCGTGTGAGCGACAAATAATAAAACCTGGTATTATGAAAACATGAAGGACCGACCAAGAGGTCATGAGACTGGCTCCTGATGCGTGTGGGACCAGCGGATGGTCGTTTGAGCAAACTTCCAATAGTTTGGAAAGAGTTTGAACCTAATATGAGCCGTTGAGCAAATTAGGTTAAAATCATTAAAACATGCGGGACTAGCTGTTTGCAAGACTCAGGGTCACCCTTGGTCGGTCAAGGAGATGTGCCCGTGTCACCACAACGTCCGTGTTTCAGTCCTGAGAATTTTGATATTTTCTGGTGCACGTTTGAGCAACATTTGGAGAAAATATGCAAAATCCATGGTTTTGCTGAAACTGGGAAAAATACATGAGATGAGGGAAAATAAATAAAACAAGGAATTACAAGGTGTGGGACCGGCCACGTCTAGGGCATGGCCGGCCGGCTGACACGCGGTCCCACATGCTTTTCCCAGTTTTATGTGATTTTATGTATTTTTCTCTGACTTAAGGGAAATTCCATGAAACTAGAGAGTTTGGCGAAATTAGGGAACTCCCATAAGGAGAGACAAAATAAAATAAGATAAAATAAGGAATGGGAGTGTGGGACCGACAAAGGCCAAGGCATGGACGGCCGGCCATGGGCGCGGGTCCCAAGACACTCTCCCTAATTTTATGTAATTTTCATGATTTTAGGGAATTTTACATAAAATCAAAGGGATTTGTTGAAAACCAAGGTATTTTGTTAAAATCAGGGAGTTTTCATAAAATCATGAAACAAAACACCAAATAATAATAAAATAAGGGGCGTGTGGGACCGTCTAGGGCATGGCCGGCCAGCTAGAGCCCGGTCCCACAAGTTTTTTTCTAATTTTTTAATATTTTCTATGATTTTAGAGAAAATACATGAAATTAGGTAATTTTAGGGAAAATTCATGAAATCAAGAAATTTTCATAATTTTAGGAGGAATAATAAAATAACGGGGAAGTGAGGTGTGGGACCGGCCAAGGCCAAGGCATGACCGGCCGGCAGGTGGTCCCATGTCACCTTTTCCTAATTTTATTATTTTTTGATAAAATCATGTGATTTAGATAAAAATACATGAAATTAGGTAATTTTTATGATTTTAGAGAAAATTCATAAGAAACCAAGGAATTTTCATAACTTGAGAGAAATAATAAAATAATGAGGACGTGAGGTGTGGGACCGGCCTGCCAGCGGTCCCATGTCACCTTTCCCTAATTTTATTATTTTTGATAAAATCATGTGATTTAGGTAAAAATACATGAAATTAGGTAATTTTCATGATTTTAGAGAAAATTCATAAGAAACCAAGAAATTTTCATAACTTGAGAGAAATAATAAAATAATGAGGACGTGAGGTGTGGGACCGGTCAGGGCCCGGGCATGACCGGCCGGTCGGTGGTCCCATGTCACCTTTCCCTAATTTTATTATTTTTGATAAAATCATGTGATTTAGGTAAAAATACATGAAATTAGGTAATTTTCATGATTTTAGAGAAAATTCATAAGAAACCAAGGAATTTTCATAATTTGAGAGAAATAATAAAATAATGAGGACGTGAGGCGTGCGACCGGCCACGACCAGGGCATGACCGGCCGGCCGGTGGTCCCATGTCACCTTTCCCTAATTTTATTATTTTTTGATAAAATCATGTGATTTAGATAATTTCTTTGAAATAAAGAAAATTGCTCGAACGAGAGGATTTTCATGAGATCAGGAAAATAGCAAAAATATGATAAAATATAAAATTGGGGACGGGACTGGTCACGGCATAACTGGTTGGCTGGTGAACCCAGTCCCTTGGTGTTTTTGCTAATATTTTATTATTATTATTTTCCTTCCTATTTTGCATAGGTTCCTCGTTCGTTCATGCTGGTCTGTGCATTATTTACTAATTACACTTGCACCATTTTTGTCAGGGCTTATTCGATACTCAGATGCCTGTCTCGTCGGATATTTATCACTAACCCGTGGCATTCTGCTGGGAAGAACCACGAATTGAAGTGACAAAATATAACGGAGAATCGTAAAATATTGCTGGATATTTAGACGATTAAAGATGGCTCGTAGAATATTGCTGGATATTCAAACGATGGTTCGTAGAATATTGCTGGATATTCAGACGATTTCAGATCATTAATTAATGGCTCTATACTAGAAGGGCTTCCTGCCTAGGAGCATTAATCACTTGAGGGTTTGAGCAATATGAACTTGCTGGAGTGTCATATTCCTCTTGCATAGTCGGGGAAAACCGGTCGCATCCCGAAGACGTTGTCGCCCAAACTTTCAATTCTATACAGTATGAGATGTACCGTGGTCTCAGCTGGGAGACTGCACATCTGCATCTTCTCTGAGAGACTTTCTCCATCAGAGGGTTATCCGATGTGCCGTGGTCTCAGCTAGAAGACTGCACATCTACATCTTATCTGAGAGACTTTCTCCATCAGAGGATTATGAGATGTGTCGTGGTCTCAGCTAGGAGATGCCATATGCATCTTCTCTGAGAGACTTTCTCCATCATAGGTGGCATGAGCTTTCATACATAGAGACATGAGTCTCGATACTCATTCGATTGCCGGATCCGGAGTAATTACTGAAATTGCTCAATATTCATGAGATGTGTCGTGGTTTCAGCTGGGATACTACACATCTTCATGTACTCTGTGAGACAGCCTTATCAGTCAGAGATTTGTGGCATGAGCTTTCATGCCTTAATCTAGAGACATGAGCCTCAATACTCATCCGATTGCCGAATCTGGAGTATAGTTTTACAATTCTACCCTTTGTCGAAAATCCACCATCTAATGTAGTATTGAGATAAAAAGAGGTTTTAGAGAAGGAAAAAAAGAATGTAGGGTTCGAAACCTTTAAACAGGTTCGTACACGACCAACTCTCAACCCTATGAAGAGTAGAATTATCGATAATACCCTTTCTTTTATTTGATAGACAAAAAGAAGAAAAACTAAGAAAAGAAGAGAAACAAACTTTTCCTAAAGGCCTGAAAAATAAAATCATTGTCTCTTTTAATCAGGCATATGAGACAAGATTTCATACACAACACAATCAAGTTGCGTTGTGGTGAACAATAATTTTTCCACCATTTTCCTCTTGAGATAATCCACAAACCTTTGTCTATCAAGACTATTTGACCATCTTTTCTTTGCTAATGGTCGTAGTTTATCCTTGGAGACTAACTTCTTAGACGAATATAAAATATTACATACCTCAACGGTCTTCTGAGCAAGTTTAAGATTTCTTGCTAAATGATTTTCTCTTCGTTGAAGTTTGTTGACGTGCCTTTGTTGTTGTTTGAATTTATAACACCTTGACAGTTCATGACCCTTTAATGAAAAATATGAACACGTCAAACTTGGATAAAAATCAGGCTTCTAAAATGTGCAAGCAGCTTGGCACATAGTGGAACCTAAAACATTATAAACAGTGTTTCCAAAGATTGGGTCAACTTTATCTTCCCGGATAGTTGGATTATCTTCTGAAAGAATATCAAGATTGATATATGTATTGCTATAATTATCAAAATCAATATTTTCACCAAGAAGTGCAACACTTGATTTCTTGTCTTCATTATAATCATAATTGTCAGACATTTCATCAAGAGTTGCAGAAAGATCTTTGTTCCCGGTGTATTTTCTCCGATTTGGACACTCGTTTGCAAAATGACCAAATCCCTTACACTTAAAGCACTGAGGCATATCCTCGTCATCATTTTCATCAATATCCCTTAGGAATAACACAATTATGAGGTTTGGTTGATGCCTTAGCCTTATCTCTGGAGAACCGTTTACTTCTCTTCAAGAGAAGATCCCTAAACTGTCTTGTGATCATCGAGACTGATTTGTCAAGATCTTCATCTGATGAATCTGTCTCAGAGTGATCATCTTCAGAGATATACATTTTTTTACTTTTATCAAGTAATTTAGTGTCCTTTAGTACGAAACATCCTTAGATTTGGATGAATGTTCATGATCAAAGATCTTGCGTATTTCTGGAGAGTGTATCTAGGTTATTCCCCTCAACGATGGCATACTTCTTAGCATCGTATCTAGATGGCAGAGATCAGATAATTTTCATCACAATGTCCTTTTCAGGAATAGTCTCACCCAATGCAAAAGATGCATTAACAATTTCATCAGAGAATGGCATGTATGATCTCATTCAAACCGTCGGAATTTTGCTTTACATCAAGTATCTAGGAAGGGGTGTATTCACCAATATTTTTGGGAACGTTTACATTTCCAACTGCCACAACGGGAGTACTCATGATTGAAGAAAAGCTCATATGAAAATTTTCCACCATAAATAATTAGATCCATCGAATACTGGTGGTACGTTCATTGAGATAGCACAGATCGCTACAAACACATACTTATAAGGTCTTGAACGTGTTTTCCTGCTCTGATACCAATTTTAAAAAGCGGGGGTCTAACAACCACACTCGATATTCTGATTAGCAATATTTGTATGGACAAACTCCGAGTTACTTTCTAGATAATCAACTAGACAGTCAGACTCAATCTAGATAGAAATATCTCAAGGAGTTATTATCTCAATCTCTCAATTTGATCTATACTCAAGAAAATTAAATTTTGTGAGTCTTTATCGAAGAGAGATAACTTGGATGGTACCAAAGACCAATATCCAAGTGTCAAACAATTCAAATCAACAACCAAAAGGTCGGATATTCTAATTGATTGAACAATGCACAACCTGTATTATTACAATTATATAACAAAATATAATGCGGAAAAGAAATAACACTGACACCAGAATTTTGTTAACGAGGAAACCGCAAATGCAGAAAAACCCCGGGACCTAGTCCAGATTAAACATACACTGTATTAAGCCGCTACAGACACTAGCCTACTCCAAGCTAACTTCGGTCTGGACTGTAGTTGAACCCCAACCAATCTCACACTGATCCAAGGTACAGTTATGCTCCTACGTCTTTGATCCCAGCAGGATACTACGTACTTGATTCCCTTAGTTGATCTCACCCACAACCAAGAGTTGCTATGACCCAAAGTCGAAGACTTTAATAAACAAATTTGTATCACACAGAAAAGACTACAATAATAGATAAATCCGTCTCCCACGAATATACCTACAAGTTTTTGTTCCGTATTTTGATAAATTAAGATGAACATGAACGAATTGATAAAACTAGACTTATATTCCCAAAGAACAGCTCAGCTTTATCAATCACCTCACATTAGTCTTAATCGATGCAGCAAAAAAAGATATTGTGGAATAATAGACGATGAGACGAAGTGTTTATGACTACTTTTATATCTTGCCTATCGGAGATAGAAATCTCAAGCCAATTATTACAATTGTACTCGTATGATAGAAACAACAAGATCATATCACATAACTACGATAAAAGTAGTATCGGTGTGGCTTCACAATCCCAATGAAGTCTTTAAGTCGTTAACCTGGTTTTAGAAGAAGAAAACCAAAGGTTAAAGGAGAATAGACTCTAGCTTAGCACAACTAGTATCACACATAATGTGTGGGGATAAGGTTTCCCAGTTGCTAGAGTTCTCCCTTATATAGTCTTCAAATCAGGGTTTGCAATCAATGTTAGCTTACTAACAAAGCATTCAATATTCACCGTTAGATGAAAACCTGATTAGATTCAAGCTAATATTTGTCAACCGTTAGATGGAAAACATAGCTTGTTACACACACATGTAATGCACGTTTCTAGGCTTATGTAACCGTACCAAAATATGTACATTAGTTGGTTCAATAATAGTTAACCAAATGGTTAGCCATATGATAACTTTCATATCAACCATATTCTTCTTCACCATAACTAGTTCAAATGACTCAAAAGAACTAGTTAGAGAGTTTTTCAATTGCTTAAATCTTTATATACTACATAAGACATAAGCGAAGCAAAAACGATGTGATTCACTCGAATCAATTCATGAACTATAAAGTCGCGGTTTGTAATAGCATTCCTTAGTTTATTAAGATAAGTTCACAAACATCGTTTTTAGACATAACTTACTCAAGTTCGCGGACTTAAGTTCCCGGACCGAGTTCACAAACTCCGGAAGAAACTCTCAGGTTCGAGAACTACGCCAGTTCGCGGGCTGGGTTCACGGACTGAAGTTCACGTACTACTCCGATTTCACTAGATCAACAAAGTTCGCAAACTTCGGTTCAAGCAATAAGGACTTATACATATATGTGTTTCCACAACAATGCTAATATCCTCCAATGGTTATATTGTCTAAACTCGTATTTCAATCATTGAAACATTCTCAGAGGGCGTTATATAGTTGTTATTCACAAACTATTTTTCGTCAGAGCAATTTCCAAAATAAGTGAAACATAACATGACTTTCGTCACTAGGTAAAGATAAACTTGGCCAAAGCGAAAGCTTTACCAACACATATTTGGAGAAATAGATAATCCAGAAATACTCAGCTCAAAATACCACATGTGTATAATCTTAGTATATATAGCAAAACGACTTTTGTCTCAAGATAGGAGATAGAGTAGATAGACTTTTGAGTGATAGATAAGTTCAAGTCTCCACATACCTTTTAGTCGATGAAGATCCACTGGTTCCTTGAGTGGTCCTTCGTCTTGTATGATGATCGCCATGGAGTTCTTGATCTCAACTACACTTTCTATCCTAGTCCGAGACCTTAGGTATAGTAATTATTAAAGATAACACTTCCACTGATGTCAAAGGTATAATATCTTCAAATGATAGAAAAAACATAACCTTCAATCTCCAAAGAAAGTGATACCACTGTGTTGTCATATTAAACATCACATTCGTTATGTTACTAATCAATGTCATTAATGTGGAAACAAAGGTCACTTATAAAGGAGTTGTAGGATTAAAGAAAAAGACGTGAAATCTAACAAGTTTAACAATGCTGCAGCTTGGGTAACAGATGGATTGGAAAAATTCCCCTTTGAATAATATTATTCCCCTTAAAGACTTAGGTTAGTTTAGGCAAAATAATTATTATAGTGATACAAAGCTCAACAAAATTTATCATAAAAGACCACATAATATAAAGACATATAACTTTGTAAATATATTAAAAAAAAATTTATGATGTTTCAACTTGGAAAAAGGTTGCTTCACAATTCCAAAAGGGCCTAATGATATGGAGGAAAAACCAGTTGCAAATGTTGTTTATAAATGGATGCGAAATTCTGCCATACAAGCAACCAATGAGAGACCAGAATTCTGTCACAAGAATGACACTTAAATGCCAATTTTCAGCAACAATGATTAAAAATTTCTCGTTAATGGACTCAAGAAATATCCTATGAATTCTAAAGTCTCTTGTACAGATGAATGTTGTGATGATGAAACAATTCATTACAAGTCAAGAAAGAAAAACAAGTGATGGATAAAGTGAAATCAGACCAAGCCTAAAAAAAAAAAAAATTAGATGATGGTTCTGTCTTTGTCACCTGTGACAATCAAGACAAGGCTTACCTCAGCACAACCTATTTGTTGTGTTATAATATGCACGCTCATTTTGGTGCTAAATCTTGAAAATGCGGGGGTCTAACAACCACACCCAATATTTCGATTAGCAATCTGTATGGACTAAATCCAATATACTTTTACAAGAATCAACAAGACAGTCATACTCAATCTTAATAAAAAGTATATCCAAGATTTATATCTCAATTTCTCGATTCAATACCTACTCAAGAAAATAGAAATTTGCGAGTCTAATTGAATACAAGAGAAATAAACTTGGATGGTACCAAAGACCAATATCCAAGGATCAATCAGTTTTAATCAACAACCAAAGGTTGGATTTCATAATTGATCGATACAATACAAAACCTGTGATATTTCAATTATATAACAAAATATAATGCGGAAAATAAATAACATAGACACCAAAAGTTTTGTTAACGAGGAAACCGCAAATACAAAAAAACCCCGGGACCTAGTCCAGATTGAAAACCATACTGTATTAGTCGCTACAGACTCTAGCCTACTACAAATTAACTTCGGTCTAGATTGTAGTTGAACTCCAATCAATCTCACACTGATTAAAGGTACAGTTGCGCTCCTTACGTCTCTGATCCCAGCAGGATGCTACGCACTTGATTCCCTTAGATAATCTCACCCACAACTAAGAGTTGCTACGACCCAAAGTCGAAGACTTTAATAAACAAATTTGTATCACACAAAAAAGTCTACGATAATAGATAAATATGTCTCCCACAGATAAACCTACAAGTTTTGTTCTGTCTTTTGATAAAATCAAGGTGAACAGGAACCAGTCGATAACCCAGACTTATATTCCTGAAGAACATCCTAGAATTATCAATCACCTCACAATAATCTTAATCGACTAGCAAAACAAGATATTGCGAAATCACAAACGATGAGACGAAAATATTTGTGACTTATTTTATCTTGCCTATCGGAGATATAATCTCAAGCCAATCTTATGATTGTACTCTTACGATAGAAGCAACAAGATCATATCACTAAACTACAAGAGAAGTAGTTTGGCATGGCTTCAAAATCCCAATGAAGTCTTTAAGTCGTCAACCTACAGGGTCTCTAGAAGAAACCTACGGTTAAAGGAGAATCGACTCTATCAAAGCGGGGGTCTAACAACCACACCCAATATTTCGAATTAGCAATATGTATGGACAAACTATGAGTTTATTTCTAGAGAATCAACTAGACAGTCAGACTCAATCTAGATAGAAATATCTCATGAAGTTATTATCTCTCTTTTGTTTTGATTTACTCAAGCTAATAGAAATCAACGAGTCTTTAATCAAATACAAGGAATAACTTGGATGGTACCAAGACCAATATCCAAATGTCAATCAATGTAAATCAACAACCAAATGTTGGATATTCTAATTGATTGATCTTCATTGCACAACCTGTATTATTTCAATTATAAAGATAAACAATATAATGTGGAAAATGAAATAACATAGACACCAGAATTTTGTTAACGAGGAAACCGCAAATGCAGATAAACCCCGGGACATATTTCATATTAAACATACACTGTATTAAGCCGCTACAGACACTAGCCTACTCCAAGCTAACTTCGGTCTGGACTGTAGTTGAACCCTAAAAAATCTCACACTGATCCAAGGTACAGTTATGCTCCTACGTCTCTGATACCAGCAGGATACTACGTACTTGATTCCCTTAGATGATCTCACCCACAACCAAGAGTTGTTACGACCCAAAGTCGAAGACTTTAATAAACCAATCTGTATCACACAGAAAAGTCTACCGTAATAGATAATTCCGTCTCCCACGAATATACTTACAAGTTTTTGTACCATCTATTTATAAATCAAGGTGAACATAAACCAATCAATAAAACCAGACTTATATTCCCGGATACCAAATCATTTTTATCAATCACCTCACAATAATTTTAATCGACGCAACGAAAAAAGATATTGTGGAATCACAAACAATGATACAAAGTGTTTGTAACTACTTTTATATATTGCCTACCGGAGATAGAAATCTCAAGCCAATTATTACAACTGTACTCGTACGATAGAAACAGCAAGATCAGATCACACAACTACGATTAAAGTAGTATCGGTCTGGCTTCAAAATCCAAATGAAGTCTTTAAGTCGTTAACCTGGTTTAGAATAAGAAACCAAATGTTAAAGGAGAATCGACTCTAGCTTAGCAACTAGTATCACACA
Organism: Papaver bracteatum; assembly: GCA_023529315.1. Classification (NCBI taxonomy): domain Eukaryota; kingdom Viridiplantae; phylum Streptophyta; class Magnoliopsida; order Ranunculales; family Papaveraceae; genus Papaver; species Papaver bracteatum. The sequence goes on along the minus strand of JAJJWX010002261.1, from coordinate 347,878 downwards.
TAAAGTATGGGGATTAGGTTTCCCAGTTGTTAGAGTTCTCCCTTATAGAGTCTTTCAAATCATGGTTTGCAATCAATGTTAGCTTAGTAACAAAGCATTCAATATTCACCATTAGATGAAAACCTGATTAGATTCAAGATAATATTTATCAACCGTTAGATCAAAAACATAGCTTGTTATACACACATGTAATGCACGTTTCTAGGCTTGTGTAACCGTACCCAAACTTTTATATTAGTTGGTTCAAAAATAGTTAACCAAATGGTCAGCCATATGATAACTTTAATATCAACCATATTCTTCTTCACCATAACTTGATCAAATGGCTCAAATGAACTAGTTAGAGAGTTGTTCAATTACTTAGATCTTTATGTACTACAAAATACACAATTGAAGGAAAAATGATTTGATTCACTTGAATCGGTTCAAGAACTATATAGCTACTGTTTGAAATAGCATTCCTTAGTTTATAAAGATGAGTTCGCAATCATCGTTTTTAGACATAACCTACTCAATTTCGCGAACTTAAGTTCCTGGATGGAGTTCACAAACTCCAGCATAAATTCTCGGGTCGAGAACTTCCACCAGTTCGTGGACTGAATTCAAGGACTGAGTTCGCGAACTGAAGCTCACGCATTCCAGTTTCACTTGATCAACAAAGTTCGCAAACTTTGGTTCAAGCAATAAGGACTTATACACATATGTGTTTACACAACAATGCTTATATCCTCCAATGGTTATATTGTCTAAACTCTCATTTCAATCATTAAAACATTCTCAGAGGGCATTATATAGTTGTTATTCACAAACTATTTTTCGTCAGAGCAATTTTCAAAGTGATTGAAACATAACATGACTTTCGTAACTAGGTAAAGATGAAATTGGCTAAAGCGAAAGCTTTACCAACACATATTTCGAGAAATAGATAAGCTAGGTAAACTCAGCTCGAAATACCAAATATGTATAATCTAAGTCTATATAGAAAAATGACTTTTGTCTCAATATAGGAGATAAATATACTTTTGAGTGATGGATAAGTTCAAGTCTCCACATACCTTTTAGTCGATGAAGATCCACTAGTTCCTTGAATAGTCCTTCATCTTGTATGATGATTTCCATGGAGTTCTTGATCTCAACTACACTTTCTATCCTAGTCCGAGACCTTAGCTATAGTATACTAGAAATATAGGCTTATAGTTTTGATCACTAACATTGACAAACATGCTTGATATAGAAACGCATGCGAGTTCGACCAAGCAATGCTCTAACAATATCCCCCTTTGTCAATTTTAGTGACAAAACTATCAATACATATGGAATACAAAAAATATATAAATAAACTTTATAGCTCCTATTCCACATGTCTAATCTTCAACATTACTCGAAATCTTCGTCACTTCCAAGTACTCCAATGATCCCAAAGGTTGTAAGTTTAGCATCATCGTTGTTGAAAATCCATAGCTATAACAACGAGAAAACAAGAGTTTTCAATCATTGTTATACAGTGTCATATTATCATTACACAACGTCAGAGTCCAATTGCACCAAAACTTCAACAATAATACTATGGTGATATGTCACTCCCCCTTAGTCAATACTCCATCTCATATGGAAACCACTCCCCCTTACATAATAATCTGAAAACCATACGTATTTGTAGTGTGAACTACATATTAATTCTCCCCCTTTTTGTCAATAAAATTGGCAATGGTACAAAAGCGGGATCCTAATGAAATTTCCATAAGTAACATTTCATAACCAAAGGTAAATGTATATATCATCTTATTTAGATGCAATCATAAAGCTAAAGCTAAATGCATTCATCAAGGAGTTTGTAAAGATACAAGATAACCCCTATAATATTCCACAGCCGCACTCCCCACAAAGATTTGGCAATTAAGCACAAGTTTAATTAAGAACTCTCCCCCATAATATGTCATTCCCGAAGGAACAATATGAGCGAACTTAATTTCAAAAGAAAAGAAGGATTTTAAACAACCACACTACAGGAAAATTAACCTATGAAGATCAAACACAAACAAGGCGTAACCAAAACTGGAGTTTTCAACTCAATTGCGCAAAAGACCGAGATAAGCACAGGGGAAAGAGTTAAGAAAATAACTAATGAACTGAAACAACACCAATAGACTGCCGTAGGTGCTGAAAAGTGGCAGTGTCTAATGATTTGGTGAGAATGTCAGCCAATTGTTGTTCAGAAAGCAAAAATTCCATATTTATGATACCATTCTCATAAAGATCTCGAATAAAATGGTACCTTATGTCAATGTGCTTTGTTCTTGAGTTCTCAACGGGATTCTCGGTGATTTGAATCGCATAAGAGTTATCACAAAGTATCAACTCCATAGTCATCCAGCATTTGTTTCATCCATAGAAGTTGAGTACAACATGACCCAGTAGAAATATACTCTGCTTCACATGTGGATAAGGATTGTGAATTTTATTTTTTTGCTATGCCAAGCGATAAGATTCAGTCCTACATAGTAGAAACCCAGATGTACTTTTTTTTGTCTTCTACACATCCTGTCCAATCAGCATTAGAATAAGCAGAAAGGTCAGAGTTAGTATCAAAAGTATAGGATAGACCATACCTGACAATTTGATTAACATATCGTATAATTCTTTTTGCAGCTGCAAGATGAGACTCCTCTGGATCAGCCTGAAATCTGGCATAACAACCAACACTAAAAGAAATATCAGGTCTTGTAGCTGTAAGATATAAAAGGCTTCTAATAATAGATCGATACAATTTTTGATCGACTTTTGCTCCTTTCTCATCTCTGTGCAGTTTTCCAGTTGTAGGCATGGGTGTCAGTTTTGGAGAAGACTTATCCAAGCCGAATCTTGTCACGAGACCCCTTGCATACTTTTCTTGGGATAAGTAAATTCCATCTTTATTTTGTTGAATTTGTAATCCTAAAAAGAATTTTAATTCACCAACATTGCTCATTTCAAATTCTCTAGCAAGTGAAACTTGAAAATCCTTTGCTAGCTTCTCAGAAGTTGATCCATAGATGATATCATCTACATAAAATTGAGCAATGACAACGTTTTTCCCACTTTATTTGGTAAACAAAGTCTTATCAGCTCCACCTATTGAAAAACCTTTCCTAATAAGTGAAGTGGTAAGTTTTTCAAACCAGGCTCTAGGCACTTGTTTTAACCCATATAATGCCTTTTTGAGTTTGATAACATGATCTTGGAATCACAGTTTTCAAATCCTTTAGGTTGAGCAACATAGAATTCTTCCTTTAAAATTCCGTTTAGGAATGCGGATTTAATATCCATTTGGAAAAGCTTAACCTTGAGAAAACAAGCATGAGCTAATAAAAGTCTAATGGACTCAAGGCGAGCAAAGGTTTCGTCAAAGTCGATACCTTCAATTTGTGAATATCCTTGAGCAACAAGTTTGGCTTTATTTCTGACAATTATGCCAAATTCATCAGACTTTTTCTTGAATATCCATTTGGTACCAACAATATTAACATTGGAGGGACAGGGTACGAGTTCCCATATGCCTTGTCTTTGAAATTGATTTAACTCTTCATGCATTGCATTCACCCAAGCGGGATCACTAAGAGCTTCATCAATATTTCTTGGTTCTATTTGTGACAGGTAACAATCAAAATTGCAAATATTTTGAAGTTGTACTCTCGTTTTAGATGTAGAATCTTTTCCTCCAATAATACTGTTGGGATCATGATTCCTTTGAACCCATAGGTGTCTTGGATGAACACATTCTTGTTCATCAGGAGCATCTTGATCAGTGCTCATCACTAGAAATATCAGGATCGGTAACAGTTGGGATAACTTCAACTAATTCCGGTATTTCTTTGACTTTCTCAATTGTCTCTGTTGGAGGTAATTCAACGGGAGAATTATCATGATAAAAATTACTAATATCATCGATGATAACATTAGTAGATTCCATCATGACCTTGGTTCGGAGATTAAATACTCGGATACCACGACTATCAGAAGCATAGCCAAGGAAGATACCTTTATCACTTTTGGTATCAAATTTCCCTCTCTGCTCTCGATCTTTTAGAATGTAGCACTTACTTCCAAACACTCTAAGATAGTGCAAGTTGGGTTTTCTACCGTACTACAACTCATAAGGAGTGTTGAGGGTTTTAGACCGTAGGTAGACACGGTTAATCAAATAGCATGCTGTGAAAACAGCTTCTCCCCAAAATCATAAGGGTAAGTTTTTGTTATGGAGCATTACCCTGGCCATTTCCTGAATATTTTTATTCTTTCTCTCTGCAACTCCATTAGCTTGAGGAGTAATAGGTGGAGAGTATTGTTGAATAATACCCAGTTCGCCACAAAATTCAAACACCTTAGTGTCCTTGAATTCAGTTCCATGGTCGCTTCTAAGTTTCTTTAGTTTGCGACCTTGTTCGTTCTGGATCCTATTAATAATAATCTTGAATTCTCCAAAAGTTTCATTCTTATGAGATAGGAAGGCAACCCAGGTGAATCTGGTGTAACCATCTACCATAACCAAAGCATACTTATTACCAGCAACCGTAGGTTGTTGAATTGGTCCGAAGAGATCCATATGATTTAAATCAAGTGGAGCTTTAGTGAGAATGTCTCGAGATGATTTATGGTGAACTTTTGTTTGTTTACCCTTTTGACAGGCACCACATACACCTTCAATCTTTGCATTGATTTTGGGAACACCTTTAACAAGTTCTTTGTTAATGATCTTAGTTAGGAGGCGATAATTGATGTGACCAAAACGTTCATGCCAAAGATGTGTAGATTCCACCTTAGTCAAATTGTAACAGTTGCTGAACTGAGTATCAAGAAGATAATAGTTATTTTTACCATGAATTCCCTGAAAAATTACTTTCCCAGTTTTGTCTACAATGTCACATCTGTTTGCATTGAAGACAACTCGATGGCCTTTGTCACAACTTTGACTATTAGATAAAAGAATTTCAGCCATACCTTTTACGTAGACTACATCATGAATTTCAGATACACCAGGTAATTTGATCGTTCCCTTTTTTCTTATGTAGCAACAACTGCCATCACCGAATGTTACCGGTCCACCTTCATAGTCTTCTGAAAAAATAAACCAAGTAAAGTCACCTGTCATGTGTCTGCTACATACACTGTCAAGAAACTATTAAAAGGGTGATGTTGATTTTAAAGCAAACGCTCCCATACTATTCGTACTATTCTGTTTAGAATTTCCCAATAGTTTTGTATGTCTTTTTAGAGACGCAAAGAAATATTTAGTTCTCTTGTGAAGATCACTTGCTACTCTTAATCTCTTTTGAAAAGACACATAATTATGTTGAAAGTGATTCGAAGAATCACAAAACAAACATGGGCCAACACTCTTAAGTTTCGCAGAACCGTTCTGAGTCATATCAGTTTTCACAACATTTAATCATTGTTTATCAGCTGATGTGTGACCTTTCTCTAGAGAGAAACAATTGGAATCTCTCATATCCTTTAAAGGACTTCCAACTGGTTTTAAATCCTTAAGGAATGAAATTTCTGCAACAATATCAGAATTGATCCGGATTTGTTCATCCAATCTTTTCTAGAGAATATCCAGTTTATCAGAACTTTTTCTACGATTAACTTTTAATCCTGGTGAAGCGTTATAAGAGACTTTATTGTCCATAGAGTCAGATAGCTACAAACACATACTTGTAAGGTCTAAAAATGTGTTTGCCTGCTCTGATACCAATTGAAAAAGCGGGGGTCTAAAAACCACACCCAATATTTCGAATTAGCAATCTGTATGGGCAAACTCTGAGTTTCTTTCTAGAGAGTCAACTAGACAGTCAGACTCAATCTAGATAGAAATATCTTAAGGAGTTATTATCTCTCTCTTGTTTTGATTTACTCAAGCTAATAGAAATCAGCGAGTCTTTAATAAAATACAAGGAATAACTTGGATGGTACCAAAGACCAATATCCAAGTGTCAATCAATGTAAATCAACAACCAAAGGTTGGATATTCTAATTGATTGATCTTCAGCAGATAAACAATATAATGCAGAAAATGAAATAACACAGACACCAGAATTTTGTTAACGAGGAAACTGCAAATGCAGCAAAACCCTGGTACCTAGTCCAAATTAAATATACATAGTATTAAGCCGCTACAGACACTAGCCTACTCCAATCTAACTTCGGTCTGGACTGTAGTTGAACCCCAATCAATCTCACACTAATCCAAGGTACAATTATTCTCTTATGCCTCTGATCCTAGTAGGATACTACGTACTTGATTCCCTTAGCTGATCTTACCCACAACTAAGAGTTGCTACGACCCAAAGTCGAAGACTTTAATAAACCAATATGTATCACACAGAAAAGTCTGCGGTAATAAATAAATCCCTCTCCCATGAATATACCTATAAGTTTTGTTCCGTATTTTGATAAATCAAGGTGAACAGGAACCAATCAATAAAACTAGACTTATATTCCCGAAAAACAGCTCAGTTTTATCAATCACCTCACAATAATCTTAATCGACGCAGCGAAAAAAGATATTGTGGAATCATAAATGATGATACCAAGTGTTTGTAACTACTTTTATATATTGCCTATCGGAGATAGAAATCTCAAGCTAATTATTACAATTGTACTCGTACGATAGAAATAACAAGATCAGATCACACAACTACGATAAAGGTAGTATCGGTGTAGCTTCACAATCCCAATGAAGTCTCTAAGTCGTTAACCTGGTTTAGAAGAAGAAACCAAAGGTTAAATGAGAATCGACTCTAGCAATGCAACTAGTATCACACATAAGGTATGGGGATTAGGTTTCCCAGTTGCTAGAGTTCTCCCTTATAGAGTCTTTCAAATCAGGATTTGAAATCAATGTTAGCTTAGTAATAAAGCATTCAATATTCACTGTTAGATGAAAACCTGATTAGATTCAAGCTAATATTTATCAACCGTTAGGTCGAAAACATAGCTTGTTATACACACATGTAATGCACGTTTCTAGGCTTATGTAATTGTACCCAAACTTGTATATTAGTTGGTTCAACAATAGTTAACCAAATGGTTAGCCATATGATAAATTTCATATCAACCATAACTAGTTCAAATGACTCAAATGAACTAGTTAGAGAGTTGTTCAGTTGCTTAGATCTTTATATACTACACAAGATACAATTGAAGCAAAAACGATTTGATTCACTCGAATCAGTTCATGAACTATATAGCCACGGTTTGCAATATCATTCCTTAGTTTATAGAGATGAGTTCACAAGCATCGTTTTTAGACATAACCTACTCAAGTTCGCGGACTTAAGTTCATGGAAGGAGTTCACAAACTCCGACAGAAATTCTCGGGTTAACGGACTGAAGCTCATGCACTTCCAGTTTCACTTGATCAAAAAAGTTTGCAAACTTTGGTTCAAGCAATAAGGACGTACACACATATGTGTTTCCACAATAGTGTTTATATCCTCCAATGGTTATATTGTCTAAACTATCATTGAAACATTCTCAGAGAGCGTTATATAGTTGTTATTCACAAACTATTTTTCGTCAGAGCAATTTCCAAAGTGATTGAAACATAACATGACTTTCGTCACTAGGTAAAGATGAACTTGGATAAATAGAAAGCTTTACCAACACATATTTCGAGAAATAGATAAGCGAGGTAAACTCAGCTCGAAATACCAAATGTGTATAATCTAAGTCTATATAGCAAAACGAATTTTGTCTCAACATATGAGATAAATAGACTTTTGAGTGATAGATAAGTTCAAGTCTCCACATAACTTTTAGTCGATGAAGATTCACCAGTTCCTTGAGTTGTCTTTCGTCTTGTATGATGATTACCATGGAGTTCTTGATCTCAACTACACTTTCTATCCTAGTTTGAGACCTTAGCTATAGTAGACTAGAAATCTAGACTTATTTTTTTGATAACTAACATTGACAAACACGCTTGAGATAGCAACGCATGCGAGTTCGACCGAGTAATGCTCTAACACTTACCGACACATATTTCGAGAAAAAGATAGGCGAGTAAATTCGGCTCGAAATAGCAAATATGTATGTATGAAAACCATCATACTTATAAGACTGTTGTCTCAATAGTAGGATATAGAGTAGATAGACTTGTGACTAATAGATAAGTTCAAGTATCCATATACCTTTTGGTCGGATGAAGTTCCACTGGTTCCTTGGGTAGTTCTTTGTCTTCGTAAGATAATCGCCATGGAGTCTGGAGCTCAACTATACTTAACTATCCTAGATCGAGACTTAGTCATAAGTAAACTATAAATCAAGACGTATAGTTTTGATCACTAATATTGACTAACATGCTTGAGATAGAAATGCATGCGAGTTCGACCGAGCAATCCTCTAACACACGCTTTTGAACTTCCCTTCTTAGTCCATGTGTTAACCAACGCTTTTCCCAACTTGATATCTCTAAGATAAGAAGTGGTCAAGAGTTCCCATCCGATTATGCCAATCATGTCTTCCAGAAGAGATTTAGGCCTGAGGGAAGCTTCATCGATCGAAGGTAGTCTCTTTCTCGATACAACACAATTAAGAGCGGCAAAGATATCTTGACCTTGTTCCTTGGAGAAATAGAAAATTTCACACACATGTTCTATGGTTGACTGCATAGTTTTGTAGACGGAGTCCGCAAAAAGCATGCAACAACTTCTAATAGGAGGATGGTATTTGTATACTCCTTCAGTGCCTAGTTTAAGTTCCCCTGAGTCGATCTTCTCCTGGAAGATGTGCTTCAATTTGTTGCAGTCACTTGTAGGATGGTTGACAAACCTATGGAAGCGGCAATACTTGGGATCTTCCATTTCTTATTTATTTGGAGGACGCTTGACACGAGGTAGCTTTATGACGTCATCTTGTATCCAGACCTCCAAGATTTCAATCACCTCTTCCATTGGAAAGGGAAATCTAAGAATGGTGGAGTCCCATTTGATCCATGTTAAATGGGAGTCGGATGCTTATATTGTTGATAGTTATTCCCCAGATGCTTTCTCTTTCCACCCTCACTAGTGATTAACTAGAGGTTAGGTCTTTTATTGGAAGGAAACATACTTCCCTGAACATCTTCACGAGTTTTTTTATTCTGGGAAGGTTCAGATCGACTGAGTAAAGCAGCAGAACAACTTCTGATTCAATATGGGAATTGATACTTGATGTGAATCAATAATGTTGTAGAAAGTGATAAGAAAAGGTTGTCGTTCACTCGGACTTGTTGAACTCGATTTTAGGATTTAATAAACTAAAATAATAGAAAAAAATATATATAAAATATTGTCACGGGATGAAGAGACACTAGGACGCAGGATTTCACTACTTTTCATATTCTTGTGGTTCAGTCATTAACTATATACAATATAGCTTAAACAAAAGAAGTTGTGATTCTAATTCTTTGCCAAAAATATATTTCATAAAATATTATACGTAAGTCGTAAGCATGACGCATCAAAAGTGATTAAAACCAAGCATGCGACATCAGACAAAATAACAAATAATTAATAGAAATCATAAAGCAATTAAATCTATGCAAAAAGTCATATAAAGAATTAATTCATTTACCACAATCATGAAAAGTTGCTTCCTCCGTTGTCCCAGTGATGGGTTCTATCTCCTCATGGTGAAAACATACTCAGAATATTGATTCATGGCTCAAAAAGGTGTTTTTATTGAAGAAATATATGAAAACAGAGTTTCGCAACACTGTAATAGTGTTACAGACGTCATCGTTACAATCCGGGTGTTGCATAATCGAACCAAAATGTTACAAAACTACTATCGCATACACTGTTTATAAACGACGATTCTGGTTAGTCTGTTCTTCGTATTCTTGAGAACGACACTTTTAAGGTGTCGTCTGCAACTCCTTCTTCTTCTCTGCTGCTGCGATTCCTCTCTGCAGCGTGATTCTATGCCTCTGCTTCACCCCAAACTCTCCATCCCCCTTCGTACTATCCCTCAATAGTTTAAATAGTCTCACAACACCGAAAAATCCCGTCATTACTCCATATAATTCTATCTTTAAAGCTCCACAGTCACGGGATAATATTTTTTCCTTTTAAAACTCTTTCACGTACCTGCAATTGATTCTTTGTATGTTCTGTTAATTCCACACACTCCAACACGCTAATTTCACGTTTAGTTATAGTAAGACTCAGTAAATCCACACGCCGTCCTCAGTAGAAACCACAGTAAACACGGGAAAGAAGAATTGCAAACCCGATATTCTTGTGTACCCTTTTCTACGCATTCCTCATTCTTTTCTCGAGTCCAACTGAATACCAGCTCTGTTTTGCCTTAACAGGTCAACACCAAACTAGAACCGCAAGAAAGTCGCATAAAATCAGGTCCAATTTTAGCCCAGAAAATACACAGTAAACTGACGTTTTGAAGCTGAAATTTTCCCGCCAAAATGATTATTCACGAAGATGAAGGTGGACAGCCCTTAGCCAAATCCGATGTGTGAATAGCACTACGTGTCGAATAGTAAATCGGGTGCCCCTTAGTAATTGAGTGCCCCTTATCCAAAGTGAGGGTGCCTTTAGTACTTTTCTCCCGGGGTCTAAATAGCACTTTTTGAGCAACTTTTTCCACACAAGTGTATTCCTCCAAAAACACCTACACAAAAATAAAAACACCATAATAAGTACAAAAAAATCGAGACTAACAATAGAGACACTGAGGACAATTCAGACACAAAAATGTGTCTATCAATACTTTCCAAGAAGGACACACATAATGAAATCACCTTTTCATTGCGAGAACTCTGATAAGAACGTGCTAAATCCCACGAGTCTTCTTTCTGAGTTTGAGGAAGCATGTCTCGATCTTCATGAGCAGGCAAGTTAGGTTGGTGGTTACTTTTCCATTCATCACGATCATAGGATCATCTTCCTCACCAGGAATAGGAATATAAATCTTGTAAGAAGGACCATTACCATCAATATTGATCCAAAACGGATTGTTGGTGGCGTTTCCTTCAGAATGAATGCACATTGGTTCCTTCGATAGTTGATCCGTGAGGACTTTCAAAAGCGCAAATACTCCATCCCGCATATTGACAATAGTAGCTTGATTCCTGACAATATCATTCAGGATTTTATCAAATCATGAATAGTTGTTAAATATCGAGACTCCATAGCCTCGACAAGGGTTTTGAATGAAAGAACGGATTCATGAATAACATGTGAAGCATTGTCAGTGCTGGGAGAAGTAAAATTGGGATTGAGGGTTTCTGAACCATTCCTAAGATCAACCATATCGAGAAATTTAGGAAATTGAAAATGGGATAGGGAAAATGATTTTTTGCAACCGAGAGATCAATCTCCCGCCGTGGTCGCCAGTTATTTTGGGGTAAAAACTGATTTTGTTGTTTTTGGTAATTTGGGGTGTGTTGATGAGAAACGAATTCAAACCCTAAACAAATGCACTACACGGGAATGTTTTAAGGTTAGAGAAATCAATCTGTAAGACTCTGGACTAAACCAAGAAATGGCCGTTCCAGATTCAATTCGGTCACAAGGTGAAGGAGAATGGTTGATCTTAGGGAGGGAAGCGGAGAAAGTGTTTGAGATCAGGATGTTATTTGAATAGGTTGAAAACCTATTTATACAAGTCATTGAGCGCACCCTGATCTCTTAGGAAGTGGAGGAATTGAAGTAGTGGAGAATTGGGTTTTGTGCGGACGGTAGTGATCATATTGTCTCTGTTATGAGGTATGGATAATCACACGTTCTCCCACTACTCTCATTACTGATAACCGTCCGTCTTTCTTGACACACTCTCATAATGGATGTGTTGCATGTCGCATGATGTAAACCTCCATACCAATATCCCAGTAAGCATCTCCCAGTTGTGACATGCTTGATGTCTCGAAAAAGTGGGTCATGTCGTGGGACCCGCTGCGGAGAATTGCATGGTGCTATTAGGTGAAACAACTAAGTTGTTTATGAGACCAATATAAAATATTTTATGTATTCGATGCATGTGAAGCATCGCATTTAAGCTTCTCAAACTAATCGATGCGTATGAAGCATCATTGTTTTAGAGCCTGATTACATAAGTCGCGGATTGGCATCTTAAAGGAGGCAGCATGATTGACCACATTTGGGTGATCGTTTGAAAATTCATCACTTGGTCGATCTCCCCATGTGGAAGAAGGATGGCCAGTCTTCACAATGCTGCTTTGCTTGTTTCCTAAAAATATATCTATACCATCAAACTAGGCTGATGAAGTTGGATGGTTGTGATCATTTGCGGCAGTTTCCATTGATGTGATTTTAGGGTTTAGGGGGCCGCACGGCCAACCCTCTTTGGGCGAGCGATTCGAGGCTTCGATCGTTAGCTCGAGTAGGTCAGTCAGTCACGCGTGAAGGTGGGCCGACAATGATCACATTGATATTTTTTTGACCATATAGAATTAGATCTATGCCATTCGAATAGGCCGGCGAACACGTATGGTCATGATCGATTTTCGGCAGTGACATGCGGTCAAAAAAGCCAATTAAGGTTTTGAAGTTGCGTGTTCATCCTACTTTGAGTGAATGATTCTATGCGTTATAAGCTTGCTATGGGAAAGTCGATCGACCAACGATAGGGTTGGGTCGATGGTGAACACGTTAGCATCTCGTTGGCCCCCTAAAATTAGATCTAGGCTGGCGAAAATAGATAGTCGTGATTGATTTGCGGAAGTTGTGTGTTGCCGCAAACGTAATTTTAGGTTTTTTGAAACAGCGCGTTCACCCTACTTTGGGTGAACGATTCTATACATTCTCGGCTTTCTGTGAGCAAGTAGATCAACCATGAGTGTAGCTGGGTCACCGATGGACACGCCAGTACTTCTTTGATCGCTCAAGATGCGATCTAATCCATCTAACTAGGATGGATAAGTTGGACAGTCGTGATGCGTTTTGAGACCGTTTTTGTCGGTCTCAATTCGTTTGAGCAGCGTGAACGCCCATGTTTGGGTAAGTGATTGAGCACTCTATAAGTTTTACGCATGCAAGTCGGTCGACTAGGGCACTAGTGGGCCCGCTGATAATCATGCTTGCGCTTCCTTAACTATTTGTAGGAGGATCCAAGCCATCCAATCAGGCTAGCAAAGTTGGACATTCGTGATGCTTCTAAGATCATTTTGAACAGTCTAGCTCATTTGAGATTTCTTTCGACAGCATGATCATTCACGCTCGAGTTTGGTGTTTGACAACGATGGGATGCATTTAGGCATGGTTCGATCAGTTGGAGAGTTGGTGGGGCCGCCAACGATCATCATGATAGTTGCTTATTTCCGCTAGGGCTTGGCTAGGCTTGTTGAATTGCGCAGGCGAATTGCGTGGCCGTGATCTTTTTTTGATACTGATGTGAATAGTCCAGATTTTCCTTAAGGAATTTAAGCGCGTTCGATCGCGCCAAATTTTAATTAAAAGGTATGTGAATGCGCTGATCTCTTTGTCAGAGGGTGGTGTAGCCTATGTGAGTGTTTTCATACATGTCTCAATACTGACACTTCGGAATATTCATGCTACTCTATTGCGAGCAAACATTTAATCGTCATGTCATGCCAATATTGAGAGTTCGCTGGGGAACATAGCATAGGAAAATACTAGGCAGGCCATGCATTAGTGAATAATGCTGGTGCAAGATAAAATTTATAGAGTATTTGGGATTGTTTCTACATGCACCATTCTGAGTAAATTTTATACATAAATATATTGAATTTCTCAATACATATACGATCGAAGAGGCTTAGGCACTCAACACTTTTAAATGGCTCAATTTTATTAGTGAATAATGTAACTAGGAGCTTAAATACTCGTTAGGATCTATACTAGTGAACAATTCATATAGGAGCTTGAGTTTCAATACAATATGAAGAGCGGCATAGGTACTCATCAGATTTTGATATATTCTTCAAATTCCTTGCAGAATATAAACAGATCAAGGTATATTACTTCTGATGTCAGGTCAGGTAGATAGACTTTTACAATTTTTCGCCCTAAACTAAAAACCACCATCAACATTAAGTCCCCTGCTTAGCACGTAACTGTGACATTATTGCAGGGTAAGCACTAGAAGGTGACAGAAGAAAAAAAAAACCAATAATATGAAGTAGATAGATGTTACCAGAGGTATATCGCTTGGTTTGAACTTCCCTTGCAGTCGTGCACTGGTGAAGCAACTTCCATTCAGGGGCTACCAACAAACCACCGCTCTTGAAAAAGCGGGGGTCTAACAACCTCACCCAATATTTCGATTAGAAATCTACATGGACTAACTCCAATATACTTTCTAGAGAATCAACTAGACAGTCAGACTCAATCTAGATAAAAGTATATCAAAGAGTTAATATATCTCTCTCTTGATTTGATCTTTACTCAAGAAAATAGAAATCTATGAGTCTTTATCAAATACAAGGATAATAAACTTGGATGGTACCAAATAGAAATATCCAAGGATCAATCAATTTTCCAATCAACAACCAAAGGTTGGATTTCACAATTGATCGATACAACGCACAACCTGTGATATTTTAATTATATAACAAAATATAATGCATAATAGAAATAACACAGACACCAGAAATTTTGTTAATGCAGAAAAACCCCGGGACCTAGTCCATATTGGATACCACACTGTATTAAGCCGCTATAAACACTATCCTACTACAAACTAACTTCGGTCTGGAATGTAGTTGAACCCTAATCAATATCACACTGATTCAAGGTACATTTGCGCTCCTTACGTCTTTGATCCCAGGAGGATACTATGCACTTGATTCCCTTAGATGATCTCACCCACAACCAAGTGTTGCTATAACCCAAAGTCGAAGACTTGAATAAAAAAATCTGTATCACACAGAAAAGTCTACGATAATAGATAAATCTGTCTCCCACGGATAAACCTACGAGTTTTGTTCCGTCTTTTGAAAAAATAAAGGTGAACAAGAACCAATTGATAAAACAAACTTATATTCCCGAAGAACAACTCAGTATTATCAATCACCTCATAATAATCTAAATTGTATGGTAGCGAAACTAGATATTACGGAATCATAAACGATGAGACGAAGATGTTTGTGATTTCTTTTTATCTTTCCCTATTGGAGATATAATCTCAAGCCAATTATTCAATTGAACTCGTATGATAGAAAATGGTAATATCAGATCGCTCAACTACAAGAGAAGTAGTTTCGTTTGGCTTCACAATCCCAATGAAATCTTTAAGTTGTTAATTGACAGGGTCTCGAGAAGAAACCTACGATTAAAGGAGAATCGACTCTAGCAAACCAACTAGTATCACACAGGAGGTGTGGGGATTAGTTTTTCCAATTGATAGATGTCTCATTTATATAGGTTTCAAATCAGGTTTACAATCTAAGTTACCTTGGTAACAAAGCATTCAATATTCATTGTTAGATGAAAAACCTGATTTATCCAAGTTAATATCTTTCAACCGTTAGATCAAAACTTAACTTGTCACACACACATACGAAATGTATTTCATTTAGGTTTGAGTAACCGTACCTAAACATGTACATTTGGTTGGTTTACAAATGGTTGACCAATGGCTAGCCATATGAGTACTTTCATATCAACCGTATTCATCTTTCTCATAACTAGTTCAAATGACTCATAAGAACTAGTTCAAGAGTTGTTCAATTGCAGGGAAATCTTATGTAACTACACAAGACACAATTGAAGCAAAATCGATTTGATTCACTTGAATCAATTCATGAACAATATAGCCACGGTTTGCAAAGATCGCATTCCTTATTAATTTATTGTTTAAGTTCATGGGCTAACTGATTTGAGATATAACCATCTTGGGAACGCGTACGGGTACATGTACTCTAGCTTTACCGGAATTGGGTTTGAGAACCCATCATAAATTTTTGGTTGGAAAACTTTTGTGGGTACGCGTACCTAAGGTGACTGGTTCGTAAGTTCGTAAACTCCAAACTTCAGCAGAAATTCTCGGTACAAGAACTTCCGCCAGTACACGTACTGGTACGCGTACCCAACCTGTCTCCTTCACCAATAACGCATGCACACATATGCACGCACTTGGTTTCGGGTACATTAACTTAAACACTAATGTGCGAACACACTATATATGATTATATCCATAGGTGGTTACGTAATCTCAACTCTACATTTTAATCATTGAAACATTCTTCTATAATGTTATAATAGTCGTTAGACATAAAGAATCGACTATCGTCATCAAAGCCATTTTTAAGATTGAAACGTCATCATGACTTTTATCACGGGTAAAGATGAAACGTGGTTAAAGCGAAAGCTTACCAACACATATTTAGAGAAAAATATGGGCAAGTAAACTCGGCTCAAAATAGCAAATGTGTATGTATGAAAACTATCATACTATACGACCTTTGTCTCAAGAGTAGATAGACTTTTGAGTGCTAGATGAGTTCAAGTCTCCACATACCTTTTTGGTCAGATGATGTTCCACCGGTTCCTTGAGTAGTTCTTTGTATGCATAAGATAATCGCCATGGAGTCTAGAGCTCAACTATACTTAACTATCCTAGACCGAGACCTAGTCATAAGTAAACTAGAAATCATGACGTATAGTTTTGATCACTAATATTGACAAACATGCTTGAGATAGCAACGCATGCGAGTTCGACCAAGCAATGCTCTAATACAATATATGTTCTTAAGTAAGATTGCTAAGGATCTATGAAAATCATTGCTTGAATCATATTTCGAGATATTCAACAAGACAAGCATGACTCGAAAATTCTTCTTGCAATATGAAATATACTATAAATCATACGACATAGTATCATAAAGATAGAATGGTAATTTCGTAAGTAAATAGGATGGTTCAGTCTTCATATGCCTATTTTTCGATGAAGTTCTCCAAATGTGTTCATTTAATCTTTAATTTTCAATCTCCAAGGATTATTCATTGATGTATGATACTCAATTATAATACTCTAATTCCAGCCCGAGACTTGACTTGACTAGACTGGAAATCAAGATATAGTTTTGTATATCTGACATTGACAAGAAGCTTGAGTTAGGTTGCGAGTTCGACCGAGCATTGATCCAATAAAAATGATTCTCAACGAATACTGAATCTTAAAGACAAAGTAAATTATTGTCTTTCTGGAGCAAAATTGTTAGATAAATATCGTGATGCTGCTCTTGAGAAAATCAAATGGTTGGAAGAAGTAAAAGAGTTGAACAAGTCCAATGATAGCTCAAACAAATTAACCTTTATAGTAGGAGCTAGTAGAGATGTTCATGATACACGAAGATTTGGTTACAATGAAATAGATGCATGCTCAAGTTCTTATAAATAGGTAAAATTTTTCAAGGCTAAAAATCATGTTTAAACATAACCTCAATAACAATTATTAAAGAAAACACTTCCACTGATGTCAAAGGTATAATATCTTCAAATGATAGAACAAACATAACCTTCAATCTCCAAAGAAAGTGATACCACTATGTTGTCATATTAAACATCACATTCGTTATGTTACTAATCAATGTTATTAATGTGGAAACAAAGGTCACTTATGAAGGAGTTGTAGGATTAAAGAAAAGACGTGAAATCTAACAAGTTTAACAATGCTGCAACTTGGGTAACAGATGGATTGGCAAAATTCCCCTTTGAATAATGTTATTCCCCTTAAAGACTTAGGTTAGTTTAGGAAAAATAATTATTATAGTGATAGTTCAAGGTTTTCCTATCAAAGCTCAACAAAATTTTATCATAAAAGACCAAATAATAGTAAGAAATATAACTTTGTAAATGCAAAAAAAAAAAGTTATGATGTTCCAACTTGGAAAAAGGTTGCTTCACAATATATCCAAAAGAGACTAATGGTATAGAGGAAAAAAATAGTTCCAAAGGTTGTTTATAAATGGATGCCAAAGTCTGACATACAAGCAACCAATGAGAGACCAGAATTTTGTCACAAGAATCACACTCAAATGCCAATTTTCAGTAACAATGATTACAAACGTCTCTTTGATGGACTCGAGAAATATCCCATGAATTCTAAAGTCTTGTACAAATGAATGTTGCAATGATGAAACAATTCATTACAAGTCAAGAAAGAAAAACAAGTGATGGATAAAGTGAAATCAAACCAAACCAAGCCAAAAAAAGAAATAAATTGATGATGGTTCTATCTTAGTCACATGTGACAAGCAAGACAAGGCTTACCACAGCACAACCTAGTTGTTGTGTTATAATATGCACACTCATCTTGGTGCTAAATCTTGAAAATACGAGGGTCTAACAACCATACTCAATATTTCGATTAGCAATCTGTATGCACAAACTCCAATATACTTTTACGAGAATCAACTGGACAATCAGACTCAATCTTAATAAAAAGTATATCAAAGAGTTATATCTCAATTTGTCAATTTAATACTTACTCAAGAAAATAAAAATCTGTGAGTCTAATTGAATACAAGAGAAATAAACTTGGATGGTGCCAAAGACCAATATCCAAGCATCAATTAATTTTAATCAACAACCAAAGGTTGCATTTCAAAATTAATCGATACAATGTACAACATGTGATATTTCAATTATATAACAAAATATAATGCGGAAAAGAAATAACATAGACACCGGAAGTTTTGTTAACGAGGAAACCGTAAATACAGAAAAACCTCGGGACCTAGTCCAGATTGAACACCACACTTTATTAAGCCACTACAGACTCTAGCCTACTACAAATTAACTTTGGTATGGACTGTAGTTTAACCCCAATCAATCTCACACTGATTCAAGGTACAATTGTGATACTTACATCTCTGATCCCAGTAGGATGCTACGCACTTGATTCCCTTAGCTGATCTCACCCACAACCAAGAGTTGCTACAACCCAAAGTCGAAGACTTTAATAAACAAATTTGTATCACACTGAAAAGTCTACGATGATAGATAAATATGTCTCCCACAAATAAACCAATAAGTTTTGCTCTGTCTTTTGATAAAATCAAGGTGAACAGGAACCAATCGATAACTCGGACTTATATTCCCGAAGAATAGCCTAGAATTATCAATCACATCACAATAATCTTAATCGACTAGCGAAACAAGATATTGCGGAATCACAAACGATGAGACGAATATGTTTGTGACTTCTTTTATATTGCCTATCGGAGATATAATCTCAAGACAATCTTACGATTGTACTTTTACGATAGAAAAGGCAAGATCAGATCACTAAATACAAGTGAAGTAGTCCGGTCTGGATTCACAATCCCAATGAAGTCTTTAAGTCGTTAACCTACAAGGTCTCGAGAAGAAACCTAAGGTTAAAGGAGAATCGACTCTAGCTTAACAAAACTAGTATCACACAAGAGGTACGGGGATTAGGTTTCCCAGTTGCTTGAGTTCTCCTTTATATAGTTTTCAAATCAGGGTTTGCAATCAATGTTAGCTTAGTAAAAATCATTCAATATTCACCGTTAGATGAAAACCCGATTAGATTCAAGCTAATATCTTTCAACCGTTAGATCGAATATTAGCTTGTTATACACAAATAAAATGCATTTCATTTAGGTTTGAGTAACCGTACCTAAATGTGTACACTTAGTTGGTTCAACAATAGTTAACCAATGGTTAGCCATATGAGCACTTCCATATTAACCATATTCATCTTTATCACAACTAGTTTAAATGATTTCAAAAGAACTAGTTGGAGAGTTGTTCAATTTCTTAGGTCTTTATGAATGGACACAATTGAAATAAAATCGGTTTGATCAATTCATGAACATTATAGCCACGGTTTGCAAAGATTGCATTCATTATAGTTTATTTGTTTAAGTTCATGAACCACCAATTTGAGAAAATAACCAGCTCAAGTATGCGTACGGGTATGCGTACTTAAGCAACTGGATCTGAGTTGGTTTTAGTTTCCAAACTTAGCACAAAATTTCGCGTAGAAAAGTTCTGCCAGTATGCATATGGGTGCGCATACTTAAAATTACTGGATAAGAGTTTGTAAACTCCAAACTCAGCAGATATTCATGAACATGAACTTCCGCCAATATGCGTACGGGTTCGCATACTTAACCTGTCTCCTTCACCAATTCTGTATGCACACATATGTATACACTTGGTTCCCGGTTTATGGATTTATACACTAATATGCGAACGCATTATATATGCTTATATCCAAAGATGATTACATATTCTCAACTCTACATCTCAATAATTAATTCATTCTTAGAGGATGTTATATAGTTATTATTCACAAACTATTTTTCATCAAAGCGATTTTCAAGATATTGAAATGTCATCATGATATTCGTCACGAGTACAAATGAACTTGGTTAAAGTGAAATATTACCGACACATATTTTCAGAAATAGATAGACGAGATAAACTCAGCTCAAAATAGCAAATGTGTATAATTGAAATCTATATACTTATACGACTTTTGTCTCAAGAGTAGGAGATAGAGTAGATATACTTTTGAGTGATAGATAAGTTCAAGTCTCCATATACCTTTTAGTCGGATGAAATTCCACTGGTTCCTTGAGCAGTTCTTCGTCTTCGTAAGATGATCGATGTAGTAGCAGGAAATCCCACACTACACCCCTCACAAGAATTTGCACAATCGATCTATGAACACTTAATCAGGAACAACCATTTTCGTTAATTGACACTTAGAAAATTACAAAGGAAATGAAAATACAATTACTCTGTTTAGAATTTTCTTTCTCCTAAAAACTTTCTTAGCATTTCAAAAGTTATCTCTCTTCTCAAGTTTACTCATCCCCTATATATAGGGTATTACATAATGGATGACAGCTCATAGACAACTAAGCTATCCCTTAATTTCGGATCTAACTTGTGATACCTTTGCGAGTGTACAAATGTTAACCCTCGCAAACACTCTATTCTTCGCAGGATTTTTACGTTTTCTTCATGTTTCTACCATCGTTATTTGTTGTGTCGTTCTTTTAATCTTTTCTGCGATGCTCGCCAGTGTCTTTAGTGAAAACTTCGCAAGAATGTTCTTGCTGCGATATTCTGATCCTACATCTTGCCTCTTTTTCATTGAATATTGCTTGAAAAGCGATTTTAAGCAAAAATCTTCCTTGTTGTAGTTGTTGAAGGAATGAGTGAAATAATATTGGACTTGACAAGTACGTACTTGCCTCTATTATTTTGCGAAGTTCTAGAATATTTCTTCTACTCTTTCGAAATTATCACTTTAACTTGTCTATTTTGAAAATGATTTTTGCCGAGAAGATAAAGAATATATGATGTTTTCTTAATGATCCATACTAGCCTCTGTTCTTTATCTTATGAGAGTAGAATCTTTGAGAAAGTGAGTTATTGATTTCTCCATCCTTATCTTGCCTCTGACTCAGGGTAATATAATCCTTTAAGGATGTCTTTCGTTTTGCAAAATAACCATACTCTGCGAATCTCTTGCATATTCTGCAATGTTGTAGCTATTTCTGCGAAATAATGTTGTGGATGGGGAAAAACGATCTGCTGGTTTTTAAGGGATTAAGGAGACGACCAGACGGAGGAGGTTCCTCGAACCAGGCAAAATGCTAATCCTCACACATATGCACCGCTGCAAAGGGGGTGCTTAGATTCGAGAGATCAATCTGTAGTACTCCGGCCTAAATCGAGACAACGACCGTTCCAGAGTAAATTCGTTCACAAGAGAGGATGGGTTGATCTGTAGGAGGGAAGCTGATAAATGTGTGGAATCGATGGTGATTCAAGGATTGTGGGTGTGTGAATTATGAATATGATAAGTTCTGAATGATTGAAGTTGAACGATTGTGAAGAAATTGCTCAATTGATGAGTTTGATGATCTCGTGTTGTCGAAGAGACGTGAGATTCTTTACTCTGAGTATTCTGTATATTCGTTCTGTTTTTCGATTCTCTTTTTTCTTCAATCTTGATTTAGGAACTTATTTATATTGCTGGAATTGTAGACACCATGATCCCATGAAGTGTGACAGTTAATGGAATCAAGGAGTGGAGAAGTGGAAATCGTGTTCGAAACCGGTTGTCCAACGTGTAAAGACTTGGTCGACTTTCCACCCACTACCTCGTGAATTCCTTTAACTGATTGCACGACTTGCTCACATTTCCATCGTGTTTTTGAACACACGTGCCGTAGACCGCCAGACCAAAACCCTAAGTAATATCCCCCCAAGTGACATGATTGATCATCTCGTGGTTTGTTAGTCAATTGATGACTTTGTGGTTTGATGGGACAATGAGTCCATGTAGTTGCTAAGCCGAACAGGATGTTCTGAAACTCACGAATTGAACGTGTCATGAGACAGAGGTATAATTCTTACGATGAAGTGAGCAAGTATTGCTCATTCGATGGATTGTTGAATATTGGTGGGTTGTTGAACCGATATTCCTTAACTCGAGCAAATATTGATCATCCGAGCAAGTGTTGCTCTCATGATGACTTGTTGAATATTTGACCGTCTGAGCATGTGTTGCTCATGAATGATTGGCAGTGTGCCAAGAATATTAATTAAAGTGCTGGTCATTGAACCTATCATAATTAATAAAATTCATGACCATGAGGTCATCGTAGAATTATTTATATTAATTCATGACCATG
Source organism: Papaver bracteatum (assembly GCA_023529315.1). Lineage (NCBI taxonomy): Eukaryota > Viridiplantae > Streptophyta > Magnoliopsida > Ranunculales > Papaveraceae > Papaver > Papaver bracteatum. The sequence goes on along the minus strand of JAJJWX010002261.1, from coordinate 325,239 downwards.
AGGTCGTCGTAGAATTATTAATATTAATTCATGACCATGAGGTCATCGTAGAATTATTAATATTAATTCATGACCATGAGGTGGTCGTAGAATCATTAAGGTTAGAGTCTGGAAGCGCGGTCCTTGAACTCAGAAACCTTAATTTGACCGATTGATGATCAATTCATGGTCAGAAGTTTTAACCATGGGACGAATGAGGAGCAGCTACATGGGACCGTGGATCAACCATGTAGTATCCATATGCTCACGTGAGAAAATATGATGAATTCACGAAGATTTCATGATTTGTTGGTGAAAGAATGATTAAATGCTGGTTCAATCATTATTCAAAATGCTCGTCTGAGACTTAAGTGTGAAAACCTAATTAATTATGAGAGGGTGATGGACCGACCATGGAGTCATGGAACCGGCTCTGGGTTGTCACGTGACCGTCTGATGGTCACTTCATGTAAAATCCAAAGTGTTTGGACGAGTCTTGGACCTAATACGAGCAATTATGAAAATTAGGTCAAAACTGTGAAAATCGATGGGATTGGCTTCCGTGAGCCAAAGAGATAATCTTGGTCCGTCAAGATAACATGCTCGTGTCCCTAGGGTGTCCGCGTCTCAGTCTTGAGAATTTTGATATTTTATGGTGCACGTTTGAGCGACCATTTGAGAAAATATGACAAAATTTGGGTTTTCTGATAAAACCATCAAAACTTCATCGTATGAAGGAAAATAATAAAAGTGAAGGAATTATGAAGTGTGGACCGGTCACAGTGATCACGTGACCAACTGTTGGTCGCTTGAGCAATCCCTAAACCCTGATTAACGTCCTTTACTAGAATTGATGTATAATTCTCATACGGACTCGGATTTTGATGGTCCTCCCATTCATTCCATACGGAAAAGAATTTCCTATTTCCCAACGCGGAAATATTTAGGTTTTAAGCTCGTTCGAGGGGTGAAAATACCCCGAAAGTAAAATTCGGGAAGGATTCAAGGGGCCGGTCCCACGATAAAACGAAGGAGTTTTGTTAAAATCAAGGAATTTCCATGAGACTAAGGAAAAACCATGAGACGATGGAAAATATTTATAAAATAAGGAATTGTGAGACTGGGACCGCCGGTGGTCAAGGCACGGTCGGCCAGTTATGACCACGGTCCCGTGGTGTCTCTTCCTTAGTTTTACATATTTTGATGATTTTATGAAGGATTCATGAATTTTGAGAAATTTGATAAATTTAGAGAGTTTTCATGAATTGAAGGAGTTTCCATGAGTTCATGGTCTTTGAAAAACATTAAAACGATAAAATTCGGTCGTGTAGGACCATGGAGGCGTGATCGACCGGTCGTGACCCAATCCCACGAATTTTAATAATTTTTAAATAGTTTTTTGGGTATTTTTGATGATTTGAAGGAATTTTGAGGAAAAATACCATGAAATCAAGGAAAAATAAGATAATTAATAATAAAATAAATAAAACAGGGCATGTGGGACCGGCTAGGGCATGGTCGGCCGGCCAAGGCCCGGTCCCACGAGTTTTCATAATTTATTTTATTATTATTTTTGATAATTTAAAGGAATTTTGGGAAAATACCATGAAATCAAGGAGTTTTTCATGAAATTAGAGAAAAATAATAATAATAAAATAATAAGGGTCGTGAGGTGTGGGCCGGCTGGGACCAAGGCATGGCCGGTCGGCCAATGGTCACGCCCCACACCCTCTCCTTAATTTTTATATTATTTTTTTGACGGACTCATGTAAGTACCACGAATCCGAGGAATTTCCTCAAGAAGGAGATTTGATCAAACGAGAGAGTTTTATCAAATCATGAAAAATAATAAAATAATAAAAGTGTATTAAAAATATAGAATTAGCGTGGAACTGATCATGACACGATGAGTTGATCGTGTGTCCGTGTCCCAGTGCCTTGGTCAAATATTTTTAATTATTTATTATTTTCTTCCCTATTCTGCATGGGTTCATCGTTTCGTCGTATTTTTGAAATACTCGTCCGTGCGGTGATTGTTAATGCATCAACGTTGAATACACTTGCACCATTTGAAACATGGCTTACTCAGAGGTAGCTCCGTTGCCCGGCCGTTAATTATTTATTACCAATTCATGAAATTTGATGGAGAATAATTCATGAAACGAGTAATAAAATGGATAGATGTTTACTGTTAATTCATAGGATCAGCTGAAGATTCGACTATGAACTCAGAACGATGAGGTGATCATTGCCATTCCATGGGATCGTCGTTGATTCGACCATGGAATCGGAGCAATGATATTTCCATTCCGTGGGATCGTCGTTGATTCGACCACGGAATCGGAGCAATGATATTGCCATTCCGTGGGATCGTCGTTGATTCGACCACGGAATCAGAGCAATGATATTGCCATTCCGTGGTCGTTGTTTCGACCACGTCGGAGCAATGATATTTCCATTCCGGGGTCGACCACGGAATCGGAGCAATGATATTTCCATTCCGTGGGATCGTCGTTGTTTCAACCACGGAATCGGAGCAATGATATTGCCATTCCGTGGGATCGTCGTTGATTCGACCACAGAATCGGAGCAATGATATTGCCATTCCGTGGGATCGTCGTTGATTCGACCACGAAATCGGAGCAATCTTATTGCCATTCCGTGGGATCGTCGTTGATTCAACCACGGAATCGGAGCAATGAAGGGATAATTAACCTCATGGGTCTATGCCTAGCAGAATAAACTGACTACGATAGGAGCATTAATTATCCTGACATGACTTGACGTTAAGCCATATCCTTTATATAGTCAGGTTAAACTCGTTGTTTGTTCCTGAAGACGATATTGCCCCGTAGAGCCTTCCATCCCGTGATACTATATAGAAATGACTGAAAGTATTCAGTATTCATGAGATTATGCCGTTGTCTAGACGTTGACTGCATATCTACATGTACTCTGAGAGAAAGCACTCTCCATTGAGAATTCGATGAGAGACTCGTGTCTCAATACTCACATGCGATTGCTGAACCGACGGTCCGTACAATCATGAGTTTATGATTTTAGCCCTTGTTGAAAATCCACCATCTACAAATGTTTCTCAAAAAAATTTAACAATATTTCTGCGAAATTCTGACATATTTGTGAGACTACAAATAATACTTCTGACATATATTCTTATTATTTTCGCAGAATATATCACACGTATCTTTTCGTCCATCCCATTCTTGACACGTCTTTTTCACCCGCAATTTTTCAACCATTCACGTGTCTTCTCGCATTAATATTTATCTTTTCGAGAGATTTCCCTCTCTATAAATATCCCTTTCATTCCTTTCTCTTATTCTTTTTATCTTCTTCCCAATCTCTCTGCAATTTTACTATTCCTCCATAATTTGCGCTTCTGCTACTGTAGTTCTTCATTTTTTTTCTTTCTTCTAACTTTCATCCTTATTCCTTGAATATGGCTCCCGCTGGTCGCAGAAACGAAATTGCTTTTGAGAAAGTTCAGAAAAAACTTCAAAGTAAGGGTTTTACTTTATCCACTATCCCAGATCAAGGTCCTAAATATGAACTCACTGCAAAGTTATTTTCTGATCATCCTTCCCATCAGGGTAAAATCATAATATCGCTGGGTCAACTTCTCACGGGCCTTCCCATTTCTCTCTACGATCCTGACCTTCCCCTGTTTTATGAGATACTTTCTCATAAGAAATTCTCGTGAGCTGTATATCAACTAATCGGTGATTGCATTCGTCTAATGCATGAGTTTGCCACTCGTGGTGCAGGTAAAAAATCTCTTTATTCTGATGACGCCAAAAATCCTAAGTTCAAAGACGTTGCAATTGTTCCTGCGAAGTATATTGTGGAATTTTTTTTTCTTCGAATAATGAGGTAATTTCCATGAAGAGAGATAGCTTGTTGGGGAGTTCGTTTAAACAAGAAAAGTAATGTTGCTGCTGACAAGATCTTAATGCAAGACATTGAATGGAACCCTGGTAATAATTCATTCCCACGTCACTCAAATGATGATAGATGGCATATTCTTCACTTAATACTAGAAGGTCCATATATTTCTGGTACTCTTGCTTTACCTGTGAACCTCGCAGAGTATAATCCTTGGGAATTCTATTGGCCTGATAGAGATTTCTGAACTCCTCTTGAATTATTATCTTTTGTATTCTTTATCTCTTTTTGCTCATTATTTTTCTATCTTCATATGTTTACAAAATTATCAGATTGAGAGATTAAAGAAGAATTATAGAAATACTGGGAAACCCAGCATTTTATCTGCTCTTAGTTCTATCACAGATGAGGTAAGAAATTCTCTTTCAGAATTTTTAATGATATATTGTTGCCTCCATTCTCTATGTTTCTTATCTTTATTTTTGGTATAGATTATCACTGAGATAGAACCTATTGAAATTGCGAAAACCACTAATAAAGGTAAAGGCAAAGGTTCTTCTCGTAAGGAGAAATCCAGTAAAGATGTTACTCGCAAGGAGAAATCTGCTGCTGCTCCTTCAAAGAAAAGAAAAACTTGTTCTCCCTCTCCTTCAAATTCTCAATCTAGTGAAAGTTCTACTAAGGATAATGCTGATGATAGCGATGATGATGGTAATGATGACATTTCTTCTGCGAATGAAACTTCTCAACCTGAGTCTTCTATGGCTCTGCTATCCATCATATTTTCAGATTCTTTGCATGGCATTGGAGATGATAATGAGGCTCTTACTAACCAAGCTCTCGCAAATATCTGCGATGCTTCCCTACTGACTAATAATGACTCACTTTGCGGAGTTTCTAAATCAGTATCTCCCAGCCTTCTAAACTCCCTTGGTACTCTGGTATGCTCTTATTTCTTTGATTCTTCTTGATTTCAAAATTTTCAAATGTATATACATCCTTGTAATTCTTCTCTTGTAATTCTTGTAATTCTTCTTTTAGGTTGGTAGAACTGCTTTCGCAGTTTCTTTAGATTTGGATAAGAGACGATCAACTCTCTTAAAAAAAATGATGATCTTCACAAGGAGAACGAAAAGCTAAAATATGAATCTGCCAACCTTCGCGAGCAGTTACAATCTGATTCAGCCAACCTTCGCGAAGAAAATAAGCAATTGGGAGTTGAACTCTCCTCTTCGCAAGATAAGGTTGCTAACCTTCAAGATGCGAATGATAAACTTTATGGTATGAAATTTTTCCCTCTTTTTTTGTCCTCTTATCTTTTTCCTTCATCTTATTTGATCAACCACTCTTGTAGGCATTTATGGTTTATCTGATCAAGCTGCGACCCTTCATTCTTTTCCCAATTCTATAGATGATGATACTCTTCTTGAACGTCTGAATAAATATTTGTATAGTTTTTCCAATGACCGAATTACTTCCCTCTATATAGATGAACTTAGATCAAAATTTCGCCTTTTAGAGATTGAACACAGATCCAGTTTAGGTCTAGCCAATAAGTATATGCATTTTTATATTGATGCCAAAGAGGAGATTGGCAAATCTAGATCCAAATACAGTAATCTTATTGATGAAAATGATCATATTACTAAACAAGGTGTTCAATCTTTAACGGAATTCCATAAGACTCTTCTCGAAACTCAAATTGAGAGAGATCGGCTTATCTGCGAGAATTCAACTCTTGTTAAGAGGGAAACCCAAGTTCTCTCCCGTCTTCTTATAGATAATGATGATGAATTCACTTGGGATGCGAAAATATTAGACGATGCTAGAAGTAATCTAGGTGTAAATATTAGTCTCCATGCTGACCAAACAGCCTTGATTAAATATTTTCTTTCTGACAGAGAAGGTTGTCAACTATTCTTTCCTACTAACTCTTTGTTTTTCATAAATTTTCATCAAGTTACTAATTCATTGTTATACGTTCGCAGCTTCTGAAAAGAGACTCCGTTAAAGAATTGAAGAATTAGAAAATGAAAAATGAGTTCTCGCAAATTCCCTTTCTTCTCGAAATGACAAGTGCTCAAGATTAAAGAATCAACTGAAGATAACTATCACCAACTTTAAGAATGATTCTCTTACTTATCGCAATAATACTATCAGGTCGATCTGCAATAATCACGACATTCCTCTCTCTAATTACCCTTGTATTGAAGAAAAAGTTCCGGAGAATGTTCCTTCTTTAGTGATTTCTGATAGTGAAGCTGATGAAGATGAAAAAGAATTTGAGGATGAAGGATCTGATAGTACGAAAAAATATGATGAAGAGGAAGATGAATCAACCAAGAAGTAGTTCTGCTTTGCTGAATATAAAACTTGTATATTCGTTCTTTAATCTTCTTATCTTTTTGCTGCGAATTTCTCTTCCTTCCTGCATGTGTTAGTAGAACAACTCTTTCTTGCGATATAATCAATCAATACATAATTAATTTTTTCAATCTATGTATAAATCTGTGTAAATCTATCATGCGGAGTCAAAAAATACTTTCTCATGATAAGAACTAATCATATATTCCCATATTTGCCTCTTTTTTTTTTTTCAAATGAGAGATTAAGCGATTTGTAAAGTGAATATTGCACAATCTCGCAATTTTCTTATGTGGTCTTATTTTTCCTTCCTAAGTAAAGGTTTATTTAGCCACTTTTTCTTTTGCGACAAAATCGCAGGACGTTTTTGCATTTTCATGCAAAAACCCTTTGATCTTGCCTTATCTTTTTGTATTCTTTTGCTGCGACAATATGATAGGCCTAAATTTTCTTGCAAAAATAAAGCCCCATGACATTGTTTTCTTGCGATGAAATCGTAGGACGTATTTACATTTTCATGCAATGACCCATTGATCTCATCTTATCTTTTCTCTTGGATTTTTGCCTCTTTTGATATTTACGTCTTAAGACACTTATCATCTCCCTAATGGAGGGTGCCGCCCTTATCTCTCCCTGGTTTCCCCTTCAAGGAGGCATACTTTGGCCATACAAGACTAGATCCTCCCATCCGGATTTACCAACAACCAGTTGTTTTTCGCAACCTCTTATCCTTTTTGCCTATATGGCTTATAATTACGAGACTGCACCCTAAGTGAGGTTTTCTTCAGGCCGAATGCATCATAGTCAAGACTTTCCAAGAATGGCCAGGGTAGGTTCATCCTCCCCAGGCACTCTTAGCTCAACCGTGTACCGCGGCTCCTTGATCATATTCTACACTCCTTAAAAGAGACCCTCCGTCGTCCAACCAGGGTATAACCTTATATATAGTTGGAAATCCAAGGTATCTCTCCAGGATAGTCTTTCTTGAGCCCCACATCTCCATGACTCAAGTTCCAGTAGCGGTATAACCTTATCTTTGAGCCATGCAATCAGATACCCCCTTAAATGATGTACTTTAGGTCTTACATTTGCCTCTTGCAGAATTTTATTCGCGAACTAGGGTGTACTTCATAAAGGTTCGTCCCATTCTGCGAATTTCTCTTCACGTTTCTTGCGATATTTTCGCATATTCTTGCTTCAATGCTGGTGTAATTTCACAATCTCATATTTTTCATTAAGCAACAATCTGTGAACCACATTGTTCATACATATCTTTCAATATTATTTCAACATCATAATATGAAATCTTTTACCTTTACTTTATTATGCCCTTAGGATTTTGTTACGCTTTGCTATGTTGCCCTTGCGACTCATTAACAAGATATTGTGTTCATTCTTTCTCAGATTTTCTTCTTCTCGCAGCTCTATGGCATCCACCATTAATTTGTCACATATTTGTATTTGCTTGATATTGTTCTTCCGATTGCTATGCTTCACAGCTTTCTCTTCGCAAGATTTTATATCAATCTCATAACAGTTTCTGCTTTCACTCCAATCTCTTTTTATGACTCCAACACCATTTGGATGAGGAAACTTAATGCACTGATGGTAGGTGGATGCCACACCTAGAATTTCATGCAACCAAGGTCTTCCAATTAAAGCGTTGTGACTCCACATCCACTACACATAATAAGACTTTAGATGTTATTCCTTTTAATGGGATTCTCATTGTGATCTCTCCCTTTGGTTTATTGGCGGTACCATTGAAACCATAGATCTTATAGGTTGACGGTATCAGGTCCTCGTCTCTTCCACCCATGGTTTTGTAAGTATGATAAAATAAGATATCAACTGAGCTTCCAGTATCTATTAGAACTCTGTTAATGGCCCAAGAATCTTCAGTTTCACCGTCATCATTTTCTTCATCTTCTTCTTCTATTTGTTTTGGATTTATTTCTAATCTTACCACCAGTGGGTTTTCATGCATCTCACCAGGCTCTGGTACTTCTTGTGCAGTGAAAGAAATAGCTTGTTTTTTCCAATCCTCTGATGGGGAGACTCTCACAATATTCATTATCTCTCTTCCATCCGCGTCTCTCGCGAAGACTCTGCTTAGGATGTTGTCGTGGAAATCCTCAATAGTCTTGTATGAATGTATGATGGAATTACAGATCAAATCTTGGCTCCAAACTCTATCACAAATGTGTCTGCTCCTTTTACAGTATTCACTCTGCGAATATCTGGTGCTGGTGGTAACTGCTGAGATTGTGGATGTCCTATTAAAAAATGATTTAACTTTCCTTGATCAATCATCCTCAAAATGATCTTCTTTATATTCCTGCATTCATTTGTTGAGTGACCATGAAAATGAAGATAAGAGCAAAATTCTTGACTTCGGTTATTTGGGTGTGGTTCTTTACCCATATTCCAGGGTGCTTTTATATTTTCCATTAACATTATGGCTTCCCAAATTTTTTCTACACTTGCATTTAAAGGTGGCATTTTGATTTCTTCCCATATCATCTTCTGATTTCCCTGCCCTCTTTGATAACTTTGTCTCTGTCCACCATAAGTATTATGTGGTTGATCAAGTCTCTGAATCTTATTATTTCCACCTCGATTGAAAAATTTTCTCTCTCTTTCGAACTCTTCTTGATCTCTGCTTCCCATATCTACTAACTTATGTTGACCATCATCTATACTCTTTTCTTGTTTCACCTGCGAGGTGCTCGCTACTATATTTATCATCTTGGGGAGCAAGCTTGCATTCGCTGTAACTGAACTAGTGTTCGCAATAGGATACGACTCCATCTCATTTTATTTTTCCTCTAATGCAATATATTCTTCATGCGATTCTCGCAGCTCTGTCATAGTGATCGTATTTTTGATTCTAAAAATTTGTATATATAACAGGTTGGTTGCGAACATAGAATTAATGAAGGACAAAATGAGGTATCTCTCATCTACTCTTCCAGCCATCTCGCTGCACATTGTCTTCCATCTTATGGTTAGGTGTTTCAAACTTTGGCCAATCCTCTATTTTAACCCAAATACATCTTCAATACCGGGACGCGAAGAATTGTTACTTATATAAGCACCCAAAATTGTAGCTTGCAGATGGTAGAAAGAAGTTATAGTGTTTTTAGGTGAACCTTCGAACCATTTTAACGCCTCGCCAGTTAAGCTAGATGCAAAGTATTTGCATATTACAACATCATGGTTTTCCCACTGTAGCATACACCTAACATAATCCTTGACATGTTGAACAACACAGGTAGTCTCATCGAAGATACTGGTTAATGCTAGTAAATTACATTTTGGGGGTATTCCTCATAATTGTACTTCTTGAGTGAATAGAGTTCTCGCATCTTCTTCAATGGCTTCATCAAGTTTCCTTCTGCCTCCTTATCTTCTGTTATTTAACATTCCCCTCATTTCTGCTATCTCTCTTAAGATTTGTTCATTCCCAGCTGAGTTTTGCTCCATTGGTCTTTTCAGCGCAGCTTCCCTTCTCCTGCGTTCTTGCCTATCTTGTGTTGCGAGATTTTGATTTCCGTCTCCATTATTTTATTCTTGTCTTTCTCCGCTATCTTCTCTTACATTTCTTTCACAAATGCGCACAACATTATATCTCTCATTTTCTCTTCTGCGATTTCCTTCTGCTCTTCTTTGCACCCTATTGTATTCTTCGTTAATATTACCTTTATTGCGGTTTTGTTCGCGTTTTCTTTCTCGATTAACATGATTATTCTTGCGAATTGCCTCTTGGAATTCTTGATCTTCCACTTTTGACCTCAATCTTTCCCTTTCGCAAGCTAAGCGTGCTTGTTCAGCATAATGTCTCTCGATTTCTCTTTCAATTATCTGCCGATTTCTTAGAGTTTTTCTTCCATGCAATATCCTCCTCCCTTCCTCTTGATTTTCTTCACCATCTTGGTTATTTTGTGACTGACATTGTTCATTCTCTTGCCTTCTATTGTTTTGTTCGTTTTGTTGAATTTCACCTTGTGGTATATAACGATCTTCCCTTATTTCTCTCCTTTCGCGACGTTCCCCATTTGGATCATGATTTTCTTCTTCAATATTTGCTATAGGTGATCTTCTTCTTATCTCACTTCTGATTGTTCTCGAACTTGATCTCGTTGTACTTCTTGATCTTCTATTTTATAACCTCATGTTTTCCATTCTCAATTCATGGTTTTGTCTTGCCAAATTTGCACGTTCTTCCGCCTCTAATCTCCTTTCTTCTTGTATTCTTTGTCTTAAAACCTCTACTGTTTCATTTTCGTCATCACCATGTATTAATCCTCCATTTACCTCTTGATTTCTTCCCTCTCGTCTTTCATATCCTAATTGTCGATCTTCTGGTTCTTTTATTAAATATGATCTCCAAGTATGCACGCTTACCCTATCATAATCCACAACTCTATCTTGTATAGGTGTTTGCTGATTCAGCTGTCGAACTTGATTTTCTCCAGCATTCCTTGTTATATTTCTTCTTGTTCCTACTCTTGAAGATTCTCCCATTTCATTTGTTTCTCCACCTGCAAGTCTTTTACTCCTCCTTACGGTTGTTGGTGGTTCTGACATATTTCTTCTTCTTCTAGCCATTTAATCTTAGTGAACTATTGAAAATTGCGTAAAATCCTGCACTAATTATTCCAAATTCCTTCCAATCACAATATCAATTTTTACCTTTTTCTTCAAATAATCAACAATCAATCCCTGTTTCGAGAGAGAAAATGTAGTAGCAGGAAATCCCACACTACACCCCTCACAAGAATTTGTACAATCGATCTATGAACACTTAATCAGGAACAACGATTTTCGTTAATTGACACTTAGAAAATTACAAAGGAAAAAGGAAATTAAAATACAATCACTCTGTTTAGAATTTTCTTTCTCCTAAAAACTTTCTTAGCATTTCAAAAGTTATCTCTCTTCTCAAGTTTACTCATCCCCTATATATAGGGTATTACATAATGGATGACAGCTCATAGACAACTAAGATATCCCTTAATTTCGGATCTAACTTGTGATACCTTTGCGAGTGTACAAATGTTAACCCTCGCAAACACTCTATTCTTCGCAGGATCTTTACATTTTCTTCATGTTTCTACCATCGTTATTTGTTGTGTCATTCTTTTAATCCTTTCTGCGACGCTCGCCAGTGTCTTTAATGAAAACTTCGCAAGAATGTTCTTGCTGCGATATTCTGATCCTACAATCGCGGTGGAGTTTGGAGCTCAACTACACTTAACTATCCTAGTCCGAGACTTAACTATAAGTAGACTAGAAATCAAGACATATAGTTTTAACAACTAAATTTGACAAACAAGCTTGAGATAGCAACGCTTGCGAGTTCGACCGAGCAATGCTCTAACAATATCCCCCTTTGTCAATTTTAGTGACAAAACTATCAATACATATGGATTACAAAATAAATAAAACTTTGTATCTTCTCGTCCACATGCTTTATCTCCTTGGTTCTTCAATATTACTCGAAAACTTTGTCACTTCCAAGTGCTCCCATGATTCCATAGATGTTCAGTTCAACATCATAATCGTTAAAGATCCGTAGCCATAACAATGAGAAAACAAAAACTCTCGATCATTGTTATATAGTAGTGTCATAGTATTATTACACATCATCAAAGTTCAATTGTATCACAACTTCGACAACAATACTATGGTAATATGTATCACTCCCCCTTAGTCAATACTTTCATCCTAACATGAAAACCACTCCCCCTTACATAATGATCCGAAAACCATATGTATTTGTAGTGTGAACTACACATTAATTCTCCCCCTTTTTGTCAAGAAAATTGCCAACGGTACGATGACTAGTGGGATCCTAATGAAATTTCCATGGAGATGCTTCAAGACCAAAGAAAAGCACATATCAAATTTGTTTAGATGCAATCGTACAGCCGAAGCTAAATGCATTCATCAAGGAGTTTATAAAGATACAAGATAACTCCTAAAATATTCCACAGCCGCATTTCCCACAAAGATATGGAAATTAAGCGCAAGTTCAAAAAGAACTCTCCCCGATAAAATGTCATTCCCGGAAGAAAAACAAGAGCGACCTTACTTTCACAAGAAAGGAAGGATTTCTTTGGACACCAAAAATCACAAAGGAAATGATTTTGTATCCAAATTTCTCAATTAAACCAGCCACAAGAGAACTCATGATTAGTTTAATCGGTATACACAACTAAATTAATCACAAGGTGATCAATTCAATTGGTCATGCTCGACATAAGAAAACTTACGGAGCAAAAACTAAATTGACCACATGAGTATGATCAATTCAATTGGTCATGTCCAAACACAAGAAAACATATGGAGCAACACAATATATGCACAAAAAAGTGGATCAGGGAAGATCAATACTGCGGAATAGACAAAGATTCATTCTATTTTCATCACTATTTGCATAACTACATATAATAGACATAATATTTGTATACAAAAATTCATCCTATCTTCCATCAATTATTTGCATAATGACATAATAGGTTCAATTTTGAATGTCAAAAGTTCATCGATCTTTTATCAATACATGCATATCGACATATGAATGAGATAACTTTTGACAAAGTATGGTACAATCATAGTTCATGGACGCAAACACACATATCCCGTAACACATTGCAATATATAAAACCATAAAGATTAATACTGCAAAAAACATCTTCCAAATCAACTTTAGAATTTAAATGAATAAATCTAAAAACATTGCAAGATGAAAACGTTGGACATCTATGTGTAGTCACAATAATGGATATTCCAAACCCTAGTTATTCTTCCTAAAAACACAAGAATAAAATTCTCATAAGAAGATTTCTAGATAGAAACAAAGATTTATACATGATCATCATGGACTCAACATAAAAAAAAAAAAACTAGAAACTACTCATCATCTTCATCATCGGAGACCATGAAGGTGGAGCGAACCTTGTCCATGTCCTCCTTAATATCGATAAACTTGGTAGCAATCACCAATAATTGTTCTTGTACACCACTTACTTTGGTATTAAACTTACAAACACCCTTGTAAATTTGGCAAAGAAACTTCAAAAAAGAATCACTCGAGCCATCAATTGTGTCACATCTTTGTCTCTTGCAAGAATTCTCCTTCATACAGTTGAAAGTACACATCCTAAAAAGCTTGGAAAATCCAATGGAGTTGCCAATAGTCTCAATGGAGAAATTGCGACAAATTCGCTCAACCAAGCAAGGATAGCCTAACTTCTTGTTGGAAGATGTCATAGCTAACATTTAATAAATTATAAATCTACAAATGTCGACACCTTTGGTTTCCATCACAAGGAAATAGACTAATTCTGCGAACTCACGACTCCAATGAGAATTCTCAACCGTGGAGGGACAAAAATTAGATATACCAAGTTTTCCAAAGGACATCAAGACAAAGTTAAGGTGATTAGTAGGAAATTTTACTTCGTTCCAATCAATGATTCTTCCACAGAGACCTTTTGAGATGGTTTCATATGATGGTTGATCATTACTTGGCCTAGGGAGGCGAAAATTACCCAAAGGAATTTTGGTAATCCTTGAAATTAATTAACAAGAATCCTTTTTCTATTGACCATGGTCTTGAATTCCATGTCTTCAAGATCAACATCATAAATGTTGGCATAGAAGATTCTAATAAGAGTATCGAATCCTTCACCAAGACCATCAAAGATGTTTCCAAGCTTAAATATTTCAAAACAAATCAAATCCTCCTTATATCCACTAGTAGAATCCAACTTCTTTTCTATAATAAACCCATTGGATGAAATCTTTTCAAAAACTTTTTCACAAGAATCATCAACAAATCTAATTCTAATTGAATTTTGATCTATGGGTAAAATCATGCTAGAAGAAGATGAAGAACCTAAAGATTTTGGAACCTTGAAATTCTTCATAGGATCTAAATATTGGAAGGGAAAACAAGAGTAAAACACTTACTTGGAATGAACTTTGAACACCCTTTTTTCTTATTTTCCTCCAAAGAAGATTTAAAGGAGGAAATTAGTGACTAGAAAGTTCACGAACACGAACATGATGGGAGGAAGAAGATTGTATGCGTACTTCTTCTTTATATGCCCACTAATGGGCTTGGACCCGTTTGTGAACCGCGACCCACAAAGGAATGTAGGATTTTCTTTGATGTTCACACACCAAGGTTGTGCAACCCGTAACAACAAAAATTGTGTGAGAAGATGGATGCAGTAAAAAGCTTATTCGAATATCCTAAAAGACAGAATAATAATTTTAACCCAACTATACACAAATCAAATCGTTTCTTGCCCCATCAAGATATATACAAATGGGGTAGTGCCATGCATGTTATCCAGTGACATGATGTGCATAGAGATTCTCATGCACTATTTTTGGTTGATAGTAATGATGATAATCAGGGTTACTAGAGATTTCTAACTTTCTTTTTATTTAATCATAATGAAGATTTTTCCGATAACTTGAAACTGTTTCAACAACGTGAGAACCCATTTTATTGGATCTACTTGTGTTGACAGCGTGTTTAGTTCATAAATCAGGATTGCATGATTCTACATGAACCGAACCTTTATCGAATTGATTCTTAAACTTAATGGAATTAATTTTTTTCAAGAATCTAAAAACTCTTTCAAAAGCCTTAAATAAATCTTTGTCAATTGATCCATTTCGATAGTACTCCTCAAAAATATTAAGAGTTAATCTAGTGAGATTCCATATCTTTAAGCTTAATGAACGTTTTCTCAACCTTCCTTTATTTTTAACTTTTCCTTTAGATTATTTCTCACTATCTAAGTTTTCCAAAGTCTTAGATGAAGTGAGATTATCATGAGAGACTATAGGTTATGTCCATAATAATCCTCGAACAATCTTTAAGGAGTTCTGGCGTGCATTACAGATGCCAAGAGCTAGTTTTCCAAGGAAATTTCCCATAGGGCCCATAGGGCAAACTTTTAAGGATCAATCAGACACAAACTTATTAGGTTTATAGTGTTTGCCTGCTCTGATAGCAATTAAAAATGCGGGGGGGTCTAACAACCGTACCCAATATTTCAATTAGCAATCTGTATGGACTAAATCCAATATACTTTTACGAGAATCAACGAAACAGTCAGACTCAATCTTAATAAAAAAGTATATCAAAGAGTTATATCTCAATTTCTCGATTCAATGCTTACTCAAGCAAATAGAAATCTGCGAGTCTAATTGAATACGAGAGAAATAAACTTGGATGACACCAAAGACCAATATCCAAGGATCAATCAATTTCAATCAACAACCAAAGTTAGATTTCATAATTGATCGATACAACGCACAACCTGTGATATTTCAATTATATAAACAAACATAATGCGGAAAAGAAATAACACAGAAACCAGAAGTTTTGTTAACGAGGAAACCGCAAAAGCAGAAAATCCCCGGTACCTAGTCCAGATTGAACACCACACTGTATTAAACCACTAAAGACTCTAGCCTACTACAAATTAACTTCAGCCTGGACTGTAATTGAACCCCAATCAATCTCACACTGATTCAAGGTACAGTTATGCTCCTTACGTCTCTGATTCCAGCAGGATGCTACACACTTGATTCCCTTAGCTGATCTCACCCACAACCAAGAGTTACTACGACCCAAAGTCGAAGACTTTAATAAACGAATTTGTATCACACAGAAAACTCTACGATAATAAATAAATCTGTCTCCCACAGATAAACCTACAAGTTTTGTTCCGCCTTTTGATAAAATCAAGGTGAACAGGTACCAATCGATAACCCGACTAGACTTATATTCCCGAAGAACAGCCTAGAATTATCAATCACCTCACAATAATCTTAATCGACTAGCGAAACAAGATATTATGAAATCACAAACGATAAGGCGAAGATGTTTGTGACTTCTTTTATCTTGCCTATCAGAGATATAATCTCAATCCAATCTTACGATTGTACTCTTAGATAGAAGTGACAAGATTAGATCACTAAACTACAAGAGAAGTAGTTCGGTATGGCTTCACAATCCCAATGAATTCTTTAAGTCGTTAACCTACAGGGTCTCGAGAAGAAACCTAAGGTTAAAGGAAAATCGACTCTAGCTAAACACAACTAGTATCACACATGAGGTGTGGGGATTAGGTTTCTTAGTTTCTAGAGTTTTCTTTTATATAGTTTTCAAATCAGTGTTTGCAATCAATTCTAACTTAGTAAAATACATTTAATATTCACCGTTAGATGAAAACCTGCTTAGATTCAAGCTAATATCTTTCAACCGTTAGATCGAATCTTAGCTTGTTATACACAAATGAAATGTATTTCATTTAGGTTTGAGTAACCGTATCTAAACGTGTCCACTTAGTTGGTTCAACAATAGCTAACCAATGGTTATCCATATGAGCACTTCCATATTAACCACATTCATCTTTATCACAACTAGTTCAAATGATTCCAAAAGAACTAGTTGGAGAGTTGTTCAATTGCTTAGGTATTTATGAATAGACACAATTGAAACAAAATAATTTTGATCAATTCATGAACATTATAGCCACGGTTTTCAAAGATTGCATTCCTTATAATTTTTTATATTTAAGTTCATGAACCACCGATTTGAGAAAATAACCAGTTCAAGTATGCGTACGGGTATGCGTACTTAAGCAACCAGATTTGAGTTAGTTTTGGTTTCCAAACTTAGAACAAAATTTTGGGTAGAAAAGTTTTGCTAGTATGTGTACGGGTACACATACTTAAGGTGTCTGGCTAAGAGTTTGTAAACTCCAAACTCAGTAGATATTCACGAACGTGAACTTCCGCCAGTATGCGTACAGGTACGCATACTTAACCTATCTCCTTCACCAATTCCGTATACACACATATGCATACACTTGGTTCCCGGTTTATGGATTTATACACTAATGTGCAAACATACTATATTTGATTATATCCAAAGATGGTTACATAATTTCAACTCTACATCTCAATCATTGAAACATTCTTAGAGGATGTTATATAGTTGTTATTCACAAACTATTTTTCAGCAAAGCGATTTTCAAGATTTTGAAATGTCATCATGACATTCGTCACGAATAAAGATGAATTTGGTTAAAGCAAAATCTTACCAACACATATTTCGAGAAATAGATAGGCGAGATAAACTCAGCTCGAAATAACAAATGTGTATAATTGAAATCTATATACTTATACGACTTTTGTCTCAAGAGTAAGAGATAGAGTAGATAGACTTTTGAGTGATAGATAAGTTAAAGTCTCTGCATACCTTTTAGTCGGATGAAGTTCCACTAGTTCCTTGAGTAGCTCTTCGTCTTCGTAAGATGATCGCGGTGGATTTTGGAGCTCAACTACACTTAACTATCCTAGTCCGAGACTTAACTGTAAGTAGACTAGAAATCAAGACATATAGTTTTGACAACTAAATTTGACAAACAAGCTTGAGATATCAACACTTGCGAGTTCGATCGAGTAATTCTCTAACAAATCTTATGAACGGTGAGGAAGCACAAAAAAGAGAGCACATGATCTCTCGATCATTATACGACTCTTTAACATCTTTAAAGATAAAAATTTTTTCTCAGCTCATCTTTTTTCTGTCCATAATTGATCAATTGATAGAATAAGTAAATGTTTACATACCATATATATGTAGCTATTAAATAGAGGTCTAAAATGAGTAAATATTGAACAACATATGCAAAATTTATGCTCAAAATAATATTTTTATGTGGATTCATTTTTGGGATCGGTCCTGGAACCGGTCCTAAGTCCATACGAAGGAGTGTAAAACTATTTTACTCATAACTTCTTCCTCCAAACTCAGAATGACCTCATTCAATATTAAGGTAACTACAATACTTAATTTTCTCTAATAATATTTTCTGGTGTTTCATGAGATATACTCTATTTCAGATTATTATTAAGGTGATTTCTGTAAAATGTCGATCTCATACTTGGCTTAATTTTCTTATGATTTGTGACATATGATTATAGCTGATTTTATATCAATTTCCTATGGTTGCTATATCGAGATATTAATAAAGTTGCGATGATTTAACTCATATGTAAGCCACATATACTAATATTTATTTATTTTCTATAAATTAAATATTCGGTATAAATATGAGTAATTTCGGTTTTTGTAGTATACACAATGTGAGATATCATATGGCTAAGATCATGTAACCTATTTCTGGAAAATATTATCTTTTTGTTATTCTTTTGTTTTGCAGGGAATAACATACACAATGAGGGAGTCTATTTTGAAGTTGTGCTTAATAATTTATGTCTTTGTGGGGAGTGTGGTTGAAATGGAGGGAAACAAATTATTTCTGATAATTGTTGTACTGATAAGTAACTAGATCGATTTAAATTCTAGTTTGGATTATTAAAATTAGGGAATGATCACTCTGGTTATTTGTTTTCTAGATAAGAAAAATTAAGTTAATTCTGATCTTAATTCGACTTATCGAAATTAGAAAAAATTAATTCGGATAATTGTTTCTTGGTAAGAGCCTAAGTCAATTACTCTGGTAGTTTCGGATTTAGTGTTGCTTATTATAAGTGGTATGTTAGATTTCCATTTCTCTTATGATATTGGGAAGTCCTTTCGAAACACTTTTTTCGTGACAAAATATGGAGAAATATAGAAAGATTTCAATCGCTTGAGAGAGGATATATGTGTTGTAAAGTATATATCTAAACATAAAAGAGTACAATATTGATCAAGGAAGAGAAACATATCATGATGGGTAGTATTACATACTACAAAATTGAACAAAAATTATGTTTGGATCGAATATATGCATATGCCTATTTCATATTTAGGGGGAGCAAAGTGAAAAGGCGAGGGTATCCAAATATACCTCAAGATAAAACTTTTCCTTCCTATAAGTCCTTTATCCGAAAGTGATTGTCTATGGACAGAGTCGAGACAATACAAAAAATCGGTTCACACTTCGTGTGATTGTCTATGGATACGAGATCGAGACAATACAACAAAGAAGTATGTTTACTTGATACAAAGGTTCGGACTTAACCAAAAAAAATATGATTGCTTATCAAGTAAATAGGAATTAACGTTTGTGTAATTTACTTTAATTATAATAAAACAATTATAATGCAGAAATATAAAGTAAATGACACATCAAGATTTTGTTAACGAGGAAAACCGCAAATGCAGAAAAACCCTGGGATCTTGTCCAGAATTGAATACTCTCAGGATTAAGCCGCTATACAAAATAAACCAACTTCGTATAGTTGAGACCAAGCAACTAAACCTATAGTTCACCTAGTTCCGTCTGTATTCCCAAACCTCCAACTTATAAATAAGTCACGTACTTGGAACAATTACTTTGGTTCATATTCCAAACAGTAAAGGAACAACAAATCTGTTTGGTATAAACTCTCTTCAACCAAGTGATATGAGTCGGACAAAGGCTCTTCTGTTTATCTCAAATAAACTCCTTCGTCAGGTCCTTAGATCTATCTTATGTTCAATTACCCAAGGTAATCGTAATATTTTGCAATCAATACTTTTAATCACAAAGAACCGTATTGATGCCGATCTACTCAACTATTATATTCAATCTACCACAAGGATAAGCCGATTATAGTGAGATCCTCTTTTTACCGAAACAAGTATTGTGTACACCAAAGATTTATATAACCAAGTCAGAAATATTTTATCTCTTCATTGTCTTCAAATATTCTTAGATCTTCAATAAACACCTGCACACAACTACTTGAATCTATTGTGATCAATCACACACATAACAGAGTCTGTTAATAATGGATTATCACAAGATCTTCTTTAGCACTAACAATAGTCTAAAGATCCATGTCGAAACTTTGAACTAATTTGAGTAAATCTTATATCATAAGAGAAGAAACAAACTAGGTGCAATCAAAGTTCAACCACCGTTAGTCAATCAAATCAATCGAAAACAAAAGATAAACCGCAATGATTTAGTTTCCTACCAACGGTACTCATGGAGATTCTCAATCCCAAAGAAGTCTTTAAATTGAGAGACCGTAAGAGATTTCTCCTAATTAGGTTACTCTCCTATCTGAATAGGCGGCTTCACTAGTAACAATATAACAGAGGAAGTTTACTGTCACGAAGGATTAGTTTTCCCGAAATCCAAACTTCAAGTATTTATAGACAAGGAAGTTTGGACACCAAAGAATTTCCAGAACCGAAAATATTCTCAAGATATTCAATAATAATTTCCATATTCGGTTTTTATAATTCCTGAGAATGCTCTGTCCAAAATAATGATCGAAAATCTCCTTGGAAAATCTTTAACTAGCAAATGCACATTACTAATTCTTTTTTTCCATATATAATTAAAAACCTTAATTAAAAGATTCTTAACGTATTTAATTTCGATCCTGGGATTTACTTCCTTTTTAGATGTTAAAGAATATCTTTGAATAATAAAAGATACGCATTACTGCACGTGTTCAAAGTGTGTCGACATCCTTACTTTTTAAGTCCTCTTTCATACTTACACACTTTAAACCGATTTACCGCGCTTCCAAACAAGTTTAGAATTGGTTCATCTGACTTTCAAGAGCTGTACGATTGATTAAGAACTCTTAATCACAAATCATGGGTTTAACGGTTATACCAAAACAAGTCTCGGTTCTACTTCCATGTGAGTAATGTGTATAGTCACAATAGTTTCCAAAAATTAGGTTGACTAGGTACTAGGATTGGTTCCCCACATATACATGGTATCTAACTTATATGTGTTGCACATGTCCATAGGATCGGTTCCCCTTTGCCTAAAAACGTGTTGCATATGTCCATAGGATCGGTTCCCCTTTCTGCTATAAACCTTGGTACACCCCATACAAGGATCGATTCCCCTTTGTGATGTGTTGCACCTCTTACTAGGATCGATTCCCCTTCACCCAGTGTTAGGTATTACAAACTACACAAACTCGATCATACCATCAGGTGATTACTTAAGATCAGTTTCACTAATAAAAGTCATGCCTCATGTGAATAGTTTACCAAGAACACAAATAAGTCATGAGCAGTTATACTAATCACACATATTGGTCATTTATAAGATATGCAATGAAGCACAATCCCAATAACGCCTGGTGATTTATTTTTCGATTCACAAACAAAGTTTATGAACTTACTTCCTTAAAACACATGTAAAAACATTGTTTCCTATGATGAAATCCTCACCTCATACCCATACATAATCACAATAGAATTCGAACGATTATGTGATGTCTTATCTACAAAGTTTAATGGTTAAACAATAAACCTCGTATTGTATTCCTTAATACTATGTCTATCTAGAGTGGTCATGCTTCGCAGTTTTGTTTTCAATATGCACGACTTGAAAGATACGTTAGGGAATGAAACAGTTCAAGTCAAATATCACTAACCTCAAGCGGAAGGATTATGTTGTAGTTGTACATCCTTACTTATTCACTTCTTCAATTCTTCGCAATACTTGTAATGTCTCATATCCTAATACTTTCAAGCTAACCTATACGAAGTTGACTCTAGTACATTTAATCAAGCGACTCTTAAATGAGTTTTGGTTCACTAAAATATGACAACCAAACTTTACATACCAACGCTTGGTGGGTTCAATAGAGCTATGCTCTAATAATCCCACCCTTTGTCAATTTTAGTGACAAAACTCTTACAATCATATGGATAAACAAATTACAATAATTCATTACACATACGCTTGATTCTCCAATTCGACATCACATAACTTGTATTCATTTAATCCTTAAAAATGCCGTTGTTGACATTATAATAACAAAGCTCATACTCCCCCTAAAGGTGAGATATGTAGATTTTGAATCCTCAAGTCTTTGTTATACCAAATCATCTGATATGTTACTCCCCCTTAGTCTATGATTTTCCTCTTTCGTTAGATAAACGTCCAAGCACCAATGTACTTCTTGCCTAGTGACACCAATCAATATAAATTGACACCAACATCACTTGTTTACTCTATATATTTCTCCCCCTTTTAGTCACAAAATGGTAAAGAAACAAAAAAATAAAGGACAACACGAAAATGATCTTGCAAATCTCAAAATAGACTTGCAACCTGTTGAGTCAAGCACGAGGGTTCCACACATCATTTTTTATAACCAATATCAAAATCAAAATTACAAAGTAATTATGTTTTGACATGTTATCATGGAAATAATTGCCCAAAGCAATTTTCCAAAATAGTTTAGCAAAAGAAAAAATAACTAAGCATATTAGTTCCTTTGCTAAACCGATTGTACAAATACAATCGCTTTATTCAATAAGGCCAAAATAAAGATAACTCTATTTTTCTCATCAAGTTCTAATTATCCATATAACTTAGACCTTTAAGTTTTAAACCTGCCAAATACTAGGTTAGTTGACTAGTATTTCTTGTTAAGGCATTCGATTAGACTTGAATAACCGAAACCTCCACTTTGATAAGTCTAACTAAGATCAGAATTAACTTAGTTTCTTTTATCCGGAATCGAATTGGACTAAACAATTCATCCCGTAAACACTTTCTTTTGTCAAGCCATAAATAATTCATACAAACCAACACAAATCAGCTTTGCATAATTATTCACCTCAACCAGAAGCAATTGAAACAACATAAAATTAAAGCATTGCAATTGCACCGTAAGTTTTGTAAGCCTAAACAATTGATACCACACAACAAAATAAAATAACAATAGTTTTTCTTAACCGGAACCAATTGAATCACACACACACATAATGGAATAAAAACATTAATTGTTCTAAAATTTTGTTAAGCAAAAGAAAAAAGAAAAAAGCAATAAAATTAGGATTTTCTTAAACATGAAAACAAATAACTAACAAGATTGTTACCTCAATTTTGCATCCACTTCTCTAATATGATCGCATCTTATTCTCCCAGGGAGAATTGATATTGAAATACCATCATGTTGTCATCCTTATGCCAAAACAAAAGAATAACAACAACCAACCTTTACCAGAGAAAGGTTGAAAAACCGGTTTTTAACTATTGCAAGCAAAAGTTGAAAACCTACGAAACACATATGCTATTATGCTAAACTAAACCGATTCAACATATTGTGAATTTTTCACATATTATTTCTAACAGAACCCCTCATGATCCTTTGATAAAGCCTACCAACATGGGCTAGAACTTAATCCTGCTAAATCAAAAAGTCACCCAAACCATAAGGGTTCATAACATATTATGAGATTGAATATCAAGGTTATAAAACCAAAATCAAATATCTCATAAACATACATAGCAATAAATAAAGCATTCAAGCACATGCTATGTAAATCAAAAACTATTACAAGAAAAATTATAAATCAAATAACTTTATTCATAATAGACTTAATACAATCAATGAAAGAAATAAAAAATTGTTGTCTATTTTTCTAGGTTAATTCTTGAAGATAATTAAATCTTATTTTATTTACTCACAAAGAGTCTTTTGACAATCTTCTTCAATTTCAGCTTTATGGTTCCAAAACTCAGATTTGAAGCTTAGAATCCCTTTATGGGTTTCTGGATCTTTTCTTGCAATAAATGCTATCTGTTTTTGAAAACAGTCAAGTTGCTTACCAATATTTTCAAGATGAATACCTAGAGACTTCTTGAAAGAGTTTGGTGAAATTCTTTCGACCACTTTCTTGGACGCTCGTCCTCCCATCATTTGACTTATAGTCTTATTAGTTATAATACTAATGCTTTTCATATCAACAGAATCATCTCATGTAATAGATTCACATACTCAATACACGGAAAACCGAGATGTCTCTTGATACCAGAGGAAGAGATATAATCTGATATCTTAATCATTTGGTTGACAATGATTCCACAGATATCTATTTGAGAATCTTCTTTTAACAGAAAATAGACGAATTCAACAAACATCTTGTCCCATACTGACTTGTCTCTTGTACTTGCAAAAATAGTTGTTAAGGCAAATTTACCGAAAATCCTTAGATGGAAGGGTATATATCTTGTTGGTAATCTATCATTATCCCAGCTAGCCTTCTTTCCAATGAGACATGTTGAAATGGTATCATGTTCAATTTTAACTCCAGTAATCAAGTGATTACGTTCCTCATTGTATTTAATAGCATTAGAAATTATCTTACGATCAACATAATAGATTCCTCGACCAACAAGAGTCACAAAGCTGAGTTTTTTGTGATCAACATTGTGTATATTGGCATAGAATGCTCTTACCATATCAGTTGAATATTCTTCAAGATCGAAATGATTTCCCCAGTTCCGATCTTGAACAAACTTCACATAATCCTTATTTTGGACATCAGGATCAAACTTCTTTTTAGTCGTAAAATCCATTCCCTTGAGTGTTTCATACTTTCTAAAGCAAGAGCTATCAACAAAACGTGCAAATTCATGCTTGTTATCAATACTGTTAGGAAATCTAATTTTATCAAACCCGAGAATTTCTGCTGGAGTTTTTGAACTCCAACCGGTTAACTTGAGTCCGCGAACTTGAGTGGTTATGTCTAAAAATGATGTTCGTGAACTTATCTAAATTATCTGAGGAATGCTATTGAAAACCATGGATTTATAGTTCATGAATCGATTCAAATGAATCACATCATTTTTGCTTCAATTGTGTCTTGTGTAGTACATAAGATCTCATAGCAATTGAACAATTCTCTAACTAGTTCATTTGAGTCATTTAGACTAGTTATGGTGAAGAAGAATATGGTTGATATGAAAGTTATCATTTGGCTAACCATTTGGTTGACTAATATTGAACTAACTATTGTACACGTTTGGGTACGGTTGCACAAACACAAAATCGTCAAGTACATGTGTGTATGGCAAGCTAAGATTTCGATCTAACGGTTAAGAGATATTAGCTTGTATCTAATCAGGTTTTCATCTAACGGTGAATATTGAATGCTTTGTTACTAAGATAATATTGATTGCAAACCCTTATTTGAAAGACTATATAAGGGAGAACTCTAGCAACTGGGAAACCTAATCCCCACACATTCTGTGTGATACTAGTCTTCTAAGCTAGAGCCGATTCTCCTTTAACCTTTGGTTTTCTTCTTCTAAAACTAGGTTAACGACTTAAAGACTTCATTGGGATTGTGAAGCCAGACCAATACTACTTTTCTTGTAGTTGTGTGATCTGATCTTATTGTTTCTATCGTACGAGTACAATTGTAATAATTGTCTTGAGATTTCTATCTCCGATAGGCAAGATTTAAAAGTAATCATAATAATCTTCGTCTCATCGCTTGTGATTCCACAATATCTTTTTTCGCTGCGTCGATTAAGATAATTTTGAGGTGATTCATAAAACTGAGCAGTTCTTCGGGAATATAAGTATGGTTTTATTGATTGGTTCCTGTTCACCTTGATTTATCAAAAGACGGAACAAAACTAGGTTTATTCATGGGAGACAGATTTATCTATCTTGTAGACTTTTTTGTGTGAGACAGATTTGTTTGCTAAAGTCTTCGACTTTGGGTCGTAGCAACTCTTAGTTATGGGTGAGATCAGTTAAGGGAATCAAGTGTGCAGTATCCTGCTGGGATCAGAAGCATATGAGCATAATTGTACCTTGGATCAGTGTGAGATTGATTGGGGGTCAACTACAGTCCAGACCGAAGTTAATTTGGAGTAGGCTAGTGTCTGTAGCGTCTTAATATAATGTATGTTTAATATGGACTAGGTCCCGGGTTTTTCTGCATTTGCGGTTAACAAAATTCTGGTGTCTGTGTTATTTTTTTTCCGCATTATATTTTGTTATATAATTGAAATAATACAGGTTGTGCGTTGTTCAATCAATTAGAATATCCGACCTTATTGGTTGTTAATTTAAATTGATTGACACTTGGATATTGGTCTTTGGTACCATCCAAGTTATCTCTCTTTGATTAGACCCGCGAATCACATTTGCTTGAGTAAATCAAATTGAGAGATTGAGATAATAACTCCTTGAGTATTTTCTATTGATTGAGTCTAGTTGATTCTCTAGAAAAACAACTCAGAGTTGTCCATACAGATTTCTAATCGAAATATTGGGTGAGGTTGTTAGACCCCCACTTTTTCAATTGGTATCAGAGTAGGCGAACACTTTAAACCTGATAAGTTTGTGTTTTTTCGTTCCTTAAAAATTGTACCATGGAAATTTCTTTGGAAAATTTTCTCTTGGCATCTGTAATGCACGCCAGAATTTCTTAAAGATTGATCAAGAATTATTATGGTCAAAACCTCTGGTTTCTCATAATAACCCCGTGTCATCTAAAAATGAAGGTTTAGATGATATATATCAATCTAAAGAAAAAATTAAGAAGAAGACGGAGAAGTTGAAGAAACGTTCATGGCGCTCAAGGATATGGAACCTCATTAGATTAACATCAATCTCTATGAGGAGCACTATCATAATGGATCATCTGATAAAGATCTATCCAGAGCATTCGAAGACGTTTTAGATCCTTAGACAAACTTAATTATGTTAAGTCTAAGAATCACTCAGAAAAGGATTCTGTACATATTAAATCCCTGAATAATATTGTACAACCTGGGAATTGGAAGAATCTTCCTTCTAAGCATATCAAACAAAGGATAGAAAGCTCAGAGTCTCCTAATTACCATCATTATGGTGATTACATTACAAGGACTGTTCATGCGGATCAACCAGAAATGTTGCATGAAAATTTCTCTGCACATTATGCCTCTTGATAACAAGTTTGGCACTACCCCATGTGTATATATCTTGATATGGGGCAAGAAGTGGTTGAATTAGTGTAATTTTCTCAAACAAAGCTCTTTTTCCTGCATCCATAGTCCCTCACAAAGTGTGTTGACACGGGATGCATAACTTTGATATGCTAACATCTAATAAAATCCCTCCTCCTTGTCCGGGTTGCTTTTCGCAAACGGGTCCAAGCCCATCTTTGGTCATATAAAGAAAAATTTCACGGACTCACCTCTCTTTCTTCACCCGTCCGCGTACGTGAACTTTTAGGCTTTTGTAAGTAACCTCCATTGAAGACTTTTTGGAGAAACTAAGAGAAGGGGTGTTGAAGATTCACTCCAAGTAAGTAAATTCCTCTTGTTCCTTTTAATTTCTTGGATATCATGATGAATTCTAAGGGCTCAAAAAGAATTCCCAAAGTCTCAAATAGCTCTAGTATGGATCCTCCTTATGACCAAAATTCTCTTAGGATTAGGTTTGTGGATGATTCATGTGCTAGAATTTTTGATAAGATTTCATCTAAAGGTTTTATTTTAGAAAAGAAATTGGATTTATATAGTGGACATGATAAGGATTTAACTTGTTTCAAAAAGTTCAATCTTGGAAATATCTTTGATGGTCTTGGTCAAGGTTTTGACTCTCTAACAAGAATTTTCTATGCCAACATTCAAATCCATGGTAAATATAAAAAGGTTTCTTGTTGATAGAGAGTTAATTTTGAAGATTACCAACATACCGTTGGGAAACATGCATCTCCCTAGACCAAGTGATGAACGTCCTTCATGCGATGATATCTCTGTGGGGCTTTGTGGAAAGAAGGTATCTTGGAATCAAGGAAAGTTTCCGACTAATGATCTTAGTATTGCATTAATGGCATTTAGAAAACTTGGTATTCCCAATCTTTGTCCCTCCACAATTGAGAATTCTTGGTGGAGCCATGAGTTTGCTGAATTTGTCTATTTCCTTGATTCGGGTGTTCAAAGTTTTGATAATTGTGGATTCATTATACATCAAATGGTTTCAATGACTTCTCCCATCAAGATGTTAGGCTATCCCTGTTTAATTAGTCAAATCTGCCATGATTGTGGTGTTGACTCAATTGACAATTCCTTGGGGTACCAAAACCAGTTCGTCCCTGTACCTTCAGGCGCATAAGGGAGAATGTGTGCAAAAGACAAAGAGATGCTTCCTTGAATGAGTGTGATCCTACCACCTTGAGTTTACTTCAAAAAATTCATAAGGGAGTGTGTAAAGTCAATTTAAGGGTCAAATGCGTTCAAGAACAATTATCGGTGGTTGCAACTAAGTTTCCCGAGCTCAAGGAAAAGTTAAACACAATTCGAGCATCACGGAGTATCTCTGATGAAGATGATGTGTAGTGTGTTTGTCTAGTAAATCTTCTATTGTTTATCTTTTGTTTAGAAGAATAACTAGTGTTTTGGAATAGCCATTATTGTGATTACACATAACTATGTCCAATGGTTTTTCATCTTCTTGTTTTTAGATTTTTTGGTTTAAAATTCTAAACTTGTTTGGAAGATGATGGTTGCAGTACTAATCTTTATGGTTTTATATATTGCAATATTTTGATAGGATATGTGTGTTTACATCCGTGAACTTGATTATCCTATATATTGTCAAAAGTAAAGTCGTTCGTGAATTGATATGCAAATATTGATAAAAGGATGAATAGACTTTTGACAAACACAAAAGTTAAGCCTGTATTGTCAATTATTGATGTAAGATAGGTTAAAATCTTTTGTGATTCAAGGATTATGTCTATTGTATGTCATTATGCAAATGGTGATGGAAACATAGAATGAATCCTTGTTTATACCACAGTATAAGGTCGATTCTCCGATCCACAAATTTTTGTGTAAATACCGTGTTGTTCCATAGTATGCCAATTAGATTATTTGCGAGATTTCTTGTGAATCAATCTAATTGATTTTTTAAGTCTCCATAAGTTTACTTGTGTTGAGCATATTTAGTCAAATTAATCTTGGTTCGCTTTGGTTAATTTGATTGAATATTTCTTGTTGGATTACAAATTCATACTTGTATGTAATTTGTTGAGTCTAAAGAAAAATCTTTCTTTTATTTTGAAATTAAGTTCGCTCTTGTTGTTCCTTAGGGAATGACATATTATGGGGGAGAGTTCTTTTGAACTTGTTCTTAATTGCCAAATCTTTGTGGGGAGTGCAGCTGTGGAATTTTAGAGGGGTTATCTTGCGTCTTTATAAACTCCTTGATGAATGCATTTAGCTTCGGATTTATGATTGCATCTAAATAAGATGATACACATTTACCTTTGATCATGAAATATCTCTTACGGAAATTTCATTAGGATCCCGTTCTTGTACCTTTGCCAATTTTATTGACAAAAATGGGGAGAATTAATATGTAGTTCACACTACAAATACATATGGTTTTCGGATCATTATGTAAGGGGGAGTGGTTTCCATGTGAGATGGAGTATTGACTAACGGGGAGTGAAGTATCACCATTGTATTGTTGTTGAAGTTGTGATGCAATTGGACTTTGACGTTGTGTAATAATACTATGACACTGTATAACAATGATTGAGAACCGATGCTTTTCTCATTGTTATAGCTACGGATTTTCAACAACGATGATGCTAAACTTAAAACCTTTGGGATCATTGGACTACTTGGAAGTGACGAAGATTTCGACTATTATTGAAGATTATACATGTGGAATAGGAGCTACAAAGTTTATTTATATATTTTTTATATTCCATATGTATTAATAGTTTTGCCACTAAAATTGAAAAGGGGGAGATTGTTAGAGCATTGCTCGGTCGAACTCGCATGCGTTGCTATCTCAAGCATGTTTGTCAATGTTAGTTATCAAAACTATAAAGTCTTGATTTCTAGTATACTATAGCTAAGGTCTCGGACTAGGATAGAAAGTGTAGTTGAGCTCAAGAACTCCATGGAAATCATCATACAAGACGAAGGACTACTCAAGGAACTAGTGGATATTCATCAACTAAAAGGCATGTGGAGACTTGAACTTATCTATCACTCAAAAGTCTATCTAGCTACTCTATCTCCTATCTTGAGAAAAAAGTCGTTTTACTATATAGATTAAGAGTATACATATGTGACATTTCGAGCTGAGTATATCTCGCTTATCTATTTCTCGAAATATGTGTTGGTAAAGCTTTTGCTTTATCCAAGTTCATCTTTGCCTAGTGACGAAAGTCATGTTATGTTTCAATCACTTTGGAAATTGCTATGACGAAAACTAGTTTGTGAATAACAACTATATGACATCCTCTGAGAATGTTTCAATGGTTGAAATAAGAGTTTAGACAATATAACCACTGGGGATATAAACATTATTGTGGTAACACATATATGTATAAGTCCTTAGCACCTGAACCGAAGTTTGTGAACTTTGTTGATCAAGTGAAAAACTGGAACTTGAGCAGTCAACCCAGTCTGCGAACTCAGTCCGCGAACATGCTTAGTTCTTGAACAAGAGAATTTATGCTGGAGTTGTAGCTCAGTTTCAGTCCGCGAACTGACGGAAGTTCTCGAACCTGAGAATTTCTGCTGGAGTTTGTAAACTCCAACCAGTTAACTTGAGTCCACGAATTTGAGTGTTTATGTCTGTAGGACCAGAATATCGCCATAATATTACTCTTGTGAGATTAACAACATTTCTGCGAACACCACCGCGAGTTCTTCAACAACACTTTGCGAGTATCACAAGATAATTCAAAGAGTTGAGAAATAGCTGACGAATGAAGAAACACGAGAAGAGCATGATTGTTCTGTGATGATTACAACGCTTGCGAGAAGTGACATTATAACTACTGCGATAATATCGCAAATCAGATCCGAAATTAAAGGACAGCTTAGCCGTCATCCACTATGTAACTACCCTATATAAAGAGACCTAGTAGATTCAGAGAGAGGATGATGTATTTTTGAGTGTTGAGAAAGTCTTGAGGAGAGAGAAAATTCAAGAGAACGGTTGTATTCTTGATTTCTTCCATTTCTTGTAAACATTTCTGAGAATCAAGTAATAAAGTGTTGTTTTTAATCTTCAAAAATGTGTTAATTACTGTAAATTCTTATCAAGGGTGTAGTGTAGGATTTCCTACAACTATATTTTGGCGCCCTAAACAGGGATGAATTGATGATTATTTGAAGAAAAAGATAAAATTAACATTGTGATTGGAAGGAATTTGGAACAATTAGTGAAAGATCTTACGCAATATCCAACAGTTTACTAAAATTAATGGCTAGAAGAAGAAAAAATACATCAGAACCACCAACAACCGTAAGGAGGAGTAAAAGACTTGCAGGAGGAGAAACAAATGAAATGGGAGAATCCTCAAGAATAAGAATAAGAAGAAATAGAACAAGGAATTATGAAGAAAATCAGGTTCAATAGCCAAATTAGCAAACACCAATACAAGATAGAGTTGTGGATTATGATAGAGTAAGCGTACATACTTGGCGATCAGATTCAATAGAAGAACCAGAAGATCGACAATTAAGAGATGAAAGACGAGAGGGAAGAAACCAAGAAATAAATGGAGGATTAATACATGGAGGTGATGAAAATGAAATAGTAGAGGTTTTAAGACAAAGAATACAAGAAGAAAGGAGATTAGAGGCGGAAGAACGTGTAAATTTGGCAAGGCAAAACCATGAATTGAGAATGGAAAACATGAGGTTACAAAATAGAAGATCAAGAAGCACAACGAGATCAAGTTCGAGAATAATCAGAAGTGAAGTAAGAAAAAGATCACCTATAACAAATATTGAAGAAGAAAATTATGATCCAAATGGAGAACATCGCGAAAGGAGAGAAATAAGGGAATATCGTTACATACCACAAGGTGAAATTCAACAAAATGAATAAAACAACAGGATGCAGGAGAATGGACAGCGTCAGGCACTAAATAACCAAGATGGCGAAGAAGATCAAGAGGAAGGAAGAAGGATATTGCATGGAAGATAAACTCTAAGAAATTAGCAGATAATTGAAAGAGAAATCGAAAGACATTATGCTGAACAAGCACGATTATCTTGCGAGAGGGAAAGATTGAGAGCAGAGGTAGAAGAACAAGAATTCCAAAAGGCAATTCGCCAAAATAATCATGACAATCGAGAAAGAAGACGTGAATAGAACCGCAATAATGGTAATATTAACGAAGAATACGATAGGGTGCAAAGGAGAGCAGAAGAAAATTGCAGAAGAGAAAATGAGAGATATAATGGTGTGCGTATTCGCGAAATAAATTTAAGAAAAGATAGCGAAGAAAGACAAGTAGAAAATAATAGAGATGGAAATCAAAATCTCGCAGAACAAGATAGGCAAGAGCGCAGGAGAAAATAATCTGCACTGAAAAGACAATGGAGCAAAATTCAGTTGGGAATGAACAAGTTTTAAGAGAATTAGCAGAAATGAGGGGAATGTTAAATGATAGAAGAGAAGTAGGCAGAAGACAGCTTGATGAGGCGATTGAAGAAGCAGCAAAAACTCCATTCACTCAAGCAGTACAATTAGGAGGAATACCCCTAAAATGCAATTTACCAGCGTTAACCAGTATTTTTGATGGAACTACATGTGCCATTCAACATATCAAAGCCTATGTTAGGTGTATGCTATAATGGGAGAACCATGATGCTGTGTTATGCAAATACTTTGCATCAAGCTTAACTGGCGAGGTGCTAAAGTGGTTTGAAGGTTTACCCAAGAATACTATAACTTCTTTCACTCATCTACAAACCACATTTTTGTGGGCATACATAAGTAACAATTCTGCGCGTCCAGGAATCGAAGATGTATTTGGGTTAAAACAAAGGATTGGCGAGAGTCTGAAGCACTTAACATTAAGGTGGAAAACAATGTGCAGTGAAATGGCTGGTAGAGTGGATGAGAGATACCTCATTTTATCTTTCATTAATTCTATGTTCGCAACCAATCTACTATATGTTCAAGTTTTCAGAGTCAAAAATACCATTACAATGACTGAGCTGCGAGAACTACAAGAAGAATACATTGCTTTAGAGGAGAAACAAAATGAGATGGAATCATATCCAGTCGCAAATACCAGCTCAATAGAGGAAAACATAAGTTTACTTCCTAAAATGATTAATAATGTGGCGAGCACCTCGCAGTCACAATAAGAGAAAGTGGTTATTGAAAACCAGCAGAAGTTAGTAGCCATGGGAAGTCTAGATCAAGAGGAATATGAAAGGGAAAGGAGTTATTACAATCGCGGTGGAAATAATAAAATTCAAAGACTTGATTAGCCGCAAGAGACTTATGGCGGTCAGAGGAAAAATAATTTTATAGGGCAAGGGAATCAGAGAATAATATGGGAAGAAATTAAGATGCCACCCCTGAATGCTAGCATAGAAAAAATTGGGAGGCTATCATTTTGATGGAAAATATACCATCACCCTGGAATATGGGAAAAGAGCCACATGAAAATAATCGAAATCAAGAATTTTTTCCTTACCATCATTTTCATGGTCACTCAATAAATAATTGCAGGAATGTAAAAAGAATAATTTTGAGGATGATTGATCAGGGAAAGTTAAATAATTTTCTAATAGGACATCCTCAATATCAGCAGTTACCACCAGCACCAGATATTCGCAGAGTGAATACTGTAAAAGGAGAAGAAACATTTGAGATAGAGGTTGGAGCCAAGGCGAAGAATTTGTTC
This sequence comes from Papaver bracteatum, assembly GCA_023529315.1. Taxonomy (NCBI): domain Eukaryota; kingdom Viridiplantae; phylum Streptophyta; class Magnoliopsida; order Ranunculales; family Papaveraceae; genus Papaver; species Papaver bracteatum. The sequence continues at coordinate 291,509 of JAJJWX010002261.1, read as the reverse complement.
TGTAATTCTATAATACATTCATACAAGACTATTGAGGATTTCCACGACAATGTTCTGAGCAGAGTCTTCGCGAGAGACGCAGATGGAAGAGAGATAATGAATATTGCGAGAGTCTCGCCATTAGAGGAATGGAAAAAGCAAACTATTTCTTTCACTACACAAGCGGTACCAGAGCCTGGCGATATGCATGACAACCCACTGGTGGTAAGATTAAAAATAAATCCAAAACAAATAGAAGAAGATGAAGAAAATGAGGATGATGGAGTTGAAGATTCTTGGGAAATTAACAGGGTTCTAATTGACACTGGAAGTTCAGTATATATCTTGTTTTATCATGCCTACAAGACCATGGGAGGGAGAGACGAGGATTTGATACCATCAACATATAAGATCTATGGTTTTAACGGTACTGCCAACAATCCCAAAGCGGAGATTACAATGCGAATTCCATTAAAGGGGCTATCTTCTAAGATCCTATTCTGTGTTGTGGATATTGAATCACCTTATAATGATCTGATTGTCCGACCTTAGCTACATGGGATATTAGGTGTGGCGTCAACTTTCCACCAATGTATTAAATTTCCTCATCCTAATGGTGTGGGAGTAATAAAGGGAGACTGGGTTGATGGGAAGAAATGCTATGAAATTGATATGGAATCTTGCGAGGAAAGGGCAGCAAAGAGCATAAACTGGAAACGAAACATCAAGCAAAACAAAGAGGTGATAAGTTGATGGTTGATACAATATAACGGCAAGAGGAAGGAACATTGCAAAATCAACATGAGCTGCAAACAATAGATGGCGATCGTCTCGTATATGGATAGAAAATAACAAAACGTAACAAAAGGGCAGAAGCAGAAAGTAGTAAGTAAAAAGGTAAAATGATGAAATTTAAGAAAATGTCTCAAAAGAATATTTCGTTTGAATGAAAAATATGAAGTTGAAAAATTATACAAGAGTTGAAATGCAAATAAAGAGAAGATCAAAGAAAAAAATTCATTAGAGTTGCAATACTTGCAAGAGAAATATAAGAATGGGACGAACCTTTATGGCGTACACCCTAGTTCGTGAATAAAATTTCGTAAGAGGCAAATGTAAGACCTAAAGTGCGTCATATAAGGAGGTATCTCTTTGCATGGCTCAAGGATAAGGTTATATCGCTTCTGGAACCTGAGTCATGGAGATTGGGGTTATTGAAAACCCATCCAGGAGAGGTACCTTGGATTTCCAACTATATAAGGTTATACCCTGGTTGGACGACCGAGGGTCTCTCCTAAGGAGTGCAGAGTATGATCAAGGCGCCGAGGTACACGGTTGAGCCAAGAGTGCCTGGGGCGTAAGAAACTACCTTGCCCATTCTTGGAAAGTCTTGGCTATGATGCACTCGGCCCGAAGGAAACCCCCACTTAGGGTGCAGTCTCGTAACTATAAGCCATATAGGCATAAAGGATAAGAGGCTGCGAAAACAACTGGTTGTTGTTAATACCGGATGGGATGAGCTAGTCTTGTATGGCCGATGTGCCCTCCTTGAAGGGGCAACCAGGGGGAAGATAAGGGCGGCACACTCCATTACGGAGCTAATAAGTGTCTAAAGACGACAATGTCACGGGGCTTTATGCTCGCAAGAGCATCTAGGCCTGTCATATTGTCGTGTGACAAATATTATACATAGGCAACAAGCCATGAGAAAAATTTAAGATGAGATCAATGGGTTTTTACATGAAAGTGTAAATACATCCTGCGATTTCATCGCAAGACAACAATGTCATGAGGATTTGTCCTCGCAAGGGAGCTTAGGCTTGTCATATTGTCGCAGAGAAAATGAAAAAACGCAGATAAGGCAAGATCAATGGGTTTTTACATGCAAGTGTAAGGACGTCTTGCGATTTTGTCGCCAATACAAAATGTGGCAAGATAAGACCTTTAACTAGGAAGGAAAAATAAGACCACAAGAAATCAAGATTGAATGACTGCGATATTGACGCAGATATAACGAGACTTGCGATATTAATACATATATCATGAGATTTGTGATATTTACGCAGAGATCATAAAACTATGCAACTGTTACTCGCGATGTTATCGCAAAGATTGAGGCAAAAATAATTAAGTAGATTTTATTCACAACTAATATCTAAACTCTACTCAATTTTTTTCATATTGCAGATGAATAACAAAGGCAAGTATGGGAATGAACAGAATGATAGAATTGTTATTCATCATTATATGATAAATTTACGTAGACATTATCATATGATACATTTACACAGATAGTTAAAGATTAATAATCATGTTGATTAACTATATTGCAGAAAAGAATTGTTTTCTGATTTATACAGATAGAAGCAAAAGAAATTTATACACTAAGGAATGTTAGAAGCTGGAGAAACTCGCAACAGTATATTACAAGGAGAAAGAGATAAATGAACAAATATTACAGAGGGATTAAAAGGGAAAGACAAGACTAATTAGACCCATCATCATCCTCGCCAGATTTTTCTCCTTCTTTACCATCATCTTCACTATGTCCTTCATCTTCACCAGATTCTTCCGCCTCACTGTCAGAGATAACAAGGTTTGGATTATTCGTTGGAACTTCCTCAGCGAGGCAAGGATACAAAGAGTGAGAAATGTTATGATCGTCACAAACCCTCTTGACGGAGTCATTGCGAACACCAACAAGGATATTACTAAAATTTTAAGTAGTGATATTTAATTGGTCCTTCAATCTTGAATATTTTTTATTGCGAGAAGCAAGAGTCTTTGCAAGTTGACCTTTATCGGCTTCAAGTTCTTCAATTCTTTCAGAATATCTCTTCTCAGCTCCTGCAAGTATATAACAACAAATTAGAAATTTTGCGGAAATATATGAGAGACAAGAAATTAACAAGGAAGGATAGTTAACAACCTTCTCTTTCAGAAATCATGTCTTTAATTAAAGCCGCTTGTTCAACATAAAGACTAACATCTACACCTAAGTGATTTCTGGCATTATCAAGAATTTTTGCAGCCCAAGCAAATTCTTCATCATTACTAATAAGAAGACAAGAGAGAACTTGGTTCTCCCTCTCAAGAAGATCCATATTCTCGCAGATAAGTCTATCCCTCTCAATTTGAACATCAGTAAGAATTTTATGGAAATCTGCTAGGGCTTGAGCACCATTTTTAGCAATAAGATCTTTCTCGTCAATAAGATCACTATTCTTATTTCTTAATCTATTAGTTTCTTCTTTTGAATCAAGATAAAGACGCTTAAACTTATTAGTTAAACCCAAATTGAATATGTGCTCAATTTTTAAGAGATGAAGTTTGGATTTAAGTTCATCTATGGAAAGAGATTTAATTTGATTATCTGAGAAACTACTTAAAGAACTATTAAGGAGAGAAAGAAGGGTATCCTCATCTATAGGTTCAGGAAAATATCAGAGGAATGTAGCTTCGTCAGAAAGGCCGTAAACATCTGCGAAGAAGAAAAATAAGAAAAAATGCAAAGAAATACAAGGGTAAAGAAAGAAAGAGAGATTTCTTACCATAAAGTTGATTGTTCGCAGCTTGGAGGCTTGCGACCTTATCTTGCGAGAAAGAAAGTTCAGTTTCCAACCGCTTGATATTTTCTTGAAGTTCAGCAGACCCAGATTCCAACTGCCCACGAAGACTAGCGTACTTAGATTCCAACTCCACATTCTTCTTGCGAAGAACAATATTCTTCTTGTGAAAAGATGCGCACCTCTTCTCCAAGTCTGAGGCAACATCAAAGGAAGCTCTTCCAGTCTGCGAGGGAACAATATAAATTAAAACATGGCGAGGAGATGAATACATAAATGTTGTGAAGAAATGAAAACATACCAGAATACCAATAGAATTTAAGAGACTGGGAGTTATTGATCTTGAGATTCCTTGGAGAGAATCATTATCAACCAACATGGGAGCATCGCAGATCTTAGCAAAAGCCTGGGATACCCCGTTAAGATCTTCATTTCCATAATCATTTGTGATACCATGTGTAAGATAACCAAAAATGTTAGATAGCTGGGCCATGGAAGATTCAGTTTGGGAGAATTACATTGCGGAAGGGATATCAGCATCAAAGTCATCATCATCGTTGTCATTATCAGAATCATCCCTTGAATTTTCTTCATTAGAATGAGGAGTTGTGATTTAAATATTTTTCAAAGTTTTCGTAGTAGTAATTAAGATTCGTTCTCTCAGATTTGCGAAGATTAAATTTAAAGGTTGATGAAAATAATAAAAGAGAGAGTCACTGGGTCTAAGATTCCACCGAATTCATAACACGAGGTTCAATTATTTATTCTCAACAATTATCGCTCAATAAATAAATAAAACATCGACTCTTGTTTTTCCAAGGTAGATCCTCAAAACATTAATTGTATCCCCTAAGCATAGATTATCTAAACAAAGCATAACCTATCTAATTGAATCACAACTAATTTTATCGAATCATAAATCAATTCAAAATAAGTGCAAAAGTCAAATAGAAAATAGAATAAATTCACCCATGTGTGAAGTTAGGCTTCCTCCATCGACCCAGTGTTGGGGTCTAGCTTCTCATGATAAAAACACACTCAAAAATATAATTCATAGCTCAAATGGTGTTTTTATTGGAGAAAATTAATAATACAATAAATATGCAACGCTGTACCGGCGTTACAAAATTCACTGTTACAAAAGATGTTGCAAATTGGAAATAAATGTACCAAAATGACTATTACGAGTATTGTTGATAAACGACAGTTCTCTGCGACAGTCAGTGGACGTTATAATTCTTCTTCTTCTTCTTCTCTGCAGCAGCAGAGAAGTTGCTTTGCAACTCTCGATAACTCTTTCTTCATCTCGTATACCCTTTATATACTTCACAGGACCAAATATAATCCGTAATAACTCCAAACAATCCTCCATAAATTCCATTATTCTCAACGGGTATTCTTTTCCTTTGCTATCATCTTCACGCGTTAACTATCTTGAAAACTTCCCAAACTCTGTTGATACGATAAATATATGCATCATAGGAGAATATCTTCTCTTAAAGACACTTAACTTCCAAGTAAAACTCACCAGAAATTCAACCATAAACCCGGATATATTTCTTCCCTGTTTTATCAAAATACATATAACTCCTTGATTTTCTCAATTCCAGCGCACTTACCATTCCTGTTTGGTAAGAATAAGTCATTCTCCAATGAAAACAGAAAGAAAATCTCGAGAAGATCTCTTGTAATCACTTCCAGCAACTCGATATATTTTCCACACTCTGTTTCGCTTCACACGGATATCCATCCCAAATGGATCAAATCCATCTAGACTAGCAAGTCTATTCAGCCAAAACAGGTCCATTACAATCGATTCCAGTGATTTAATCTCGTTACAATTGCTCCAAATACGATACAACACTTTCTGGCAACATTCTCCCTGTTTTGCTTTATCTCGACAATCTAGCCAATTCTAACCGAAAGGAAGACCCATACCATGCTTGTTACAATGATTCAAGTTATCCCTAAAAGTTTCAGCCATTTAATCTCCTTAAAACACGATCTAAACTTCAACCTTAATTCTGCCTGTGTATACTCCAAATTCCCTCCAAAACTGTTCTTCACTCTGGTTGCCTCAAATCACCATTCTAGACAATTTTGATCCAATTAATCGATCATACCATGCCTGTTTAGGCTTAAGGAAGATGCCTATTCAATTTCAGCGCTTTAGTCTCACTAGAACGCCTCCAAAAGCCAAACCCTAATTCTGCCACCATTTTCCCGCCAAAATTCAAAAGGAAGAAGATGACCTCCCCCTATCCTATTACGGTGTCCCTTTAGAAATTTGGGTATAAATATCACTTTCTGGGGTGCGAATAGCCATAGATTCCAAATAACAAAGAAGGTGCCCCTTAGCAACTGGACACCCCTTAGTAATTGAGGTGCCCCTTAACCGACATTGAGAGTCTGAATAACACGTGTCCTCCGGGTACAAAAACCACTTTTCGAGCAACTTTCTCCATAAGAGCTTATTTCACAAAAACACCTACAAACAAGTTTATTAGTGATAAAATAAGTCCCAGCTAATGTATTTATGGGTGAAAATGCATCGCACTTTCGTGCTCATCAAGTTGAAGAAGAAGAGAATTGGGTTTTTCTTTTCTTTGAGGGAGGAGCACCAGATCTCTCTCTGCGAGGAGCAGTAGACTTCTCTTTGTGAGAAATAGTATATTTCCCCTTGCGAGAAGCATCTTTGTCTTTCCCCTTAGCTTTCACAATTTTCACAGGTTCCATTTCTTCAATAACCTGCGAACACAGATAAAGATAAGAAATAGAGGCAATAATATATTGTTAAGAATCATAATGGAATATTTCTTACTTCATCTGTGAGAGATTTAAGGGCTAAAAGGGTGCTGGGCTTCCCAAATTTCTGGTAGTTAAGTTTTAGCCTGTTAATCTGGAAAAATTGGAGTACTCAGCGAGAGTATGAAAAAATGAGGAAGATAATAAGGATAATTATGCAAAAAAATTGAGGGAACATACCTCTTTATTCCTTTCAGGCCAGTTGAAAACCCACGGTTGATATTCTGCGAGATTCGCAGGTAATGCATGAGGACCGGAGATGTAGGGACCCTCTAGGCATAATGGAAAAATGAACCATTTTTCATCACTGGAATGGCGAGGGCCTTGATTATTACCCGTATGCCAATTTATATCTAACATAAGAACTTTATCTTCAGCGATGTCATCCTTCTTTTTTAAGCGGATACCCCAACAAGTGTTGTTCTTCTTCATAGGGATTATATCGTAATTTGCGAAGAATTCTCCACAATATACTTCGCCGGAACAATCGAAACATCTTTAAATTTAGGATTCTTCGCAGTATTAAGGTAGCGAGATTCTTTACCAGCACCGCGAGTAGCATACTCAAGCATTAAGCGAATACAATCCCCACTCAACTGATATACCGCCCGCAAGAACTTCTCGTGAGAGAGTATAGCATAAAATAAAGGAAGTTCGGGGTTATAGAGAGGAATGGTAAGACCAGCCTCATGCTTGCCTAGCGAGACTATGATCTTCTCATGATTACATGGAAAATCAGAAAATAATGGAACATAAAGTTCAGACTTAGGGTTTTGATTGGGAATGGTGGATAAAGTAAAACCTTTGTCTTGAAATTATTTTTGGATCTTCTCGAAAGCGATCATATATTTGTGACCAGCTGCAACCATTTTTAGTATGGGAATAAAGATTGAAAGAGTAAAAGATCGAAAGAAAAATTGTAACAGTATCGGATCCGGAATTTACGGGAAAACAGTGAATTTGCAGAGAAACTACGGAGAGAAGGAAGAAAGAAGTAAAAAGAAGAAAAGAGAAGAGTGAAGAAGATATATATAGAAGGTAAAAAATCTCGAGAAGATAAGTGCAATTAATATAAGGAAGAGACGTGATCGGTTGGAATACAGCGGTTGAAAGGGATGTGTCAGAAGTTTAATGGAAGAAAAAACACGTGTAATAAATCTGGCAATTGATGCAGAAATATGTCAGAACAATAAAAAGCGAAAAGATGAACAGCTGTGGCATTCTAATTCTCATGATCTTTCCTCCTTCGCAGAAAAGACATGAGAAGAGGCAAGATGTAGGACCAGAATATCGCCATGATATTACTCTTGCGAGATTAACAATATTTCTGCGAACATCACCGCGAGTTCTTCAACAACACTTTGTGAGTATCACAAGATAATTCAAAGAGTGACGAAATAGCTGATGAATGAAGAAACACGAGAAGATCATGATTGTTCTGTGATGATTATAACACTTGCGAGAAGTGACATTATAACTACTGCGATAATATCGCAAATCAGATCCGAAATTAAAAGATAGCTTAGCTGTCATCCACTATGTAACTACCCTATATAAAGAGACCCAGTAGATTCAGAGAGAGGATGATGTATTTTTGAGTGTTGAGAAAGTCTTGAGGAGAGAGAAAATTCAAGAGAACGGTTGTATTCTTGATTTCTTCCATTTCTTGTAAACATTTCTGAGAATCAAGTAATAAAGTGTTGTTTTTAATCTTCAAATATGTGTTAATTACTGTAAATTCTTATCAAGGGTGTAGTGTAGGATTTCCTGCAACTACAATATCTAAAAACGATGTTCTTGAACTTATCTAAATTATCTAAGGAATGTTATTGCAAATCGTGGATTTATAGTTCATGAATCGATTCGAGTGAATCACATCGTTTTTGCTTCAATTGTATCTTGTGTAGTACATAAGATCTCATAGCAATTGAACAACTCTCTAACTAGTTCATTTGAGTCATTTGGACTATCTATGGTGAAGAAGAATATGGTTGATATGAAAGTTATAATTTGGCTAACCATTTGGTTGACTAATATTGAACCAACTATTGTACACGTTTGGGTACGGTTACACAAACCCAAAATCTTCAAGTATATGTGTGTATCACAAGCTATGTTTTCGATCTAATGGTTGATAAATATTATCTTGAATCTAATTAGGTTTTCATCTAATGGTGAATATTGAATGCTTTGTTAGCAAGCTAACATTGATTGCAATCCATGATTTGAGAGACTATATAAGGGAGAACTCTAGCAACTGGGAAACCTAATCCCCCACACATTCTGTGTGATACTAGTTGTGCTAAAATAGGGTCAATTCTCCTTTAACCTTTGATTTTCTTCTTCTAAAACCAGGTTAACGACTTAAAGACTTCATTGGGATTGTGAATCCATACAGGTTGTGCGTTGTTCAATCAATTAGAATATCCGACCTTTTTGGTTGTTGATTTAAATTGATTGACACTTGGATATTGGTCTTTGTTACCATCCAAGTTATCTCCTTATATTTGATAAAGACTCGCACATTTCTATTTGCTTGAGTAAAGATCAAATCAAGTGAGAGAGTTATAAACTCTTTGATATATTTTCTATTGATTGAATCTGACTGTCTAGTTGATTCTCTAGATAGTATATTGGGGTTTGTCCATACATATTTCTAATTGAAATATTGTGTGTGGTTGTTAGACCCCCGCTTTTTCAATTGGTATCAGAGCAGGCAAACACGTTCAAGACCTTATAAGTCTATGTTTGTAGTGATCTGAATCTATGAACAGAGGTGCTATCTCTATTAACATACCACCAGTTTTCGATGGCTCTAATTACTTATGGTGGAAAATTACTATGCGAGATTTTCTTTAAGCACGTGATTTTCAATCATGGGTATATGTTGTTAATGGCTATGATGCTACCGTTGAGGCATTTGGAGATATGTAAATGTTCCAAAGAATATTGGTGAATACACCCCTGCCGAGATTCTTGCTGCAAATCAAAACTACGACGGTTTGAATGTCATCATACATGCTATTACCCCAAATCTTCAGCACCATGTGTCTAATTGCACTAAATCGCAAGAAGCTTGGGATATCTTAGCAACCATATTTGAAGGTAATACAAGTGAAAAGGAAGCTAGGCTTCAAAACCTTAACTCCGATTGGAAAAACCTTCGTATGGCAGATGAAGAAACATTTGATGAGTTTAATCACAAAGTGTCTGAAATTGTAAATGCATCTTTTGCGTTGGGTAAGACTATTCCTGAAAAGGACACTATGATGAAAATTCTCAGATCGCTGCCATCTAGATATGATGCTAAGAAGCATGCCATCGTTGAGGGAAATAACCTTGATACTCTCTCCATAAATACCCTGGTTGGAAAGCTTAAGATATTTGATCATGAACATTCGTCCAAATCCAAGGATGTTGCGTTCAAAGCACTAAAGGACACTAAATTACTTGATAAAAGTAAAAAAGTGTAAATCTCTGAAGATGATCACTCTAAGACAGATTCATTAGATGAAGATCTTTACAAATTAGTCTCGATGATCACAAGACAGTTTAAGGATCTCCTGTTGAAAAGAAGTAAACGGTTCTCCAGAGATAAGCCTAAGGCATCAGTCAAACCTCATAATCGTGTTCCTCCTAAAAATAGGGATATTGATGAAACTGATGATGAGGATATGCCTCAGTGTTTTAAGTGTAAGGGATTTGGTCATTTTGCAAACGAGTGTCCAAAACGTAGAAAATACACTGGGAACAAAGGTCTTGATGCAACTCTTGATGAAATGTCTGATGACTATGATTCTAATGAAGACGAAAAATTAATTGTTGCAATTTTTGGTGAAAATATTGATTTTGATAATTGTAGCAATACATACATCAATCTTGATATTCTTTCAGAAGATAATCCAACTATTCTGGAAGACAAAGTTGACCCATTCTTTGGAAACTATGTTTATAATGTTTCAGGTTCCACTATGTTCCTAGCTGCTTGCACATCTCAGAAGCCTGATCTTTATCCAAGTTTAACGTGTTCATATTGTTCATTAAAGGGTCATGAACTTTCAAAGTGTTAGAATTTCAAATACCAACAAAGGCATGTCAATAAACTTTAACGAAGAGCAAATCATTTAGCAAGAAATCTTAAACTGGCTCAGAAGACCGCTGAGGTATGTAAGATTTTATCTTCGTCTAAGAAGTTAGTTTCCAAGGATAAACTACGATCATTAGAAAAGAAAATATGGTCAAATGGTATTGATAGACAAAGGTCTGTGGATTCCTCTCAAGAGGAAAATGGTGGAAAAATTGTTGTTTACCACAACGCAACTTGATTGTGTTATGTTTGAAATCTTGTCTCATATGCCTGATTAAAAGAGACAATGATTTTGTATTTTTCAGGCCTTTTGGAAAAGTTTGTTTCTCTTCTTTTCTTCTTTTTGTCTATCAAACAAAAGAAAGGGTATTATCGATAATTCTACTCTTCATAGGGTTGCGAGTTGGTCATGTATGAATCTGTTTAAAGGTTTCGAACCCTACATTCCTTTTTCCTTCTATAAAACCTCTTTTTATCTCAAGACTACTTGTTAAGTCAATTGTGATTTCCTCTCACAAACCTATACGCTCATGGAAACTCCAAGTACAATGTCTTCCAATGGAAAAGATGGTAATGTAATTGTTAAGCCATCAATCATGAAAGAAAAAAAAAATCTCCATTGCCTCCAACATTGAAAAGGAAGAGAAGGAATGCGAGGAAGCCAAGAGCCGTTCCTTCAAATTCTCAGAAGTTTTCTGATGTTCGTGAGTGTTGAAGGAGATGCAAAAGGAGATTCAACAAATAAAGGCTTTTGTGTATAAGAATCATGAGATTCAGAATGCCCTGGCTCGACAACAAAAACCAAGAAGGTTTATTGATATAAACTCCTAACTTAATGAACCTTATGTTCCAATGGTTGTTGACGGCAAGGAGTTCCAGGACGATAAAGAATTCTTCAAAGGTCTTATTGCCTAGTAAATCTTTTATTTTTCGTGTTTTGATTAGAAGAATAAATAGTGTTTGGAATAGCCATTATTGTGATTACACATAGCTATGTCCAACGTTTTCATCTTCTTGTTTTTAGATTTATTGGTTAAATTCTAAACTTGTTTGGAAGATGATTTTTGCAGTATTAATCTTTATGGTTTTATATATTGCAATATTGTTATGGGATATGTGTGTTTACGTCCGTGAACTTGATTTTCCCATACTTTGTCAAAAGTAAAGTCGTTCATTAATTGATATGCAAGTATTGATAAAAGAATGAATATACTTTTGACAAACACAAAAGTTAAGCCTATATTGTCAATTATTGATGTAAGATAGGTAAAATATTTTGTGATTCGAGGATTATGTCTATTGTATGTCATTGTGCAAATAGTGATGGGAAATAGAATGAATCCTTGTTTATTCCACGGTATAAGGTCGATCTCCGATCCAGAATTTTTTTGTGAAAATACTGTGTTGTTCCATAAAGTGTCTTATGTTGAGAAAGAGAATAACCAACGTTGATTATTTTATGATTAACTTAGTTGTTGTTCCGTAAGGTACTTTGTGTTGAGCATGGCCAATTAAATTGATTACGTTTGTGATTAGTTTAGTTGTGTACTTCGATTAGATTAATTGTGGGTTTTCTTGTGATTAATCTAATTGATTTCTTAAGTCTCCATAAGTTTACTTGTGTTGAGCATATTTGGTTAAATTAATCTTAGGTTCGCTTACGGTTAATTTGATTGAATATTTCTTTTTGGATTTCAAATTCATACTTGTATGTTATTTGTTGAGTCCAAAGAAATCCTTTTTTTTCTTTTGAAATTAAGGTCGCTCTTGTTGTTCCCTTGGGAATGACATTTTATGGGGGAGAGTTCTTTTGAACTTGTGCTTAATTGCCAAATCTTTGTAGGGAGTGCGGCTGTGGAATATTATAGGGGTTATCTTGCATCTTTATGAACTCCTTGATGAATGCATTTAGCTTTGGATTTATGATTGCATATAAACAAGATGATATTGGCAATCATAAACAAGATGATATACATTTACCTTTGGTCATGAAATGTCTCTTACGAAAATTTCATTAGGATCCCGTTCTTGTACCTTTGCCAATTTTATTGACAAAAATGGGGAGAATTAATATGTAGTTCACACTACAAATACATATGGTTTTCGGATCATTATATAAGGGGGAGTGGTTTCCATGAGAGATGGAGTATTGAATAAGGGGGAGTGACGTATCACCATAGTATTGTTGTTAAAGTTGTGATGCAATTGTACTTTGACACTGTGTAATGATACTATGACATTGTATAACAATGATTGAGAACTCTTGTTTTTTCGTTTTTATAGCTATGTATTTTCAACAATGATGATGCTAAACTTACAACCTTTGGGATCACTGGAGTACTTGGAAGTGACGAAGATTTCGAGTAATGTTGAAGATTAGACGACATGTGGAGTAGGAGCTACAAAAGTTTATTTATATATATTTTTTTGTATTCCATGTGTATTAATAATTTTGTCACTAAAATTGACAAAGGGGGATATTGTTAGAGCATTGCTCGGTCGAACTCGCATGCATTTCTATCTCAAGAATGTTTGTCAATATTAGTGATCAAAACTATAAAGTATTGATTTCTAGTCTACTATAGCTAAGGTCTCGGAATAGGATCGAAGGTGTAGTTAAGCTCAAGAACTCCATGGAAATCATCATACAAGACGAAAAACTACTCAAGGAACCAGTGGATCTTCATCAACTAAAAGGTATGTGGAGACTTGAACTTATCTATCACTCAAAAGTTTATCTACTATATCTCCTATCTTGAGACAAAAGTCATTTTACTCTATAGACTAAGATTATACACATGTGATATTTCGAGATGAGTATATCTCGCTTATCTATTTCTAGAAATATGTATTGGTAAAGTTTTCGCTTTATCCAAGTTCATCTTTACCTAGTGATGAAAGTCATGTTAAGTTTCAGTCGCCTTGAAAATTGCTCTGACGAAAAATAGTTTGTGAATAACAACTATATAACGCCCCCTGAGAATGTTTCAATGATTGGAATGAGAGTTTAGACAGTATAACCAATGGAGGATATAAGCATTGTTGTCGAAACACATATATGTATAAGTCCTTATTCCTTGAACCAAAGTTTGCGAACTTTGCTGATCAAGTGAAACCGGAGTAGTACGTGAACTTCCGTCCGCGAACTGGCGAAGTTCTCAAATCTGAGAATTTATGCTGGAGTTTGTGAACTCCATCCGAGAACTTAAGTCCACGAACTTGAGTAGGTTATATCTAAAAACGATGTTCATGAACTTATCTTAATAAACTAAGGAATGCTATTGCAAACCATGGCTTTATAGTTTATGAATCAATTCTAGTGAATCACATCGTTTTTGCTTCGATTGTGTCTTGCGTATTACAAAAACATCTAAGCAATTGAACAACTCTCTAACTAGTTCATTTGAGTCATTTGGACTAGTTATGGTGAAGAAGAATATGGTTGATATGAAAGTTATCATATGGCTAACCATTTGGTTAACTATTGTTGAACCAACTAATGTACAAGTTTGGGTACGGTTACACAAGCCTAGAAACGTGCATTACATGTGGGTATAACAAGCTATGTTTTCGATCTAACGGTTGATAAATATTAGCTTGAATCTAATAAGGTTTTCATCTAACGGTGAATATAAAATGCTTGTTAGCAAGCTAACATTGATTGCAAACCCTGATTTGAGAGACTATATAAGGGAGAACTCTAGCAACTGGGAAACCTAAACCCCACACATTATGTGATACTAGTTGTGCTAAACTAGAGTGGATTCTCCTTTAACCTTTGGTTTTCTTCTTCTAAAACCAGGTTAACGAATTAAAGACTTCATTGGGATTGTGAAGCCAGACCGATATTACCTTTCTTGTAGTTGTGTGATCTGATCTTACTGTTTCTATTGTACGAGTACAATTGTAATAATTGGCTTGATATTTCTATCTCCAATAGGCAAGATATAAAAGTAGTCACAAACACTTCGTCTCATTGTTTGTGATTCCACAATATCCTTTTTCGCTGCATCGATTAAGACTATTGTGACGTGATTGATAAAGCTGAGCTGTTCTTCGAAAATATAAGTCTGGTTTTATCAATTGGTTCATGTTCACCTTGATTTATCAAAAGACATAACTAAAACTTGTAGGTATATTCGTGGGAGACGAATTTATCTAAGGGAATCAAGTACGTAGTATCCTGCTGGGATCAGAGACGTAGGAGCATAACTGTACCTTGGATTAGTGTGAGATTGATTGGGGTTCAATTACAGTCCAGACCGAAGTTAGCTTGGAGTAGGCTAATGTCTGTAGCGGCTTAATATAATGTATGTTTAATCTGGACTAGGTCCCGGGGTTTTTCTGCATTCGCGGTTTCCTCGCTAACAAAATTCTGGTGTCTGTGTTATTTCTTTTCGCATTATATTTTGTCATATAATTGAAATAATACAGGTTGTGCGTTTTTCAATCAATTAGAATATCCGACCTTTTTGGTTGTTGATTTAAATTGATTGACACTTGGATATTGGTCTTTGGTACTATCCAAGTTATCTCCTTGTATTTGATAAAGACTCGAAGATTTCTATTTGCTTGAGTAAAGATCAGATCAAGTGAGAGAGATTTAAACTATTTGATATATTTTCTACTGATTGAGTCTGACTGTCTAGTTGATTCTCTGGAAAGTATATTGGGATTTGTCCATACATATTGCTAATCGAAATATCGAGTGTAGTTGTTAGACCCCCGGTTTTTCAAATCTACTCAACTATTCTATCCAATCTACCACAAGGATAAGACGATTATAGTGAGATCCTCTTTTTACCGAAACAAGTATTGTGCACACCAAAGATTTATATAACCAAGTCAAAAATCTTTTATCTCTTCTTTGTCTTCAAATCTTCTTAGTTCTTCAATAAACACCTGCACACAACTACTTGAATCTCTTGTGATCAATCACACACAGAATGGAGTCTGTTAACAATGGATTATCACAAGATCGTCTTTAGCACTAACAACAGTCTAAAGATCCCTGTCGAAACTTCGAACTAGTTTGAGTGAATTTTATATCAGAAGAGAAGATTCTCAAGCATAAACAAAGTAGGTGCAATAAAAGTTCAACCACCATTAGTCAATCAAAAACAAAATAGAAACCGCAATTATCTAGTTTCCCACCAACGGTACTCGTAGAGATTCTTAATCCCAAAGAAGTCTTTAAATTGAGTGGCCATAAGAGATTTATCCTAATTAGGTTACTCTCCTCTCCGAATAGGCGGCTTCACCAGTAACAGTACAACAGAGGAAGTTTACTGTCATGAAGGGTTAGTTTTCCCGAAATGCTAACTTCAAGTATTTATAGACAAGGAAGTTTGGACACCAAGGAATTTCCAAAACCGAAAATATTCTCAAGATATTCAATAATAATTTCCATATTCGGTTTTCATAATTCCTGAGAATGCTCTGTCCAAAATAATGATTGAAAATATCCTTGGAAAATATTTAACTAGCAAATGCACATTACTAATTCTTATTTTCCATATATAATTAAAAACGTTATTAAAAGATTCTTAACTTATTTAATTTTGATCCTGGGATTTACTCCCTTCTTAGCTGTTAAGGAATATCTTTGAAAAATAAAAGATACGCATTACTGCACGTGTTCAAAGTGTGTCGGCATCCTTGCTTTGTAAGTCCTCTTTCATACTTACACACTTGAAACCGATTTACCACGCTTCCAAACAAGTTTAGAATTGGTTCATCTGACTTTCAAGAGATATGCGATTGATTAAGAACTCTCAATCACAAATCATGGGTTTAACGGTTCTACCAAAACAAGTTTCGGTTCTACCTCCATGTGAGTACTGTGCATAGTCACACTAGTTTCCCAAAATTCGGTTGACTAGGTACTAAGATAGGTTCCCCACATATATATGGTATCTAACTTATACTAATCGTATATATTGGTCGTTCATAAGATATGCAATGAAGAACAATCCCAATAACGCCTGGCAATTTCTTTTTCGATTCACAAACAAAGTTTATGAACACTTACTTCCTTAAAACACATGTAAAAACACTGTTTCCTAGGATGAAATCCTCACCTCATACCCATACATAATCACAATAGCATTCAAACGATTATGTCGATGTATTATCTACAAAGTTTAATGGTTAAGCAATAAACCTCGTATTGTATTCCTTAATACTATGTCTATCTAGAGTGGGCATGCTTCGCAGTTTTGTTTTCAATATGCACGACTTGAAAGATACATTAGAGAATGTAACAATTCAAGTCAAATATCACTAATCTCAAGTGGAAGGATGATGTTGTAGTTGTACCTCCTTACTACTTCACTTCTTCAAGTCTTCGCAATACTTGTAATGTCTCATATCCTAATACTTTCAAGCTAACCTATACGAAGTTGACTCTAGTACATTTAATCAAGCGACTCTTAAATGAGTTTTGGTTCACTAAAATATGACAACCAAACTTGACATACCAAATCTTGGTGGATTCAACCGAGCTATGCTCTAACACAAAGTTTTTATTATTCAACTGCTTCAACCGCGACGCTTATTTCTTGAATAAGTGCAGGACTTTGTGTTGTTGAAACTTGGAGTCAAGCGTATGAAGTTATAGATAAGAGATTTTTTTGTAATGTAATATTTTTGTCTTTTAATTCTTGTATTCTCCATATGTAAAGAGTTTTTCATAAAATTGACAAAGGGGAGATTGTTAGAACATGCTCGGTTAAACCCCACAAGCGTTGGCGTGCCAAGTTTGGTTGTCATATTTTATTTCCAACACTCGAAGCTACTTAATTTGATTACTAAAGTCAACTTCGTTAGGTTAGACTAGGAACATACAAATGTTGATACTCGCTCTTGTTACTGATAAAGAACCAGGAAATGTATCGACATTAATGAACACATCATCCTTTAGTTCAAGGTTAATAGAAACACACTTCACTTGTTCCATTTCTATCTCTGTTCTTTCAAGTCAGTATTTATTGAAAACATAATATACAAAGTAAAGTTCGTTTACTTGTCTTTTGTACTGATGAATTGGTCATTATATTATGATTAAAGTATCAAAGAAAGATATACTAGTTGTTTCATACAACTTTAGTATATGGTTTTACAAAGTATATGATCGAAGTATCAAAGAAAGATATATCAGTTGTTTCATAAAACTAAACAGAAACTAAGTATTCGCTGCTAGTATATAGAGTTACAAAGTATATGATTGAAGTATCAAAGAAAGATATATCATTTGTTTCATAAAACTGAACATAAACTAAGTATCCGCTGCTTCAATACTTAAGTTGAGTATCCACCAGATTCCATAGCCAGATATTCAGTTTCCTCAAGCTAAGCCATGATTAATTCATGTTTCACATCTTCAACATCCAATAGCAAAGACCTTGTTAACTAATACAAATGAGAGAAACTAAGTAACCATAATAGTTACTCTTGGCCACATATTAAGCCCAAGAAAATGAGCACCATGGGTGCTTTCTCTTATCAACTTCCTCCTCTTAAGAGCAGTTCCTATGGAATGAACAAACTTTGAGTTTTTTCATTTTCTCCCATTATGAAATGAACAAACATGAAAAATGGATGTTCAAATCAATATATTTATTGATTTGAACATCGAGAAGGACAAACCAGCGCGCGTCTCTGTTCAGGACGGGCGACCTAGCTGCCAACGTTGGGCGTCTGAAGAAAAAACACAAGCTTCTGAATATCCAACGCGCGTTTTTACTTAAAGCGCCCGCGTCCGTATTCAAAACGCCAGTGTCTGACACAATGGCGCCAATGACTCAATCTGAACGGCTGAAAAATCTTGTGATCCAACGGTTGCATTTTTTTAATTCTATAAATACTCCTCATTTCAACTCTAAATTCTCACATTCTACACATTCTTCTGTTCACTCTCAATTCTTGATTGAACATGTCTCGTCCCCGGTTAGTTCGGAGAGTTCCGTTTGCTAAAGAATAAGATGAATCTATTTGCATAAACTATGTTTTTTTTATCTACTCAATTTGCTTTAGAAAACTATCCATGGGTGAATTTTTTGTGCGGTTATTCACGATGGGTTTTGCAGTGACACTCTTAATTCGAGTCGTTGTTCTATATGTGACATAGAGCATCATTTTGGTACAATTAAGAAAGCATTAATTGAGTTTGTAGCTTTAACCATATAAGTAAATCGATATCGACTGAGAGGTGAAATTGATGCTGGGATGGTAACAAGATCTTTGGCTGAATGGCGAAGATGGAAAAATTTGGATTTTCCTTTTGAAAATGTTTTGAAATCTTTAAGGTGTTGAACAGTTTCAACCCCTTTTTTGTAGTTGTTGTTCCACCTAGTACTTCTTCTCATTAGTGAAGCTAATATAATGTAGTCCATCGTAATTTAGTGAAGCAAATGTAAAATGCTTACTTTTAAACATATGTAATTTTATTTAATTATGATTGTCGTACTTTTAAAACTAAAACTACAAATATAGCAGAACTAAAAATTACAATAATTCAGAAAATCCTGGGGATAGACTTGGGAAATCCCCAGTTTCCAACATATTATATAAATTTCCGATTGTTGAAAGACCTGGCTGAAAAAAATTAGGAAATTGGAAATCACTTTGAGTACTCGGTCCTCCAAGGATATAAGAGGTTTGTTGTTGTGATGGTGTTGGTGTGTAGCATTCATTTAGATTGTAGGGCGAGAATGATGATGAAATGCGCCTAGGTTCAAGACGAAATGCATGAGGTTGAGATACATGCACAATTTTTGGTGAAGTATTGTGTTGTGTTTCTCGCGCCACATTGTGTTGTGTTTCCCGCACCACTGTTTCTTCACTTTCTTGCCATGATTTGTTGGTTTCTTCACCTTCGTGTCATGATCTGTTGCTCCTGGGGGAATCGGAAGACTGTGACCGCCGCCCATCATCATTTACAGTTGGACTCAATCCAAACATTGTGTATGTCTGCCATTTTCATAGTTGTTCCAAGTGCATCGCCTCTACTTGTCGATTCAGCCAATGCAAATCGTTCAAATGGTTCGTTAACTCTGGCTCAGTGGCAGTCACATTTTTGTAAGGATAATCACGGTCCATACCTTGGGAAACAATGGGGATCGTGGTTAGCTCACCTTGTGAAGTAATACTTTGCAGCTCCCAATGAATTTCGGGCATATTTGACGAAGATGATGAAGTGATACGGGACGTATTTTTGACAAGTCTCATATATTCCAAGATTTGGCTAAATCTTGGATATTTGTTAGTTTAGATATTTTTATTATTAGGATAATTAGTTTCTTTATTAGATTTATCCTTTTTTATGAGAATAATAT
This sequence comes from Papaver bracteatum, assembly GCA_023529315.1. NCBI lineage: Eukaryota > Viridiplantae > Streptophyta > Magnoliopsida > Ranunculales > Papaveraceae > Papaver > Papaver bracteatum. Next base: position 271,737 of record JAJJWX010002261.1, on the reverse strand, counting down.
ATTCTTTAGGAATGTTCTAGATTTCTAGGTTTAATATTTGGAGGTTATAAATAGCCATTTCCTTTATCATTGTAATTAGCTTGGATTAGCTCGCCTATATGAATGTTTATGAACAAGTAAGTTCTTTGGTCTTTGAACCTGTTTCTTTATTATCTTTGCGTTAACTCTTGGATTAGAGTTTTGTTTATCGTTACTTTGCTCCTGGATTGGAGTGTTTATCGGTTACTTTTAAGGAGTGGATTCTCCTTGCTTTCAAATCGTTTCTACTGTGTCATATCAGGTGGTTACCAGAGCAGGATTTTCTTGTGTTGTGCATCTGTGGGTTTTTATCTAGAAGAATCAGTTGAGGAGTCTTGTGCAATCTAGGTATTTTATCAAGAAAAAAAAAAGAAAAAAGGAGGCAGTTGATTTGGTTTTTGTTCATCATCAAGTTGCGTATCCTTCATGTTTAACCAATTGTGAGTCTTGTGACTGGGAATATCTTGGTAAGATCTCTAACTATGTTTCCTATTGATTTAGGATCTTATCAAATCAATTTGGTTTTGGATGCGTTAGTTGAAGAAGTACTCTTTGTTTGGGTGGAGACGTGGATTTACACCTTTGAGCGGTTGAGCCCATTAAGGGCCACTTTAATTAAGTCCGTATATAGAGTATACCTTAGAACACCCACATCAAAACTCGTTTTAACTTTTGAGCCGTGTTACTGTCAGTTGTGCTAATCTCCGAATCAATTCAAGGCGTTTTAATTCTTTTGAATTACTTACGTACATCCAAGGTCAATCGTGATTATTTGCTATGGACAGTTTTTCTAGTACAAATGATCGGAGAAGTAAGTGGTCTAAATTTTTCGGAATAGTTGACGGAAAAATTTGTCGTTTCATCGTAGATACTAGTTGTGAAGAAAATTTGGTATCCACTAAAATGGTAGATTCGTTGGGTCTAGAAATGGATTGGTATCCTTATTCCGATCAGATCGAGTGGTTTAGCTATAGAGAAGCAATCACCTGCATTGGTGTGTGCAGATTTCCCTTCTCAATCGGTAAAATATATTTGACTCAATTGTGTGTGAAGTGGTTGACATGGATATATGCGACATCGTGTTGGGAAGACCATGGTTACTTGATGTTGGCGTAGTTCATAGACGTTGAGATAATGCTTATAAGTTCATGTGGGGAAAAACCAAGATGTTTCTTATACCAAGTCTTCGACCTTAAAAAGGAGAAGAGGATGTACAATCGAAGACTTTGGGCGCAAAAGTTAACAAAATGGGTCTGCAAGAGCGGACAAAGAAGGAAGGTGGGCCAACGGTCAGCAAGGGTTTACAAGGGGATGCATGTGAAGATTGTATGTTAGTCCCAAAATCAGTCGAGATGAGTGTTTTTCACCGTGGTAACATGATTATTTCATTTGAGAAGCCATGGGAAAAAGATGTTGCTTTATCTGTTTCTTATCAACCTAAAGATCTGTTTGCCAAATATTGTGAAGTGCAATTTATATATTATGGACACCGAAGGGACACTGCTTGGAAGATGTCGTGGGAGCTTCTACATTGCAACGGTGTGAGTAAACGACATTGGGTGAACAGCTTTTACAGGCACAAAATGAAGAATGTAAAGTCGAGAATATTTCCTGAACGGTTAGTGATTCCGATGCATGACTCAAGATCGAGTTGTGCTGCCGGTGGGAGTGCCATAGTTCTTTCTTCAACTTTTCATTTTCAGTATAAACTCGAGACGAGTTTCGTCGCAGTAGGGGAGCCTGATACGTGACGTATTTTTGACAAGTCTCATATATTCCAAGATTTGGCTAAATCTTGGATATTTGTTAGTTTAGATATTTTTATTATTAGGATAATTAGTTTCTTTATTAGATTTATCATGTTTTATGAGAATAATATATTCTTTAGGAATGTTCTAGATTTCTAGGTTTAATGTTTGGAGGTTATAAATAGCCATTTCCTTTATCATTGTAATTAGCTTGTATTAGCTCGCCTATATGAATGTTTATGAACAAGTAAGTTCTTTGGTCTTTGAACCTGTTTCTTTATTATATTTGTGTTAACTCTTGGATTAGAGTTTTGTTTATCGTTACTTTGCTCCTGGATTGGAGTGTTTATCGGTTACTTTTAAGGAGTGGATTCTCATTGGTTTCAAATCGTTTCCGTTGTGCCATATCATGAAGAACTTGCACCCATCCTTAGATAAGTCATAATGCTTGGCTCTAGTGGAGGTGGTTGGCTAGGAATGATACTTGGATCATGGGACATGTTTGATAACCTTGGGAAATCAAACCCATAGACGTGCATGTTCTGTGTCCCAATTACAGGCTTCGGAATTGACGTGTACCAGTTTACATACCGTGCTTCATCAATATTCCTCCTTGTATTTATTCCATACCTCTTCCAACCGGTTCTTCTCAGACGATTAAAATATGATGCATAGGTTTGCATCTATTATAGCGGGTTAATTGCAATTGCAAATATACCTTGTATTTGATACTGCACTTTTTCTCCAAGATAACAAACCCCTCTTTGTGATTCCGGACTGTAAAAAATAACTCTACGCATAGAATAATCAAGAATACTTACTCCAACATTGAAAAAGCGAGGGTCTAACAACCACACCCAAAATTTCGATTAGAAATCTGTATGGACAACTCCAAGTTGTTTTCTAGAGAATCAACTAAACTCAAAATACTCAAGGAGTTATTATCTTAATCTCTCAATTTAATTTATCCAAGCAAATACAATTCGCGAGTCTTAATCAAAGAGAGATAACTTGGATGGTACCAAAGACCAATATCCAAGTGTCAATCAATTTAAATCAACAACCAATAAGGTCGGATATTCTAATTGATTGAATAACGCACAACCTGTATTATTTCAATTATATAACAAAATATAATGCGAAAAAAAAATAACACAGACACCAGAATTTTGTTAACGAGGAAACCGCAAATGCAGAAAAACCCCGGGACCTAGTCCAGATTAAACATACATTGTATTAAGCCGCTACAGACACTAGCCTACTCCAAATTAACTTCGGCTGGACTGTAGTTGAACCCCAATCAATATCACACTGATCCAAGGTACAATTATGCTCCTACGCCTCTCATCCCAGCAGGATATTGCGCACTTGATTCCCTTAGCTGATCTCACCCACAACTAAGAGTTTCTATGACCCAAAGTTGAAGACTTTAATAAACAAATTTGTCTCACACAAAAAAGTCTCCCATGAATAAACCTATGAGTTTTGTTCCATCTTTTGATAAATATAGGTGAACAAGAACCAATCAATAAAACCAGACTTATATTCCCGAAGAACAACTCAGTTTTATCAATTACCTCACAATAAACTTAACCGACGCAGCGAAGAAGATTATTGAAGAATCACAAACGATGAGACGAAGATGTTTGTGATTACTTTTATATCTTGCCTATCGGAGATAGAAATCTCAAGCCAATTATTATTGTAGGATCAGAATATTGTCACAACAACATTCTTGCAAAATAAACAACAGTTCTGCGAGACATGTTTACGATACATCAATGATATTCTGCAATACATCTCAAAATGACGTAAGGAATGACATATTGGATGAAAACGACAGAAACATGAGAAAGTCGTGACATTTCCGCGATGAATCAATAAAACCTGCGAAAGATTAAGGCGGTGCAAACTGTGATGTATCGCAAGAACTTAGATCCGAAACTAAAGGGAATCTTAGTTGTAATCCACTATGTAAATGCCTATATAAAGGAAATGAATAGTTCCAGAGAGGGGGATGAATTTTTGAGTGCTAAGAAAGTTTTTAGGAGAGAGAAAATCTTATTAAGTGAATTGTATTCTTGATTACTGTAATTCTTTTAAGATCATATCAATAAAAAAGGTTCTTAATCTTCAAATTGTGTCATAAATTCTTGAGTTGGGTGTAGTGTGGGAATTCCTGCAACTACATTTTGGCGTCCAGAAACAGGGAGAATCAATTTGAGAAATTTCAAATTGCAACTTGAAGATTTGAAGAAATTGTTAGAATTTGAAGAAATGGCTAGGATAAGAAGAAATACATCAGAACCACCAACAACAGTGAGAATAAGTAAAAGAATTGCAGGAGAAGGAACAGGTGAATTGGAAGGATCTTTAAGGATCAGATCAAGAAGAAGTAGAATGAGAAATGGAGCAGAAAATTCAATTCAACCACCGAATCAATAAATACAAGCACAAGATAGAGATGTGGATTATGATAGAGTAAGTGTGCATACTTGGAGGTCGGATTCGATAGAAGAGGCAGAAAATCAAGAAGAGGAAAGAAATCAAGAAGTGGATGGAGGAGTAATTCATGAAGGGCATGAAGTAGTAGATGACTTAAGACAAAGGATACAGGAGGAAAGAAGATTAGAGGCAGAAGAACGTGCAAATCTTACAAGGCAAAATCATGAACTAAGAATGGAAAATTTGAGGTTGCAAAACAAAAGATCAAGAAGCAGCATGAGATCAAGTTCAAGATCATATAGAGAAGAAACAAGACAAAATCAGCCTATACAAAATATTGGCGAGAATTTGATAAATGATCGTTATATTCCACGCGGTGAAACTTTGGATATTAGACATAATCAAAATGAGGGAGAAAATCAAGAAGAGAGAAGGAGAATGTTACGTGATGAAGAAATTCGAAGAAATTGCAGAATAATTGAAGATGATATTGAGAGGCATTATATTGAGCAAGTACATTTAGCGGGAGAGAGAGAGATTACGAGCGGAAATAGAAGAACAAGAAATTCAAGCAGCATTGCGTCAGAATAATCATGAGAGAATTCGCAGAGACATAGAAAGGCAACGAAGAGAAACAGTAAGGGATGAGGAAATTCGCAGAGAAGATGATGAAAGACAAATTAACTTGCAAGTTCAAGAAGAAGAAAATCGTAGAAGAAGGCAAAATCAAGATGTTGGAGAAGAAGCGCGAAATATCGTAAGACAAGAAAGGCATGAACGCAGACAAAGAGAGGCTGCGTTGAAAAGGCCAATGGAGCAAAATTCTGATAGGAATGAACAAATCTTACGAGAATTAGCAGAAATGAGAGGAATGATAAGTAACAGAAGAGAAGGAGGAAGAAGACAACTTGATGAGGCAATCGAAGAAGCTGGGAAAACTCCATTTACTCAAGAGGTACAATTAGGAGGGATACCTCCAAAATGCAATTTACCGGTGTTGACCAGTATTTTTGATGGGACTACATGTGCCATCCAACATATCAAAGCCTATATTCGATGCATGCTACAATGGGAGAACCATGATGTCGTTTTGTGCAAATACTTTGCGTCAAGTTTAACTGGCGAAGCATTGAAGTGGTTTGAAAGTCTCCCAAAGAATACAACAACTTCGTTCATGCACTTGCAAACTACCTTCTTAGGAGCATACATAAGTAATAACTCTACACGACCTGGAATAGAAGATGTGTTTGGATTGAAGCAGAGAGTTGGCGACAGTTTAAAGCACTTAACGATAAGATGGAGGACAATGTGTAGTGAAATGGCTGGAAGAGTATATGAAAGATATCTCATTTTATCCTTCATAAATGCTATGTTTGCGACAAATCTATTATACATCCAGGTATTCAGAGTTAAAAACACAATCACTATGACAATACTGCGAGAATTGCAAGAAGAGTATATCGCTTTGGAGGAAAAACAAAATGAGATGGAGTCATATCCAATTCTCGCAGCACAAGTTCAGCCATGACAAATGGAAGTTTATTACCAAGGATGATTAATACAGTAGCAAGTACCTCCCAAAATCAGCGAGAGAAAATGGAGATTGATAATCAACGTAAGATAGTAGCAATGGGGAGTAGAGATCAAGAGGAATTGGAAAAGGAGAGAAATTTCTATAATCGCAATAACAATAATAAGTTACCAAGGTTTGATCAACCGTAGGAGACTTATGGTGGACAGAGTCAGAATTATTCAAGAGAGCAAAGAGGTCAAAAGATTATATGGGAAGATGTCAAATTGCCACCTCTAAATACCAGTATAGACAAGATTTGGGAAGCGATTATTTTGATGGAGAATATACCCTCACCCTGGAACATGGGGAAAGAACCACATCCTAACAACCAAAATCAAGAGTTCTGTCCTTATCATCATTTTCATGGCCATTCTGTGAATAATTGTAGAAATGTAAAAAGAATTATTCTGCGAATGATTGAACAAGGGAAGTTAAATCATTTTCTAGCGAGATATCCACAACCCCAGCAATTGTCGCAAGCACTAGAAATTCGTAGAGTCAATGTTGCGAAAGACGCAGAAACATTTGTCATTGAAGTAGGAGCTACAATAAAAAAATCTATTTTGCAATTCAATTGTACATTCGCAGAAAACAATAGAAGATTTCCATGATAATGTGCTAAGTAGAGTATTTGCGAGGGATATAGAGGGAAGAGAGGTGATGAATATTGCGAAAATTTCTCCGTTAGAAGAATGGCAGAAACAAGTTATTTCTTTTACTGCACAAGAAATACCAGAGCCAGGGAAGATGCATGACAACCCGTTGGTGGTAAAGTTAGAGATAAATCCAAAGTACAGAGAGGGAGAAGAAGATGATGGTGACGCAGCAAGTGATTCTTGGGCAATAGATAAGGTTTTAATTAATACTGGAAGCTCGGTAGACATCTTATTTTATCATACCTACCGTATAATGGGTGGAAGAGATGATGAATTAATCCCCTCAACTTACAAGATCTATGGTTTTAATGGCACTGCGAATAAGCCAAAAGGAGAAATCACTATGGAAATCCCATTGAACAAGATATCTTCAAAAATTAAGTTCTATGTAGTGGATATATAATCTCCTTATAATTCCTTAATTGGAAGACCATGGCTCCATGGGATCTTGGGTATAGCATCCACATATCATCAATGCATAAAGTTTCCGCATCCTCATGGTATTGGGATAATTAAAGGTGATTGGTTTGAAGGGAAAAAGTGTTATGAAGTTGACATTAATACTTGCGAAGAAAGAAATACCAGAAATCGTAATTGGCAACATAACAGGAAGAAAACTCAGAGAGCAGAGAAACTAATGGTGGACAATATAGAGTTGTTGGGAAAGGATATATTACAAGAATAGTTTGTGCCAAAAGAATCAATGGTGATTAATCGCGCAAAAGATGGGAAAAAGCTGAAATCTCCATTCTTCATTCTTCGCAGGTATATAAACAAGTGCAAGGTGCTAAAGAGAAAAAAAAATTGAAATCTTCATTTCTCGCAAGAAAGTAAACAAATAGCAAAATATTGCGAATAATCATTAGTCACAGAAGAAAATAAGTGCAGCAATGTCATGTTGCGAACAGTTGAAGAACAAAAATAGCAAGAAATATGCAAACCGAATATTAAAAGAAAAACTTTGCTCAAAAATAAGAATTTTTCTATTGAAATAAAAAGATGATGATTTCAAATCATATAAGAATTTTTAATGCAAATGCATAAGACGGGCGCAAATCGCCTAAAAACATATAAGAATGGGACGAACTTTTATGGCGTACACCTTAGTTCGCGGATTCTATTCCGTAAGAGGCAATGTCCTTAAAGTGTGTCATAATGGGGTATCTCTTTGCATGACTATCGGAAAGGATATACTGCTGCTGGAACCTAGTCATGGAGATTTGGGATTATAGAAAATCCATCCGGGAGAAATAACTTGGATTCCCAACTATATAAGGTTATACCCTGGTTGGGCGCCCGAGAGTTTCTCCTAAGGAATGCAAAGTATGATCAAGGCGCCGAGGTACACGGTTGAGTTGTGGGTTCCCGGGACAGATGAACCTACCCTGGCCATCCATGGCAAGTCTTGACTTACGATGTGTTCGGCCCGAAGAAAACCCCATTAGGGTGTAGTCTCGTAACTATAAGCCATATAGGCATAAAGGATAAGAGGCTACGAAAACAACTGGTTGTTTCTAGAACCGGATGGGAGGAGCTAGTCTTGTATGGCAGAAGTACGTCTCCTTGAAGGGGCAACCAAGGGGAGAGATAAGGGCGATACCTTCCATTAGGGAGCTGCATATCAAAAAACACGGCAATGTCATGGGACTTTATATTCGCAAGATCATTTAGGCCCGTCATATTATTGCGTGACACAGACAGCAATGTCATGGGACTTTATATTCTCAAGAATATTTAGGCCCGTCATATTGCCGCATGACAGGCCAAAAAGCCTAAAGAGAAATGTTAAGATGAGATCAATGGGTTTTTGCGATAAAAACAAAAGACGAGATAAATGAAATCAATGATACGAGGATATAAATCGCAAAAACGTCATGCGATTTCATCGCAAAGACGCCAATGTCATAAGTCTTAAAAAGCAAAGAGAGGTAAATCTCACAAGATGGCTTAGACTTATCATATTGTCGCAGAGATCAAAATAAATGATAAGACAAGATCAATGGATTATTACATGTAAAAGTAATAATGTCCTGCGATCTTGTCGCATAAAAGTGGCATAATAAGACCTTTAACTAGGAAGGAGAAATAAGACCACAAGAGAGGTTATATCTGCGAAGCATATAACGGATTTTTCGCACTATTATTTGCGATACTTCATTTATCATATTGCAGATTAATAACAAGGGGCAAGTATGGGAATGATGCATAGAATGGTAAATATTGTTATTCATCATTATATGATAAATTCATATAAATAACAAACAGATAGAAGCAAAAAAGAATTTATATATTGAAAGACATCAGGAGTTGCAAATAATTCGCAGAATATTACAATTTGTCGCAGATAATTATCACAAGAAAGTAATGGAGAAATACAGGAGAAGATCAAAAAGAAAAAATAAAACTATTGGGATTTATCTCCATCATTATTTTCATCTTCATCTTCACCATCTTCATCATTAGTTCGTTCCTCATCTTCGCTCTCACTTTCATCTGCATCAGCCTCACTGTCAGAAATAACTGGTACTTGAGAACTGACTGGGATATTATCCATAAGACAAGGATATAGACTAAGAGGAAGATCATTATCTTTGCAAACTTTCTCAATAGCATTATTGCGAACGGTGAGAAGATTATTACGCAAGTTTGAGTTGGATATCTTTATTTTCTCTCGCAGTCTTGAGATTTTTTCATTACGGGAAGAAAGATTTTTCGCAAGACCACTTTTTTCTTCTTCAAGTTCTGCTACCCTTTTGGAATATTTTCCTTCAGATTCTGCGATGATACAACAACAAATTAGAAATTGGTTGGAAATCTACAAGAAATACAAAGATATTAGAGGACCAATAAATAACCTTCTCTTTCATGGATCATTTCTTGTATCAATGTTGCTTGCTCGGTATGAAGACTGACATATATCGCTAAGTTTTTCCTAGCGTTATCGAGAATTGTCGCAGCCCATGCGAATTCATCATCACTTTGAATGAGAAGATGGGAACGGATTTGTTTTTCTCTTTTCAGAAGTTTAATATTTTTATTCTTAAGTCTATCTCTCTCAAGTTCAGTATCAATAAGGGTATTGCGAAATTTTGATAGAGCTTCAGCGCCTTGAAGAGTAATGCGTTCTTTATCCTTCTCAAGATCATTATTCGTGGCTTTTAAGGCTTTGATTTTTTCTTTAAATTCATCTCTGCAAGTCTTTAAACTATTGGATGTACTTAAGACAAATCTATAATCCATTCTCATAAGGGAGATATGATATTTAAGCTCATCAATGGACAAAGTATTATTTTTTTATCTGAATAGTTATTTAAAGCGTCATTAAGACGCTGAAGAATAGTGGTTTCATCTATGGGTTCATCAAAAGAATTAAGAATGATGGCTTCATCAGTAAGATTATAGGCATCCGCAAAATGGTTGCCCCAATAAGCTAAAAAAAAAAAAAAAAAAGGGGGGGGGAAGACTTATACCAATAACTTGTTTGCAGAATTTCTCCTTATCAACTAATTTCTGTTGAAGAACTTGAATTTCTACTTCAAGCGATTTTTTTTTATTAAGAAGCTCAATATTTCCAGCTACTTCCAACTGTTTACATTTTTCGCGAAGAATGGAGATTTCAGCTTCGTATTGCTTATTTTTCTCGAGAAGTTTTGCGATTCGGATTGTGAATCAGTAAGCCTTTTCTGTGATGATGATAATCTACTTTCTAATTTTGAAGCAACAGAAAAAGAAGCTCTAGCAGTCTGTGACAGAAAATAGAAAATGAGTAAGATAAGTAAAAGATCTTTGATACTCATGACAAATGTGAAGTTTACTACATGAAAAATGAAGGAAAGGGGCATACCAACGAAGCTAACGCATGAAGAAAACCTGGGTTAATAAATCTTGAGACTCCTTTAAGATCTTTATTATTAGTTAAGATTGAAGCGTCGCAGATCTTTGAGAGATAGTCGCAAGTACGAGTAATATTATCCTCTCCAACACCTTGTAAGGGGTTTCTAAAAATGTTTGACAATTGATCCATTGGAGTCTCAGGTTGAGAAAGACCCATCGCAGACCTAATTATTACGGAAGAAATATGTATTAAAGTGCCCACAGAGGCATCATTATTAATTCCACTATCTTTTTAAATTTCATTATCTTTTTCAGCGATAATAGAAGTCTCTCTGAGTTGAGAATTATCAGAAGGAAGTGGTTGAGTTTTTCTTATCTTCTTTGGGGGACCGTCAGCGGTTTGATTTTTATTGCGGCGAGGAGAAGCACTGGAACTTTCATTTGGAGTTGCTACTCTTTTTCCTTTATCTTTGGCTTCAACCACCGCGACAAATGGTATTTCCTTGAAAACAATCACATATAAAGATAAGAAACAGGGGCAACAATATATTGTTAAAGGTTATATAATATTGTTTCTTACTTCATCTGTGAAGGTTTTCAAAATTTGAAGGAGATTGGGACTCCCAGTATTGGCATAGTTAAGCTTCATTCTTTCAATCTTATAAAAGATATCTCAATATAATCAATAAGAATGATACATTTATCCAAATTTGCGAATAATGATAAATTTTGCGAGATATACCTCAGAATTCCTTTTAGGCCAGTTAAAAACCCAAGGACAATACGCCGCAAGATTTGCAGGATTCGCAGGAAGATCGAGAGCGCCAGAAATATATGGACCTTCAAGGATGAGAGGAAATCTACACCACTTATCATCTTTTGAGAAGCGTGGACCTTGGTTTTTACTTGAATGATAATCTATATCTTGCATAAGAAGTTTATCCTTCGCAACCTTTTTATTCCTATTCAAACGAACAACCCAACACGTGCTATCTTTCTTCATGGGAATCACTTGATAATTCGCAAAGAAATTCTCCACGGTATATTTCGCTGGAATTATTGGGATATCTTTAAAATCAGGATGTTTCGCAGATTCAGGATCGAGATCCTTTACAAGCTCCACGAAAGGCATATTCGAGAATGAGACGAATACAATCTCCACTTAATTGATAGATTGCTCGTGAAAATTTAACTTCAGAAATAATTTCATAAAAAAGAGGAAGATCTAGGTTATAAAGAGGGATAGGAAGGCTAGATTCTAGTTGACCTAGCGAAATAAGGATTTTCCCATTGGAAGAAGGAAATTCTGAAACTAGATCAATGGAGAGATCAGTGTCCAAGATTGACCAGGGATCTCAGAAAGTGTGAAACCTAAGGTTTGGAACTTCTGTTGGTGTTTTTGGAAAGTAGGTTGACCTAGTTTTTTAGCAGGAGACATTTTTTAGTATGGGAATTATGATTAAGATGAAGAAGAATAAAGAAACAAGATTGAAACAGTAGTAGATCCGGAATTTGCGGAAGAAGATGAAGAACAGAAGAGTTGCAGAGAAAAAGTAAAAAGAGAAAGTAAAAAGAAGAGGAGAGATTAGCGAAGAAGATATTTATAAGAGAAGAAGATTCTCGAGAATATCAGTGCATTCAATGAAGAAAAGACGTGAATGGTCAGAATTCAACGGTTGAAAAAAGATGTGTCAAGGAATAAATGAGAGAAGAAACACGCGTAGAATATCTAGCGATGGATGCAGAGACGTGTCAGAGTGAAGGTAGTGTGAAAAGATAAGGAGTTGCGGCAAATCAAGAGATTTAAATTCTCATGATCTTTATCTTCTTCGCAGAAAAGATATGAGAAGAGGCACGATGTAGGATCAGAATATTGTCACAACAACATTCTTGCGAAATAAACAACAGTTCTGCGAGACATGTTTACGATACATCAATGATATTCTGTAATACATCTCAAAATGACGTAAGGAATGACATATCGGATGAAAACGACAGAAACATGAGAAAGGCGTGACATTTCCGCGATGAATCAATAAAGCCTGCGAAAGATTAAGGCGGTGCAAACTGCGATGTATCGCAAGAACTTAGATCCGAAACTAAAGGGAATCTTAGCTTTAAATGAGTTTTCATGAGATGTAATCCACTATGTAAATGCCTATATAAAGGAAATGAATAGTTCCAGAGAGGGGGATGAATTTTTGAGTGCTAAGAAAGTTTTTAGGAGAGAGAAAATCTTATTAAGTGAATTGTATTCTTGATTACTGTAATTCTTTTAAGATCATATTAATAAAAAAGGTTCTTAATCTTCAAATTGTGTCATAAATTCTTGAGTTGGGTGTAGTGTGGGAATTCCTGCAACTACAATTACAATTGTACTCATACGATAGAAACAGCAAGATCAGATCACACAACTACAATAAAAGTAGTATCGGCCTGGCTTCACAATCCCAATGAAGTCTTTAAGTCATTAACCTGGTTTTATAAGAAGAAAACCAAAGGTTAAAGGAGAATCGACTCTAGCTTAGCAAACTAGTATCACACAGAATGTTTGGGGATTAGGTTTCCCAGTTGCTAGAGTTCTCCCTTATATAGTCTTTCAAATCAGGGTTTGCAATCAATGTTAGCTTGGTAACAAAGCATTCAATATTCACCATTAGATAAAAACCTGATTAGATTCAAGATAATATTTCTCAACCATTAGATCAAAAAATTAGCTTGTCATATACACATATACTTGACGATTTTGGGTTTGTGTAACCGTACCCAAACGTGTACAATACTAGTTAACCAAATGGTTAGCCAAATGATAACTTTCATATCAACCATATTCTTCTTCACCATAACTAGTCCAAATGACTCAAATGAACTAGTTAGAGAGTTGTTCAAATGCTATGAGATCTCATGTACTATACAAGACACAATCGAAGCAAAAACGATGTGATTCACTCGAATCGATTCATGAACTATAAATCCACGGTTTGCAATAGCATTCCTTAGTTTATTTAGATAAGTTCACAAACATCGTTTTTAGACATAACCACTTAAGTTCGCGGACTCAAGTTAACGGGTTGGAGTTCAGAAACTCCAGCTGAAATTCTCGGGTCGAGAACTTCCGTCAGTTCGCGGACTAAGTTTGCGGACTGAAACCAAGCTACAACTCCAGCAGAAATTCTCGGGTTCGAGAATTACGCACGTTCGCGAACTGAGTTCGCGTACTGAGTTAGCTACTCAAGTTCCGGTTTCACTTGATTAACAAAGTTCGCAAACTTCGGTTCAAGTGCTAAGTACTTATACATATATGTGTTACCACAACAATGTTAATATCCCCCAATGGTTATACTGTCTAAACTCTCATTTAAATCATTGAAACATTCTCAGAGGGCGTTACATAGGTTTTATTCACAAACTATTTTTCGTCAGAGCGATTTCCAAAATGATTGAAACATAACATGACTTTCGTCACTAGGTAAATATGAACTTGGATAAAGTGAAAGCTTTACCAACACATATTTAGAGAAATAGATAAGCGAGATATACTCAGATCGAAATATCACATGTGTATATTCTTACTCTATATAGTAATACGACTTCTGTCTCAAGACAGGATATAGAGTAGATAGACTTTTGAGTGATAAATAAGTTCAAGTCTCCACATACCTTTTAGTCGATGAAGATCCATTGGTTCCTTGAGTAGTCCTTCATCTTGTATGATGATTTCCATGGAGTTCTTGAGCTCAACTACACTTTCTATCCTAGTCCGATACCTTAGCTATAATAGACTAGAAATCAAGACTTTATAGTTTTGATCACTAAAATTGACAAACATGCTTGAGATAGCAATGCATGTGATTTCGACCGAGAAATGCTCTAACAAACATCATCACCATACTGAGGTAAATCAACGTAAGGGTGAACAATTACGTTGTTGTGGCCCTGAGTCATCTGATGTTACCTGTAAACAAAACTGAAACCCAAGACGTTGCTTCCAGTGTTTTTGTCTAAGTTGTTCTTGATATACATGTCCAACATTGGAAATCTAAGTGTCCCGTATTTTAGAATCGGTTTACCAACACGAAAGTAGGTATACCACCAATATTGCACATTACTCCATAATTTTAGTATTTTGACTAAATAATCTACATTAGTAATAATAATAAATTTAAAAATAATAATTTTGATATTTACCTCTATGATGCCCCAAAAACCAGTGAAGTTTTGATCTCCCATGGACGCTTTATCCAGCGCACAGTACAATTCTTCTAAAATTGCAGATCCCCAGTCATAATATGGAGCTTTGTCGAGATCTTCTAACGCTTCAAGCCAACCAACATGAGCAACAAAAGTTGAGTTTGGAAAGAATGACTGACCCAATACCCATAAGATAAACATCCTTTCGAGTTCAGGATAATCATCTATATGTTCTGGGTTTCTGGGTTAGGAAAATCTTCAAGGCCTCACATCTAATCCCACCTCCTTTCAATTGTTTATAATCTTCACACATTTATGATTCCACAAACGAGGGACAAAGCGTCTCTTATTTACTATTTGACATCCATTCGTCTTGGTTGAATGGTGGCGGATCTCCCATTCCACTTAGAATCCCAACAATGAAATACAAATCAAGGGGAGTAATTCCTATTACAAGTATAATATCAACTATGATTAATTTTTTTGATTATTTAATAATTATTTAAAAAATTTAATTTAAGTTAAGTTAAAAAAACTTACCAATTTCGAAATCCATAAAATGGAATGTGTGCGTTGTCATCCACCACCTTTCTACCACAGTTTTTGGAATTTTTTTGTTATGTTTTCTAGGCGTTATTCTATAAAGCGCACGCCAAGGATATCTGTCAACCCTTTCTCGGACTGCAGGCGGTAGACCAACATAAACAACATTTCATTATGAAAATCCACCTCTCGTGACATAATATTCCTCAGATCGTTCAGGATGCCCCGACACATGACTCGGGACTAATGATGGAGCAAAAACTATTTTTTGGTTAGCAAACTCTTCTTTTCGATTTTGAGAAAAATCTACACTTGTGTGAGGCAACGGTGCCGATTCATTTTTTTCGATCTCTTTTCTTATTTATACTATTCGCCGCTCTTTTCACTATGTTCATATTGTATTAGAATTTTTTGATTTAGAAGAGTTTTAGAAGAAGGAAATGGCAGTGGTGTGACTGAAAATGAAATGAACGAACTTACAGTGTTGAAATTTGACCTTTGGAAATATAGGCGTTAGAGAGTCGACCGTTAGAGACTTTGTGTCTAACGCCCGCGTCAGAACACCGAACGCCCGAGTCTGGTCTTCCAACGCCCAAATTGAGCCTTCCAACGCCAGAATCGGTCTTTCGATCGCGCGCCTAATGGTCCAACACCCTATGCTTTACCACAGTGGAAAACCCAGTTTGGTCATTTCCACGGGAATTGCTCTAAAGGCCGAGAGAGAATTTGTGCCATTCACAAAAGAGCCTGGCACATTTAGGGGCGACTCAGTCGCAATTAGGGGCGACAATAAAAGACAAAATAGGTTGAAAATACTTATATGCCCCTTCATAATCGGGAGGTATTTTGTGCCGATTTTTAAAACTTAATCGGAAGCTTTGTAACACCTTTGCCTATCGATTTAAAATGATTTTAGAAAAAAAACTCATTTTGGGGCAATCTATAATCGGAAGGTAATGTAACCAGTTAAACTTCCGATTATTATAATCGGAAGGTAATGTAACCAGTTAAACTTCCGATTATGGCTACGTCTCAAACACGAACCAAATGGTTAGGGGTGGCTCTCCACCCAGAGCCAAGTGGAAATTTGGCAAAGGTCCGATGTGGAGCTACTTATAATCGGTAGCCAAATATCCTACCGATTATAGAGGATTTCAAAATTTTGGAGAAAATGGATTTTAGAAAAAAACTCATTTTGGGGCAACCTATAATCGGAAGGTAATGTAACGAGTTAAACTTCCGATTATGGCTACGTCTCAAACACGAACCAAATGGTTAGGGGTGGCTCTGCACCCTGAGCCAAGTGGAAATTTGGCAAAGGTCCGATGTGGAGCTACTTATAATCGGTAGACAAATATCCTACCGATATAGAAGATTTCAAAATTTTGGAGAAAATGGATTTTAGAAAAAAACTCATTTTGGGGCAACCTATAATCGGAAGGTAATATAACTAGTTAACCTTCCGATTATAAAAGGGAACATTAGCCGAAATATCCATACATTAATCGGTAGCTAATGATTCATTTTAAACTACCGATTGTTTGTAACCTACCGATTGTGGTTTTGGCTACCGATTATATAAGGGCATAGTTGCCATTTTGAAAAATCGCGGATAAGGGGTAACTCAATTTTACGTTTAGATAACCTTTTTTTGTCTTTTAGCGTCGCCCCTAATTGCGACTTAGTCGCCCCAAATATACGCCAGGCAAAAGAGTCGAATTTACTTCGCACCTAAAAACATAGTCAATGAATCAAAAACTGCCAAATGTCTTTCTTCCCAAGGAAACCAACCACTTTTCTTTTTATTTTATTCACGGACAATAACTTTCCTCCAATAACAGCAATAACTAGATAACAACCTTCGTTTCTTACACTCAACTGTTCCTCTCCTCTCCCACTTCTTATATCTACTGTTTTCGGTTGATAATTCTGCAACAGATCGCCAACTTCAATGGGCATCAAAAAATTCATGATCCCTTTCATTCTAGCAGCCTCAATTATATTTTGTGTTATCGTCATAGTAACATTACTTCTTACTAACCCCATTTCCAGATTCCAACCCGTAGTCAAACCAACTCTCACATTGCAATCTTCTACTAATGCTCAATATCCAGTCTCATTTGCTTACTTGATCTCATCATCAAAAGGTGATCTTGAGAAATTAAAGCGTGTTCTATTCGCAGTATATCATCCGAATAATTACTATCTGCTACATATGGATCAAGGTGCGCCGAATGCAGAACACTTCGAATTAGCCAAATCCGTATCGGAAGAACCAGTTTTTAGCGAAATTGGTAATGTTTGGATAGTTGGAAAACCTAATTTAGTAACTTACAGAGGACCTACAATGCTTGCCACTACTCTTCACGCTATGTCATTGCTTTTGAGAAGCTGTAAATGGGATTGGTTTATCAACTTAAGTGCTTCTGATTATCCATTAATCACTCAAGATGGTAAGGTAAGTTCACAATTTATTTGATAATTTTTTCTTTATTCATTTGATTACCTTCATGTTCTTATTATGGGGTTTTTCGTGAAACTTGTTTTTCAGATCTGATACATTCTTTCTCCAAATTGCCTAAACATCTCAACTTCATACAACATTCTAGTCGTCTGGGTTGGAAACTGTGAGCTTCTTTCATTCTTTACATATTTTTTTAATTGGTTTTGATGGGCTAATAATTAAGATCTCCATTCGAAATTTGTGTAGGAACAAAAGAGGAAAACCAATCATGATAGACCCTGGACTTTATAGTCTCAATAAATCTGAAATTTGGTGGGTTATAAAGCAAAGGTCTCTGCCTACTTCTTTCAAACTTTATACAGGTACTGCATTTTGTTCCCCTGCCTAACATTATTGGTAAAATTAGACTTGCTGCTAAACTTGTTGGTAAAATTATGAGTTCATGTCATTATAAATCTCATTGAGCATAAAACTTAGTGCTACACAAAAAGATAGTTTATGAAATGATGTTTTCAATTTCTAGATTGCTAAGTTTAAGTGAATGCACATGGGAAGTCCTTTGTTTCAGGTTTATGGGGTACGGCTCCATGTGATTTTTCTGACCTAAACAGATATACTTGGTCTGTGCAGAGCTTGGATATGTTTATCCCTATTAAGATGGGATAATTGTTATATAAATTGTTGTGTTTTCAATCTTAACACAGATCTCAACTTGTTTAATTAGAAGTTAAAACTAAACAAGTACAGAACATCAATGCGTTGGTTCAGATGGCATTTGTGTCTTCATATTGCACAGTTATCATGAGGTGGATTAATGTATTTGCTTCAACCATCTTTCTCTGGTACCCATAAATAGAAAACTACAATATACTAGTGAATTTGATGGTCAGAACTGCCCGTGCCAGGCTTGATTTTTGCAGTATATCCAAAACATTAGGTACTGTGAAAGTAATGTTACCTATCTCAAAAGAAGCTTAATTTGTATCGGTCTTAGTTACCTCGCATTGTAATTGGAACTACAAACTGCATTGCAGAAAAATGGACATCCAGTGACAAATCTAATCTCCTTATTATGCTCTTGTCGTAGGCTCTGCATGGACTATATTGTCAAGATCATTCGCGGAATACTGTATAATAGGTTGGGATAATTTACCAAGAACTCTACTTCTATATTACACAAATTTTGTATCATCACCGGAGGGTTACTTCCAAACATTGGTATGCAATTCTGAGCACTATAAAAACACTGTCGTAAACCATGATCTTCATTTCATTGCATGGGATAATCCTCCAAAACAACATCCAAAATCCCTAGGAATTAAATATTTCAAGAAAATGGTCCAAAGAAATGTTACATTTGCTAGAAAGTTCAAACAAGATGATCCCGTTCTTGATAAGATTGATCGTGAACTTCTTAGAAGAAAGCATGGGGAGTTTTCTTACGGTGGATGGTGTTTAGAAGGTAACGAAGAGAAACCAGCAACATCAACGTGCTCTAGTTTGAAGAGTGAAAATTTTGGTGTTCTAAAGCCTGGTCCAGGCTCCATAAGAATGGATTCTTTATTAACAGATTTTTGTTCAGATAGGAATGTTAGAAGGCAATGTAGATGAAATTTTGTGTGTAAAGAATGTATGTATTCTATTATTCAAAGAAAAAAAGTGGAACTAATGTTAAGATTTAAGGCTTTAATCCATGGTCAGAACTCAGAAGTCCAAAATGAACAGATTTTGATCTTACAAACCAGAGTCTTTTGCAAATTTGCAATACGGGATAAACTTCTTTTACTCCTTTCCAGAAGTCACACTCCACAAAGTAAAACAAATAGGTAAAGGAACCATTTTATCTTATCTTATACTAATATAAAGAAAAGAGGTAATTGTTTGGTGAAGCCTTTTTACGTGACAATAATACCCCAATTAACTAAGCTTTTAGTTAATATTTGTATATTTACAGGAATGCTATTGTTTTAAAAATAGATCAAAAAAATGAAAACTTAGATATCTTTAAAAATACCTGGCACATTTAGGGGGGACTCATTCGCAATTAGGGGCGACTTTTTTATTCCCAATCCAGAGGCCACGTTAAGGGGTGTCAAAAAACGTGGAGATTACGTTAATGCCCTTATATAATCGGAAGCAATTTTGTGTCCGATTATGTAACACAAAATCGGAAGGTTAATAATCATATTTGACTACCGATTAATATAGATTTCGTGCCAAACGTGAATCTTGGTCCTATAACAATCGGTAGTAATAATAACCTCACTATACTACCGATTATAGTATCTCCCAAAGAAGAGATTTGGGGCAACTTATAATCGGTAGTCATATAAACTACCGATTATCATAGTTCTCAAAATCGTAAAATTTGAGATTTCTCTCAAAACAATATTTGGAGCAACTTATAATCGGTAGTCATATAAACTACCGATTATTATAGTTCTCAATTTCGTAAATTTGAGATTTCTCCCAAAACAAAATTTGGGGCAACTATATAGTCGGTAGATAAATTCCTTATTTGGCTACCGATTATACAATTTCCCCAACAAAAAAAGAGCCGTTGGAACTTTAAACCCTATATAAGGATTGTATCCTTGTACCCTCTATGGAACACAAATACCTGTAAACTCTCTCCAACTTCATCTTCAACATAATGGCCCAACCATTCATTAATCCAACGGAGTTCACGATTGAAGAAGATTTATCTTTATTTAGGCGCTACATTCAATTCTATCCGAGACGGGGAGCAGAACGGAGGCAAGGAGGCATAATGAGTATGAGTTATTTGGGGAGAATTCACGAAAAATTCTGCGCCGACACCGGTAACCCAAACAACCGTCACTCTGCTGATCTTTTCTGCCGAATTGGTTCAATAAACGGATGCGTCAGATAATTTGTCGATTTAACTTATCTTGTGAATCAATATCGGTTGAGGGGTGCAACCAATGATGAGGTTATAGAACAATCTCTCGGGGAATGGCGGAGATGGAAAAGATCAAGCTTCCGTTATGAAGCTCATTTTAGAATCCTTATGGCGATGGAAAGATTTAATCCGTTTAGGACTCGTCCAACACGTCCACGTCGCTAATCACAATACATTGTAATAGAATTTTTGGAAGTTCAATGTAAAATTATGATGATGTTGAGGTGATATTGTACTGAATTTCCCAAACACCAAGAAAATCGGAAGTTTATGTTATTTATTTAACTACCGATTATACTCCAACGGCTATTTTTGAAGCCGAGCCTCGAAAACACACAAAATCGGTAGCGAAAACATATTGATAAACCTCCGATTATACCTCCCTAATGAAACTTTCTACCCTGTTAACAAAACAGTCTATAATCGGTAGTTTGACAAGTATCCTAAGATTCCAAGTTAGTATAATCGGTTACTTATGTTACATAATTTACTACCAATTATGTGTAATAATTGTACGCAACTTCAGTACAGTCTTGTAAAGTACGCATCAACGGCCATATTTTCCAAAAAAAAGAGACGTTGGGAGTGTCATCTATATAAGCTGGTTAAACTCTTCTTATTTATGCAGTAAACAACACATATATAACATTGTGTATTCTACAAATATCTTTTCCATCGTCTACTCTAGTTCATTCCTTATATATCTCAACTTACTAGCATGGAAACGTTTGACGCAGTAGAAGATTTGGTCATTGTGAAAACCTGGTATCATGAAACAAGACGTGAAGATGTCATGGCGGGAACGTTAACATTCGAATTCTTTTGGTCGAGGGTATATAGACAATTTGTGCGAGAGTATGGAAATCCAAAGCAAAGATCACTCCAACAAGTTCATGATCGTTTCCGACTTGTCCAAAAAGGGGTAAATGATTATATAACGATACAAAAGAGGATGTTTAATACTAGCCACTTAAGCTTGTCAATCCAACAATTTGTAAGTATGGTTTAAATTCTTTATTTTTAACACCGGGTGTCTAATCCTACTTACTAAAACTAACTTGGCATTATTTTGTGTTTGTTTATGTAGGAGGCACTCGCAAAAAGACATTACTTTGTGGAAAAGGGCGAAGAATTCACTTATGATGGGAGTTATGAATTCCTGAAATCCGTGACCACCGTATAAATATTGATTAATAGTTACAATCGGAAGTTATTGTTATCTCTTATCTACCGATTCTGGGGAGATTTTCATCTTTTCATGTCAGAGTTTGAAAATAATCGGACGTATATTTTAAGTTTTGTCTACCGATTCTTGGAAACTTTTTCAAATTGTTTTCAGAGTTTGGTGACAATCGGATGTTAATGTAAGATGTTATTTACCGATTCTGGGGAATAAATTTCAGTAATTTTGTTAGACTTGCAATCAGAGGGTAACTTGGAAGTTTTAATAACCGATTATAAATTTGATTGAGTTTGTTTACAAAAGCATTTATAATCGGTTGACATATTTATAATTTAACTACCGATTATGGATTTATACTTCACAAAGCATTCCAAAAAATTCCAAAAAATTCAAATTCCGCAAGTAACGATCATTCATCTTCATCATCCGAGGGAACTAATTCGAGTATGCCTGCCGGAAAGTTGATTTTCATGACGCAATCCCAATCGAACATGTTGGTCTCATATTGTTTCAACCAATCCTTACAATGATTCGTTGTGAAGTAATCCGTCGCACCATCCAACGGAGGTAATGGGCAATCTATCTTTACTCTTAAACCGATAAAATGCATCTCATTCACAAATGCCATCACAATTCTTCTATCTTTAACCGAATCATCGCAAACCGTCCTTGTAGGTGCAAACGTAAAGGAATGTCCATACTTAGGTGGAACAAAGAAATGTACCACGCAATTCAAAACGTCCGCTAAGAGATATCCACATGAAGGCATTCTCATCCAATACTTTGATCTGATGGTCTTCAATCCCTTTCGGCACTTTACACGCGCAACTAAGTTTTTGAACTCTAGCTCTTTGTCGTGTCTATCTTCTTGCTTCATCATCCCCATATAGAAATCCTTGTCCTTTATTAGTTGTACCGCCATCTTAGTTCTTAAATATTTCCATTCGGTGACATCTTCTTCCAAAACTTCTCCAAAGTAACCAATTTGTTCCGTAGCGACGTGAAATCCACAATTACCATCCCCATCCACCTCGTCGGTGGACAAAACAAATGGAACAATGAGGGGAGGGAGTTGCTTCATATACTCTTCTATAATTGTATACCTTGATCGCGTAGGTTTTCCATGAAAATCCCTAGGACAACGAAGAGTACCATACTTCTCTCTTATAGTCACCATTTCCATTGATTGTGTTTCTTGGGAGTTGCTCATTTGATCTATAACTACGGAGGTAGTTTGGGTCTCCACTAACAAAATTTCTTCCACCGCCACGGCTTGACTCACTTGAGAAGGCTTCGTAGAGACATTTGGCCCCACTTGTCGGCCGGATGGTCCACTTTGATCTTTTCTTGGACGACATCTTTTCTTGGGTTGCGGCTCATCATCAAATTGGGCTTCTGAACGCTCATCCCTACACAATATTCTTCGATTAGACAAATGCTCTTTCAATTCCTTTCTTCCCATGGCCCAAGACACTTCGGAGGGCCTACCCGCCCCCTTTTGCTTAATAGGTTCATCAACCTCCCTTAGACTAGGGTGAAGAGCTTGCTCCAAATCATGCATCAATACTTGCTTCTTGGCGCCATTTGTTGTAGCATAATGCTCGGCTATTCTTGCACACAATTCCGAATCCAAGAACGAAGGACCATCAACTACCGGGGTGCTTGGAGTGAAATTTAATTGCTTCCAAAATGGATGAAAATAATTGATGTCAATCACATCGACGTACGTACCCATTTTATGACGACATGGGAGACCAATACCTATCATATATTTGCAAAAACAAACTGTATTCTCGTCATTATAATTTCTATATAACTTCAATTGTTTCATCATGTGATTTATTGCCCATCTTGAAACATTATGAACAATGCCCCTTAGAAGCAATCTTTCCTTTTCATGTTCCGTCGGGAATCTATGTACACTTAATTGCATAAAACCCTTAATCTTAACGAGATCTCGATTCGTGAATTCATGAATTGCTTCTTGGATAGATACAACTCCATTTTGACTACCTTGAAGTATTTTCTTTAACCGGACATGAGACCCATCCGCTATGCTTGTCGCCTCGTTCTTGAAATTGCGACATTCATATGTCCATGCAAACACAAACCTCTCCTTGATCGTTAACCATTGTGTTTTACAATATTCAACCGGTTTTGGGTAGTCCTTACCATATTCATCCTCCAATTTCTTCAAGTTCCGTTCGTAAATTTCCTCGGTCTTCGACCACACGATTTTGTCCCACGCTTTCATGAACAATCTCCAAATAATTCCATCGTCCTTCCATTTTTCATCAAATAACCTCTTCTCTTCCTCTTTTTCTTCCACGGTTAATTTACTAATGCGCTCATCCTCTTCCTTCGACCTCTTTGTACCCTTCCTCTATTTTTTAGCTTGGAAATGGAGATGGAAATTGTGTTTGATGTTGCATTGAATGTGCCACGTACATTGCAAGTTTCGAGCTTCAGGAAACACAACCCTTATTGCATGCATTAATGCTTGATCATTATCCGTTACAATAACCCTCGGAAAATCATCCCCATTATAAATGGACCTCAACGTCTCCAACATCCAAATGAAACTCACGTTATTCTCATGATCCATTAAACCCCATGCAATTGTAAACGTGTTTTTGTCCGACGTGTGACAAGCAATGTTCAACAACGGCATGTTATATTTGTTTGTCTTGTAAGTGGCATCTATCAACAAAATTTGATGAAAACACTGAGCCAATTTTATCATTTCGGGATGTGCCAAGAAAATACGTACCACTTTACCATCCCTTTCTTCCGTTCTCAACGTGTAGTCATGTAACGCAGCTAACTACTGAGATTGTTGCATGACTGTTCTACCATCCCATTCCGTCCTTTTGATCGTAGCTAGCGCAGACTGAATAGTAGACAAAGAAGACAAGTTGTCTGGGTCGTCCGCCTTAATTTTACTTAAGATCGCACTCGGCTTTTGGATCCGCATTGACCGCACCGTCTCCATTTCATGTGGTTTTAACTTCGCAACCATTACATGTCCAACAAGAGTATCCGGATCATCATGGTTATGACAACCATTAGCAACTTTAGACATTTTCCACTCTACACTATCCTTACCATTGGGCTTATAGAAGACAATCTTAAAGGGGCATCCAATTTTCTTTGTATGAGTTCGGTATTTCTTTCTCTCCGTCTTTCTTACATACTTACTATTCTTTCCCTCGTGACTCTTCTTCACCCCACCTCGCTTACAAGTCATTTCAAACCGACCCTTCTTCACACAAGGGTTTTGAACTACCATGCACATGTTCTCTTTTGCCTTGTTCATTAGACAAGCCTTGGCCTCCTTCTTACTTTGAAATATCTAAATGCGTATAAAACAAAACAAATAAAATAAGCATAACCATATAACATACATGATTCGAAAAAGAAAAGATAATTCATGAACATACCAAATCGTTTTCATAGTGTACGGCAGTATCAGGCCTTAAATAATATTCGTCATCCTACGCACCACAACAACATGTTACGCATTAATAGTCGGATAAAAGTTTTATGATTGTACAACTGATTGTATAACAATCGGTAAAAGAATACTAACACACATTACCGATTATTTATAATCGGAAGTTTTGTTAATTATAAAACTTCCGATCAATACAAATTGAACATCTCAATTTGGGATTTTTATTGTATTCGGTAAGTTAATACATAAAATACTCTCGATTGTAAATAATCGGTAGATAATTATACTAATATGACTACCGATTAATATTCGTTAATGGCATTCAATGCATAACAGGTGACGAATTTTCACATTCAAAATCACACACAAGCACACATAACATTGCTATTAGAGTTTGTTAACAACATACCTGATTGTTTGACGCATTGTTACCTTTGATTTCGGGTGATTGTCCAAATTCTTCCATTAAATCGTCCTCTAGGGTTTCATCTCCATCAAAGTGTGGATCATTCAATAAATACCCCAAATCGTCATCTTTAAACGGTAATGAATCTTGAACTTCAACAACTTCACGTACTTCTTCGTACCCATTCATGTTTATGGAAGTTTGCTACCTATAATCGTAAGTAGTGTAAAAATATACCCACTTCTCCTATTTTTTGAAGGAGGTCTCTCACTCAATCGGGAGTCATTGGGACTATTACTCCAAAACAAATTCCCAACACCATAATATAGTAGCTTTCCTACCGATTGAATATGAAAGAGTCCGATTATTATAATCGGTAGATAGTTGAGTATAATAAACCACCGATTATGCTCCGCCGCAAACACACACCAAGTGGTTACTGCTGGCTCATTAACCTCAAACTTGTGAAATTTTGGCAAAGGTGTGGTTAGAGGAAACATATAATCGGTAGCCAAATTGTCTACCGATTATATTTATTTTCAAAATTTTGGAATTAAAGGTTTTTAAGAAAAACTCATTTTTGGGGAAACCTATAATCGGAAGTTAATTTAGTATAATAAACCACCGATTATGACACGTCGCAAATCAAGCTTCAAGTGGTTAGGGGAAACATATAATCGGTAGCCAAATTGTCTACCGATTATATTTATTTTCAAAATTGTGGAATTGAAGGGTTTTAAGAAAAACTCATTTTTGGGGCAACCTATAATCGGAAGTTAATTTAGTATAATAAACCACCGATTATGCTACGTCGCAAAACAAGCTTCAAGTGGTTAGGGGAAACATATAATCGGTAGCCTAAATGTCTTGTTTAACATCCGATTATAGTACCTTTGAAAGATAAAACCGATGTAAACCTAAATTCTTTTTTCATTTCGTTTCTTTTCAACTTCAACTCTCCCATCCTCTTCTTGCTCTCCGAATACAGAGAGCAAAACTCTCCCCCTCGTTAACTCCGCTTCAATACATCGTTATCGTTAATCGTCGAATATTCTCTAAGAAGATGAAAGATAAAGTGCGTAAATCGGGTCGAAACCAAAATGTGGTTCGTGGGGGTGATTCAAACATTGGAGTGCATGCCCGTAATAAAGAGGTTCTCACCGAAGAACACGAAGAACGCGAAAAAGGTGATGAAGAACAAGTCCCTGTGTAGATGATTCCGATAACCAAACTCTCAGGCAACTCCAGATGGCCCCTATTAGGTAACATTCTACTGTTAGATTTGGGATTTTATTACTTTAATTCGAAGAAATCACGAAATTTTGTCTTAGGGTTTTCGATTATTACACAGAATCGGGAGGTTATATATATTTGTAAACTTCCGATTATTCCTACAATTCCCACTGTTAAAGAACATTTGTCATATTCGGTTGCTAAAATCATAGGTTTCCTTCCGATTATAATAGGCTTGTGTATCTCCTGGACACAAACTGCTGCATATTCGGCAAGTATAATATATTTTTGGTGTCCGATTATGTGTATTCGCTAGAGTATGGTGAAATTATGCTTCCGATTATTTATAATCAGACGCTTATTCTTAACTTATACTTCCGATTATAAATCTATTTTACCATTTCATGCTATTTAGGGATAGGCGGGGAAAAAAACCCGAAGACGCAGTGGTCTCGGATAGTGCAAGGATGGAAAGGCGTAAGAACTTAACAGCTAGTGCCCGGAGAGCTAGGGTCACTAAATCCACTTCAAGTGCTAAACATGGAACTCAACAACCTGCCCCACAAGTAGACCCACTTGAAGAAGGTGTTC
Source organism: Papaver bracteatum (assembly GCA_023529315.1). Lineage (NCBI taxonomy): Eukaryota > Viridiplantae > Streptophyta > Magnoliopsida > Ranunculales > Papaveraceae > Papaver > Papaver bracteatum. The sequence goes on along the minus strand of JAJJWX010002261.1, from coordinate 244,475 downwards.
GCTCAAGTGCCCCACAATCACAGCCAGTTCAATCAGTTGTACAACCACCTGTTCCACAATCACATCCTGAAATTCAACCTTCTATTGAACCAGAAGCACCAGAAGAAAGATTTATGGAAGCTAGACAACCCAGTGGTGCGCAAGAAGAAGGAGAAGCCGAAAAGAAAAATCCCCCTCGAAAGAAGGCGAAACACCTAGTACCAAAAGAACTCAAGGTGAAGGATATTACAGAAGGAACAATCCTTGGATACAAAGATTCATGGGCAAGAGAAATATATGAAACTGAGGTAATAATCGTATCCGTTTTATGTACGTAATTTTTTTGTGTAATAGTAATAGTAGTTTTAAGGGTAATAAGTTTAGGTAATTATAATTTGTTTTTAACTTGTCATGTGTATAATAGTACCATTCCGATGCGGTTCGTTTACTCAAACCCACCGCCGCACCACCTAAAATGATGGAATGTCCTTTATCCGGTGAGTGTCAAAGGTTCAACACAATTATTGCAAATTCGGGGTTGGCTAATGCTGCTGAAAACTCTATGCTGTAACATGACCGGGTGGCTATATCGGCGTTTGTGGAGAGACTTTATCCTGAGACCGACACCTTCCATATGCCGTTTGGAGAGATGACGATTACCCCAGATGATGCTGTGCAGATTCTTGGACTCCCTGACCATGGAAACGGTGTCAGGGCTGAGTTCACAAAGCAGTTGGAATGGGTTAAACTCTATGCTCTAACTAACAAGTGTTTTGGTTGGGATGAAGAAACATCAAAAACTGAGTTCAAGAGATGCATGGGGTATAGAACCATACAATTCAACATTGGTAATCTGATGGATATGTTCAAGGGTACCAAGGCAAAAGAAGAGAACGGAACTTTAACTGATGAGCAAGTGAACCATGCGGCCACCGCATATCTCCTATGTGTATTGGGATGTGTAATTTTCCCCAATACTAGTGGCAATCGGGTCGACGCCAACCTTTTACAACTACTGGATCCCATCAATAAAGTGCATGAGTACTCTTGGGGCACGGCATGCCATGCGTGGTTGATGAAAGAGTTGAGAAAGGCGTCGAGGCTTGGAATTAGCCAAGTGGCCGGGAACGTGAGTCTACTACAGGTATTTTTATTATTCCTACATACTTTGTTGTTTTTTTATTTTTCTACCATTGAAGAAACAATTTATTAAAACTTGCAAAAATGTCAATACAGACATGGATCTACGACCACTTCCCTATCTTGGAATTGGCCATTCAAAAACCGGGGTGTGGACTCCTGGTCAGCCTAGAGGAAAGAAGTACGTCTTCGATGACAACCATTCTAGATCAAAAGAGCAGCAGCTGATTCGTTTGAGGGAGTTTTTGGACTCACTGAAAGCCCAAGACGTATGCTTTGATCCATACAAGGAAGACCTAGATAATGGACATATCGCAGGTCTGTCCGATTTGGCCCTTTATTTTGGGCCATTGTGGCACCCAAATGGATACGTGATGTACAATGCCTCGAGGGTGATGCGACAAAACGGTTATGTACAAGCTTTACCAAAGTGCCACATCAATGGGAATTTTTGGTTGGATGTGGATAAATGTAATTCAGATAAAACTTCTATCACAGTGGTTTACAAGGGTAACCCATCCTGCAAACACCATTGGAATAGAAGGATGGATTTCTTGATCAGCAGTGGAAGGAAAGCCAACAACGGTTATGAAAATGCTCCCAACTATATGGATTGGTATTGGGATGTTTCTCATTTTCGCGTAATCCGTGATCTTAAAGCAAAGCCCGCACCATATAAGAGTATCCTCAAAGACAAACCTCCGGGTTTCGATAGATTGGTACGTATTGGTTTCTTAATTTAGTTTTATTTTATGGGTCAAAATCAGGCTAGAGCCGTCCTTGATGGTATGCTATGCTTTAAAACAGATGAACAGGTTAAGAGGTTTGTCCAAATGGTGCACTAATTGCATAAAAGCCGGACAACCTGTGCCACTTGAGAAGATAAAAGAGCACCAAGAGATGATTGATAACATTGACAATGAAGATTATGCATCTCGGTTTGGGGATAAAGTCAAGCAACCTAAAAAGGTTGTGAAAAAAAGAACTCGGGCGTCACCGAGCACTCAAGTTGATGAAACCGGTGATGATGTTCGTCCAAGTGGTAGAGGCAGTAAGGGTCGCAAAGTCATGGGAAAAAAGAAGAAATAAACTTTCGATGTTGTAAACTCTCACTTTTTTTAGTTAACTTTATGGTTTTCAAAGTTTATGCCGGATTAGGTCGTTTTAAAAGTTTGGGTCGGATTATTAGTTGCTACGTTATGTTTATGGATTGTGAATTCTTCCTTTTATGGATTATGAATGGCTATATTGCTATGTTTATGCATTTAACGATGACTCTCAAGCGAATCACATGATAACACATGTAAGTGTTGAATTCTGGAACACAATCAGAGGGTTAAGTTTATAAAATAACCTACCGATTAAGGGTTTTTGCATTTTTGATCGAATCGAAGCTTTATATATTTTTAACCTACCGATTCTGGATATTTTGCAAAACATGTAGTCAGAATCGGAAGGTTAATAATATAATCTTCCATTCGATTATTATGTGTAAAGAAAACTTGCCTTCTGTATCAAAACAACACCACAATCGGAGGGTTATTTTTCACCAATCCTTCCGAATAACAATATTCGGTAGTGTTGTTAATGGTTCATTTCCGATTATTATGTGTGAAAACAATGTGTTTCCTGGAACCAAATAACACCATAATCGGGAATATATATTCCTTCACTGGTTAACGATTATATTAAACGGTAGTTTGTTTTTATGAGTTCCTTACGATTATTCTGTGCCCAAAAACTTTCTTTTCTGTAGCCAAACCACCCAACAATCGGATGGTAAATCTTCACCCTGACATCCGAATAATTATATTCGGTAGGATATATTTTTTTTTTAATATCCGATTATTCTGTGTCAAAAAAATTGGTTTCCTGGAACCAAATAACAACATAATCGGAAATTGTTTAAGGTAGATACCCTACCGATTATAGCAGATTTCAAAATTCAATACATGAAGGATTTTCGAAAAAAATCATTTTGGGGCTACTTATGATCGGATGGTTTTGTAATATATAAAACTTCCGATTACCGTTGCACCCAAAACACGCACCAAGTGGTTATGGCTGGCTGTGTACACTCAAAACCTATGAAATATGGAAAAGGTTCGATCTGGGGCTCGATATAATCGGTAGGTTTTGTAGTTGTATAAATTACCGATTATCGAAGATTTCTAAATTCTCTACGTGAAGGATTTTAGAAATAATATCATTTTGGGGCAACTTATAATCGGTAGGGTTTTAACATATTATCCGTCCTATTACAGATAAATCCACAGCCCAAGCCAAGTGGTTATGGTTGGCTCTGCACCCCTCAGAACCTCCGGGATTTGGCCAAGGTTATATAAGGGGCTCCTTATAATCGGTAGCCTTAAAATTTCGATAAGCTACCGAATAAACAAAGGATTATTTTCCGAAGTATCTACACAATAATCGGTAGGTATATTTTCAATTTAACCTACCGATTGTTGTTTTGGCTACCGATTATAAAAGGGTATAGTTGCCATTTTGAAAAATCGCGGATAAGGGGTAGCTCAATTTTACGTTTGGGTGACCTTTTTTGTCTTTTAGTGTCGCCCCTAATTGCGACTGAGTCGCCCCTAAATGTGCTAGCTAAAAATACACATCGGATTTTTGCAAAATTAATATATTTTGAAAGCTCTTTAAATTATCTACGTAATGAGTACAAACAAGGATATTAAATTTTTATTTTAAGATTTTCTTTTCTTCTATTATTATCAAATTTAGTGTTGTTAAAAGAATCCAATTCAAGCATGTGCATCGCACATGTGGCCTTACTAGTATATATAAAAAAATGTTTAGAATTGTGGATATACATTAGACACAAATAATCAAACAAACTCCTTCAAAACAGAGAAACTTTTCATCTTGCAAATTATATACAAATATTTTGGACTTGAATCGATCAAGAAAAGAAAAAAAAGTTGGACTTTATAAATAAATCCCATAAAAGTTTACCACCAGACACCCCTCCAAAGTCTAAGCTAAAGTACGTGCAAAATTGATTTTGCACTTGGGAAGAGCCAGGGGGATTAACGGTCATCTAGACTTCAACATGTCTAGTCGAATACAACGGTCCTTTGTGCACCTATTTTTATCTAGAAGACTAGAGTCCTAGATGTTGACACAAGAAGTATAAATGAATAAATTTAAATAATTGATTAACAACTAGAAAACATAGTTAACAAACAAAAACTGTTCCAAACAAGAAACTCATACGGGGAAAATAAAAACTAGAGAATCTGATCAGAATAAGTTGGAAGTCGCCGGAAGAAGTTGACAGGAAGTGATGGCATATCATGACGAAACCTAGGGTGGCGCAGATAGTAAAACCCCGAAAACAGAATGAAGCACTTGAAAGGCACCACATAGAATACCAATGAAGCCAGTAGACAAAACACCACAAAAATCCCTGTCGCACGGGGATCTCTCCAGTTAAGCAATGCTTCTATGCGTTCACCTTGGGCTGCTACGTCACCAAGCAATGACTGTGCTCTTCCTGCTAGAGCCCTCAATCTATCGTATCTCTGACGGACTTGATCAACTGATCTTGTGCTTGGAAATCCATCAAATTCTTCATCTAATTCATCTGGACCGACTGCATCCACATAAGATAATCTTGGGTCCATGTTGGTTGGCAATCTGTGGCGGAACCTGAATCTTAGAGCTACAATGAAGAATGCATACATGAAAAGTGTGGGTAAAACCAAGTGTGGACATAATATAATGGCCACCAATAACAAGTGTACCAGTACTGTAGTTGAAGGGTTTATCCAGGTGCGAATTCCATCTAACCATCTAGCAAATGATGCTGCACGAGACAAACATCCAACGACTCTGAACCAATTTGCTTTGCTTCTTCTCATACTCCACACATGTGAATCTGTATCTATCATATACTGAACAACTTCTTGCCCCATTGGTGGTTCTGATCTTGCTAACCGTGTTAAAACGATCCTCATTGCCGTATGCCGAAGGATGTCTTGTTGAGCAGGACCCAGTGGTTTGACATAGTGCATTCGAGGCAGCATTGGATTGGTGTATACCTGAAGTATGTTCATCAATGATGAACATGAAAATCTAACAGCTAATTCTATGTCACCCATTTTCTTTGCCCCACTTGGATGTATTACTGTTAATGCATATGAGTTCATGTATACTCGATTTGTATCGAGAGTAGCCAGCCGTATACGTATTTTACCTATCCGAGCATCTTTTCCTGGTTTACCGGCTTCATCTTTTTTGTATCTTCCGTTGTCGAATACACCAATTGTAAGAACTGTACAAGGATCATATACATCCCATGTATACTGTTCATTCCAACGAGGATTAAATCGATCCAGAATCGTACGTGTGCGAACCCACTTAGGACCATATTTGGCAACCACATAAGCATCTGTAGTGCCTCTTGTACCATCTTTAGTCTTCACAGGAAGCAAATTAGCCGCACCCCGAATTCCAACCTCAAGCAACCCAATAGGTGGCTTTGATAACTGTTTAGCAGCTGCACGCACATCACTTGTCACATGAGCAGCTTCATCCAAGACGTGATAACCACCTTCCAAGCAAACCCTCACATGAATACGCCCTGCATAAGGCCTTTTCTCATCACCAACTAGATTGAACCACCTGGATCTTGATTCAGCATGATCATCTGTTCTCCTATCAGCAGTAGGCACATGTATTTTGGCATGGCCAACAGATTGCCCAGCACATACATCTTCCACACTCATAACTAAGAATGGCTCAAATGGCTCAGCTGCAACAAACACAAGATCTTCGTTCCAAGTAGGGTTCGCCGAGCTAGATGAGCTAATGGAACACCTGCCTGTCTTGAAAATCTGCGCGCCAAGTTGAGCCTTCACATAAAGCTCAGGACTCCGATTCTTTGCTTCAGCAACCGCACCAAGCTGCAAATCTTGGGTTTGAATAACCGTCAACCTCAAATACCACAGCTTCGGAGAAAGATAAACCTTGGCTCGTGTTTCCGGTAATAACCCACCAGAATCTGACTGCCAAGCCTCTTGAAATGCTTCATCAGCCTGAGTCCCAACCCATACAGCAAGCATGACATCAGATCCCGACAGTGCATTGTCAGGAGTAGTAGAACCTTCAAGAGTATACCATTGAGGAGCTAGAGGACTATCTGGAGGTACTCTTTTAGGTACTTCTTGAAGATCAAAAGAAACATTACCAACTGAAGTTTCTGTAACAGTTGTTGTACTAATATTTGTAACAGCTTGTACCGTTACTTCTGTTTTTTCGGTCCAAACTGATACTTCTAAAGCTGTTGAGTTTAACGAATCTTTATCAAATGCAAAAACTTGATCCCAATCTTTACCCATATCAACAGTTTTTGTACGAATACTATGCGTACCGATAACAAGTTTAGCATATATATTAGACCCCGTTTCTGAATGTTTTGCTTTCAACACGCGCACATACAAAAACGGCATTCGATCTACTAAATCATATGCACTGTTTCGATGATTACGATCACTACTATTACTGAGTGAACTCAGCTCAAGAGAAGAAGATTCATGGCGTTTATTATTACCTGCTGTAATAGCTTTTTCCTTCATTTGTTTCTGCGCTAATGGAGGATTTTCAACTTTCTCAGCCGGTTGCTCGGGTGGATTTGCTTCTTTCGATTTGACTTCCTCCTTCTCATCTGCCTTTTCATCTTTCTTCTCTTCTGTTTTCTCCTCTGGTTTCTCTTCCTTCTTTTCTTCTTCTTTCTTATCTTCTGCTTTCACCTCCGATGTAGTAACTGTAGTAATCGTTTCCCCAGCTTCAGATTTCTCGGTGGAAGTAGCAGCAGCAGCAGGATCAGCAGTAGCAGGAGCAGGTGCAGGAACAATTTCATCTATGTAACACATTTTTAATCCGATTTCACCTTTGATTTGAGAAAAAACACTTCTTTTCTCTAATGGATAGTAAACCAATGTTTCAGATCCAGATTTAGGAAAAATATTCCCAGAAATTTTAACCTTACCCAGAAAAGTACTTCTTTTCCCACTCTTTTTATCATTATAAACATTAAGCTCTAATGTCTCAGAACCCATTGAAGCTATATCATGAACCACAAATTCGACCTTTTCATCCCACTGTGGATTTAAATCACGAGAAATCGTCTTAGTTCTTCGTCTTTGCCCATCAAAATCAACAAGAACATATGCACTTGATGTTCCTTGTCCATCTTTTGGCATCAGATTCTTGGCATTACATATTTCAATCACCAGCTTCCGATTAATAGTTTCCCCCATACTGGAAACCCCCAATTCCACTCTGAAATCAAAACTTCGCTCACTGAAAATATCGGTTTTCTTTATTTTTGTTAAATTAAATGAAGGATTTTGAAATGTTAGAAGAAGAAATAACTTTACAACGGGAAGAAAGAAATGGTTAGGTTTTTTAATTTAGGGCAATGTTTATAAAGGAGACAGAGCCTCGAAAAAGACACGTCAGTGGCCTGCCACATAAGCCTGCAGCCACGTGGATATTATTGGAGTCTGGAAATTATTACTTACATCTCGTAGTGGTGGTAGAGATAGTGTGGGTTAACTGAGCCGCTGCACGGCGTGTCGGGTGCTGAATGTACGGATTTTTGTTGTGAGTGCGCTGACTAGGATCTCAAATCAGACTTGGATTTTAAACGAATTACGACCATGCCAGTAATTTAAGGTACCATCGGTTTTGCAAGAATATTTTGTGACTGAAAGCATGAGTGGATGTGACTGTCAGTTTCCGTTGGCACCTAAAAAACGCATGAGCATCAAATTGTACACTGTGCAGCATTATTCTTGCGCGATCAGCTAACTGTAAATGGAAAGGTGGATGAATTTGTCATTCTATACTTATTTGTACCTAATTTAGCCAATTTAATGAGTTTACCGTTGAGGATGTACAAAAATCGTGTCAGATTGGTATATTTTGACAGTTAATACTTCAATGACTTTACTGCGCTCTGTAGAGTACGGTTTGTTCTGAGAGACTGGTGGTGCATTATATTTTTGCACCATCTAATTGTTACGGATTGTTAATTTGTTATGCCAACTACCGGTGGAACTGGGTTTGCTAGAAACTGTTCAAACAATTAACATTAACGAGAACTAGTCATAGATATTATCAACATTAACGAGAACTCTACCTAGGACAGATTAAGTTGATCAAACAATTAAGTTGTAATTATATTTGTGGGCATTTCGATTTGACTAATGGACAATGAGAGATATGAGGCTATGGTTAATCATATGATCAGCGGTTGGCTGCATTAAGATAGTTAACCACGTACGTGTATGCATGATAAACACTTGATTCCTTGTTGTGAGTGCGCACCCGAGAGAATCAGAAGAAGATTTGCAGATTGCAGAATTATTTTACTAATGCACCTTTATCTTATAATAAACAATACTATATAGAAAAGAGGGAATAATTTTACCCATATGGAGTAAGGTAATTGATAATTGAAATGATCAGGGTATGGTTTGGATTTTTGTCTAAATAAGTTTTCCTTTCTGAACTACTCCATAAATAAAGGGCCGGGGGACAAATGACTAGTTGCATGGTGCTTCTCTGCGAATATGAACGTTGGGTTTGTTTTTGTGCATCTTGTTCGAAGTATATGTATTTTTCTTTTCCTAAAGGTGGTAATGTTCAACAAATAAGGAATCTAATGGTTAAAAATCACAACGGGAAACAATAATAATATGAACGGGCCCTAGCTCAGCTGGTCATCCCGTTCCCCGAAGTTTCATGCGTTCCAGGAGGTCCCAGGTTCGAGCCTCCAATGACGTAATATTGCAGAAATTAACATGGAAGGTAGAGTTGGCTTGCCCCCTTTGTGACACAATCTCTCCCCCCCATCCGCTTCGGCTCCCCTTGGCAAGGTTTTCCATGAGGCTCGCTGGTAGGCTAGCACAGCAACCTGTTCAATTAATGTAGTAGTATGTCGTTGGAACCTAACTTGTTATGGTTACAACTAGTTTCATATAATAATATTTAATAATATGAAGTTAATATTTTCTTTTGTATAACGATCGGAATATATGCACAGGTGAATTAAATATCGTTTCGAACTCCATAATGGGAGTTACTATTAGGTAGGTGGTTCAACGGAATGAATCGAACGTAACACTTTTCCTTTTAACATGATTAGTCGAGTCTTAACTCCGTAGGAATAAAAATGTTGATAACCTCTTACCCTCTCTTGTTCTCCAACAAAAACACTTCTAGCAATTTTTTCTTTACCCGCTTGTTTTGGACTAGATATGAGCAGATTTCTTCATTTTTTTCTTGCTTTCTAAGGTAGTTAATAAGTTTAGTTTAGTTATTTATACCATTATGGTGGTTTTATTTCTTGTTTGAAGGTTTATCTACGCTTTAATGTCGGTTCTTGGTTATTAGTTTGGGTGTTTAAGATCAATAGGGATGTTCTCCAACGACGAAACCTTCATCTTTATTGTCTCCGACGAATAAACCTTCGTCATTAACTTATTCGGCGATGGAACTACAGAGGTGATGTTTTTGAGAGCAGAATCTCCATCCCTAGTTACAAAAGATTTGAGCAAATCACTCCTATTTTGAGAGCACATCTTTCTATAGAATAAAATCAAACAAAATGGTTCGAATCTAACTCCGAAAAGAACCATTCTTCCTCTGTTTTAACCAGATCTTATTCATACTTGTATTCGTCTTACTCTGATAATCCTTTTCTTTCTCTTGTCGGATTTCTCGATATTGTACTCTTATGGTATAATCTCGTTTCTATGTATTCTTATTTTCGATCTTAAACTCATTGTAACTTTGAATTACCATTAACAAAAAGGTTCATTGTTTATCAAAAAAAAAAAACTAAATATATGCACTCGGTCTTTTTTCTTCTTCTTCTTTTTTTCTTTGAATAAAGAAGTTTGTATTAAAGTAAAACAAAGAAGGCAAAGCCTTTACAATAGCCAGAAGGCTATGGACCATAATACAAAAACAGCCAATCAGGACAAGTGGGCAATCATGATGTTATACATGAAGAGAAACTGAAACAAAAAACAAGATGTTGTTCGGTAAAACAACAAACTAGACTTAAAGAGAAGACTTGTTGCAATACAGAAAAAAGAGAAAATAAGGAGTTACATTAGTAAAACATGCTCCCAATCATGCAGAACTTGGTTACAGTCCACAAACCTGAAAGTCTCCAAATCACATGACCATAAAACAATGGTTTGTTTGACTAGAAGTATCACCCTTCCATTAGTTGGGTCTTAACTCCGTAGAAATTAAAATGTTGATAACCAAATATACACCCTCAATCCCATACTCGATGGTTTAGCTTTTTTTTTTTTTTTTGTCAATTTTACTTGATGGCTTTAAAAATTTGCCATCAAACTATTTTTTCCCCTTTTCTTTTCGTTTCATAACAAGAGATACCTAAAAGCTTAGGTAAATAGACAAAGAAAGAAAATCCTGCCCAACTGTTGCTAAGATAGGTAGATAGAGAAATAAAGAAAATTTATCGTACCTGATGCTGATGAGTTTTGAGCTCAGGTTGCTGGTATCATTACCTAACAACTTTACCATTGTACTACAATGGCGTCTGCAAACAAAAATATTAACAATATCCACGTGTTTTATCTTGGGCTATGAGTTTCTTTAATTGTGTATTAATGATAATTACTTAATGAAGACTTATCAAATATAATATAAATCTTGTGTAATAAAAAATGGAAAGAAGAAGACACAAAGTATAGAGGAAGAAAGAGAGATAAATCTTATTCATGTGTGTGGAATACAAAGGTTTAGACTCTATTTATAGAGTTTACATACTTGGTGCCCAAGTAATAGGGTCCCACTAAAGTGGGCATCTACATGATAAACTGTCGTTTATAACACTCCTCCTAGATGACCATTGTATCTAAGCTAATTGCCTCATTAAAACCTTATCAGGAAAATCCGAAGGGACAAAACTTGACTAAAGGAAAAAGAGTACTATTATGAGAAAACTTATAATATAGATGGACATGCATATTGTTAGAGCATTGCTCGGTCGAACTCGCATGCGTTGCTATCTCAAGCATGTTTGTCAATATTGGTGATCAAAGCTATATGTCTTGATTTCTAGTTTACTTATGACTAAGTCTCGGTTTAGGATAGTTAAGTATAGTTGAGCTCCAGACTCCATGGCAATTATATTATAAAGACGAAGAACTACTCAAGGAACTGGTGGAACTTCATCCGACCAAAAGGTATGTGGAGACTTGAACTCACCTGTCACTCAAAATTCTATCTACTCTATCTCCTACTCTTGAGACAAAAGTCGTATAAGTATGGTAGTTTTTATACATACACATTTGCTATTTCGAGACGAGTTTACTCACCTATGTTTTTCTCGAAATATGTGTTGGTAAGCTTTTTCTTTAACCATTTTCATCTTTACCCGTGACGAAAGTCATGATGATGTTTCAATCTAGAAAATAGCTTTGATGACGATAGTCGTGAATAACGATTGTTATAACATTGTAGAAGAATGTTTCAATGATTGAAATATATAGTTGAGATTACGTAACCAACTATGGATATAAGCATATATAATGTGTTCGCACATTAGTGTATAAATCCATGTGCCGGAAACCAAGTTCATGCATATGTGTGCATGCGGTATTGGTGAAGGAGATAGGTTGGGTACGCGTACCAGCGGAAGTTTTCGAACCGAGAATTTCTGCTGAGTTTGTAGTTTGCAAACTAGTAAACCAGTCACCTTAGGTACGCGTACCCGTACATGTACCCACGGAAGTTTTCGAACCGAAAATTTCTGCTGAGTTTGTAAACTCAAATCCGATAGTTATGGTACACGTACCCATTCGCGTACCCAAGCTGGTTATATCTCTCAAATCGGAAGTTCTTGAACTTAAACAATAAATCAATAAGGAATGCAATCTTTGGAAATCGTGGCTATATTGTTTATGAATTGATTCGAGTGAATCAAACCGATTTTGTTTCAATTGTGTCTATGTATAAAGATCTAAGCAATTGAAAAACTCTTCAACTAGTTCTTATGAGTCATTTAAACTAGTTATGAGAAAGATGAATACAACTAATATGAAAGTGCTCATATGGCTAACCATTGTTTAAATATTTGTGAACCAACCAAATGTACACGTTTAGGTATGGTTACTCAAACATAAATAAAATACATTTTATTTGTGTGTGTGACAAGCTAAGTTTTGATCTAACGATTGAAATATATTAGCTTGGATAAATCAGGTTTTTCATCTAACGGTGAATATTGAATGCTTTGTTACCAAGGTAACTTAGATTGCAAACCCTGATTAGAAAATTATATAAAGGAGACATCTAGCAACTGGAAAAACTAATCCCCACATCTCTTGTGTGATACTAGTTGGTTTTTTAGAGTCGATTCTCCTTTAACCGTAGGTTTCTTCTCGAGACCCTGTCGGTTAACAACTTAAAGACTTCATTAGGATTGTGAAGCCAGATGAAACTACTTCTCTTGTAGTTGAGCGATCTGATCTTGCCATTTTCTATCGTACGAGTTCAATTAAATAATTGGCTTGAGATTATATCTCTGATACGGCAAGATAAAAATAAATCACAATCATCTTCATCTCATCATTTGTGATTCTGTAATATCTAGTTTCGCTACCATACGATTTAGATTATTGTGAGGTGATTGATAATTCTAGGATGTTCTTCGGGAATATAAGTCCGGGTTATCAATTGGTTCCTATTCACCTTGATTTTATCAAAAGACGGAACAAAACTTGTAGGTTTATCTGTGGGAGACAGATTTATCTATTATCGTAGACTTTTCTGTGTAATACAGATTTGTTTATTAAAGTATTCAACTTTGGGTCGTAGCAACTCTTGGTTGTGGGTGAGATCATCTAAGGGAATTAAGTGCGTAGTATCCTGCTGGGATCAGAAACGTAAGGAGCGTAACTGTACCTTGAATCAGTGTGATTTTAATTAGGGTTCAACTACAGTCCAGACCGAAGTTAGTTTGTAGTAGGCTAGTGTTTGTAGCGGCTTAATACAGTGTGATGTTCAATATGGACTAGTTCCCGGGGTTTTTCAGCATTTGCGGTTTCCTCGTTAACAAAATTTCTGGTGTCTGTGTTATTTCTATTCCGCATTATATTTTGTTATATAATTGAAATATCACAGGTTGTGCGTTGTATCGATCAATTATGAAATCCAACCTTTGGTTGTTGATTGGAAATTTATTGATCCTTGGATATTGGTCTTTGGTATCATCCAAGTTTATTTCTCTTGTATTTGATAAAGACTCGCAGATTTCTATTTGGTTGAGTATAGATCAAATCAAGAGATATAGGGATTAACTCCTTGATATATTTTTTATTAAGATTGAGTATGGCTGTCTAGTTGATTCTCTTAAAAGTATATTATATTTAGTCCATACAGATTGCTAATCGAAATATTGGGTGAGGTTGTTAGACCCCCACTTTTTCAATTGGTATCAGAGAAGGAAAACACGCGTAAGACCTCAAAAGTTTGTATTTGTAGCAATCTGATTCTGTTGACAAAGTAGTGTCTCCTATCTACGCATAGTCTATGTCTTCCCATACTTTTGACTTTGTCAAGTGTCTTGGTTGTTCCTCAAAGGATAATTCCTTAGCCGATTCTTACGAACCTAGAGAAAGAAATAAGACAATTGACAGGATATCAAAGGTAGAAAGGAATAACACCAGAACTAAAGAAAATCCAATTGAGACGATTGATTTCCATAATCATTCTCAACTCTTGGATGAATTTGAGAAGTCTCTTAGTCGAGAACATGAACTTTATAAAATTATTGAGTCATTCTCTAAAAATATTAAAAGACTCACTCAGGAGAATATGCTACAACAAGAAAATATTAGTATCCTTGAGAATATTGTTAAAGAGGGAACGATTAGAGAAAAATATTTGATTGAGACACACTCATATGATTTGATCAACCTTCGTGTTGAAACAGAGAATATTTTTGCATCTCCTCACCTAGCCCAAAAATAGTTAATCTCCTTGACAAAGTAAAACACTGTAATGAGAAATTCTTCCATGTCACTCGCTAATTTTAAATGTGAGTCACCGGACATGAAGAAAAACTCATCAAAGGAAGTTTCAGCAAAAACTAAATAAGAGATTTCCAAACGAGACTTTGGTATGAAACGGATACCTGTCAATCATTCTCTTCCACAAACTTGCTCATTCTGTGGGAAAAGGAACCATAGTGCAAACATTGTTTTGCTAGGAAGAAACAGATCTCAGATCTCCGATCTTCAAAATCTTCTTCTATTTACCGTCAACCGAGTTAATCATCTGTCGGCATAAACAATGGATTGTACTCCCACAGAAAACCAGAATTCTCATAAAAAGTTTTTTTAATAATCACTCATTTCAAAATCTTTACAGGGATCGTGTTTTTACCCATAGTGCAAACTACACCACAAAAATACAGCTTCCCAGTGTCTTTGAGAATAAAATTGGTAGATCTAAGTCTTTGAGAAGGTGGAGACCTATCTCAGTTATCCTCAAGAACCAATCTCTAGAGGTCCTAGACTTAGTCATCAAAAAGTTTCATTTAATGGATTCTCTCAAAGGGCTGTAAGAAATTTCTATGGAGTTGGAAACAGTCATGGAGAGAAAAGAAATACAAAAATCAGACTATCGGATGGTATCCCCAAATCATCTCTGAACACTCATGGTGAGATCATATCTCATCCCACTACCTAACTGCAGGTGTTCTCATCCTTGTATCTAACTTTAGAGTTACAAGGATGTCTATTTATGAGGTGCTCAAATCTTAGGTCGATCACCATCCGTTCTGTTGGTTTGATGTATGTTATACATATCGAGTTTTTTTGTTACACTCTATGTATCTAATGTTGCTCTTTTGCTCTATCTAACTTGTTCAGATATTGAGCCATGTTTAAAAGAGGCATTTTAAGAAAAAGTATGTATTTCTTCTTGGGTCATTCTTGTTTCTGGTATTTTCTCCTGGTCCACGAACGTCCAAATCTTATTGGGTTTCTTTCAAGGGTGTTTTTCCCTTAGTTGATAATATATATATATATATTTATTATTTGTATTTGTATGTCTGTATCCTTTTCCCAGAAAAGGTTGTTTATGGGAACCCCATTTAAATCTCAAAAAGAAGTAAAAATTGAGATGGAAGAAGACTCTAAAGGATGTGATTATGTTCAAGATATGCTTCTGAAAAATATGCTTGAAATAAAAGAGTTTAACTCTTGGATAAGAGAATTTGTCAAGGATTTAATTCTAGTTCAGAATGAAGTTAAGAACGAGCTTGCTAACCTTCAATTACAGATAAACCAACTCTTTGATGGACAAGCAAGAATCCTTGATAATCAAAATATCTTGATTAGAAACCAGAAGAAGGTCATCCTTGATTGCGTCAAAGCTAGGAATATTGCTCACATCGTTGACCGAAAAACTAATGTTCTATATCATGAACATGGTATCTCTATGGTCAAGAAAATTAAGGATATCAGTGACTCCTATTTTGATGGACCTTTTCAAAGGTATAAAATAATCAAAGAGAACTGATTTCTTTCTAGGACACTTCTTAAGAGAATTTTTATTCTTGTTTTTATTTTCGAATGATAACTAGGGTTTGGAATAGCCATTATTGTGAGTACACATAGCTATGTCCATCGTTTTTCATCTTGCAATGTTTTTAGATTTATTTATTTAAATTCTAAAGTTTATTTGGAAGATGATGATTGCAGTATTAATCTTTATGGTTTTATATATTGTAATATGTTATGGGATATGTGTGTTTGCGTTCGTGAACTTTTATTGTCCCATACCATGTCAAAAGTTATCTCTTTTATATGTCGATATGCAAGTATTGATACAAGATCGATGAACTTTTGACAAACAAAAATTAAGCCTATTATCTCAATTCTTTGATGAAAGATAGGTTAAAATCTTTTGTTTACAAAGATTATGTCTATTATATTTCGTTATGCAAATAGTGATGAAGATAAAATGAATCTTTATAAATTTCATAGTATTGATCTTCCCTGATCCATATTTTTTGTATATACTGTGTAGCTCCATAAGTCTTCTTGTGTGAGCATTTCCAACTAAACTAATCATAGATTCGTTTGTGGTTATTTTTGTTGTGTATTCCGATTGAAATATAGTTGAGCTCCAGACTCCATGGATATTATCTTATAAAGATGAAGAACTACCTAAGGAACCAGTGGAACTTCATCCGACCAAAAGGTATGTGGAGACTTGAACTCATCTGTCACTCAAAAGTCTATCTACTCTATCTCCTACTCTTGATACAAAAGTCGTTTAAGTATGATAGTTTTCATACATACACATTTTCTATTTCGAGCCGAGTTTACTTGCTTATATTTTTCTCGAAATATGTGTTGGTAAGCTTTTGCTTTAACCATTTTCATCTTTACCCGTGATGAAAGTCATGATGATGTTTCAATCTTGAAAATAGCTTTGATAACAATAGTCGTGAATAACGATTGTTATAACATTATAGAATAATGTTTCAATTATTGAAATGTAGAGTTGAGATTACGTAACCAACTATGGATATAAGCATATATAGTGTGTTCGCACATTAGTGTATAAATCAGTGTGCCGGAAACCAAGTGTGTGCATATGTGTGCATGCGGAATTGGTGAAGGAGACAGGTTAGGTACGCGTACCAACAGAAGTTTTCAAACCGAGAATTTATGCTGAGTTTGTAGTTTGCAAACTAGTAAACCAGTCACCTTATGTACGCGTACCCGTACGTGTACCCATGGAAGTTTTCGAACCGAAAATTTCTGCTGAGTTTGTAAACTCAAATCCGGTAGCTATGGTACACGTACGCGTACCCAAGCTGGTTATATCTCTCAAATCGGAAGTTCATGAGCTTAAACAATAAATCAATAAGGAATGCAATCTTAACCGTGGCTATATTATTCATGAATTGGTGAAAGCGAATCAAACCGATTTTGTTTCAATTGTGTCTATGTATAAATATCTAAGCAATTGAACAACTCTTCAACTAGTTCTTACGAGTTATTTGAACTATTTATGAGAAAGATGAATACGGTTAATATGAAAGTTCTCATTTGGATAACCATTGGTTAAATATTTGTGAACTAACCAAATGTACACGTTTAGGTATGGTTACTCAAACATAAATGAAATATGTTTCATTTATGTGTGTGACAAGCTAAGTTTCGATCTAACGGTTAAAAGATATTATCTTGGATAAATCATATTTTTCATCTAACAGTGAATATTGAATGCTTTGTTACCAAGGTAATTTAGATTGCAAACCCTGATTTAAAACTATATAAAGGAGACATCTAACAACTGGAAAAACTAATCCCAACACCTCCTGTGTGATACTAGTTGGTTTGCTAGAGTCGATTCTCCTTTAACCGTAAGTTTCCTCTTGAGACCCTGTCGGTTAATGACTTAAAGACTTCATTGGGATTGTGAAGCCAGAAGAAACTACTTCTCTTCTAGTTGAGCGATCTAATCGTACGAGTTCAATTGAATAATTGGCTGGAGATTATATCTCTGATAGGGCAAGATAAAAAGAAATCACAAATATCTTTGTCTCATAGTTTGTGATTCCGCAATATCTAGTTTCACTACCATACAATTTAGATTATTGTGAGTTGATTGATAATTCTAGACTGTTCTTTGGGAATATAAGTCCGGGTTATCGATTGGTTCATGTTCACCTTGATTTTATTAAAAGACGGAACAAAACTTGTAGGTTTATATGTGGGAGACAAATTTATCTATTATCGTAGATTTTTCTGTATGATACAGATTTGTTTATTAAAGTCATCGACTTTGGGTCATAGCAACTCTTGGTTGTGGGTGAGATCGGCTAAGGGAATCAAGTGTGTAGTATCCTGCTGGGATCAGAGACGTAAGGAGCACAACTGTACCTTGAATCAGTGTGATATTGATTAGGGTTCAACTACAATCCAGATCGAAGTTAGTTTGTAGTAGGCTAGTCTCTGTAGCGGCTTAATACAACATGGTATTCAATCTGGACTAGGTCTGGGGGTTTTCTGCATTTTAGGTTTCCTCGTCAACAAAATTTCTGGTGTCTGTGTTATTTCTATTCCGCATTATATTTTGTTATATAATTGAAATATCACAGGTTGTGCATTGTATCGATCAATTGTGAAATCCAACCTTTGGTTGTTGTATAGGTGAACAAAAGTTGTGTTCATATCTTATACGGATTAGAATAATATCCAAATTCGTAGGAGACTGTTATGTTGATGTGGTCTAACAAAATGACCTAGTTAATGGCGGGAATCCACCAAATAACCGAAATTGATACAACTCCACCTTGGATGACCACCATGTTGAATTTAATTGCCTCACTAAGACCTTTCCAGTAAAAACCCAATGGGAAAAAAATATATGGACGAAGGAAAAAGAGCAAAAATATCAACATTTTGAAAGAATGTTAAACGTCAACAAGATTTTGTCTCGTCAAAACCTTGTCAGGAAAACCACATGGGAGAAAACCTGAAACGAAGGAAAAAGAGTACAACTTTTGACGTGAATATGGATGCGAACCCAACTATATGAGTTTTTCAAAAGACAAGCATCAAAATAATAACTCTAGTCTATCTCAAAGACGATTTTAAGCTAGCATAATTCTAACTGCATATTTAAGAAAGAAGGGAAAAAAAATAGAATTCATGCTACTAAAGCGTGAATTTTAGTGTTTTTATGGCCTCCTCAAGAGACCTATGAAGTTGATATAATTGAGTCAGGTGGCTTCTTGAATATAATTTGAATCCTCAAACAATTACAAATTCGAATATGTTCTTCGTCTACATATGAGACTACCACGTCAAATACATCATATAAAGAGAACAATTATTGAACCAATCCTGGGGTTTAAGAAAAGATAAAATCCTCAAATCATTTTTACAACGAAAATATTTCTCGTATAACACATCATGACTTCACTAGCATGTAATTAATTGGCTTGGAATTTGAAGGTATTAAGCCATGGATACAAAATTACCTCAATCGAGAAATTAATCCAACCTAATTTGGATGGTATGCCAACAATCACATATGTCGATATTCCTCTACAAAGGGGTCCAAAACCACCATCATTTATGTCAGCAGCTACTTTAAATGAATATTCGACAATTAATTTTGTTTACCACGATCCCACACAATTCTCAAGTATATGCATATTTTGAAAAATTCAAAATTTACATGTACCAGCGCCCATCAAGGGATGAAATATTAATTTTGAGAATGTGAATGATGTTTTGGTACACTCAATTGGAGCACTACCAGTAGCCTCTCATAGAACACTACTTATTTTACGAGATGTGACTGGATTTCCTCTTAAAGAGGCAAACGCTTATATAAAAGCAAATGAGACATTTTACGCCTAGTTAATAGCAGTCTTTTTCGATTTGGTCACTATGGGAGAGAAACTGATATAACATTGAAGTTAATTAACACCAACTTTTGCTGGTAGTGTATAGTCTCCCCCTGATTATGGCAAAAATATTTTCATGTCATAAAACGAAAACAAGTTTCGTAAAGTATTATCCGATTAATTCGAAGACATATACTCATAATAATTTATAGTTTTTATGTACCACATATATCGGCTGTTCAAAAGTCATTATACATTTACCATCCATCATGGATTTTGCTGGCAGTATCCAAAAACATATAGAATACGCAAATAAATCTCCAAAAGAAATTAAGTTTTTCGGAATAAAATTATGGACTTCCTTTATCAAAAATAAAAATAAATTAAGATCAATATAGTAATTACAAGGACTAATAATATTGGCTAACATGTCAGGTACGCACCCATTGATCTTTAGTGTCCGACCGTAATCAACTATAAGTGGAGCAAATCCGAATTTCAGAGATTATTACCGAAAAGAAAAAAATTACTAAAATTGCTCAATATCTTTAAAGAATGCAGCAAATTATCCCTCATCAGTATTTAACGATTGGCTTATACCATAATAACGATATTTCATTATTTAGGGATCGATATAGATGAAATAAATTCTGACCGAATTATATTCTTTTTTTAAGAATATAAAAAAATTAATATCGTTATTTTTCTTTCAAGAGATAAAATCCACTCTTTCTAGTTGATGAATGGTTTCATGTAAAGTAAAATGGAAACCAATGGTTTATTCTTAGATAAAACCAAACATATTTGATCGTAAAATTTTGTTTAAAACGATCAATCTTCCAGAATAGCGAAAAATAAAACCATTATTGGCAAAATTATAGAAAATATGCCAATCTATTTTCTCTTATCTTATAGAAACCAGTGAGAAAATTCACAGAAATTGGTTTTTATGATTTATCAAACTCATATCGACAAAATAAAAATATTGTCGTTTTGGTTATCGCGTAAGGAAAATCTGCTTTTTGGTTGGCGGATGGTTTCTTGTAAGGAATAAAAAACATACGGGTAAATCGCATGATATTTGTCTAAAGGACAAAGATACCAAATTTAATTGGTCGTAGGTTTTTCAACCACGCACATTAGTTACCGTAAAGATAATTAAATCGTGATAACACCAATTTTTGGTGATTACAGTTTCACTACAGGTATAGAAATTGTAAACCATCTTTCGATGGATTTTTTTTCTCACTATCTATGAAAATATTAGAGAAGAAAGGAAATCAATCATATTCATGGAGTTGATCACCCGTACTGCTTTGATATAGACTACGTCTATTTAGGATTCACTTGATGGTAACGACACCTAAAATCAATGGAGAATGGGTTATAATAATGTCGATGGTGTTGTAGAGGTAAATAAGATCGATCCAACATTAGTAAATAATATTCCCTAATTTACAAAGTAACCATCCGTGTACATGTAATACATCACTTGAAGAAAATAATATTGGCTATTCTAAAAAAAATCAAAAGAACTGTTAACTTTTGGAGTCCGACTTTGTGCACCCTGGCTTAACCGGGGTGCACATTCCTCCCTTGTTTATTAGGTTACTTAATTGACATAAAATATTGCATTATATATATATATATATATATATATATATAATATCTTCAGCAGTGATACACACACCGTGACCCAGCACCGTGGAATGCACCGAGAGGGGGATGGACGGCATAAATGTCGCCCTCTCTGCATTAGGATAGGGGTAAGGAATGAGTGGGCCCCACCCCCTCTCACACGGTGCTGCACTTCGAAGTGAATCTATACTTTCCGTATTATCTTTTCTCTCTCTGTAGTCTCTAATGACTACTGTATAACCTTCTTTATGCTTCTGTTTTCAAATTCTTCATCCTATCACCTTTCTAGATTCAAACGCATAAAATAACACAACTCATCTATTTTACATGATTGAAAAGTTTCACATGCTTCTTCGCATCTCGCCCTTACGAGTCGACAAATTGCTAAATCCTAACTAACAATATTCTTGTATTCAATCTCATCAAAAATCAAATCAAATATAATATACCCATCAATTATCGAGAGATTTTTCAGCAACAAAATTCTGAATCAACCCCTACTTAATAAATGAACAGCGAACCCGTCTAGCAACTCTAAAATATTCTCACTTTGCGTTAATAACCAAGGATCATAGATTCATCGTATTCCATGCTTAAAAATTTCATATCGGCATTTCATCAAACGGTTTAGGTGCAATACACCAATCTGATAATTCACCTGATGTAATATAAAGCATAAATATTTTCGTCCCTAAAGAGTGTATGGGGAAAACCCATCAGAGAAAATTGCAGTGAATGAGAAAAAAATAAAATAATATATTAGGTGTGGTTGGAGTTTAAAGTTAGGCTTCTTCATGAGTCTGCCTTAGCCCAGAAGGTATAATTGTATAGAGAATTTCAAGTTCAGTCAAGGATTAAGAAATCTTGCAGATACAGAGAAGATAGGAAGATGGACGAAAAGGATAAGAAAAAAGAAAATATACGCATTGGGACTTGTATTTTCTTTTTATTCTAAACGAAATTAGGAAAAATAATAATTCTAAAATGGTAAAGTATCCCGTTAAAAATCCAGCAAATCAAGAGGGGAGGAATGTGCACCCGTGGGTGCACAAAGTCGGACTCTAACTTTTGTCTTCAGTAATAGTTACCTACACATCCATGAAGTGATTGGTATCACTTCACCCTGCACACCCAACTAGTTAGGTCACTGTGTTATAACAATCAAATTTAAAAGTCAAAGTCGTATGAATATTAATGAATACATAATATAATAAAAGTATGGGAAAAAAAATCCCTTTTGATCCTGTTTATGCCGACAACTGGATTCGATCTCCCGAAATCGCTTATCGCCAATAACTTTCATATACAATCTATTATAAGATGCTCGGTGATTAGAACAATGTGTTGATGATGTCTTGTGTAATAGAGAAAGGAGAGAAGAACACAGAAAGTAGAGAGGAATAAAGAAAGAAATCTTATTCATATGTGTGGAATACAAAGGTTTAGGACTCTATTTATAGAGTTTACATACTTGGTGCCCAAGTAATAGGGTTCCACTAAAGTGGTCATCTACGTTATAAACTGCCGTTTATAACAATAAAATCAATGTTTGAAGATTTTATTAAGATTAAAAAAGACAAAAACTAATATCTATCTCCATATGAAGACAATCACTTGAAATAAGGAGGCGTGTGGAAAATCACTCGATGTGATTCTGTACAGATGTCTCCAACGCCTTAGGTATCATTGGCCCACTATGAATACTCAGACGCGAGCATTACAAGGGTCCTGCTCCACATGTTAGGATAATCCGCATTAAGAAGAATCTGTGGTCGTGAATTATACACTGAGGACTAGCGAGATTCGCTAATCCATTATTTGTGAGATAATTTTCCTTCAAAAAAGTGAGCATCCGTTAAGCTAACACTACGGGCCAGGACATTCCTCTTCTACGGGGGTGTTTTCTACTAATTTGTTTTGGAGGGAATTAATTACGCTGCTTAGGAACAAGGGAAGCCCTTGCAATACTCAAAAAGACGCATAAACGGAAGAGAGTTATTTCTACTAGTTCATTCGAAATACTATTAGTTGATTATAGAGGATGATGCATCATCTTTTGTCCGAAAATGTCACAAGTGCCAAATTTAGGAGAACTTGTTTTACACCAATATATTCCCCTACACTAGATAAGCATATCCTTGTCATTTTATAATTGGGAAATGAATAACAGCTAAAGAGAATTCTACAAAGTTGGTAGAGGTGATCCCAATCAAGAGCACGGTTCTCAAGTACATCATCTCTGAAAAATGAATCCATGTTTGCTAATTGTTAGAGCATTGCTCGGTCGAACTCGCATGCGTTGCTATCTCAAGCATGTTTGTCAATGTTAGTGATCAAAACTATAAAGTCTTGATTTCTAGTCTACTATAGCTAAGGTCTCAGACTAGGATAGAAAGTGTAGCTGAGCTCAAGAACTCCATGGCAATCATCATACAATACGAAGGACTACTCAAGGAACCAGTGGATCTTCATCGACTAAAAGGTATGTGGAGACTTGAACTTATCTATCACTCAAAAGTATATCTACTCTATCTCCTATCTTGATACAAAAGTCGTATTACTATATAGACTAAGAATATACACATGTAATATTTCGAGCTGAGTATATCTCGCTTATCTATTTCTCGAAATATATGTTGGTAAAGCTTTCGCTTTATCCAAGTTCATCTTTACCTAGTGACGAAAGTCATAATATTTCAATCACTTTGGAAATTGCTCTGACGAAAAATAGTTTGTGAATAACAACTATATGACATCCTCTGAGAATGTTTCAATGGTTGAAATGAGAGTTTAGACAATATAACCATTAGGGGATATAAACATTATTGTGGTAACACATATATGTATAAGTACTTAGCACTTGAACTGAAGTTTGCGAACTTTGTTGATCAAGTGAAACCGGAACTTGAGTAGTCAACCCAGTCCGCGAACTCAGTCCGCGAATGTGCGTAGTTCTCGAACCCGAGAATTTCTGCTGGAGTTGTAGCTCGGTTTCAGTCCGCGAACTGACGGAAGTTCTCAAACCCGGAAATTTCTGCTGGAGTTTGTGAACTCCAACCGGTTAACTTGAGTCCACGAACTTGAGTGGTTATGTCTAAAAACGATGTTCGTGAACCTATCTAAATTATCTAAGGAATGTTATTGCAAACCATGGATTTATAGTTCATGAATCGATTCGAGTGAATCACATCATTTTTTCTTCAATTGTGTCTTGTGTAGTACATGAGATCTCAAAGAAATTGAACAACTCTCTAACTAGTTCATTTGAGTCATTTGGACTAGTTATGGTGAAGAAGAATATGGTTGATATGAAAGTTATCATTTGGCTAACCATTTGGTTGAATAATATTGAACCAACTATTGTACACGTTTGGGTACGGTTACATAAACACAAAATCGTCAAGTACATGTGTATATGGCAAGCTAAGTTTTCGATCTAACGGTTGAGAGATATTATCTTGTATCTAATCAGGTTTTCATCTAACGGTGAATATTGAATGCTTTGTTACTAAGCTAACATTGATTTCAAACCATGATTTGAAAGATTATATAAGGGAGAACTCTAGCAACTGGGAAACCTAATCCCCACACATTCTATATGATACTAGTTTGATAAGCTAGAGTTGATTCTCCTTTAACCTTTGGTTTTCTTCTTCTAAAACCAGGTTAACGACTTAAAGAATTCATTGGGATTGTGAAGCCAGACCGATACAACTTTTCTTGTAGTTGTGTGATCTAATCTTGCTGTTTCTATCGTACTAGTACAATTGTAATAATTGGATTGAGATTTCTATCTCCGATAGGCAAGATATAAAAGTAGTCACAAACATCTTTGTCTCATCGTTTGTGATTCCTCAATAATCTTATTAGCTGCGTTGATTAAGTTTATTGTGAGGTGATCAATAAAACTGAGTTGTTCTTCGGGAATATAAGTCTGGTTTTATTGATTGGTTCCTATTCACCTTGATTTATCAAAAGACGGAACAAAACTCACAGGTTTATTCGTGGGAGACGAATTTATCTATCTTGTATACTTTTACTTTGTGAGACATATTTGTTTGCTAAAGTCTTCGAATTTGGGTCGTAGAAACTCTTGGTTGTGGGTGAGATCAGTTAAGGGAATCAAGTGCGCAATATCCTATTAGGATCATAGGCGTAGGAGCATAACTGTACCTTGGATCAGTGTGAGATTGATTGGGGTTCAATTACAGTCCAGACCGAAGTTAATTTGGAGTAGGATAGTATCTGTAGCGGCTTAATACAATGTATGTTTAATCTGGACTAGGTCCCGGGGTTTTTCTGCATTTGCGGTTTCCTCGTGAACAAAATTCTGGTGTCTGTGTTATTTCATTTCCGCATTATATGTTATTATATAATTGAAATAATACAGGTTGTGCGTTGTTCAATCAATTAGAATATCCGACCTTATAGGTTGTTGATTTAAATTGATTGACACTTGGATATTGGTCTTTGGTACCATCCAAGTTATCTCTCTTTGATTAGACTCGCGAATCATATTTTCTTGAGTAAATCAAATTGAGATATTGAGATAGTAACTCCTTGAGTATTTTCTATTAATTGAGTCTAGTTGATTCTCTAGAAAACAACTCGGAGTTGTCCATACAGATTGCTAATCGAAATATTGGGTGTGGTTGTTAGACCCCCGCTTTTTCAATTGGTATCAGAGCAGGCCAACACGTTCAAGACCTCACAAGTCTGTGTTTGTATCAATCTGACTCTATGGACGATAAAGTCTCTTATACGCTTCACCGGGAATAAGAACTAATCGTAGAAAAAGTTCTGATAAACTGGTTATTCTCCAGAAAAGGTTGGATGAACAAATCTGGATCAATTCTGATCTTGTTGCAGAAATTTCATTTCTTAAGGATTTGAAACCAGTCATAAATCCTTTAAAGGATATGAGAGTTCCCAGTAGTTTCCCTCCAAGGAAAGGTCACACATCAGCTGATAAACAACGGTTGAATGTTGTGAAAACTGATATAACTCAGAACTGTTCTACGAAACTAAAAGATGTTGGCCCATGTTTGTTTTGTGATTTCTCAAATCACTCTCAACATAAATGTGTGTCTTTTCAAAAGAGATTAAGAGTTGCAAGTAATCTTCATGAGAGAACTAAACAACTATTTACGTCTCTGAAAAGACATACAAAACTATTTGGAAATTCCAAACAGAATAGTACGAATAGTATGGGAGCTTTTGCTTTAAACTCAACATCACCGTTTCAATGGTTCTCGACAGTGGATATAGCAGACATACAACAGGTGATCTCATGTAGTTTGTTTTTTCAGACGACTATGAAGGTGGACCTGTAACATTTGGTGATGGGAGATGTTGCTACATCAGCAAAAAGGGAATGATCAAATTACCTGGCGTACCTGAAATTCATGATGTGGTCTACGTAAAAGGTATGACTGCAAATATTCTTTTTGTTGGTCAAATTTGTGACAAAGGTCATCGAGTTGTCTTTAATGCAAATGGATGTGACATTGTAGACAAAGCTGGGAAAGTAATATTTAAAGGAACTCGTGGTAAAAATAACTGTTATCTTCTTGATACTCAGTTCAAAAATTGTTGCAATTTGACTAAGGTGGAATCTACACATCTTTGGCATAAACGGTTTGGTCACATCAATTATCGCCTTCTAACTAAGATCATTAACAAAGAACTTGTTAGAGGCGTTCCCAAAATCAATGCAAAGATTGAAGGTGTATGTGGTGCATATTAAAAGGTAAACAAACAAAGTTCACCATAAATCATCTCGAGATATTTTCACTAAAGCTCCACTTGATTTAATTCATATGGACCTCTTCAGAACAATTCAACAACCCATTGTTGCTGGTAAGAAGTATTCTTTAGTTATAGTAGATGATTACCCCAGATTCACTTGGGTTGCATTCCTATCTCATAAGAATGAAACTCTTGGAGAATTCAAGATTACTGTTAATACATTCCAGAACGAACAAGGTCGCAAACTAAAAAAAATTAGAAGCGGCCGTGGAGCTGAATTCAAAGACACTAAAGTATTTGAATTTTGTGACGAACTGGGAATTATTCAACAATATTCTCCACCTATTACTCCTTAAGCTAATTGAGTTGTAAAAAGAAAGAACAGAAATATTCAGGAAATGTCCAGGGTAATGCTCCACAACAAAAACTTACCGTTAAGATTTTGGGGAGAAGCTGTCTTCACAACATGCTATTTGACCAACCGTGTCTACTTACGGTCTAAAACCCTCAACACTCCTTATGAGTTTTGGTATGGTAGAAAACCCAACTTGCACTATCTTAGAGTGTTTGGTAGTAAGTGCTACATTTTGAAAGATCGAGAACAGAGAGGTAAATTTGACACCAAAAGTGATGAAGGTATCTTTCTTGGCTATGCTTCTGATAGTCGTGGTTTCCGAGTTTTCAATCTCAGAACCCAACTCATGATGGAATATGCTAATGTTATCATCGATGATATTAGTAATTTTCATCATGAAAATTCTCCTGTTGAATTGCCTCCTTCAGGGTCAATTGAGAAAGTCAAAGAAATACCTGAATCAGTTGAAGTTATCCCAACTGTTACTGATCCTGATATTTCTAGTGACGAGGAGAAGAACTCTGATCAATCCACTCCTAAAGAACAAGAACGTGTCCTGATGTGATCTCAATAATGTTGTAAAAAGTGGTAGTAAGGTTGTCGTTCACTCGGAATTGATGAGATTGATTTTAAGAATTAATAAACTAAAATAAGATAAAAATATATACAAAATTTGTCACAAGATGAAGAGATGACTGGGACTTGGGATTCCACCAATTCTCACATTCATGCGGTTGAAATATTAATTCCGGACAATTAAAGCTCATAAAATAACAAACATCGACTCTAAATCTTTGCCAAGGTAGATTTTATAAAGAATTATATGTAAATCACAAGCATGACGCATCTAAAGTACCTAAGACTAACATGCGGCATCTAACGAAATCACAAATAATCAAGACAAATCATAAATCGATTATAATAGTGCAAATAGTCATAAAGGAATTAAATAGAATTACCACACGGGTCAAAAACAGCTTCCTCCATCGTCCCAATGATGGGTTCTAGCTCCACATAGTGAAAACACACTCAAAAAGGTAATTCATAGCTCAAATGGTGTTTTTATTGGAGAAATAAGATAAAACAGATATTTGCAATGGTCCACGGGTGTTACAAATGTTGCAATGAAGATGTTACAAAATTATAGCACAAAACAGTCGCAGAAGCAACTGTCATTTTCTGGAAGAAAACGAAATAATTTTAAGACACTATAAAACGACTGATCCTTGCAGTCTATTGTTCTTCATGTTCTTCTCTAATGGCAGCAGCAGCAACTCTCTGCAACTCTAATTTCTACACTCTGTTCTCACCCCTAACTCTCCCTCCCTTTTCTGCTCCACCAGTACACTATATATACTCGTCAGAACCAAGGATTACTCCTCATAACTCCAAAATATCTCCCATAACTCGACAGTAAAGAAAATTAATCTCAGTAATAATATATTTCCTTTATATACTTTTCACGAGTTGGTTTTCTGCCAGAATACTCCCATCGTGCTTCTTACTCATCGCTGATGCTGTCATACACACTCAGCCACGCCCAAATCAACCAAGAATAGCAATAATCTCGAGAATATCTCACGGGAGAATATTCTTCTTTGTTTTGTTAAATCCACGTAAACTTTGCTATTTTCTCTAAACCAAAGGATTTACCAGACCCGTTTCATCATCACAGGCCCAAACAAAGCCTTTCCCATGAAAATCTCCAAGTAAATCTCTGCCTAAACTTTCCCAGAAAACCCGAGAAAAGTAGCCTCTCATATTTTGTTGGGAAACATATCCAGCCAAATTTCAACGATTGTAAAGCCTATACCATCTCTGTTTAACCGTAACATAGAGACAACAACTCATTGGGGCGATTGAATCTCGCCAAATCTCCCGGAAAATCTTCACAGAAACTCCTGGAAAAACATGTAACCCTGTTTTCCCCAAAATCGAATATCCAGCCAAACTTAGTCGAACAAAAGGCCTATACCAGCCCTGTTTAGCCAAGAGGAACAAACCCAATCAATTCCAGCTCTTTAGTCTCGCTGAAACAAGCTCAAATTCGCAACCCTAATTCTTCCATTGAAACCAAATATTTCCCGCCAAAACATAATTTTTGAAATGAAGAAGATGGTTAGCCCTTAACCAACATCCTGGGTGCTGAATAGCAGATGGGTGCTATGGACAAATTTGGGCTACATATAGCCGTGGTGATGAGGACAAATTTGGGATACACATATCCGTGGATGCCCCTTATTCAAAGTGGGGATCCGTATAACAAATGTCCTCAAGGGGTGCTCCGAGCAACTTTTCGAGCCGAATTTTCCACACATGTTTATTTCTCCAAAAACACCTACACAAACACAAAAACACCAAAATTAGTACAAAATCGAGTGTCAACAATATATAGTATTGAGATCAATTTAGACACAAAAATGTGTCTATCAAATACCCCCAAACTTATTATTTGTTAGTCCTCGAGCAAATTTATTCTAGAAAATAAAATCATAATGGCCGAGTTTATAGACTCGGGAGGGTTACCAGAGGTGTACCCACAAAACCTTTACTCCAGACCCTAGCTATCTACACAGAACTTTGGAAGGCACTAAAGAATCTCCTTGGTTGGCATACTAATTGACTACAGGAGGAAGTACCCTGATGCGAAATTCCAATTGTTGTACACGAGTTTGCACTCAAGCATACTAAAATTCATATAAAGTGACAAAGCTCTACTCAGATAGTTTTTGGAAATCATAAACCAGAGTCAACCAATCACATGGATAGATTAAGAAGATGGATGTAGAGAAAAACGTGGATGATGTTGACTAAGGTGAACCTATCCTAATGGACTGAGATACTAGTCTGGACTAATATCAACACACTAGCATATACAAGGGAACCAGTGGTCGATAATCCTAACTTTAGGTCAACTCAACTGGCATATACAAGGGTACCAGTGGTCGAATTTATTGTATTTATTCCGGTTGGTCTAGTGGTCTGGTCTCATTTTTATATATATATATTATTTTTTTGTATCTCAGTCACTCTATTTCACCTTAGCAATGGAAAAAATTAAAAAAAATAAAAGAAGTGATTAGGATTCTTTCAATGTTTCCATCATGAGGATATGGCGAAACTACCATTTTTTTCTAACACCTGAGCTCTGTGCTTTTATGAATAGACTCTTCTAGATGTTTCCATCTAATCAGATTGGTTCCTCAACTCCTACAACCAAAATGTTTCCATCCACTTAGATTGGTTAGTGCCGACCTTAATAAGCATAAATTCTAGACTCTGGAGTTTATTTATTTATACTGCAACTAAAAAGTTTCTCCCATACCCCCAAACTTAAATCTAACATTGTCCTCAATGTTCGAAAGATGAAATTAAAAACATGAATAAGGACAAACTATTACTATTTGAAGCAAAAGAGATAAGGAAAGATATTACCATGTCGTATGAATATTGGTTACCTCCCAAGAAGTGCTAAGTTTAAAGTCTTCAGCCAGACAATGGAAAATATTAGTCACCTCGAAGAATCATATAGTAGCAGCCGGAATAACTGCGGGTCATCTGGATCAAAAAGTGTTAACCACAAGAAGAGGAAACTGCAACAGACCAGGAAGATATCCAACACACCCTTATCTATTTTTTTGCTTAAGACAACTACATCTAGTTGTGGTTCGGGTTCAGGCTCTATAAAGGGGTCTAGATAAAAAGTTTTCATCGGCTAGATTTCCTCAAAGGTAGTATCCTGAAGATCAGGTTCTAGAGTCTGGAAATACTCAATTAAGAACTTAGAAGCGCATAACAATAGCCTGAATAACTGTGGATCCTCTAAGTCAATCAGACTTGACTCACCCAGCTGACCACAGTAGTGGTCATTTTTAAGCAAATGTGTCGACCTTAATTTCCTAAAGTAATTAGGTTTAGTCTCAAAACTTAATAATTGACACATCTGAAACTTGTACGTTCCCACAATTGGAAGGAAGGTTTTTGGTGGGAAAACAAAGTCAATCGAGGTATCATAGCCTGGGTTAACCACATCAACCATAGGATGGGTTTCTAACAACTGAACTTCTTTATGGACACAACTAGGTTCAGGAAAAAGTATATGAAGATAATCTTTTAAAATGGTTGAGGCACAAATGTCAAGTCCCAAGTTAGGGAATTTTCTAAGAGTTAAAGCACATGGAGAATGATAATCACCCCCAAACTTAGAGTTTTCAGTGTCTCTAGAAAGAATAGTCACAACTTCCCTAATTTCAAGGTCATCTGATTTCTAAAAATGGTCAATTGATTTTTCTAAGTCAGGTACATCCTCGCTCATCTTTACGAGTTCATTTTTTTTTCTTCTAAGTCTATTTTTTCTAAATCGCTAGACTCAAAATATACTCGTTCCTTTAAACCATCATTGGCTTCGTAATCAAAAGGGAATACTACACCGTCTGAAACGGTGGTATCTCTAGTCAAATCCCTATCCTATTGAATAGGTGAATAATTATTAAAATTATTTGGATTTAAACCAGAAATATTACTATCATTATAAAGCTCAATTGGAGTAACAAATACTTGATCACTATGCCTAAAAGCTTCCGATTCTTCATTAAGACTGTCCTCATCATAATCATAATAACATGAAAAGGGTTGAACCTCATCTACGCAAGTAGTGTTACCAATTATATCCTCGTCATCCTGATAAAAATTATCCTCATTTTCAGGGTTAATATTGGAAAAAATGTATTGACAATTATGTGTAATTCGAGCAATTCTTTCTTCCGTCTCTAACTCAAGCCTACGTGTTGACTCAGCAAACTCATGTGTTGACTCAGTTAACTTACATGTTGACTCAACTAACTTCCTGAGGTTATCGTCTAAAGAAGGTTCACTCATTGTTACAGTTCTTTCGTCCATAACTAAGTCATTTGTGTCCGCTAACTTATGTGTCGACTCAAGTAACTTACGCGTTGACTCAAGTATCTTACGCGCCTCATCTAGAGAAGAGGAATTATAGGAATTTTGCTCGTATGACCGGTGAGCATGTGGATAGTAATTGGGCTCACCATGGAATGGGCCATGACCTTCAAAATATTGGCATTCCCAACTACTATTCACACTATGGTCATAAAAAGAGTGATGTCCATATTGATCAGTTGGATATTCATATTCATTGTGATGGCTATTATAATACCAATTTGACATCCTAACTGCAAGAGAATTCTACACAAGCACAAACAAGGCTGACTCGACTACAACAAACCTACTGATTTCTAGCAAACAAAAGGCATGATGGCTCCACTTAGATTGTTACTAGACCAGCTTCTAATCCTTCGAAAGGGAATTCGTTACAATTTAAGCAAACCCTTCTAAAATCAATATGAGTTTAAGTAAGTTGAATAGAGGCGAGGGAAGCTGAATGGAGCTTTGATACCCAAGGCCTCACCGCATTACAAGGCGGCGCAGTCACGCATTCAACTCACAGAAACCATCATGAACTTCGAAGTATGCCTAAAAGAGTAACCAATATTTTTCAAATGACTATCCTATTAAGCTCGTTACCCTATCGGTCTCGTTCTAGTCAAAATTTTAAGCTTAGGTTCGCGTTTGGTATCGTTTTCCTAAGGCGGGCAAGAAGAGAACGGTGATGAAATCCGAACCCTTATCTTGTATGGCCAGTCCTTGCCCTTTACTAGGAAATTAAAGCAGCCGAATTCAAGACCTCAACATATATGCATACAAAATCATCTAGTAAACCTACTGACAAGGGATTCGCGGGTGTTTAGAATTCTTACCTCCCATTCCATATGGGGGATGAACCATTGAAGTCGACTCGGGCCACCGTCTCCTATGTCAGTGTACGAACTCGAGGGGCCGAGACAGTATTGTAACTGTCGTCCTTCCCTGTGAAGTTAATATTTAAACTAAACAAAAAGAATAATGTCCCAAAAAATAAAGTCCAAAAGTAAAAAGAATAAAAATGTCCAAAAATAAAAGCCTATTTACAGTTTCTAAAAAAAATAAATCTAATAAAAATAAATTAACTATATACAAGAATATTCTTCTTTACTCCTTTGGATTTTCTCTCTTCTTTCCTTCTTTGGCTTCACTTTACTTTTCAACACTTTCTCTTTTATATAAGCTTCGCACAAAGTCTGAAAGCAAATAGAAAAAACCAAAACGCGTAAAAAGGAACAAAAATAATAAAATAAAATAAAATAAACCTAAAACAAATCTAAATACAAGTCTGTGTCGTCAGCGCCAAAAATTGATATGATCTCAATAATGTTGTAGAAAGTGGTAGTAAGGTTGTCGTTCACTCGGACTTGATGAGATTGATTTTAAGAATTAATAAACTAAAATAAGATAAAAATATATACAAAATTTGTTACAAGATGAAGAGATGACTGGGACTCGGGATTCCACTAATTCTCACATTCATGCGGTTGAACTATTAATTCCGGACAATTAAAGCTTATAAAATAACAAACATCGACTCTAAATCTTTGCCAAGGTAGATTTTATAAAGAATTATATGTAAATCACAAGCATGACGCATCTAAAGTACCTAACACTAAGCATGCGATATCTAACGAAATCACAAATAATCAAGACAAATCAAAAATCGATTATAATAGTGAAAATAGTCATAAAGGAAATAAATAGAATTACCACACGGGTGAAAAACAACTTCCTCCATCGTCCTAGTGATGGTTTCTAGCTCCACATAGTGAAAACACACTCAAAAAGGTAATTCATAGCTCAAATGGTGTTTTTATTGGAGAAATAAGATAAAACAGATATTTGCAATGGTCCACGGGTGTTACATATGTTGCAATGAAGCTGTTACAAAATTATAGCACAAAACAGTAGCAGAAGCAACTGTCGTTTTCTGGAAGAAAACGAAACAATTTTAAGACACTAGAAAAAGACTGATCCTTGCAGTCTATTGTTCTTCGTGTTCTTCTCTATTAGAAGCAGCAACAACTCTCTGCAACTCTAATTTCTACACTCTGTTCTCACCCCTAACTCTCCCTACCTTTTATGCTCCACCAATACGTTATATATACTCGTCAGGACCAGGGATTACTCCTCGTAACTCCAAAAGATCTCCCATAACTCGACAATAAATGAAATTAATCTCGGCAATAATATCTTTCCTTTCTCTCCTTTTCATGCGTTGTTTTTATGCCAGAACACTCCCAGCATGCTTCTTACTCATCGCTGATGCTGTCAGACACACTCAGCCATGCCCAAATCAACCAAGAATAGCAATAATCTCGAGAATATCTCACGGGAGAATATTCCTCTTTGTTTTGTTAAATCCACGTAAACTTTGTTATTTTCTTGAAACCAAAGGATTTACCTGACCTGTTTCATAATCACAGGCCCAAACAAAGCCTTTCCCATGAAAATCTCCAAGTAAATCTCTGCCCAAACTTTCCCAGAAAACCCGAGAAAACTAGCCTCTCCTGTTTTTTTGGGAAACATATCCAACCAAATTTCAGCGATTATAAAGCCCATACCATCTCTGTTTAGCCATAACATAGAGACTACAACTCATTGGGGTGATTGAATCTCGCCAAATCTCCAGGAAAATCTCACAGAAACTCCTGGAAAAACATGTAACTCTGTTTTCCCCAAAACCGAATTTTCAGCCAAACTTAGTCGAACAAAAGGCCTATACCAGCCATGTTTAGCCAAGAGGAACAAACCCAATCAATTCCATCTCTTTAGTCTCGCTGAAACAAGCTCCAATTCGCAACCCTAGTTCTGCCATTGAAACCAAATATTTCCCGCCAAAACATAATTTTTGAAATGAAGAAGATGGTTATCCCTTAACCAACGTCCTGGGTGCTGAATAGCAGATGGGTGATGTGGACAAATTTGGGTTATATATAGCCGTGGTGATGAGGACAAATTTGGGATACACATAGCCGTGGCTACCCCTTATCCAAAGTGGGGGTCCGTATAGCAAATTTCCTTCGGGGGTGCTCCGAGAAACTTTTCAAGCCGAATTTTCCACACATGTTTATTTCTCCAAATATACCTACACAAAAACAACGAAATTAGTACAAAATCGAGTGTCAACAATATATAGTATTGAGAGCAATTTAGATACAAAAATGTGTCTATCATGTCCCTCCACGACACCTCTGGGTTCAAAGGAATCATGATCCAAATAGTATTATTAGAGGAAGAGATTCTACAGCTAAAACAAGAGGTCAACTTCAAAATATTTATAATTTTGGTTGTTATTTGTCTCTTGTAGTACCCAGAAATATTGATGAAGCTCTTAGCGATCCCTCATGGGTGAATGCAATGCATGAATAGTTAAATCAATTTCAAAGACAAGACGTATGAGAACACGTACCTTATCCCTCCAATGTCAATATTGTTGGTACTAAATGGATATTTAAGAACAAGTCTGATGAATATGGCACAATTAATAGAAATAAAGCTAGACTTGTTGCTCAAGGATATTGAAGGTATCGATTTTGATGAAACCTTTTCACATGTGGCACGCCTTGAGTCCATTAGACTTTTATTAGCTCATGCTTGTTTTCTCAAGGTTAAGCTTTTCCAGATGGATGTAAAATATGCGTTTCTAAACGGGATTTTAAAAGAAGAAGTCTATGTTGCTCAACCAAAAGGGTTTGAAAACCGTGATTTTCCTGATCATGTTCTCAAACTCAAAAAGGCTTTATATGGGTTAAAACAAGCACCTAGAGCCTGGTTTGAAAAACTTATAACTTATCTTATTAGGAAAGGGTTTTTAAGAGGTGGAGCTGATAAGACCTTGTTTACCAGATGGAGTGGGAAAAACGTTGTCATTGCTCAAGTCTATGTAGATGATATAATGTAACACCCCGAGTTTTTAGCATGGCGCATTCTGAAAGATGCGCCATGGCCTGAGATGAAGCTTCATCCAAAGCTTCTTTGCATAGTGAGATGCGTTCGGCAAAGGGCCAATGTTTTGTGCCAAGTAAGGCATTCGCGAGGGCATATTGGCAAAAGTCCAATGTTGCATCATCATGATGCATTAGGCCAGTTGGGTAGGTGGCCTTGAGCTTGCAGCGTAATCATTGCGCATTACGAAATTTATTGGCCTAGAGCCAGTACCGCACAATCATTGTGCATCAGGCCAGAGAGGTCTGGCGAACGGGTGTTGCGCAATCATTGTACGCAATGATTGCGAAGTAACGCAATCATCTTGAAAGAACGGAATGATTGCGAAGTAACGCAATCATTGCGTTGGAACGCAATTATTGCGAAGCAGTGCACAATCATTGAGGATGAACAGTAAAAGTGGGACTTGGTGAATGAATTTTGGTCTTCTTTCCATACTTGTAGAAATTCATTAAGACATATATATGGAGGGGTAGTTGGTTGAAGGTGCATATGCGGACTATGCACCAAGTAAGCTTCATAGCTTAGCCGAAAGAGTATAAATGATGCCTAAGGATCATTTAGAGTTGCGTAGCGCGCGCGAATAGGGAATTTGATGCTTAGGCATCGTTATTCCATATTTCGGACCAAACATGCATCACTTGCATGTATTTTGACCGAACGGCCTATACGGACTAGGCCATTACCACTATTGCTTGGCCACGGCCTAGCAAACGAGTTGGAATAAGTCGCTTGTCCCTTCGAGGATGAACTACGATCTGTGCTTGATTTCTTTAAGAGTAGGGAAGGATACGTAGGCAGCCGCAATGAGTTGCCGCATTGCCGGTCCAGCACGTTGGCCCCTCATATCATCTAAGCTTGGTAGCTCGACACAAGAGATGATTGTGGCCAGACTTGATGAGGCTAAGTTGCATGCCAATAAGTGGATTCTCATACTTCCTATCAAGTTATAAAGAGTTGGTAAGCGAAGTAACGTAGGAAAGGGCAAGTGCTTGGTGCGGCCTATGCCTAAGTCCACGACTTATGCCTTAAGTCTGGACAAGACCCGACGGTATGACGATTGCTCATCTATATAGGAAATTTAGTGATGAATTCCCTACGTTGATACAAAGCCAGAGATGCATGCGAAGTGCATTGGCATTGGGCTTATGGCCATATACCCTTATGTGGACAAGGGTAACTTTGAAAATGTGTAGAAGCTAAAATAGCTGCATCATGCTCACGAGCATGCTCGCAAGGGAAAGTGAGCATGAATTTTCCTGGGGATGAGGCCAGGATCGTAGCTTCATCAGAGTAGCGCGCCGGGGGAGTTACGGCCTGTGGGGAGACGCATCGAAGGCGTAATTTCCCGGTCTGTCACAGTTGGTATCAGAGCAAGTTCCGAGAAAACACTAGGGACTTGTGCGGAGTGGACTTGTCCACAATTATTTTCCTTGATGGAAAACTTAAAGTTGGAGAGTAGGCCAACTTCTGCGCGGGAAAGTGTTTGTAAATGCTTCGCCAATTACTTTGCAAATCGATTTGAGCTTGTCCATGTGATGTGAGTTTGCCTGGACTAAGTGGCACCCTACTTACGAGTATCCGGAAGACCGTCAAGGACGGTAGGTAGACAATGGGACTGATCATCCCCACACGTTAGAAACTTTCCAAGGGTGTGCGTTGTCAGGCCCGGCATAGCATCCCACTTACGAGTGGCAACCTGTATGACCGTCAGGGACGGTGGGCAACTGGAAAACTGTTCCACACAGTGCTGTGATAAAATCTTGTCATTTCAATGACACCTTTCAACCTTGCGAACCTTAGGGATTCCTGGGTGGTAGATGATATCTAGGATACCTTGTTGAGATATCCTCTTGGCACTGGCCAATTGATATTCTTGGTAACATTGTGGGCACTTTTTGGATTCCTAGGCAGGTGGTATGGGGCATTTGCTCAGAAGGTCTAAATTGTTGTTCATGGAAACTTGAAAAAACCTGTGATTTTTGAGCATCTGGTATGGGACTTTTGCTCAGGAAATCCAAACCGAAGAGTTTGTCCACAATAGTTTTGTTTGGAATTTCGGGGACGAAATTCTTTAAAGGGGTGAAGAGTGTAACACCCCGAGTTTTTAG
This sequence comes from Papaver bracteatum, assembly GCA_023529315.1. NCBI lineage: Eukaryota > Viridiplantae > Streptophyta > Magnoliopsida > Ranunculales > Papaveraceae > Papaver > Papaver bracteatum. Next base: position 206,161 of record JAJJWX010002261.1, on the reverse strand, counting down.
CATGGAGCATGCTGAAAGATGCGCCATGGCCTGAGATGAAGCTTCATCCAAAGCTTCTTTGCATAGTGAGATGTGTTCGGCAAAGGGCCAATGTTTTGTGCCAAGTAAGGCATATCGCGAGGGCATATTAGCAAAAGTCCAATGTTGCATCATCATGATGCATTAAGCCAGTTGGGTAGGTGGCCTTGAGATTGCAGCGTAATCATTGCGTATTACGAAATTTATTGGCCTAGAGCTAGTACCGCACAATCATTGTGCATCAGGCCACAGAGGGTTGGCGAACGGGTGTTGCGCAATCATTTTACGCAGTGATTGCGAAAGAACATAATGATTGCGAAGTAACGCAATCATCTTAAAAGAACGCAATAATTGCGAAGTAACGCAACCATTGCGAAGCAGTGCACAATCATTGCGGATGAACAGTAAAAGTGGGACTTGGTAAATGAATTTTGGTCTTCTTTCCATACTTGTAGAAATTCCATTAAGACATATATATGGAGGGGTAGTTGGTTGAAGGTGCATATGCGTACTATGCACCAAGTAAGCTTCATAGCTTAGCCGGAATAGTATAAATGATGCCTAAGGCTCATTTATAGTTGCGTAGCCTCGCGAAGAGGGCATTTTATGCTTAGGAATCGTTATGCCATATTGCAGACCAAACATGCATCACTTGCATGTATTTTGACGGAATGGCCTATACGGACTAGGCCATTACCACTATTGCTTGGCCACGGCCTAGCAAACGTGTTGGAATAAGTCGCTTGTCCCTTAGAGGATGAACTACGGTCTGTGCTTGATTTCTTTAAGAGTAGGGAAGGATACGTAGGCATCCGCAATGAGTTGCAGCATTGCCGGTCCAGCACGTTGTCCCCTCATATCATCTAATATCGGTAGCTCGACACAAGAGATGATTGTGGCCAGACTTGATGAGGCTAAGTTGCATGCTAGTAAGTGGATGCTCATACTTCCTATCAAGTTATAAAGAGTTGGTAAGCGAAGTAATATAGGAAAGGGCAAGGGCTTGGTGCGGACTATGCCTAAGTCCACGGATTATGCCTTAAGTCTGGATAAGACCCGACGGTATGACGATTTCTCAGCTAGATAGGAAATTTAGTGATGAATTCCCTACGTTGATACAAAGCCAGAGATGCATGCGACGTGCATTGGCATTGGTCTTATGGCCATATACCCTTATGCGGACAAGGGTAACTTTGAAAAGGTGTATAAGCTAAAATAGCTGCATCATGCTCACGAGCATGCTCGCAAGGGAAAGTGAGCATGCATTTTCCTGGGGATGAGGCCTGGATCGTAGCTTCATCAGAGTGGCACGCCGGGGGAGTTACGGCCTGTGGGGAGACACGCCAAAGGCGTAATTTTCCGGTCCATCACATATAATCTATGAGTGAATTTCTGAGAAGCTAGCAAAGGATTTTCAAGGTTCACTTGCTAGTGAATTTGAAATGAGCAATGTTGGTAAATTAAAATTCTTTCTAGGGTTACAAATTCAGCAACATAAGGATGTAATTTACTTATCCTAAGAAAAGTATGCAAGGCATCTTGTGACAAGTTTCGTCTTGGATAAGTCTTCTCCAAAATTGACACCTATGCCTACTACTGGTAAACTGCATAGAGATAAGAAAGGAGTAAAAGTAGATCAAAATTTGTATCGATCTTTTATTGAAAGCCTTTATATCTAACATATACTAGACCTGATATTTATTTTAGTATTGGTTGTTGTGCTAGGTTTCAGGCTGATCCAAAGGAATCTCATCTTGCAGCTGCAAAAAGGATCATACGATACGTCAATCACACTGTCGGGTATGGTCTATCCTACACTTTTTATACTAACACTGACCTCTCTGCTTATTCTGAAGCTGATTGGGCAGGATGTGTAGAAGATAGAAAAAGTACATCAGTGGGTTTCTACTATATAGGATTGAATCTTGTTGCTTGGCACAGTAAAAAACAAAATTCACAATCCCTGTCTACATGCGAAGAAGAATATATTGCTGCCGGGTCATGTTGTACTCAACTTCTATGGATGAAACAAATGCTGGATGACTACGGAGTTGATACTTGAATAATGAAGATCTTTTGTGATAACTTTAGTGCGATTCGAATTACCGAGAATCCCGTTGAGCACTCAAGAACAAAGCACATTGACATAAGGTACCATTTTATTCGAGATCTTTATGAGAATGGTATCATAAATATGGAATTTGTGCCTTCTGAACAACAATTGGCTGACATTCTCACCAAACCATTAGACACTGCCACTTTTCAGCACCTACGGCAGTCTATTTGCGTTGTTTCAGTTCATTAGATATTTCTGTAACTCTTGCCCCTGTGCTTATCTCGATCTTTTGGGAAATTGAGTTAGAACTCCGGTAGGTGTATGCCGTGTTTGTAGTTGATTCATCTATTCTTTTCTGTAAGTGTGATTAAATCCTTCTTTTCTTTTGAAATTAAGGTTGCTCGTGTTGTTCCTTAGGGAATGATATATGATGGGGGAGAGTTATTTTAAACTTGTGCTTAATTGCCGAATCTTTGTGGGCAGTGCGGCTGTGGAATATTAGAGGGGTTATCTTGCGTCTTTACAAACTCCTTGATGAATGCATTTAGCTTCGGCTTTATTATTGCATATAAATAAGATGATATACATTTACCTTTGGACATGAAATGTCTCTTACGGAAATTTCATTAGGATCCCGTTCTTGTACCTTTGCCAATTTTATTGACAAAAAGGTAGAGAATTAATATGTAGTTCACACTACAAATACATATGGTTTTTGGATCATTATGTAAGGGGGAGTGGTTTCCATGTAAGATGGAGTATTGACTAAGGGGGAGTGAAGTATCACCGTAGTATTGTTATTGAAGTTGTGATGCAATTGGACTTTGACGATGTGTAATAATACTATGACATTGTATAACAATGATTGAGAACCGATGCTTTTCTCATTGTTATAGCTACGGGTTTTCAACAACGATGACACTAAACTTACAACCTTTGGGATCATTGTACTACTTGGAAGTGACGAAGATTTCGAGTATTGTTTAAGAATAGACATGTGGAATAGGAGCTACAAATTTTATTTATATATTTTTTGTATTCCATATGTATTAATAGTTTTGCCACTAAAATTTACAAAGGGGGAGATTGTTAGAGCATTGCTCGGTCGAACCCACATGCGTTTCTATCTCAAACATGTTTTTCAATGTTAGTGATTAAAACTATAAAGTCTTGATTTCTAGTCTACTATAGCTAAAGTCTCGGACTAGGATAAAAAGTGTAGTTGAGCTCAAGAACTCCATGGAAATCATCATACAAGATGAAGGACTACTCAAGGAACCAGTGGATCTTCATCGACTAAAAGTTATGTGGAGACTTGAACTTATCTATCACTCAAAAGTCTATCTACTCTATCTCCTATCTTGAGACAAAAGTCGTATTACTATATAGACTAAGAATATACACATGTAATATTTCGAGTTGATTATATCTCGCTTATCTATTTCTCGAAATTTGTGTTGGTAAAGATTTCGCTTTATCCAAGTTCATCTTTACCTAGTGACGAAAGTCATGTTATGTTTCAATCACTTTTGAAATTGCTCTGACGAAAAATAGTTTGTGAATAACAACTATATGACGTCCTTTGAGAATGTTTCAATGGTTGAAATGAGAGTTTAGATAATATAACCATTAGGGGATATAAACATTGTTGTGGTAACATATATATGTATAAGTCCTTAGCACTTGAACCGAAGTTTGCGAACTTTGTTGATCAAGTGAAACCGGAACTTGAGCAGTCAACCCAGTCCACGAACGTGCATAGTTCTCGAACCCGAGAATTTCTGCTGGAGTTGTATCTCGGTTTCAGTCCGCGAACTCAATTCTGCGAACTAACGGAAGTTCTCGAACCCGAGAATTTCTGCTGGATTTTGTGAACTCCCACCGGTTAACTTGAGTCCGCAAACCCAGTCCGCGAACTTGAGTGGTTATGTCTAAAAACGATGTTCGTGAACTTATCTAAATTATCTAAGGAATGCTATTGCAAACCGTGGCTTTATAGTTCATGAATCGATTCGAGTGAATCACATTGTTTTTGCTTCAATTGTGTCTTGTGTAGTGCATGAGATCTCATAGCAATTGAACAACTCTCTAACTAGTTCATTTGAGTCATTTGGACTAGTTATGGTGAAGAAGAATATGGTTGATATGAAAGTTATCATTTGGATAACCATTTGGTTGACTAATATTGAACCAACTATTGTACACGTTTGGGTACGGTTACACAAACCCAAAATCTTCAAGTACATGTGTGTATGGCAAGCTAAGTTTTTGATTCTAACGGTTGAGAGATATTAGCTTGTATCTAATCAGGTTTTCATCTAACGGTGAATATTGAATGCTTTGTTACTAAGCTAACATTGATTGCAAACCCTTATTTGAAAGACTATATAAGGGAGAACTCTAGAAACTGGGTAACCTAATCCCCACACATTCTGTGTGATACTAGTTTGCTACGCTAGAGTCGATTCTCCTTTAACCTTTGGTTTTCTTCTTCTAAAACCAGGTTAACGACTTAAAGACTTCATTGGGATTGTGAAGCCAGACCGATACTACTTTTCTTGTAGTTGTGTGATCTGATCTTGTTGTTTCTATCGTACGAGTACATTTGTAATAATTGGCTTGAGATTTCTATCTCCGATAGGCAAGTTATAAAAGTAGTCACAAACATCTCCGTCTCATCGTTTGTGATTCCTCAATAATATTCTTCGATGCGTCGATTAAGTTTATTGTGAGGTGATCGATAAAAATGAGATGTTCTTCGGAATATAAGTTTGGTTTTATTAATTGGTTCATGTTCACCTTGATTTATCAAAATATGGAACAAAACTCATAGGTTTATTCATGGGAGATGAATTTATCTATCTTGTAGACTTTTTTGTGTGAGACAGATTTGTTTGCTAAAGTCTTCCGACTTTGGGTCGTAGCAACTCTTGGTTGTGGGTGAGATCAGCTAAGGGAATCAAGTGCGCAGTATCCTGCTAGGATCAGAGGCGACGAGCATAACTGTACCTTGGATCAATGTGAGATTGATTGGGGTTCAACTACAGTCCAGACCGAAGTTAATTTGGAGTAGGCTAGTGTCTGTAGCGGCTTAATACAGTGTATGTTTAATCTGGACTAGGTCCCGAGGTTTTTCTGCATTTGCGGTTTCCTCGTTAACAAAATTCCGGTATCTGTGTTATTTCTTTTCCGCATTATATTTTGTTATATAATTGAAATAATAGTGGTTGTGCGTTGTTCAATCAATTAGAATATCCGACCTTATCGGTTGTTGATTTAAATTGATTGACACTTGGATATTGGTCTTTGGTACAATCCAAGTTATATCTTTTTGATTAGACTCGCGAATTATATTTGCTTGAGTAAATCAAATTGAGAGATTGAGATAATAACTCTTTGAGTATTTTCTATTGATTGAGTCTAGTTGATTCTCTAGAAAATAACTCGGAATTTTCCATACAGATTGCTAATCGAAATATTGGGCGTGGTTGTTAGACCCCCGCTTTTTCACCAATCGACATGTTCAAGATATGCTAGATATGTATGGAGTCAAACACATATTTTTGACGCCTTATTACCCAAAGGTAACGTGAAAAACTGAAACTATAAACAAAAATTTGATTTGTATCCTTAGTCGAACAATGCATGACAACCAAAGTCGTCGCATGAGCAACTTCATATGAAACTATGGGTATATCAAACCTCACCGAGGAAGTATACATGCATCTCTCTAATACCATATGTATGGTGCAGATGTGATAATACTAGCGAAAATTAGAGTCCAGTATGTACGAATAGCTGCAGCAAGCGGAGTACAGCGGAAGCACCTGACTCTCAAATAGCTGATATGGATGTTATCGACACTAGGAATGATCAAGCAAAATAACACTTAGATGCACACAAAATGAGAATTTTACAAAGTTGGCAGAGGCGATCCTATTTAAGAGCATGATTCTCAAGTATATCATATCCGAAAATGATACCATGTTTGCTAATCGACATGTTCAAGATATGCTAGAGAGGTGTGGAGTCAAAACACATATTTTCGACGCCTTACTGTAACACCCCCTTGACCACGGCCGATGATATTTCTCACCCTTTGGACACCCACTCGGGTAAGTGGTTTTGTTCTTGGGGCTTGTTAGGACCCCAAAAGTCCTCATCAACAGGGACAATCTGAAGCGTACCTTATTATCCCAGGATCTGGACGCTTTCTGAGCAATGCGGTACTATTTAAACCACACCCCCAAGAGATCCATCCTCGGCTTTGATACCAAGTTTTCAACATCCCCTCGACCACGACCGATGATATTTACCACCCTTTGGACACCCACGCGAGTAGGTCGTTTTGTTCCAAGGGCTCGTTAGGACCCAAAAATGCCTCGTCAACATGGAGATTACGAAGCGCACCTTACTAGCCCAGGCTCTGGACGCTTCCTGAACAATGTGGTACTATTTCATCCACACCCCTAGAGAGCCATCCTTGGATATGATACCAAGTTTGTAACACCCCTCGACCACAACCGACGATATTGCACACTATTTGGACACCCATGCGGGTAGGTGGTATGAAAGCTGAGGACGGATCTCTTGGGGGGTGTGGTTGAAATAGTACCACATTGCTCAGGAAGTTTCCAAATCTTAGGATAAGGTATGCTTCGGATTCTCCATGTTGATGAAGCCTTTGGGGTCCTAACAAGCCCCAGGAACAAAACCACCTATCCATAAGGGTGTCCAAATGGTGGGAAATATCGTTCTGACGTAGCTGAGGGGGTGTTACAAACTTGGTATCATAGCCGAGGACGGCTCTCTTGGGGGTGTGGTTGAAGTAGTACCATATTGGTCAGGAAGCGTCCAGAGCATGTGATAATAAGGTACGCTTCGGATTCTCCATGTTGACGAGTCCTTTTGGGGTCCTAACAAGCCCAGGAACAAAACGACCTACCCGCATGGGTGTCCAAAGGGTGGGAAATATCGTCAGGCATGGTCGAGGGGTGTTACTGTTGGAAACAATTTTTATTTTTAATGTTTTTAAAATAAAATTAATTTTTGTTTTCTTTGTGAATGAAAATCTTATTAGTCCCATATCGGGGAGTTCCTCCTCTTAAGTTGTATTATTCCATTATATAAACAAAATTCTCTACTTTTAATGGGAAAAGGGTTTCTTTATATTTTAGAGAGACCCCAAAGGGAAAATATTTTTATATTGTTTTCTTAAGCGTTTACGATTTTCCTTAAGGGTTTTTTCGGAGTTTCCAAGCTCAAGATTGAGCATCTACTGCATATGATAGTAGTAGGTGTAGTAGGGTAAGATATCCGTCCACTTTTGGGTGTAGCCGGGCGCCAACGTATTAAGGACATCATGTCGAACACGTGACTCACTATGTTTTCTAAAGTTTCGCCATGTTTTTGTTGCAGATACCTGGGGAGCTTGTCCGTTTTGTCAAATCAATCACTTCTATTATAAAAGAGCTAAATATCAATAATTTTTTATTATTTTATTTTCCTTTTTTTTGATTATTGCACCCAACAATCTTAAGACATTAATATTCATAATAATTGAAAATGGTTGATTAATTGTGGATTGAAAAAAGAAAAGAAATTTTGGTCAGCCGTAGAGTTTCGAGCTTATCTCTTAATGTATAAGATATCCCAATAATTGACCACAAAAAGTTTCAGAATTTTTGGAGTTGTAATTTTTTTTTTTTTTTTGATATTTTACAAAACAGAGAAACGTTCCTGAAAAATTCTGAAGAGAAGAAAAATGTTATTGACTAAATTAATTTTTCTAGGGTAACCATGAGTTTTTAAAAATGGTGATTCAATTGAAGTTTGTAGATATAGATGTTATCTTCAGAATTCAAATTTTATTTTCCGATTCAGAACTAAGGTTTGTGAGATGTGGTGTTTTAGGTGATTGGGAAATTACCGTCTCCCTAGTCATAGTATAAACGAAGATTGTGACATGAAACTGGAAAGAGATATGGCTAACAAGCACATATGGATAAAAACAAGTCTTCCAAAGATGAAAAAAGTGAGAACATCAAACGCATCTTGAAGTGTAGTCTTTATAAGAAAGGTATGTTTCGTAAACCTGAATATGGCATTACTTTAATTAAGGGTGATTGTTATGTTTGTAAAATTCCTGGCCATACGACTGTAATTTGTAGGCAACATAAGAACCTTAATTAGTAGAAAGTTAATACTAATTTAGTTGAAACAAAGTAGAACGAGTTCAGTGGCATGATGTCGGAAGTTAATTTAATAACCAATATGAGAGACTGGTGGGTGGACGTTGGAGACACCAAGCATGGTTTTTGAAACAAAGACTTTGTGACCTTCTATTATAGGATAGGGGATGTCGAGAAAGTCTATATGAGTAACTCATATTCGACAGAGGTTGCATAAAAGGAAAGGTCGAGCAAAATCCTATATCTATAATATTCTCACACTGAATGAAGTTTTCATGTTCCGAACATATGCAAGATCTTGTTCTGTTGTAGATGGTAAAAGATTTGGAAAACTTGTCGTAACTAAGGGCAGTCATTTCTAGGCAACAGTTATAACACTTAGGGTCTATAAAAAAAATAATGAAGTGAACATAGTTGATTCTTGTGTTTTCTTTTGTGTTTCATTGAATATTTTGCATGTTGACTTAGAATCGTAAATTTATAATTCAATGCATAAACTGGCTAGCGTAGGCTACATACCCCAATTAGTTTGGATATTGAACACAAAATTGATATCTGTGTAGAATCAAAATATGCTATAAAACCTTTTAGAAAAATTGTTCAGAGTAATTCTAAGCCCTTAGAATTAATTCAGTTAGACCTAGTTGACATGAAATCAACCAAAACTAAGGTGGTAAAAGGTTTTTACAACTTTCATAGATGATTGTACGAAGTACAATATTCTATACTTGCTTAGGAGTAAGGATGATTCCTTGGAAACCTTAAGAGTATAAACCTGAAATATAAAGCCAAGGGTATGTTACCACTAAAATGGTTAGGCCTGAACGTGATGGCAAGTATGAAATTCATATAGTATAACTTTACTTGTTAAATGGCATTATCCATGCACGAGATCGCACCTCCTTACTCACCATATATAGTCTCATGGTATAAAATTCTACGTAAATACATAACCATTAAGGATATGATATATGCCATGTTGATTAAAGGATAATATCCAACTTAAGGGGGGGGGGAGGTTTCCTATAAATTTGTTATATCCATAATAGAGTAACCTTTAAAGGATCAGATAAAACTCCATATGAGTATGGAAAGATAAAAAACCGTCTTATGCATAAGTCTAAGTGTGAGGGTGTTTGGATAATGTAGTCATTCCTTCTCCTAAGAGAACAAAGATATGACCCAAACTGTTGACTTTTTCTTCATAGGGTATCCTGAATACCCTATTGCATATAGTTTTTTGGTTGTGAGTTCTGATTTTCTGACATTGGTATGAATACTATTAGGAGTCTAGGGATGTTGAGTTCTTTGAACATATTTATTTTGAAACATGTCTCTCCTTAGGGATGTGTTGTTAATCCCCTAGATGTCTTTTCAGCCAGTTAGAATTTACCTTCAAAGGAAGATGAAGTAAAGTTGATCCTAAGGAGAAGTAAAAGGATTAGAACTGAGACTTCTTATAGACCCGACTTCATAATATGCCTAGCTTAGTCTGTTCTCCATACTCGTAAATGAGCCATAACATTTACTGAAACCCCATTCTGGTAAGAAGCGTGGGAGCTTGCTAGCTTACCTCCAGGGATTAAGACCATAGGATGTGAATGAGTCATCTTAAGGTAGATGGAACTGTGGAAAAATATAAGGCTAGGTTGGTAACTAAAGTCTATAAACTAAAAAAAATGTGTATATTTCCTAGATTTTTATTCACCTGTGACGAGAATTACTTCCGTTGAGATGCTACTTGTTATTGCTGCCATAAACAACTTAGAGATACATCAGATGGATGTTAAGACAGCTTTTCTAAAACCCTGAATTAGATAAAGAAATTTACATAGACCAATCTTAGGACTTTGTGGTGAAAGGTTTTGAAGACAAGTTTGAAAATCTTTGTATGGTTTCAAATAAGCACATAAATAGTGACATGGAAAATTTGATCATGTGATAATGACTTATGGATTTAAGTTAATGAATCTGACAACTATATATACAAGTAACTTGTTAAGGATGCATGTGTGATTGTATGCTTGTATGTTGATGATATGCTTATACTTGATACAAACATAAATCATGCGTTGAATGAGAACGTTGACTTGAAAGACTTACGCCCTATTGATGTAATATTTGGGATAATATTAGAAGATAATCAAATATTTATAGGCTTAGTCGTTCTCATTATGTTGATTTGTTCTTAAGAGATAAAATCAGCCTGATTGTAAGCCTGCTTATACTCCATACGATTCTTCTTATAGATTCAATAGAAAAGGGTAATGGAGAATCTTAACTTGAATACTCAAGAGTTATAGGATGTCTGATGAATTTAATGAACTTTAAGAGTCCAGACATTGCATATATTATGAGTAAGTTAAGTATATATACTTGAAGTCCAGAGCAAAAGCATTGGGATGAATCTAATAGAGTATTACAGTTCCTAAAATACTCTATTACCTTTTGTTTGATTTATGAAAGGTAACTTGTTGTCCTTGAAGGACTTTGTGATGCAAACTGGATAATTTACTCGGATGAGTCTAAGTCTACGAGTGGATATGTTCTCACTCTAGCAGGAGTTTTTTTTTTTAGAACATTTCCAAATAGACATATATTTCTCAATTCATTATGAAATCTGTAAATATTTTGTTAGATAAAGCACGAGAGGGGGTTGAGTGACGAAGATGCTTTTTAGAAGACATTCCTATCTGGCATAGGCATGTGCCAGCTATATCTATACAATGTGTTAGCCAAGATGTAATAGCTAAGGCTAAAAAATAACTTATCTCAACCGGCATTATTTCCATTGATTGGATAAAGTCCAAGGTGTAGGACCAAAATATCGCTACAACACTATTTCTGCGATATTAACAACACTTTTGCGAGCGTCAAAGAAGATTCTTTAACAATATTTCGCGAGCGTCACAGAAGAATCCAAAAGAAGCTGACGATAGAAGAAATACAAAGAGAGTATGTTTATCCCGCGATGGTTATCAATTTTGCAAGAGAGAATATTATAGCAATCACGATAAGATCGCAAAGTATATTCGAAAAAAGAGGAAAACTTAGCTGTCATCCACTATGTAAAACCTTATATAAAGGGTTCGTTAGGTTCATAAAATGATGATATCTTTTGGAGAGTTGATAAGGTTTTGAGGAGAGAGAAACTTTAGAAAGAAATTTGTACTTCTGAGTTTTTATGTCTTTTGTAAAGAATTCAAAAAGTTAGAATAATAAAAAAGTGTTGTAATTCATTCTCAAAGATAATTCAATTTCTGTAGATTCTTATTAGGGGTGTAGTGTAGGAATTCCTGCAACTACATTTTGGCGCCCAAAAACAGGGAGAATCAAGCTAAGAAATCTCTAATTACAACTTGAAGATTTGAAGAAATTGTTAGAGTTGAAGAAATGGCTAGAAGAAGAAGAAATACATCAGAACCACCAAAGAATCAATGAGGAGAAGTAAAAGACTTGCAGGTGAGGGAACATGTGAATTGGAAGAATCTTTAAGGATAAGATCAGGAAGAAATAGAATAAGAAATGACGCAGAAAGTTCAATTCAACAGCTGAATCAACAAACACAAACACGATATAGGAATGTGGATTATGATAGAGTGAGTGTGCATACTTGGAGGTCGGATTCGATGGAAGAAGCAAAAAATCGACAATTAAGAAATGAAGAAGAAGGAGAAAGAAATCAAGAAATGGTTAGAGGATTAATTCATGAAGGACGTGAAAATGAAATAGTAGATGATTTGAGACAAAGAATACAGGAAGAAAGGAGATTAGAGGCATAAGAGCGTGCGAATTTAACAAGACAAAATCATGAGCTAAGAATGGAGAATTTGAGGTTACAAAGAAGGAGATCAAGAAGTACTGTTAGATCAAATCCAAGATCATTCAGAGAAGAACCAAGGCAAAATTCCCCAATGAGAAATGTTAGAGAAGAAGTGCAAAATTTAAATGGAGAACAACGTCATAGAGAAGAAGAAATAATTGGAGATCGCTATAATCCGCATGGCGAAGCATTGGATAATAGACGTAACAATATAAATCAAGGAGGAAGAAACAACCAAAATGAAGAAGAATATCCAGAAGAAGGTAGGAGGATATTACATGGGCGAGAGAATCAAAGGAATCAAATAATAAGTGAAGAAGAAATTGAGAGACATTACACCGAACAAGCACGTCTGGCTTGCGAGAGGGAAAGATTAAGGGCAGAAGTAGAAGAAAAAGAATTCTGAGAGGAAGTACGACAAAATAACCATGAAAATCGAGAAAGGAGACGTACACAAAATCGCTACAATGATAATATTCAGGAGGAGTATGATAGAATACAGAGGAGATTAGATAGGCAACGAAGAGAAATGAGGAGGAATGAAGAAATCCACAAAGAAGAAAGTAGACAGCTGCGATTTCAAGAGGAGGGTGAAAGAGAAAATCGCAGAGAAAGACGGGATGACAATGAAGAAGAAGACACACAAAATCTCGCAAGACGAGAAAGGCAAGAGCACAGAAGAAGGGAAGCTGCATTAAAAAGGCCAATGGAGCAAAACTCAACTGAGAATGAGCAAATATTGAGAGAATTAGCAGAAATCCGAGGAATGATAAGCAATAGAAGAGAAGGAGGAAGAAGGCAGCTCGATGAATCTATTGAAGAAGCTGCGAGAAATCCATTTACTCAAGAAGTACAATTAAGAGGAATACCTCCAAAATGCAACTTACCAGCATTAACCATCATCTTTGATGGGACTACTTGTGTTGTTCAACACGTCAAGGATTATGTTAGATGTATGCTACAATGGGAAAACCATGATGATGTACTATGCAAATATTTTGCGCCTAGCTTAACTAGCGAGGCATTAAAATGGTTCGAGGGATTTCCAAAAAATACCATAACTTCTTTTGATCATTTACAAGCTACATTTCTAGGAGCTTACATTAGCAACAATTCATCGCGACCAGGTATTGAAGATGTGTTTGGGTTAAAATAGAGGGTTGGCGAGAGTCTGAAACATTTAACCATAAGATGGAAGACAATGTGCAGTGAGATGGAAGGAAGAGTTGACGAGAGATATCTTATCTTGTCTTTTATCAATGCAATGTTCGCGACCAATCTACTGTATATACAAATTTTCAGAATCAAGAATACAATCACTATGACTGAACTACGAGAACTACAAGAAGAATACATTGTTGTGGAGGAGAAACAAAATGAGATGGAATCATATCCCATCGTGAACACCAATTCCGGAGCAGCAAATGGGAGTTTACTTCCTAAAATTATAAACAATGTGGCGAGCAGCTCGCAAGTGCAACAAGAGAAAGCAGAAACTGACAACCAGCAGAAATTGGTAGCTATGGGCAGTAGAGATAAAGAAGAGTATGAAAGGAAGAAGAATTACTACAATCGCGGTGGAAATAATAAGATTCAAAAGCTTGATCATCCGCAAGAAACTTATGGTGGACAGAGACAAAACAATTTCAGAAGTCAGGGGAATCAGAAGATCATATGGGAAGAAATTAAGATGCCTCCTCTCAATGCTAGTATAGAAAAAATTTGGGAAGCTATCATTTTAATGGAAAATATACCATCTCCATGGAACATGGGAAAAGAACCACATCCTAATAATCGCAGTCAAGAATTTTGTCCTTACCATCATTTTCATGGCCACATAGTAAATGACTGCAGGAATGTAAAGAGAATAATTTTAAGGATGATTGAACAAGGAAAGCAAAATCACTTTTTAGTAGGATATCCACAATCTCAGCGATTGCCTCCTGCACCAGAAATTCACAGGGTAAATACTGTAAAAGGAGCCGAATCATTCGTAATAGAATTTGGGGCTAAAGCAAAGATTTGTTTTGTAATTCCATTGTACATTCACATAGAACAATAGAGGATTTCCATGATAATTTTCTAAGCAGAGTCTTCGCGAGAGACACAGATGGAAGAGAGATAATGAATATCGCGAGAGCCTCGCCATTAGAAGAATGGCAGAAACAAATTATATCTTTTAGTTCACAAGAAGTACCAGAACCTGGTGAGAAGCATGATAACCCATTGGTAGTAAGATTAGAGATAAACCCAAAGCAAATGGAAGAAGAAGATGAAGAAAATGGTGATGAAAATGAAGATTCTTGGGCTATCAATAGAGTTCTAATAGACACAGGCAGCTCCGTTGACATACTATTTTATCATACCTATAAAACAATGGGTGGAAGAGACGAAGATCTAATTCCCTCAACATATAAAATCTATGGTTTTAATGGTACTTCCAATAAACCAAAAGGGGAAATTGAGATGCGGATTCCCTTGAAAGGGATAACTTCCAAGATCATGTTATGTGTTGTTGACATTGAATCACCTTACAATGCTCTGATTGGTCGACCTTGGCTACACGGAATATTAGGTGTAGCATCTACTTTCCACCAGTGTGTTAAATTTCCTCATCCTAATGGTGTTGAAGTAATTAAAGGAGATTGGGGAGAAAGTAAGAAGTGTTATGAAATTGATATGAAGTCTTGCGAGGAAAGAGCTGAGAAGAATAGAAATTGGAAATACAAAATCAAACAACGACAGAGATGTGAAAACTTAATGATTGATACGATATAGCAGCAGGAGGGAATTGATGGCGAGCATCTCGCGGATGAAGAAACAACAAAACGTAGCAGAAAAGCAGAACCAAAGAATAGTAAGTAGAGAGGTAAAGTGATGAACTTTAAAGAACTCTATTAATGATTTGTTTGAAGAGTATGTAATTGAACAGAGTATTCTACTTGAAAGAATTGCAAGATTTTACAAAAGGAAAGAAGATCAAATTTATGAAATTTTATCAGAGTTACAACACTCGCGAGAAGCGCGAATAAAATTTCGCAGAGATTAATAGAATGGGACGAACCTATATGGCGTGCACCTTAGTTCGCGAATAAAATTTCGCAAGAGGCAAATATAATACCTAATAGCGTGTCATATGAGGGGGTATCTCTTGACATGACTCAGGGGTAAGGTTATACCGCTGCTGGATCCTGAGTCATGCAGATGTTGGGGTTAAAGAAAACCTATCCAGGAGATAGATCTTGGATTTCCAACTATATAAGGTTATACCCTGATTGGAAGATTGAGAATCTCTTCCAAGAAGTGCAAAGTATGGCCAAGGCGACGAGGTACACGGTTGATCCAAGAGTGCCCGGGGCATACGAAACTCCCTTGCCATTCTTGGTAAGTCTTGGCTATGATGCACTTGGCCTGGAGAAAACCCAACTTAGGGTGCAGTCTTATAACTATAAGCCATATAGGCATAAAGGACAAGAGGCTGCGAAAACAGCTGGTTGTTGGTAAATCTGGATGGGAGGAGCTAGTCTTGTATGTCCGATGTGCCCTCCTTGAAGGGGAAACCAGGGGGAAGATAAGGGCGACACCCTCCATTAGGGAGCTGATAAGTGTCTTAAGACGGCAATGTCATGGGGCTTTATGATCGCAAGAACATTTAGGCCTGTCATATTGTCGCGTGACGTAAATTATACAGAGGCAACAAGCCAAAACAGAAAAGTTAAGATGAAATCAATGGGTTTTTACATGAAAGTGTAAAGACGTCCTGCGATTTCATCGCAAGACGACAATGTCATGAGGCTTTGATCCCGCGAGGGAGCTTAGACTTGTCATTTTGTCGCAATACAATCAAAAGAATACAGATAAGGCAAGATCAATGGGTCAATACATGCAAATGTAAAGACGTCCTGCGATTTTATCGCAGAAATAAAGAGCGTGGAAAAATAAGACCTATAATTAGGGAGGTGTAATAAGACCACAAGATTACTGCGATAATACTCGCAGATGTTATGAGAATTGCGATTTCACGCAGTTATTGCTGGCGATAAGATCGCCAATATTAAGGCAAATTTTATTTACCACTAATATCTAATCTTTAATCAATTTTTTCATATTGCAGATGAATAATAGAGGCAAGTATGGGAATGCATGAGAACGATGAAATTATAATTCATCTATCATATAAAAAATTGCATAGATAAGTGTATGCAGATAATTAAAGGATAATAATTATATTGATTGATTGACTTGCAGAAAAAGAAC
The DNA here is from genome assembly GCA_023529315.1 of Papaver bracteatum. Taxonomy (NCBI): domain Eukaryota; kingdom Viridiplantae; phylum Streptophyta; class Magnoliopsida; order Ranunculales; family Papaveraceae; genus Papaver; species Papaver bracteatum. The sequence continues at coordinate 189,816 of JAJJWX010002261.1, read as the reverse complement.
TGTTTTCTAATTCGTACAGGTAGAAGCAAAATAAATTCACAAAATTGGAGAAACTCACAGCAATGTTACAGAAAGAAGAAAATAAATATACAAAGAAGATAGAAGGAAAAATAGGAACTAGCTAGATCCATCGCCATCCTCTTTATCAGACTTCTCTTCATCGCCAGATTTCTCCCTTTCATCATTATCATCACTATCTTCATTCTTATCAGATTCTTCTCTTCCACCAGATTTTTCTCCTTCGTCATTATCATTATTATTTTCATCCTCGTCAGAATCCTCGCCTTCGCTATCGAGATGTTAAGATTTGGGATTATTGCGGGGATTTCCTTTGCAAGATCAGGATATATAGAAGGAGAAATTCCATGATCATTGCAGACCAACTTAACGGAATCATTACGAACAACAATGAGATATCTATTGAAATTCGCGGTGGTAATGTCAAACTGCTCTTTCAATCGTGAATATTTATTATTGCGAGCATCAAGAGTATTTGCGAGCTGATTCTTCTCATTTTCAAGTTCCCCAATTCTTTCAAAATATCTTTTTTCAGCTCCTGCGAGAATATGACAACAAGTTAGAAATTTTGTAAAGAAGAATAATAAAAACAAGAAACTAGCGAGAAGAAGAACAGCTAATAACCTTCTCTTTCTGAAATCATATCTCTAATTAAGGCCGCTTGTTCAAATTGAAGGCTAACATCTACACCTAAGTCATTCCTGGCATTATCAAGAACCTTTGCATCCCAAGCAAACTCATCATCGCTATTAATAAGGAGACGAGATCGAACTTGAGTCTCCCTCGCAAGAATATCTTCATTCTCGCGGATAAGTTTATCTTTGTCCATTTGAACATCAAGGAGAGTTTTATGAAAGTCTGCTAGGGTCTTAGATCCCTTTTTGATGGCAAAATCTGTCTCGTCAATAAGATCGTTATTCTTCTTTCTTAATCTATCTATTTCTTTCTTTGAATCAAGATAAAAGCGCTTATATTTGTCAGTCAAACCTAAATTGAATCTGTGTTCAATTTTTAAGAGATTAAGCTTGGATCTAAGTTCATCTATGGAGAGGGATTTAATCTTATCATCTGATAAATTACTTAAAGAATTATTAAGACAAGCAAGAAGAGTATTATCATCTACAGGTTCAGGGAAAGATTGAAAGAGTGTAGCCTCGTCAGTAAGACCATAAATATGTGCAATTTAAAAGTGGTTGCTTGAATAAACCGTGATAGAGTAAAAAGAATTAAGAGAGAAGGGAAATAAGTCATACCATAGAGTTGTTGGTTAGCTCTATCAAGATCAAAGATCTTTTGCTTATCAACTGAAGCTTCAGTCTCCAGCTGTTTATTCTTATTGCGAAGCTCAATAACTTCAGATTCTAATTTTTCTTTATCCTGGCGAAGTTTAGCAGCCTTCTTTTCAGAGTTAGCACATATTTTATCTAAATCATAAGCAACAACAAAAGAAGCTCTTACAACCTGCGAAGGAATAATATAAATTAAGATCTAGCGATGGAGAAAATATATAAACAAATTGAAGAAATGAAAACATACCAAGGTACCAAGAGAATTTAAGAGACTAGGAGTCAGCGATCGTGAGACTCCTTGGAGAGAATCATTGTCCACCAGTATGGGAGCATCGCAGACACTGGAAAGAGCTTGAGATGTCTTGTTAATAACTTCATCCTTGTCATTACAAGTTATGTTGTGGGAAATATCGCTAAAAATTCTGTATAAATGGGCCATTGAAGAATCATATGAAGAAGAGTTCTTTATAGAAGGGAATATGCTATTATTATTATTAAAATATTCATCATATTTATCCTTAGGGCTGTCAATGGAACCTATCAAAACGGTAACTAGCTCTTCCATTACCGTTACCGGTATTTCCTACCGGAATTCCGATACCGATAAATTCCGACGGAATTTTAAAAATCTAAACCGATACCGTTCCATTAAGTTAACGGATATCGGTAATTTTACCGATAAATACCGATAAGTGACAACATTATACATAACTTATTTCTCATACTGAAAATCAGTTCAAAATAAGAAACTTTAGGTTCCAAATCCATGCAAAACACAATGTTCCAAATTTGCTTAGTTACATGTTCTTGCAAAAAAAAAAAAAAAACACAAAGAAATTCAAAAATGGGTAATATTAACACATACAATATACATGTGTGACAATAGATACCGGTAACGGTAATTAATGGAACGGTAAGTGCCTAAACCAATACCGTTCCAATAAGGCAAAAATTACCGATAATTTTTCCATTACCGATTTCCGATACCGTTATGTCGGAAAATTTCCTATAGGAACTCGGATTATCGGTTACGGAATCCGGAACTCGGTATTCCATTGACATCCCTATTTATCCTTATCAAATTCAACATTTGGGGTTTCTGGAATAAGTTGAGAAGTTGAAGAAGAAGAGGGTCGGGTTTTCCTTTCCTTCAAAGGAGGATCGCTAGAATCTTCACCACAAGGGGCAGGAGGTTTCCCTTTGGGAGGAACAATATTTTTATCCTGATCGCCAGATTCTCCACCGCAAGGGGCAAAAGATTTTCCTTTAGGAGGAACATCAGATTTATCCTTTGAAGGCTTCTCCTTAGTTCTCACGGGTTTTATTGGTGGTAGTTCTTCAATTTCCCGCGAGCACAGATGAAGATAAGAAATAGGGGCAACAATATATTGTTAAAATTTATAAGGAAATATTTCTTACTTCATCCGTGAAAGATTTAAGAGCTAAGAAGGTGCTGGGTTTCCTAAAAGTTTGATAGTTGAGTTTCATTCTATCAATCTGAGAAAGATCAAAATAGTTAGCGAGAATATAAAGAAGACAATAAATGATAATAATGTAAAAAGTTAAGAGAATATACTTCTTTAGATCTTTCAGGCCAGTTGAAGACCCATGGCTCATACTCTGAGAGATTCGCAGGTAATGGGAGAGAACCAGATATATAAGGACCTTTAAGACATAATGGAAAGATGAACCACTTGTCATTGCTAGAATGGCGAGTGTAGTTGCAGGATTTCCTACACTACACCCTTGTCAAGAATCTATGAAAACTAAGTCATAATTGTGGAAGAACAACAACACTTTTATTAAATTCACTTTCAGGAAGATTTACAAGAAATATTAAAACTCAGAAGTACAACTTTCTTTATGGAGTTTCTCTCTCCTCAAAGTTCTCTCAGCTCTCAAAAATGCATCATCCTTTTCTGGATCTATTGTGCTCTTTATATAGGAAAACATATAGTGGAAGACAGCTAAGATTTCCCCTTAATTCAGATCTACTTTGCAATCTTATCGCGATCGTTACAATATTCCCTATCGCAAGAGTGATGGCCATCGCAGGATCAACACATTCTTCTTTTACTTCTTCCATCGTCAGTTTCTTTTAATTGTTCTGTAACGCTCGTGAAGCGTTGTTGAAGAATCGTCAGTAACGCTCGCAGAAACATTGTTAATATCGCAGGAATAGTGTCGTAGCGATATTCTGGTACTACATTTTGCCTCTTCTCATGTCTTTTCTGCGAAGAAGAGAAGATCATGAGAATTAAGAATGCCATAATCGCTTATCTTTCCTGCTTTCCCATTCTGGCACGTTTTTACGCCCTTCGCCAGCTGTTTTAATGAGTTTCTTTCTACCAATAAATTTTTGACACGTCTTCTGTAACCGCTGTGATCTGACCATCCACGTCTTTCCTTTGCATTAATTTCCTTCATCCTTTTCGAGAATTTTATTCTTCTATAAATACTCTTCTCATTCCTCTTATTTTCTCTTTTACTTTCTTCTTCCTTCTCTCCATATTCTCTCTGCAATTTTTACTGTTCTTCCGCAAATTGCGCTTCTATAACCGCTGTGATTTATTTCTTCTTTTCAACATTTTCCTTTATTCCCATACTCAAAATGGTTGCTGCTGGTGCTAAAAATTTGAAGGCCTTCAATAAAATGCGCGAGAAACTCAGACTTAAAGGTTTTAACTTATCTCTGATTCCGGATCAAGATTCCAAATCATAACTTTCCCTTAAACTGTTCACTGATGATCAATGTTCTCGCGAAAAAATCGTAGTATCGCTAGGACAACTTGAAGATGGTCTTCCCATCCCTCTTTATGATCCTGAGCTTCCGCCATTTTATCAAATAATCTCTGACGAGAGATTTTCACGAGCAATATACCAATTGGGTGGGGATTACATCAGATTACTACTTGAATATGCTTCTCGTGGCGCTAGTAAAGGAACTCGCTACCCCAAGGCTCCAAAGAATCCTTTGTTCACAGATGTCCCCATTGTTTCTTGCGATTATATTGTGGACAACTTTTTTGTAAATTATAGAATTGTCCCCATGAAGAGGGATAGTACATGTTGGGGTGTTCGTTTGAAAAAAGAGAAGGTCACTGGTGACAATGCTCTCATGATGGATATTTACTTTCATACATCTACTAACCAAGGTCCTCGTCATTCTAGCAACGATAAGTGGTTCATCTTCCCATTAAGTCTTGAAGGTCCTTATATATCTGGTTCGCGAACTTCCCGAGAATCTCGCTGAGTATCAACCCTGGGTCTTCAACTGGCCTGAGAGAACTAAAGAAGTATATTCTCTCAATTTTTCATATTATTAACGTTTATCATCTTCTTAATATTCTCGTCAATGTCTTCTTTATATTCTCGCTAATTATTTTGGTTTTTCTCATATTGATAGGATGAAACTCAGTTATAAAGCTCTTAGGAAACCCAGCATTCGCCTGGCTTTGATGTCTTTCACAGATGAAGTAAGAAATATTTCTTTATAAGTTTTTATAATATATTGTTGCCCCTATTTCTTATCTTCATCTGTGCTCGCAGGAAATTGAAGAGTTAGAACCATTGCCTCCTGCAAATATCATGGATAATTCTTCAAAGGAACCATCTGGGAAACCTGTAAAGGAAAATTCTACTACTTCTTCTAGGGAAAGATCTTTTGCCTCTCGCAATGATGAATCCAGCGATCCTCCGCTAAAGAAAATAAAAACTCAACCTTATTCTTCTTCAACTCCTCCACTAATTCCGGAGAATCCAAGTGCTAGTTTTGACGAGGATTTTAATGCTGGTGGTTTTCCTTCAATAAGAAATTATTCTTCTTCTGATTCCTCAATGACTCATCTGTCCAGAATTTTTAGCGATATTTCCCATAGCATGACCTCTAATGGCGAGGATGAAGTTATTGAAAAGACATCTCAAGCTCTCGCTAAAGTTTGCGATGCTCCTATCTTAGTAGATAATGATTCTCTCCAAGGAATCTCTAGATCACTGACTCCTAGTCTCTTGAATTCCCTTGGTTCTTTGGTATGTTTTCACTTCCTTAGTTTGTTTATTTTTCTTCATCGCTATATTTTAATTTGTTTTCTTCTTCGCAGGTTGGAATAGCTTCTTTTGTTGTTGCTTCTGATTTAGACAAAATATGCTTCTACGCTGAAGAGAAAGCTGCTAAAGTTCGCCAAGATAAGGAAAAGCTAGAGTCTGAAGTTATTGAACTTCGCAAAAAGAATAAGCAGATGGAGACGGAAGCTTCTGTTGATAAGCAAAAGATCGCTAATCTCGATAAAGCTAACCAACAACTTTATGGTATGACTAATTTCCCTTCTCTCTTAGTTCCTTTTATTCTATCGCAGCTTATTCAAGCAATCACTTTTAACTTGCAGATGTTTATGGTCTTACTGACGAGGATATAATCTTTCAAACTTTTCTTGAACCTGTAGATGATCATACTCTTCTCGCTAGTCTTAATAATTCCTTGAGTAACTTCTCAGATGATAAGATTAACTCCCTCTCCATAGATGAGCTTAGATCCCAGTTTAATCTCTTAAAACTTGAACACAGATTCAATTTAGGCTTGACTGAAAAATATAGGCGCCTTTATTTTGATTCAAAGAAAGAAATAGATAAATTAAGGCAGAAGAATATCGATCTTATTGACGAGAAGGATCTCGCCATAAAAAAGGGATCTGAAACCTTAGCAGATTTGCATAAAACTCTCTTTGAAGTTCAAATGGTTAGAGATAGACTTATCCGCGAGAATGAAGATCTTCTTGCGAGGGAGACTCAAATTCAATCTCGTCTCCTTATTAATAGCGATGATGAGTTTGCCTGGGCTGCGAAGGTTCTTGACAATGCCAGAAATGATTTAGGTGTAAATGTTAGCCTTCAAGTCGAACAGGCGGCTCTAATTAGAGATATGATTTCTAACAGAGAAGGTTATTAGCTAATCTTCTTCTTGCTAATTTCTTGTTTTCATTATTCTCTTTTATAAAATTTCTAACTTTTTGTTATATTCTTGTAGAAGCTGAAAAAGGTTATCTTGAAAGAATCATGGAGCTTGAACAAGAGAAGGATCAGTTCGCGAATAATCTTGCTGCTCGCAATTACAAATATTCGCAACTGAAGAAGCAGTTTGGCATCACCACCGCGAACTTTAATAGATCTCTCATTGTCGTTCGCAATGATTATGTTAAATTGGTCTGTGATGACCATGGAATTTCTCCTTATGTATACCCTGATCTTGCGAAAGAAGTACCCGCTGTGATTCCCATTCTTGACATCTCTGATAGTGAGGCTGAGAATTCTGATGAGGATGATGAGAATGATAATGATGATGAGGGTGAAAAATCTGGTAGAGAAGAAAATAGTGATGATAATGATAAAGGGGAAGAATCTGGCGATGAAGAAAAGTCTGATAAGGAGGATCGCGATGGATCTAACTAGTTCTTCTTTTTCTTTCTCCTTTCTCTGTAATATTGCCGTTAATTTGTAAATTTCTTTTGCCTCTTTTGTTTCTACCTGTAAGAATCAGAAAATAATTCTTTTTCTGCAAGTTAATCAATCAATATAACTATTATTCTTTTAATTATATGCGTGCTTATATCTATGCAATTTTTATATGATAGATGAATAATAACTTCATCGTTCTCATGCATTCCCATACTTGCCTCTATTATTTATCTGCAATATAAAAATTGGTTAAAGATTAAATAAAAATCAAAATTTTACCTTAATATTGGCGATCTTACCGTCAAATAATAGTTGCGTGAAATCGCAATTCTTATAACATCTGCGAGTATTATCGCAGTAATCTTGTGGTCTTATTGTGCCTTCCTAATTAAAGGTCTTATTTTGCCACACTTCTTCTTTCTTCGACAAAATCGCAGGACGTCTTTACATTTGCATGTATTGACCCATTGATCTTGCCTTAACTTTCTTCTTTGATAATATTGCGATAATATGACTAGTCTAAATTCTCTCGCAAGATAAGAGACTCGTGACATTATCGTCTTGCGATGAAATCGCAGGACGTCTTTACACTTTCATGTAAAAACCCATTGATCTCATCTTATCATTGCTCTCGTGGCTTTTTTCCTCTACATTATTTACGTTACGCGACAATATGACATGCTTAAATGTTCTTACGATCATAAAGCCCCATGACATTGCCGTATTATGACACTTATCAGCTCCCTAATGGAGGGTGCCGCCCTTATCTTCCCCCTGGTTGCCCCTTCAAGGAGGGCACATTGGCCATACAAGAATAGATCCTCCCATCCGGATCTGTCAACAACCAGTTGTGTTCGCAGACTCTTGTCCTTTATGCCTATATGGCTTATAGTTACAAGACTGCACCCTAAGTGGGTTTTTCTTCAGGCCAAGTGCATTGTAACCAAGACTTACCAAGGATGGCAAGAGAGTTTCGTACACTCCGGGCACCCTTGGCTCAACCGTGTACCTCGGCGCCTTGGTCATACTCTGTACTTCTTGGAAGATATTCTCATTCGTCCAACCAGGGTATAACCATATATAGTTGGAAATCCAAGATCTCTCTCTTGGATAGGTTTTCTTTAACCCCATCGTCTGCATGACTCAGGTTCCAACAGCGGTATAACCTTATCGCTGAGTCATGTCTAGATATACCCCTTTTATGACGCGCTATTAGGTCTTACATTTGCCTCTTGCGAAATTTTATTCGCGAACTAGGGTGCACGCCATAAAAGTTCGTCCCATTCTTATGTCTCTGCGAAATTTTATTCGCGTTTCTCACGAGTATTGTAACTCTGATAGAATTTCATTACTTTGATCATTTTGGTAAAATTTTGCGATTCTTTCAAGCATAATATCTTATTCAATTACATATTTTTCGAACAAATTATTCGCAGAATTCTCTGAAGTTCATCATTTTACCTCTTTACTTACTATTTTCTGATTCTGCTTTTCTTCTACGTTTTGCTGTTGTTTCTTTTTCTGCGAGACGCTCGTCATCAGCTTTCACATCTTCTTTTCGTTCTATTGCATCAATCATTAACCTTTCACATTTCTGTCGTTGCTTAATTTTGCACTTCCAATTGCCATTCTTTTCAGCTCTTTATTCGCAAGACTTCATATCGATTTAATAACATTTCTTTCTTTCTCCCCAATCTCCTTTAATAACTCCAACACCTTTTGGATGAGGAAATTTGATACACTGGTGATAAGTAGATGCTACACCCAATATCATGTGTAACCAGGGTCGTCCTATCAAGGAATTGTAAGGTGATTCGATGTCCACAACACAGAATAAGATTTTTGAAGATATTCCTTGTAACGGTATCTGCATTTCAATTTCCCCATTTGGTTTGTTAGCTGTGCCATTAAAACCATAGATTTTGTATCTTGATGGAATTAGATCTTCGTCTCTTCCTCCCATGGTTTTAAAGGTATGATAAAATAAGATATCAATAGAACTCCCTGTATCTATTAAGACTCTGTTGATGGCCCAAGAATCTTCAACTTTACTATCATTCTCTTCATCTTCTTCTTGCACCTGTTTTGGATTAATCTCTAATCGGACGACCAGTGGATTATCGTGCTGCTTGCCAACCTCAGGTACATCTTGCGCAGTGAAAGATAGAGTTTTCTTCTGCCACTCCTCTAATGGCGAGGATCTCGTGATATTCAATATCTCTCTTCCATCTGTGTCTCTTGCGAAGACCCTGCTTAAGATATTGTCATGGAAGTCCTCTATGGTTCTGCGTGAATGTACAATAGAATTACAAAACAAATTCTTTGCTTTGGATCCAACTTGTATTACAAATGTTTCCGCTCCTTTTACAGCATTCACTCTGTGAGTTTCTGGTGCTGGCGGTAATTGCTGAGATTGTGGATGTCCTACTAGAAAATGATTTAACTTTCCCTAATCAATCATCCTTAAGATTATTCTCTTCACATTCCTACAATCGTTTACTGTGTGACCATGAAAATGATGATAAGGACAGAATTCTTGACTTCGATTGTTTGGATGGGGTTCTTTTCCCATGTTCCACGGAGAGGGTATATTTTCCATTAAAATAATAGCTTCCCAAATCTTTTCTATGCTAGTATTAAGAGCAGTCATCTTAATTTCTTCCCAGATTATCCTCTGATTACCTTGTCCTTTAAAATTATTCTGCCTTTGTCCACCATAAGTCTCTTGAGGTTGATCGAGTCTTTGAATCTTATTATTACCACCGCGATTATAATAATTCTTCTCCCTTTCATACTCTTCCTGATCTCGACTGCCCATCGCTACTAATTTTTGTTGGTTATCAATGACCACTTTCTCCTATTGTGGTTGCGAGGTGCTCGCTACATTATTTATCATTTTAGGGAGCAAACTTCCACTTTCCGCCAACGAGCTGGTGTTCACGATTGGGTATGATTCCATCTCATTTTGTTTCTCCTCCAAATCAATGTATTCTTCCTGCAGTTCTCGCAATTCTGTCATGGTGATTGTATTTTTGATTCTGAAAATCTGAATGTACAGTAAATTAGTCACGAACATTGCATTAATGAAGGATAAGTTCAGATATCTTTCATCCACTCTTCCATCCATTTCGCTACACATTTACTTCCATCTTATAGTTAAGTGCTTCAGACTCTCGCCAACTCTTTTTTTTAGCCCAAACACATCTTCAATACCCGGTCGCGATGAATTGTTGCTGATGTACGCTCCTAAAAATGTGGCTTGTAAATGATCAAAAGAAGTTATAGTATTATTTGGTAACCCCTTAAACCATTTCAACGCCTCGCCAGTTAATCTAGATGCAAAATACTTGCATAACACAACATCATGGTTCTCCCACTGTAGCATACATCTAACATAAGCTTTAACGTGTTGAACGGCACAAGTAGTCCCATCAAAAATGCTGGTTAATGCTGGTAAATTGCATTTTGGAGGTATTCCTCTTAACTGTACTTCTTGAGTAAATGGAGTCCTCACAGCTTCTTCAATTGCTTCATCAAGTTGCCTTCTACCTCCTTCTCTTTTATTGCTTATCATTCCTCGCATTTCTGCTAATTCTCTCAAAATTTGCTCATTCTCAACTGAATTTTGTTCCATTGCCCTTTTTAATGCAGCTTCCCTTCTTCTGCGTTCTTGTCTTTCTTGTCTTGCGAGATTTTGCGTATCTCCTTCTTCATCATCATCCTGTCTTTCTCTGCGATTTTCTCTTTCACCATCCTATTGAAATCGCAATTGCCTATCTTCTTCTCTGCGAATTTCTTCATTTCTCCTTATTTATCTTCGTTGTCTCCCTATTCTTATTTGTATCGTATCATACTCCTCTTGAATATTATCATTATAGCAATTTTGTGTACGTCTTCTTTCTCGATTTTCATGGTTATTTTGTCGTACTGCCTCTCGAAATTCTTGCTCTTCTACTTCTGCTCTTAATCTTTCTCTCTCGCAAGCCAGGCGCGCTTGTTTAGTATAGTATCTTTCAATTTCTTCTTCAATTATTCTTTGATTCCTTTGATTCTCTCGCCCATGCAATATCCTCCTTCCTTCCTCTGAATTTTCTTCTTCAATTTGGTTGCTTCTTCCCACTTGATTTCTATTGTCACGCATATTATAACGATCGCCAATTATCTTTTCTTCTCTATGACGTTGCTCTCCATTTAAATTTTGCACTTCTTCTCTAACATTTCTCATTGGGGAATTTTGCCTTGGTTCTTCTCTGAATGATCTTGAATTTGATCTTACAGTACTTCTTGACCTCCTTCTTTGTAACCTCAAATTATCCATTCTTAGTTCATGATTTTGTCTTGTTAAATTCGCACGTTCCTCCGCCTCTAATCTCCTTTCTTCATGTGTTCTTTGCCTCAGATCATCTACTGTCCCATTTTCACGTCCCACGTGAACTAATTCTCCAGCCATTCTTTGATTTCTTTCTCCTTCTTCTCCATTTCTTAATTGTCGATTTTCTGTTTCTTCCATTGAATCCGACCTCCAAGTGTGCACGCTCATTCTATCATAATCTACATCCCTATTTTGTGATTTGCTTGCTGATTCGGCTGTTGATTTGAATTTTCTACTTCATTTCTTGTTCTATTTCTTCCTGATATTATTCTCAAAGATTCTTCTAATTCACCCGTTCCTTCACCTGCAAGTCTTTTGCTCCTTCTCACAGTTGTTGGTGGTTCTGATGTATTTCTTCTCCTTCTAACCATTTCTCCAATTCTAACAATTTTTTCAAATCTTCAAGTTGCAATTTGAGATTTCTTAGATTGATTGTCCCTGTTTATAACGCCAAAATGTAGTTGCAGGATTTCCTACACTGCACCCTTGTCAAGAATCTATGAAAACTAAGTCATAATTGTGGAAGAACAACAACACTTTTATTAAATTCACTTTCAGGAAGATTTACAAGAAATATTAAAACTCATAAGTACAACTTTCTTTCTGGAGTTTCTCTCTCCTCAAAGTTCTCTCAGCTCTCAAAAATGCATCATCCTTTTCTGGATCTATCGTGCTCTTTATATAGGAAAATATATAGTGGAAGACAGCTAAGATTTCCCCTTAATTTGGATCTACTTTGCAATCTTATCGCGATCGTTACAATATTCCCTATCGCAAGAGTGATGGCCATCGCAGGATCAACACATTCTTCTTTTACTTCTTCCATCGTCAGTTTCTTTTAATTATTCTGTAACGCTCGTGAAGCGTTGTTGAAGAATCATCAGTAACGCTCGCAAAAACGTTGTTAATATCGCATGAATAGTGTCGTAGCGATATTTTGGTACTACATCGAGGACCTTGGTTGGTAGATGTATGAAAATCAATATCCAGCATAAGATCTTTGTCACCAGCGACCTTCTCTTTTTTCAAACGAACACCCCAGCAGGTGTTATCCCTCTTCATAGGGACTATTTTATAATTTACAAAGAAGTTTTCCACAATATAATCCGCAGAAACAATGGGGGACATCTTTAAATTGTGGATTCTTCGCATCTTCAGGGTAGCGAGACCCTTTTCCAGCTCCGCGAGAGGCATATTCAAGCAGCAATCGGATACAATCTCCACCCAATTGATATATCGCTCGCGAAAACCTTTTGTCAGAAATTATTTGATAAAATAGCGGAAGTTCTGGGTCATAGAGAGTAATGGGAAGACCGGCTTCAAGTTGTCCTAGCGATACTATAACTTTCTCGCGAGAACATTGATCATCAGTAAATAATTTAAGAGTAAGTTCAGATCTAGAATCCTGATTTGGAATTTTAGATAGAGTAAAACCTTTGCTTCTGAGTTTTCCTTGCATCTCACCAAAAGCGATCAAGTTTTTAGCACCAGCGATAACCATTTTTCAAGTATGGGAATGAAGAAAAGGGATTGAAAGATAAGAAAAAAAATCACAGCGATAACAAAAGCGCAATTCGCGGAAGAACAGTAAATTTGCAGAGAGGTTATGGAGAGAGAGAAGAAGAAAGTAAAAGAGAAAAAGAAAGGAATGAGAGAAGTATTTATTGAAGAAGAAATTTATCGAAAAAGATGAAGGCAATTAATGCAAAGAAAAGACGTGGGTAGTCAGATCGCAGCGGTTATAAAGGACGTGTCAAAAATTTATTAGAAGAAAGAATACGTGAAAACAGCTGGCGAAGGACACAGAAACGTGTTAGAATAGAGAAGTCTGAAAAGATAGGCAGTTACGGCATTCTAAAAGGTTCTCATGATCTTCTCTTCTTCGCAGAAAATACATGAGAAGAGGCAAGATGTAGGACCAAAATATCGTTACAACACTATTTCTGCGATATTAACAACACTTTTGTGAGCGTCAAAGAAGATTCTTTAACAATATTTTGCGAGCGTCATAGAAGAATCCAAAATAAGCTGAAGATAGAAGAAATACAAAGAGAGTATGTTTATCCCGCGATGGTTATCAATTTTGCAAGATAGAATATTATAGCAATCACGATAAGATCACAAAGTATATTCGAAAAAAGAGGAAAACTTAGCTGTCATCCACTATGTAAAACCCTATATAAAGGGTTCGTTAGGTTCAGAAAATGATGGTGTCTTTTGGAGAGTTGATAAGGTTTTTAGGAGAGAGAAACTCTAGAAAGAAATTTGTACTTCTGAGTTTTTATGTCTTTTGTAAAGAATTCAAAAAGTTAGAATAATAAAAAAGTGTTGTAATTCATTCTCAAAGATAATTCAATTTCTGTAGATTCTTATCAGGGGTGTAGTGTAGGAATTCTTGCAACTACACAAGGAAAATATCGTAGACCCTTTGACGAAAGGTTTGTCTAAAGAGATAGTTAATAATGCATCGAAAGGGATTGGGCAAAAGCTCATAAATTAAAATTTCCATGAAGGATACTCAACCTTGCTGATTGGAGATCCCAAGATCAAGGTTTCAAATGAGATAACTAATTTGTAGTGGGTAAAGGTAAACAATATCAGAGGATTTCATTCCATGTTCCTTCCCTATGGTGTAGACGTGATAGTGTGACTGCATGTGAAGGATGACTTTTAAGAAGTCTTAATGAGTTATATAGTTTCAATTTAAGATTGAAGTGAGCTCGTCCATTTCGTCAAAATGATCACTTCCATTATAAATGACTTAAATATCAATAAATTATTATTATTTGATTTTTCCTTTGTTTATGGGTAAAAAATACTTCTGCTGGTTTTGGTAATTTGGGTGTGTGTGGATGAGAAGTGAATCTAAACCCTAAACAAATGCACTGCACGGGAGTGCTTTTGATTCGAGAGATCAATCTGTACAATTCTGGCCTAAACCAAGAAATGGTCATTGCAGACTTGTTTCGGTCACAAAGTGAAGGAGACGGGGTTGATCTTAGGGAAGGAAGCGAAGAAGGCGTTGAGATTGTGAAGGTGTAGGCTTGTTTTTGACTTGTAACAAAAGGGTGAGCAGGCTTACGATTAATGCAAGCAGGCTCTGGGTGTTTGAATACGTTTCGTATTAACACTTGGTTTCTGTGTAGTGTTCTATCTTGGAAATAGGGAGGAGAAGCTATTTATGCAAGTCATTTGAGCCTCATTCACGTCTCTCTTAGGAAGTGGAAGAAGTGGAGTGATGGAGTAGTGGAGTTGTGTGTTAGTGTCACACGATTAGTCTTTCCCACTCCTCTATCATCACTAACCGTCCATGTCTTCCTGATACGTTCTTGTGATGGCACGTTGCACGCTGCATGCCGTAAACCGCAAGACCAATACCCCAGTATGTATCCCCCAGTTTGTGACATGACTGATGTCTCGAGTGTGTGGATCGTGGGACCCACAGAAGGTAGCATGTAATGCTAGATTAAATAACTAAGTTATTTTAGGAAGTCGATACTTGTAAAGTATCGTGTGTATTCTATGCAGGTACCACATCAAATATATTAAGCACGTATGAAGCATCGTTGTTGTGCATCATGTCCATCCTACTTCACGTGAGGGTTTGGAGGCTGCGCTAGCAAATCCTCCCTTAGACGACCACATGGTGTGGCATAGTAGTATACGGTGATCACGGTGATACCTCACTGGTCGCCTAACTCCTATCCTAGGCCGTCCTTCCAGGATAGCAAAATTAGACGGACAAGATGACTTGCGACCCATATCTACGACCGTCAGATTAGGATTTAGGAGGTGCGCGAGTGCACTCTTTCAGCTTGGTCAAATCCAAGCCTGGGATATATTTCATGGAGGACCGATCAGGCATACATGTAGACGGCATGCTGATGTCCATGTCCATGCTTCACTGTCCCACGAAGGTTTGACTAGGCCACTCAAATTTACCGGTGAAGTTGAGTGGCTGAGATCGATTTGCGACAGAAATCCTATGTCGTAAAGGATTCCTCAAGGGGCACGACATGCCACCTTCAAGGCGCACATTTCGAGATGACCAAGCTTGGTCTGCCGCGGCCGTTTGGTCCGACGTGTAGGTGGTAGGCTGATATTCACGCCTATACCTGATTGTCCCATGGAAACGTGATCTAAGCCACTCAATTCGTCTGGCGAAGTTGAGTGGTCGAGATCAGTTTATGATCTGGGAAGTGTGACCACCCTAGTTTGGGCGCGCGATTTGGAAAAACCAGGCATGGTATTCCTTGGTCGGTCGGGTGAGGAGATAGATGGGTCCATGGTTATCATGTTGATGTTCACTAGACTTATTCAATTATCTCCTAAACCCTTCATTCGATCAGGAGAAAACGGATGATCGTGATCAATACAAACCCTAATTAGGATTTGTCCGTGCATCATGCCTTGTTTTAGGCGTACGAATTGGGACAACCAACCATAATTGGTCTTGATCGATTGTTCATGTGTGTAGACGGGCCCACGGTTATTGTGTTGACATGCTCTGGGCCCTTTGAATCTACATCTACACCCTCTATATATGCATGCGAAGATGGATGGTTGAGTTCGTTTTGCGACATATGTAATGTGCCGCAAACCCTAATTTAGGGTTTCTTGTCCATTCTTCTTGGGTTGGATGGTTTGGCAAGCTATGCCACCCCTTTTGGGGAGGCCGACCATGCGGGACCCGCGTTGGGTCGGTAGTGAAATTTCCAATACCTGCTTGGGGTCATGGATTTGATATGGGCCATCAAATCATGCTAGTGAAGTTGGATGATCGTGATCATTCCTAGACTTCTATGGACAGTCTGGATGCTCAATCGGGCTAGTCTAACACTCCAAGAGATGTACGCTCAATCGGGCTAGTATAACACTCCGAGAGTTACAGCCTGTACGGGCATTTCGTGCATGCCTCACTGTTGGTACTTGGATATTCATGCTACTCTGATGCGAGTAACAATCAATCATCATGCCGCACCAACAATGAGAGTTCTGCTAGGAACATCACAGGAAATACAAGGCGTTATATGCATTAATCAATAATGCTAAAATTCACAGAATATTCTGGGGATTGTTGCTACATGCTCCATTCTAGGTGAATTAATAAAGCGAAGAAGTATTCATCACTTATCAAATGGCCTTATCCTCTGCAGGAAGGCTTGTACAAAATATTGGTTTTACAACTTTAGCCCTAAACTAGAATCCACCATCAACATTAAGTCCCATGCCTAGCGTATAATGGTTACACTATTGTGGGGTAGGCATGAGATGGTGACAAAGATACGGGAAAAATCGAGATGAAGGGAGCTTACCCGGAAATCCTTGCTCGTCCGCTATCGATCGCCCATGTTAACGCGATGTTGCAAGCGTGGAATCCTGAGTGGGACTAGTTTATTTCCTTGGGTGTTTGAAATAAAAGAGGAATCCAATCAAAAGAGGGATCCTTGTCCTATTGGGATTCTTCCAATTTTTTGTTTATAAAAGGGAAACCAACTTCCCTTTTTTTTTGTTCATCTCCCGTCGCTCACTGTTCCTGTTGCTGCCGAACACGCCTCCGTCACCGTCGGAGTTCGCCGTCCGCAGGGTAAGTGCTTCCGTGCCCTCCTTTTTTTTTTGACGCCAAACCTAGTTTTAGGTAAACCTCTTTTGTTCTTTGAGGAAGTCATTCTTGGCTTGAATTTCGTAGACACGATTCCCATGAATATAGAAAAATCGTGCTATGATACGTGTGAATGAATACATGATTGTTATGCATGTTTTATTAAACGTAGGTTCCATCCTAATCAAACATCGACCTTATACCCATCTTGTGGCTTTGACCAATAACGGATTCGTGGTCTTGACTGGTCCCTCTTGCTGACGTGGCCTAATTCCTGCATGACTGTCGCGATTTGGTGATGTGACCTAATACCGGCCTTACTTGAATCTAATACCATCCTTGCCTTCTTTGTTCGAATATGGGCCCGCTACGTGCTCGTAGTCGATCAGGATTAAGTCCCCAGGATAGAATTTGGCTTGTTTCTTGGACTGGATGCGTTTCTTCCCATTGCACGACGATTGCCTTCAAATATTAGATAAATATCCACTGATTGTTATCCCGCGTTTGTAGCCTTTACAGATGGTAAGTGAAAACTCCTGTTTTCTACGGGATCTTGTTAACTCGTGAAATATAAAGAAGACGCTGAGTCTTCTCTCATTGCAGAATTGTTTCTTTATTTGTTCAGGTATTGCTCCACATCCATTGTATAACTTGATATTCTTGGTGATGATTTTTTTTTGTTAACGTAATCATAGACTCCTTTTGTAGAATGGAGGTGGCTAGCAAGAAATGCTCTGGTAACTCTCCTGAAAGAAGCATCGAAGTGGAAAAACCTGAGACTGATGGTCCGTTCGAGGAGGTGATGACTAAAATTGATATTACGCTTCTCGAAGCTAACCACGCCATACGGGCATGCCAATTCTATACCTTTGTTTCGCTCGAGAATGCGTTCGTGATCTTATGACTTTAATCGACAGGGAAGAAAAATGGAGGCTTGAGGAAGCGTCGCAACCAACGGTAAGCGCAAGAGCTGCGAGATTTTCTGCACGGCTGAAAAGGCGAAGAGTTGAACATGAACGGCCTCCACGGAAAGATATGGGTGATTATCCGATCCGCGATGGTGTGATCATTCTTGATTCTGATATGGATGATCCCGAGCTCCCAAAAGTTTTCAGCACGATCTCCAATGTTGCAGCGGCTCTTGAGGAAGATATGGAAGCTGCCCCTACTGGGGACATCGTGGAGAACGTGGTTGCAGAAATACCTGAAGCGGAGGCTGAGGCATACCCGAAGGAAGGAGCAGTAGCGACACGTGATGATATTTAGGCAGACTTCAATGGTGGAGAAGGCACAGTCGACCTTCTTGATGACTGAATCTTCATGTTAATTCTCTTTTCTTCTTAGTATTTTCCATGGTCTTGTGAACACTTTTCTCCTTGTACTCAGTGGCGTCTGAGTTCAAGGTTTTCTTATTTTTGTTTACTTGTTTGAACAAGTTTCTTATTTTTGAGGTAAATACTTTATTAAGACTGCATCATAGTGGTTGTGCCTTCATATGATTGTATGTGATCCTTGTGAGAAGAGAAGTAATACCATAATGAAATACCACGGATCTGCCCGCACCCTCCCGTAAGCTCGTCTGCGCCTTCCTAAGGTAGACTGGGACAAACTATTCAAGATGCTTTCCTTTTTCCTTTGCGTGCATTCTATTCCTCCAGCTTTCCCGAAATGTGTGAAGTGTTTTCCTTTTAGGGTTCTTGGTTTAATCTGGTGGGTAATAATGACTCAGGTTGAACCTGGATATTTGTGTCATGCCAGGGGTAAAAATTTCTAAAGAAAATAATACTTTAATTGAGAAATTGGAACCCTAATAATTATGAATGCAAGTATTGCAATCATTTTTTGAAGGAATTACAAAAATAGCAAGGAAATGGAAATTGTTGGAGGAACCATTACGGAGAACGCTGGAGAGGAAGAGTAGCACATCGTCTCTAGGTACTGTAGGTTTTAAGCCATCGTGAGTGGATCGTCACGCCCTCAAGCTTGTCAGCATTGATGATCTTGCAGTAGCCGTCTAGGATGACATCCGCTACCAAATATGGTTCATCTTCCTTTGTCACCGACGAATCAGATTGGTCAGTCATTCTCACCGCCACATTTCCAACTTGAAATGTGGTCCTCTTCGCTACCATATCTCCAATTTGAAACGGATTTGTACTTGGCACATTATCTTGTTTCTGGGACACGTTGTCTCTGACTTCTTCCAAGCTCTTAGCAAAACATTCGAAAGGACCAGCACCCCACTCACATCTCTTAGTGGCGGTTAGGTTGTTGATTGAAACAAGTCCCCGAGCCTCAGCAGGAAGAGCATTTACTATTTTTAAAAAGGGTTGTTCGATGAGACTTACATGGGCTCGGAACCTTTTAAGGTATGAATTCGGGCTTTGTCCAGGAAGTTGCGTCACATTTGCAAGGTGTCGATATAGCAATAAACAATCTTCAGGAGTTGATGGCTTGTTGGAGATTCTTTCGGGTATTGAAATCGGCAAAGGACTCACTCCTAGTGCTGCTTTGTTGTTGTGTATCCACGGGTATCCCAGGATCATGTCGTAATTCGGATACTCTTTCACTATGTAAAATTTAGCATGTGTTAGAGTATCACCGATTTTAACTTCGAGGTCAATGTATCCATAGGTGTCTCTGAATTCTCCTTCTAAGTTCCTAATCACGGTTGGGCTGCGAGTAGCTTCTTGTTTTGAAATCCTTGTGGCCCTCAGATTCTTGATAGTGATGGTTTTGAACTCGGAGGATGCATCAATCAATGTGTTATCGAACTCGACATCTTTCAAACGAGTGATGGTCAAGAGTCCCCAGTCCCCTTTGCTGGTCGCGTCTTCAAGGAAAGACTGTGGCCTCGAGACTGCTTGCTTTTCTGGATACAAACGCCTACCTGACACAACATGATTGAGGGCTGTGAACATGTCTTGACATTGTCCCTTTGATAGATACAATATTTCACACAAACGTTCTATCATGGTCTGTACAGTCCTGCGGACAGAATCCCCCCGAGATCATGAAGCTTCTAATGGGAAAAGGATCCCTATGAACGCCCTCGTTTCCTAACTGGAGTTCTCCTGCTTCCACCTTTTCTCTGAAGATTTGTTTCAATTTGTTGCAATCTGTGGTCGGATGATGGACGAACCTATGGTAGTGACAGTACTTGGGATTTGTCATCTCATCCTCGGTCGGGGCATCTGATAGGTGGTAGCTTGATCGAATCATCTTGAATCCATGCTTCCAGGAGTTCTATGACTTCATTCATGGGAAAAGGGAAATTTGGAACTGTGTCTCCGGACTCTTGCACGAGAGTTTTGTCCGTTCCCTTTCGAGACAAAGTCGTATGTGCTGACGCTTGGGAGGTTGTTCTGTTGCTGACGCTTGGGAGGTTGTTCTGTTGTTGAAGCTTTCCTCTTCCCTCCTTTGCCTACCACACTCACAAAAGGGTCGGTGTTGTATTGCTTGTTGATGAGACGCTTGCTTCCTCGGCTTTCGCGGGGATCTTCATTTCGGACGATCTTAGTTCTCTCCAATAACGCTGGGGCTGTTGTGGCCGATCGTTTAGCGGCTTCATGTAACTCAGAAAATGTTTGAAATCCCAGGTTCTCTAACAAAGCACAGTATATGAGAATCATTCCATTAATGCATAGCTCCACCAACTGGCGTTCGGTGATATTCGGATCATGACAGTCCAACGCCTGAGTTCTGAACCTCTTAACGAAGTCGTTCGGATGTTCGTTGCTCTATTGAAAGATTCTTCCCAAATCCTAAAAGGTGACCTTCTCTGACATGAAGAAATACTTCATGTAGAAAGCGTCGACCATCTCACTCCAATTGGATATGCTGTTAGGTGCGATACTGTTGTACCAAGTGTATGCTCTTCCGGTAAGTATCTTCGAGAACTCTTTCAAGTGGAGAACATGATTGTATTTGTGTTCCCCTAAAGATTCTAAAAATCGATAGGCATGTTCATGAGTGTTTCCATTACCATCATAAAGGGATAATTGAGGAGAGTTATAGCCTCTTGGGAGAGGAATTCGTTGCACATATTGAGGGTATGGAGGCTGGTGCTGGTGCATGTCCGCTATATTTCCTTTGCCCCGGATTCGGAGGAGTCGCTCCAGGTCCTCACGCGTAATGAAGTTGGATGGTTGGATTCTTTCTCTTGGGAATTCAGGAGCGTCGCGAGTTTCCTCATCCATGCGGGTATGCGCCATTGAAGTGCCTACCCCGGGTGCATCGAACATGTTCCTCTTTGGCTCCAGGGGCTGTCGTGGCCCCTGCGGAAATCGTTCGGTTAGGGGATTGAGAAAAGTAAGTACCTCTTTCTGAGTCGCAGCCATATCCGTTTGGGCTCTAGAAAGAACTTCTTGTCTTTCTATCAAATAAACCATGGTGATAGAGGGTTGTCCTCCTCTTGTTCCCCCATCCCCTCGTCCTGATGGAGGAGTAGCAGTTTCCCTGGTGACGACTGGAGGCGTTACACTTGAAGAAATTCCAGGATTTGCGGCTGCTCTAGCTCTGGTGATAGGAGGTGTCACGCCTACCGGAATATCCAATGTTCCGCTGGTGTTAGTGGTAGAGGAGACGGCTCCACGAGATGTATTGATCATGCTCTGCACGACATCTCCACTGACAGGGACAATAATACCAAGAGTGTTGTCGGCGCTAGCTCCCTCAGGGTTGATTGTTGATCCAGACCTAAGTTCCACCATCTTGAAATCGGAATTGAAGAATGAAATTGGAAATCAATGTTGCAACCGAGAGATTAATCTCCCACTGTGGTCGCCAATTGTTTATGGGTAAAAACTACTTCTGCTGGTTTTGGTAATTTGGGGGTGTGTGGATGAGAAGTGAATCTAAACCCTAAACAAATGCATTGCACGGGAGTGCTTTTGATTTGAGAGATAAATCTGTACAATTCTGGCCTAAACAAATAAATGGCCGTTCCAGACTTGTTTCGGTCACAAAGTGAAGGAGACGGGGTTGATCTTAGGGAGGGAAGCGAAGAAGGTGTTGAGATTGTGAAGGTGTAGACTTGTTTTTGACTTGTAACAGAAGGGTGAGCAGGCTTACGATTAATGCAAGTAGGCTCTGGGTGTTTGAATACGTTTCGTATTAACACTTGGTTTCTGTGTTGTGTTCTGTCTTGGAAATAGGGAGGAGAACCTATTTATGCAAGTCATTTGAGCCTCATTCAGTCTCTCGTAGGAAGTGGAAGAAGTGGAGTGATGGAGTAGTGGAGTTGTGTGTTAGTGTCACATAATTAGTCTTGCCCACTCCTCCATCATCACTAACCGTCCATGTCTTCCTAACACGTTCTTGTGATGGCGCGTTGCACGCCGTAAACCGCCAAACCAATACCCCAATATGTATCCCCCAGTTTGTGACATGATTGATGTTGTAGGACCAGAATATCGCTAAAACGATATTCCTGCGATATTAACAACACTTTTGCTATATTAACAACACTTATGGATATTAACAACATTTCTGCGAGAACATCTCGAGTACTTCGACAACATCTGACGAGTGTTGCATAATTGCTCAAGGAATGACGTAATGACTGACGAATAAGGAAACATGTAAAGAGCATGTGTTGACCTGCGATAGTTATAAAATTAGCGAGAAGGAAAATCATGGTTGTCACGATGATAATCGCAATGTAAATCCGAGATAAAAGGAAGACTTAGCTGTCTTCCATTATGTAACTACCCTATAAATAGAGACCCAACATGTCCAGAAAAGGATGATGTATTTTTTAGAGTTGAAAGAGTCTTGAGGAGCGAGAAACTTCAAGAGAATAATTGTATTCATGATTTCTTCCAATTCTGTATACATTTTTGAGGATTAAATGATAAAGTGTCGTTTTTAATCTTCAATTGTGAGTTGATTATAGTGAGATCTTGACAAGGGTGTAGTGTGGGATTTCCTGCAACTACATTTTGGAGCCCGAAACAGGGAGAATCAAGCTAAAAAATCTCTAATTACAACTTGAAGATTTGAAGAAATTGTTAGAATTAAAGAAATGGCTGGAAGAAGAAGAAGAAATACATCAGAACCACCAACAACTGTGAGGAGGAGTAAAAGACTTGCAGGTGGAGAAACAAATGAATTAGAAGAATCTTCAAGGATAAGAACAAGAAGAAATAGAACGAGGATTGAAGGAGAAAATCAAATTCCACAACCAAATCAACAAACACCAATACAGGATATAAATGTGGATTATGATAGGGTGAGTGTGCATACTTGGAGATCGGATTCAATGGAAGAAGCAGAAAATCAACAATTAAGAGACGGAAGAGGAAAAGAAAGAAATCAAAGAATGGTTGAAGGATTAATTCATGGAGAAGGTGAAAATGAAACACTAGGTGATCTAAGACAAAGAATAAAGGAGGAAAGAAGATTAGAGGCGGAAGAACGTGCAAATTTAACAAGACAAAATCATGAGTTGAGAATGGAGAAATTGAGATTACAAAGTAGAAGATCAAGAAGTACTGTTAGATCGAATTCAAGGTCATTTAGAGAAGAGCCAAGACAAAATTCCCCAATGATAAATGCTAGAGAAAATACTCGAGAAGAAAGACAAAATCCAAATGAAGAGCAACGTCATAGAGAAGAAGAGGTAATTGAAGATCGCTATGATCCGCGTGGTGAAACTATGGAAGATAGACGCAATAATAGAAATCAAGAGGATGGAAATAATCAAAATGGTGAAGAAAATCGAGAAGAAGGTAGAAGAATATTACATGGGCGAGAGATTCAAAGAAATTGAAGAATAATTGAGGATGAAATTGAGAGGCATTATGCTGAACAAGCACGCCTAGCTTGCGAGAGAGAAAGGTTAAGAGCAGAAGTATAAGAACAAGAATTCCAAGAGGCAATACGACAAAATAACCATGAGAATCGAGAAAGGAGACGTACGCAAAATCACCATAATAATATTCAGGAAGAGTATGATAGAATACAAAGGAGAATAGAAGGACAACAAAGAGAAATGATGAGAAATGAAGAAATTCGCAGAGAAGAAAATAAACAGTATAATCAGCTGTGATTGTAAGAAGAAGGTGAAGCAGAAGATCGCAGAAGAAGGAATGTGGATGTAGATGAAGATACACAAAATCTCATAAGACAAGAAGTACATGAACGCAGGAGAAGGGAAGCTGCATTGAAAAGACCGATGGAACCAAGTTCAACGGCGAATGAGCAAATTTTAAGAGAATTAGCAGAGATGAGGGGAATAATAAATAACAGAAGAGAAGGAGGTAGAAGGCAACTTGATGAAGCTATTGAAGAAGATGTGAGAACTCCATTCACTCAAAAAGTACAGTTAAGAGGAATACCTCCAAAGTGCAACTTACCAGCATTAACCAGCATTTTTGATGGAACTACCTGTGCCGTACAACATGTTAAGGCATATGTTAGATGTATTCTACAATGGGAAAACCATGATGATGTATTATGCAAATATTTTGCGTCTAGCTTAACTGGTGATGCGCTAAAATGGTTTGAGGGATTACCAAAAAATACTATCACTTCTTTTGATCACTTACAAGCTACATTTTTGGGCGCATACATAAGCAACAATTCATCGTGGCCGGGTATTGAAGATGTGTTTGGGTTAAAGCAGAGGGTTGGTGAGAGTTTGAAACATTTAACCATAAGATGGAAGACAATGTGCAGCGAGATGGAAGGAAGAGTAGACGAGAGATATCTTATCTTATCTTTTATCAATGCAATGTTCGCGACCAATCTGTTGTACATACAAATTTTCAGAATCAAGAATACAATCACTATGATAGAGTTGCAGGAATTACAGGAGGAATACATTGCTTTGGTAGAAAAACAAAATGAGATGGAATCATATCCAATCGTGAATACCAGTTCAGTAGCAGCAAATGGGAGTTTACTTCCTAAAATGATTTACAATGTGGCGAGCAGCTCGCAAGCACAACAAGATAAAGTGGAAATTGATAACCAGCAGAAGTTTGTAGCTATGGGCAGTCGAGATCAAGAAGAATATGAAATAGAGAAGAATTATTACAATCGCGGTGGAAATAGTAAGATTTAAAGGCTTGATCAGCCGCAAGAAACTTATGGTGGACAGAGGCAAAATAACTTTAGAGGGCAAGGTAATCAGAAGATAATATGGGAAGAAATTAAGATGCCACCTCTAAATGCTAGTATAGAAAAAATATGGGAAGCTATCATTTTTATGGAAAATATACCATCACCATGGAATATGGGAAAAGAGCCACATCCAAATAATCGAAGTCAAGAATTTTGTCCTTACCATCACTTTCATGGTCACTCAGTAAATGATTGCAGGAATTTAAAGAGGATAATTTTAAGGATGATTGATCAGGGGAAGCTAAATCACTTTCTAGTAGGACATCCACAATCTCAGCAATTACTGCCAGCACCAGAAATTTGCAGAGTGAACGCTGTAAAAGGAGCAGAAACATTCGTAATAGAAGTTGGGGCTAAAACAAAGAATTTGTTTTGTAATTCCATTGTACATTCATACAGAACTATATAGGATTTCCATGATAATTTTCTAAGCAGAGTCTTCACGAGAGACACAAATGGAAGAGAAATAATGAATATTGCGAGAGCCTCGCCATTAGAAGAATGGCAAAAGCAAACTATATCTTTCACAGCACAAGAGGTACCAGAGCCTGGCGAGTTGCACGATAATCCATTGGTAGTAAGGATGGAAATAAAACCAAAGCAAATAGGAGAAGAAGATGAAGAAAATGATGATAAGAATGAAGATTCTTGGGCCATTGATAGAGTTCTAATAGATACTTGTAGTTCAGTTGACATCTTATTCTGTCATACTTACAAAACCATGGGTGGAAAAGATGAGGATTTGATACCATCAACATATAAAATTTATGGATTTAATGGTACTGCCAATAAACCCAAAGGGGAAATTGCAATGCGGATTCCATTAAAGGGGATAACTTCCAGGATCTTGTTATGTGTTGTTAACATTGAATCACCTTACAATGCCCTGATTGGTCGACCTTGTCTACACGGGATATTAAGTGTAGCATCTACTTTTCATAAGTGTATTAAATTTCCTCATCCTAATGGTGTTGGAGTCATTAAGGGAGATTGTGGAGAAAGCAAGAAATGTTATGAGATTGATATAAAATCTTGCGAGGAAAGAGCTGAGAAGAATAGCAATTGGAAGTACAACAACAAGAAGCGGCATATATGTGACAGGTTGATGATTGATACAATAGAGCGACCAGAGGAAATTGATGGAGAGTGTCTCGCGGATAAAGAAAAAACAACAAAACGTAACAGAAAAGCAGAACCAGAAATTAGAAAGGTAAAATGTTGGATTTTAAGAAATTCATGGATGAATTTTTGGAAGAAAATGTTTTGAAAAAATATTTTGAGATAAAATTGAAAAAGTGTACAAGAAAAGAGAAGTTCATAATAAAGAAATCTTATCAGAGTTATAATACTAGCGAGAAATGCGATTAAAATTTCGCAGAGATTAAAAGAATGAGACAAACCTTTATGACGTACACCTTAGTTCGCTAGGACAATCCCGCAAGAGGCAAATGTAAGACCTAAAGTATGTCATATGAGGGGGAATCTATTTACTTGACTCATGGATAAGGTTATACCGCTGCTGGAACCTGAGTCATGCAGATGATGGGGTTAAATAAAACCTATCCGGGAGAGAGACCTTGGATTTCCAGCTTTATAAGGTTATACCCTGGTTGGACGACCAAGGATCTATTATAAGAAGTGCAGAATATGACTAAGGCGCCGAGGTACACGGTTGATCCAAGGGTGCCCGGGACGGAAGAACCTACCCTGGCCATTCTTGGTAAGTCTTGGATATGATGCACTTGGCCTGAAAAAAAACCCCACTTAGGGTGCAGTATTGTAACTATAAGCCATATATGCATAAAGGATAAGAGGCTGCGAAAACAGCTGGTTGTTGGAAAATCTGGATGGGATGATCTAGTCTTGTAT
Source organism: Papaver bracteatum (assembly GCA_023529315.1). Lineage (NCBI taxonomy): Eukaryota > Viridiplantae > Streptophyta > Magnoliopsida > Ranunculales > Papaveraceae > Papaver > Papaver bracteatum. The sequence goes on along the minus strand of JAJJWX010002261.1, from coordinate 163,088 downwards.
GGCAGATGTGCCCTCCTTGAAGTGGCAACCAGGGCGAAGATAAGGGCGGCACCCTCCATTAGGGAGCTGATAAGTATATTAAGACGGCAATGTCATGGGGCTTTATGATCGCAAGAACATTTAGGCCTGTCATATTGTCGCGTGACGTAAATTATACAGAGGCAACAAGCCATAAGAGATATGTTTAGATGAGATCAATGGGTTTTTACATGAAATTGTAAAAACGTCCTGCGATTTCATCGCACGACGGCAATGTCATGGGACTTTATTCTCGCAAGGGGATTTAGACCTATCATATTGTCGCAGAAAATTCAAAGAAAAATGGATAAGGCAAGATCAATGGGTTTTTACATGCAAATGTAAGGACGTCCTGCGATTTTGTCGTCAATAAAAAATGTGGCAAAATAAGACCTTTAACTAGGAGGGCATAATAAGACCACAAGATTGAAAGATTGCGATAAGTGACGCGGAAATTATGAGATTTGCGATATTCATCGCAGAAATTATTGAGGAAATATACATAGATCTTACAACTGATATCTCTACTCAATTTTTTCTTATTGCAGATGAATAATAGAGGCAAGTATGGGAATACATAGAATAATGAAATTATTATTCATCACCATGAGATGAAATTGCATAGATCTTATTATATAACACATTTATATATCATCATAAGATAAAATTGCATAGATCTTATTATATGACACATTTATATATCATCATAAGATAAAATTACATAGATCTTATTATATGATGCATTTATATAGATAGTTAAAGGGGAATAGTTATGTTAATTGACTATGTTGCAAAAAAATAAAAAAATAAAAATTGTTCACTAATTCATACAGATGGAGGCAAAGAAGTTTATACATCAAAGAAATTCAAAAGTTGGAGGAACTCGCAGAAAATGGGAGAAGCTCGCAGCAATATTACAAGAAAAAGGAGATAAATATACAAAAATTACAACGAAGATAAAAATAAGAAAATGAATTATTTAGATCCATCACTTTCTTCGTCAGATTTTTTTTCATCGCCAGATTCTTCTTCTTCATCGTTATCATTATTACCTTCATCTTCATCAAACTTCTCTTCCTCGCCATATTTTTCTTCATTACCATTATTATTGTCATCTTCGCTAGATTCCTCAGCTTCGCTATCAGAGATAACTAGATTTGGGGTATCAGCTGGAATTTCCTTTGCGAGATCGGGATATGTAGAATGGAGAATATTATGATCATCACATACTAGTTTAATGACGTTATTACGAACACGAATAAGGGCATTACTAAAATTCGAAGCATTAATTTTCAATTTTTCCTTCAATCTAGAATACTTTTCATCGCGAGAAGATAGATTTCTAGCGAGTTGGTTTTTCTCTTCTTCTAGCTCATCAAATCTTTTACGATAGTTCTTTTCGGATGCTGCGAGCAAATGATAACAAAGTTAATACATATAAGGATGATTCAATCAGAAAATAAATTAGTGAAATCATAAGAGTGATAACCTTCTCTTTCGGCAATCATATCTCTAATTAAGGCAGAATGATCAGTTTGAAGACTAACATCTACACCTAAATTATTTCTGGCATTATCAAGAACCATCGCAGCCCAAGAAAATTCATCATCGCTAGTAATAAGAAGACGGGAGTGAATTTGGTTTTCTCTTTCAACAAAATCCTCTTTCTCGCGGATAAGTCTATCCCTTTCAATTTGAACTTCAAGAATGGTTTTATGGAAATTTGATAAAGTTTCAGCTCCTTGTCTATATATACGATCTTTGTCTTTGGAAAGATCATTATTACTAGACTTTAAAGTTTTGATCTCTACTTTAGAAATGTGGAGAAGCTGTTTGAATCTGTGGGTAATATCTAAACAAGATCTGTAATCAATTTCTAAGAGACGAAACTTAGATTTGAGTTCATCTATGGAAATAGAATTAATATCTGGAGGGTTATTCAAAGAATTATTAAGAAGCTCTAGAAGAGAATCGTTATCTATTGGTTCATGAAAAGAACGAATGGTTAAAGCCTCATCATTAAGACCATAAGTGTCTGCGAGAATGAGGAATCAAGTAAGAAAGAGTAATGAAAAATAAAAATATGAAAGAAGAGAAGAAAATGTCATACCTAGAAGTTGTTTATTGACACTATCAAGATTAGATGCTTTAAGCGATTGTTGAGAAAGATTTCTCTCCAATTCTTAATTTCTCTTGCGAAGACTAACAAGTTCGGATTCAAACTTCTCATTTTTTTTCGCGAAGAGCAATGTTTTTCTTGAGGGAAGATGCATATTTTTTGTCCAAGTCAGAGGCAGCAGCAAAACAATCTCTTCCAACCTGCGATAGAACTGAATAAGTTAAAGGTTGATAAAGAAATAAATGCATAAACAAAATGAAAAGGTGGAAATATACCAGAATACCAAGCGAATTTAAAAGGTTGGGAGTTAGCGATCTTGAGATTCCTTGAAGAGAATCATTATCAACCAGAACAGGGGCATCGCAGACTTTGGCGAGGGCCTGGGATATATCATTAAGATCTTCATCTCCATAATCATTTATAATTCCATTAGTAGCATCACCAAAAAATTTTGATAGTTGAGTCATGGAAGACTCAGAAGGAAAAGAATCCTTTATGGAAGGGACGTCATTATCATCACCAAAATCATCACTTGAATTTTCGGGAATAGGTTGAAGAGTTTAAAGAGAAGGAAGTTGAATTTTTATTTTCTTTGGAGGAGGATCGCCAGATTCATTACTGCGAGGAGCAGTAGGTTTTCCTTGGGGAGGAGCAATAGATTTACCCTTGTGATCAACTGTAGACTTCTCTTTGGTCTTTGCAGGTTTTAGTGGTTCTAATTCTTCAATTTCCTGTGAACACAGATAAAGATAAGAAATAGGGGCAACAATATATTGTCAAGATTCATGAAGGAATATTTCTTACTTCATCCGTGAAAGATTTAAGAGCTAAGAAAGTGCTGGGTTTCCTAAAAGCCTGGTAGCTGAGTTTCATCCTGTCAATCTGGAAAAGATTGAAGTAATTAGCGAAAATATAAAAACGTGGGGAAGATAGTGAATAATAATTATACAAAAGATCGGAGAGAACATACCTCTTTAGTTCTTTTGGGCCAGTTGAAACCCAAGGTTGATATTCTGAAAGATTCGCGGGTAATGTGCGAGAACCAGAAATATAAGAACCTTCAAGACATAACGGAAAAATGAGCCACTTGTCATCGCTGGAGTGGTGAGGGCCTTGATTAGTAGATGTATGCCAATCAATATCTAGCATGAGGACTTTGTCATCAACGATCTTTTCTTTCTTCTGCAAACGGACACCCCAGCAAGTGTTATCCCTCTTCATAGGGATTATCTTGTAATTTTTAAAAAAGTTGTCCACAGTATAATTTACAAAGACAATTGGAACATCTTTAAATTAAGGATTCTGAGCAGCTTCAGGGTAGCGAGATCCTTTATCAGCCCCGCGAGAAGCATACTCAAGCAGTAATCGAATACAATCTCCACCCAATTGATATACCGCTCGCGAGAACTTCTCGTGAGAAATTATTTCATAAAATAATGGAAGTTCCGGGTCGTAAAGAGGAATAGAAAGACCAACTTCAAGTTGACCTAGCGATACTATAATCTTCTTGCGAGAGCATTGATAATCAGTGAATAATTTGATGGAAAGATTGGATTTATGGCCCTGATTTGGAATTATAGACAGAGTAAAACCTTTGCTTTTGAGTTTTTCTTGCATCTCACCAAAAGCAACCAAATTTTTAGAACCAGCGGCAACCATTTTTAAGTATGGGAATGAAAGAGAAGGTTGGAAAATAAGAAAGAAATAACAGCGATAGAAAATGCGCAATTTGCGAAAGAACATTAAACTTGCAGAGAGATTATGAAGAGAAAGAAGAAGAAAGTAAAAATAGGAAAAGAAAAGAATAAAAGGAGTATTTATAGAAGAAGAAGTTTCTCGAGAAGATGAATGCAATAAATGCAAAGAATAAACATGAACGGTCACATCGCAGCGGTTAGAAAAGACGTGTCAAAAATTTATTGGAAGAAAGAATGCATGAAAACAGCTGGCGAAGGATACAAAAACGTGTCAGAACAGATATCAATGTGAAAAGATAAGTAGTTGCGGCATTTAGTTCTCATTATCTTCTCTTCACACTTTTGCGATATTAACAACACTTCTGGATATTAACAACATTTCTGCAAGAACATCTCGAGTACTTCGACAACATCTGACGAGTGTTGCAGAATTGCTTAAGGAATGACGTAATGACTGACGAATAAAGAAACATGTAAAGAGCATGTGTTGACCTGCTCTTTACAAAATTAGCGAGAAGGAAAATCATGGTTGTCACGATGATAATCGCAATGTAAATCCGAGATAAAAGGAAGACTTAGTTGTCGTCCATCATGTAACTACCCTATAAATAAAGACCCAATATGTCCAGAAAAGGATGATGTATTTTTTAGAGTTAAAAGAGTTTTGAGGAGAGAGAAACTTCAAGAGAATAATTGTATTCTTGATTTCTTCCAATTCTGTATACATTTTTGAGGATTAAATGATAAAGTGTCGTTTTTAATCTTCAATTGTGAGTTGATTATAGTGAGATCTTGACAAGGGTGTAGTGTGGGATTTCCTGCAACTACAGATATCTCGAGTGTGTGGATCGTGGGACCCACAGAAGGTAGCATGTAATGCTAGATTAAATAACTAAGTTATTTTAGGAAGTTGATACTTGTAAAGTATCGTGTGTATTCTATGCAGGTACTGCATCAAATATATTAAGTACGTATGAAGCATCGTTGTTGAGCATCATGTCCAGCCTACTTCACGTGAGGGTTTAGAGGCTGCGTTAGCAAATCCTCCCTTGGCCAACCACATGGTTCAGCATAGTGGCAAACGGTGATCACGATCGCGTAAATCCTATCCTAGGCCGTCCGTCCAGGCTGGCGAAGTTGGACGGATAAGATGACTTGCGACCCACATCTACGACCGTCGGATTAGGGTTTGAAAGGTGCGCGAGTGCACTCTTTCAGCTTGGTCGAATCCAAGCCTGGGACATGTTTCATGGAGGACCGATCAGGCATGCGTGTAGACGGCATGTCGATGTCCATGTCCATGATTCACTGTCCCACGAAGGTTTGATCTAGGACACTCAAATTTATCGGTGAAGTTGAGCGGATGAGATCGATTTGCGACAGAAATCCTATGTCGTAAAGGATTCCTAAAGGGGCGTGGCATGCCACCTTCAAGGCACGCGTTTCGAGATGACCAAGCTTGGTCTGCCCAAAGTAGTCGAAATCGCTCTCCTCGGCCGAGTAATCGGCGAGTACTCGTTACTAGGTAAATGAGCGATGCAATTTCCGAGTACAAGGTCATTCCGAAGAACGACGATTAAGTCGGCCGAGGAAACCGAGTAATAGGCCGAAGAGACCGAGTATTAGGCCGAGTAGACCGATTATTAGGTCGAGGAGACCGATTATATATAAAAATTGTCCGAGTACTTGGTATAATTCATGACTCATGAGTATTATATGTAAATCTCTAATAATTAAGGACCGAGTATGACGCCGAGTTTTGGAAATTTCCAAGTCCGAGCTCATTGCTCCTCGCTACAAGGTACCCCACCGAGTAGGACCGAAGAACATTTTCGATTACTTTGGGTCTGCCTCGTCCGTTTGTTCCGGCGTGTAGGTGGTAGGCTTATATTCACGCCTATACCTGACTGTCCCATGGAAACGTGATCTAAGCCACTCAATTTGTCCGACAAAGTTGAGTGGTCGAGATCAGTTTATGATCTGGGAAGTGTGACCATGCTAGTTTGGGCGTGCGATTTGGAAAAACCAGGCATGGTATGCCTTGGTCGGTCGGGTGAGGAGATAGATGGGTCAACGGTAATCATGTTGATGTTCACTAGACCTATTTAATTGTCTCCTAAACCCTTTATTCGATCAGGATAAAACGGATGATCGTGATCAATACAAACCCTAATTAGGGTTTGGCCATGCGTCATGCCTTGTTTTGGGCATACGAATTGGGACAACCAACCATAATTGGTCTTGACCGACTGGTCATGTGTGTAGACGGGCCCATGGTGATTGTGTTGACATGCTCTGGGCCCTTTGAATCTACGTCTACACCCTCCATATATGCCTGCGAAGATGGATGGTTGAGATCGTTTTGCGACACATGGAATGTGCCGCAAACCCTAATTTAAGGTTTCTTGTCCATTCTTCTTGGGTTGGACGGTTTGGCAAGCTATTCCACCCCTTTTGGGGAGGTCGACCATGCGGGACCCACGTTGGGTCGGCAGTGAAATTTCCAATACCTGCTTGGGGTCATGGATTCGATCTGGGCCACCCAATCATGCTGGTGATGTTGGATGATCATGATTATTCCTAGACTGATATGGACAGTCTGGATGCTCAATCGGGCTAGTATAACACTCCGAGAGTTACATCCTATACGGGCATTTTGTGCATGCCTCACTGTTGGTACTTGGATATTCATGCTACTCTGCTGCGAGTAACAATCAGTCATCATGCCGCACCAACAATGAGAATTCTGCTAGGAACAACACAGGAAATACAAGGCGTTTTATGCATTAATCAATAATGCTAAAATTCACAGAATATTCGGGGGATTGTTGTTACATTCTCCATTCTAGGTGAATTAATAAAGCGAAGAAGTATTCATCACTTATCAAATGGCCTTATCCTCTGCAGGACGGCTTGTACAAAATATTGGTTTTACAACTTTAGCCCTGAACTAAAATCCACCATCAACATCCTTGTTTTTTATTATTGCACCCAACAATTACAAAATAGTACCATATTGCTCATGAAGCATCCAGAGCCTGGGCTAATAAGTTACGCTTCGGATTCTCCATGTTGACGAGGCCTTTTGAGGTCATAACAAGCCCCAGAAACAAAACCACCTACCCTTGTGGATGTCCTAAGGGGGGGAAATATCTTCGGCCATGGTCGAGGGGGAATTACAAACATGGTATCAGATCCGAGGACAAATCTCTTGGGAGTGTGGTTGAAATAGTACCAAATTGCTTAGAAAGCATCCAAAGCTTGGGCTAATAAGGTACGCTTCGGATTCTCCATGTTGACGAGGCCTTTTGGGTATCCCAAAAGGGTTGGAAATATCTTCGGTCGTGGTTGGGGTGGTGTTACATCAATTCTATTTGATACGTCCATATTAATTATGATCGATTACGAGACTCGTACTTGTAGATTCGTATCTTGAAAGATATATAACAAGTTTCATACTTGGAAGAATTACAATTTGATTATTTGGATACGACTAGATTGATCTGGGATATTGAATTTTGAGATAGTCTCATAAAGTTAAAATGGTAATGCATGTGAGTAATTAGAATGGTTCAGTATTCACATATCTAGTTCTTTGTCGATGAAGATCTCAAAATTTCTTCGTCGATCTTCGGTCTTCAAGGGTTATTCAGTGATGTATGATACTCAACTACCAACCTCTATACCTAGTCTTAGACTTGACTTTAGTAGACAAGAAATCCAGATATAATATTTTTCATCTAACATTAGAAACAAGCTTGAGATAGCAAAACTTGCAAGTTCGAACAACAGTGCTCTGACACTGGGTCATTTACAAAAATAAGATTTTTACTTTATGGGTCATTTACAGAAATAAGTTTTGTTTTTAGGGCTACAAACTACCATGCCCATTTTTTGAGTTTTTTTTTTGCAAATATAAGCCTAACCACTGTTTTATTGAATAAAAAAAAAACGGTTTCCATCTAGTTAAGTGCTAGATGGCAGCTATCTCACCTATTAAAAAGTTGAAAACGCGGGTGTACCAAAATACACCACCAACTTTTTTTTAGGCAATCTATATGGACAAACTTAACACAATTCCGAGAGTTCAACTTAATTCAAGGAATGATATCTAGAGTTATATCTCTATCTCTCACAAACATAAAGTTTAAAGATCCTAGTCCGTGAACTTGATTTACGTGTGAGAGTACTTGGGTGATTCCAAAGATCAATTTCCCAAGCAATCAATCAAGTCGTATCCAACAAATAAGGTTGGGTGTATCTACTTTGATTGATTAACACACAACCTGTGATATTTCAATTATAAAGATAAATAATATAATACGGAAAACAAATAACACAGACATCAGAAATTTTATTAACGAGGAAACCGCAAATGCAGAAAACCCCGGGACCTAGTCCAAATTGAACACCAAACTGTATTGAGCCGCTACAGTTACTAGCATACTACCAATTAACTTTGGACTAGAATGTGGTTGAGGTCAAATTTAACCCTCACAATAATTCAGTTACAGTCGCGTTCCTTACGCCTCTTGAATCCCAACATGATTCTGCGCAATTGATTCCCTTAGTTGACGTTACACCAACTAAGAGTTTCTTCAACTCAACTAAAGACTTTAAAACAATCTGCTTCCCACAGATAAGCTTATATATGTGATTTTTTTTTATCAAAGATCGAGGTAATGGAAATTGAAATCAATAGAAAAAGTCTATCTAACCTCAAAATCCGGACTTATGCAACCCGAAGTGCAGCCTAGATTATTATTCACCTCACAAGTATTAAACTTGTGGAATCAGCAAAGTTTGAGATGAATAGAACTTTGATAATTACATCTATCTTGATCGGGGTACTTGAGATATCAGATAAACAATAGCTGAACCTAGCTTCATGAATCCTATAAAGTCTTTTTAGTCGCTAAACCCTAAAAAGGGTTTAACAAAAAGTACGCCTCTAGTTTTACAACTAGGACACACCAAGAAAAGTATTTATGGATTCAAAGATCCCAGTTGATTGAATTTCCCCATATATAGACATTCAAAGCATATGTTGCTTTAGGTTTAAGATAAGATAGATTTTGAACCAAACAAACAATATCCACCGTTAGATGAATCTTTGAATCTAATTTACATAATTAATATATATATATATATACACTCTGGTTAAGATGAACCGTAATCGAACCGTGTACAAGATCACGCTCATGAATAATTTGTCGAAGCTAGCTAACTGAACTATAAGTTTGGCCATTTTCATAAACAGTTAAGACTCAACTCGAAACACTATCATGTGATCAAATATGTTTTATAGATATAAATAAGGATTATTAAAATGCTAATTATCACTGAGAAATAGTTTTATGTGCATATGAATTTAATCGACATGGTAAGTAGGCGTACAAAGTACAAGTACTTAACCTGTTCGTGAATAGTTATGTCACGGTACGTGTACCGGTATGTAAACCTTAAGACATAACCGAGTTATGGAGTTCACAGAACTATTTTCGTATGCATATAGGTATGGATACCATTTAAACATAACGAGTTCTGGAGTCCATGGAACTTTTGTGGTATGCGTACTGGTATGGATACCATTTAAACATAGCCACGTTCCGGAGTCCACAGAACTTTTCTGGTACATGTACCTGTATGGATACCAAACCGGTTCTGTAACCAACAGTTCTTTTCTAGTACACATAATGGTTTGCATACCGATACATATTAACGATTCCATATACTTTAAAAGGTGTACATACCAAAAATCTGTTTATCGACATATAGCTACTCTGCTACGTGTATGAGTACATGTATTACAGCTTCAGACTTGCAACAGTTTTCCCAGTTTATAAGACTGATATGTATACTGTCTTGTATCCGAATTTATATTAGTTTTATATTTTTCTCTAAATCGATTCGAAACATTCCCGAATAACATCAATGACACATGTCATTGTTCCATGTTATTTTCGAATGATAATCTTGAATCATGATTTTGATTGCAAACAATAAATTGTTATTAACCGAAATTCATCAAGTATGAATTGTTCATTAAGCTTAGTCATATTTCGAGGACTAATTACAAGAAGAATCTTGACTCGAAATTCTTGATATGCTTACGATAGTCTAATTAGTTATGCGACAACGTGTCAAAGATAAAAAAAAAGTGAATATAACTTGAGAAATACGTGGTCCAGTCTTCACTTTCCTTATGTTGAAGAAGTTCTCCAAAAGTTTCGGTTGATCTTCGTCTTCAAAAGGTAGAACGCAATGATGACTGTCGTGATGTCCGTTTCTCAACTACATCTTTTATCTTAATCCGAGAATTAACTAATTGTAGACTAGAAATCAAGATATAGTTTTGAAAACTAGATTTGACAACAATCTTGAGATAAACACTTGTGAGTTCGACCGAGAAATGCTATAACAATCTCCCACTTTGTCAATTTTAGTGACAAAACTATCAATACATATGGATAAAAAAATAAAGCTTCAAAAACTCCTTGAATCCATCATGCCTTGGTTTCTTCAACTTCTTGAACTATTTGTTATTTCAAGTTGCAATGATTCTGAACGTTTTCAACTCAGCGTCGTTGTTGTAGAAGATCCGTATCGATAGCTATAACAACTTTTGAAAACAAGTATTCTCAATCGCCGTTATACAAAAAAATAGTATTATTATCTTCTCCAAAGCTCAATTGTATCCCAACTTTGAAGTAATACTACGGTGATATGTTTTCCACCCTTAATCAATACTTACATCTTTTGCATAATAGGTGAAACATATAGATTATTGATTCACTCCCCCTAACATAATGATCCATAAACCATATGTATGTAGTGCGAAACTACGAATTAATTCTCCCCCATTTTTTCAATAAAAATTGGCAGAGGTACGAAAATTGTTGGATCACAATGAATACAACCAAAAGATACTTCAGGATTCAAAGGTAGTTATATATCAACATCATATAGATGAAGTCATATAGTAAGAAAATACTTAGCGCTCATCTAGGAGATTTAAGATACAAGCATCCCATGTAAATTACACAGCCACATACCCCACAAAGATATAGCAATTAAGCACAAGTTCATTTAAGAACTTCCCCCCATTTGATGTCATTCCCAAGAGAACAACATGAGTGACCTTACTTTATATAAGAATTTTGTCAGACATTAACAAATCACATGAATTTGCATCCAAAATATCGACTTATATTAATCTCAACCCCAGTTACGAACAAAGAGATAATTTTAATCGGTATGACTCAACATAAGAAAATATTACGGAGTGTGTAATGCAGTAATAACACAAAAGTGTGATCACAATTAGATTGATACTACGAAAAATTCTCAAAGAGTTTGTTTTGTTTTCAGTTTATAAAAACATAATAGATTTAACTTTTGGGCATATATGAAATATCATCTCGATTCACGAAAACTTAAAGGCACATATATTTAATAATACTTTTGCAATAATTAAACCAATAATGATTACATACTGCAAGTTCATCTTCCAAAAACTCTAGAATTTAAATAAATAAATCTAAAAATATTCAAGATGAAAATAGTTAGAAATAGATTTTGTAATCACAAATTTTGTTACACCGAACCCTAGTTATCCTTCTCAAAAGCAATAATAAATTCTCACAAGAAGTTTCCTAGTATTTGAAATCTTTAAAAAAATCTTTATCATCTCCAAACTCCTTATCAATGATGGCATAGGAACATACGGTTCATGAATGAAATAGTTAGTTCCTGCAAACCTGATAGGTTGTCGATTGATAAGTGCTTCTTCTAGTTTAAGAGAGTTTTGTAGAATATTCTTCAGTCGCTGCACCTCTTTTTTGGTTTTCTTAAGTTCTTCAATAAGAGTTTCAAATTAGACGATCTGCTCTAGGTTTCTTCTTATTCTTCATTTCCTCTCAAGAGATGAGACCAAAGGAAGGGACATCTCTTGTTCCTTTATAGTTGGATGAGTATCAACAACCATTGGAGCATAGATTTCATGAGAAGATGTTGTGCTTGTAGCCTCCATGATTCGTAAGAATGAAATGGATTTGTAAAACACAAGTATACGGCTCAACATGCAAAACTTCTTGTGAAAGAGATATGAGTCTTGAAGTAGAAGATATTTACCATGCAAGTTCCGGAACTTGAAAGTTCACGTATTAGAAAAGATACATAAAACCTAAGAGGAATAAGATGTCACACTTATCCTTCCTGAAGTTTCTTCATAGATCAAAAAATTTCAATACTATTACTTGAGACATATGAAGATGAACAATTAAAAGACGGACGTCTAAGTAATAATATTTAAATTTGATCCAATCCATGATGTACATAGTTCTTGTCTCTTTTAAGGGAACATAAGACAAGATGCACTTTTTAACACAATTAAATTATGTTAAGGTGAACATTAGGTTGCTCTCCACTATATTCCTACAAGAAATTTGTTATATCCTTCAAATACAGAACGTTTATCCCGGACTCTTCTTTTTGTTTGATATTTTACCTTATCCTTAGAGTCAATCAATCTTTTAGAAGAAGAAGAGTTAACTTTGCGTACTTCAGGATTGGACTTTTGAACAAGTTTAAGCACATGTGCCAAATGACTCGCCCTTTGTTGCAGTTTTTTGACATACCTTAGTTTATGTTTGTACTTTAAGCATTGTGTGAGTCCATGACCCTTATTGGAACAATAAGGACATGTCGATTTGGAGATTGATTCATGAAAATCTTTAGCAGCTAAACACGGGGTACCTGAAACATTAACAAAATTTTCATTAGTATACGGAAAATCCATAACATCCTCCAATTATTTTGATGAAGAGTCATCGATTAAATTATGTAAATTGATATGAGCATTGCTACACTCATCAAAATTGATAATTTCTCCCAAGAGTGATACACTTGAACCTTCATCCTCTTCGGAATCATAATGATCAGGTGTTTCATCAAGTGTTACATCCAAACACTTGTTGCTAGTGTATTTCCTTCGATTTGGACACTCATTGGCAGAGTGACCGAACCTTTTACACTTGAAGGACTGTGGCATATCCTCATCGTCAGTATTATTAGAATCTCTATTTATTTTTTTTACAGAAATACGATTATGTAGCTTAGCTGACGTATGAGGCCTTTCTCTAGTCAACCGTTTATTTCTCTTCCTAAGAAGTTTTCTAAACTGTCTCGCGATCAAAGAAGCTGAGTTATCAAGATCTTCATCTGAAAAATTAGGATCAACAAGATTATTCACAGAGTTTTCAACACTTTCACTTTTGAGAGTTTCAATGTTTTTCAGTGCCTTAAACGCAATATCCTTTCCGGATTTGGATTGCAGTTCATGATCAAAGATCTTTAACTTTCCAACTAGAGTATTTCTAGAAAGAGTTTGAAGGTTATTTCCTTCCATGATGGAATATTTCTTAGACATGTATCTTGCTGGTAAAGATCAGAGAATTTTCATCATAATGTCCTTTTGGGGAGTAGTCTTCCCTAATGCAAAATATTCATTAACAATTTCAGACACCTTTTGATTAAATTCATCAAATGATTCTTCATCAGACATACGAAGATTTTCCTAGTTAGAATTTAGGTTTTGAAGCCTAACTTCTTTCTCTGAGGTATCTCATTCGAATACGGTTTCTAAGGTATCCCAAGCATCTTTAGACTTAGTGCACGAAGTCACATGGTGCTGGAGATCTGGGATTATGGCATGGAAAATAACGTTTAACCCGTCAAAATTATGCTTTATATCACTTATATCGGTATCACTATATTGTCTTAATGGCTTCGCAACAGTGGTTCCGTCTACAAAAACTGTTGGTGCATCGTATCCAATTACTACAAGTATCCATGTCTCAAAGTCACGGGATTGTGAAAGGAAACGCATAACAATTTTCCACCATAAGTATTTTGTGTCATCGAATGCTGGAAGTACGTTAATCGAGATTGCACTCTTGTCCATATAGTCAGACTGCTTCAAACACAGACTTATTAAGTCTTAAATGTGTTTGCCTGCTCTGATACAAGTTGAAAATGCTGGGGTACCAAAATACACCATTAACTTTTTCTTAGACAATCTGTATGAACAAACTTAATACAATTCTGAGAGTTCAACTTAATGAATCTCAATCAAGGAATAATATCTAGACTTACATCTCTATCTCCCACGATCTGAAAGTTTACAGAGACTAGTCCGTGAACCTAATTTACACGTGAGACTACTTGGGTGATTCCAAAGATCAATTTCCCAAGCAATCAATCAAGTCGTATCCAACAAACAAGGTTGGACGTATCTACTTCGATTTATTAACGCACAACCTGTGATATTTAAATTATAAAGATAAACAATATAATGCGAAAAACAAATAGCACAAACACCAGAAATTTTGTTAACGAGGAAACCGCAAATGCATAAAAACCCCGGGACCTAGTCCAGATTGAACACCAAATTGTATTGAGCCGCTACAGATATTAGCCTACTACCAATTAACTTCGGACTGGAATATAGTTGAGACCGAATTAAATCCTTACAAAAATTCAATTATATTCGCGTTCCTTACGCCTCTTGAATCCCAAAAGAATTCTGCGCAATTGATTCCCTTAGATGACATCATACCAACTAACAGTTGCTTCAACTCAACTGGAGAATTTAAAACAATCTGCCTCCCACAAATAAGCTTATATATATGATTTCCTTTTTTTTTTAATCAAAGATCAAGGTGATGGAAATCGATAGCAATAGAAAAAGTATAGCTAACCTCAAAATCCGGACTTATGAAACCCGAAGTGTAACCTAGATTATTATTCACCTCACAAGTATTAAACTTGTGGAATCAACAAGGTTTGAGATGAAGAAAACTTTGATGATTACTATATATCTTGATCAAGTGAGTAGATCAACAATTCATCAAGATCAGGATACTCGAGTTACCATATAAACAATTGATGGACATGGCTTCACGAATCCCTATGAAGTCTTTTTAGTCGCTAAACCCTAAAAATGGTTTTACAAAGAGGACGACTCTAATTTTATAACTAGGACACGCCAAGAAAATTAGCATCGGGATTCAAAGATCCCAGTTGTTTGAGGTTCCCCTTATATAGACATTCAAAACATATGTTGCTTTAGGTTTAACCTAAGATAGCTTTGGGACCAAGCAAACAATATCCATCGTTAAATGAATCATTGAATCTGATTTACATAATCAAGATATACACTCTGGTTAGGATGAACCATAACCTAACCATGTACAAGACCACGCTCATGAATGCCTAACCGAAGCTAGCCAACTGAACTATAAGCTTGAGCATTTTCATAAACACTTAAGACTCAACTCGAAAAATAATCATGTGATCAAATATGTTTTATAAATATACATAGAGATTATTCAAATGCTAATTATCTCTGAGAAATAGTTTTATGTGCATATGAATTTAATCGACATGGTAAGTAGGCATACAAAGTACAAGTACTTAACTTGTTCATGAACAGTTATGTCACGGTACGTGTACCTGTATGTAAACCTTAATACATAACCGAGTTATGGAGTTCACAGAACTATTTTGGTATGCATACTGGTATGGATACCTTTTAAACATAACGAGTTTCGTAGTCAACAGAACTTTTTTGGTATGCGTAAATGTATGGATACCATTTAAACATAGCCACGTTCTTGTGACTATAGAACTTTTATGGTACATGTACCGGTATGGATATTAAACTGGTTCCATAACCAACAGTTCTTTTCTAGTACATGTACTGGTTTGCCTACCGATTCGGATTCACGAGTTCACAGACTTTTAAAGGTTTGCATACTAATATGCGTACCAAAAATCTGTTTATTACAGCTTCTCCGCTACGTGTACGAGTACATTTATTACAGCTTCAGACTTATAACAGTTTTCCCAGTTTGTAATACTGATATGTACACTGTCTTGTATCCAAATTTATAGCAGTTCTATATTTATCTCTAAATCGATTCGAAACATTCCCGAATAATACCAGTGCCACATATCACTGTTCCAGGCTATTTTCGAATGATAATCTTGAATTATGATTTTGATTGCGAATAATAAATTGTTCTTAACTTAAATTCATTAAGTATGAAATGTTCATTAATCTTAGTCATATTTCGAGGACTAATTACAAGAAGAATCTTGACTCGAAATTCTTGATATGCTTACGATAGTCTAATTAGTTACACAATAACGCCTCAAAGATACAAAGGTGAATATAACTTGAAAAATAGGTGGTTCAGTCTTCACTTACCTTTTGTTGAAGAATTTCTCCAAAAGCTTCGGATGATCTTCGCCTTCAAATGGTAGAACACAATGATGACTGACGTGATATCCGTTTCTCAACCACATCTTCTATCCTAATCCGAGACTTAACTAATTGTAGACTATGAATCAAGATATAGTTTTGATAACAATCTTTAGTAGAAACACTTGTGAGTTTGACCGAGAAATTCTCTAACAAAAGTCATATTTAACCTTGAAACATTTCATTAGTAGGGATGGTAAATGATTCCTAGAAGGTCGATTTCCCACAAGGTCGATTTCATTAGTTACCCTTGTAATGTACCGTAGAAGGTCAATTTCCCACTAATTTAAAATCCCAACTCCAATACACTTGGGAATGATGAACCTTTTTGGGGAATGATCCTGAACCGAGATTGAAGAAATAGGGTAAAGATATAGAAGGTCAATATGACAGCAGATAAAGGGTAAAAATTAAACTGTTAAGCGACTTAACTAAGATGTGTGGAGATATGGACGGTAGGCCTATATTTGCAAAATGAAAAAAAATGAAAAGAAAAAAGGCTTAGTTCTGATTATTAGGTTAAATATTGGGCGTACTTTTGAATATGTTACTTTTTATCAAAAGTAAATTTGTTTTGATTTTGGATGTAAACTTTCTTTCTCCCGGATAACATTGTGTGAATATTATGAATTTTGTAATTATAGTAATAACAACCAGACTGCATACTGGGCCTACTTGTGTATATGTTTCTTTTTTGGGCCACTTACATAAATACGCCTCTTTTTTTTATGGTTACAAACTAGGCCCGTTTTTGTGCATTTTGTAAATATAAGCCTGGTCCCACTATTTTGTTGAAAAAAATAATTTCCATTCAGTTAAGTGCTAGATGACAGTTGTTTCACATGTTAAAAAATTATTTTACCCTTGAACCACATCTCCTTGGTAGGAAGGGTAAATGATTCAACAATCATGAAAGCGGTGTAACGAATCTGAACCGGGCTCGACGAAACTGAAAGTTGTATAACGATCCTGAACCGGGCACGCCTAACCCGAAAAGTTTCGCAGAAGGTTGATTTCCCACCAAACCACAAGACACTTGAGAATGATGAACCCTTTTGGTAAATGATATAACAAACCTGAAAATTAACGATCTAGAACCAAATTCGACGACCCTGAAAAATGATATAGAAGGTCAATATGACAACAAATAAAGGGTAAAAAAGTAAATTGTTAAGTGTCTTAACAAACGGGCTTAGTTTTGTCAACCGGATTGAATACGTGGCCTACTTGTGAATATAATTCTTTTTGTAAAGGTAGATTTGTTTTGATTTTGAATATAAACCTTTTTTTCCCAAACAACATTGTGCAAATTTATGAATTTTATCACTATAGTAGTAATATTTTGTGGAGTATTGATTTTTCCTTGAAGGACCCACTAGCATTTTGCCTTCCAAATATGCCAAATAACCACTTCATACAGTTAATTTCATCTTATGTTTCCGATGCATATCAGTATATCTTTATACTCCAATGGAATCCAACTGGTCATCCACTCATGGAATTCCATATAATAGTCACAGATTTTCATATATGATAGACTTAGAAAATGCATTTATCTTGTTCAAATCTGCTCATTTGGAGCAGATTTGAGCAAAATAGACCAGTACATCCTCAAACTCCATATATCTTCTATCCACTTACTTAGATTTGTTAGTATTTATTTTATCTCTGGTTTTCATTAAGTTTTTAAGTTTTTCTCTTCATTTTCTAGATCTAATTAAATTCTGAATAAAATTTTCATCTAGCTAGTTATGATAAAGTTTATCTAGATTAATGGTTTGGTTATTTTCAAGTGATCACAACCTCAAGATGCAGTAACAACAATATGCATCAATAACAATACCATCAGAAACACCAGAAGCTTCAACAACATCCAAGACTCTTATGGACACAACGACATCAATGACACCAACAAATATCTACAAGATACCAATTTCGATAAAGATACCGACTGATTCCAACCGATTCTGGTATGAAAATTTGATCCCGTTGACTCCTTTTATATAGTGTTGAAGAAATAAATCATGATAGATAGTTGGGTCCTTTATGGATCCTAACATCCCCGCATTTTGTAGATTTGTTAATCATTTTGGATAGATTAGCTATCCAAATCAGACCATTTGACCCTTGTTGTTACTATAAAGTTGAAAAACAAATTCTTGAGAAATGGTTGTGTCTTTTGTGGATCATAAAAACTCTGTATATTGGAGATTTGAAGAATAACTATCCTAACCAGGCCATTTAACCTAGTTATGCATCTCTAGTATCGATGTCTTGGAATGGACAAGACTTTTCTTAGGAATCTGGATTGTATTTACGAATTTGGTGTTAGATGGGATGTTGATTATATTTAGAAATTTGATGTTAGTTGTGCTGAACATGATGGTTTAAAGATGCCTGAAATACAACGAGTAATGTAACCTATCCAGACTTGAATCATGTTATTATCAATGTAAGTTTTGAGGGTTTTCCTCTTTTATGGAAAAAAAAAAGACTTAACAATTGTTATACTTCATTGATAAAAAGTTACAGTTTATTAATAAATGAGACATAGTCTCAATAGTCATATTGCACAACTTGCAAGAGGTACTAATATGAAGTTTTTTTTTTATAACTGTTGCACTAATTGGTCGAATAATATTATCAACTTTTATAACAACATTTTGATTGCTACGTTGGTTTTCGTTTTCCAAATTTTCATCCATGATTGTTGTGTAGAAGAAGAGTTGTTATTCATAACCATAGAGTCATATAGTGATTTTATGGTGAAATCACCAGACTTAGATAGAGGCCATGTTACAATATCATCATTATGAGGACCTTTAAGAATAATAGCTTTGATCTTGGAAATAGTAGCCCATAAAACATTGAGAAATAATGTTATCATCTCAATCAACATTGTTGAGAAGAAGGTCATCAACTTTTTTTCATAGGACATTGCCCAGGATTAATAATCGGTGAATTTATGTTAGGGATATGCTATTACCCCAAATGCTTGTAGAACTATTATTTCCAAATTTCCGTAACCCTGACCTATTGGATATTAGTTATTCCTAACATAATATCTTTTCACGTCCAACATCCAGAATCATTTGGAGTGGTGAAGATCCTCAAGATATCGGAATTCTTATACTCCTTCCGTTTAAAAAAAGAAATACTCTCACTTTTCTAATTTAGCCTAAAAATAAGCCAAATTGAAAAATGAAAATATCTCTTTTTAAAAACAGATGTAGTAGTTTTTAAAATTCATAACTCTAGCATATAACGTATTAGGCCGATTCATCAGCCTCCGAACCATTTTATAAAGAATAACAAAATCGTACTATCCATATTCATAGATAACCTAGAAATCCATATTCTTTTGGTTTGCAAATAGTATCTCGGGATTACAGGTATAGACTTCTAAGTTTACCCTACTCATTGTTCCAGAAAATATATTTATGAATCTTGTTCATCTCTCGAGTAATCTTCTTTGGAATTTTAAAGCTTTCTTTGATTAGAACAACTATATCAACAAGATTTTAAAGTCGAGTCTAGTGGAGGAGGTAAGGTATGACTTGTACAGTGTCGCCGCGTCACATAGGAGGGAGGTCTTAGTATAGTGGTGAGGGAGGTAATTAGGATATGGGCGAGGATTTTTTCCTCGCCCAAAATTTATTATATTCCCTTTTAAATAGTTTTACTATTTTTAAATGATATAGCACAGCAAAAACAATTTAGAATAAACCAACACGCGGAGAATCCACTCCGGTAAATAGGACCCAAAAAGATGAACAACTCCAATCCAGGATCAAAGTAACCGATAAACGATCAATGATGATTGATCTCTCGAAGAGAATCAAACAACTTTTTAACCAAATGGTAATTTCATTAAACGAGCTAATCCAAGCTAATTACAATGATAAAAGAAACGACTATTTATAGCCTCCAAACATTAAACCTAGAAATCTAGAACATTCCTAAAGAATATACTATTCTCATAAAACATGATAAATCTAATAAAGAAACTAATTATCCTAATAACTAAAATACCAAAACTAACAAATTTTCAAGATATTAACCATATCTTGGAATATATACGACTTGTGAAGGTATGTCTCATATCTTGGAATATAATAAAGAAACTGATATGTCACAGTGGAAGCAATCGATTAGTAAACGTAACAATAGGAGAATCCACTCCTATAACTGTTAACAACTCCAATCCAAGAGCTAAGATAAAAGGATATGCAACTCTAATCCAAGAGTTAAGATAAAGAAATAATGGTTTGATCACAATCAAATGATTGATTAATTTTAATATCAAAAGAATGAGCTAATCCAAGCTATTTAACAAAATCAGAACCAGGAAATACTTATAGTTCTAAATAACCCTAAATCCAAACCCTTACTAAACATAACAAAACTCTAAATATCCAAAACTTAACAAGAATACTAATATCCTCCCTTTATTGGACTCTCTATTTAGGATGGGAAAAGATATGCAAAACCATAAGAATGGAAATAAACTTTAGCCACTGAGTTGTGCTAGGGAACGTCCTGTATCAGGCTTCTCCGCTGCGACTAAACTCTCCCCAAGTTTACCTCCATTATTAACTATCATACGATAACCACAAGTCTTGACAGCAACAACAACTAGAATCTGATTAGGTAGCACATCCTTGTCCTCCCTCACTTATGGTTTCTTAGTTGGCATCAAAACTATTTTTGATCCTCTCCAGTAGAATTCATACGTATTTGCCCTGCCCCTAAATAATGCATCCATATCGTACTGCCAAGGATTCCCCAAAAGCACATGACATGAATCCATGTTAATTACTTCGCAGATGATAGTATCACGATAGACACTTCCAAAAGAAATTAGAATTTTGTAGACCCGTTCAATTCTTGTCTCCAACCCAGTTTTAATCCAACCAACACGATAAGGATAGGGATGTGGATCCGTCGGCAAGCCAAGTTCTCGGACTAACTTCCACGACACGAGATCTTCAGTACTCCCGCTATCGATAATGATATCACAAACTTTTTCTAGAATAATGCCTTCGAATTCAAATAATTTATTTCTTTGAGTTATTTCTTTAATTCTAGGAGAAAGGAGTACCTTTTTACTCTTAACATCTCTTTGCAGCACTTTTAGAACTACTAGAGCAACATATGCCACTTCATCTGAGTAAACATGATGAACATCTTCATCTTCTGTAGTCTTGTCATCTTGACTAATCCTACATGTTGTCGTTTATGACAATCATTTGAGTGATTCCCTAGAAGCCCACAATGATAACACTTGTCCCCCAAAGGTTTCACATAAGGATTGTTGCTTTTCTTGAGTGTAGAAGCGTCGATCGTAGGCACCTTTGGTAATGGTGGAGTCTGAAAAGTGGATGATGATGGTGGTGATTCAGTTGAAGTTTGTAGTGCTGGTTTTATTCTCTTCGTCTCACCGAGCGCTTTTGCCAACATCTTAGGTTGCAATTCAATCTTTTGAGCTAGACTGGCAGCTTCCGTTACCTTGGATATTGGATGAAGGTATAAGACTTCTTTGATTTCCGGATCTAGCCCACTGAGATAGCGCGAGATTTGTTGCACTTCCGTTTCTAGAAGATTACCCTTGAATCCAATCGATAAAATTCGTCTGTATACTCATCAACTGGTCTCGTCTTCTATGAACATTGTTGATAGCTTTGGAAAAGTTGTTGCGTATAGTCGGAAGGAAGATAACGAGCTTTCATTGGTCATCGCATTAGAGACCAAGAGGTGATTGTACCTTCACCCCTAAGAATTCTATTGTGTACCGTTTGCCGCCACCACGAAGCATCCCCTCTTTCAACTTATATGAAACCAACTTGACTTGTTGGGTTTCAGGAATTTTCATACATTAAAAAAATAACCCTCAACAACAACAATATAATCTAAAAAACCTTAAATATCAATCTTACCGTCATACGTCGGCACTTCCTACTTCATCTTGTATGATGGTTTGGTATCGACCCTATCATGGAATACATTAGCATGAGACGAATCTTCGTGGAAAAAATCAACATCTATATCCTCTTATTCCCACTCGTTCAGGTCTGGACGTTGATGCCTTCTCGTCCCTGATTCAAATCTAGGTCGACGTTGTATGAAATTATGGTTGGCTTGTTAAGGATTGTGGTAATCATTCATAAAAACCATACGGTTCTGCATAGGTTTCTTTTGCATCACATCGTTGACATCTTCAAAGTCCATAAAGTTATCATGAGCAAAATCATACTCTGAAAACCCTCGTCCATCTCGTATGGGTTTTCTTCGGTACCCGTTGGTGCTTTGTTCGTTCCATGGGATTCTCTATGTAGGATTTACCTTTCTGAAGACAGGTCCAGCAGCATCTTCGAAGAGATTAGTTGCTCGATTTGAACCCCCTCTGAAGTATCTTTTCGAACCGCGGGTATCTCCGCCCTCATAGCCCCTAACATTAAAGTTTTGGTTCAATAGATTGTGAACACGATTATAAGGTCGTCGATCTCTTTCCAGGCTATGTTCAACATGGTCTGACTGCTCAACACAATTATAAGGTCATCTACCAAACTTGTAACAAAACTAAAGACACCTAAAATTACTTTAAAATCAATTAGATTAATCTTGCAAAATCTGTTTAGAATTTAATTTTTCTCTTTGATATAAATTGTTGGGTTCCCAATTTACATAGATTTGTGTTTATTCATTTTCCTTAAATTTATAATAATATTTGATTCTTGATCCATTTTTTTTCTTATCTCTTTACCTATTACCATGAACTATTTCTCAAGCATGCATAATTACACGAAGTTGGGGAGAAATGACAAAAAAGGGGAATAAAGAGAGATGCGAGAAACTGAATCGATTACAATTAATTCACGTGTAGCCTTGCATAATCCCATGAAGTAGGGGAGAAATAATGACGGAAACAGAAACCATGACTAAAAAGGGGA
Organism: Papaver bracteatum; assembly: GCA_023529315.1. Taxonomy (NCBI): domain Eukaryota; kingdom Viridiplantae; phylum Streptophyta; class Magnoliopsida; order Ranunculales; family Papaveraceae; genus Papaver; species Papaver bracteatum. Next base: position 139,979 of record JAJJWX010002261.1, on the reverse strand, counting down.
ATAAAGAGAGATGTGAGAAAATGAACCGATTACAATTAATTCGCGTGTAGCCTTGTGTTTGGTCAATTTTTTTTATAGGTTTCATTTTTCTTCATGTCCCCTACCCGGAAAATCTTAAAATCACAACATCTTTTTTTTTTGAAAAATCTGTCTTTTAAAAATTGTTTTAATTTTAAAAAATAATAAAAAATGTAATTTGAAAACTAAAATCAAATTAAAACAAAACAAATAAAAATTAACCAAGGGTGACTAAATAATTTACCTATCTTAGGACACATTTTCTCAGCCTACTACCACTACTTCTTCCACCACCACATTACCGTCACCACTCCACCAGTCTCACCGATACCCATCACCATTATCCCGCACAGCCGATCCACTATCACAACCACCATTAGTGCTTCTTAGGGCCCCTTTTCTCACCCTAGTACCACTACTTCTTCCACTACCACATTATCGTCACCACTCCACCAGTCTCACTAATACCCACCACCATTATCCCCACCACTTCTCACCATCACAACCACCATTAGTGCTTACTAATATGGTTAATATCAAATAAATTTATTATGTATCAACAAAAATATATTCATTTGATTAATTAAAGAAACATTTATTATGAAATATCAAGGCTTATCATCACAGAAATCCAAAGGTTTTAGTTTTCTCTCGGATTCGGACAACATTTGATTCAATCCAAATGGAAGGACAAGTGAGTTTGTCCGTCTAGGTTTGGTAAGTTTCACTTTTTCCTTCCTTGTTTACCCCTCATCCGTAGTTAACAACCCAACCGCACACTAGGGTTTGGGGTTTGGAAAATTGATTGGTGTTTCTCTCTTTCTCTCTAATCAATATTTGATTTTAGGGATTTGTTTCTGGTTCTTGAATTGCGATTTAATTTTGTTTTGGGTTGGTGGTGGAGTTTGAGAGAGATTTTAGTGAATCAAGTTAAATGAAGAATCAACTTAGGATAATCAATAATCAGATTAAGTTGATGAGGTGGTGGGGTGGAATTTGAGACAAATTTTAATGTTATTGTTGTAGAACTGGAGTAGTATAGTGGTGGAGATGCTGGAAGCAACAATGTAAAATCTTGAATTAATCAAGAATCGAATTAAGTTGTTGTGGTTTAGATTTAGAAAAAAATATCATGAATTCACTGAAACTAAGATAATTAAGAGTTGGATTGTGTAGTTATAGTTTTGATTAAGATATTTTGCTATACATTTAGTAGAAGCAGTAGTTTTAGTAGGTCTTTTTATTGATTTCAAATTCCTTGCATTTTGTTGTATTGTTAAACCCTTCATCGGTTTGTCCAATAAAGTTTTACTATGTTGTTTCAAGAATCGGTTATGTGAAAGTAACTTTTTCGTTTCTGATTAATCTAAAGTCTTGGTATCAACATAGAGGTTATATGCTTCCATGTCTAATTATATAGAGCAAGAGCTACAAAGTTTCTTTAATCCATATGGTAATTTCTTTTTTACTTTCCTGATCATAAACGAGAATGGTTCTACAATTTCGAAATCAATATTGTTATTTTGTTTTGGTGGCTGTGTAAAATAAATTGGGTAACAAGGAAGGTCGTATAAATTAAATTGGATTTGATTGTTCTTTGTCTTATAAATTAAAATGGGTAAGTATTCATACGGTCGTATATATTAAAGTGGGTTGTGAAATTTAAAATCTGATGTGTTTTGAAATGGTTGATCATTACATTGCATAATAAGCTTGTTTTAGTAGACTATAGTTAGGCTTCTTCAAAGGTTGACCATGTCATATTTTTATTGCGATGTGGATTCATTTGCTAATATAGGTAATGGTGGAAATAGGTTCATCTGATAAAACCATGGTTGTAAGGTGCAATGTTATTTCAACCATTTATTAACAATTTGGATACTCGATTGTCGATTATTCCTAAAAATGCAGTTGGTATCCAATGAGTATCTACATACTACAAATGCTAAAAATTCTTCACTTTTATGGTATCAAGTAATGGATTAGAGAAATAGGTAAGATATATATAAACTACTGTATTTACATAGTAACTTATGTTTCATAATGTACTATTCTATTACGCGGCCATTTTATCTACCTAGATTAGACAATATAGTCATCTGACTCGTACACTAGACTATATTATGTTTTGTTGCCACTGCAAGCTAACCATACCAACATAAATTAACACATTCTTATTGCAGTTAAAGAAGGTGTGCTAGGAGGGCGCTTATTGAGGTAAGTATATGAATACATCTGCGGATGATTTCTTCGAAGTTGTTCCTTATCCGTTGGTAGGCTCGTAAAGATACCTACTTCTATGTATAAACTGCAAGTGCACAGTGTCGACAAGCAACACAGGGAAAGCACAGGTCGAACCACAGAGACTTGGAGAGTGTAGAAGTTGATTCTAAATCCTGATTCAGAGAGTAACCAAAAGGGGTTTGATTTTGTCGATCTGACGATATGATTTTCAAGTGATTTGAAATAATAAAAGTAAAAGATGCAAATAACAAGATATGTAAACAATGATAATATGGATACTAGGGTATTCAAATCCACCAATAACCTATGATATGCATTCAACTTGTAATATTATTCTTGTCCTTATAGTAGATTCAAGTCTACCGTATAACTAAGGTGTTTCTCCAATGGATAATTTAATCACAACTAAAGTATTTCTCCAAAGCATTAATTGTCTAATTAAGCACAACTAATCTAAAGATCAATATTTGGTTAAGCATGAGTTGTAGCATAATCAACATAGAGATATTCTAACTACAATGGATACATGGCATACATTGTGAGAGCAAGATGTTGAAAAACTTGGATTAAATTATATCTTTAAAAAATTCTAAACTTTCAAGAACAAGATACAAGATATGAATACATACCAATGAGATTAGGGCTTCATCTAAACCCTAGTAAATGAAATTAGAACATGAAGAACATTACAACAAAATTGAAATTTGATAAACTAACATGAACAAGCTATTCTTGGATGGTTTTTCAACACAACAACCCTCTCTATTTATACACAAAATTCCCTCAAGCACTTGGATTCGAAATTTGGAAAGCATCCACTCAACAAAACATGTTTTCTTAATTGATGGATTGAATGGAATATATTTGGTTGTGGGAAACAAATTGGGAGTGATTGAGTGAGAGAATGGGGATGTTTTCTTTAATTGATGGATGAAATGGAATACAATGGGGGTGAGGTGGATGTTTGGAAAGAATCCAATGGGGGTGAGGTGGATGTTTTGGAAAGAATCCAATGGGGGTGAGGTGGAAATGGATTTGGGTCTTGGGTTTTGGATCATGGGTTGTTTAATCCCATGAATTTGTAAACAAAGTTGCCACCGATGTGCGAGCGGGTTGCAACGCTTCCAACTTTCTTCTCTTTTGTCTTCTCAATTCTTCCAAGCTTTATTTAGTACTTAAAAACACAAAATTAATTAATACAAATATTTATTCTTGAAAATGGTAAAAATGCAGAATTTGGGATAATATATGACTTTGAAGCGCGAAAGATGAGTTAAGTGCCAATGAAAAGGTGTATGAATATGCAATATTTGGCAATCATCATCCGTAGATTGTCATGCTCTACATGCATTACTTTGTCATCAGTAAAAATGCATAAATTTATTGAATGATATTACACTTTACAAGGGCGGTAGCTGGAGTTTTCGTGAGAATGAAGTGTGGCGTGAAGAGAGTCCGTGACTCCGTGGTATCCGTGATTGGGTAAGTCATAAACTAATTAAATGGATGAGTTTGTATTGTCTCTCAACATGGATTTAATTTTCCATGCATTTGTCACATTTCAAAGATGGCACTTTAACCTAGTCTGATGCATGTTATAGTAATAACTTAAGTTCCATGAGCTATATAGTTTTTATAATTGCATAATAGTTTCCGTATTCTGTAATATCAGTATTTATGTATGTCGTGGTCATATACTCTTTAGAGAATATGTTACTTAGGTTGAATCGTGAATGGTTGTTGTTCTGAACTTCTCTATGCGAATTGCAAAGTTAAGAAGGTAGAATGAAGTTCCACTCTATAAAAGTTGTTGTAACTTTTAGAAATTGTAGTTTATCTGTTGTTCAATTTCAACTTATTTCTGTATTAAACCACTCGGACTTTCGTTTGCAGAACTCTGAACATCATCCCGTATTATCCTTTATCAAGAGTTCAACACCAAGTCGGTAATTCTTTTATTTTACCCTTATCTTTATGTTTGTGCAGCTGGATGGGCGAACAGTAGATGCAGTAGTGAACAAGTTGTTTAAAAACTACAAAACATGGTGAAAATTCTTGGGAGGAAAGCACATTTTACGGTATAATTTAGTAAATTATTTTTATTTCCAACTTCTTCTGCATATAGAATTTTACCTTCGATTCTTACAGGCTCCTTGAAGGACAATAACATATGCAGCATAGGAAAATACTCTACATGGGTCTTTATCTTCTTATTTGGGGTGAAGGTGCTAATGTTCGATTCATGCCATAATGATCCTTCACAATGTGAGTGCAGAGCATTATGTGGTTCCCTTTCCCATGCCAGTGATTTTTATTAGCCGGAAATGTTGGGCGGTGGGTGGGTGAGTGGGGGGGGGGGACACTCCTCAGAAAGGTTATAACAACAATATATCGTGTAATTGATAAGGTAGATTTTTATAAAATATGTCAATTTTAACCATCTGCATGTTTTTTGTATGATGAACTAATGATGTTCATGATCAAGGAATCCCAGGAAAGCAAAAAAGGAAAAGCCCCTCATTCGGAAGTAGCAAGTGATTGCAATTATTTAATATGTGTTCCTTGATATATCTAATGATTTTTAAACTGGAAGTTTCGAGTTATGGCAATTATTTAATGCAAGTAAAACTTTCATCCATGTGAATTTTACAGTTGTATGATTTTTTTTTCTTTGGTTTAACTGCAAAGCAAACAATCAGACAACGTCCTGGGACATGATCTGATGAACTATAGAACTTCACTCGGTAGATTTAGCTTGCTGAAAACTTTCCTTCTCATTTTTCTTTCGTTTGTCCTCAAGATGCTTTAATTTGAGGTTTGGAACCGTCGAAGTAATCAATATTATCAAATTCACTTTCAGATCTTTTCTAATCAGTCAAACCTTGCTCGTTTATTCATCTGGATTCAAATTCCATCCATCGCGCCCCAACCTCCTTGGTAGGTTTTTGGCCTAGGTTTTCACATAACGAAGAAAAAAGGAAGAAATATGCAGGACAATGAAGAAGAAGAATCTATTCAAACCCATAACAGATGTGGTTAAGTTAACCACTTAAAGGGCTATAAATTATTTTCCACACGAATCGGTGCCAACCAGGGTTGACTATGTCCGTCAAATTTGGATGACCTAAACCTTGTCGAGATATTAGGGAAAAGTGAAACCCTTGGATTTCTATGAGGATTCCCCAAATATCAATAGAACATCTACTATTAAATTTTAATTAAATGTGATCATTTATAGCGGTAGATTTATGTTTTGCCTAACTTGTCCAAACTTTGTTTTGTATTCTAGAAATGTAATCAATTTTATTTTAATACTAAAAACCATGATTTATTCGATCAGGTACTATAAATAGCTGGGATCCCATTTGGGTTAGAGGTTTTAATGAAATGCCAATGTGGGGAAATGCATTTCATAAAATGCCCACGTTTTTTTCGTAATATATTTAATGCCCATACTTTGACCTTTTCCATCCCGTTTTATTCAAAAAACGGGTAACATGCGTTAGTGTGTAGGTGGCATTTATTTTCCTATGTGAAAAGACATAAACCTCCCCTATATCATCGGGCGATTCAATGTGAGTCAGTATCAAATCCACTGAATGCAACGAGTTGAGTTGAACTGGAGTTCAGTTCCTCCAACAAACAAAATTTTCATTAATAATGTTTGACGAACATATCTATAGTGCTTGGTTGATGTTATTCATCCAAATTTCAAACAACAAGATAAAACAAATTTGATAAAACTAGATAAAACAAGTTTTTATCAAATTATTTGATAATTCAAAGTCACGTAACACTTAATTCCAAATTAATATCGTCAAATTTATTCATTGCAACATTAATTCAACATTTATACACTTCAATTACAATTGAATGTTTGAAACTAATTATAACTGCAGACAGTACCTACCATTACTATCTATGTACTTCAAGAACGGTGAAGAGGGGAATGATTATAGCATCGGGATTGGTAGTGGGGTGAAGATGGGAATGATCAAAGGTATGAATTAATTGTCCTATATCTGGACTATGTTAGTTGTCCAAGTTATAGAGTTTTCCCTTCAAGAACACCCTAATCAGAAACTCCTTCAACACATCACTGCCACCACCAAACATCGTACAATATCTTGAAACCCAAACCACTCATTAAACCTAAATCCCTCATTAAACTCAAATCTTGTTCAACCCAAATCACCAATTAAACCATAACAAAAAGAAGAAAAAAACCCAAATCAACCATAGACAATTATACCCAAATCTCTTGAAAAAAATCAGTGAAGATGTAAAACACAACCCTTCTCATACTCATGAACAACATCAAATCTTTCATTTGAATCTCTCGATTTCATACAAACAGCAACAATTCACGGTTGATTTGGTAAACAGAAATCTTATTCTTCTTCTCATTTTTCTATAAATCCTAATCCTAAGTATGACATCGCCATCGGTAAACATAAATCATAAACTAATTAAAGACATAAAGAAAATTAAAAGGGAAATGGAGAAGCAGAAAAATGGAAGGGTTGGATATTTTTATTCTCTTCTCTCAATATCAAGTACTGCTGTAGGAACAACATTGATAAGAGGAGGTGAAACGAACGAGAAGAAAATAGATATTTGTTTTTCTTTAGGGTTTCACAAGGATAGATTTGTAATTGGATCTTCAAAACTTGACCAGATAAACGAAAATTGACTAATCAGGTGGGTCCAGACGGAATTCCTAACGGCAGGGGCATTTAATAAATATTGGGAAAAAACGTGGGCATTTTATTAAATGCATTTTCCCACATGGACATTTTTTTAAAATTCCTTTTTGGTTATCCATCGGTATATTATCTTATATGATTTAGTATCCTCCTCAAAATATTTGTATTTTGTCCTTACCAGTTGTGCTAAAAACAGTCAACTACATCTATCACAATAAAATGTTGCCCATTTTGTAAAGACACAAATTTATTATTGTCCACTAATATTCACTAACATCCACCACCACACGTAAAAATCAGCCACGCCCACTATTTTTTCCACCACCAGTAATGTTACCACCTCCACCACACCCGCCACTGTTTCCACCACTCACTGCTTCTTTCACTACCACCATTAAAAATTACTAATATAATTTTTAACTGGGATCACTGTAGTACAATGGTAAAGTCATTGGGTGATGATACCAGTTACGTTCGAAACTCGCCAGCACCAAATTCTTTACCGGTCAATATATATATAGTTTTTAATAAACTTATTTATTAATAAAAATATGTATTTATTAGATTCAATAAATGAACATTTATCATGAAAAATTAATTATTTATTCATCATGAACAATTAATAGGAAACTGATTAATAAAATATTTATAATGGTTAATTGAAAAGCCATTGCAGTTCACTTGTGAGATTATCCACGTTATGGTACAAACTAACAATCCTTAATTTATTAGCGAAGAAAGGGGCTCGCAAGTATCCAGCATTCAGAGAGAGAAAATTAGCATTAGGAATGTCCCAATAGATCTTCTGCCTTTGAACTAGAAAGCTTATGTAAGGCACCGGCAACTTTTGCGACATATTTTTCCTTTTAATACATCAACCTTTAAATTTCAGAAACTAAAAGGTATAATTTGCGTTACCTTCACTGTAAAGATTGTTAATTTGCATTACCTCCCCTACAAAAAACCACGTGTAAATTAATGTTGAGTCAACTAACTTGGAATAAACGGAATTATTGACGAGAAGAAGTTTTGCTAATTTTATTTTTGTAGAGGAGGTAATGCAAATTACCAATCTTTTTAAGAGAGGTAATGCAAATTACTAATTTTTACAAGGGAAGTAACGCAAATTACCCCAAAAAATAAAAACCATGTGTAAGTTAGTGATGAGTCGTATAACTTGGGATAGACGAAATTATTGATGAGGGGAGGTTTTGCTAATTTTATTTTTGTAGGGGAGGTAATACAAATTATCAATCTTTACGGGAAGGTAACGCAAATTACCCCAAACTTAAAAGAAGAGAAAAACAAAAGCAAAACACAGAAGAAAGAAAAAGAAAACAAACAACAATTTTATTCAAACCTTGTTCGCATACATGTGATAATCACAATCAATCCAACAAATACAGAAAAATGCTTCAAAAATAAAATAAAAAATACAGAATAATATGAATACAACTATGAACTATGCATCCCTCAAGTATCAAAACAGAAGGACTTGAATCAGTCTAATAGATATAAAGCAGGCATATATAGCCAGCAGACCATAACCCATAACTTTATCAAGCTTCATATCATTCCTAAGCATCATCACAAGTGCCCATATTAATCCAGCCATTAAAAATCCCACTGTTTCATACAAAGTAATATCTCTAGGAATAGCAAAAGGAGTTGGATAATGAGACCAAGCCGAGATAAGCAAACCCAAACCCAAACCCATAATTGCATTGAAAATGGGACCAGCATAACACCCTGAAATTGCAGTTTGAGCACCATTTTTACCACCTTTCTTAGCTAGTGCCGAATTGGATATGAAATCCCCAAGTGAATTTCCCCATGCAAGTATAGTTAAGCCTAAAATTAATGGACTTATCCCAAATAACTTCCCAAGTGTCCCTAACAAGGAAACTAATTCCCCTGCTACCAGATAAATCCAAGTCACACTCATTAGGAATCCTCCTAGTAACCAAACCAATAAGAACTTCTTTGTCCTTGGAGGGTTGAATTTATTAGTGGTGAAAATAGCTAATGATCCAAAAACAATTCCTGCTAATCCACCAATCAAATATGGAACTAGAGTTTCTTTCTGAGATCCCCAGATTAAAGCAACTAGTAAAACTGGTGCTAGTGTAACAGAAATAACTGCATAAGGTTTAGACCAGTTTTCATCACTTGCACAAGGGATTGTCATTCTTCTTGGTAGCGAAAGTGGTTTATCTATACCGTATAGAAATACCAACTCTATAATGTGTTTAAATCTATCGCAAACCGTATTTTTCCCATTTTGATCATCTCCGTGACTTCCATTATTTCTTCCGCCTTTTTCGATTGAAACAAGATTTTCACCGTTGCTGCTATGTTCTAGCAACGGTGCAGCCGATTCCTCCAGTGGATCACCTGCCTAAGAAGAAGAAGAAAAATAGTTGTGTTAATTCACAGTTGGGTTCCTTTGCAGATGCAAAAGGACATGGAACATCTCTAGATTGAGGCAAAAAATAAGTTCATATTCAACAATTTTGTAGTTAAACTCACCTGTATTTCATTATGTCCGTTTGAATCCATTGTATAGACAAGTACTACGTAAATGACGTATAGACAAACAAACGCCATGGCTCCCCAGATATTAATCGCTCCAACTGTTACGATGACTAGTACTGAAGAAAGAGTGATGAAGTAAAAAAGAATATCTCGAATGAAACTCTTCTTGTCAACGGATACACCACGAGAGCTTACAGAAATACAAATTGCACCTACAACGACACTTGATACAAAGAAACCTGCACCCAGTACGCTATTAAGACCGACAGCGCCCGAGCCTTTACTAGTTCCCATGAAGGAAACAATACTAGAAAAAACATCAGGAGCTCCGTTACCAAATGAAAGGAAGGTAACACCAGCCATGGTGGGGGTGAGTTCCAAGACATTTGATAGACTTTTTAATGAAGGAACGAAGTAATCGTCAGCTGTACTACCTAATACGTAGAATAGAACGACGAGCCATAGAATAAGTATGATATAGCCTATGATTAAGATTGATCCAAAAATGCAATAGAAGAGTTGGAGATAGTCTATGTATCCAGATGATCCACATCCTTCGTTAGATTTTAGGAAATTACACTTGGCTTTGTAATCGTGATGTTGCTTAATTTCACTACAATTTGAGGTAGCAGCAACGTTGTTAAGGTCTGGTGAGGAGAAATAGTCGAGGATGGGATTTGATCTTTTGGGTGCTTGAAGAACATCATGAGAATTTGGATTGAGGATTAAAATTGTGAGGAAGAATGCAAGTAAGAAAAGAAAAATTATGTTAATGAAAAAATTAAATGATCTCCTGACTTGGGTTAACCATGGAATATTCACAACCGTTGCCATATCTCACCAAGTTTTAACCACAATTTGTTGGGGACAAATTAATTATAAGAGACTGTCAATGGTATTTATGAAAAACAAAATTGAAAAATGGCAACCTAAAGTTGATTAATTTAATATTATTACTTTTGTTATTTTTAATATTATTACTTTTGTTATTGAGAAATTATCATTACAAATTACACTTCTCTGAATTTTGATAATGGTTAGATAATTAACGCGGCAATAATATTTAGATCAGACAAAGACTAGATTAAAAAATTACTATGGGGCATAGTGTTTTTGTCAATTACCTATCTACTTTGTGTTTAATACACCAAGGTGAAACTTTAAGAGATATATCACATCAATGTTAGATATTTTCATTTTTAATATTAACAATGTTAATTCTTTTTTTATTTTTTTTTATTTTTCTACTTCATGACTATTATGCAGGTAACAAAATTTAAGGAGATAATAAAGTTTTCTTACAGTTTCAGTTATTTCTTAGATAATCCACTTTTATTTGAATAATTTGTTTGTCCGAAAGACCATTGGATCGTGGACTGGTATCATCCCCTACTAGAGCTGGTATCAGCCCATATAAATCATGCGAAAGATAGTAGTAAAACTACATTGCAGTGCATTGTCCATTGTTGAACCTTATATTAATTGATATCAAAAGAAACACTTTATTTGCGGTAAGAAATAAAATTGGAGAACTCAAATCAAAGAGATTTTGATGACATAAAGAGCATATAACACCTTATATATACTTGTAGCAACGATCAAAAAACTTAAAAGAGAATTCCAATAACAACCTAATTAAGGTTCCTGAAAGCAGGCTTCTATTTCCAATCACAATTCTATATAAAACTCAATAAACTAATATAGCTCGCTCAATAACCTTATATAACCATATTTACATTGATAATCTCAGTCTCGGTTAGACATGATTTCCATCTGCCTCCCCATAACCGAGACTCTTTAAGGTACTCATTCTCAACATTGTTGTTTGAGAAACTTTTCGGTCTTCAACAACTTTGTGAAAATGTCGGCGACTTGTTTACCAAATTTTCATTATTATCCTTTTGTCATTAACTAGCTCAGGAATGTTGTGATACTTGATATCAATGTGCGTGTTTATTCCATGGAAACTGGATTCTTTGTGTGTCATAGATGACTTGTTACCGCACACAATCTTTGTAGGAACTTTCTTCTCTTGATTAAGCGACTTCAACATCTTTACTAACCACACGTCTTGAGTAGCATAAGAAGCAGCATACATGTATTCCTATTATGTGGTTGACAAAGCAACCACATGTTGTTTCTTTGATGGCCATGAGAAAAATCTTGATCACGTATCATGACCTGAAGTGTTCTTCCATGTATCAATATTGAAAAGGAAAGGGTACCAAGTACATCACCAACTTTTTCGTTCTGATAGGAATATGAACCTGTGTAGTACTTTTAACAATCACAACATGCAGAAAAGTAAAAGCACACACAAGCAAGAATTTTGTAAACGAGGAAAACTGTAATTATAGAAAGACCTCGGAACTTCATCCAGATTTGAACACGGAACTGTATTAAGCGGCTACAGAAAATAGCCTACTATCAAGACTGCAGACTGGAATGTAGTTGAGACCTAATTCACCCTCCAAGACATACTTCACACTCCAAGAAATTCAGTTACAGTCGTACTCTTTACGTCTCTTGGACATCGCAAGGCCCTAGCAATTGATTCCCTTAGTTGACATCCTTTACACCCTAAGAGTTTTTTTAGCCTAAGTGAAGACTTTTTATACCAATCTACCTCTAACAGATAAGCCAATTTCATTTCCCTTTAGATCGAATATATCAAGGCTTGGAAATCTGTTTGCAATAGACAAAGTTGGTAAACCTCACAAATCCGGAAAACTTACACCCAGTTAGTTGAGAATACTGGAATCCTAACTACTTCTCAAGAACAATCATGAACTAATCAGTAAATAACAGTTTTTTGATATCTATCTTGAGGAATCATAAATTCTGAGACGAAGAGAACTTTGCGATTTCTATCTATCCTGTTCCTTAAGAGATTACTAAAACCTCGAAAAAATAAAGAACAAGATCAGGATACACAAACTATCAAGGTAAATATAATCGGACCTGGATTCACGAATCCCTAAGTGAAGTCTTTCAGTCGTATACCTAATTATGTTTCTCAAAGGAAACCTAGGTCAATAAAGGACGACTTTAGCAATCAACTGGGACAAAAAGTGTCAGGGATTGAATTTCCCTGTTGAATGAGTCCCTTTATTTATATATCTTCAAGATTGAGGGTTGCTTTGAATTCAAGCTAAGATAACTTGAAAATCATGTAAACACTTTCTCTGTTTAAATGAAACTCTAGTAAGGGTTTCAAGTAAGCATGTGAGAAACTTGTCTTGAAATCACATAGAAGAATATACACTGTGGTCCGGGTTTTGGAACCATGCATGTACAATGATATTTCTTGGAAAATATGCCTTTCGAACTTGTAAGAAAAATTGTGTTCATTTAGACACTTAAGACTTGAATCATGATGCACGTACACAAGTTTTATTTTTATTAATCGTAGATGTCTTAGAGGTCTTTATGAGAGTTACAACAATGACAAACATATTTATGAAAATAGTATTTGAGCATATACTAATACGTACTTGGATTATTTGTCAAACAGTTCGTGAACCGTTATACAATTAGTGAATTCAGGGTACTACGGTAAGTGAACCGTCAGCAATTCCCATACTCAGATGTTTACGGTTCATAAGGTGCTGGTTGTTTCAAAAATTCAGATCATTACATCTTGTGAATTGGGTTCGTGAACTATCCCATTCATAACTCTACGATTTGCGAACTGGGTTCGGTACCTACATATATTCCAGAGCTTCAAATATCCACGGTTTGTGAGATGGTTCGCAAACCTACCCTGAGTCAAGATTTCAATAGTTCAGATACACTCTCTTTTGATGTTGAAACATAAAATATCATTGCTTGGAAATTTTTAAATGATCCATTTGACACAAATTAAAATAGTTCTTGAACAATAAATTGTTTCGAACTAAGATTGCTAAGGAACAATGAACATACATTGCTTAAATCATATTTCGAGATGTTTAACAAGACAAACTCGACTTGAAATTTATTCTTTGCAATATTAAATCTACTTGAAGCCATACGACATAGTCTCTTAAAGATAGAATGGTAATGCATGTGAGTAAATAGAATGATTCATTCTTCATATACCTCTTTGTTGATGAAGTTCTCCAAATATATTCATCGATCTTCAGTCTTCGAGGGTTATTCAGTGATGTCTAATATTCAACTACCAACTTTTATACCTAGTCCAAGACTTGACTTTAGTAGTCTAGAAATCAAGATCTAATTTTGTTCGTATAACATTGACAACAAGCTTGAGACGGCAAAACTTGCGAGTTCGACGGAGCAATTCTCTAACAATATCCCCACTTGTCAATTTTAGTGGCAAAACTATTACATATCATTTCAAAACAAATTGATCTTTCAACTCCAAATATGTCATGCTTGATTTCCTTGGTTCTTCTAGATCGTCTTGAATTCTTCATTTTTCAAGTTCTTTAATGGTTTTGCATGTATTCGTTCAACACCTTTGTTTTTGAGGACCCGTAGCGATAACAACTTATAAGAATACTCAATTAAAGCTTTATTAGAATGAAAAATCACTTTATTTAATGGTCATATACGGAAACATATTATTGTTACCTTCCTCAAAGTTCATTTGCACCATAACTTTGAAGCAATACTATGATGATATGTTCTCCCTCTTAGTCAATACTTCATTTGCATAATAGGTAAAACCTGTAGTTCATAATCCACTCCTCCTTACATAATACACTGAAAATCCATATGTTTTAGTAAGATGCTACTTAATTGTTCTCCCCAGTTTTTTGAACAAAATTGGCAAAGGAGAAAAATAGGGATTACAATAAATGAAACAAAAGAGCTATCGAGATTAAAGAACACATACCGGCCTTTATTTAGACGATTTCACCAAGGAACTTAGTGTCTACATCAAGGAGATATATGGGTACAAGCATCTGCTATAATTCCATAGCCATGCTCCCGATAAAGATATGATAATTAAGCATAAGTTAAAATTGAACACTCCCCCATTTGTCATTCCTGAAAGAATAACACAACGACCCTTAACGAAAAATTATTTTTACTTGGCCTTAAAACCAGACACTAATATATTAAACAAGTATACTAGGTGGAATATCATCAGAAAAACATGTTTTTATAGAAAATATTTAGTGGACTGACATACACAACTATGGATCACAATTAAAGGATTCGAAATTTAATTAATTTTCAATTTCCTTTAGATAAGAATTCTTATGAAAAAGAGTTTTTCAGGTCAGCCTATGGTGAAAGTCATTCCTTAGAATTCCTATGATATATTGTATACTTTCTTCTCAAAAATCATTATAAGTTTCAATATCAACATAATTATGAGACAAGTGCATTTATTTCTCATCTCATTAAGTAGGAATTCTCATGCTTGTCTTTTGCTTAGGAATCAGATAGGCGTGGAGAATTCAGTACTAAACACATGATAATTGTTTATACCCGCATCGAGTCATTATATTTTGGACTAACCTGTGATATGGTAGCACCAATTCAATTTGGGTAATGGTGCTAAAATGACGATTGTTGACAATAGTCAAACCTATTAGTTCAATAGATTACGTTATCAACTGAATATAAGACACATCTTTTTGGAGCGAGGCTCAACATTTTAAAGATGAATGTTAGAGTCCTTTAAAAATGAAAGAGACAAAAACAAGGGTCATACAAATAAAAGTGACTATCACACAATCTATGACACAATAAAGAGGAATACAAGAACGATATCAACTCCTTTACTAAAACACAAGCTTTATTGCCCAAAAGATATGAATATGGGAGAAGATACCTTCTTGTATTAGTAAACTAGAACAACACCAGCAACTTTTTGAAGGTTCTGGAATGCTCGGGTATCTAAAGGTTTGCTGATAATATCATCCAATTGTTGTTCAGAAGGCACAAACTCAATTTTAAAAATACAATTCCAAAAGAGATCTCTGATAAAATAATATCTTATGTCAATTTACTTTGTTCTTGAGTGCTGAATGGGATTCTCAGTAATTCGAATCACACTTGAGTTATCACAAAATATCTTCATAGTTCTAGTGTTTATTCCATAATCAGTAAGTATGTATTTCATCCATGAGAGTTGAGTACAACACGAACCTGCGGCAATATATTCAGTTTCACATGTCATAAGGATTGTGAGTTTCGTTTCTTAATTACTATGCCAAGAAACAAGATTTATACCCACATAAAATAATCCTCCTGGTGTACTCTTTATATCTTCTACACATCTTGCCCAATTTGCATCAGAATACGCAATAAGCTCGGTGTTAATATCAAAGGTGTAAGATAGATCATAACCTATAGTGTGTATAACATATCATATGATCCTTCTTATAACTGAAAGTTGAGACTCTTTGGGACTTGCTTGAAATCTTGAACAACAACCAACAATGAAAGTGATATCAGGTCATGTTTCTATTAGATATAACAGGCTTCCAATGATAGATCTGTAAAGTTTGTGATCTACTTTTACACCATTCTCGTCTCTTTGTGGTTTCCCAGTTGTGGGCATCGAAGTGAGATTTGCAGTGGAATTCTCAAGGCCAAACATTTTGACAAGTTCTTTGACATATTTTTCTTGGGAGATGTAAATTTCATCTTTCTGTTGTTGAATCTACAAACCCAAAAAGTATCTTAATTTACTAACATTGTTGATATAAAATTCCTTACCCAGATAGGTTTGGAGTTCTTCAGAGAGTTTCCTGGATGTTGATCCATATATGATGTCATATACATAGATCTGAGCTGTTAAGACATCCTTTCCACTTCATTTGGTGAAGAGCGTTTTATTAGCTCCACCTCTTGATAAACCTTTCCTAAAAATAGAAGTTGTTAGATTTTCATATCATGCTCGAGGTGCTTGTTTAAAAGTTGTTAACTACAGAAAGACCTGGTACCTCGTCCAGATTTGAACACTTAAATTTGTTTAGCCGCTATAAATACTATTATGCTATTAGACTTCAGACTGGAATATAATTGAGATTGAATTAACCCTCTAAGCAATTCAGCTGCAGTCATGATCCTTACATCTCTTGAACCTCGCAAAGCTCTGCGCAATTGATTCTCTTGGTTGACGTCCTTTACCGCCTAAGAGTTGTTTCAGCCTAAGTGAATACTTTTCGTACTAATCTTCCTCTAATAGATAAGCCTATTTAATTTCCCTTTAAATCGAACAGATCAAGGCTTGGAAATATGTTTACAATAGACAAAGCTAGCAAACTTTACAAATCCGGAACACTTACACTTAGTTAGATGAGAATCTTGAATTCTTAACCACCTCTCAAGAATAATCGTTAACTAATCAATTAAAAATAGGTTTTAGATATCTATCTTGAGGAATCACAAAGCCTGATACGAAGAGTGCTTTACGATTTTTATGTATCTCGTTACTAAAAGAGATTAATAAAACCTCGACAACATAAATAACAAGTTTAGGATAAAAAAACTATCAAAGTAAAGATAGTCGGACCTGGCTTCACGAATCTATAATTGAAGTATTTTAGTCGTACACCAAATTGTATTTCTCAGAGGAAACCTAGGTTAGTAGAGGACGACTATAGCAATTAACTAGGACACATAAATTGAATTTCCTTGTTGAATGAGTCTCTCTATTTATAGATTTTCAAGACTGGGGGTTGCTTTGAATTCAAGCTAATATAACTTGATAATTAAGGAAATACTTTCTCTGTTTAGATGGAACTCTAGTTAGGGTTTCAAGTAAGCATGTGAAAAAATTGTCTTCAAATCACATAGAAGAACATACACTATGGTCCGGGTTGAGGAATCGTGTACACTGATAGCTCTTAGAAAGTATGCCTTTAAATCTTATAAGCAATATTGTGTTCATTTAAATACTTAAGACTTGAATCATCATGCATACACACAAGGTGTTTCAGTGATCATATATGTCTTATAGGTGTTTACGGGAGTCATAGCAATATCAAACATATTTATGAAAATAGTCTTTGAGCATCTGCTAATACGTACTGGGACTGTGTGTGAAACGGCTCGTGAACGTTATCCAGTTTGTGAATTCAGGGTGTTACGATTCGTGAACCGTTTAGAAATTCTCGAATTCATATGTCTATGGTTCGTGAACCATTGATTATTTCAAAACTTCAAATCACCACATTTAGTGAACTATCCCATCAAAATTCCACGGTTCGCGAACCTACCTATATTCCGGAACTTCAGATATCCATAGATTTGGGATATGGTTCTCCAACCTATTCTAAGTCTGATTTCAGTGGTTGTGGTACATTCCCTTTTGATGTTGAAATATTCTCATTTTCTATAGGTATAAAATATCATTGCTTGAGAAAATTTTAAACTATCCATATGAGATAAAAATAGTTCTTGAACAATAAATTGTTTCGAAATAATATTGCTAAAAACCAATGGACATCCATTGCTTAAATCATATTTCGAGATGTTTAACAAGACAAGCTTGACTTGAAATTTCTTATTTGAAATATTAAATCTACTAGAAGTCGTACGACATATTCTCAAAAAGATAGAATGGTAATGCATGTGAGTAAATAGAATGGTTCAGTCTTCACATACCTCTTTGTTGATGAAGTTCTCCAAATGTCTTCGTCGATCTTCAGTCTTCGAGGTTTATTCAGTGATGTCTGATACTCAACCACCATCTTCTTCTGAAACTTGACTTTAGTAGACTAGAAATCAAGGTTTACTTTTGTTCATCTAGCATTAACAACAAACTTGAGATAACAAAACTTTCGATTTCAACCGAGCAGTGCTCTAACAATTATTATCTGCCCAATCATTATCGGTATAACCAACCAACTCAAAATTTCTTGGAAGATGGAAACATCATTCCCGCATCTGTTATTTTGCTAATGTATCGTTAAATACGTTTTGATGGATGTAAATGAGATTGGCATGGAGATTCTATAAAACAACTGATTATACCAACAACATACACAATTTTGGCCTTGTAGAGCCAAGTGTCTAAGGCTACCTTCATCGCTTTTATAATATTAGGAATTAACAAGCTCACTTGCACCTTTCTTAGATATTGGATTACACCATTTCATCTTGAAACGTTGCATAATATCCTTTGCATACTTTTTTTGTGATATAAAAATTCCCACATATGTTTGTAGCACTTTAAGACTAAGAAAATAAGACATCAAACCCAAATCAGTCATCATGAATTAGTTTTTCTTCCCTCTTAGTTGTTCTCACATGGAAAGGATATCGATGTTTCTTTTTGGAAATGCAATCTTCATAGTTTTCTCCAGTAAATTTAACAAGCGGCATACTTAAACCATCTTTTTCTTCGCGAGTAATTATAAAATACTAAAGTTAACATGTCCTAACCTCATGTGCCATAACCAAGAGCCATCATGAACGTAAGAACTGTAGCAGTGTTCTTTATGATATTGAATGTTCAATGAAAATAGACGATTTTTTGTCATCTTTATGTTTGTATTTTGTCTCCTTTTTCGGAGGTGGATAGTACAAATTTCATCTGAAATATTCATAGTATAACCTCTTTTGAAAATTTGACCCATACTCAACAAAGTTTGATGCAAGTTAGGAGAATAAAACATATCTGATATATAAGTCTGGGAACCATCTTTCAAAATGATGCCAATTCTTCCTCTTCCCATTACCAGAACTATTACATTATTCCTGAATTTCGCTTCTGAAATATACCGTCTCATCCAAATCAACAAACAACTATTTTCTTCCACGCATGTGATTGCTGCACCTAGTGTCTAGAAACCACTGGTGATGATTTTGTTCTTTTACAGGAGGACATAAAAGCAATAAAACCCAAACTCTGCATCTTGATTCTCTACAAGATTTTTCTTTTGGTTAGCATCAACTTTCTTCTCGAACTTACGTTTCATATTTATAATAACCAAATTGCTGAAAATTATGACATTTAACTTTAGACTTTGTTGTTATACCTTCTATTATTTCTGGTTTCTTAACCTCCGATGTAATTAAATTGTTTTTCATTCTTCCATATCTGACTTTGAATTGCTTTTTCAATGGGCTTTATAGTAGACTTATCTTTCATCTTCTTTTCATGTGCTTGCAGCCAACTTGACAAGTCATTATTATATTCTTCAATTGCAGACACCTTTAATTCAAAATTATCTGGTAAATTACCTGAATTTTTTTCGATAACGGAAAGATCATCTATGTTATCACCATTAGTATGTATGTCATTAACAAGGATCAACGCCTATGAATCATATTTTCTTCTCCAAATCTGGAATCTTACTTTTCACCTTGGCGAGACCTTTATAATAGTTCGACAAAACATCCCACGCCTTTTTTGGCTTCCTTGATGTACACAATCCTGTCTAAGAGTGAATCATGTACCCCTTGATGAAGAATATACAACACCTTAACATTTATTTTCATTTTTTCTTCTATTTTTTGTTTTTGTTTTGTGAGAACGATTCCTTAGTCGGTTTTGTGCCGCCTGTGGTACTATATCCCATACCTCCTGGTACGTGAATATAATCTTCATCTGAATTATCCAATGCTCAAAATTATCTCCTTCAAATTATGGCTCATTGATTGAATTTATGTTAGATTGCATCTTCCTCGGCAGTACCTAAAAGTAAAAACCCACCATCTTGTAACTTCTGATACCAGATATATAACTTTATATTAACTGAACTTGCAAGAAACACAAAACTTGCATGAAAAAATAAAACTTGAGAATTCAAATTAATTAAGAGTTTATGATGACATAAAGAACCTACGGCTTAACAGCCTATATATGCTAGTACCACTAATCAAAAATATTGTTCGAACAATTGTTGATTTCACACCTGCAAAACAAAGGTTAAACACAAAAAACCAAGATGACGGCTGAGTCACGACCAAGTTAATTCTCTTTAAGACGACTCGTGGCTCTGCCTTGAGTTTCTGAGCCACGAGTTTCTGTGAAATGAGCTCTTTCTTCGTCATAATGTCTCCAGGATAAAACAATTGAGAAAAAAATTCTTTCAATTTCTCACGCACACAATGAGAGATTGGACACTTTCGCTCTTTCTAATCTTTCTCAGAAACTAGTCTCTTGATTCTCAGAAAAACAATTGTAAAAACTTGTGTATGTTATGTTCTCAAAAACTAATTTTTTATAGCCCAATTGCATTAAACACGAAGCTAATGGACAATATATTGAATTAATTGCTACCGAAAAAAATCCATTCAATAGTCAAAAAATGGGCAAATAAATTATACCATAATTATTGTATTTAAAACATAATTAAGGGCAGTAACACGTTTCGAAAAAACTTTTTAAAACGGCAGAAAATACTTTCCAGCACTGGGCCAAGCTATAATTGATGTATACACGCTCTCGACGGACCAACGTCATATATATATATATATATATATATGCTAATCATGCTAATCATGGGGGAATACTTTCCATCATGGTTCGTATAATATTTTGTCATGTTATCACCAAATTATCATTCTGTATCACATTTTTGGCTTTTAATATCTCCATACACCAATCTAAGTCATAAACCACTAACGTACATATTATTTGTTGATTATATTGTATATATCGTATGTATAGTTCATTTAAATCATCACGTCATAGTACCTAAGGCGAGATAATGTCGAAAATGATTTTCTTACATGCTCATATATACCGAACTTTATGTGCTGAATTCGTATCTCTGAAACGAAATATACATATACATATGTCATTCCGAATTATTCTCGAATCACGAATCATTGACCGAAAATTGGACTAGTTTACACTCCGTCAAAACGGATAATACTCTTACGTTTGTTTGCTATCCCGAGCTTTTCACGTCACCCCTAATAATTGCTAACTATAGTTCCACCCGGGAGTGCGAATTTGTGCACACTCCTTAACGAGTGTGCACCTAATATTTTAATCTCAACCATTGATTCTATTTAGGGAGTTATGTAACGAGGGTTGTGATTCTAAACATCGAGGGTAATAGGGTTATCAGTTAAATAATCAACCAATCTGAAGACTATGTGAAATATAATACACTTGTTAGAGGAGTGTGAACAAATTTGGACTCTCCACCCGGTGTGTACTTTAAAATAAACGTAGGGTACTCCTTTTAGAATATCCTTTTCTAGTTATGAGTTAAATCTTTTTCTAGTTTCTTTTTGACTTGGAAGTCGCGGACTTCCTTATGTATAATCCTGTAAGCATTTTTCTCTTTTAATATATCCTTTTTCAAAAAAGAAAAAAAAAATCCTTTTCTTTTTCTAATTATTAAGAAACACATGCGACAAGTCAAGACCTTCCGTAACCTTTGACATACTAATACCAGTTATTTGGGATCTCTCAATATATTAATTAATACATTATTCGACCGATTGATAAGACATTGAATAGTTGGTAACATACCTAGAGATCTGCATAAGCTTGTGTACACTCTCACGCTAAAAGGTATCTATATTCTCAATAGATTAACCGCGCAATTTATGCATAGAAATATACTTTACTTAAGAGATTTGCATGCATTTGTGGAAAACCCACAATTTTATATCATCTTGCCTCCGGTGTGAAAAAGATAATGCTACGTAATCACCATGGAATCTCTCTTACGTTTTCTTAAAATATATTGAAACTATAGGCATTAGGCATCTCTACCAAGAGTTTGGTGCTAATTCATCCATTTCTGTTTGTTCGATAGTGATCCTTCGTCGACTGGCTCAAAAAGATAGTCTTGACTCTTGATGGCGGTTTTGTTAACAATGATGACAAACCAAACTAAAATAATAAATTTGATTAATTAATTAAATTTTTTTTTTTATCCTCCGGTGTTAACATTCATTTTTTTTTTGATTAATTAATTCATGAAAGGAGGTAAATGAGGTCAATATTGATTTCTCTCGGTAACCTTTTTTAAAATCCCGTCGACGCAAGTTTCTTCGAATGGATAATCATCTAAAAAGTGGTACAGCCACTAATTGGATCGAAAAAGTAAAGTGATAACAGATGGCTATCGGATTGGAAACCCTTTTGCTTTTTTCACCGCTCTTTTTTTTTGCACCATCCGAATCTCAAAGTTCGCCACTTTTTCACTGTGAAAACTGGGAATACGTCCCACATTTACTAATCTATTTGGGCATCTATCTCATAACGGAAAATATTAAGAATTTGTCACACTGAGAGAAACAAACCGTTAAATGTATAGTATCCCACATATGTGGACTTACAAGTGCGGGTCATTGATATTTTTACCCTCAAGTTTTTAACGAGCGACATGTCTCCAAGAGATCCGATGGTTGAATTTTGTTATTGTAGATGGTGAAATATGGATAAGGGGCAAAAGTGTCATTTTAACTCTGTAGACAGAATTCAACTCTCGCGGGGAGAGATTAAGCCTTTGGCCTTCAAAGCATCCTTAGCCATGATTTCTAGTATACGTCCCAGGGAGACACTGCTGGTCGTGATGCCGTGATTCCTAGCGCACATCCTCGACGAGATACTGCTGGTCACGTAGGTTCTGTAGAGCGTAAAACATCCCCAGTAGACTTATGAACTAGAACAGACATAATTCCAGCATGTATTCGCGAGACTGAGCTGATTGTGATGCCATGATTCCTAGTATACATCCTCGACGAGATGTTGATGGTCATGTAGGCTATGTAGATGTGTAAATACGTCCCCGACGGACTTATGACCTAGATCGGAGATATACATATCTCCTTTAAGCACGAATCACACTATTTGAGATCAAGGACTGCTTCATAGTACATCATCGCGAGATACACTGGTCATGTCTGCTATAGGCTCTGACGCAACTTACTGGGGTTTCCGAATAACTCATAGGACATCCCCGCAAGATACGCTGGTTATTCTACCTCTGGGCCTTATCGAAAGACTCCTAGAATATCCTTTCGAGATACACTGGTCTTGTTGGCTCATCATATGGATACACAGTTGATTCCTAGCACATCTCTGCAAGATACGCTGGTCAAAGACAAGTGAGCCAAAGTATCGCAGAGGCATTAATCGTGCGTACAAAGCATTTTCTCTCTATCTCCAAGACGAGTCCCTACTGACCACATAGAGGTTCAGATCCGTTAAGAAAATCTTCGTAGAGATTTTGATCTCTCTGTAAAATCTCTAAGAGATTCAAATCTCTCAGAAAATCTCAGATAAGGCTGAATATTCCCCATGGTATGCACAAGCCTCATGCAGGAATCAAGTCTCCTCTCCACACAAATTCTGAGGCATCTCATGCCTTTTCACGTGACTCATTCTAGTCATTCTTACAAATCGGAGAATATCTCTTTATCTTGGCCAACTCGGCTAAAGAGAATATTTCTCTTTCAACATAGGCTGACTCGGCTTCACACAAATGGGGGGATAACAATTAGGGTTTTGGCATGGAGGTATACGGCACGTGTGATAAATACCCATCTTATTTCTTACCGCAGAAGAGAGTAAAGGCGGTGGAATAATGAGATAAACTCAACCTAGTTTATCCCTATTCCTGAAGAGACCGGAGAATTATTCTGCACGGCACAGAAAGCAATCCTTATCTTCACCGACTTGAGATTAGAGAATTCAACTATAAATAGGTCATCTATTTTTCCAAGCTACGATGAGATCTTTCTGATAACCTCTTAGAGCAATTCTTCTACAAACTAAGATTTCTATGATCTCTCTCTTCATCTGCTTCCCTCCCTAAGACCAGCCCTAAATCTCTTCTCTGTGACTAAAGCATCCTTTGAACGGACATTGTGCGTGGTTTAGGCGAAGACTATTCGTGCTCAACCTCCCGTAACTCACTTTCAGTTCAGAAACCATAGAATCCCACTTCTAACTTCTCTTAGATTTTAAGTAACCACATTTTGGCGACCACGGTGGGAGGTTGTTCACTTAATTACAAATATCAATCAAGGTCTCTTATGAAGGAAGACGATTCCAACAATCCAAACACAAAAAGTTTCATTGATTCAGTCTTTGTAAATGCATTACATACTTAGCCGAGAGAGTTATCCCTACCAGCACTTTCTCTCTCTTTCGAGTTTGACCTTAGTGAATAGGTTAGTCCGTCCTGGATCACATGGATCTCTTACTGCATAACAAAACACCATATAAACCTATTTTTTAAAAAATCTACTTCTAATCCTTGAAAATGTTGGATAAGGACCAAGGAGAACTCCCGAAGACTCAACAGAATCTTGCCAAATCTCATATCGATATCCAGACTTATCTGAATACACCTTCAGAGTTACCAATGGGGATAAATCCAAAAAATCTAGATCCAGTACACATTTCCTAAAGAAGGAGTACTAAAACTGCTGAGAATAGAACTAACGTGATCTTGCCTGCAATTAACCTCTTCGGAGAAGATAAAGCTCATTACGAACGCGACAGAGCAAAGGAGCTACCATCCATCCGACCTTATCACTCTTAAGGACCTCAAGGACCAGATGACGCTCTAAACTTGGAGATTCTGACGAATATTTGCTCCAAAATTCGTTTAGGTAAAGGGCCCTCAACCTGATCACAGGGGACTCGGGAAGTTTATTTCACTTTGCTATTTTACTTATAACTCTTTCATTCTGTATCAGATTGACCTAGTTCTTTTTCTGTCGGATTTTTATTTTCATTGTTTACAGGATGAACTTAGAGAAAACTTGGAAAGGATCCAAAAAATTCTTGACCTAGTAAAAAGCATTGCAGAGCCGTATAGGGACATATATCGCCAGCCAAGATAAATCTTGACGTTCTTCCTACTTCAGAGGATCATGACCAAAACGCGACAAAGTATAAGAGGAGACTAGATTCCAAGACGACGCTTAGCCAAATCTCTTACTTATCCGAATATGTAAATCCGTCGGTCGATATATTATCGCATAACCCATCCCGTCAGAATTAAGGGGAGTCCTAGCAATTGTAAGACCAAGTCTCGATAAACCTCCATCTCAGCTACACCAACGATTATCCAATATCATTTTTCGATAGGACCTCAGTTCATCCAAGATGGAGAAGTAGAATATCTTTGCAGTCGAATCTATCAAGGAAAAAGAAATGTGTATTGATATCGTGAGATTAACTATTCAGGATACTCATCCAGATGAGTCTAGCAATTCCCATAGTCAAAGCTTCTTCTCTTCGAAAGACCAGCTCGATAAGATAACTCTTGTGTCAGAGTCGGACGTGATGACCGAAGAATAAGATGCGACGACCCACTTATGGCTCCCCAAATCAGAAAACCACTTCCTCGAGTTGGGATGTACCACGGGGACTTTCGAAGAACTCCATCATCGGCAACCTTAACTCAAACCAGATTTCTATTATCCTTAAAGCATGTCTCTTGCATTACTAGCTCTGTAATGCGTTCACTGTTGTTATGGTCCTATGACGTGTCTACTTCTCTTAATTTTGGTTTACCATCTCCCAGAAGAAAGATAGATCTCGATAGATGATTTGGATAAAAAAGTTCACATGAATCCCTATCAAGACACCTTGTAGAGGCGGAACAAAAACTTCATCTTGTCCACAAAGACAGATGCGACAGTATCTCGACATAACTCTCCAAAGACGTCTCCATCCCATATATTATCATTTGCACACCTTGAAGACTCAATCTCGTACACTACAAGGGCCTTACTTCATTTTCCAAACATCCTGAGTCAATGGGAATCCCTAGTCTTATATCAAACTGGGGACTAACTGAGAATCGTGCGTCACATACCTGCATGGCCAACAGGAGGTGGCCCAGACATCCAGTTTTCATATAACAGATTTAAAAACGATCAACGTATGAGTCTCAAAATATCGGGACACATCAAGAGCATTCAACTCCTCAAACTCATAACAAAACATGTTATTACTTGGGATTAAGTGACTAGAGATAGGCCTTTAAAATCGTGAAGGGAACTTATCTCTAGAAATCTCGCATCTCTCTATGGTCTCGTCGAATTATTCTCCGTCAGCATCTGTACTCAGCAATTGCAACATGTCTCAGATCCTGACTGAAGATAAGACATTTTAGGGTTTTATACGCATGCACCAGAACTATATCAAGTAGAAGAAGCATTCAAATTATCCCACAATAATAAACGCATACAGGAGCAAACTAGGTTTACAATCGGTTTGAATAGGAGTCTATAGTCACCACTCTACTCAGACGTGACTCATACTTTAGTTACATAAATCGACGAACTAAGAAAAATGGGTAGAAAATTTGACAACGCGATATTGATAAAAGTATCCGTCCATGTCCCTCTACCATGTGTTAAAAGGGCATGATGTTTCAATACACGATCCAAGATATATCATCAAAACACTTGAAGGAATTATTGCTAAATAGATATGAACTCCAAGTTCAACTTCATATGGACATATCGCCGGAAAAACAATCTTGAAATCCTAATTTTTCTCCAATAGATGAAGGTTAGGTCATTTTTGTTCAATAGTTGGGGTCAACCACTGAAATTGGACGTCAAACGAAGTTTTTACAGCCTTGGGAGTCAGGATCGCACAAGGAAGGAATTTCTATTACGAATTTAACTTAGGGTTTTCACCTACTCGCATACTCGACTGTTTGTGGGAGAAAACTACTTCTGCAGGTTTAGGTAATTTTGGGTGTGTGTGGATAAGAAGTGAGTTTAAACCTTCAACAAATGTGTTGCACGATGAGCACTTTGATTCGAGAGATAATCTGTACAATTCTGGCCTAAACCGAAGACACGGCCATTCCAGATTTGTTTCGGTCACAGGTGAAGGATGTGAGGTTGATCTTAGGGAGGGAAGCGAAGAAGGTGTTGAGAGTGTGAAAGTGAAGGCTATTTGATGACTTGTTAACAGAAGGTTGAGCAGGCTAGCAAATATTGTAGGCAGGCTCTGGGTGTTGAATACGATGGTATTAACACTTGTTTTTCTGTGTTGTTCGGACTTATGCCTTTGGAAATAGGGAGGAGAACCTATTTATACAAGTCGATAAGCCTTCATTACGTCTCTCGTGGGAAAGTGGAGGAAGTGGAGTGATGGAGGAAGTGGAGTTGTGTGTTAGTGCCACACGGTTGCTTGCCCACTTCTCCTATCATCGCTAACCGCCCATGTTTCCCTGACACGATCTTGTGATGGCGTGTTGCACGCTGCACGCTGTAAACCGCCAGACCAATACCCCAGTTTGTATCCCCAGTTGTGACGTGATTAATGTCTCGAGTGTGTGGATCGCGGGACCCACAAAAATAGTGCAGGGTGAACCGTGAACTTGGTATAACATCGCATGCAGCCATCTTCAGGTGACCGTTTGGAGGCTGTATAGACAGGCCATGCCTTGGTCGGTTACCCTGCGAAGAAGAGTGACGGATGGTGGTCATGGTGATACCTTGTTTGCTGGTTGATTCGCACCCTAAGTCATTCGTCCAAGCTTGCAAAGTTGGACGGACGAGATGGCTCGTAGCCTTGCTTGCGACCGTTGGATGGGAGGCGCGCATGCTGCCTCTTTCGGCCCAAACGTTTGCATGCTTAGAGAGTTCCAATGGAGGAACCGATCAGCCTTGTATGGAAGCAGTACAATGGTGCTCACGCCCATGCCTGCTTGACTTGCAAAGATTTGATCTAAGCCACTCGACTCAGGTGGCAAAGACGAGTGATCGAGATTAGAACTTATGGAGGGGCCGTGACATGTCGCCTTTGGGCGCGCGTACCGAGGTGCTCATCTATCACTGACCTTGGACGACCGGATAGGCATTAAGCCGGACCCACGGTGGTCATGGTAGCATGCTCGCAAGTCTCCATCTTGGCCTTATATCCAAGCCTGCGAAGATGGACGCTCGAGATGTTTCTACACCGCAAACCCTAATTAGGATTTTGGACCGGCCACTTTGGGCGATCGGTTTTGGGTTGCGTGCGCCTCCTTTGGGGAGACCGACCATGTATGCAACATCTTGGGTCGACAATGAGCATGTACATGCTTGCTCTATGACCCTGGGTGCAATCTAAGCCATCCAACTATGCCTGCGAAGTCGGATGGTCGTGATCGTTTTGGATCTTCTCAACCTGCATAAGGCGTTAATCTAGCCTTGTTTTGGCAATCGTTTCTTGCACCACGGCTTGCCTATGAGGGAGTCGGTCATGTAGGTAGAAAGTGGGCCCGCAAATGGTGTACCATCACTTTACTACTTGTTTTAGGGTATAATCTAAGCCGTCCAACTATGCCTGCGAAGTTGGACGTTCACGATTAAAAGGAACCCTAGCCGTGCGTCATGCTCACTTTGAGCGCACGTTTTGGAAGGACCAACTGTAGTTGGTCTTGACCGTTCGGTCATGTATGAATGTGGGTCCGAGGTGATCATGGTAGCATGCTCAGGACCCCCTGAATCTATATCTACACCCTCCATCTATGCTTGCGAAGTTGGACGGATGAGATATATTTTTGGGTTTGTTTTCAGCAAGTGAGACTAACACGGGTAGTCTTGCATGCGTTCAACGGGGCTAGTATAACCTGCCATCAGGTAGCCTACGGGTGTTTGCACGACGAACACAAGGCTTTAATTAAAGCATTAATAGTAATGTTGTATACCTACAGAAAACCGGGATGGTTGCTACATGCTCCGTCGGGATGGTTGCTACATGCTCCGTTCTGGGTATGTTTTAATTCTCAGGGATGGTTGCACATGCTCCAATGAATTAATATGGCGAGAAGTATTCATCGCCTGAAGGCTTTATCCTTTGCAGGACGTCAGCTTACAAAAATTGGCTTTTTACAATTTTAGCCTTTAAATAGAAATCCACCATCAACATTAAGTCCCCTGCCTAGCATGCAATGGTTACACTATTGTAGGGTAGGCATGAGATGGTGACAAATATACGTAAAAGAAATAAAGGTAACTAACCTTGGAAGGCAGCCGCTAGTGATTGTCCATGTGAACGCATCGTCGCAGGCATGAAACCTTGGGTGGGCCGGTTTCCCTTCTTGGTTTTTTGGAAGCAAAAAGGAATCCTTCTCTAATTAGAATTCTTCAAATTTTTGCCTATAAAAGGGAGAACCCTTTTTTGTTTTCCCTTCACGATTTTTTTTTTGTGAACGTCCAGCTCTCTGCTCGTGCTACCGCCATCGCCGTTGCTGCCGGATTTGTTGCCGCCGGCGCCGTTAATCAGGTACGTGCAAAAAAATAAATAATTGTAAACCCTAATTATTTAGGTAGTGTTTCTTTTTCACTTTGAGAGGATTGTAGGTGCGACATACCATAATTGATTCCTTTACCACCTGCCAGGATTTCGTAGTAAAAGAAAGCATAAACATGTTGTTCCTTCCCTTTATCCTTGCATGTCAAAACCCAGGTTGTAGCTTGATAGAACCGCTACCTTGAACTCGTATACATGATAACCAACTGTAGAAAATATGTTGTCGTGTTGGCTTAGTTTTAGGGATGCGTATGCAAACTTTAGTGCCCGCCTGCGTGATTTTTGAGGTACTCTTGCGCTTGTGTTTATCGAAATTGCTGTAGAATCCTCATACAAACTCGGATTTTGACGGTCCGCATATGTATCCTCAAGCCCAGAAAATTTCCAAACTTTAACAAAGAAGCTTTTTGAATTTTGAACATGTTTAGTGGATAAAAATCGCGAAATAGTAAACTTCCAGGAGGTTTTCAGAATTTTTTCAAGTTGCGTGTCTTCTGATGTTTTGGTCACCCCTTCTTGCTCTTTCATCCGATTATCGTGAAATTTTGATATGTTGTAGGTAAATTCCATATGAAGAGAATGGAACATAACATAACACTAGATTCCATACCCGTTGCTCCCAGTTCATAATCGAACACAGGGTAGTGTAAATTTCCCTCAACTGAGTTTGTTTGGAGGACGCTTGAACCATCCCAATCCCATGTAAGTGCCTAACAATGAAGTTGGGAATCACGAGAATCTTTTATTGCTGTACGACCCCTTGGAAACATGCTAACACTTCCAATCTCATTACAGTTTCTCAATGATGAACGCGGAGGATAATGTTGTGAAGGGAGGTGTCGACTCTTTCAGAGATGTGCCAAATATAAATGATGGAATGCTTACCAAGTCTTTTCAAAACGTCAGGAGGCACCCCAGACATAATATAATCCTTATTACTGGTTCAGAAAATGAAGAGGGTCTACCATCGTCTTTAGCAGGCATGATGAGGCTTTGTCTCCAGAAGAAAGAATATCCACCTTCCCCCATTGACTTCAGAATTTGTCAGAATCCACTTGACTCATACGAAGGATGGATGTGGCGCATGTTGGGTAATGAAGGGATTAGAGACAACTTAACCAGGGCGCGAATTCTTGATGCTATTAAGGTGTCTGCAATTCTTCATGTCAAGAAGGATATCCCAGGTTTGGTCGCTTTTGCTGCTCGATGGCGCCCTTCTACGAACACAGATTTATGCACGTGGGGTGAAATGACTATCACTCTTGAGAGCGTGTCTGCATTAATGAGCCTTCCTGTCGCTGGCAGTCTTAATTGCAAACTGTCTGAAGGCGAAGACATCATCTATCAGGCTATAATTCAGAAGGTGAACGAATACGATCAGTTGGAGAAGAAGACGAAATGTTTCTACACTTGGTGGGTAGGTGAATGGTCTTCCACGAAAGGTAATGATGATCTTAGCACAGCTGCATTCTTGTCCTTGTGGTTGTCCAAAGATATTCTTAATGACGGCTCCGACACGAAAACTATTAGAAAGAAAATCATCGTATTCGCCATTAAGCTAGGCAAAGGTATAACTCTCCCTTTGGCTTCGTTATTCCTAGGCTCGCTGTATGGTCACCTAAATTATTTAGTGGAGGAGATGTATATTTCCAACGGGTACATGAAGGTGGATACATATGTGCACGTCGCCTTTCTTCAGGCGTTTTTGTGGGAACACTTTAAGGATTACGCTCCCACTCCTACAACCTCAGTCCCCAGCTTGTATGGTGATTCAAGAATACTCCATTGGTAGAGTAGACGTCCAAAAGCTGGGGTGAGTCTTGTAGATTTGCTCGATAGTGTGAGTGCCATAGACTTTCGTCCTTGGGGTCCGGTTCATCCTTCCGCCATCGTCCCTGTCATTGAGCTGCCGCCTGAGGGGAGAGATATGAGCCCTGAAGAATTTGTTTTCCCGCGGAGCTGTATACCAGGATATGTTCCTTCTTTTTGTGATGACAGGCTAAGCATTATTCCATATAATATTGATAGAGCCGCTTGCCAAATGGGTTTTGATCAAGGTGTCCCATTTCGTCGTCCCGCAACTCCTTCAGAAGAACTTAAGTCATCATGCCTTGATGTTGATGTTTTCTCGCCGGAGCTGAAACTTCCTTTTCCTTCCCCCGGGAGAAAGCCAGTAGCTACTTCTGGTTACAAAGATTTTTGGAGGGGGAAATTACTGCTCTTTAAATCATTTGCTAGCGAAACGGTAACTGACCTTCGTGATAAACCTCTTGATGACATCTTGGCTGGTCATAGGCGATTGAAACCCCTTCTAGGGAAACGAGGCAGGTTAACGCCACCGACTGCAATCTTAAGTCCAAGAAAAAGAAGCAAGCATGTAGTCCAGTAATTCTCAACTCTTCCAATATGCAGGTATTCTGAATTCTTTATGCTTAATTTTCAGTTTCGACTTCCATGAGCAACTTTTACTAATCCTTGTTGGTGATCAAAGGATTCCTGAAGAAAATGCCTTTGCCGCACTGTCCCGAGTTTACAATGAGGAGCATAGAGGAAACGGGAAGTCCGGAAATCTTCATGCTGAGAAACCTGGTAATAATGACCTTCATGTAGAACAGTCTGGAGACACTGATCTTCATGCGAAGAAGTCTGGCAACATCGATCTTCATGTAGATGAGTCTGGTAACACTGATCCTATCATATACAACGATGAAGTTGGTGCAAGCTCGATTGAATAGAATGACTTTCAGATCGGTAATTTTAATGAGCTTGTAGATGAGGCCGTGTCAGCAATCCAGACCAGCACTTTGAGGAGTTTGGAAGGGACATCTACTGCGATGGTTCTTTCTAAAGAGATATTGTCGCTAGCAGTCATTCCTGGTGGTATGTTCGACCTTCCCTTTGATAATCCACGTCCTGATCATGTGTTGGTTGGAGGTTTCAGCGTGTCGGCCCAGTTTGAGGAGTTGTACACCACAATATGGAAGAAATATGGCCACATTGCTACCACCACGAAGCTGAAGAGTCATCTTGCTTTGGTAAATCGCGTTCAGGAGGCCTTACCCTCTATTCGGGAGATGAGTGTCGCAATTGGTCGTGATGTTTCTGAAGACGTGATGGAATACTGGAAGTGCCACTTGGATGTGTTTGCGTAGTATGACTTCAATGCTCCTTGGTTCTTCTAAGGGTTTCATGAAATTCAGGAGATTCAGAAGAAGCAAGGTACGGTGCTTTCCACTGAATGTGTCGTTCGTCAGAAACAAAATGTTGGTAGGTTGGCCGAGGAGTTGAAATCTCAGCAAGCCGTTCTCCGAAATATGGAAGCCGCTCTTGCTCAGAAGGATAAGGTGTTGCTAAAAGATTTTCCCTGAATTATTCATGCCGTCTACTTGTGTTTTCTCTTTAGATGCCTTTCGAGTGATTGTGAGGATTTCCTTTCACACAATTTGGTTTTAGGTTTTGAATTGATAGGTGATTGAATCTTGGACTGGTTTATTTACGACATGCTTTTATGAATGTTTGACTTTTGGAAAAGATTATTCTAAAATAGAATCTGAATCTTATATTATGAGTGATCATACATGTCATGTGAAATTGAAAACGCAATGTGAAAGGGAAAGGTGATGGGTGGTGAGCATGTATGGCGCTTGGTCATTGAGTATCCTGTTCATATATGTAGGACGCCAAGTCCCAAGTAGGATATATAATTATCTTACAGTAATGTTTGCTGGGACTTACTTGTCTTTCGAAATCCGTGTATGATAATGAGCACTCCCGAATACCCTCTCCCCAAAGAGCGCGTGCTAATTTTTTGAGGGGAAATATTGCTTCTCTGAATTTATCTTATCGTGGACAATGCATTTCAATGTGTGGCACTCGCTGGTGGGGTGATGGAGAAATCGATGGTAATGACAATACCTCGGGTTGGCTGTCTCTTGATCGGTGGGCGGACGCCGCACCGGTGGCAGTTTTACTTCTCCATCACGTACCCATATCTCCAACAAATCCACAATCTTCCTTATGGGAAATGGGAATCGTGGATCTTTTGAGTCTAAACTTTCCTGCGTCGGCGTGTGTCGTGGCTCTTCCCTTAGGTTTCGGTGTGAAGCACGCTTTGGAGACGGAATTGAGGCGTTGTCACGTGTCATTGCATCTGCGGCCCTCTTGGTCGGGAGATTCTGCTGAAACATGGAGGATGTTGTGCTGGCGATGGCATTATCATTGAGCTGGTGATTTGAAGGCTGCAAGCTCCTACGTTCATATGCTCTCTGATTGATTTCGCCTTCCTATAGCGTTTCTTCCCCTGGATGAAGAGTCAGCACGGGTTGGGTATTATTCTGAGTCTTGGCAAGAGCCTTGAGGTATAATTCTAACAAGGCTTCGTATGCAGTTGATTCTCTGTTTTCATCCGGCAAGCGTCGTAATTCTTCATGCTGGTCGATCCGTCTCAAGCTCCCGTTTCCAGGTGAAAGGTTTTGTTGGTCTCTGGCCTCTCTGGGGCCATGTGTTCCGCCAGTTCTTCTGAAAACCTGACCTCCAGAATTTCTTGCATCATTAGTGATACTTCCCGGGTAGCTGCTTGCAGAGCTCTCATGTAATTGAGCCGATATGTTGTTCAAGAGACGGAAGGTTTCACTCTTCCTTTTGGAAATACCTGCTTGATTTGCCAGGACGTCTTCCAACATCCTGGTCACATTTTCGATGACACTTCAATTATCCATGGTTTCTGAAGGATTCAACGAACGGGAGTACATATCGGGATGAACTTTCGGGATTTGGTGAAGAGTGAATTGATAATCAAATCAAATCTAAGATCTGCCTCTCCAAAGTCGAATAAAAACTGGTAGCCTTTAAAGATTCGAGTTCTGCAACCGAGAGATTAACCTCCCACTGTGGTCGCCAATTGTTTGTGGGAGAAAACTACTTCTGCAGGTTTAGGTAATTTTGGGTGTGTGTGGATGAGAAGTGAGTTTAAACCTTCAACAAATGTGCTGCACGATGAGCACTTTGATTCGAGAGATAATCTGTACAATTCTGGCCTAAAACGAAGAAACGGTCGTTCCAGATTTGTTTCGGTCACAGATGAAGGATATGAGGTTGATCTTAGGGAGGGAAGCGAAGAAGGTGTTGAGAGTGTGAAGGTGAAGGCTATTTGATGACTTGTTAACAGAAGGTTGAGCAGGCTAGCAAATGTTGTAGGCAGGCTCTGGTGTTGAATACGATGGTATTAACATTTGGTTTTCTGTGTTGTTCGGACTTCTGTCTTTGGAAATAGGGAGGAGAACCTATTTATACAAGTCGATAAGCCTTCATTACGTCTCTCGTGGGAAAGTGGAGGAAGTGGAGTTGTGTGTTAGTGCCACACGGTTGCTTTCCCACTTCTCCTATCATCGCTAACCGCCCATGTTTCCCTGACACGATCTTGTGATGGCGTGTTTCACGTTGCACGCTGTAAACCGCCATACCAATACCCCAGTTTGTATCCCCCAGTTGTGACGTGATTAATGTCTCGAGTGTGTGGATCGCGGGACCCACAGAAAATAGTGCAGGGTGAACCGTGAACTTGGTATAACATCGCATGCATCCATCTTCAGGTGACCGTTTGGAGGCTATATAGACATGCCATGCCTTGGTCGGTTACCCTGTGAAGAAGAGTGACGGATGGTGGTCATGGTGATACCTTGTTTGCTGGTTGATTCGCACCCTAAGTCATTCGTCCAAGCTTGCAAAGTTGGACGGACGAGATGGCTCGTATCCTTGCTTGCGACCGTTGGATGGGAGGCGCGCATGCTACCTCTTTCGGCCCAAACGTTTGCATGCTTAGAGAGTTCCAATGGAGGAACCGATCATCCTTGTATGGAGTAGGTACAATGGTGCTCACGCCCAAGCCTGCTTGACTCGCAAAGATTTGATCTAAGCCACGCGACTCAGGTGGCAAAGACGAGTGGTCGAGATTAGAACTTATGGAGGGGCCGTGACATGTCGCCTTTGGGTGCGCATACCGAGGTGCTCATCTATCACTGACCTTGGACGCCCGTCTAGGCATGAAGTTGGGCCCACGGTGGTCATGCTAGTATGCTCGGTTCGCTCTAAGTCTCCATATTGGCCTTCAATCCAAGCCTGCGAAGATGGACGCTCGAGATGTTTCTACACCGCAAACCCTAATTAGGATTTTGGACCGGCCACTTTGGGCGATCGGTTTTGGGTTGTGTGCACCTCCTTTGGGGAGACCGACCATGTATGCAACATCTTGGGTCGACAATTAGCATGTACATGCTTGCTCTATGACCCTGGGCGAAATCTAAGCCATCCAACTATGCCTGCGAAGTCGGATGGTCGTGATCGTTTTGGATCTTCTCAACCTACATTAGGCGTTAATCTAGCCTTGTTTGGGCAATCGTTTCTTGCACCACGGCTTTCCTATGAGGGAGTCGGTCATGTAGGTAGAAAGTGGGCCCGCCAATGGTGTACCATCACTTCACTACTTGTTTTAGGGTATAATCTAAGCCGTCCAACTATGCCTGCGAAGTTGGACGTTCACGATTAAAAGGAACCCTAGCCGTGCGTCATGCTCACTTTGAGCGCACGTTTTGTAAGGACCAACTGTAGTTGGTCATGACCGTTCAGTCATGTATGAAGGTGGGTCCGAGGTGATCATGGTAGCATGCTCAGGACCCCCTGAATCTATATCTACACCCTCCATCTATGCTTGCGAAGTTGGACGGATGAGATATATTTTTGGGTTTGTTTTCAGCAAGTGAGACTAACACGGGTAGTCTTGCATGCGTTTAACGGGGCGAGTATAACCTGCCGTCAGTGAGCCTACGGGTGTTTGCACGCCGAACACAAGGCTTTAATTAAATCATTAATAGTAATGATGTATACCTACAGAAAACCGGGATGGTTGCTACATGCTCCGTCGGGATGGTTGCTACATGCTCCGTTCTGGGTATGTTTTAATTCTTAGGGATGGTTGCACATGCTCCAATGAATTAATATGGCGGGAAGTATTCATCGCCTGAAGGCTTTATCCTTTGCAGGACGTCAGCTTACAAAAATTAGCTTTTTTCAATTTTAGCCTTTAAATAGGAATCCACCATCAACACCGACGGAGAAACCTAGGGTTTGCATCAAGTTTGAACTCATGAGGGTGCCATTCCTATACCAGATGCATATGGAAAGGGTTCAGAGAGAGAAAATATTAACCCTGGAGAAATCTTTAGATAGACCCCCCTAGAGAAAATCTCTTTCTTCATGTTCCGCTGCTTCACTTTGGCCTATGCATCTCAGGCCACCTTCTTAGCATGTTCCACCTCTTCATTTACCATGCTTCATTCCAGATTAAGAAACTCTCTAAAATATGAGGACTTGAACTCAACTCACCCCGATGGATTCTGACAGAATTGAGCCCACGGATTCTCACGGGTTGACACCAAGTTTTCAGGTTTACAAAATTATCTGAAGCAAGACCGTTCAGAGTTATCATTCTCGTGATATAATCTATCGGTAAGTATTTCATCCGAAGTTCAGTTGTCTCTGCACCCGAATCTCTTCCTAAATCGCTTTGAAATTGTTGAAGCCCGCCTCATCCCGCATTTTACCAAGATCTAACTCGTTCTCACCATGAAGAGTACTCTACAAACAAAGAGAAGATCATATAAGGCTGCAAATTTCAAATTACATAAGTTAAAATCAAGGGAGCAACAACACATGAAAAGGGTTTGATTTACATGAGGACTGGCCTTTCCCCAAAAAACCTTGTCCTCTTTCAATACCTTTAAGCCTTGTCTTCTCCTAGTACCTTCAAGCATACCCTCATGCCTAGAGTTATGTACTTATCAATAAATCCATCTCACATCTCATGAGATACTCGTGGATTTGTTTGGGTCCACATTTTAATAAGGGATCAAGCAAAATACGTTTTCTGGAAACCAAAGAGTAAAAACGAGTAATCAATACCACGTATGTGTCTCTGGACTAAGAATAAAAAATTCACGACCTAAACCAAGATAAGGAAGGGTAGTTAAGTCATAATACTCCAAGGGGTTGTGCTTGAAAGCAAGAGAACGTTTTAAGAATCCAATTGAAATAAGGATTTCTTTGGTAATTCAGATTGATAAACATTACAGCGTGAATACTTCAAAACTGATGACAATTCATAAGGAATTTTGGGGTACTTTCTAAAGAAAATGTGTTATTATATGTCTTCCCAACGACATACCAAAATGGCACTTTAAACGGACAAACGAGCTAGGAGATGTGGTCCCAACACCGAAGTAAGTATAATATGAAAAACTCCTGAAATTTTATACGGGATTTTTGAAGTCAAAAGTATACACGGATTTGATTGGTCAAACGAACTCGGAATCAAGTCATTCTTTTTGCGTCAGAAAGAATATTCTATTTTGTTTCAAATATGGGGTCGGGGACTCAAATCAGAGTCCGTATGAAGAGTTTACAGCCATTCTTCGTAAGTATCTCAAATCTGAAGTTTTTTTTTGATGAACACCTAAACATAGTGAATCCTTTACAAATACGACTACTTCTATTCATTTAATGGTCGAAGAAATATGAATATATGATCAAGGAGGGACAAATATCAAGACTTACCGAAGATGAATCTATAGAGAACGAAGGATGGGTATCTACATCAGAAAACTCCAGATGATAAGTACTTCTGTTAACTATTATGTCACCAGTTTGAAGATTAGTATCATTTTGAAAGAAGAACAAGGTTACCATCTATAAAGATGATATCACTCAGCATGCCATTATTAAGAACTCAATTTAAGTACACTAAGCATTAAAAGTTAGCACGCGAATTTCCTTTAGAGTGCAATATAAATTCTACTTCAAATAAAAGGATGAATCTCATTTGAACAAGGAAACCAACTTGCAAAAGGAGTCTAGGACGTGTTCTAATTGTTTTTATCCTAATATCACAGTTCATTCCGAAGTTTCTCCACCTCCTTGAACGCATACTTATCAAGGAAAAAGGCAGAAGTAAACACAGAAGTGCCCCTAGTTCGATATTTTGGCTATTTTGAAGAAAAGGGGATTTGGCTAAGAGAAGTGATCAAGTTCTTATTTCAATCATGGAACCATACCCATATACACGGTTTTCAAG
This sequence comes from Papaver bracteatum, assembly GCA_023529315.1. Classification (NCBI taxonomy): domain Eukaryota; kingdom Viridiplantae; phylum Streptophyta; class Magnoliopsida; order Ranunculales; family Papaveraceae; genus Papaver; species Papaver bracteatum. Next base: position 101,197 of record JAJJWX010002261.1, on the reverse strand, counting down.
TTACCTCATCCTCCATTGCGTCCAACTAGAGTTCAATCCAAGTAAGGAAAGGAGTTTTAAAAAAAGGCAAAGGAATTCAATTTAAACAAGGAATTCTACTGTGAATAAAATTCGTGGAATATACTGGACCGGTTTCTAAACCTAGAAAATGTCCAAAATATTTCTCTTTTAAATTTGATTTCAAAAGGGAAGCCTTGAAGCAAAAGCAAAAAGATTTGGAGTTAAAAGAGGAAATTAGAGGAATTTGGGTCAAATGAGGAAACTGATGGTTTTCTTTCTTCTAAAAATTCCTCCAAATTGTGGACAAGCCCTTTTCATGCATGGGATGCTCTCCTAGGCCAGAGGGACGTGATTTATTCTCTCGGAATTTTTTCAGAGGGATCAAAGTCGAAGAGAATTAGGGTTTTGACGAAAATAACCCTAATTTCAAGAATTTGGTAAAAAAGGGGATTTATTCTAAAACAGAGGGGACCAAGCCTCTCCCATTTTATTGGATGGTTCTCTAGGAATCTCTCAGTACATTTTATCTCATTACTCTTCAACAAAAAACGAGCTCATAAGGGATTTTGACCAAAATACCCTTATATTGCAATTTTGAGTATTTTCAAAGTAGAAAGCCTTAATACAGCTACAGACCGACCAAGGTCTCATCTAATCGTTCCAAAGGCCTCATACATGGATCTAAGAAGGCAGAATTTCAGAGAAAATAAAGGGAATTCGGATTCATGATTTTTAAAACCAGGACCAGAGACGCGCAAATCCCTCTTTCAAGACGTGACTATGCCTAGGTAGACTCCATGTTTCTCTCATGCCAAAGAAAAATCAAGATCAGAGTGGATTTTGACAAAAATACCCTTAGTTTCAAAGGTATGTACTTTTTTCTAATAAAGAGGAGTCTGATTGGCAAGGAATTAAACAAGCTCTCATCACACAAGGTGCTGACCCCACAAGATATATGCACACCTTCCAAGCCTCGTCAAGCCTCTCCAGGGTATTTGAAGGAGTCAGACGCGAACAAAAGAGAAATTAAGGTTTATGTATGATACAATCCTGAATTCAGAATTTACATGGGATAGGGACTCCGTAACTTCAAAAGTAAATGCATATCTTTTCTCTCAGACCCTCACAAACATCAAGGCCATCCAGGAAACCATTTAAAAATTCTCTATTCCCCACATACTCGCCTATAAGAACTCAGAAGCTCAAGGATGCACAAAGAGAGAAAATTACGGTTTTGGCCAAGTAAACCCTAATTAACAAATTCCACTTGACAGAAATTTTGTCTCATCAAGAACTCATTATCATGTCATTAACGTCCAACACGAAGTCCCAGGAAATTCCAAGGTCCATAATCAATTCCAAGATCAAAGTCATAAAAATTGAAGGCTAAACATCAATTCGGGGATTCTGCAAGTCTAAAAGGACGAACGAATTGTAATTGTGTACGAATGATTTGTTATCATCTATATACTATAGAAAAATCAAAGTTCTACTCTGAGTAGGGGACTTAATATAGTTGGTGAAATATGGATAAGGGGAAAAAGTGTCATTTTAACCATATAGACATAATTTAACTCTCACATGAGATATTAAGCCCTTGGCCCTCAAGGAATCCTTAGCCATGATTTCTAGTATACGTCCTTGCTAGACACTACTGGTCATGATGCCGTGATTCCTAGCGCACATCCTTGAGGAGATACTTCTGGTCACGTAGGTTCTGTAGAGCTTAAAACGTCCCTAATAGACTTATGAACCAGAACAGCCACAATTCCAGCATGTCTTCGCGAAACGGAGCTGATTGTGATGCCATGAATCCTAATATACATCCCCGACGAGATGTTTATGGTCATGTAGGCTCTGTAGATGCGAAAATATGTCCTCGGCGGACTTATAACCCATAGCTGAGATATACATATCTCCTGTAAGTACGACTTACGCTATTTGAGATCAATGATTGATTCCTAGTACATCATCGCGAGATACACTGGTCATGTCTGCTCTAGGATCTGACTCAACTTACTGAGGTTTCCAATAACTCCTAGTATATCCCCGCGAGATACGCTAGTTATTCTACCTCTGGGCCCTTTTGACAGACTCCTAGAACATCCTTTCGAGATACACTGGTCTTGTTGGCTCATATATGTACAAACCGTTAATTCCAAGCACTTCTATGCTAGATATGTTGGTCAAAGACCAATGAGCCAAAGTCTCACATAGGCATTAATCGGGCTTACAAAGTCTTTTCTCTCTCTCCAAGATGAGTCCTAGCTGACCACAAAGAGATTCAGATCCTTTAAGAAAATATTCATAGAGATTTTGATCTCTCTGCAAAATATCCGAGAGATTCAAATTTCTCTGCAAAATCTCGGAGAGATTCATATCTCTCTGCAAAATCTCGGAGAGATTCAAATATCTCAAGAAATCTTAGATAAGGATGAATATTCCCCATCGTAAGCACGAGCCTCATGTAGGAATCAAGTCTCCTCTCCACACGAATTCTGAGGCATCCCATGCCTTTTCACGTGACTCATCCTAGTCATTATTACAAATCGGAGAATATCTCTCTATATCGGAAAACTCGGCTAAAAAGAATATTTCTTTCTCAACACGTCATCACAAATGCTAACTCAGTTTCACATAAATGGGGGATAACAATTTGGGTTTTGGTCTGGCGGTCTACGACACGTGTGGGAAATACCCGGCTTATTTCTCACTGCAGAAGAGAGTAAAAGCGGTGGAATAATGAGATAAACTCAACCTAGTTTATCCCTATACCTGAAGAGACGGAAGAATTATTCCGTACGACATGGAAAGCAATCATTATCTTCACCGACTTGAGATTAGAGAATTCATCTATAAATAGGTCATCTATTTTTCCAATCTACGATGAGATCTTTCAGATAACCTCTCAGAGTAATTCTTCTTCAAACCCTAGAATTATCTGATCTCTCTCTCTTCATTTTCTTTCTTCCCTAAGACCATCCCTAAATCTCTACCTTGTGACTGAAGCAGCCTTTGACCGGACATTGTGCGTTGTTTAGACGAAGACTATTCGTGCTCAACCTCCCGTAACTCACTTACAGAAACCCTAGAATCCCACTTCTAACATCTCTCAGATTTTAAGTAACTACATTTATTAAGATAATATGAGATGTGCTAACATTTCCTTTTAGGTTTTAAAGAGTTAAATCTCTGGTCAGCTAGAATTGAGAATTGAGGAGCTTCATCAGGTAAGGATTAAACCTTTTCTTTTTATCCTTTCAAAAGATGCTTTCGGTTCCAGTAAGAAATACTGCTTAACATCATCAGAGTCTTTTAGTAATGTTTTAGCAGACCTCTATATTATTTACCAGTGAAATTTTTGTGTATATCCAAAATCTTATCAAACCAATAGGTATCTTCCTATCTCTGATATCTTATCCAAACTTTCAAAGGAACTATAACCTTCAGAGTTGTCATCTTTTTATGCTTTCACTATTTATGAAGAAACAATTGATGGAAACGGGATGGATAAGTAAGAGAATAAGAATTTGAAACTTTAGTCATGGGTACATTATCAATTCCATTCGCTTCCATACTCCAATTGCTATAAACTGTAACTCGCGTGTCAATTTTTTGAGAAATCTGTAGAGGAAGCATAGACAAAGATAATAGGAAGTATGAGGAACCCATTATCGAATCTCGATGGACTCATGTCTATCATCCACAAACTGTTAATTAAACAGGAAGATATCTATTTAAGTGATATGGGTTATAAATGTCACGAACCTGCACGTGTAAGTCCACATATATGGACTATTACACATTCAACGGCTTGTTTCTCTCACTAGGATAAATTTCTTAATATTTTTCATCATGGGATAGATCCCCAAACAAATTAGTGAATATGGGACATATTCCCAATTTTCCCCTTTTCACTTTCCAAGAGCCCTAGCTAGTGCTTCGTCAATTTTCCGAAATTGCTCGTGAATATACTCGAACTGGATGTTCCCTTCTAAATTCGCGTTCTGTCAAAATCAAAAACGCAAATTATATGGGCTGCCCACTTTTTTGCGAATTTTAAGAACTGATTTTAAATTTACGGCTTCAATTCAAACTTTACATGATTTACGAAGGAAATATCACTATTAACGGGGTGATATCAATATAGTGGTCTGACAGTCAGGATCTGTTAACATTTATTTGTCCTCTATAAAGTGGTATCACCGATTTGAAATACTAGTATCCCCTTTATAAACCATGAAACTTTATACTAGGAATCATTAGTTACAGTTTTCATGACCCGATTAATGGCTAGTCCATTCCTAAAAAATGTTTAATCGCTGGTCCAAAAACATGTTGTTAGACCAGACTTTGTTAGAGCATAACTCGGTTGAACTCACCAAACGTTGGTATGTCAAGTTTGGTTGTCATATTTTAGTGACTCAAAACTCATCTAAAGTCGCTTGATTATATACTAGAGTCAACTTCGTTTAGGTTAGACTAGAATGTCTAGGAATGTTAAGACATACAATTGTTACTCCGAAGATCTGAAGAATGTGAAGAAGAAGAGAACTACAATGACAACATCATCCTTCCTCTTAAGGTTAGTAATATCGACTTGAACTGTTTCATTCCTAATGCATCTTTCAAGTCATGATATATTAAAAACATAATTGTGAAGTTATATATACAGTACATATTGTATTATACCCTAGTGATGTGACATGGTCATATTTGTACGATCATAGTATTAAGGAATTAGACTACGAAGTTTAACGCTTATCTTTTGAACTTCGTAGATATGACATCAACATAATCTGGTACATATTGTTATGATTATGTGAATAGTTCATAGTGAAGATTTCATCCTAGGAAACAATATTTTACATTTGTTTAAAGGAAGTACATTCATAAACTTATTTTATGAATCGAAAGGGAAATCGATAGGCTTATTGGTACGATTATTTATTTCAAATCTTTGGATTACCGATATGTGTGAGATGATAGAACCAATCGTAACTTTGTTATGTATCTTGGTATAACTAATCACAATGCCTGACTTATGATTTGGTATGACTAGTTTTTATTAATTAGTGTAACTCATCCTAGATAAGTAATCACCATGAGATGGTATGATCGATATTTGTAATTGGTGTGACCGATCCTAGTAATTGGTGTGAACGATCACAAATAGTTGTGTAATCGGTCCTGGTAATTGGTGTAACCGATCCTGGTAACTGGTGTGACCGATCACAAGCAATACCATGAGTATATGGTAACATATCCTGGTAATAGATGTAACCGATCCTGGTAACTGATGTAACTGGTCATGTTAACTTGTGTGATCAATCACAAGTATTCCTATATTAAGGTATAACCGATCCTAGTGATTGGTAGAACCGATTGAACCCATGTATGTGAGTTGATGTTTGATTAATCACATAGTGATTTGGAATACATGTGAACCAATTCTAAACTTGTTTGGAAGTGTGGTATAACCGATTCCAAGAATGTAAATCCATGTAAATATGAATAAGGATTTACAGTGACAAGATGTCAATATACTTTGAACACGTACAGTAAATCGTATCATTTATTGTTCAAAGATATTCCTTAATACTCAAGGAGATCTCGTTCCGAAATAAATTAAGAATCTTTTAATTAAGGTTGTTAGTTTTATATGCTTTGATTACCAGCAATTAAATGCATATCTCTAGAAAATAAAAAATAGTAATGTTCATTTACTAATTGTAGAATTTATATTGTGGGACTTCGGAAATTTTGGACAAGCATTTATTGGAATTAGGAAAACCAAATTTTCTTCTTCATTGCATATCTTGAGAATATTTTCGATTTTGGAAATTCCTTGGTGTCCAACATCCTTGGTCTGTAAATACCTAAGTTTGTATTTCTAGCAAACTATCCTAAAAGCCAAGCAAACTTCATCTTTTTGTTGTTTCAGGTGGAGAAGTCGAATCAGAGAGGAAAGTATCATAATTATGTGAAATCTCTTACGACCGTTCATTTAAAGTCTTATGTGGGATCAAGAAGCTCTACGAGTAACATTGGTAGGAAACTAGATAATTACAGTGTTATTAGTTTTCAATTGATTTGATTGACTTACGGTTGTTGAAACTTTGATTGCACCTAGTTTTTTTATTCTTAAGAATATTCTCTTGTGATATAAGATTCACTCAAACTAGATCGAAGTATCGAAGGGATCTTTAGAACTGTTTGTAGATCAAAAGACATCTTGTGATAATCCATTGTTAACAGACTCCGTCCTGTGTGTGATTGATCACAAGAGATTCAAGTGGTATTATACATGTGTTTATTGAAGATTTGAAGACAAAGAAGATTTATTATTTGGTTCTCTTATCTTTGGGTGTGCACAAACCTTGATCGGCTGGGATCCAACTAGAATCAAATTTATTCAATTGATTAGTTGCGTGAGATCGGCATCACTTGATAGTTTCTTTTTGGAATCTATACCTATTGATTGTGAATCTAAACTTGACGACTTTGGTAGTTGTTGGATAGATTAATCTAACCAGGGAAAGGAGTTTATTAGATTAAACGGAAGAGCCTTTGCATATGAGTTGGGATATCTTTATCTTGAAAGAATCGAAAGAGTTGTTAAAAATATTTGTTGTTCCTTTACTGTTCGGCATACGATCCAAAGGAATTGTTCCAGTGCGTGCACTCATCGAAGTCAGAAGCGCAGGGATACTGAAGAAACTAAGTGAACTAGGGGTAGTTGCTTGGTCTCAACTATACAAAGTTGGTTTAGATTTTGTATAGTGGATTAACTCTTAGAGTATTCAATTCCGGACTAGGTCCCCGGGTTTTTCTGCATTTACAATTTCCTCGTTAACAAAATCTCGCTGTGTGGTTTACTTTTATTTTCCGCAATTATATTTGTTTATATAAATTAAAGTAAATTACAAAAACGTTAACTTCGCACATACTTGATAGTGATCCTATAGAGTTTGGTTAAGTCCGAACCTATTATCAAGTATCACACTTTGGTAATCGTATTGTCTCGATCTCGTATATGTAGACAATCATAAAAAGTATGAATACTGATTTGTTGCATTGTCTCGACTTTGTCCATAGACGATCACTTTTGTTAAGAGGACTTATAGGTGGATATTTTAAAGAAGTTGGTGTATTTGGGTACCCTCATATTTTCAATTGGTATCAGAGCAGGCAAACACGAAAATATCTAATAATCTGTATTTGGTGCGATCCAACCTATAAGAATTGAATCTACGTCTGATTCAGTTAACGTACCACCAAGATTTAATGGGATAAATTACCCATTATGGAAATCTTCTATGAGATCTTTTCTTCGATCCCGAGATTTTAATACTTGGTTACTAATCGAAGAAGGATATGAATGACCGAAAGTGGAATATTCGGAAACTGGGTTTAAACGCTTATCGTTCTATTCGAATGAAGAAACATTTATCGCGAAGCAGAATTCAAATGGTTTAAATGCCATCATGCATGCAGTGAGTCATGGTCTTTCACATCATGTCTCTTCATGTAAAACATCTAAGGAAGCATGGGATACTCTTGAGACTTTATTTGAAGGGAATGATTCAGAAATACAATCTCATATGCAATCCCTCTCTTTTGAATGGGAATTCCTTAGAATGGATGATAACGATACCTTTGAGGAGTTTAACACTAACTTTATAAGATTGTCAATGCTTCCTTTTCACTTGGAAATACTATACGTGAAAAGGAAATAACATGCAAGATACTCAGATCATTACCATCCAGATACAAGTCTAAGAAACATGCTATAATAGAAATTAATGATCTTTCTATACTTTCTCGGAGCTCTTTTTTAGGAAAGTTAAAGCTCTTTGATAAAAAATTTTGCTGAAGAACAGAAATGTTGGATCTAATGTCTTAGATAATACTAATCAACCTTCGAAAGAAATAAGTATAAATCATACTGAGAAACGTTTTCAAAAGGATAAAACACTTGTTGAAAAAGAGCTTGACTCAACAATTGTACTCCTAACACAACCGATTAAGGATATTTTATTGAATAACAAATCAAGTCCTGATGCATTATCTTTTTTTCATGAATCAAGTCCTGGGTTTAGATTTTGTATAGTGGATTAACTCTGAGAGTATTCAATTCCGGACTAGGTCCCCGGGTTTTTCTGCATTTACAATTTCCTCGTTAACAAAATCTCGCTGTGTGGTTTACTTTTATTTTCCGCAATTATATTTGTTTATATAAATTAAAGTAAATTACAAAAACGTTAACTTCGCACATACTTGATAGTGATCCTATAGAGTTTGGTTAAGTCCGAACCTATTATCAAGTATCACACTTTGGTAATCGTATTGTCTCGATCTCGTATATGTAGACAATCATACAAAGTATGAATACTGATTTGTTGCATTGTCTCGACTTTGTCCATAGACGATCACTTTTGTTAAGAGGACTTATAGGTGGATATTTTAAAGAAGTTGGTGTATTTGGGTACCCTCATATTTTCAATTGGTATCAGAGCAGGCAAACACGAAAAGATCTAATAATCTGTATTTGGTGCGATCCAACCTATAAGAATTGAATCTACGTCTGATTCAGTTAACGTACCACCAAGATTTAATGGGATAAATTACCCATTATGGAAATCTTCTATGAGATCTTTTCTTCGATCCCGAGATTTTAATACTTGGTTACTAATCGAAGAAGGATATGAACGACCGAAAGTGGAATATTCGGAAACTAGGTTTAAACGCTTATCGTTCTATTCGAATGAAGAAACATTTATCGCGAAGCAGAATTCAGATGGTTTAAATGCCATCATGCATGCAGTGAGTCATGGTCTTTCACATCATGTCTCTTCATGTAAAACATCTAAGGAAGCATGGGATACTCTTGAGACTTTATTTGAAGGGAATGATTCAGAAATACAAGCTCATATGCAATCCCTCTCTTCTGAATGGGAATTCCTTAGAATGGATGATAACGATACCTTTGAGGAGTTTAACACTAACTTTATAAGATTTTCAATGCTTCCTTCTCACTTGGAAATACTATACGTGAAAAGGAAATAACATGCAAGATACTCAGATCATTATCATCCAGATACAAGTCTAAGAAACATGCTATAATAGAAGTTAATGATCTTTCTATACTTTCTCGGAGCTCTTTTTTAGGAAAGTTAAAGCTCTTTGATAAAAAAAATTGCTGAAGAACAGAAATGTTGGATCTAATGTCTTAGATAATACTAATCAACCTTCGAAAGAAATAAGTATAAATCATACTGAGAAACGTTTTCAAAAGGATAAAACACTTGTTGAAAAAGAGCTTGACTCAACAATTGTACTCCTAACACAACTGATTAAGGATATTTTATTGAATAACAAATCAATTCCTGATGCATTATCTTTTTTTCATGAATCAATTCCCGGGTTTAGATTTTGTATAGTGGATTAACTCTGAGAGTATTCAATTCCGGACTTGGTCCCCGGGTTTTTCTGCATTTACAATTTCCTCGTTAACAAAATCTCGCTGTGTAGTTTACTTTTATTTTCCGCAATTATATTTGTTTATATAAATTAAAGTAAATTACAAAAACGTTAACTTCGCACATACTTGATAGTGATCCTATAGAGTTTGGTTAAGTCCGAACCTATTATCAAGTATCACACTTTGGTAATCGCATTGTCTCGATCTCGTATATGTAGACAATCATACAAAGTATGAATACTGATTTGTTGCATTGTCTCGACTTTGTCCATAGACGATCACTTTTGTTAAGAGGACTTATAGGTGGATATTTTAAAGAAGTTTGTGTATTTGGGTACCCTCATCTTTTCAATTGGTATCAGAGCAGGCAAACACGAAAATATCTAATAATCTGTATTTGGTGCGATCCAACCTATAAGAATTGAATCTACGTCTGATTCAGTTAACGTACCACCAAGATTTAATGGGATAAATTACCCATTATGGAAATCTTCTATGAGATCTTTTCTTCGATCCCGAGATTTTAATACTTGGTTACTAATCGAAGAAGGATATGAACGACCGAAAGTGGAATATTCGGAAACTGGGTTTAAACGCTTATCGTTCTATTCGAATGAAGAAACATTTATCGCGAAGCAGAATTCAGATGGTTTAAATGCCATCATGCATGCAGTGAGTCATGGTCTTTCAAATCATGTCTCTTCATGTAAAACATCTAAGGAAGCATGGGATACTCTTGAGACTTTATTTGAAGGGAATGATTCAGAAATACAAGCTCATATGCAATCCCTCTCTTCTGAATGGGAATTCCTTAGAATGGATGATAACGATACCTTTGAGGAGTTTAACACTAACTTTATAAGATTGTCAATGCTTCCTTATCACTTGGAAATACTATACGTGAAAAGGAAATAACATGCAAGATACTCAGATCATTACCATCCAGATACAAGTCTAAGAAACATGCTATAATAGAAGTTAATGATCTTTCTATACTTTCTCGGAGCTCTTTTTAGGAAAGTTAAAGCTCTTTGATAAAAAAAATTGCTGAAGAACAGAAATGTTGGATCTAATGTCTTAGATAATACTAATCAACCTTCGAAAGAAATAAGTATAAATCATACTGAGAAACGTTTTCAAAAGGATAAAACACTTGTTGAAAAAGAGCTTGACTCAACAATTGTACTCCTAACACAACCGATTAAGGATATTTTATTGAATAACAAATCAAGTCCTGATGCATTATCTTTTTTTCATGAATCAAGTCCCGGGTTTAGATTTTGTATAGTGGATTAACTCTGACAGTATTCAATTCCAGACTAGGTCCCCAGGTTTTTCTGCATTTACAATTTCCTCGTTAACAAAATCTCGCTGTGTGGTTTACTTTTATTTTCCGCAATTATATTTGTTTATATAAATTAAAGTAAATTACAAAAACGTTAACTTCGCACATACTTGATAGTGATCCTATAGAGTTTGGTTAAGTCCGAACCTATTATCAAGTATCACACTTTGGTAATCGTATTGTCTCGATCTCGTATATGTAGACAATCATACAAAGTATGAATACTGATTTGTTGCATTGTCTCGACTTTGTCCATAGACGATCACTTTTGTTAAGAGGACTTATAGGTGGATATTTTAAAGAAGTTGGTGTATTTGGGTACCCTCATCTTTTCAATTGGTATCAGAGCAGGCAAACACGAAAAGATCTAATAATCTGTATTTGGTGCGATCCAACCTATAAGAATTGAATCTACGTCTGATTCAGTTAACGTACCACCAATATTTAATGGGATAAATTACCCATTATGGAAATCTTCTATGAGATCTTTTCTTCGATCCCGAGATTTTAATACTTGGTTACTAATCGAAGAAGGATATGAACGACCGAAAGTGGAATATTCGGAAACTGGGTTTAAACGCTTATCGTTCTATTCGAATGAAGAAACATTTATCGCGAAGCATAATTCAGATGGTTTAAATGCCATCATGCATGCAGTGAGTCATGGTCTTTCACATCATGTCTCTTCATGTAAAACATCTAAGGAAGCATGGGATACTCTTGAGACTTTATTTGAAGGGAATGATTCAGAAATACAAGCTCATATGCAATCCCTCTCTTCTGAATGGGAATTCCTTAGAATGGATGATAACGATACCTTTGAGGAGTTTAACACTAACTTTATAAGATTGTCAATGCTTCCTTCTCACTTGGAAATACTATACGTGAAAAGGAAATAACATGCAAGATACTCAGATCATTACCATCCAGATACAAGTCTAAGAAACATGCTATAATAGAAGTTAATGATCTTTCTATACTTTCTCGGAGCTCTTTTTTAGGAAAGTTAAAGCTCTTTGATAAAAAAATTTGCTGAAGAACAGAAATGTTGGATCTAATGTCTTAGATAATACTAATCAACCTTCGAAAGAAATAAGTATAAATCATACTGAGAAACGTTTTCAAAAGGATAAAACACTTGTTGAAAAAGAGCTTGACTCAACAATTGTACTCCTAACACAACTGATTAAGGATATTTTATTGAATAACAAATCAAGTCCTGATGCATTATCTTTTTTTCATGAATCAAGTCCTGGGTTTAGATTTTGTATAGTGGATTAACTCTGAGAGTATTCAATTCCGGACTAGGTCCCCGGGTTTTTCTGCATTTACAATTTCCTCGTTAACAAAATCTCGCTGTGTGGTTTACTTTTATTTTCCGCAATTATATTTGTTTATATAAATTAAAGTAAATTACAAAAACGTTAACTTCGCACATACTTGATAGTGATCCTATAGAGTTTGGTTAAGTCCGAACCTATTATCAAGTATCACACTTTGGTAATCGTATTGTCTCGATCTCGTTTATGTAGACAATCATACAAAGTATGAATACTGATTTGTTGCATTGTCTCGACTTTGTCCATAGACAATCACTTTTGTTAAGAGGACTTATAGGTGTATATTTTAAAGAAGTTGGTGTATTTGGGTACCCTCATCTTTTCAATTGGTATCAGAGCAGGCAAACACGAAAAGATCTAATAATCTGTATTTGGTGCGATCCAACCTATAAGAATTGAATCTACGTCTGATTCAGTTAACGTACCACCAAGATTTAATGGGATAAATTACCCATTATGGAAATCTTCTATGAGATCTTTTCTTCGATCCCGAGATTTTAATACTTGGTTACTAATCGAAGAAGGATATGAACGACCGAAAGTGGAATATTCGGAAACTGGGTTTAAACGCTTATCGTTCTATTCGAATGAAGAAACATTTATCGCGAAGCAGAATTCAGATGGTTTAAATGCCATCATGCATGCAGTGAGTCATGGTCTTTCACATCATGTCTCTTCATGTAAAACATCTAAGGAAGCATGGGATACTCTTGAGACTTTATTTGAAGGGAATGATTCAGAAATACAAGCTCATATGCAATCCCTCTCTTCTGAATGGGAATTCCTTGGAATGGATGATAACGATACCTTTGAGGAGTTTAACACTAACTTTATAAGATTGTCAATGCTTCCTTCTCACTTGGAAATAATATACGTGAAAAGGAAATAACATGCAAGATACTCAGATCATTACCATCCAGATACAAGTCTAATAAACATGCTATAATAGAAGTTAATGATCTTTCTATACTTTCTCGGGGCTCTTTTTTAGGAAAGTTAAAGCTCTTTGATAAAAAAAATTGCTGAAGAACAGAAATGTTGGATCTAATGTCTTAGATAATACTAATCAACCTTTGAAAGAAATAAGTATAAATCATACTGAGAAACATTTTCAAAAGGATAAAACACTTGTTGAAAAAGAGATTGACTCAACAATTGTACTCCTAACACAACTGATTAAGGATATTTTATTGAATAACAAATCAAGTCCTGATGCATTATCTTTTTTTCATGAAAAGGGTAATGGAGAAATCCAATGTTTCAAGTGTCGTAGGTTCGGACATATGGCAAGGTATTGTTCTAGAAAAAACGCTCAGAAGTGCAACAAGGTCTATGTTACTACACTCAATGATGTACCATAGGAGAAACCCTATGAAGGAATATCAAGTTGCAATATACTTTTTTCCAAAACTAACAGTGATCTATCTAGCGAGTTTAATCAACTCCTAAAAAACTGTTTTGGAAAATTTGAGTTGGAGATTAAGCAAAATCTAAAGTTAAGCAGTGAACTTGATAACCTTAAAAAAACTTGTCAAATAAAACTCAAGAGGAATAGTTTGAGAAAGAGAAACTGGTTGAAATTCCTAATCAACCAAAGTCGTCAGAAGTTAACAAAGGAAAAGGTAATCCGCTCTCAAATTCTTTTGACAATATGCTGAGTTCTTTATGTGAAAAAGATAGTCACTCTGCAAATTTCTATTGGAATCTCCAACAAAATAAAGTCATCAAGGCACTTCATAAGGGCATAAAATATTTGAAGGCTAATGAGTTTATTAGATCCGGAAAAGAAGTTGCAGACTCTTGCAATAACAAGATAAAGAAAGAATACAGAGAAACGCGACATATTATGTTCATAAATCATCCTAAGGATGTTTTTGTTACCTGTGGTGAGAATAATTCTCACCTCAACACACACTGATTGTGTTGAAAAATGCATCCTCACTTGTTGTCCTAAATATTTTGTGAGGAGGCATAAAATCTGGGCAGAATTTGTAAGTCTGTTCTTTTAGTAGGTAACAATAATCTCATGATCGATATATTTTATCTTTGGGATAAATATATTCGGTTTCCTTAAACCAAATTATATCTCCCCTTGATTTTCTCCTAATTATATCTCCCCAGAATTCGAAAGCGATCTTCACAGGACACGGGATTAGAAAGGAAAAATAGACTTCAATGTTTTGATTTGGTTCAATTATTGTATAAGGTCTATTTTTGAATAAAACTATCATTATTTATGAATAAATTTATTTATTTATAATTTTTCTTGTGATAGTTACTAATTACATAGTTTGTGAATGAATGTTTATATTTTTTCTATGTGTATTCGGTTTATGGGATGTATGATTTCGGTTTTCAGTAACCTTAATATTTGATCTCATATGATGTGACCCTTATGGTTGGTGTGGATTTTTGATTTTACGGGATTAAGTTCCAGCCCATGTTGGTAGGCTTTATCAAAGGATCATAAGGTGTTCCGATTAAAACTCATATGTGAAAAGTCACAATATGTTGAATCAATTTATGTTTAAATGAGTTTCCTTTAGCATAACATATGTGTTTCGGGTTTTAAACTTTTGCGATTGGAACGTATTAGTTAAAAATCGTTTCAACCTTTCTCTGGTAAAGGTTGCTTTTGTTGTTGTTCGTTTGTTCTTGCAAGAGGATGACAACACACTAGGGGAGAGTTCTAACTTGAACTTGCGCTTAATGATATATCTTTCAGGGGAGAAGAGGCTGCGGAATCTGAGGTAACAAATCTGTTAGTTAATTGTTTTCCTGTTTAAGAAAAGCCTATCTATATTGCATATATTTTGCTCTTGCTTAACAAAAATTTCGTTACAATTGATATGTTCCATTATTGTGTATGGATGTGTGAGTGTGTATGATTCAATTGTTTCCAGTTAAGGAAAACTTTGTCAATTTATTTGGCTTATTGTTTGGTATTTTCTTTATTGTTGGGTAACAAGTGTTTTTGCTTAACGAAATTCGGTGCAATTGCGGTGCTATAATGTGTATGTTTGTTTCAATTGTTTCCGATTAAGAAAATAATTATGCAAGTCAATTTATTTTGGTTTGTATGTATTTTTTATGGCTTAACAAAATACTGGATTATTTGTTTAGTCCAATTTGATTTCGGATAAGAGAAACTAAGTTAATTCTGATCTTAGTTAGACTTATCAAATTGAAGGATTCGGTTATTCAAGTTTAATCGAATGCCTTGACAAGAAAAACTAGTTAACTAACCTAGTGTTTGTCTTGTCTAAAGAGAAAGGTCTAAGTTATTTTCTGAATAATTAGAGCCTGATGAGAGAAATAAAGTTAATTCTGATCTTTATTTTGGTCTTATCGAAACAAGCAGTTGTGTGTGCGTAAAACATATTTTTTTGACAATCGCGGTTTAACAAGGGAAATAAGTTTCTTAGTCGAATTGTTAAACTATTAGGGAAAATTGCTTCGGGAAATTGTTTCCTTGATAACATATTAAAACTAAATTACTTGTAGTTTCGGTTTTAATTTTGGTTATCTAAAGTGGTATGTGAAACCTTCGTGCTTAAATCTTATAGGTTGTTTACAAGTCTTTTAGATTTGTAAGATTCTTTTGGGTTTCCCTTTGTTTGCTCGAAACTTTGTCATTTTGTGACAAAAATGGAGAGAAATATATGGAGTAAACAAGAGATTTTCAATCACTAATAAATGGATAATTGTGCTTAAACGTTATATCTAACGAAAGAGTAAAGCATGACTAAGGCGTTATGGGCATACAGAACATCGCCGCGGAGCCCTACTAGGACTTCACCATACTCTCTTGTGTATGGATCCGATGCCATCTTACCCGCAACGATTAAGGTACCATCATCCAGGATCGTGGCAACAAGTGGGGTCCATTGGATGAATCAAAAATACCTAACTCACAAATAGCATATCTGGATGTTCTCGATTCTAGACGGGCTAAGGCGGATAAATATGCATAAACCTACGAACAAAGAGTTTCCAGGACATATGACAAAGATGTGAAATCACGAGTGTTTCAGACAAGAGACTTGGTTCTTAAAACATCAAAACACAATCAACAAAACATGTCAGCATCGAAGTTTGCTCCGAAATTAGAAGGATATTACGTGATTTTTAAAGCCATGACAAGTGGATATTATAAAATTGTCAACATGAATGGAAAATCTGAGGGGACAGTTATTAATGGCAAATGGCTCAAGGCATACTACACCTAAGGTATTTTATATTAAAACTCCAAATTTGAATTATAGAAATAAACCCTCAAATTCAAAACCCAGGAATATCTCTTACTCGGGGGGGTGGGGGGGGGGGGGGGATAAGCCATACCCATGCATGCCCCCGAAAAGTTTCTTTTAATTTTCTCTAGGCGTTGACACAGATAGTTGATGTTAAAACAAAGATCTTCGCAAGTGATCAGCATCTCTTCCTACTCCTGAATCATTGGGTTCGTAATGCCATACAAGGATATATTGTTCATCTCTAAAATAACCTAGGAGTCTTGTGATAACAGTTACCAATATTGTGGATTAGCTTTTCACTAACACTGTAATAGCAATATGGTCATACTTCATCTATATCTTTGTGTAAAGGTCAGCGTGAACCTTAGGTACGATAAACCCTCCAACTTCTACATATATCCGAGAAATAGACTCCATGTTTATTTCGAAGGGTAAGCCATCATTTGAATTATCATAAAGGAAACTCGACTTGTCAGAGATGGAGTAGCCGCGATGATTGGATGGAGTTTTTAGAGAACCATCATCTTCGATTCCGATGCAACCAAATTTAATCTCCTAATGAAAGTAAGATGTGCATATATGCATGAACAAGTTGGAAGAAAAACCAGTGGAATATGCCATCAAGAATTAGGGAGGGTTAAGTTTGCTTACTGTAGATACCTGAAAAAATACCAAGGAAGAAGGTACGACCTCCCCATATCCAAGAAAGGACACGACATAGTGCATATAGTCAAAGGAAGTCACTATGTCCCCCCCCCTATCCTAAAGAGGGTGTTGTTAAGTGCCCAGTATTCCTAACTTGGGAGCACGTGTGGAAGGGACAAAGACAGACTTTCTAGAAGAATCCAAGAGTACAGATGTACGGTCCAAAAGGAGTAGTAGTAAGATAAGGGAATAGAGAAGGACACATACCTAACACGCCCCATTTAGGGAAACAACTATAAATAGGGGTCTTCCCCCAAGGGAAGAACTCAGTGATATCATTACGGGAAATTGTGTTCTACTTCTAGGAACTAGTCTCTCTACACCCTACTTCTATATGTACCATGTATACTTTGTACTGTTTACATTTTGGCGACCACAGTGGGAGATTAGGTCACTATATTAGCGCATGATTCATCACATGGACACTGAAATATTTACACGCCAGGCCCAGCCGCGTGTTTATGGACCACTTACTGAAGTGGAACATGATATTTGATATTGAGGAGAATGATCGCCAAAGGCAAGCCTTAATGGCGAGGTTGGAGGCTATCAATCCACTGGTAGGGAATCACGATGAGCCAGACTCGCCCCGCTTAAAACAAGGAGGCGACTTCCACCAGGATCCAATTTTTCGGACTCCCCAGGGGGGGGGGGGGATAAGCCATACCCATGCATGCCCCCGAAAAGTTTCTTTTAATTTTATCTAGGCGTTGACACAGATAGTTGATGTTAAAACAAAGATCTTCGCAAGTGATCAGCATCTCTTCCTACTCCTGAATCATTGGGTTCGTAATGCCATACAAGGATATATTGTTCATCTCGGAAAACCTAACCGTGGAGTCTTGTGATAACAGTTACCAATATTGTGTATTAGCTTTTCACTAACACTGTAATAGCAATATGGTCATACTTCATCTATATCTTTGTGTAAAGGTCAGCGTGAACCTTAGGTACGATAAACCCTCCAACTTCTACATATATCCGAGAAATAGACTCCATGTTTATTTCGAAGGGTAAGCCATCATTTGAATTATCATAAAGGAAACTCGACTTGTCAGAGATGGAGTAGCCGCGATGATTGGATGGAGTTTTAGAGAACCATCATCTTCGATTCCGATGCAACCAAATTTAATCTCCTAATGAAAGTAAGATGTGCATATATGCATGAACAAGTTGGAAGAAAAACCAGTGGAATATGCCATCAAGAATTAGGGAGGGTTAAGTTTGCTTACTGTAGATACCTGAAAAAATACCAAGGAAGAAGGTACGACCTCCCCATATCCAAGAAAGGACACGACATAGTGCCTATAGTCAAAGGAAGTCACTATGTCCCCCCCCCCTATCCTAAAGAGGGTGTTGTTAAGTGCCCAGTATTCCTAACTTGGGAGCACGTGTGGAAGGGACAAAGACAGACTTTCTAGAAGAATCCAAGAGTACAGATGTACGGTCCAAAAGGAGTAGTAGTAAGATAAGGGAATAGAGAAGGACACATACCTAACACGCCCCATTTAGGGAAACAACTATAAATAGGGGTCTTCCCCCAGGGAAGAACTCAAAGGATATCATTACGGGAAATTGTGTTCTACTTCTAGGAACTAGTCTCTCTACACCCTACTTCTATATGTACCATGTATACTTTGTACTGTTTACATTTTGGCGACCACAGTGGGAGATTAGGTCACTATATTAGCGCATGATTCATCACATGGACACTGAAATATTTACACGCTGTGCCCAGCCCGCGTGTTTATGGACCACTTACTGAAGTGGAACATGATATTTGATATTGAGGAGAATGATCGCCAAAGGCAAGCCTTAATGGCGAGGTTGGAGGCTATCAATCCACTGGTAGGGAATCACGATGAGCCAGACTCGCCCCGCTTAAAACAAGGAGGCGACTTCCACCAGGATCCAATTTTTCGGACTCCCCAGGGGGGGGGGGGGATAAGCCATTCCCATGCATGCCCCCGAAAAGTTTCTTTTAATTTTCTCTAGGCGTTGACACAGATAGTTGATGTTAAAACAAAGATCTTCGCAAGTGATCAGCATCTCTTCCTACTCCTGAATCATTGGGTTCGTAATGCCATACAAGGATATATTGTTCATCTCGGAAATAACCGGCAGGAGTCTTGTGATAACAGTTACCAATATTGTGGATTAGCTTTTCACTAACACTGTAATAGCAATATGGTCATACTTCATCTATATCTTTGTGTAAAGGTCAGCGTGAACCTTAGGTACGATAAACACTCCAACTTCTACATATATCCGAGAAATAGACTCCATGTTTATTTCGAAGGGTAAGCCATCATTTGAATTATCATAAAGGAAACTCGACTTGTCAGAGATGGAGTAGCCGCGATGATTGGATGGAGTTTTTAGAGAACCATCATCTTCGATTCCGATGCAACCAAATTTAATCTCCTAATGAAAGTAAGATGTGCATATATGCATGAACAAGTTGGAAGAAAAACCAGTGGAATATGCCATCAAGAATTAGGGAGGGTTAAGTTTGCTTACTGTAGATACCTGAAAAAATACCAAGGAAGAAGGTACGACCTCCCCATATCCAAGAAAGGACACGACATAGTGCCTATAGTCAAAGGAAGTCACTATGTCCCCCCCCCCTATCCTAAAGAGGGTGTTGTTAAGTGCCCAGTATTCCTAACTTGGGAGCACGTGTGGAAGGGACAAAGACAGACTTTCTAGAAGAATCCAAGAGTACAGATGTACGGTCCAAAAGGAGTAGTAGTAAGATAAGGGAATAGAGAAGGACACATACCTAACACGCCTCATTTAGGGAAACAACTATAAATAGGGGTCTTCCCCCAAGGGAAGAACTCAGTGATATCATTACGGGAAATTGTGTTCTACTTCTAGGAACTAGTCTCTCTACACCCTACTTCTATATGTACCATGTATACTTTGTACTGTTTACATTTTGGCGACCACAGTGGGAGATTAGGTCACTATATTAGCGCATGATTCATCACATGGACACTGAAATATTTACACGCCAGGCCCAGCCGCGTGTTTATGGACCACTTACTGAAGTGGAACATGATATTTGATATTGAGGAGAATGATCGCCAAAGGCAAGCCTTAATGGCGAGGTTGGAGGCTATCAATCCACTGGTAGGGAATCACGATGAGCCAGACTCGCCCCGCTTAAAACAAGGAGGCGACTTCCACCAGGATCCAATTTTTCGGACTCCCCAGGGACGGTCACAAGCAAACCAGTCTGGGAGTCCACTTATGACGGATGAACAATCCCGGAACGCCCTGTCTGATGGGAAGTTCACTAAGCTACTGGAGGAAAAGTATGGTCTTGAGACCCAAGATAGCGCCTAAACTATAGTGTTGCCTATCCCACATGAGATTCTAGCCAGACTGATGCCTGTAAAATACAAGACGTCAAAGTCTAAGTTGTTTAGGGGAGTGGTAATGTAACAGAACACACGCATCGTTTCACCATGTCATTAAATGAGTATGCTCAAGATGAGATTGTGTGCATGGGAGAGTTTGGGAAAACTCTGACATGAGATGCCTTTACTTGGTATATTTCACTAAAGCCTAATAGCATACGGTCATGGGATGAAATGAGACAGGTGTTCATGCAAAAGTTTTACTCCAAACCCGTAAAGATATCTATCTCTGACTTGGGTAATACTATACCACGGAGAGGGGAGAGGCTTAAACCCTTCGCAATACGCTTTAGGACCGAATCTCTCAAGTGAAGAACAAAAGTATCTGAAGAAGAGTTAGTAGGCATTTGTATATCCGTACTCGAACCAAAAACACGCCGAATGTTTGAAAATGCCCAGATAACGATGTTTTCTGACCTTGAAGAAGCGTTTGCCATGACCGATGTGACTAATGAAGAAATTGAGGTGGCAGAGAAGTCCTGGTCTTATTCAGTGGCTTATGCTAAAGAAGATAGTTTAGGAACGTTGAAGAGATGAGGGCCACCTGGTAACAATAACAGGCGAGGTAAGAGAAGAGCAGAGAAGGAAGCACCTGATTTTCCATGTTCCTACGAGCAGGCGATTGGGATGTTAAAAGAATGGATCACTAATGGATATATCACCCTGTCAGAACCCAGGAAAGCTCCTACCGAAGCAGACAAGCGCAACCCTCGTTATTGCATATTTCATAGAAGAGTTGATCATCCCACTAAGGAGTGTAGAACCTTCAAATGGGCGATTCATAACAGACAATGGAATGGCGAGGTGGATGTAGGAGGTGACAATGATATACAAGACAACCCACTGCTAGATCACGGAATAACAGCTCTAACACATGATCCTAGGGAAGAGATGAGCCCAATGGAGGTAGTTGAGGAAGAAATATATGCAGTATCTTCTGGTGGTACGACCGAACAGATAGCTGAAACAGTGGCGAAGAAACCGTTATTCGCAAACTTCTTCGACGCCTTGGGTTTTGATGTTGCCCAAAGACATTTAGCATCGATGTTCCTAACCAAGATTGCAGCCAGGGAAGACGTTAGTGCGTATTTGGATAAGAAGTACCCGCTCCCTACTAATGTTATAACATTTACTGAAGAAGATAAAGCATCAAATAGCGATCACACACGTCCATTGTACCTCACTGTCAAGTTAAGGAAAGACACTTTCAAACGGGCATTCGTCGATACTGGAGCATCGCTCAACTTGATACCTCTACATATTTTGAGGAGCATAGGCGACAAGGAATCTGAGATTAAGAAATTTCAAACAAGGATTCAAAGCTTTGGTGGCTTAAGTCAGCATACAATTGGGACAATTAATCTTGAAGTCAGGGTTGGTCCAAAAAATGTGATTGAACCCTTCCATGTAATGGATGTTAACACAGCGTATCACATCTTATTGGGGAGACCAAGGTTGCACAAGCATGGCGTCGCGTCGTCTACTTATCATCAATATGTTAAGTTCATTCTTAAAGGAAAACAGAAAAGAGTTCGGGCGACTGAAAACCCCTTCACGGCGGACGAAGCGTGTTATGCAGAATCATCCTTCTTTGATGGATTGAGCGAACCTAGAGAAGTAGTGACTCGTATTCACTCAATCCCAATCCCAATCCCAGACAGGGAGATAACTTACCAAGAAGGAAGCTCTAGTTAGAGACGCAAGAAGGATTATGTTGAATCAGATAAAAGGCGTTTTCGGAAGGTGTCCCTCCCAGACGGATGCCATGTTTATCGATTATAGAAATTAGCTGGGGAAACCTCGACAGTGGAAGTTAACCTTGCAGAAGAAATAAAAGCTTTAAAGGTCGAGGATGGTCCCCACGCTTGGGAGAGGATGTCAAAGAATGCCCCGCCCAAACATGTTGAAGCAACAAAAAGAGTAAATCTTGGGACGGAGGAAGACCCAAAATGGGTAGAGCTTGGGGCGGCCCTGTCGGATGAGGAGAGACTCAAGCTGCATGAATTTATGAAATAGTACAAAGACATTTTCTCCTGGTCTAATGAAGACATGCCTAGTTTAAACCCCGCCTTAGTGTGTCATGAGCTAAAGGTTAATCCGCATAGTAAGCTAGTGAGACAAGCTCGCCGCCATTTCAACAATGAAACCGAGGCACAAATAAAGGATGAAGTGAAGAAATTGCTATAAGAGGGTCACATCAAACCAATACACTACCCAACATGGCTCGCTAACATTGTACCAGTGGAGAAGAAAAATGAAACAATTCGATGTTGTGCGGATTTCCGAGATCTAAACCGTGCATGTCCTAAAGATGAATTTCCTCTTCCTAACATCGAAATGACAGTAGATGCGACATGCGGTTATGAAATGTACGCATTCATGGATGGACAAAGTTGCTACAACCAAGTCAGGATGAAAGAAAGTGACGCCACCAAAACTGCATTTTCCATGCCTATAGGGAACTTCTACTATGTTGTCATGCCTTTCAGACTGAAAACGCAGGAGCGACTTACCATCGGGCGATGACATTGATGCGTGTCGTAACCACAAAAAATTAATTAATATTTACCACCTAATTAACAAGTAATATAGGGCAGTCAAGATCGATCCCACGAGGAGCAAGAGATTATAGTTGTCTTATAATGTCACAAAAGGGGGGGTATTGGTTCTTATATTTAAAAAGCAAAAGAATTAAACAAAGTAATTAAAAGTGTAAGTTGAATTCAATAAGAGAGAATAGATCAATGAATCCTTCTTCGCTGCAAAACAATGATTAAAGTTATGTTCTTTTCAACTTTTTATTAGTCATAGATTATCACCAACCGTAGGATAGCAGGTTCGCTTAGCTAACACAAAAATTCTGTATTTCACTGAGTAACAGGTTCGCTTAGTTATCAAATTCTATTCAAAAGAACCACCTTGAGGTTCGCTTACAAGATGTAATTCCCCGAACGCATTAAGATTTATGAATTTAGGTTAAGTACTAGTAGTTAGACTCGGTTCGCTTGGTCCACTTTCTAGCATTGTTTTCACACACAATTGATCCACGGAATCCCTCCGCAAGGTCTTGTGTTTTCTACTTGTGTAAAGAGTCAAGAAACTATTACGTATTCCCTAACTTTCACTAGCTTTAGATTAAATTAACAAATCAATTTAGCGTGCACTCCAAACAACCTATCAATCAATCATAAACATTAATATTAGTAAAAACAAACGATAATCATATGAAAAACTTCAAAGTAGAATTGAAACAAAACTCAAATCATATATTAAGAACTAGGAATTCATCCTCAATCAATAAGAAAATTAGCTACTCATAGTTTGGAGTTCACACAATAATAATAATAATTAAGGAAGAAAGAAAAACTTATTGAAAAGATGATGGTTGCTCCTTCCTCCAATCCTTGTGCACTTTAACTCATTCTCCAAAGTAGATGTGTATTTAAAGTTGTTGAGAACTCTTTTATTTATAGGCTTCAATACTCTCCATAACTTTGTAGGAAAAGAATCCACATTCCATAAGAACACCACTTTCCCAATTTGAGCCATATTCCAATTTCAAGTCCAATTCTCCAAAACTTCATAGTTTTCATTCAATTCCCAATTCTAAGTCTTCACACACATGAGAGAAGTTCACACAAAATTATGCATTTTTGGTCACCGGAAAACTGGGTTTTTGGACGGAATTCGTCACCGCCGACCACCTGAAAATTCTCTCTGTCGACGGAATATTCCGTCAGTCCACCGTTACGACTAATGGTAGGCTCAGAAAGATACCTACTATTGTGTATACTGCAAGTGCACAGTGTCGACAAGCAACACAGGGCAAGCACAGGTCGAACCACAGAGACTTGGAGAGTGTAGAAGTTGATTCTAAATCCTGATTCAGAGATTAACCAAAAGGGGTTTGATTTTGTCGATACGACGATATGATTTTAAAGTGACTGAAATAATAAAAGTAAAAGATGCAAATAACAAGATATGTAAACAATGATAATATGGATACTAGGGTATTCAAATCCACCAATAACCTATGATATGCATTCAACTTGTAATATTATTCTTGTCCTTATAGTAGATTCAAGTCTACCGTATAACTAAGGTGATTCTCCAATGGATAATTTAATCACAACTAAAGTATTTCTCCAAAGCATTAATTGTCTAATTAAGCACAACTAATCTAAAGATCAATATTTGGTTAAGCATGAGTTGTAGCATAATCAACATAGAGATATTCTAACTACAATGGATACATGGCATACATTGTGAGAGCAAGATGTTGAAAAACTTGGATTAAATTATATGTTTAAACAATTCTAAACTTTCAAGAACAAGATACAAGATATGAATACATACCAATGAGATTAGGGCTTCATCTAAACCCTAGTAAATGAAATTAGAACATGAAGAACATTACAAAATTGAAATTTGATAAACTAACATGAACAAGCTATTCTTGGATGGTTTTTCAACACAACAACCCTCTCTATTTATACACAAAATTCCCTCAAGCACTTGGATCCGAATTTTGGCACTCATCCACTCAACAAAACATGTTTTCTTAATTGATGGAATATATTTGGTTGTGGGAAACAAATTGGGAGTGATTGAGTGAGAGAATGGGGGTGAGGTGGATGTTTTGGAAAGAATCCAATGGGGTGAGGTGGATGTTTTGGAAAGAATCCAATGGGGGTGAGGTGGATGTTTTGGAAAGAATCCAATGGGAGTGAGGTGGAAATGGATTTGGGTCTTGGGTTTTGGATCATGGGTTTTGGATCATGGGTTTGTAAACAAGTTGCCACTGATGCGCGAGCGTGTGGCCAACAACTTCCAACTTTCTTCTCTTTTGTCTTCTCAATTCTTCCAAGCTTTATTTAGTACTTAAAAACACAAAATTAATTAATACAAATATTTATTCTTGAAAATGGTAAAAATGCCAAATTTGGGATAATATATGACTTTGAAGCGCGAAAGATGAGTTAAGTGCCAATGAAAAGGTGTATGAATATGCAATATTTGGCACTCATCAACTAACGGTCAAACAAGTCAAACGTTAGTCAAAGGTCAGAGTCAGATGGAGAGTTAGCTTCTTAGTCAGGCTGAGTTGGTTGATTCACTTGGTCAGATCGGCTTATCGGGATCGTCATCGTCGGTACCGAGTCGACTCGCCGAAGTGGAAAACCGGACAAATACTGTTTAATTACAGGACATCCCGGCCAAGTTCAAGCCTCAATTTTTTTGGTCTTCACCTGTAATAATCATCCACAAACATAACATACATCTATTTCACTTCTTATGCATTCAACAGAACTCACCATTCTCGGATTAACGGCAGCAGTAGGTTAATCATCTTCAACATTAACACAACAACACCAAATCCAATTTTCATTCAATCTAACCTTTCTGGATCGCAACAGTAACTCCCTGAGTTCAATTTCTTCATCTTAACTGCTTCTCGATCTCAACAGACCCATAGAAACTCTTCAATCTCTTAATTTCTCTCATCTTGAGATTCTTCTTCAGAGAGTCATCAACCAACCCTTCTCATCTGAGATTCTCACAACGAAACCCTAACCTCCATTTCAGTTCCAAACCTTCAATCTCTTCTTAATCGACACCATCTTTACAAACCCATTTTAACAGCATCACTGCCCATACCATCGTCACCATCTCAGAAATAGTCTTCTTCGAATCAGCAACCCAAGCAACAACCCGAACCCAGCTTAGATTCATTTGAACATCATCAATTACCCAATTCCTTCGAACCCTATTTGAGAACAACCACCATCTCTTCCTCCATTAACAGCTCTCTGAGCTTATTGTTCTTCAATTAAGGATCCATCAAACCCTTATCTCCCTGGGTCTGCAATCGACCATTAACATCCACAAACCAGTTTCACCAATTTCTTCATGGATGTGCCTCTTATTTCTCGATCTGGTCTCGGCCATTAACGGGTGCGCGGCTGAAGCTTCTCTCTGTATTTCTTTCACATAAAAATGATTGAGAGAATTATTGATTTCTCTCGATTTAGGGTTAAAGAAATAGGGATGGATATTCATCACCCGATCACCATGATAAGGGATACCCCAGTGGATAAGATAAAGGATACCCCAGTGGATACCCTATAACATGCAGTCACCCCTTAACATCAGCTGGCCTATTTTTAATACTCCTCTGAGAGAGTTGCCCTTTAACCGTGGCTCATCTCCCGATAGTGTTTTCCTGTGAAATGACAATCATGTCCCTTTTGCTCAATTTGGATCATTTATTCTCCTTTTTCTCCGTGCGACTCCAAAGTACCTAATAGCTCAAAAAACACACGTAAAATACATAATTTACAAGAAAAATAGCAAAGAAAGCATAAACTACTAGATAGTAAATTAGGTGTATTCTACACCTATCATACATCTATCTTTCACGACATGAATCATGAAATTGTTGAGGTTTATGTAGATGACCTTGTAGTTAAAGCAAATAAGAGAGGTGAATTCGCCCAGCACCTTCGTCGAGTCTTCCAACGATGTCAAAATTTTAAATTAAAGATGAATCCTGCTAAGTGTGTGTTTGGAGTCATTACTGGGAAGTTCTTGGGGTAGCAGGTCACCAGCAAAGGGATCAAAATCAATGTTGCCAAAGCTGAAGCTATCATCTTAATGCCACCACCCAATAACAAGCAGGAACTTCAGAAATTGATAGGAAAAGTCTCTTATGTAAGGCGCTTCATCCCGGGGCTCGCCCAAACACTAAATCACTTCTTTCAGATGCTTAAAAAAGATGCGAAGTTTGTATGGATGGAGGAAAAACATCAAGCTTTTGAAACAATTAATAAGTGGTTGATCCATCCACATGTTCTACAACCACCTATTAAGGGCGAACCCCTCTACCTTGCCCATACATAAACAACAATCGGGGTTCTGGTCGCTCAAGACATGGTAGGATCTAAACTCATTCCTATCTATTATCTTAGTAAAACACTGAAAAACACGGAGCTATGGTACACACCTACGGAGAAGGCATGCTTACCTTTAATCTTAGCAGCACAAAAGATACGTCATTACCTCCTGAAGCACAAATGCTATGTGGTAGCATCCGCTAACCCAATTGTCTACCTCACGACCAAGCCAATCCAATCAGGCAAGCTCGCGCGATGGTAAATGCAGCTGTTAAAATTAGATTTCACGCCAATCCGCCCTCAAGGTGTTCGGGGTCAAGCAATTACGGATCTGTTAGCGGCATTTCCGGGGTCAGATACTTCTGAGAGACACACTGATTTACCAGGGGAAGTCGCCCAAGCAGAAGAAATATCGCCTCAAAGGTGGAAAATGTCCTTTGACGGGTCCTCTTATGGAATCCATGGGGGCGCAAGCATAGTTTTCGAGTCACCTAAAGGAGATCTTTAATCGTACGCCTTGATTACCCCTGCACTAATAACGTGGCTGAATATGAAAGCTTCCTTATAGGGATCCAAATGGCGCTGGAAATGGAGATTAAAGAGCTGGGAAACTCGAGGCTTATCGTAAGCCAAATGGAAGGGGACTTTCATGTGAAGGAGCCAACACTAGCAATCTACCGGGATAAAGCTCAAAGGTTAATGCGATAGTTTGACTACATTACTCTGGAACACAAGGGGTGTCTAATAAACAAGCACGCAGACACGTTGGCGACAATGGCATCGAAGCTCCAAATGCTACAAAATGATAAAGAGGTTATCACTATTATCAAGAAGACCTCCCCTATGACGCTAGAAGAAAGAGACGACATAGAAGAACTATATTGGCGTCGGATAATCATAGAGGATTTAAAACGTCCCCCAGAATAAAGGTTGCTCTAGTGGAAAATGCTAAGAGCCTATACGCTTCTTGAAGGAGACCTTTACTTTGTGACAACAGGAGGCATTCTTTGCAGATGCCTCGGCCCGACTGAGATTAAAGAAATGCTAGAAGAAATACATTCTCAAACATGTGGGCATGCGGCATCTATAATGCTACATAGGCATATCCAACGGGCAGGTTTCTATTGGCCATATATGGCTGAGCAAGCCAAAATACTCCAAGATAACTGTCCTACTTGCCAAGGCGCTCCCCAAGAAGTAGAATTATGTGTCATTGAAGAAGAAGGCGAAGATTAGCGGGAGCCTTATATCGCCTCATAGGCATTCATCCGAGAAACTCCAGCTTGCCTAAAGCGGCGTTCTACCTTACCAAAGGCGGAGAAAGAAATCACCTCCCTTTCCGCCATATAGTAAGCATCCGCACATTCAGACCAGCCTAAACGCTCCTTGGCCAAAGCCTGCTCACACTTGTCTAAATATTACATACACTCATCTCTTACCTGGTTTAGGCGATGAATTTCTTGCTCATACACTTTCTTCCAAGGATTTTGTGGCATAGCAGGAACCACCAGAACCCATTCATTATTAACATAAGGGAAAGACATTTGAAAATAAACTGCAGAGAATTTCTGGTTTATACACTGAAAAGAGGAATGAAGAACCTCAACACAACATAATACATATCTATATATATATATATATAACCGTATTAGACATAATAATTTTAAAACCTCTAGATACGTGTCTAAAGAACGAGCTCAGCCAAAGCATGAGCAAGGGATACACCAATGACACGTGGTAGCTAAAACTCCCTGGAAAAGTAGAAGGCTAATCATGAAAGACATCAATAGAGCAAAGTGGGGCAACGAAATTCGTTAAGCCGGTCGCCAAAAGATATATGGACAAGGCGAGGGGACTCGCGAAGAGAATATCCTATGGATACAAGGAAATGACAAGGGGACTGGTAGAAGACAAGCTCCTAGAAGATAAGAAACATGGGAGAAGACAGCCATCAAGGGATAAAGTATAAGGCTAACGGTATTCAATAGAATAAAAAGGCAAGGGGACTGAAGAACTGGACATAGGAGAGACAAGGTAAGAGAAAGCAAGCTCCTCATGGAGAGGAAAGTAAATAAGGAGTTCTTAAAAGACGAAATCGAAAGATACACCGCCTTAAGAGATTCTCCAAATAAGTTGGGTTTGGGGCAGGTCGCCCATGAAGGATATCAGGGGAATAATAGTAGAATGTTTAGAAGCCTAACTCCTTGCCCAAACATCCAGGGGACTTAATGTAGATACCTGAAAAAATACCAAGGAAGAAGGTGCGACCTCCCCATATCCAAGAAAGGACACGACATAGTGCCTAGAGTCAAAGGAAGTCTCTATGTCCCTCCCACCCCCTATCCTAAAGAGGGTGTTGTTAAGTGCCCAGTATTCCTAACTTGGGAGCACGTGTGGAAGGGACAAAGACATACTTTCTAGAAGAATCCAATATTACTGATGTACGTTCCAAAAGGAGTAGTAGTAAGATAAGGAAATAGATAAGGACACATACCTAACACCCCCATTTAGGGAAATAACTATAAATAAGGGTCTTCCCCCAAGGGAAGAACTCAGTGATATCATTGTGGGAAATTGTGTTCTACTTCTAGGAACTAGTCTCTCTACACCCTACTTCTATCTGTACCATGTATACTTTATACTGTTTACACTTATCATGGCCTTAATGTTCCTGGTTTTCACACGCCCCTTCAACACCTTTTTGACTCGAGAAACCTAAAGAAGAAAACAAGGTGTAATTAGTAAAACATTGTGATCAAATAATTATTATGATCAATCAAATAAAAAAAAAACTTATTGGACTTGCGATCCAATTAACGCGTTCGACAGAAATATTATCTCGATTTGAACTACTGTGAGCATCAGACATGTCACACGGTAGAAGGGTGGCGTTTTGAACTTCACAGGAAGATAAGGAATGAATAGATATGGGTGCAGCCTATCTATTTAAAGAAGTAGGAGATAAAACACTAAAATTTAAACACCTGAAGCTTTCTTCCCGGGAAATATGGATCTTCAAGACTGACCGTTGCCAAGCCTCCATGAAAGAAGAGACGGGACCACCAGCTAAGCGCTTGCGGATGCCAATGTTGTGCACACGATGTAAAAAACTTGGGAGAAGCCAGTCGTACACCGCTGCGAATAAATATAAGTGTTTCACCATCTGATGCTTACCACGCCACACGACATTGATCCGTGATAACCAGGGGACTAATTTTGATGGTGAGTTTTTGACAAGAGATTTTGTAGTAAATTAGTCTGAACCTAGTTGTATAAAATATATTAAAAATCCCTCACACGGCATCAAGGTCGTTGAATCATATAAATGTAATTTTGTATTCCGCAAGAGAATTAATAAAGTTTATTCAATTGATGGACTCAGTATTCCTAAATCTATTTTGAAAGTGTATATGCATGCCAAATTTCAGGGATTTCCACAGCAGAAACCTCGTTATTTCATGTACGCCAATGCACGTACCTCTTATGCCATATACATGGTATTATACATAATCAGAATGAGATTGAACGCCATTCTTGGATCAACATGTTATCGAAAGTATAGTATTTTAGCACATAGTCATATGAGTATCGTCTCAAGTCGCAAAATCCCACGGTTGAGTTCCTTGAATATACTGAAGAGGCACTATTATATTCGAAATATATACTAAAATAGTATTACACCTCCAAATCTAGGCCTGACATATTATTCTAAACTCAAATCCAAGGCTATGGATATATGTTGGTCACATCACAAACATCGTAGCATGTTGGCTAAGTCACAATTTGGTAAAGAATGGCATGTAGCATGCCTTCCACTGGGCCACAATGCGAGCCGCGCAATCATTCTCAGCCTTGGAAGCTTTGGCCAAGGCCACAGAGTGGTCCCCCGTGCCATTATTAGCCTTGGAAATTTTAGCCAAGGCCGCGGCGTGGTCCCACGCGCCATTATCGTCCTTAGCAATGTGGCAAAGTCCATGGCAGATTCCCGCGCCTCATATCGACCTTGGCAGCTTTGGACAAGGCTGATGCGTGGTCCCGCGCGCCATTATCAGCCTTGAAAATATGGCTAAGGCCATGGCAGGTTCCTGCGCCTCATTCTCGGCCTTGGCAGTTTTTGCCAAGGCCACGACGTGGTCTCGCGAGTCATTATCAACCTTGTCAATGTGGTCAAGGCCATGGCAGGTTTTCGCGCCTCATTCTCGTCCTTGGAATCTTTGGCCAAGGCCATGGCAGGTTCATGCGTATCATTCTCGGCCTTGGAAGCTTTAGCCAAGGACACAACGTGGTCTCGCGTGCCATTATCGTCCAAGGCCATGGTGCAACCCTGCGCATGGTTCATGTCCTTTGAAACCATTTCCAGAGCCATTGCAAGGTCCCACGCGTTATTACCGGCCATGGTAGCTTCGGCCAAGGCCACAGTGCAACCCTGTGCAGGGTTCACGACCTTGACAACCATGGTCGAAGCTATTAAAAGGTCTCACGCGCCGTTCTCGACCTCGGCAGTTATGGGTAAGGTTGTGGAAAAACTCTGTGCGCTAATCTTGGCCTTGACACCATTGTCACGGCCCTGGCATGGTCCGTGATCTATTTTTTGGCCACTATACCATTCACTATTTTATCTCCATAAAATAGGCCGATCAAAGACCTCATGGTACTTTAGTACTCCATTATCTAACATGTAGAATATGGCCTCAAATATTTCTCTCTATTTTAGTCGTGGCATGAAACATGCGCGCACTATGCCACTCTTATGCCGTTGGCATGTCACGCTAAATTATAGCGCATTGACATGCCATTAACAAGACAAGCTACTCTGGTATGCCGAAACAAGGTGCGAGCATGCCCCAATTCCGCGGATGGCTTTGGCTAAGTTGTTTTCACAACAACTTCAATTTAACACGCTCATATGGCATATCAACGTCTATGATTGAGCCTAAGTAAGATGAGATCTATGACCCTTAAAAATCACCTACAAAACATAAAAATATGTCACACGAGGGGATTATTCATGGGGTATTATTCTGGTGGTCTATGGAAACATGTGGCATGGCAACACCCCATGTGAAAAGTTAAAGTAGCGTGACAGTTACAGCAGTTGGAGAGATAGTGGGCGCAACATAAAGGGATTTCCAGAAATTTACCTAAATTATCTCGCACTAACCCATTATCTCCATTATCACTCCGTAACTCATGACTCCCACTACCTATGAAATTGGCATTGTGTATCGTAAACAACTATATTGGTTGCTCAACCTATTCATAAGAAGAACAAACTTTCATACCCAAAAAACTCTATATTCTTCCTAGTTTTCAATACCCAACACACATAATTCAATACCATTGTCACTTTCTCACACTATTTTTCTTCCCTCCCCTAAGATCAACCCATCTTCCTCTCCATCATGACCGAAGCAGGACGGAATGACTTCTATCGTGGTTTAGGGTTGTCCTGTTCGATTTTGATTTTCGAACCTAAAAAGAAAGTACCACAATGGTGCATTTATTTTACCTGGAAGCAATTTTTAGGTACTAATACTTGCATAATCTGAAAGCAGAACTCAGTGAGTTAACTGACATTTCTGAAGACTTGAAAAAACTGAATGATCCCATCATTAACGAGTTTTTCAACAATGAGAAGGAATTCTCCGCTTAAAATATCAAAAATAACCTGATGCTCTACTAGGAAACTTCTTGTGAGAATTTATTCTTGTGTTAGAGAAGGATAACTAGGGTTTGGTATAGAAAATATGGTGATTACACAAGCTAATTCCAACAATTTTCATCTTGCATGTTTTGAGATTTATTTATTTAAATTCTAGAGTTGTTAGAAGATGAACTTGCAATATTTAATCATTATTGGTTTAAGGAATTGCAAAGTCTTATGGGATATATGCCTTTACTTTATGTGAATTGAACTAATATCTCATATATGCTCAAAAGTTAAATCTATTATTTTTTCTGAACTGAAAATAAAACAAACTTTGTGAGAATTTTTCGCGGTATTGATCTAATCGTGATTACACTTTTGTGTAATTAGTTCACTATCCACTCCGTTATATCTTCTTATGTTGAGTCATACCGATTAAAATTATCTATTTGTTCGTAACTAGCGGTGAGATTAATTTATGTCGATATTCAGGATACAAATCCATGTGATTTGTTAATGTCATACAAAATCCTTCTTTTTCATTAAAGTAAGGTCACCCATGTTGTTCTCTTGGGAATAACATCAAATAGGGGGGAGTTTTTAATTGAATTTGTCCTTAACTGCTATATCTTTGTGGGGAGAGTGGATGTGGAATTTACAGGGTATGCTTGTATCTTAGATCTCCTAGATGAGCGTGAAGTATTTTATACTTTGTGATATCATCTAAATTAAAGTTTGTATGAATACCTTTAAGTCTTGAAATATCTTTTGATTGAATTCATTACGATCCCATAGTTTTTGTACCTTTGCCAATTTTTATTAACAAAAATGGGGAGAATTAATTAGTAGTTTTGCATTACATACATACGGTTTACAGATCATTATGTAAGGGGGGTTGAACCAATATTTATAGGTTTCACCT
This sequence comes from Papaver bracteatum, assembly GCA_023529315.1. NCBI lineage: Eukaryota > Viridiplantae > Streptophyta > Magnoliopsida > Ranunculales > Papaveraceae > Papaver > Papaver bracteatum. The sequence goes on along the minus strand of JAJJWX010002261.1, from coordinate 67,183 downwards.
ATTATGAAAAATATGTAAGTATAGATTAAGCAGGAGAAACATATCATCGTAGTATTACTTAAAAGTTGTGATACAATTGAACTTTGGAGAAGATAGTAATATTATGTTTCTGTATAACGACGATTGAGAATATCTATTTTCAAAAGTTGTTATCGCTATGGATCTTCAAAAACAATGATGCTGAGTTGAACACGTTCAGAATCATTGCAACTTGAAGTAACGAAGAGTTCAACGAGTTAAAGAACGAAGGAAATCAAACATGATGGATTCGGGAGTTTTGAAGCTTTATTTTTTAATCCATATGTATTGATAGTTTTGTCATTAAAATTGACAAATTGGGAGATTGTTAGAGCATTGCTTGGTCGAACTCACAAGTGTTTCTATCTCAAGCTTGTTGTCAAATTTAGTTATCAAAACTATATCTTGATTTCTAGTCTACATTTAGTTATCAAAACTATATCTTGAGTGGCATAGTGCGTGCATGATTCCTCCTATTCGACATCTAACTCATGCTCAAATGAAGACTAGAAGAGATCAAGGCCTATGTTATAATTGTGATGAGTTCTACAAACCGAGGAATTTTTGTAAGACACAACAATTTTTCATGTTGGTGGCAGATGAAGCTTCCTCTCCTTCTTCTGTAGAGGGCCTCGAAGATGACTCTACACTTCCAACTTCCCTTATAGAATCTTCTATGGAGGTCTATCTTCATGCAGTCACAGGGCTAGTCACTCAGAATACCATAAGGGTACCAGGCATTCTGCACAATGAAGACATTATGGTCTTGATAGATACTGGCAGTACTCATAGTTTTGTGGACTCTCAATTGGCAGAGAAATTACAGTTACCCATTAAACTTACAGGGAAAATGTTAGTGACATTGGCTAATGGAGACACCACCATAAGCAAAGGCATGTGTTCTGAATTGGTTTGGAGTATGCAGGGTTATCAATTTTGTGGTGATTTAAGAATTCTTCCATTAGGAGGTTGTCAAATGGTGTTGGGTTTGGATTGGATGAAGCAGTTAGGTGATGTCATATTCAACTTAGCTGATCTTAAAATTTCTTTCATCCATCATGGCCAACAAATCACTCTGCAAGGTACTTCTTCCATTCCATCTTGCAATTTAATCAATGGTAGTTCTTTTATGAAGTTTATTAAAGCCAATACCCCTGCTATTATTGGTAATTTTTTTTCCCATTAGTACTACTCCTTTAGAACCAATTCCATCTGAAATCTCTGCCATTTTAGACTCCTTCTCAGATGTCTTTGAGAAAGCAACAACCCTACCTCCACAAAGAGCATTAGACCACAAGATTCCCTTAAATCCAAACTCAACACCTATTTCTCAGAGACCATGTAGATGCCCATATATCCACAAAGAAGTGGTATAAAAGTTGGTTCAGGACATGCTCAACACTGGCTTAATTCAAGAAAGTCATAGTCCATTTGCCTCACCCATTTTATTGATTAATAAAAAAAATGGTTCTTGGATATTCTGTGTGGATTACAGAAAGTTAAATGATATTACAGTGAAGGACAAGTTTCCCATTCATTTAGTTTAGGAGCTACTAGATGAGTTGAATGGAGTTATCATTTTTACAAAAATTGATCTCACATCTGGTTATCATCAAATCTGAATGGATTTGTCTGATATTTTAAAACTGCTTTCAGAATACATCAAGGCAATTATGAGTTTAGGGTCATGCCATTTAGCCTTACTAATGTACCAACCACTTTTCAATCCCTCATGAATACTATTTTCAAACCTTACTTAAGGAAGTTCATCTTAGTTTTCTTTGATGATATTTTGGTTTATAGTAAATCTGTTGAGGAACATGTACTACACTTGTCACAAACCTTGTCAATATTAAGGGAACATTCCTTATTTGCCAACAAGAAGAAATGTTACTTTTCTCAACCTCAGTTGGATTATTTGGGCCATCTGATTACTTCACAGGGTGTTGCTGCTGATCCTGAAAAAATTGCAGCCATGCAAACTTGGCCACAACCAGTTAATTTGAAACAGTTGAGAGGTTTCTTGGGCTTAACAGGTTATTACAGAAGGTTTGTCAAAGGGTATGGAGTTATCAGCAAGACTCTCACTAACATGTTGAAGAAAGATTCTTTTGTTTGGTCTCTTATGTCCTTACAAGCCTTTACTGCTCTCAAAAAGGTAATGATTTATGCTCCAGTTTTGGCTCTGCCAAATTTATTTCAGCCATTTACACTAGACACATATGCTTGTTCTTCAGGGGTGGGTGCTATCTTGATGCAACATGGAAGACCCATTGCTTTTACAGCAAAGCCTTAGGGCCTAAAGCTTTGGCTCTCTCCACTTATGAGAAGGAATTACTTGTCATTGTCATGGAAATACAAAAATGGAAGCATTATTTATCTCACAACCAGTTCATTATACACACTGATCATCAGAGTTTGAAATATCTCATGGAACAAAGTCTTACTACTGTCCTGCAACAGAAATGGCTCATGAAGCTAATGGAATTGGATTATATTGTCAAGTACAAGAAGGGGATGGAAAAAAATTGGTGGATGCCTTATCTAGGATACCCCATGACAACTCTACTTGTAATGTTATGACAGTTTCTCAACCACAATGGTGTCATGACATTATTTCCAGCTATATTGATGACCTTTTTTCTCAACAATTGATTTCTGAGCTGCTCATCACTCCCAACAATAAACTGCATTCCCTCACAGAGTCTCAGATTGAAATCAAGACTCTATGTTGGTTCTCATCTGAACATAGGCAGACCATCATTCATTATGTTCATGCTTCAACTATTGGGGGGAACTTTGGCATGATGGGCACATATAATAGATCCAAAGCTTACTTTTATTAGCCTCATATGAAAGAATAAATTTTCACTTTTGTGGCTTCTTGTGATGTCTGCCAATGCAACAAGACTGATCATTCTTCTACTGGGGGACTGCTACAACCTCTGCCAATTCCAGAGAGAGTATGGCAACACATATCCATGGACTTCATAGAAGGTCTGCCAATGTCTTACAAGAAGACTGTCACATGGTGGTGGTGGACAGGTTGACTAAATATAGGCACTTCATAGCCTTGCATCATCCATTCACTGCAATTTCTGTGGCCAAGGAGTTTATGCATCACATTTTCAAACTCCATGGACTCCCCAGCTCCATTGTATCTGATAGAGAAAAGGTATTTATTATCTCTTTATTGAAACCACTTTTTAAATCTTTGGGTACCCAACTGCACCTCAATACTTCATACCATCCACAAAATAATGGTCAAACAGAGAGAACAAATGCTTGCTTAGAGCAATATTTAAGGTGTAAGACTGGAGATACTCCTAAACAATGGCTGCATTGGTTGGCACTTGTTGAATGGTGGTTCAACACCAATTACCATACCAGTCTTAAAATGACTCCATTTCAGGCCTTTTATGGTTATACCCCTCCACATATGGCCTTTCCAGTTCAAGCTACTACATCTGTTGCAGCTGTGCAAGACTACTTCCAAGCAAGAGATCATATGTTGCAGTTACTCAGATAAGATCTACTAAAAGCTCAACACAAAATTAAACATTTTGCTGATCTTAACAGAAATGATAGATCTTTTGTTGTGGGTGATTTATTTTATTTGAAGTTACATCCTTACAGACAGTCATCAGTGGCACTCAGGACTAATATGAAGTTGTATGCAAAATACTTTGGTCCCTTTGAAGAGCTGCAAAGAATTGGGGTTGTTGCTTACAAATTGAAGATGCCTTTTGGGTCCAGAATTTATCATGTGTTTCATGTGTCCCAATTAAAGAAAAAAATTGGTCAACATAATTCATCGATTTAGCCAGGTTCATCTTTACTCGTGACGAAAGTCATGTTGATTATTTCAATAACTTGAAAATCGCTTTGATGAAAATAGTTTGTGAATAACGACTATTATAACATCCTCTAAGAAAGTTTTAATGATTGAAATTAGAGTTTAGAACATGTAACCATGTTTGGATATAAACATAGTGTGTTATCACATTTGTGTAAAAGACCAAAACAGGGAACCCAAAGTATGCGTACCCGTACGCGTATTGGAGGTTGGTGGAAATCCGGGGAAGTATGCGTACCCGTATGCAGACTGGCGGAAAGTTCAGGTCCGTGAATTTCTGCTGGAGTTTGAAACTGAAAAACAAACTCAATCCGTTTACTTAAGTATGCGTACCCGTTTGCATACTTAAGTAGGTTACTTTCTAAAATCGTTTTGTTCATGAACTAAAACATTTATATAATAAGGAATGCAATCTTTGAAAACCGTGGCTATAATGTTCATGAATTGATTCGAGTGAATCAAAATCGATTTTGCTTCGATTGTGTCTTGTATACTTCTATAAGATCTAAGCAATTGAACAACTCTCTAACTAGTTTATTTGAGTAATTTGAACTAGTTATGGTAAAGATGAATAAGGTTGATATGAAAGTTCTCATATGGATAACCATTGGTTAACTATTGTTGAACCAACTAAGTGTGCACGTTTAGGTACGGTTACTCAAACCTAAATGAAGTTACATTTCATTTGTGTATAACAAGCTAAGTTCGATATAACGGTTGAAAGATATTAGCTTGAATCTAATCAAGTTTTATCTAACAGTGAATATTGAATGCTTTGTTACCAAAGTAACTTAGATTGCAAACCTTGATTTGGAATCTATATAAAGGAGAACTCTAGCAACTAGGAAACCTAATCCCCACACCTCGTGTGTGATACTAGTTGTATAATCTAGAGTCGATTATCCTTTAACCTTAGGTTTTTCACGTAACCCTGTAGGTTAACGACTTAAAGACTTCATTGGGATTGTGAAGCCAGACCCAACTATTTTCTCTGTAGTTGTGTGATATGATCTTGTTGTTTCTATCGTGATTGAGTGCAATCGTAAGATTGGCTTGAAATTTATATCTCTGATAGGCAAGATAGAAAAGTAGTCAAAAATATCTTCGTCTCATCGTTTATGATTCCACAATATCTTGTTTCGTTAATCGATTAAGATTATTGTGAGGTGATTGATAATTCTAGGATGTTCTTCTGGAATATAAGTACGGGTTATCAATTGGTTCTTGTTCACCTTGATTTATCAAAAGACGGAACAAAAATCGTAGGTAATTTTGTGGGAGACAGATTTATCTATTCCAATAGGCTTTTTTGTGTGATACAGATTTGTTTATCAAGTCTTCGACTTTGGTTCGTAGCAACTCTTAGTTGTGGGTGAGATCAGATAAAGGAATCAAATGCGTAGTATCCTGATGGGATCAGATACGTAAAAAGCACGACTGTACCTTGAATCAGTGTAAGATTGATTAGGGTTCAACTACATTCCAGACCGAAGCTAGATTTGTAGTGTCTGTAGAGGCTTAATACAGTGTGGTGTTCAAATATGGACTAGGTCCCGGGGTTTTTATGCATTTGCGGTTTCCTTGTTAACAAAACTTCTGGTGTCTGTGTTATTTCTTTTTCGCATTATATTTTTTTATATAATTGAATATCACAGGTTGTGGCATTGAATCGACCAATTGGTAAATCCAACCTTTGGTTGTTGATTGAAATTAATTAATCCTTGAACATTGGTCTTTGATACCATTCAAGTTATTTCTCTTGTATTCAATCAGGCTCGCAAATTCTTATTTGTTTGATTGTGGATTGAATTGAGAAATTGAGATATAACTCTTTGATATACTTTTCTTAAGATTGAGTCTAACTGTCTAGTTGATTCTCTAGAAAATATATTGGAGTTAGTCCATACATATTGCTAAGCGAAATATTAGGTAAGGTTGTTAGACCCCCGATTTTCACCTTGTTCTACTGAATATGCAATAAATAAATGATTAAAAAAATAATTTTCTTCCTGAATCAAGTTTTTTGTTGATGAAGTTATCGCAAATATCTTCGTCTATTTTTCAGTATTCAATATGCGAGGGTTAGTCAACGATGTATGATACTCAATTACTATGCTCCAATCCTAGTCCGAGACTTGACTTCATTGACTAGAAATCGAGATATATTTTTATACATATAACATTGACAATAAGCTTGATATAGCATAACTTTCGAGTTCGACCGAGCGATGCTCTAACAATAAGCAAACAATCTCTAACAAAATTTGTTACAACTCTTCGATTGTTGAAGCTAACATATATGCCATAGCAATGCAACTTTTGAAGCTTATGCAAAGGAGTTCTCAAATTTTATATGGAAAAAATACATTCCTCTTAAAGCCTCTATGTTTATATGGTTTGTTTTCACAATCTCTACCTACTTTGAAAATCTAGAGCACAGAACAATCCCAGTCCAAGACACCATTTGCAGAATATGTGGATCAAAAAACGAATGTGAAGAACATATATTCTATCATTGCCCATATACTAGAGACATTAGGTTCTATTTCATCAAGCCATTCAAGGTATCTTGGGAATGCATCTGAATCATATCTAGAATTTAGTGCTTGGGGATACAATCCCCTGCGACATAAAAATGAAATAAACAGAGAAAAAAATCCGAAACCTCATAACTTATGCAATACGTGGGTTATTTGGAAAGATTTTTTTTTTTAAATTTTTTAGAGGCAAATCAAAACCGAGTACAATATCTTGATGGTAGTTCTAACCCCAGGTGATGGTCTGCAAAATATTTTCTTACTGAATAAATTTTAGCATTTAGAAGAAAAAAGTGTTTCATCCTTTGAAAATGGATATTGATTTCCAATATGAATCCATAATGCCCGACGACAAACGAGAAGACTAGCTACTCGTAAACAAACTCCTATTAAAATTAGGATTTTAATATTTACCAGATTTTGTGCCAGTGCTACGCATCGGATGGACTCGAAAATCATATACTATCATTTTTATTTTATTTTAACCATATTTTCAGTTTGGTGTGATGTGGATTTGTCTTGTCCCTTCGTGCGTTTTGATTTGGTGTTTCCCATATTCGCCTCACCGTCCCAATTTAGGATATTTGACTTGGTGTGACTTGGTTTCGCCTCATCCCGTCCTAATGCATACTTGGCTCAGCTTCGCATCGGCCCATCCCGATGCATGCTTATGATTTCTGATTTGGTGTAGCTTGGCTTCGCCTCGCCTCATCGTTTAGTATTTTTTAGTTAGTGAATTGTTTTATCTTTGTTCAATAAAGAAAGAGTTCAAAAAGATGGTTAAAAAAAATGCCCCTCCCCGTCGCGATTTGGTGTACCGGGCATTTTTAATTTGGTGTCACGGCCCTCTTCCCGTCATTATTTGGTGTGCCGTATATTTTTTATTCGGTGTCGCGGGGCATCGCCCAACCCAAATGCATTTTTGATTTGGCATGGCGATGCGAAATATCCAACAAAATACACTTGTTGAAATAATAAACGGATAACAACTCAAACGAACCTTTAGAGAAGACAAATAAGAAAACCCTTCGGATACTACATTTTTTTGAAGGAAGTAATCTCTTTATATAATTCTTACCAAACAGGTATGACATGTTCATTGTATATACTTTCGGTACCGGGATTGCAGTGTAGACTGGTTAAGATTATTTACAGTGAACGCAAAATTTATCACCAATGTCTCTAATATTATCAGAGTTTACCTGTAAAATTAGAAACAAACTAGAAAAACGCCGAAAAACTACAACTGGTTTTTCAAGTCAACCAAAATATTCATAGCCTTCCCAATTTTAGTCACTTTGTAATGCAACTTCATTTACTTGCATATGTATCCATTCTGCCTAACTCTTGCTTGGAAATATGTTTAGCTCCATTAATAGAACATGTTGGATAAAATTAATAGCAATCTAGTATTAGTATGACTTGGAAAGCAGAATATGTTAAAAAAAATTACTGCTATATCACTGTTAAATTTGAAAGCTAACAAAGTAAGTAATAACTATAATTTTAATGCTATATCAATGTAAGCAATAATAGTAATTCTATTGTTATTCCGTTAGTTAGTTTTCGGAGCATCGGTTGCCCAACGCGTAAAAGGAGAGATCTAAAAAGGGGGAACCGGTCGTTCTTCGCCACTGCTCTCTCTTGTTCCATGTGTACCGTACATTCATTACAATCGGCCGGTCAATATATAAGTATTTCTTCGCCGCTCTTTTAATTTCTTCTTGCAATATATAAAGGGAAGGAAAGGAACTAAAGCAAAATATAATCTATAAAATCCTAATATATACACTAAGGTAATTACTTCATACTACAACGAAGCTACATTTCATACAGAAATAAAACTTATTTCCACTATTCTTAGGAGCTTGTATAATAACGATAAAAATTTGTGACGACAGTTAACATACTCCAAAAATTTCATACTATTGGTTTCCTAAAACACTTGGTAACACAAATTTTTTTGCATCAATTTCTTACAAGGACCGGCACATGTTGCTTTCTTGCAGCTTGCCTCTTACGTGTGTGTATGAATGAACAATTACTAAAAATAAAAAAAGGAAAAAAGGAAAAAGGAAAACACTCTTGAGTCATACAATATATATTTATCAAGGGTCCTATGTACCTTTCTTGCATAAATTAAATACATCATAAGAATATACATATTATGCACTATGATTCTCTTGAATACTCTTTTTAGGAGAAAGGGATTTATGGATGCTTATAAATCATGCAATGCTTCCAAAACATTTTTGAAAATTTAGAGACAAAGGACATGCATACTACCACCTACATGTATTAATATGTTAAAAGGGAGAGTTGGATCTGCCGCAAAAGAAGGATCGACATTGTGTTACTAAACTATATTATTAAACACAGGTAGCTCAAAGTCCAAATGGGTTTTTCAAAAAAGTTAAGATCAATATCATTACTTACACCATAAATATATAAGCACCAGAAGCCCTCTTCCGTGGTAAGATAAAAAAAAAACACCAAATAAAAGCAAGAATCAGCTGAAAAATCCTACATTGATGCATCAATTCCATCTGTAGGATGGCTTGTTCTATATATTTAATTTCCTGATTTAACCTATTTGGATTAAAAAAAATTAGTATGAATAGTAAACTTTCTATAGATACCGTAAAAAGACCTAGATGATTCTATCAAAACCAAATCTATGAGGATTGGAAAATACATGATGATAATCGTCAGATGTCTACTAAACAATGTCATGGTTCCAAATTTCATATTTTCAATGCAAGATTTCCTCCAATAATTTTGAAAACTTACAAAAACTAAGGCATCTCTCAGTTACAACTACAACAATGGAGAATAATAAGTGGGCTAGGAATTACCATCAACAACGTTGCCTGAACACTACGACTAATCCAAGATATAAGTCTTTTTTCTTTGACACCAATATCATTTACACTTCTTCATATATATATGTAAGTCATGCCTGTAGAAATGATGGATTATGAGGAGTATAAAAAAATGACTAATCCATGAAGGCAAAAAAAAAAAGGAAAAAAACGAAGACGTGTGATAATTTAAAAGATTGTTGATGGTGGTTTTTAGTTCAAGGGATAAAATCGTAAAACCATGTATTTAATGCGCTGTCACCCTGCAAGGGGTAAAGCCACTTAAGAAGTGATGAGTGCAAAAAACCTCTTCGCTCGTTTGAAGCAATTCAATATGAATATATACATGAAATTCACTCAGAATGGTGCGTGCAACAACAATCCCAAAATATTCTGTGAATTTTATTTTACACCAGCATTATTAATTAATGCACGATTTGCCTAGTATTTTCCGTGCTATGTTCTCAGCCGAACTATCATCATTGACATGACATGACAATTAAGTGTTCACTCTCAGCAGAGTAGCATGAATCTCCCGAAGTGCCAATATTGAGATTTGCATAAAAATACCCACACAGGCTACATCACTCTCTGACAAAGAGAATCTCGTATCGACGCACTTTTAAATAAAGACAGATCGATCGATCATGTTTTTCCTTAAGGGGAATCTAGACTGTCCATGCAAGTCTTAGAAACGATCACGGCCACATAATTTGGTCGCGCAATTCAACTAGCCTAGCCTGCTCCTAACGGAATTAGGAAATCATCACGATGACCACCGACGGGCCCACTAACTCCCTAGACGAACGGTTTTCATCTAATACATCGATAGCGCTTCGAACGATCAACCCTAACATGGGTGATCGCGCTGTTTAAGAAGAGATCAAACGAGCCGAGACCGACCAAAGCGGTCTCAAATGCATCACATCCGTCCAACTTTACCAGCTTAGTTGGACGGCTTAGATCTTCCCTCGAATAGTCGAAAGGGTACTAGTGTGATCACCAATGACCTAATTACATTCTTGGTCGATCGACCTGCCCACTGCAAAGAAGAAACACGTTGAATCACACGCCCAAATAAGGGTGATCGCGCAGACTTTAAAACCATAAATTCAATAAGCGGCGTTATACAACTGCCGCAAATCAATCGTGTCCATCCAACTTCGCTAGCCTAGTTGGACGGCTTAGATTGCATTTTAAACGATCAAGGAGATGCCAACGCGTTCACCATGGAACCAACTCCACACGTGGTCGATCGACTTGCTCATAGAAAGAACAAAGTGCTTCAAATCGCCGGCCCAAAGTAAGGTGAACGCGCTATTCGAAAACCCTAAAAAACGCTTTGCAGCAACACATTTCTGTCACAAATTGATCGTGACCACTCATCTTCACCAGCCGATTTGAGTGGCATAGATCCGATTTCAGATGACCCAGGATATGTCAATACACTCACTATAGGCTCATCATCACATATGCACAATCGCCCGTTCGAATCAACGCCAGTGATTTGATTCGACTAGCCAAAGTATGAATGGGTGCATGAACCCTAAACCCTAAATTATATCAACGGTGACAAACATCTGCCGCAAACCATCTCGTCCGTCCAACTTCGCTAGCTTGGTCGGACGGCTTGGATCAAATATTAGGCGATCAATGAGATACCTTAATGATCACTGGCCACCTCTCTCTCTCAAGAGAGCGGTCGACCAAATGGCGTCTCATCCATGCGGCCCTCAAACGGTCACCCAAAGGTGGTCGGACACGCTGCTATTTTAAGACGCCCAAATCCGCGACTTATTCAATCGAGCTCTAAAATAACGATGCTTTATGCACATCGATTATTTTGAGCTGATTGCTTAAAATCGATGCTTCACATGCATTGAATGCATACGATATTTTATGAATATCAGCCTCATAAATAACTTAGTTGTTTAACTCAATAGCACCGTATTCTATTCTTTTCGGCATGTCCCACGACTAGACCCACTCACTCGAGACATCTAACATGTCACAAACTGGGGTATTGGTCTGGCGGTTTACAGCGTGCGGAGTGCAACGCGCCCATTATAAGAACGTGTCGGGAAAAGATGAACGGTTAATGATGATGAGAGAAGTGGGCGAAGGAGTGACCACGTGATAATCACCACCTCCTACACAACCCCACTACTCCATCACTTAATGTTCTCCACTTCCTACGAGATCAGAGGTGCGCTCAAATGACTTGTATAAATAGGTCTTCAACCTATTTCGACAAGAGGACAAGTTGTTGTTAACACAATATCTAGAAATTACCCAGAATTGATAGCTTACATTATGCAAGACAGTTCGATATTCTGATACAAGTTATAAGAAGACAACACCTTCATAATCTCAACACCTTCTTCGTTTCCCTCCCTAAGATCAACCATTCTCCTTCACTTTGTGACCGAAGCAAGTCTAGAAATGTCATTTCTTGGTTTAGGCCAGAATTGTACAGATTGATCTCTCGAATCTAAAGTACTCCTATGTAGTGCATTTTTTTGGGGTTTAGATTTGTTTCTCATCAACACACCCAAATTTACCACAAAACAACAGAACCAGTTTTTACCCTCAAACAACTAGCGACCACAGTGGGAGATTGATCTCTCGGTTGCAAAATTAATATTTCAATATTCATTCCAGATTTCTCAATTTCAAAAGGGTGGATCTTAGATTCAATTCAATTCAATCATTAAATTAAATTTAGATTCAACAACCAATTTCAATTCTGATGTTCCATTTGCTAAGAAGCTTCATAAAAAGGCTTTTTCAAGCAATGCTACTAGAAATGACTTAGATAGCTGAGCACCAGTAAATCTCCCAGATGAAAGGACCAGAAAGCCGCGTGGAGATACAAGAAGACGTGACTACTACTTAGAAGAACGTAACGGCTCCTCTGGAGATCCGGATGGAGCAACCGCCTTTTCTGCAAACACCGCAAGTGTTGTATGGAGCAAGCAAGAAATGCCTCAAAGTGTGCACACCCAGAAAGACAAAGTGAAGATTCTCGTAGCTGTTGTTCCAGTATGGAGATAGTCGACAATAAATTTCAATACCATTGGAGTCCTAGGGAGACACCTACAGAGATCAAAAAAGAAAAGGTCTATCTCTATTCCACCACTGCTACCAATTTAAAGTCAAGAATATCCCCTACCGCTTCATTAACAAAACGTGTAGATCCAGAACATGGCGTAATTCCGAGAATTCGAACATCTACAACAAAAAATGAGGCTTGACCAATCTTCAAATCATCATAAAGGGTTCGCCTATTATGTCAACCCGGACAACGGCGAGAAACTCCCTCAGGCGTGACACCTCCGATCACCAAATCCAGAGATGCTTCCGCCACCAATATTTCTTCGAGTGTAACTCCCCCGGTCGTTATTAGAGCTACTTCCACTCCCCATCAGGATGAGAGATTGGAGGCGCCAGAGGAGGCCAACCCCTATCACCATTTTTGATTTAATGGAAAGACGAGAAGTTCTCGCTAAGGCTCAGACGGACATGGCTACAACTCAGAAAAAAGTACTCACTTTCCTTAAGACGTTGATGGAGCGACTACCACAAGAGCCAACATATAGAACCAATGAGGAGTACTTTCAACACTTTTGGCGCAAGCACTTCAACATGGCGTGCATTCATAGATGAATAAATTCGTGATGCTCCTGAGCGCTCAATGGAAAGGAATCAGCCGTCCAATTTCGTCATATGTGAGGATCTAAAACGACTTCTCCAGCATCGAGGCAAGAAAAATCCAATAGACCTGCACCAACATCAGCCTCCTTATCCTCCTGATGTGCAAAGAGTTCCTCTTCTGAGAGGATACTCTTCTCCTTAATTTTCCCTTTATGACGGAACTGGTAATGCTCGTGAACACATATCTTGTTTTTTGGAGTCATTAAGAGAGCACGAATAAAATCATGTCCTCCTCCTGAAAGAATTCTCAAAGTTACTTATTGGGAGAGCGTACACCTGATACAACAACATTGCACCAAACAACATATCCAACTGGTATGAGATGGTAACCGCTTTCTACAAGAAGTATTTCTTCGTATCCGAGCAAATCACATTTTCAAATTTGGGGAGAATGTTCCAACGAAACAATGAGCATCCAAATGATTATGTCAAGAAGTTCAAAATGATTGAACAACGATTGATGAAATTATGCATTAATAGGATGGTACCCATCTATCGTGCTATGATGAAGTATCTGCAATTTTAGACATCCTCTGAACTTCGTGAATATGTTAAGCGCTCTACTACAATGGCACCTTCCCTGCTAGAAAGAACCATGCCTGCCAGGAATGGAGGGCTTCATGATATTTGTAGAAGCATACATCCTACCAACATGCAATACAACCTTCAGCCTTTTGTAAGTAGTTTCATTAAAGAAACAAGAGGAAAACCACTGAGATACAACATCCTGCACGTCCAAAACCGCCGACTCTAATTCCAGTACCACATGAACGACCGTCACAATTATAAAACAATGTCCAAGAAATAACATATCTGGCTTGTCGGCAACAACATAAGTGAGAGACGCTTTCAGAATTTCGTCTCTCGTAGAAGGAGTAGTTTCATTACCGAAGGAGGTCTCACTTGAGACTTAAGAGGTACATACATACTCTCCATGTCAAGAGCTTCATCATATTTGCACAACATGTTAGTTAAGTCATTCGCATGAGGGAACTTCCCTACTCCTCAAAGTCATGATCCAAAGATGATAAAGATAAAGGAGTGTAGATGGGGACTTCTCAGCACTATCCATCTCAAAGATGTTGAATTTTGAGAGATGCAAGCACGCTATCATTATGATTCCAGGATGTCCAAAGATGAGGAAATACTCAAGAGAGCAGTCGTATTGTCAAAAATCAGCAATATGCCTGGACGTCTATGGAACGCAACGTAGACGCAAAGACGACCCCGTGATCAGCAACTCGTGTGATCCTCATTAACATCGGGTTCAACTCCAACTCTCTCCCAAATTATTTCTTCAGAGACCCAGCGTGACAACATCTATCAAGTTGAAAGCTCAATAGATACTCATGGGCATGGGACTGTCTCCCTTTTCTCCATTCTATAAGGAAACATCAAGTAAGCTATCGGTTTAATCATCATCTTCTCCCTCTAATAAAGAGACGATCTCTACCATTATATGAAGACTTACAAGTTCGCGCGAGTAGCTACCATGCCTCTCCCTGCTAGTCTCTTATGATCACAGCTGCTGCCAAGAATCATTGTTGCTCACCAAAGCTTTACCATAACAACAACCACTATGGACAGAGGTAATCCAAACTTATGTTATTTTCCTTTCCCATAGAGAAATAATAGAGTCACCAGTACGGAGGAGATATGGTGATATCTTTATTATGGTAAACCCACCGACCATACAAGATAGATCCATGTAAATCACGCTTGAGGGCTGAGACTAGCATAAAATTCCTTCACCGTCAGTCAAGGACTTCTTCAACACAAGAGAGACGGTTAATCAAGAAGCATGTAATTTGCAAGGGAAAATCAAACAGAAGGAGAAGCCGCTTCAACGCACACTCCAAAAGCCGCTCTAACGCACGCTCCCTCCTGAAGTCGCTTCAACGCTCTCTCCAGAAGAATCTGTTTCAACACTCTTTCTCCCGATGCCGCATCAACACTCTTTCCCAAAGCCACTTCAGCAATCTCTTCAGAGGTCGAAGCCGCTTCAACACCTTACCAGCAAATGCAATGGAAGTACGTCTTTCAAGAGAAAATAAGCATGGGATAATTACACCTGGGGACTGCCGGCACATGATGCCTTCACGTCCCTCAACCAGTTTATTTCTAATATCAGCAATCATCATTGTTGAATCTTTACGAGCCGCAGAAAATTCTCAACATGAAGACGTACATGTGTATCAAACACTCCAAAGTACAAATCGGAGATGTTTTCACGTGTCCAGCCATGCCATCGATTCTGAAGTGTAACTGGGGACTTCTCATAGCATCCCATTCCATACAACCAACCAAGATTCAGAAGACGGTTCAAAGGATGTTGCTTGAAACGAAGTCCTTGAAGACTTGATAGAGGCATGTCGACAATGGAACGCCTCTCAGCTTGTCTACTTCACGACTTCGGAGGATTATGCCCATACAAGCATCCCTAGCATATCATCATCGCAATCAGAAAGAGCAAGATGACTGAAATAAATCATCAAGCAGCCAGTACATGCTTCTAATTTTCATATTTTGGAAAATCCCTCCACGGAATCAGGAAGCAGCGAGCTAGTGCACGTGGTACTCCCCATATTGCAATTACTTATTCAGACATGTTCAATCACATCACATGCGCTATTAATTGGAGATAAATCCTCCACACCTAACAAATACGACTCATGGATCTCATGTTCAAGTAAGCACATCACACGTGATATAACAAATGGAAGTTACATCATGAATGAGGGATTATTATTCGATCAAGCACTGGCTCCAGCCGCATGAAACAAAGACTACTAAACATCAAAGAAGTATCATCAACACCAGGTCCAATGGTGCCTTCACTAGAGTCCTCTCCAGGAGCTGCTTCAACATCCTCTCCGGAAGCCGCTTCGGCACCCTTCTCGAAATCTACATCAATGTTCTCTTTGGGAGCTGCTTCAACGTCTTTTTTAGAAATTGCTTCAGCAGCCTTTTAAGGATATTCCTCATGATAGGGCCGTCCACATCAGACTCGAGGATTATGATGTCATCATGAAAAGGGTATTCATGTTTATCCAGGAGTTCATGTTATGCTCCACCCTCCTTCACTTTAGCCGGGCAGCAAACCTTTCGGCCCTAGCACTTGTTAGTTGAGATGCTTCATCGCGCCTCCACTTTCCCTTTATGCTAACCGAAGCCAAGAAAGTGGTCGGTTGTCAGCCGACACAAAAATAATTTCACTTTCTTACTTCCTAAAATAAAAATAGTATGTGATAAGAAAGAGTTCGTATCCACAGAGAGGCTTTTGTTGTTATAAAAATTTCAGTTTCTTGGTAACCAGGGGGGGTTGATTTATCAAAGAAATAAAAATGAATTGAAAGAAAAGTAATAATAAAAATAATCAATAAGGAGAAAGTATTGGTCACGGGATAGTTTCATTCACAAACTCGAATTATCAAAAATGACTAGAATTGAAAAATTAATCTCTCATTTACTAAAAGTCCTAGGATACCTTGATCGCAAGAGTATCCCGCTAATTCCCTGATTTCATCACAACCACATTAAAAGATGCATATGTGAATTCTTCCTAGAAAGAAACCTAAAGTGTAAAAGCACAATTAGATTTAACTCCCTAAAAGCAATAAGTTCTATGGAATAAGACTAATCAAGGAAATCAAAATGTGTAAAAGCACTAAATCGATTTAACCCAAGTTATTATTCATATGTGACTAGTAGGATACATCACTACAAGCACTACCCACATTTATGCTACTTAGAATCGGGGACAAACAACGTTTTCGTATTGAAAACCCTAATATAGCTCTAGATATGAAAGCAAATCGGATTGATTCCGGACTCAACCAAATAAACAATCAAATCATAAACAATATGAACAATGAATCATAAACAATAAAGTTGAGACAAAACTAATGCATTGAATCAAATCTTATTTGTGAAATCCACTTTATATCCCATAACCAATAAAAGGTATTTAGCTACTCATAGTTTTTGGATTCAACATAATTATTATCAAAAATAAAATGAAGAACATGAAAAATAAACAAAATCAAACCCTATTAGAATCGCTCTCCTCCAAAACTCCAGTAGAAAGATACGTGATAAGTTATATGATAAGTCCACAAAAGAATAGAAACTCTTCCCTTTCATAGCTTTTCAACTTTCCAAAAGTAGGTCAAGTCTCAAAAGCCCATATCCAATGTATCCATCAAGCTCATATGTGAGAAACACGCATGTGAAAATGTACCCCAAAGTGGCCGCCGGAAAATTGTGTTTTTCGCCGGAAGTTGGCCAGAATCCGGCGACCTGAGTCAACTAGGTCAAAGCCCCGGAATCAAATGGTAGCCAGTCAACTGACTTAGATAATTTGAATTAAGTTTTCTTGACATAACCCATTGAACAGGCCTGAGCTGTTGCACACTGAGTGTGTTGAATAGCCATGATGGCCCTGCCAGTGCAATTCATGCCTGCAATTTCAGTTAACTACCAACAACACCACTAGCCTACAACCAACACACAGTTCAAGTACATCCTGAACTAACAAAAACACCACCAATGGACCATTAGCTCTCAATTCTCAGGTTAACTCCACCAAATGCAGCTGCATTCACTTCCCTGAATCTCACAACACTCCTGCTCTTGACTACAATCAACACCAAGCTTAATACCGCCACCATTCAACTTGCCATTCAGTTCATCACCTCAAACACCATCAAAGCACCATTCTCTGTACCCTAGTTCTCAGTTCATGTTGCAACACCTGCACCTCCTTGTTTTGCAGCTTCAAAACTCCCATTAACCAGCTCATAAAACATACCACAACCTGCAATTCATCAGTCACCACTAGCCACTGCAACATGCTTAACTGTAGTTGCTTTTGCCAGTTCACCCATTTCTTCTAGTCATTACATCCTGCAACATCACCTCCCTTGATTTGTACCTGCATTCTCAGTTCAAAGCTCAAAACATTGGGCTGAGTTGGTACATGACCACCAACCCTCGACAGCAGCATTAGTTTCTCCCAGTATTCTCCAACAGCAAACCATTGCATCCACAACATTGTTTCTTGCACTTCTGTCACAATGGCTAACACCTGCAACAACTTGAGCCTTCACCGTATTGCAGCCATTCTCCATAACTGCAACACTATCTTCTCTTCTAGCTGCAACTCAGATTAACCTGCAACTGGCATAACCCACTTGAACTGTAGCTTCAACACCCCTTTCAGACCTTCTCAAGCAGCTGAAAACACCTATTCCAACTTCATGCCTAGACCAAGGCTAGTAACACCATCTCCAGCCACAATCCAGATCATTCCCATAACTTTATTTGAACAACATCAGCACCTGTAACCTTCATAGCATCAAATTTATTTCTTCCTCTTAACTTCAAAATCCCAGCAACACTTCAATGCAGTAACTCAACTCCAACTATCACTGCATTAACTTCAAACCACCAGTTTGCCTATTCATCAAAACCATATCAAACTGCAACTACAGTCCGTTACGGAGACTAACTGCACTCCATTATGCTCTCTCTCTTTTCCATTTGAAATTGCAGCAACAACATCTCCTCATCACAACTCTGCTTCTCATTTCAGTTCCAATTCAAGTCCCAACTGATTCACTTCCAATCTCATATCACCCACCAGTACCTTCACATTGACCTCCACCTGCAATCAAACCCTCTATTCCATACCAGATTGAACCATTCTTCAATATAAACGTGATTTCCATTTTAACACACAGCTGCAATCACCAGCACAGCAGCTCCTTCCATTTGCTTTCACCAGCACCAGATGCTCCATACACCACAAGCACCAGTTCTCTGTAATCCAACATCTCAGTACCCAAATCACCACCTGAGCTTGCAGTTGCACCTCTCCTTGACCAATCACCACTGCTTCTCCATCCCTGCAAATCAGCTCCTAACAGCACCACAGTTGCCATCTTAAGCCAATTCATGCCAGCACCAAACCCATTTTCTCACAGATTCAATTTTAACACCACTGAAATTAAAAACCCATTTCATTAACTCCATTGCAGGAACAGTTTCATGGCTTGACCAGCTATATTCATCTGAAACCCTAGAATCAATTCTCCCAACATCAGCTACACAATGACCACCATTTCTATCTCCCTGCATCTCAAAAAACTCAAGCCACTGCATTCAATCCTTGGCAGCTATCCATGCCTGCAATGAATTACCTCCACCAATCCAATTCACAACCTATAGTTTACCCAATTCAAACAAAACCCATTTGAGTTTCATCTCTGATTCAAACACCAGAATCACCACCTGAGCTGCAAGCTTCTCATTTGAGCCTCCACACCACCAGAACACTTCCTTGACTTCTTCTTAATCATCATCACAGCCAAGCTCACAACCCATTCTCTCAACTGTAACAACTCCAATTGTTGTCAACAGTGTCGTACTCAAACCCTTGCTAGCACCAACTTCTATTGTATTAACAGAAACCTCCAGAAACAACCCAGCGATCTCTCTTCAACAGAATCAACTCCTCAATCTCTCTGACTTCTAGATCATCGCTAGCTTCACCCTGTCAATCTCGATCTCCGTTTTACTCTGGCAGCCGTCTCTCCACTCCTCTCTTGATTTCAGGTAAAGAAAACAATGATGAGATAAGTTACAACTTCTCTGAATTTTAGGTCTGATTTTTAGGTTAGGTGTAAGAACCCAAAACTGCTATTTGCACCCCACTTTAGTGATTAAGGGGTAACCAACTCACACATGGCCCGTCGGTCCCAGATAGCCGACAACCCATTCGCTTCTTGCTCAACTATCAGTTATGACAAACTGATGGTTCATTCTTCACCTCCTCCTTGTGCACCTCAGCCCGCTCCAAATGTAGTTCGCATGTGAATTGACCTTTGTGCTCATTTTCGCTCCAAAAGGACAATTTCTCCTTCTTTTGCTCCAAAGGACTCCATTGCACCTAATCAACTCAAATTCACACATAAGATACATATGTCACAAAATAAATAGCAAAGAAAGCATAAATACTAGATATAAAACTAGGTGTTTTACAACACCTATCAAATTCCCCCACACTTAGGCTTTTCTAGTCCTCGAGCAAATAAAACAAAACTTATTCTAAAGAATACATACAATTCCCGTGAGCGTTTACTAGAGAAATACCCACACAACCTACATTTCCAACTTACAAGTTCTCCGAAAAGATAGTATCCAACGCGCTAAGAAGACATAGAGATTCTGCACACTAGTCATAAGAAGTTAAGACACAAATATGAACACAATCTCATTCTTAAAAGTTGAGAGAGAAATAACCATCCCTTATCGAAAGAAATTCGGGTTCGGAGTGATCAAAAGTCTTGACTCTGCCTCACAAGAAAGGGTTTTTTGAAATTGCACTCAATAATAAACAGCTCTTTATGGGTCACACATGTGTCCAGGTAGGAATGAAGAGAGACTCCTGCGACACGTTGAATAGTAGGAAGGCAAACCCTCCGAAATGTTTTGAAAACCCACATCTTTTATTCATTTTTGAAAACCCTTTTTTTTTCCTGACGATCTCTAAGAAAGGAAATCAACCACTTAACGAAGGTGGGAATATGCTTACTTACCTCGTTATCCGTTCGGCGTGCATCTAGCACCACTCTCACAGCATCCATAAAAACGTCTTCGGTCTTCAACTTTTGATGATAACTCTTGAACTTCGTAGAATCTTGACAATGTGATTCTTTCCTCTTATTCCTTGTTGCTTGAAACTTCACTGTAGATATTTCTTATTCCGTTGGCTTATTGAATGAATACAAAACCAAAATATGATGCAAACAAACCAAAATATGATGCAATGAATTTTTTTTCTTTTTTTTTTTGATTTTTTTAGACATTAAATACAAAGTAAATACAAAATGAAAACAAACAAAAATAAAAACTAATGATGATCCTAAAGAACTTTTCTCTTGTCTTTTTTTTTTACTTTTTGTTTAAGCGAACTAGCATAATGATAACTATGTTCCAATATTTTTTTTATTTTTTTGAGACAAGAGAATATAATAAAAATAAAAATGCAAGTACAAATGCCATGGTGTGAGTACTTTAACGCTTGATTCTTCATAACTTGTATGTCTCGATATCATAAACTTCTTGAATTCTCATCTTGATAATCTTCACTCTTGTACAATAGTCTTCAACTTGTAAAAATTCTGCTCCTTGTCTTGTTGCTATACTTGAATCTGAAATCTGCTCATTTTTGTACCGTTGCTTGTAAACCTAGAACGTCTTCAACTTTCCTTCAAACTTGTGATGCTTCCCTTGTTGATGATGACGGTGTTTCTATGGACCTGTTGGTGTAGAGAGATAAATTGGATGGTGCTAACTGCGAACAAGATTACAAGTGGTATGTAAGTTAGCAATTCGATGTCACCATTCATGATTGATAAAATAGCACTCAAGAGATCAAAATAGTGCTTCTATTGGTGGGAGGTTGGGTAGCTCACCATTTTACCCGGAGTTTACGTACGGTGACACACACTCTAAAAGCACATATTTAGACAGGTAAAAAGAAGTGAAGGTCCGTGCCTCTCATGATGTAACATGGGTAGTCTCCACTATAGGGGACCATTATTCCACTACTGAATTCAGTCTGCACCATATTTGCCACTGGCATGGTTAAATCCAACTTTAAATCTCATACAAGTAAGAAACCCGATCATGTTCTCGGTCATCTCTAAGTTCAGTCACTCTTATGAGAATCTCGATGTAATCTTAGCGACATGGATACTATGCGACTCTAAACTAACTACAAGTTGGAGTTTTTCATGCACTAATTTACACAAAAGTTGAAAATTTTGAAAAAAAATTACAATGCAAATGCTTAACCACTCCCCCACACTTAAACTTTACATTGTCCTCAATGTAAATTGAGTCATCCAAAGTAAGTTAAGGTGGGAAATTATGCATGAAAAATGACAAGAAATCAGAAAAATAAAATAGAAGATAACTAAAAACTAAAAACAAGACAAGAAAATGAAAATAAGACAAGAGATACTCATCCTATTGGGTGCCTCCCATTTAGCGCTTGGTTTAAAGTCATCATCCCGACTATCTCCTTGCTTTCTACGACTCCTCCAGAGAGAGTGCATCCACAAAATTAGCTCCTTCCACCACTTCGAAAGTGAAATTCTCATAATATGGTTTCAACCGGTGCCCATTAACTTTAAGTTCCTTGCCTGTAGCTATGCTACGAATTTCTACTGCACCATGAGAAAACATATTAGTAACAATGAAAGGTCCGATCCAACGTGACCTTAATTTACCCGGAAATAAATGCAAGCGAGAATTAAACAAAAGCACTTTCTTCCCAATACAAAATTGTTTTCTAGAAATCATAGTATCATGAAAGGCCTTCGTTTTCTCCTTGTAAATGCGAGAGCTTTCAAATGCATCATTGCGAAGCTCTTCTATCTCTTGGAGTTGTAACTTCCTTTGCTTTCCAGCCCCATCCATCTCCATATTGCATTGCTTAATTTCCCAAAATATCTTATGCTCAATCTCCACGAGTAAGTGACAAGGTTTACCATACACAAGCCTAAATGGATACATCCCAATCGGTGTCTTGTATGCGGTTCTATAAGCCCACAAAGCATCATTTATCCGCATGCTCCAATCTTTCCTTGTTGGATTCACCATCTTTTCTAGAATGGATTTCACCTCCCGGTTAGAAACCTCAGCTTGTCCATTTGTTTGAGGATGATAAGGAGTTGCAATCTTGTGTGACACATTGTACTTCTTCAACAAGCTTTGCAAAATCCTGTTTTTGAAGTGAGAACCCCCATCGCTAATTATGGCTCTTGGAATTCCAAACCTTGCAAAAATATTAGCTTGCACAAAATCTAAAACAACCTTGGAATCATTAGTTGGGGTGGCCTTAGCTTCCACCCATTTAGAGACATAATCAACAGCAAGTAAGATGTAATAATTCCCATGAGAGTTGACAAAAGGACCCATAAAATCAATACCCCATACATCAAAAACTTCAATAAATTGAATAAAAGTTTGTAGCATTTGATTTCGGGCACCTAGATTGCCTGTTCTTTGGCACCTATCACAAGTTGTGCAAAATATATGTGCATCCTTAAATAAGGTTAGCCAATAGAAACCACTTTCAAGAACTTTGTGAGCGGTTCTCTTACTTCCAAAATATCCTCCGCAAGCATAGGAGTGACAAAAAGGCAAGATAGAATTAAACTCAGATTCGGGAACGCACCTTCTTATAACTTGGTCGCTGCCATATTTCCATAAGTATGGATCATCCCATATATATTGGTTCCATAACCTCTTAAGTTTGTCCCTCTCAGCACGAGAAAAGTTCCTTGGGATTTTTTTAGTCACCAAGTAATTCACAATATCCGCATACCATGGTTCTCTAAAGGCAATTGAGAATACATTTCTGGTTCAATTCAATTCCCAACTGATTCACTTCCAATCTCATATCACCCACCAGTACTTTCACATTGACCTCCACCTGCAATCAAACCCTCCATTCCATACCAGATTGAACCATTCTTCACTATAAACTTGATTTCCATTTGAACACACAGCTGCAATCACCAGCACAGCAGCTCCTTCCATTTGCTTTCACCAGTACCAGATGCTCCATACACCACAAGCACCAGTTCCCTGTAATCCAACATCTCAGTACCCAAATCACCACCTGAGATTGCAGCTGCACCTCTCCTTGACCAATCACCACTGTTGCTCCATCCTGTAGCCGACTCCTAACAGCACCACGTTGCCATCTTAAGCCAATTCATGCCAGCACCAAACCCATTTTCTCCAGATTCAATCTCAACATCAATTAAAAACCCATTTCATTAACTCCATTGCAGGAACAGTTTCATGGCTTGACCATTTCATCCGAAACCCAATTCTCCCAACATCAGCTACACAATGACCACCATTTCTATCTCCCTGCAGCTCAAGCAACTCAAGCCACTGCATTCAATCCTTGGAAGCTATCCATGCCTGCAATGAAGCACCTCCACCAATCCAATTCACAACCTACAGTTTACCCAATTCAAACAACACCCATTTGAGTTTCATCTCTGATTCAAACACCAGAATCACCACCTTGAGCTGCAAGCTTCTCATTTGATCCTCCACACCACCAGAACACTTCCTTGACTTCTTCTTAATCATCATCACAGCCAAGCTCGCAACCCATTCTCTCAATTGTAACAACTCCAATTGTTGTCAACAATGTCGTACTCAAACCCTTGCTAGCACCAACTTATATTGTATTAACAGAAACCTCCAGAAACAACCCAGCGATCTCTCTTCAACATAATCATCTCCTCAATCTCTCGACTTCTAGATCATCGCTAGCTTCACCCCGTCAATCTCGATCTCCGTTTTACTCGCAGCCGTCTCTCCTCCTCTCTTGATTTCAGGTAAAGAAAACAATGATGATATAAGTTACAACTTCTCTGAATTTTAGGTTAGTGTAAGAACCCAAAACTGCTATTTGCACCCCACTTTAGTGATTAAGGGGTAACCAACTCACACGTGGCCCGTCGGTCCCAGATAGCCGACAACCCATTCGCTTCTTGCTCAACTATCAGTTATGACAAACTGATGGTTCATTCTTCACCTCCTCCTTGTGCACCTCAGCCCGCTCCAAATGTAGTTCGCATGTGAATTGACCTTTGTGCTCATTTTCGCTCCAAAAGGACAATTTCTCCTTCTTTTGCTCCAAAGGACTCCATTGCACCTAATCAACTCAAATTCACACATAAGATACATATTTCACAAAATAAATAGCAAAGAAAGCATAAATACTAGATATAAAACTAGGTGTTTTACAACACCTATCAAATTCCCCCACACTTAGACTTTGCTAGTCCTCTAGCAAATAAAACAAAACTTATTCTAAAGAATACATACAATTCCCGTGAGCGTTTACTAGAGAAATACCCACACAACCTACATTTCCAACTTACAAGTTCTCCGAAAAGATAGTATCCAACGCGCTAACTCTTGAACTTCGTAGAATCTTGACAATGTGATTCTTTCCTCTTATTCCTTGTTTCTTGAAACTTCACTGTAGATATTTCTTCTTCCGTTAGCTTATTGAATGAATACAAAACCAAGAGATCAAAATAGTGCTTCTATTGGTGGGAGGTTGGGTATCTCACCATTCTACCCGGAGTTTACGTACGGTGACACACACTCTAAAAGCACATATTTAGACAGGTACAAAGAAGTGAAGGTCGGTGCCTCTCATGATGTAACATGGGTAGTCTCCACTATAGGGGACCACTATTCCACTACCGAATTCAGTCTGCACCATATTTGCCACTGGCATGGTTAAATCCAACTTTAACTCTCATACAAGTAAGAAACCCGATCATGTTCTCTGTCATCTCTAAGTTCAGTCACTCTTATGATAATCTCGATGTAATCTTAGCGACATGGATACTATGTGACTCTAAACTAACTACAAGTTGGAGTTTTTCATGCACTAATTTACACAAAAGTTGAAAATTTTGAAAAAAAATTACAATACAAATGCTTAACCACTCCCCCACACTTAAACTTTACATTGTCCTCAATGTAAATTGAGTCATCCAAAGTAAGTTAAGGTGGGAAATTATGCATGAAAAATGACAAGAAATCAGAAAAATAAAATAGAAGATAAGAAAAAACTAAAAACAAGACAAGAAAATGAAAATAAGACAAGAGATACTCATCCTATGGGGTGCCTCCCATTTAGCGCTTGGTTTAAAGTCGTCAGCCCGACTATCTCCTTGCTTTCTACGACTCCTCCAGAGAGAGTGCATCTACAAAATTATCTCCTTCCACCACTTCGGAAGTGAAATTCTCATAATATGGTTTCAACCGGTGCCCATTAACTTTAAGTTCCTTGCATGTAGCTATGCTACGAATTTCTACTGCACCATGAGAAAACACATTAGTAATAATGAAAAGTTTGATCCAACGTGACCTTAATTAATTTACCCGAAAATAAATGCAAGCGAGAATTAAACAAAAGCACTTTCTGCCCAACACAAAATTGTTTTCTAGAAATCATAGTATCATGAAAGGCATTCGTTTTCTCCTTGTAAATGCGAGAGCTTTCAAATGCATCATTGCGAAGCTCTTCTAGCTGTTGGAGTTGTAACTTCCTTTGCTTTCTAGCCCCATCCATCTCCATATTGCAGTTCTCTGTCATCTCTAAGTTTAGTCACTCTTATGATAATATCGATGTAATCTTAGCGACATGGATTCTATGTGACTCTAAACTAACTACAAGTTGGAGTTTTTCATGCACTAATTTACACAAAAGTTGAAAATTTTGAAAAAAATTACAATGCAAATGCTTAACCACTCCCCCACACTTAACTTTACATTGTCCTCAATGTAAATTGAGTCATCCAAAGTAAGTTAAGGTGGGAAATTATGCAGGAAAAATTACAAGAAATCAGAAAAATAAAATAGAAGATAAGAAAAAACTAAAAACAAGACAAGGAAATGAAAATAAGACAAGAGATACTCATCCTATGGGGTGCCTCCCATTTAGCGCTTGGTTTAAAGTCGTCAGCCAGACTATCTCCTTGCTTTCTACGACCCCTCCAGAGAGAGTGCATCCACAAAATTAGATCCTTCCACCACTTCGGAAGTGAAATTCTCATAATATGGTTTCAACCAGTGCCCATTAACTTTAAGTTCCTTGCCTGTAGCTATGCTACGAATTTCTACTGCACCATGAGAAAACACATTAGTAACAATGAAAGGTCCGATCGAACTTGACCTTAATTTACCCGGAAATAAATGCAAGCGAGAATTAAACAAAAGCACTTTCTTCCCAACACAAAATTGTTTTCTAAAAATCATAGTATCATGAAAGGCCTTCGTTTTCTCCTTGTAAATGCGAGAGCTTTCAAATGCATCATTGCGAAGATCTTCTAGATCTTGGAATTGTAACTTCCTTTGCATTCCAGCCCCATCCATTTCCATATTGCATTGCTTAATTGCCTAAAACGCCTTATGCTCAATCTCCACGGGTAAGTGACAAGGTTTACCATACACAAGCCTAAAGGGAGACATCCCAATCGGTGTCTTGTATGCGGTTCTATAAGCCCACAAAGCATCATTTAGATGCATGCTCCAATCTTTCCTTGTTGGATTCACCGTCTTTTCTAGAATGGATTTCACCTCCCGGTTAGAAACCTCGTCTTGTCTATTTGTTTGAGGATGATAAGGAGTTGCAATCTTGTGTGACACATTGTACTTCTTCAACAAGCTTTGCAAAATCCTGTTTTTGAAGTGAGAACCCCCATCACTAATTATGGCTCTTGGAATTCCAAACCTTGCAAAAATGTTAGCTTGCACAAAATCTAAAACAACCTTTGAATCATTAGTTGGGGTGGCCTTAGCTTCCACCCATTTAGAGACATAATCAACAACAAGTAAGATGTAATAATTCCCATGAGAGTTGACAAAAGGACCCATAAAATCAATACACCATACATCAAAAACTTCAATAAATTGAATAAAAGTTTGTGGCATTTGATTTTGAGCACCTAGATTGCATGTTCTTTGGCACCTATCAGAAGTTGTGCAAAATATATGTGCATCCTTAAACAAGGTTGGCCAATAGAAACCGCTTTAAAGAACTTTGTGAGCGGTTCTCTTACTTCCAAAATTTCCTCCGCAAGCATAGGAGTGACAAAAAGACAAGATAGAATTAAACTCAGATTCGGGAACGCACCTTCTTATTACTTGGTCGCTGCCATGTTTCCATAAGTATGGATCATCCCATATATATTGGTTCCATAACCTCTTAAGTTTGTCCCTCTCAGCACGAGAAAAGTTCCTTGGGATTTTTTTAGTCACCAAGTAATTCACAATATCCGCATACCATGGTTCTCCAAAGGCAATTGAGAATAGTTTCTCATACGGGAAACTTTCACGCAATGAGATAGCTTCCTTGTCCACAGCAAGACGGCTCAAGTGATCCGAAATGGTGTTCTCAATTCCTTTATTATCTTTGATTTCAATATCAAACTCTTGCAAGAGTAAAATCCAACGTATGAGCCTTGGTTTCGCTTCTTTCTTCATTAGCAAGTACCTAAGAGCTGCATGGTCAGAATAAACAACAACTTTTGTACTAATTAGATAAGAGCGAAATTTCTTCAATGCAAATACAATAGCTAAAAACTTTTTTTCAGTGGTTGTGTAGTTTTGTTTGGATTCATTTAACGTTCTTGAAGCATAATAAATAACATGAGGTATCTTCCCCACACGCTGCCCAAGCACCGCACCAACTGCGTAGTCACTAGCATCACACATTAGCTCAAAAGCCTTGCTCCAATCCGGTGGTTTAATGATAGGGGCTGAAATCAAAAGTTCTTTCAAACGATTGAATGCCGCCATACACTTTTTATCAAAGTTAAAAACCACATCTTTTTGCAATAAGGAACAAAGTGGTGATGCTATCTTGGAAAAATCCTTGATAAATCTACGATAGAAACCTGCATGACCAAGAAAAGAATGTATCTCCCTCACCGTAGTGGGAGGGGTTAGAGCACGAATAAGGTCTATCTTAGATTTATCAACTTCCAAGCCCTTAGAAGATATTATATGGCCTAAAACTATGCCATGAGTTACCATGAAATGGCACTTCTCCCAATTCAGCACAAGGTTTGTTTCAACACATCGTTCAAGGATTAAAGATAAGTTGTTCAAACAAAGGTCAAATGAATCACCAAAGACACTAAAGTCATCCATAAACACTTCAATGATGTTTTCAACATACTCGAAAAAGATACTTACCATACACCTTTGAAAGGTAGCTGGAGCATTGCATAAGCCAAAAGGAATCCTTCTATACGCAAAAGTACCGAACGGACAAGTGAAAGTGGTTTTCCCTTGGTCCTCCAGTGCTATCACAATCTGATTGTACCCTGAATAACCATTAAGAAAAAAATAATATGCATGTCCAGCTAAACATTCAAGTATTTGATCAATAAAGGGTAAAGGAAAGTGATCCATCCTAGTAGTGGCATTCAACTTTCTATAATCAATACAAACCCTCCAACCGGTTTGCACACGAGTTGGGACAAGTTCGTTCTCATCATTATCTACCACCGTTACGCCTGATTTCTTTGGTACAACTTGTACCGGGCTCACCCACTTGCTATCGTATATGGGGTAGATAACACCCACTTCCAAAAGCTTGAGTATCTCCTTTTTCACAAATTCCATCATGGGAGGGTTCAAACGACGTTGCGCTTCCCTTGTATGCTTTGCATCATCCTCCAAACGAATCTTATGCATACAAACGGCAGGGCTTATACCCTTGATATCATCGATTGTCCATCCTATGGACGTCTTGTGCTTCCTTAGCACCCTTAGAAGTTTTGGCTCCTGTAATTCACTAAGCTCGTTAGAAACAATCACATGTAACTCTTCATTGTCACCCAAGTACAAGTACTTTAAGTGACTTGGAAGAGGTTTCAATTCCAACTTTGGAGATTTAACTATAGAAGGTAAAAGCTTTTCATCACTGCATGGTAAAGAAATAAAAGAGATATTATGAGTTTCCGGACATCCTTGTAGTGAGTTGAGATCACCAAGGGCTTCCTTAACTTCGTTACCACACTCCACACCGTCATCCATGGATGTAGTTAAAACAGTTTCCAAAGAATCATCACCATTCAATTCAAACACTTTTTGCGCCATTGCATCCATAACATCAACGGAGAAACAAGAGTGGACATCACTAGGATATCTCATCGTTTCGAAAATGTTGAAACGTATTATTTCTCCATCAAACTCCATAGTCAACGTTCCCTTGTCTACATCAATGATCGTCTTAGCTTCATGAAAGGACGTACAAGTACCAATGGAAGAGATGAGTCCGGTGAACCTTCATTCATATCTAACACACAAAAATCAGCAGGGAATACAAGTTGATTAACCTGCAAAAGAACATCCTCAACAATACCCATTGGGTAAACATTAGAGCGATCGGCTAATTGCAACACAATTTCGGCCTTTTTCAAAGGACCTAGATTAAGTGAATTATACATGGATGCCGGCATAACATTAACGGATGCACCTAAGTCTAACATTGCTTTGTTAAAAGTGGTGTTACCAATTGTGATGGGAATGTCAAAGCTACCGGGATCCTTGCATTTCAATGGGAGTTTGTGTTGTAAGATTGCCGAAGCATTCTCCCCCACACTTAGCACTTCATTTCCTTTAAGCCTTTGCTTATTGGTACACAAATCCGTCAATAGTTTTGAATACTTGGGAACTTGCTTGATAGCATCAATGAGCGGTATGTTCACATGAATCTTCTTAAGAACATCTAAAATCTCCTTTTCTAGTTCCGCCTTCTTAGAACTTGCAAATCTGCGAGGAAAAGTTATAGGGGGAACATAAGTAGGAATAGGAGTTTTAGAGTTAGGAATAGGTACCTTAGGTGTTTGGGGAATTTCATCCCTCATTTCCTCCAAAACCGGCTCCTTTGGAACTTCCTCTTCACCCAAATCAGCAACTTTGGGTTGCTCAAATTGTGTACCACTTCTCAACGTAATAATAACATTGACACCCTCTTTTGGGTTAATGGGTTGAGAAGGGAGTCTCCCACTATTTTGTGCTTTCAACTTGTTGATATCAATTGCCATGGAGCCCACTTGAGTCTGCAAATCCTTAATCGCACTCTTGGTTTCTTGTTGGCTTTCCTTGAACATGGTAGAAATACCTTGCATTATTGTTTGAAACTTTGCATCAATATCGGAAACTTGGTTTTGAACCGGTTGTTGTGGTTGCTGAAATTGTTGTTGTTGTTGTTGTTGAAATTGTTGTTGCGGTTGAAATTGTTGTTGTTGCGATTGAAATCCACTCGGACGGTTGAAAGTAGGTTGTTGAACTACACCTTGCTTGTTGGCATAGATGAAATTTGGATGATCTCTCCATCCCGGATTGTAGGTGTTGGAATAAGGATCATACCATCTTTGTGGGTTTGGAAAAACCGCATTAGCTTGCTCCAACTCTTCACCATACGAAGGTAATATAACCGCAGCCATCTTTTGCATCATGTGCTCCATATTGTCCATCATTTGATCACGGTGTGATGATGATGAATCACTAACTTCATGCACTCCTCTAACCATTGGTTCACCTCTTGTGTAGAATTGTTGCGAGTTTGAAGCCATGCTTTCAATCAAATCGGTAGCTTGGGCCACCGTCTTGTTCACTAGTGCACCACCACCCATTGCATCAAGAAGATATCTATCACTTGATTGAAGACCTTCATAGAAGTATTGGATTATCATAGCGTCACTGAATTGATGGTGAGGACAGCTTGCCACCAATCTCTTGTATCGCTCCCAACATTCATACAAAGACTCTCCCGCATGTTGCTTTGTTCCACAAATATCTTTGCGAATTTGAGTGGCCTTTGACGCGGGAAAATACCTCTCTAAAAAGAGTTTCTTCAACCCGTTCCATGTAGTGACACTTCCAGAAGGCAAACAATACAACCAATCTTTAGCGCTATCCACCATAGAAAATGGAAAAACTTTCATCATTGCACCATCGGCTTCAGTCTCCGCTGGAAGCATAGCCTTGACAATGGTATAGAACTCCATAAGATGCTTGTTTGGATCTTCATTCGCCATACCATGTAACTTTGGCAACTCTCTAAGCAACCCCGGCTTGATCTCAAAAGTTGAGTTTGTTTGGATACACCACCGTTGTGCATCAAGCCTATGAGAAGCCAAATCCTTGTGTGTACGATTTGCGTCTTCCATTGCTTCTTCTTCTTCAACTAGTGGTTCTTCTAAAAATGGAACCTTTAGTTCTTCTTCTAGTTGTAAATCTTCTTCCACTTCTTGATGAAGAGCTTCGTGTTCTACTTCCAAGACTTGTTCTTCCGTTGTGTCTTGACTTGGTTGGAGTATTGTGCCTCTTCGAGTAGCTATCCCGCACCTTGGATAACTCCAATCTTTAGAAGCCAGGGATTAGTACCTGAAAAACAATTCTCGCAAACAAGTAAGAAACAAGACAAGAAACGGAAAGCAAAAATGCAAGCAGAATAATGATAAAAAGAAACTAAAAACTTAATAACAAGCCGTATGCCTCCCCGGCAACGGCGCCAAAATTTGGCGCCAAAATTTGGTCGGTTGTCAGCCGACACAAAAATAATTTCACTTTCTTACTTCCTAAAATAAAAATAGTATGCGGTAAGAAAGAGTTCGTATCCACAGAGAGGCTTTTGTTGTTATAAAAATTTCAATTTCTTGGTAACCAGGGGGGGTTTTGTTTTATCAAAGCAATAAAAATGAATTGAAAGCAAAGTAATAATAAAAATAATCAATAAGGAGAAAGTATTGGTCATGGGATAGTTTCATTCACAAACTCGAATTATCAACAATGACTAGAATTGAAAATTTAATCTCTCATTTACTAAAAGTCCTAGGATACCTTGATCGCAAGAGTATCCCGCTAATTCCCTGATTTCATCACAACCACATTAAAAGATGCATATGTGAATTCTTCCTAGAAAGAAACCTAAAGTGTAAAAGCACAATTAGATTTAACTCCCTAAAAGCAATAAGTTCTATGGAATAAGACTAATCAAGGCAATCAAAATGTGTAAAAGCACTAAATCGATTTAACCCAAGTTATTATTCATATGTGACTAGTAGGATATATCACTACAAGCACTACCCACATTTATGCTACTTAGAATCGGGGACAAACAACGTTTTCGTATTGAAAACCCTAATATAGATCTAGATATGAAAGCAAATCGGATTGATTCCGGACTCAACCAAATAAACAATCAAATCATAAACAATATGAACAATGAATCATAAACAATAAATTTGAGACAAAACTAATGCATTGAATCAAATCTTATTTGTGAAATCCATTTTATATCCCATAACCAATAAAAGGTATTTAGCTACTCATAGTTTTTGGATTCAACATAATTATTATCAAAAATAAAATGAAGAACATGAAAAATAAACGAAAGCAAACCCTAGTAGAATCGCTCTCCTCCAAAACTCCAGTAGAAAGATACGTGATAAGTTATATGATAAGTCCACAAAAGAATAGAAACTCTTCCCTTTCATAGCTTTTCAACTTTCCAAAATTAGGTCAAGTCTCAAAAGCCCATATCCAATGTATCCATCAAGCTCATATGTGAGAAACACGCATGTGAAAATGTGCCCCAAAGTGGCCGCCGTAAAACTGTGTTTTTCGCCGGAAGTTGGCTGGAATCCGGTGACAGAATAAATTCTCAAGTGATCGGCAAAGTCCACCCGGCCACCTGAGTCAACTAGGTCAAAGCCCCTGAATCAAATGGTAGTCAGTCAACTGACTTAGCTAATTTGAATTAATTTTTCTTGACATAACCCATTGCACAGGCCTGAGTTGTTGCACACTGACTGTGTTTCACAGCCATGATGGCCCTGCCAGTGCAATTCATGCATGTAATTTCTGTTAACTACCAACATCACCACTAGCCTACAACCAACACACAGTTCAAGTCCATCATGAACCAACGAAAACACCACCACTGGACCATTAGCTCTCAATTCTCAGGTTAACTCCACCAAATGCAGCTGCATTCACTTCCCTGAATCTCACAACACTCCTGATCTTGACTGCAATCAACACCAAGCTTAATACCGCCACCATTCAACCTTCCATTCAGTTCATCACCTCAAACACCATCAAAGCACCATTCTCTGTACCCTTGTTCCAAGTTCATGCTACAACACCTGAATCTCCTTGTTTTGCAGCTTCAAAACTCCCATTAACCAGCTCATAAAACATACCACAACCTGCAATTCATCAGTCACCACTAGCCACTGTAACATGCTTAACTGTAGCTGCTTTTTCCAGTTCACCCATTTCTTCTAGTCATTACATCCTGCAACATCACCTCCCTTGATCTGTACCTGCATTATCAGTTCAAATCTCAAAACATTGGGCTGAGTTGGTACATGACCACCAACCCTCGACATCAACATTAGTTTCTCCCAGTATTCTCCAACAGCAAACCATTGCATCCACAACATTGTTTCTTGCACTTCTGTCATAATGGCTAACACCTGCAATAACTTGAGCCTTCACCGTATTGCAGCCATTCTCCATAACTGCAACACTATCTTCTCTTCTATCCGCAACTCAGATTAACCTGCAACTGGCATAACCCACTTGAACTGTAGCATCAACACCCCTTTCAGACCTTCTCAAGCAGCTGACAACACCTATTCCAACTCCATGCCTAGACCAAGGCTAGTAACACCATCTCCAGCCACAATCCAGATCATTCCCAGAACTTTATTTGAACAACATCAGCACCTGTAACCTTCATAGCATCACATTTATTTCTTCCTCTTAACTTCAAAATCCCAGCAACACTTCAATGTAGTAACTCAACTCCAACTATCACTGCATTAACTTCAAACCACCAGTTTGCCTATTCATCAAAACCATATCAAACTGCAACTACAGTCCGTTACGGAGACCAACTGCACTCAATTATGCTCTCTTTCTTTTCCATTTGAAATTGCAACAACAACCTCTCCTCAGCACAACTCTGCTGCTCATTTCAGTTCCAATTCAAGTCCCAACTGATTCACTTCCAATCTAATATCACCCACCAGTACCTTCACATTGACCTCCACCTGCAATCAAACCCTCCATTCCATACCAGATTGAACCATTCTTCACTATAAACTTGATTTCCATTTGAACACACAACTGCAATCACCAGCACAGCAGCTCCTTCCATTTGCTTTCACCAGCACCAGATGCTCAATACACCACAAGCACCAGTTCCATGTAATCCAACATCTCAGTACCCAAATCACCACCCGAGATTCCAGCTGCACCTCTCTTTGACCAATCACCACTACTGCTCCATCCCTGCAAAGCATCTCCCAACAGCACCACAGTTGCCATCTTAAGCCAATTCATGCCAGCACCAAACCCATTTTCTCACAGATTCAATCTCAACACCACTGCAATTAAAAACCCATTTCATTAACTCCATTGCATGAACAGTTTCATGGCTTGACCAGCTACATTCATCTGAAACCCTAGAATCAATTCTCCCAACATCAGCTACACAATGACCACCATTTCTATCTCCATGCAGCTCAAACAACTCAAGCCACTGCATTTAATCCTTGGAAGCTATCCATGCCTACAATGAAGCACCTCCACCAATCCAATTCACAACCTAAAGTTTACCCAATTCAAACAAAACCCATTTGAGTTTCATCTCTGATTCAAACACCAGAATCACCACCTGAGCTGCAAGCTTCTCATTTGAGCCTCCACACCACCAGAACACTTAATTGACTTCTTCTTAATCATCATCACATCCAAGCTCGCAACCCATTCTCTCAACTGTAACAACTCCAATTGATGTCAACAATGTCGTACTCAAACCCTTTCTAGCCCCAACTTCTATTGTATTAACAGAAACCTCCAGAAACAACCCATCGATCTCTCTTCAACATAATCAGCTCCTCAATCTCTCTGACTTCTAGATCATCGCTAGCTTCACCTTGTCAATCTCGATCTCCGTTTTACTCTGGCAGCCGTCTCTCCACTCCTCTCTTGATTTCAGGTAAAGAAAACAATGATGAGAGAAGTTACAACTTCTCTGAATTTTAGGTCTGATTTTTAGGTTAGGTGTAAGAACCCAAAACTGCTATTTGCACCCCACTTTAGTGATTAAGGGGTAACCAACTCACACATGGCCCGTCGGTCCCAGATAGCCAACAACCCATTCGCTTCTTGCTCAACTATCAGTTATGACAAACTGATGGTTCATTCTTCACCTCCTCCTTGCGCACCTCAGCCCGCTCCAAATGTAGTTCGCATGTGAATTGACCTTTGTGCTCCTTTTCGCTCCAAAAGGACAATTTCTCCTTCTTTTGCTCCAAAGGACTCCATTGCACCTAATCAACTCAAATTCACACATAAGATACATATTTCACAAAATAAATAGCAAAGAAAGCATAAATACTAGATATAAAACTAGGTGTTTTACAACACCTATCAGAAAGCTTGGACACGCTCTCGAACAATACTCATATGTATAAGAGACTTGAAATGCAGTTTGGGATCCCAACCAACAGTATACCTAATCTACCTGGGGCCAACCGACATCATGCTAGGGGAACGCTTACCTGGACACCTCTTGAACGTGACATGTTCCAAGAACATTCCGACTCACCTCTCCTGGTAACATCTAACTTTTTCTCATAAGTTTTACCTTTATTTGTTACCATCTAGTACTTACCCCGCAACAATGTCACTGTTACGTACTAAGCAGGGTACTTAATGTTGATGGTGGTTTTTAGTTCAAGGGATAAAATCGTAAATCCCTGTATTTAATGCGTTGTCACCCTGCAAGGGGTAAAGCCACTTAAAAAGTGATGAGTGCAAAAAACCTCTTCGCTCATTTGAAATAATTCAATATGAATATATGCATGAAATTCACTTAGAATGATGCGTGCAACATCAATCCCAAAATATTCTGTGAACTCTATTTTACACCAGCATTATTAATTAATGCATGATTTTCCTAGTATTTTCTATGCTATGTTCTCAGCCGAACTCTCATCATTGACATGACATGAGGATTAAGTGTTCACTCTCAGCAGAGTAGCATGAATTTCCCGAAGTGCCAGTATTGAGATTTTCATAAAAATACCCACACATGTTACATCACTCTATGACAAAGAGATCAATGCGTTCACACACTTTTAAATTAAAGTTAGCATGATCGAATGCATGTTTTTCCTTAAGGAAAATCTAGAATGTCCATGCCAGTCTTAGAAATGATCACGGCCACACAATTTGGCTGCGCGATTCAACAAGCTTAGACTATTCCTAATAGAGATAGGCAATCACCATAGTAATCACCGGCGGTCCCACTAGTCCTCTAGTTGATCGAATCCCATGTTGTCTATTCACAAGCGCCTCAAACTCCGACCCAAACATGGGTGATTGCGTTGTTTAAAAATAAAGCTCAACGAGCTAAAATCCAAAAAATACAGTCTCAAAAGCCATGATATCCGTCCAACTTTGCCATCCTAGTTGGACGGCATAGATCTTCGTTCCAAACGATCGAGATAAGTG
Source organism: Papaver bracteatum (assembly GCA_023529315.1). NCBI lineage: Eukaryota > Viridiplantae > Streptophyta > Magnoliopsida > Ranunculales > Papaveraceae > Papaver > Papaver bracteatum. The sequence goes on along the minus strand of JAJJWX010002261.1, from coordinate 30,035 downwards.
CTAACACGTTCACCACCGACCTAATTTTATCCCTTACCAATCGACCTTGTTCATGGGAAGTTAATAGCGCATGTTAAATCACACACCCAAATAAGGGTGATCACGCAGCCTTCAAAACTATAAATTCAATAAGCTGCATTATACAACTGCCACAAATCAATCGTATCCGTCCAACTTCTCCAGCCTAGTTGGAAAGCTTAGATTGCTTTTCAAACGATCAAGGAGATGCCAACGTGCTCACCATCAAACCAACTCCAACACGTGGCTCCAAAACAAGCATCAAATTGTCGTCCCAAACATGGGTATTTGCGCTGCTTTCAAAACCCTAAAAAATGCTTTGCGGCATCACACTTCTGTCACAAATTGATCGTGACCACTCATCTTCGCCAGCCGATTTGAGTGGCTTAGATTTAATCTTAAATGGCCCCAAGATGTCAATACATCACTAGTGGTCCCATCATCACACGCATAATCCGATTCCGAATTAAGCCGAGTGCTTTGATCGAATCCTCGAATCTCTCGCCCAAAGAGGGTTGGCCGTGTAGCCCCTAAATCCTAAATTCGCGTATCAATGGAAGTTTGAAATCTCATTTGTCCAAAGCCTAGTTGGATGGCATAGATCTATTTTTAGAAAATAAGAATATCAACATTGTGAAGACAACCATCCTCCTTCCACATGAGGCGATCGACCAAGAAATGGCTTGATCCATGTGGTCTTCAAACGATCACCCAGAGGTGGTCGATCATGTTGCCTCCTTTAAGACACCAATCCGCGACTTATGAAATCAGGCTATAAAACAATGATGCTTCATACGCATCGATTAGTTTGAGCTGCTTAAATGCGATGCTTCACATGCATCGAATACATACAATATTTTATATTGTCCTCATAAACAAATTAGTTGTTTCACCTAATAACACCATGGTATTCTCCGCGATGGGTCCCACGACTTGACCCACCTATTCGAGACATCAAACATGTCACAAACTGGGGGATACTTACTGGGGTATTGGTCTAGCGGTTTATAACGTGCGACTTGCTACACGTCCATTATGAGAACGTGTCGGGAAAAGACGGATGGTTATCAGTAATGAGAGTAATGGGAGAATGTGTGATCAGTCATCCCTCATAATAGTGACACGATGATCACTACCTTCTGCACAAAACCCACTTGTCCGCTAATTCACTTCCTCCACTTCCTAAGAGATCAGGGTGCGCTCAATGACTTGTATAAAATAGGTTTTCAACCTATAAAAAACGGACATAACAAAAGTGTTAAAAACACAAGTAGCTAGAAACTATTTTCTGATATGCAAGTCATAAACAACCACACCTTCATAATTTAGCACTACAAGTCTCAAACACCTTCTATGATTTCCTCCCTAAGATCAACCCTTCTCCTTCACCTTGTGACCGAATTGAATGTCTAGAACAGATATTTCTTGGTTTAGGCCAGAGTCTTACAGATTGATTTCTCGAACCTAAAAGCATTCCCGTGCAGTGCATTTGTTTAGGGTTTGAACTCGTTTCTCAATAAACACACACAAATTACCAAAAATAACAGAATCAGTTTTACTCACAAACAATTGGGGACCACGGTGGGAGATTAATCTCTCGGTTGCAAGATCAATTTTCAAACTCATTTTCAATTTTCTCGAATTTAAGAAGTTGGATCTTAGGTCTAAACACATTCGTTAATACCAACTTTATTTCAATTACAAATACCAACTTCCAATATGCGATACATCCTCATCAGCGAAGCTTTCCCGAAGTCATGATTCAAGCTTCTGGTTCATTATATACAAATTTAATAATTTAGAGATATTATTTAAACTATTACCTACAGTTCCTTTTCTTCTTAATGTTAAATGGATTTTCTATTCTTGTTGTTGTTACACTTGTCACTACATCCTCTAATCCTTTTTTGTTGCTAGGTTAATATTTGTAACTTGATCGTTTTATTTTTAGAAATCACAGTTCAAAGATAACACGGAAGTTTATTAATTTACAGTTTTTATTTTTCATTTAGCATGCAGCTGAAGTTGCTGATGGGAAATATAAGACCAGTCAAGTGGGGAAGCAGGCTTCTTTTTCTAGGTGGACATTCGAAAGAGTTATCCGAAGTCGTAACTGGTTTGTACTTGAGCCACGTTTATTCTTCCATATATTTGTCTCATAATATTTACCTTCTTATTGGGTTTATGCTTATACCTGGAATATTTGTAGTTCGGTCAATTGACTTAGATACCTTCAATTGTTGCATCATGAAGACTTCAGGAAAAGAACCGGCAATTCACCAAATTTACTTAGTCCATGTCTAGTGTTAATTCACATTTCTCTTAGTCGAACAAAATAATCAAGATCGCGAAGAAAACCGGGAAGAAGGAAGGAGGATATTATATGGGAGAGAAGTGCAAAGAAATCAACAAGCAATTGAAGAAGAGATTGAGAGTCATAATATCGCACAAGCACGCATAGCTAGCGAAATAGAACGAATAATAAGGAGCATGGAAGCTGAAGAACAAGAGTTCCAAGAGGCTATACGCCAGAACAATCATGATAACAGAGAGAGGAGACGTGAACATTACCGCAACAATGATAACATTAATGAAGAAACTGATAGAATACAACGGAGGGTTCAAAGTCAAGAGAGAGAAGTGATGAGGAATGAACAAGTTCGCATAGGAGAAAATGAGAGACGCAATCATGTGCGAACACACAAAAGGGATGAAAGAGAAAATCGCAGAGGAATACGAGAAGAGAATGATGAAGAGGAAGTACAAGATTCCGCAAGGCAAAATAGACATGAACGTAAAAGAAGAGAGGCATGGATAAAGAGACCAATGGACCAACAGTCAAATATGAATGAACAAATTCTAAGAGAATTGGCAGAGATGGGAGGAATTCTCAACAATAGAAGAGAATGAGGCAGAAGACAATTGTACAAAGCAATAGAAGAAGCTGCGAAAACACCATTTACACAAGAAGTATAGTTGAGGGGAATACCACCAAAGTGTAATCTGCCTTCATTAACTAGCATCTTTGATGGAACAACTTGCGCAGTCCAACATAACAAGGCTTACGTGAGATGCATGTTACAATGGGAAAACCATGCATCAAGCTTGACAGGAGAAGCATTAAAGTGGTTTGAAGGGATGCCAACGAATACCATAGCATCTTTCAATCACTTACAAACAGTATTCTTAGGAGCTTACATAAGTAACAACTTATCGCGTCCGGGCATTGAAGATGTATTTGGATTGAAACAAAGATTCTGCGAAAGTTTGCATTTAACTATGAGGTGGAAGATAATGTGTAGCAATATGGCTGGCCGTGTGGACAAAAGATATCTTATTTTTTCATTTATTAATGCAATGTTCGCAACAAATTTACTGTATGTTCAAAATTTTAGAATTAAGAATACTATCACCATGAATGAGTTGAGAGAATACCAAGAGGAGTACATTTCTCTTGTGGAAAAGAAAAATGAGATGGAGTCATACCCAATCGCGAACACTAGTTCAAAGGTAGTGAATTCAATCTTACTTCCCAAGTTAGCGAATGCAGTTGAGAGCACTTAGCATGAGCAACATGGAAAGGTGATGGTTGAAAGTCAACAGAAGTTGGTATCAATGGGAATTCATGATCAAGAAGAACTTGAGAGAGAAAGAAGGTTCTATAGTCGAAGCGGAAACAACAAGATTCAAAGACTCGACTATCCCCAAGAAACTTATGGAGGTCAGAAGAACAATTATCAGAGGGGACAGGGAAATAATAGGGTAGTATGGGAAGAAATAATAATGCCTCCTCTAAATGCTAGTGTGGAAAGATATGGGAATCTTTAGTCTTGATGGAAAACATCCCAATACCTTGGAGCATGGGGAAAGAGCCACCGACGACCAATCGAAGTCATGAGCTCTGATCATATAACCACTTCCAGGGACACACGATAAATGATTGCAGAAATGTTAAGAGAATTATCCTTAAAATGATAGACCAAGGCAAACTGGACTACTTTCTGATAAGGAAACAACCACAACCTTTACCATTACCACCACCACCACCACCAGAAGATCGCAGAGCAAACGCAACAAAGGGAAGGGAAACGTTTGTAATTGAAGTTGGGGCGAAAGCGAATAACCTATTTTGTCATTCTATTGTGCATTCGTACAAAACAGTTGAAGACTTTCATGATAATGTTCTAAGCAGGTTTTTATAAGAGATGTTGATGGAAGAGTAATTATGAACATTGTGAAGGTCTCGCCGCTAAAAGAATGGCAAAAGCAATATATTTCCTTTACATCATAAGATATTCCTGAAGGTGGAGAAATACATGATAATCCCATGGTAGTAAAGCTAGAGATTAACCCAAAACCTAGTGAGGATGAAGATGATGAAGTTGAGGATTCGTGGGCGATTAACAGAATCTTGATTGATAATGGAAGTTCTGTAGATAATCTATTTTATCATACTTACAATACTATGGGAGGAAAAGACGAGGATTTGATACCTTCGACTTACAAGATCTATGGCTTTAATGGTAATGCGAACAAACCTAAGGGAGAGATTACTATGCGAATTCCTTTGAAGGGGTTATCTTCCGAAATTCTATTATGTGTTGTTGATGTGGTAATTGATGTAGAGAAATGTAAATAAAGAGAAACTAAGAAGAACAATTGGAAACACAATATCAGAGAAAAGCAAAGAAGCGAAAGACTGATGGTAGACGCAGTAGAACGTGGATAAGATGAGAACCAACGAGTACTTCACAAAGGAGATATGGTGCTACGTCTACAACCAACTTATCAAAGGGACGACCAAGATGATTATGCGAACAGGTGGGAAGGCCCTTACACTGTAACAAATGTACTCGGATAAGGAAACTATGAACTAGAAGGAGTGCAAACTGCAGTGTATAACGAGAAAAATCTGCGAAAGTATGGTATTAGTGGTAATGACAGCACAGAGCAAGAAAAGAGCGATCTGCGAAACAAGATCATCAATAGTGTGCGAGAACTCAAAGAGACACAAACACAAGGTAACAAAGGTAAGAAACTTAAAATATGAAATGAGAATGAAATTGATGAACTTGAGAAGAAAAGATGTATTTGCAAAGTATCTTTATTGATTAAAGAAAACAAAAATAAGAAATTACAGAAATGAGAATGAAAACATGCGACATTTTCGCAGAATTTATGATTTTTACAAAATAATGAAGACATGCGATAATTTCACAGAAATTATGATTTACACAAAAGAAAAATAAAGATCAAAAGATAGAGGCACCCAACTATGGCGTACACCCTAGTTCGCGAATAAAATTTCGCAAGAAGCAAATATAAGACCTAAAGTGCGTTATAAAAGGGGAGAACCTATAGCATGGCTAAGGGGAAGGCTACATTGCCACCGAAACCTGGATCATGGAGATTTGGGATCAATAAAGCCCATCAGATCCAAAAGGAAACTATTTATTGGTCACTTTTAATAAGATGGTTTTGGTCATAGAATCACTTGGATGCTAAAAACCAAGAAATTAATATCAACTAGGATATAATCACAACCTAATAAGATAACATTCTTTAAGGTAAAAGAATTATACTATTAATCAAGTTCCACTTGAAATATACAACACTCGGTGGGTGCCAAAAAGTGCGCTAAGATTTTTTATCAATATGAATATGAATATGTTTGGAGCAGTGATAACCAACCGAACATTTGCACCACAATGTGCACTTCGGGGATCCAATGATCCTGGGAGCACCTCTCAATATTGGGATTAGGAGTGGGTCTCACTCCCCTCTCACAAAATACTCCTCGGTACCTCTTGGGGTGATGATTTTCGGTACGTCAATCATTTTCCATATGAGAACGTTGATGTCATTAGAGCTAATTAATCATAAAAAAAAAGATTTATAGATGGCTGAGCTCGACATATAAGCACGTGGCTTTTAATATTCATAGCTTAGATTATGTTACGTTTCAATAACCTGGTTTAATCGGGGGCCAACCGTTTTAAATGGGGGCCAACAAATTTTATTTGCACCCCAAAATTATCAGGGGCCTATTAATCCGATTATGAAAATACAATTTTACCCTTACCTAAAACTAAACATTAAAAATCAGTTAACCTTAATTAGAAACCTTAATTAACTCTTAATACTAATCAACATAATTAACTCTTCTTCTTCATCTTCCCCTCCTCTTCGTTCTCTTCTCTACCACCACCATTAACGACTATTTTGAAGAATTTTTTTTCTTCTTCAACCGATTCATCGCGTAACCATTGCCAACAAATCGAAACCCAAGAAAGCTATGGCTCCAATTAGATTTTTGTTGTGTTTTGATTGTGAAATTTAGTTTGGTAACTGAAAATCGGCGGTTTCAGAGTAAGGGTCGGCAGTCTGTAAATAGAAATCCCTAACGACTTTTGATATGCATATGGATTGTATGAAAAATCGATAGGGTACTAGGATGAAGATGACGACCCTAATTCTGCTACTTCAACGTTTTTTGCCCTAGAATAGAGTCGTTACTGTATTAGGTTGAATATGACGACCCTGTTTTGACGACCCTTTGTTATTGGTTAACGACTCTACACAAAAACTTGTCTTTTTATACAGAGAGTTTGGATTCGAGAGTCGTCTGGGTATTAAACGAATCAACTAACGACTATGGGTGAACATTATAAACAGTCGTCATGGTTTAACACACCACCTTGACGATTTTTCATCACCATTAAAAGTTGCGGGGTTTGAGTCGTCCACTTGAGTGTCAGCATACTGACGACTCTTTAGAGTCGTTGGTGTATACAACAACCAACTATAACGACCCTCACTCTGAGTAGTTCCATAGTGACCATGAATCGATCACTTGGAGCACCATTCAGACAATTTGAAGAGTATATCAAGTTTACTTGATTGTTTTAATGGAGGAAGCCATGAAAAATGGTGGAAAATGAAGATCCTACTGCTCATTTCTAAAAACCCTAGTTTTTCTTCTCAAAACTCCTCTTCTTCTTCTCAAAACATAAAACCCAAAAAACAAAAAACAAAAAATCCCAAAAATTAAATCCAAAAATCTGATTTTTATGTAAACACAATTATCATACTAATTAACTTCATTAATCAACTTCATTAACTCTTAATACTAATCACTCAAGGCTATTTTAGGCATTTAGAAGGTTTTTTATAAGGGGTGACCCAAATTGCTATTGGGAGACCTATTTTGTCTTCTAGTACATGACCCCATTTAACGTGGGAGGCCCAGTTAAACCTGGAAAAGAAACTCACAGGAAAAAATATCCTAAAAAAAGATTGCGTGTAAAACAACTACTCTGCCTAAAAGTTGACTACACGGTGCCTAAAGATGAGCTAGACATACGAGCATGTGGCTTTTACACGGTGATCATATGCACTTGAATTATGGAGAAAAGAGAATTGCAAAAGATTTGACAACTCAATAAATAACAAGGTTGATAAAGGGGCGGCATGTTTTGGTAGAGGGGCGTCACCCTAATAAGACAAAAAGGTCATTACAAGTAATTTTCAAGTGTCCCTTATCAAATAAAATCTGGAAATGACTAATTAGCCCTTATTGTTGATAATCAAGATTAATGTTGATAATTAATTTTCACTTATCATATGATTCATAACTCTAAAATAGGTTATTAAAAAAAAATTAGAGAAGAAAAAAGAAACTTTTATGATATTTGTGAAGGTCAATCTCAACCAATTGAAGAAATTAACCAACAAAGTGAAGAACCCAGCATTGAAAATGATTAGGCATACTTCTAAAGTGCGTAACAAATCAAATTTTTAAAATTTTCAGAAGAACATACGGTTGGAATTGAGCTCGTTACCAACCGTAACTATATATTACTAATACGTAATGTATCAATTACCAAATCAGACCGTTCAATTTTGGGAAAACCCAAAATTTTAAGAACATACTATTGGAATGGAGCATTCGTTACCAACCGTAACTACATGTTGGGAAAACCCGAAAAAACCGATTCTGGTTGGTATAGTTTGTTCCCTTACGAATCAGTAGGGAACTTACGGTTGGTAACTAATGAATAGAAACCAAACCGTAATCAAGCCCGACATGAGTTGTAAGTTGCGAGCATTCATAACATGCAATAGTAAGCAAATAAGAAAAGGAACTCGAAGGTTAAAAGAAAAGCATACCATTTGAACTTTATCCCCATGTATTGTCACATGCGGAAAACCATTTATCGTCGCAATGATCATGCATCATCCTATCTTTGTCTCCACAAAAACTAAAGTCCACGCTTCGCTGTAAATAATGAGTACACTTTGTCAAATAGAAGAAAAGAAAAAATGAAGTTTTAAAGTTACAATTACATCAAGAATTACTTTGTTTCAAGTCATCGGGTAGTTTGGATACATTCTAACTAATGAATAGAAACCAACCGTAACTAACATACATGGGTTGGTAACTAATGATTATAACTAACCGTAACTAACGATTTGGTAACTAATGTACGAAACCAACCGTAATTAACCTACGGTTGGTAAGTCATCTTAACTTTTAACCAGTACATAACTATTTGATAAGTTGTTAACATTCGGGATGATTTACGGTTGGTTAGTTTAATAGAGTTTCAAACCGTAACTCAATTACGGTTGATAAATATGATGCAAATAAAAACCGTAACTGAACATTTTCTCAAAACTAAGAACTTACGGTTGGTATTTGAGTTTAAACCAACCGTAACATCAACCCAATCAACAGTTACGGTTCGTATTTGAGTTATTACCAACCGTAACTAGCATAAAAACCCAAATTTCAATTTTAATTTTCATTCAAAACCTTAATTTTTGATACAAAATTAACTTAAATCCAACACGATAAACTAAACCCTAAATCGGTTTTTCTAAACATTTTTCAAATCGCCGATTAATCGAAGACGATGACATTTTTGGTTTTAATGGAGGTTAGGGTTGATGGAGGAGAAGAGAAGATGAAGAAGAAGATGAAAAAAAAAACTGATTTGATTATGGTTAATTGATTTGATTTTGGTTAATTAAAAAAATTGATTTGATTTTAGTTAATTTAAGGTGAAAGGGTAATATAGTCAATCTACACCCCTATAGGACACCCCCTAACCAATAAGAGGGACATTGCTATCACACATGACGCCCCTCTACCATTTCATGACGCCCCTTTACCAAGCTTGATAAATAAAGAGCAAATTGAAGCTATGGCTTGAATTAAAGTAGTAATGAATAGCTTTAAATAAGTGAAGGTAGAGGTGTAAAATGTGCCGTCCCGGCATAGCCCAGGCCACAAAATCACGTGTTGTGTGTTGTGTTGGGTTGTATCAGAGATTCAGAGGTGCTGTGCTGTGCTAAATGGCGTGCCGTGTTGTGTTGTGCTAAAAAAATAAATGTGTTGTGCCGTGCTAGCACACATATTTTATGTTTTCAAAATAAATATTTTTGAGATATTTTAGTTATTACATGTATTATTACAGAAATAAATGGCATAACAAAAATAAAATGTCAAAAATTGGCTAAAACAATGATTCTTTTGTGAATTATGCATCAAATGTGATGTATTGTGTAGTATTTTACGCATGACGTGGCGTGCTTTTTTCGCGTGCCGTGCTGTGTTGTGCCACGTGCTATGTCGTGATGATGTGCCTATTTGTCTGGCACATCACAACACATTAAACAAACATGTTGTGCCCATGATGGACGGCCACGTGCTGTGCTCAAATTTTAATGTGTTATGCTATAAACGTGTTGGCCTGTCCCAATTTACACCTCTATCGGTAGGTATGAGGAGGACTGGACCATTTTTCATGTGAAATTTGGATGCAACCATCACAAAGCAAAGCAAAGGCAATATACCAAAACCTGGAGTCATGGCAAACGACTAGAAAGGAAAAGCAACCTGTAACAAAAGGGGCCAACACGGACGGTTAGCTACACATTCAACTTTAAAAAGGAAAAATACAAAGATCGGAAAAGAGGCTTTTTAGGCTTACTGTATATGCATTAATAACAAGGATAAAAAATCTTTAAGGCAGTATTCATTTCTTTTTTTGGCTAAATGTTGTTGGTGTTTGCTCGGGAAGAGATAATTCCCTGGCCTTCAGTATTGTACTTTAACCATGCAAAATATCTATCCACTTTTCTAAGATGATGCCAAGGGGTGTTCATGGTTCGGTTTGGTTCGGTTTTAAGTTAAACCAAAACCGAAACCAATACTATCGGTTTTTAAAAATTGAAATCAAACCAATCCATTAACCAGTGGTTTTTGGTTCCAATGGTTCCAGTCAGTTTCGGTTTTTTCCAGTGGTTTTTGGTTAACCAATAATTATGTCAAACCAAAAAAAAAATTACACAAATTTACAGAAAAAAAATAGTATTGGTTTACAAAAATTTATAGACAAAAAATAAATAAATAAAATATCAAGAGAAGTTAAGGATTACTCTAAATCTAGAGATCAAAAGAAGATTTAACTAGTGGTAGGGTATACAATGACATCTCTAATGAAAATTTAATCAATTTTTTTTTTCAATATTTGGTTAACCATTGGTTAATGGTTCGGTTTCTCTATCAAACCAAAACCGAAACCAATACTATCGGTTTTCATCTTTTCTAAACCAAAACCAACCATTAGTTAATGGTTTGGTTCGGTTTCTCCCTAATCGGTTTGGTTTGGTTCGGTTTCTCGGTTAACCGGTAACCATGTTCAGCCCTAATGATGCCATATGAAAAGAAAGAAAAAAAGGAGAAGAGTTACGGATTCTTTAGTGGTCGAAATTCTCATCTTCCGGTTTGAGTTTGAAATTTGTTAACACCAAATTCTTTACTTCTTTACTGATCAGGAGAAAAAAAAAAAAAAAACATAACTGTTACGATGCATTGTATATCAACTACTATGCAGCACCCAGTGGTTTGGTTAGCCAACAAACAATCAATCAAATCTTTACAAAAGGAAAGCCAAATAATACTCCTTCCGTTCCGATTTACTTGACGTTGTAGAGAGTACTCATATTAATTCTTCTTAAAAATTTAAATGACCTAGTTTTTAGTTTCTAGATTCTAGGAAAAGTTATCAATCCCATAGTGATTTACTTGGGTTGTACTAAAATTTCTCCATCAATTTGGAACACAATAAAAAAGTAGAGTAGAATTAAATATTAGAGTACTGATTACAATAAAAATTAATGATATTGTGTGATTCCAAAACAAAGGCAAATCAGTAAGAATATGAGAAAAATACTAAAACTATCATCTAATTTGGAACACATAAAAAAAAAAGGCTAAAACTATCATCTAATTTGGAACACACAAAAAACCTTAAAACATCAGGTAAAATGGAACGAAGAGAGTATATGTTTTCCTGTAGACACATATTATACTTTCCTTTACGCAGGTGATGCTCTTAGTGAAAGGAGATTCTTCGCATACTCTCTTTTTCCAATCAAGGATAAAGTGATATTTTCCTTATCCTTGGTAATAAAATCTATGATTTGTCTTCTTATTTATTATTTGCCTTTACTTAGTTGGTTGCCCATATAAGAATTTGTATGTTTTTTTATAGAGCGAGAGAGATAAAGAGAGTGATTTGGTCTGCTTGCTCTGTTTTTCCTCTGTTTATGGGATCATGAATGATTCTAAGGCTGAAACACCTTTTGCTAAAGCCGGGTTATTCAGTAGATTATCATTTTGGTGGTTAAATCCATTGATAAAGAAAGGAAAACACAAAAATCTTGAAGATGATGATATACCCATGTTAAGAAATTCGGACAGAGCAAGCACTTGTTACATGTTATTCATGCAGCAACAACAGCGACAACAGCAACCACAATCAATTTTCTGGGAAATTGTTCGTTGTTATTGGAAAGAGATCTTCGTGTCGGGTTTATTTGCATTACTCAAGATAATCATTCTATCTTCCGGTCCATTGTTTCTTAGTGCTTTCATTAAAGTTGCAGAAGGCAAAGAAGATTTTAAACATGAAGGATATGTTTTAGCTGGATTATTGTTCTTCTCAAAATTGTTAGAATCGTTGTCTCAACGCCAATGGTATTTTCGTAGTAGAATTACGGGTATCCGGATAAGATCATTACTCTCAGCAGCTATTTATAAGAAGCAATTCAGACTTTCTAGTTCTGCTAAAACAACGAATTCGGCAAGCGAGATAATTAGTTATGTAACCGTTGATGCATATAGAATCGGAGAGTTTTCTTACTGGTTTCATCATACATGGACACTAGCGCTCCAAGTTTGTCTAGGCTTAGCGATTCTTGTTCGTTCTGTGGGTCTTGCGACGCTTGCAGCTTTGGCTGTCATAATACTTACTGTGTTGGTGAACATTCCGGTGGCAAAACTTCAAACCAGGTATCAGAGAAAGCTTATGGGGGTGCAGGATAGGAGACTAAAGGCGATATCGGAAGCTTTGGTGAACATGAAAATCTTGAAGTTGTATGCTTGGGAGATTCATTTCAAAACTGTTATTGAAAAACTGAGAAATGATGAATACAAACGGTTGTCACCTATGCATTATCAGAAAGCGTTCAACGGTTTCCTCTTCTGGGTATCACCTGTCATGGTGGCCGGTGCCACCTTTTGGGTTTGTTATTTTCTCAAGGTTCCTCTGAATCCTAGTAACGTGTTCACGTTTATAGCAACGTTACGTATTGTGCAAGACCCTATTAGATTGTTTCCTGATCTTATTGGAGTTGTGATTCAAGCAAAAGTTTCATTTGAAAGGATCCAAAAGTTTCTTGCAGCACCGGAGTTGGAGAATGAGAAGGTCAGGCACAAGGGAAACGATGGAGAGCAACAACTCAAGCATTCCATATTTATCGAATCGGGTAATTTCTCATGGGAAGAGAGTCCTACTCTGAGAAACATAAATTTAGAGGTTAAACCTGGTGAGAAAGTGGCTATATGTGGAGAGGTTGGTGCAGGCAAATCAACACTTTTAGCAGCAATTCTTGGAGAGGTACCGAACATAAAAGGAACGGTAAGTTCTTTTTACAGGCAGACCCATTTCTTTCATTTTTCTTTTAATCAACAAGAAGTTCAAAACTTAGCGTTCAGATTTCTAAATTCAATCTGCAGATTCAAGTTTATGGAAAGACGGCCTATGTTTCTCAAACGGCATGGATACAGTCGGGAAGCATACAAGAAAATATTTTGTTTGGGTGCAGCTTGGATAAGAAAAGGTACCAAGAAGTATTGGAAAGATGTTCACTGCTAAAGGACCTAGAAATGCTACCATATGGTGATCTCACTGAAATAGGAGAACGAGGAATCAATCTGAGTGGTGGGCAGAAGCAACGGATTCAACTAGCTCGTGCGCTCTATCAGGATGCTGATGTATATCTCTTGGACGACCCATTCAGCGCAGTTGATGCTCATACTGCGACCAGCTTATTCAATGTGAGATCATAAATCTCTTTACCTGCATATTATTTTGCTCAGTATTTGTATCCTTTAGTTTGATGATTGATAAATTGGTTTCCACAGGAATACGTTATGGGAGCTCTTTCAGGAAAGACAGTGTTACTAGTGACTCACCAAGTTGATTTTCTTCCCGCAGTCGATTATGTTCTGGTCAGTTTGCAACTAAAATCCCATTAAACTGCTATCTAGTCGATTACGTCTTGCTTCTCTATATTACTGAAAGTTCGATGATCATTCTACCCTCTTATCTGCTTGATAGCTTATGTCAGACGGTGAAATCCAACATGCATCTCCATATCAGACGCTACTAGCTTCAAGTTCGGTATTTTATGACCTTGTCAATGCACATAAAGATACAGCCGGAAATGAAAGGCTCACTAAGGCCGATTCCTCGCAAAGAAATTTAATCTCTGCAAGGGATGGCGCAAAAATATATCGAGACAAAGAGATCAAAGAATCAGCAGGACATCAGTTGATAAGGAAAGAAGAACGAGAAACGGGAAACACGGGCTGGAAGCCGTACCTACAGTATCTGAATGGAAAGAAAGGCTTCTTTTACTTGTGTTTAGCATCTGTTCCGCAATTCTTTTTTTATGCTTGCCAAATACTGCAGAACTACTGGATGGCTTCTAACCTCCAGAACTCTCAGGTCAGCAAACTGCGACTAGTCCTAGTGTACTTTGCAATTGGATGCATCTCGATATTCTTTTTACTTGTCAGAATCTTTTCTGCGGTTGCTTTGAGTATGCATTCATCCAAGTCCTTATTCTCTCAATTACTGGATTCTCTTTTCCGTGCACCGATTTCTTTTTATGAGTCGACTCCACTGGGAAGACTACTAAGCCGGGTAAGTGCACTAACTATATTATTGCAGTAAAAGGATTGTAGATTTTGTTTGAGAATTGACTGAGGCTAATTAACATTTCTTCTATAGGTCTCCGCTGATCTAAGTACAGTAGACCTCGATCTCGGATTCATTTTCATACATGTTATCGTGGTTACAGCTAATTTGTACATTACTCTTGGAGTACTGACTGTCATCACCTGGCAAGTCGTGTTTGTTTGCATACCAATGGCATTCTCGGTGATATACTTGCAGGTGAAGTACAAATTTTTTCTTCCTACGTAATCTTGTAAGAAAATAATGGATGAGTTGAAAATGTATTCTGAATGAACAGGGATACTATTCGGCTTCAGCAAAAGAGTTCATGCGGATTAATGGAACAACCAAGTCTATGGTAGCAAATCATCTTGGGGAGTCCATTGCAGGAGCAATGACAATTAGAGCTTTTCAAAATGAAGAAAGATTCTTTCTTCGAAATCTCGAGCTCATTGACAAAAATGCTAGTCCTTGTTTTTACATCTATTCCGCAAATGAGTGGTTCATCCAACGTTTGGAAACATTATCAGTCATTGTTCTTTGTTCCTCCGCGCTACTACTGGTTTTGCTTCCTCAGGGAACTTTTAGTTCAGGTGAGCATATATAGAACGGAACTCTGGCAATCCTGTTCCTTTGGTTAATTTTACTAATGGATTTTTTGGTTACCAATCTTATGATATGCATGGCAGGGTTCATCGGAATGGCGTTGTCATATGGTCTCTCGCTGAACATGTCTCTTGTGTTCTCAACTCAAAACCAGTGTGCATTAGCAAATAACATCATTTCAGTTGAAAGGCTAAGCCAGTACATGAACATTCCTAGTGAAGCTCTAGAAGTCGTAGAAGGAAATCGGCCTGCACCAAGTTGGCCTGCTGTGGGTAGAGTTGAGTTCCATGATTTAAAGGTAAACTACGCGAAGTTTGTCAATGACTTTGCAAGAGTCTTGTTTGAAGAAGATTAATATACTAAGATATTTGATGATCCAAGCAGATACGTTATAGGGACGATACTCCCCTTGTTCTTCAAGGGATTACCTGCACATTTGAAGGTGGACACAAGATTGGAATTGTTGGCAGAACTGGCAGTGGGAAAACAACTCTGATAAGTGCTTTGTTTCGAATAGTAGAACCATTTGGAGGAAAAATTGTCATAGACGGCATTGACATCTCAACGATTGGACTGCATGATTTGAGAATGCGGTTGGGGATTATACCTCAAGATCCTACTCTCTTTAAAGGAACTGTGATATACAATTTGGATCCACTGTCTCAACATAGTGACCATGAAATTTGGGAGGTATGTTTTTAGATATCTCTGCGTGCTTTTTTATTAGTACCTGGAAGAATTGCACATTTTATGGATTAGCTACATTTCTAATTCTACTCATAATTCATAAATGTGTTAAGGTTCTGGAGAAATGTCAGCTTCGAGACACGGTACAAGAGAAAAAAGAGGGTTTATGTAGTCTAGGTATGCAATTGTCAGTACCAGCAGCAGCTCTCTCTTGACTCCACCCCATTGTCTTATACTCCTATTTAACTTTTTAATACATTGCAGTGGAGCAAGATGGTGGAAACTGGAGCATGGGACAGCGCCAATTATTTTGCTTGGGTCGTGCTCTTTTGAAGAGAAGTCAGATACTGGTGCTTGATGAAGCTACTGCTTCAATTGATAATGCAACAGATTCTATCCTTCAGAGAACCATACGCACTGAGTTTGAGAGTTGCACAGTCATCACAGTAGCTCATAGGATACCAACCGTGATGGACAGTACAATGGTGCTTGCAATCAGTGACGGTGAGTTTATATATACATACTCTTGGTATATAAGAAACCGTTATCAAGTCTAACACAAGTGGGCTGCTCTCTTTGCAGGGAAGATAGTAGAATACGATGAACCAACGAAACTGATGAACCAAGACGGATCGTTGTTTGGGGAGCTTGTAAAGGAATACTGGTCACACATCAACTCTGCACATTCATAAGAATGTGAACGATTTTACATTGGAGCACCTTGCTTATATACATATGACTTTGAGAAACATAAGAATGCAACCAGTTGCATTACACTAAGTCCAGCTAGAAACCAATAAAAGTAATCTAAATGCGCCTGATTTATGTTGGTTGCTATCCATCCGTGCTGACCACCTGCACTAGTTACCTTCTGAATGACTGATATAAGGAAGACACTGAGGAACTTGATCGTAGAAAAATTCTTGTAAACCGACAGCGGCAAATACAAGAGCAAGACCTGACAAGACATATTGCGGAATCAACCACCAGACAACCATAGGAACTGTTGCTTTTGGATCGTCAATTAGTCCAAACTCTTGAGCAATTTTAAGCCTTCTATCCTCCACTATAGCTGCTACAACCATTGTTATGGTAGAAATAAATATGCCAACCCCAATTCTCTGAAGTGTAGTTACGCCGTTAGAGTAACTGGAAGGAAGAAACGGTCGTACGATGCGGAAAACAACATGATAGATGTACTATAAAAGATCTGAGCTGAAGCTGAGGGTATCTGAAAGTCTGGTCCTATCGATCTGTCCATAGTGCTCCCTTTCTTAATAAAGAAGGTGTGCACTTGAGCATGCACTACTGGGTATATCAAACATATAATCCATACCGGAACCAACCGCAGTACAGCCTTTACATTTTCAACCTTAGTAATACTGGACGATGTCCCAGCTTTATCTGCATCTTTTTTCAGATGCAAGACCCCAACCCAAATTATCTTGGACATAGTTTAAACTCAAGTGAGAAGTGCATGCTCCAACAGATTGTCCGAACATCCACCAATTAAAGAATGAACTGTTGGACTTGGATTCATTAGAATTTAGTTTGTCAAATTGGTCTGCACCGAGAGCTGGTACGCAGGTCTTGTATCCAGCACTCCCAATTCCAATTAGATACAGTGAACAGAAAAAGAAGATTACTTGGAACGTAGACGGAGAAGAGCACAAAAGGTTGTCTTCCACGGCATTATTAGAACAAGCAGTCAATTGTGAAGTACATAGCGTTAACAACCCAAGCCCCTGCCACATATAATAATTTCGAAAAATGTATTAGGACAAAGACAGGGCTCTTGCGGCCTCTCAACAACCACCTATCCTGCAGAAAATTAAGAGCAATAACGAGAGCTGAGTGTGAAATTTACCAACACATAGATGATCACAGAGAACAAGATGGCACGGAATTTTTAGTCGGTAGATCCCTTAGTAAAGATGTTCTGCTTGATGCCATAAATATTCTTAGAGCCACAATGAGGGTACTTCAAGTCCTGCTTTCCGGTCTAGCTTGGCTGTCAGTTTTCTCTTTGATTTTATTCACCCTCTTACTGAAGTTAGTACTGCGATTCTGAATGATGGCTTGACGAGAGATACTAATTCTTCAGTGGTTACTGCTTCCAAATGCAACAATAGTTTTGATCAGAGGCCACATAAATGTCATAAAAGGCGGGTTTGCTCTCTTCTGGGAATGTCCACCTAGAAAAAGAAGCAAGTTATTATGTTGGTCAGCCTACTAAAAAAGCTGGAGCCGAGAATCAAGCTTCTGGTTCGTTATATACTAATTTAGAGATATTATTTAAACTATTGCCTGCAGTTCCTTTTCTTCTTAGTGTTAAATGGATTTGCTATTCTTGTTGTTGTTACACTTGTCACTACATCCTCTAAGCCTTTTCTGTTGCTAGGTTAATTTGTAACTTGATCATTTTATTTTTACAGTTGAAAGATAACACGGAAGTTATTACTTTACAGTTTTTATTTTGCATTTAGCATGCAGCTGAAGTTGCTGATGGGAAACTTTATATTACTGGAGGAAGTCGCAATGGACGATATCTTTATGATATTCAGGTATCTTTTTCTAGGTGGACATTCAAAAGAGTTATCCAAAGTCGTAACTGGTTTGTACTTGAGGGAAATCTGTAACACTAGTTGGTTCTAGATTGATAATGTTTGGAGAAGACAGTAGAAGGCGTTTACCTTCCATATTTGTAAACAAATTCACATTAGTTTTGAACATGTTCCAACATAGTCATAGCAAAACAAAACACATAAATTAGAGTTAGTCTTGGATCATTGATCTAGTTCATTTTTGTCTTTGCATTTGTTATTTCCTTGTTTAGTTTGTATTTGATTTCCTGACATATTGGTGCTTGAAATACTCTTAAATTTCTGATTGCAGTACTACAGTTTTGTCATGTCATGTCGGCAGGATTTATTTACGTCTCTTCTCATCTTAGAATTACTTTTCTGAACAACAATTTCCACAATATCTTAGACTAGGAATACGTGGAAACTAAGTATCCTCAACTCAAGTCACACGCGCATGGGTAAATCTCCTGGGTCGCACAGAAAGGGGTTTAAATGTGCCCATCTCAAGTTTTCAAATATAAATTTTGTCTTCAATTCCATGGGTCCAACTGTGAACGGGATTTGTAGAGAAATTCATGATCAAAATTAAGTGACAACTTTAGTAGCGAATAAGTGTCCTCAAGTCAAGCAAGGACCATATCAGGGTCGTATAGAATAAGTGATGTGTTCCCTTGCTGCCTTCACTTCCCTGCCTTCATAACCACGTTATGCCCAGTTTTTCTTTTGAATACTCAGTGGTCTCCCCAAACTTCTCTAACGTATAGAAGAATGTAAGGAGGATTCGATATAGTAGAGTAGTAAATGGTGGTGACAACTTTAGTAGCGAGCCGTATACTATATTTTTCACTGAGGAGCCCCGTGAACGTGTTGCCTACTTGATGGAGTATGGTGACGTAAGGGAAAAGGTGATCCCACCACCTCATAAACATGTGTTTATATATTCAAACGTCTGAGATACTTCATCCTTTTGTAGACTCTGCACCCTAGTTAGCAATTCGGGATACGGAGAGGAGTTCGGGACGGCATACGTTCGGGAATTTTACGGATTTGGATAGGTCGGAGTCGGTCAAAAAGTCGGTCAACGGTTCGTTGTTCGGAGTGTAGTTCGAACGGATACGACGTCTATAATTCGTTTTAGAAATATAAGTTCGATTTAAAAATTCGGGTTACATCAAATTAATAAAAAGTATATTTTTAAGGTTGTATGGAGTTGAAAGAATGATTTAAACCAATTTTATTGTATTATATAGATAATACATTAAGAATAAACACAAACAAGCAAATAGCTCAATGGTTTGAGCCTTAATTAGCAAGTAAGAGGTCATGGGTTCAATCCCCACCACCAACTTCTTTTTAATAACTCTCAAAAAAACACTTAAATGGGTTCGAATCGCCGAAGTCACCTGCCGAATCGCCTAGTCCACTCCGTCCGAATTGATTCACCAATCATACACGAATCCGAATTATTCGCGAACAATTCGGGTAACCCATATAATGCGCGAACCGGGACCGGTGTTAGAGTAATTCGGCCGAATGAATCGGATTCGGCTGATTCGTACGGATTCGCGAATCATTCGCCGAATTACTAACTAGGCTCTGCACCAAGGAAAAATCGGAGGTCAACCGTCAACGAGTGACTAATTACCAACTTACCATAAAAGATTAAAAAAAAATATCTATAAATGGTCACCGAACCAAATGCAATGTTCACTCCTACTTTCAAAGTACTTCTGTGAAAAACAAGAAAAACGAGGAAACAAATATTTTTTCGATGGAAGCCAAAGGATGTTTCGCCATTTTTTTTGGCTCTTGTGTCCATAACAGGTTTAGTTTTAATGCTTTGTCTTATCTCTTTGTTTGTTTTTTTCCTTTATATTTTTCGTTTTCAGCGTTCCCATTCCATGAATTAACAACCGTAATGGTTAACAATATCGAGCTCATGTTGATTTATAGATGTTACATTAAACCGATGGGAAAATTATTGGTACTTTGTACCGTAGGTGCATTTTCGGCTACATTTATCAAGAAAAACAATTGTCCATACACACGTATGGCCAGGCACATTGACCGGGGTGGTGGATCCCAATTGTCTAAAACCGGGTTTGAACTTGCATCCGGGCATCATCATCCGTAGATGCTCCACTGGATGGTCGACGATTTTGGGCCGAATCAAGTTGCTCCAATGATTCCTCCGGAAGGCTCACTTGTGCCACCGCAGATTGTGCTTCGGTGCGATTGAATGCAATGGTGTTTGGAGCTATTCCACCAAAGAACCTTACTTGAATTCACTCTAAACGGTGACGGTGGTAAAGATTTTTACGATGTTAGCAATGTTGATGGTTTCAACTTGCCAGCCTCTATCACTCCACAAGGTGGTTGTACTTCGACTGAATGCCGAAGTAATATAAACTCTGTTTGCCCACCAGAATTAAGCGTTAAGGATGCTGGTGGCAATGTAGTTGCTTGTAAGAGTGCTTGCTTAGCATTACAACAACCTCAATATTGTTGTACCGGTTCCTTCAATACCGCTGAGACTTGTCCTCCAACGAATTATTCAAAGATCTTTAAAGAAGCTTGTCCTCAAGCTTATAGTTATGCATATGATGATAAAAGTAGCACATTTACTTGTGTCGCTGGTGGTAATTACGACATTACATTCTGCCCCTGAATAGAAATCTAGGGTGATTTGTTCTACTCTATATGAATGAATGAGTGAATAAGAGAAGACTTGTTTGTAAAAGGCAAGTCTTTTCATCTCTTTTGTTTTTTTTATCGACCTATGTTTTAGTTTTTCTTTATTATGGGTCACTAGATCCCTGAAAGTGTTTCTAAATAAATTGTAATGGTATCGTTATCCATTACAAAGTGGATACTATATTTCTTAAATAAAAAGTTTAGGATGTTGTTCAATTTGATCCACTAGCTAGTAAATTTATCATATGTTATTTGCTATATATCACATTTTGGAGGGTTGACGCTTAAAGATCGTTGATTGCATAACGCGTGGGAATGTCATTTCCAATTTTTCAAAACTCTAAAGATCGTTGATTGCATAACGCTTTAGATTATACAACTTCTTCTTTTTTGTTGGATTGTCATTTCCGGATTTTTTTATTCTAAATCAATTTAGTCTTAGAAAAACTCTAAATTTGATATTGTTGTTTGTACTCATTAGTATCTTTTTTTATTACCTTTCCAAATTTTTCTCGAAATAAAATTTGTAAAATTTTTTTTTTACCTTTCCAATGAGATAAAATTTGTAAAATTCGAAGGCTCGGATTTTTAGATATATTATATTAGAGTTTGATTTCTAATTATACACCTAAAAAGTAGAATACATAAAGTGTTATAGTAATTGGACTAAAAGAGAGAGACAATTTTGTCTAGTGAAAAAGTAACTATAGACATCAAATTACACATTTGTATTAATATTCATTTTACAAAAAAAATGGTCATAAAAGTGACTCCTCCCTTCGAGCCCTTTGGGCTCTCCGGTCGGTCGACCCAAAAATGACGACTAATATGGACTGTTTTTTCCGGGTACAGGGGTTTAACCGGATCCATTTCTTTATCGAAATCAATTTAGTCTTAGAACTTAAAAAAAAAAAAAAAAAAAAAACCAATAATTCTCTTCTCCACCAAAAACCTTGAGTGAAAATGACACAGTCAATTCCAGGCTTAAACCCTGCAATAAAATCACTCTTAAGAAAACTACTTCTCTTATTTCACCCGGGAGAAGAATCCATCAACCTCAAGAACAGTTGTTGTCATATTTAGGCACCGAATTTGAGTCAACTTATGGTGGTGGGGGGATCTTCTCAGTTCTTGTCTCAAGTCCGTTGGTTCAATTGATTTCATTAAGGATAAGATTCTCAAATGGATGAAGATAATTATAAATTGGTTTTCGCCATTAATGGTGAGAGAGTTGAGTTACTGCATATCAATGATCATTCCACTACTTTACTTGAATTCATTCGTACACAGACTCGTTTCACTGGAACTAAGCTTAGCTGTGGAGAGGGTTAGTATTAATTTCTCTCAACTTCATTTTCATTGATTTAGATTGCCTGGCAATTGTTTTCTTTAGATTATTAAGATTGTCTGATAATAGTGATGCCCAACTGTTTAATTGAATCTTGTTTATAAGAAATCCAAACTGTTTTAAGTGTTCAAATTGATAATTTGTTTCCATTGCAGGTGGTTGTGGAACTTGTGTTGTTCTTTTGTCCAAGTATGATCATGTACGTGAGAAGGTTGAGGATTTCACAGTGAGTTCATGCTTGACACTTCTTTCTAGTATAAATGGGTGTTCAATCACGACGACTGAAGGCCTCGGAAACATTACGGATGGGTTCCACCCCATTCACAAAAGAATCTCTGGATTTCATGCATCTCAGTGTGGGTTTTGTACTCCAGGCATGTGTGTGTCTCTCTTCTCAGCTCTTGTTAACGCTGAAAAATTTCCAAAATTTATTTTTTTATATGAATTAATACCATAAAATTTACAAAATTTCCATAATATGAAATAACTACTGTATTTTAGAATATTGATCATCTTTTACACGTTTAAGAATATAACCTATTTAATCATAAATTTTGGACATCCGATATATTTTTAGAGAGCCTCATTACTCATGAAAATATTTGTCACACAATATTTTGTCAACAAATATTGAGTATCTTTTCACACTGTTTTGGAATTTAATTAATTTAGGTTGTTTTTTATATGTGGAAAGCAATGAAAATATATATAATATTTTAATATTTTGGATAGAATTCGGGTATATTTAATTATCAAGATATAACAAAATTAGAATTATATATTTAATTATTTTATATTTTAGACTAATTTTATATTTAATTATAGTATGAAAAAAATTAAGAAAAGTAATACGAAAATGAAGTTTATTATTTTTTAATGCTTCATTGGTGGATTTATTTTTAGTAAAAACTCAATCACCATCCCTCACTCCATAATAAAAAGTAACCTTCGGTGGAGCTTACCCTTTCTCTTATTGGTTGGTGGGTTTAACCTCGCCTCTCATTAATTTAATTAAAAACCATTCGATTAACCGGATGAAATTTCGTTAGATATGGTGCGTTGATCTGACAATGTGCGGTGTAGATTGGGTGGATTGTTGGGAAGCACGCGACGGACGACCCTCATTATTTAGAAATACTCTTAAATTTCTGATTGCAGTACTACAGTTTTGTCATGTCATGTCGGCAGGATTTATTTACGTCTCTTCTCATCTTAGAATTACTTTTCTGAACAACAATTTCCACAATATCTTAGACTAGGAATACGTGGAAACTAAGTATCCTCAACTCAAGTCACACGCGCATGGGTAAATCTCCTGGGTCGCAGAGAAATGTAAATTTGGTCTTCACTTCCATGGGTCCAACTGTGAACGTGATTTGTACGTTAGACGTGATTTGTCGAGAAATTCATGATGAAAATTAATGTGAATTTTCATTATTCCAACTGAGGTATCCTCAAGTCAAGCAAGGACCATATCAGGCTCGTCGTATAGGATAAGTGCTGTGTGCCCTTGCTGCCTTCACTTCCCTGGACGCAGTCCCCAAATTGCAAAACCTGCACTTAGTTACTTTTAACAATCAAAGACAAAATGACTTCTACTAGTGTTAAATTTAGTAGCAAATGATATAAGAAAATGAAAATGGAAAAAATGGTAAAGGTCATACAAGTTTGCAGAATGCACAGTTCAACATGTCCAATGTATCCCCAAATGTGAACGACGATGCAGGGGTGAACTTCCCAGTTTTTCTTTTGAATAGTCAGTGGTCTCCCCATGAGATTAGCAGCTGTGGTTGAAATCACAGTCTCTCTAACGTAACGTATAGAAGAATGTAAGAATGACAGTCTCTCTAACGTAACGTATAGAAGAATGTAAGAATGACAGTCTCTCTAACGTATAGAAGAATGTAAGGAGGATTCGATATTTTCTTGACAGGGAACCGATAGTACGTAGAGTAGTAAATGGTGGTCACAACTTTAGCAGCGAGCCGTGTACTATATTTTTCACTGAGGAGCCCCGTGAACGTGTTGCCTACTTGATGGAAAAGGTGATCCCCACCACCTCATAAACATGTGTTTATATATTCAAACCTCGGAGATATTTCATCCTTTTGTAGACTCTGCAGTGCACCAAGGAAAAATCTGAGGTCAACCGTCAACGAGTGACTAATTACCAACTTACCATAAAAGATTAAAAAAATAAATCTATAAATGGTCACCGAACCAAATGCAATGTTCACTCAAAGTACTTCTGTGAAAAACGAGGAAACAAATATTTTTTCGATGGAGCTTGAAGGATGTTTCGCCATTTTCTTGGCTCTTGTGCCCATAACAGGTTTAGTTTTAATGCTTTGTCTTATCTCTTTGTTTGTTTTTTTCCTTTATATTTTTCGTTTTCAGCGTTCCATTCCATGAATTAACAACCGTAATGGTTAACAATATCGAGAGCTCATGTTGATTTATAGATGTTACATTAAACGTGATCGGGAAAATTATTGGTACTTATCTTTGTAGGTGCATTTTTCGGCTACATTCTACCGTTAAAAACAATTGTCCATACACACATGGCGAGTGCACATTGGATCGGGGTGGTGGATCCCAATTGTCTAAAACGGGTTTGAACTTGCATGTCGGGCATCATCATCCTAGATGCTCAATTTGGATGGTCGACGATTTTGGGCGAATTTTATCGCATTCCTCTGGAAGGCTCACTTGTGCCGCTAACGAGATTGCCGGGTTCTCGGTTGAATGCAATGGTCTTCGAGCTATTCCACCGAAGAACCTTACTTGAATTCACTCTAAACGGTGATTTGTGGTAAATTTTTACGATGTTAGCAATGTTGATGGTTTCAACTTGCACGGCCTCTATCCTCCCACAAAGGTGGTTGTATTCACCGAATGTCAAGTAATATAAACTCGTTTGCCAACGAAATTAAAGCGTTAAGGATCTTTGGTGGCAATGTAGTTGCTTGTAAAGTGCTTGCTTAGCATTACAACAACCTCAATATTGTTGTCTGCGGTTCCTTGAATACGTGAGACTTGTCCTCCAACGAATTATTGAAAGATCTTTAAAGAAGCTTGTCCTCAAGCTTTATAGTTATGCATATGATGATAAAAGTAGCACATTTACTTGTGTCGCTGGTGGTAATTACGACATTACATTCTGCCCCTGAATAGAAATCTAGGGTGATTTGTTCTACTCTATATGAATGAATGAGTGAATAAGAGAAGACTTGTTTGTAAAAGGCAAGTCTTTGCATCTCTATTGTTTTTTTTATCGACCTATGTTTTAGTTTTTCTTTATTATGGGTCACTAGATCCCTGAGTGCGTGTTTCTAAATAAATTGTAATGGTATCGTTATCCATTACAAAGTGGATACTATATTTCTTAAATAAAAAGTTTCGGATGTTGTTCAATTTGATCCACTAGCTAGTAAATTTATCATATGTTACTGCTATATATCACATTTTCGTTCCACGATGGGAGAAGTAAATAGAAGTAAAACGAAGATCGTTGATTGCATAACGCGTTATCTGACTTCTTCTTTTTGTTGGAATGTCATTTCCGAATTTTTCGTAAAAATTCTAAATTTGATATTGTTGTTTGTACTCATTGCGTATCTTTTTTTATTACCTTTCCAACGAAATAAAATTTGTAAAATTCCAAGGCACGAATTTTTAGATATATTATATTAAAATTTGCTTTCCAATTAAACCCTAAAAAGTCAAATACATAAAGTGTTATAGTAATTGGACTAAAAGGGAGAGACAATTTTGTCTAGTGAAAAAGTAACTATAGACATCAAATTACACATTTGTATTAATATTCATTTTACAAAAAAAATAGCTCGTAAAGTGACTCATCCTTCGAGTACTTTGGGCTCTCCGGCCGTCGACCCAAAATGACGACTAATATGGACTGTTTTTTCCGGGTACAGGGGTTTAACGGATCCATTTCTTTATCGAAATCAATTTAGTCTTAGAACTTAAAAAAAAAAAAAAAACCAATAATTCTCTTCTCCACCAAAAACCTTGAGTGAAAATGGCACAGTCAATTCCAGGCTTAAACCCTGCAATAAAATCACTCTTAAGAAAACTACTTCTCTTATTTCACCCGGGAGAAGAATCCATCAACCTCAAGAACAGTTGTTGTCATATTTAGGCACCGAATTTGAGTCAACTTATGGTGGTGGGGGGATCTTCTCAGTTCTTGTCTCAAGTCCGTTGGTTCAATTGATTTCATTAAGGATAAGATTCTCAAATGGATGAAGATAATTATAAATTGGTTTTCGCCATTAATGGTGAGAGAGTTGAGTTACTGCATATCAATGATCATTCCACTACTTTACTTGAATTCATTCGTACAGACTCGTTTCACTGGAACTAAGCTTGGCTGTGGAGAGGGTTAGTATTAATTTCTCTCAACTTCATTTTCATTGATTTAGATTGCCTGGCAATGGTTTTCTTTAGATTATTAAGATTGTCTGATAATAGTGATGCCCAACTGTTTAATTGAATCTTGTTTATAAGAAATCCAAACTGTTTTAAGTGTTCAAATTGATAATTGTTGTTAATATAATACTATGAATTTAGTTCAAATTGATATAACTTTTCAATTTCTTATAGTTTCCTATTATCCGATTTGTTTCCATTGCAGGTGGTTAGGAACTTGTGTTGTTCTTTTGTCCAAGTATGATCCTGTACGTGAGAAGGTTGAGGATTTCACAGTGAGTTCATGCTTGACACTTCTTTCTAGTATAAATGGGTGTTCAATCACGACGACTGAAGGCCTCGGAAACATTACGGATGGGTTCCACCCCATTCACAAAAGAATCTCTGGATTTCATGCATCTCAGTGTGGGTTTTGTACTCCAGGCATGTGTGTCTCTCTTCTCAGCTCTTGTTAACGCTGAAAAACACACAGCGCAAAATCTGTCCTGGATTTTCCAAGCTCACAGAGTCAAAGCTGAGAAGGCTATTTCAGGTAACCTTGTCGGGTGCACGGGTTATCGTCAATAGCTGATGCCTGCAAAAGTTTTGCTGCTGATGTTGACATGGAAGATCTGGGTTTGAATTCCTTTTGGAAGAAGGAGATAGTGAAAGTGTAAAAACTTTTTTTTGTAATTTACCCTCGTATGACCCTGGCAGTGAGATTTGCACCTTCCCCCGAGTTCTTAAAGATTGAAATTAAATCCAAGATCCTCAGGGATTTAAAGGGGCAATGTTGGTACAATCCCTGCTAGCCTTCAGGAAACTTGAGGATTTAATGGAATCAAGAGAATCTGAAAATGGCACTAGTGTTAAGCTAGTTGTTGGCAATACGAGTACAGGCTACTACAAGGAGGTTGATCGCTACAACAATTACATTAACCTTAGATATATTCCTGAACTGTCAACGATCACAAGTGATGACACTGGGATTGAAATTGGAGCAGCTGTTACGATCTCTGATGCTATCCAAGCTCTGGAAGAAGAAGCAAATAATGGGCCTAGCTCAACATGCAATCTTGTATTCAGCAAAATTTCTGACCATATGAAGAAGGTTGCGTCAGAGTTCATCCGCAATTCTCTGAAGGTTTGGGAGGAATTTGGTCATGGCACAAAAGGAAACAGTTTCCCTCAGATATTGCAACTATACTTCTCGCGCAGGTTCATCCCTCATCATACTTAGTGGCTCCAAAAGAATGAAAGTTACGTTAGAGAATTCTTAAGTAGTCCACCTTGTAATACCAAGACTGTAGTATTAAATATCCAGAATTCCAAGTTGGGCCTCAGCGAACATTTTTTCTTCCCAGAGTGGATCCGGATTGATGTTTGAGACATACCGAGCAGCACCACGCCCCACTGGAATGCTGGCATACCTCAATGCTGCTTTCTTGGCCGAGGTTTCACTCTCTAAAGTATCTGTTGTAGTGTCTAGAAAGGCTTCAGTTGGCTTTTGGTGCTTATGGGACAAAGCATGCAATAAGAGTAAGAAATGTTGAAGAATTTTTAGTCGGTAGATCCCTTAGTAAAGATGTTCTGCTTGATGCCATAAATATTCTTAGAGCCTCAATAATACCTGATGAGGGTACTTCAAGTCCTGCTTTCCGGTCTAGCTTGGCTGTCAGTTTTCTCTTTGATTTTCTTCACCCTCTTACTGAAAAGTTAGTACTGCGATTCTGAATGATGGCTTGATGAGAGATACTAATTCTTCAGTGTTACTGCTTCCAAATGCAACAATAGTTTTGATCAGCGGCCACATGTCAAAGGCGGGTTTGCTCTCTTCTGGGGAAGCAAGTCATAACAGTCAGTAGGAGTTTCATCCAGTTGGTCAGCCTACTAAAAAAAGCTGGAGCTGAGAATCAAGCTTCTGGTTCGTTATATACAAATTTAGAGATGTTATTTAAACTATTGCCTGCAGTTCCTTTTCTTCTTAGTGTTAAATGGATTTGCAATTCTTGTTGTTGTTACACTTGTCACTACATCCTCTAAGCCTTTTCTGTTGCTAGGTTAATTTGTAACTTGATCGTTTTATTTTTAGAAATCACAGTTCAAAGATAACACGGAACTAAGTTTTTATTTAGTAGTTCCCCGAAATGTGACTCCAATATTAAATATGTAGGTGAGGCTGTATCGTGGATGACATTCCTTCTCCCAAGGATTGCCTTCATGGAGCAATGATATGTAGCAAAATGCCCTTGGCACGAATCAAGAATGTAAAGCTCAAGTCATTGCATTCACCAGATGGAGTTGTTAAGGTTATTTCTCTCGAAGACCTCCCTAAAGGAGGGGAAAATGTAGGGGTAGGACAGGGTTTGATACTGTCCCCTATTTGCTGATCGACTTGCTGAATTTGCGGGCCAGATGCTTGGCTTTGTGGTATGTCATATTCTCTTGTTAGAATACAAGCTGAACTCTTTAAACATTACTGTTTTGCCATTTTCTTAGATATTCAATATGGTTGATGTAGGTTGCAGATACACAGAAACATGCAGATATGGTTATGGATAGTGCAGTGGTCGGAAATCGACACTGAAAATCTAGAACCACCCATTTTATCAGTAGAAGATGCTGTTGCTAGATCCAGCTTCTTTGAGGCACCACCTTTCCTTTCCCCAAAGCAGGTAGGAGATTTTTCAAAAGGAATGAGCGATGCAGATCACAGAATTATCTCCGCAGAGGTGCTTGTCAAAAACTTTATTGTTCAAAAGGCTAATTTCAGATCGAACTCAGTATGTTTGTTAAGTGTGACCATGGCTTGGTATCTCAATTGATGCACAACTAATTATTATTTCAGATCAAACTTGGATCTCAGTATTTCTTTTATATGGAGACACAAACTGCCCTTGCGGTGCCAGATGAAGATAACTGCATGGTTGTTTACAGCTCCACTCAGGCCCCAGAGAACACACAGATTGCAATTGCTAAATGCTAGGTCTTCCAGAGCATAAACGTCCGTGTGATAACGAGAAGAGTTGGAGCGGGTTTGGTGGAAAGAACCTGAAATCGATGGCTGTAAGTACAGTTTGTTTATTTAATTACTATGCAAACCTTGTTGAATCAAACTGAACGTGACAGTCTTTTCAAAATTTGGAAGTCATTGAGTTTACATCCTGATTTGGAAACTGGACAAATAGTTCTGCCGTTTGGAAGTCATTGGGGTTATGTCCTGATTTGGAAACTGAACAAATAGTTCCTGCAGAATGGTGTGTGGTCATTCAACCTAAAGTGGTTGATTTTTGAACATGCTAATATCCTTGTGCCACCTTGTTAGCGTCCTACCTTATCACAGAATTATCTGTCTTA